>OX454334.1:58816751-60055722 GCA_949716465.1 Chalcosyrphus nemorum | reverse complement strand
TTTTGGATGTACAGGAAATTCCAATGTTGATACGCTCATTGTGGGGTCACAGTTGTGACACACAGTAAAGTAACTCCAGCTGTTTGGGAAAAATGAACAAGGGTTTTGATGGGCAAAAGTATTTTCAGATTGATCGGTACAATTCAATGAAGCTGAAGTGGAAGGCCACCTCTTGGAATGCCACACTACTGTGGGAAGTGCTTTGTGTCCCGGTAACTGGGCAAGATCTTCATCATAAGCAGTCAACATCGGTACGATCCAAGCTCGTAAAAATGTGCATAAGAAGACTAGACCAGCCATATGGAGATCCCTGGCAGAGAGAGGGTGTATAAATTGGCCAGAGAAGAATCACTTCTGAGCCCTTTCTGAGGCCAGTAGAGCTCTTAGCCCACTGTAAAGGGAAATAGACAATAAGTACTGCGAGGAAGCTAGCAAACAATGCTGCCCATTGGAACTAAGTTACAAGGATATATGTACATACGAACAACCGTTAGCATCGCGACAGAACGCTGAGAGTAGGGCAATCATGGTAGGCGTATACCAGATAACGACTTCTATGGAAGCTGTAGGGACGTAGAGGAAATATAATCTCTTCACCTCCTGCTGTGTGACTGTCCAGCACTGACCGTGGAAAAGGAAGATACTCTAGAGAGCTATTTTCTCTCGGAAAGCAAGTTCTTTGGGCACAATGGACTGAGAGTGGTCTCGGGGAGACGTTGACCCATTCTGTCAACAAGGGTACCCACATATGTACCTAACCTTATCTACATATCTACCAAATATGGCCATCGATATTGGGGCCATCAAGTACAACTGAACGGCATATTCTGTTGCACTTTTTGGCATAGGAAATCGAACAATAATAGCCCAACACGGCCAAAGCTAAAGGGTCTAGCAATATGAAGAGCTACAGTGGTTAAGGCACAGAAAACGATTGCTTTTGAGGCAAGTATCGAGATTAGGAAAATCCAGTACTCCAGTCCAGTACCTTACTCCAAACTATTTCAATCAGAGGGACGAATGTCAGAGATTGAGGAGCAAAGGCACCAATCACCAACGACGTATCCTCAAATAGTTATTTCAAAGGATCGCACCAAGTCTGGAAAGAAATTCTCCATCGAAACTGCTGGTGTATCCTCCTGTTTGGTCCTACTGTGTTGACGACGAGGCCTCAACAGCGTTCTTTGCCATATTCCACTCGAAGACTCATGTCTGTCTATCTGTCAATTTGTCTGTGCTTTTAGGCCACTAGCTTCAGTCAAGCATCTAGTGAGGCAAGAACTCCTTATGATTCCTATCGAATAGGCGTCTCAGCCTTGAATTTGTTCAAAAGACCACTCCAATCGTAGGGAAGACCACTCAATTCAAGAGAATTTCTTCAAGTTGCAGAGGCCGAAAGACAGTGGAATATGCAAGCTTTCATGGAGGAAACTAAACAATCCGGTCTAAGGCAGCATATCTGGGAGTCATGCCCGACAACAAGCTGAAGGGCACGTCGAGAATTCTGGTAAAAAGGTGTCACAGATGCTGGCAGTGTTTTCTTGGGAGGCCTGCATACGCAAGGAGAATTCTCCTATGCAAATCTGCTTACAGGCTTTGGCGCAGTTAACAGTTTGGGACGAAGCAGCCTGTGTTATAGTTGGGATGAAATGCAAAGGACTTACATTAGGCTTATCGCCAACCGACAAGGTACCAAACCAAGGAGGGTAAAGGAGGAAGAAAGGGGAAGATCTGTAAACTACAGCACTTTGACAAGCCAGGTTGGACAACACCACCAAAGGTAGATGGACTCACAAGCCGATTCACAACATTGAAACTTGGAGTGGACTTGGAGAAGAACGCACAGGGACTGTAATTATCATCTTATGCAGATTTGGGAACGATACCTCCCCCTTTTGGTGAGACGAGGAGGAAGACGTTATGTTCGAGTGTTTCAGTGATACAGTGAATCTACAAAGCTCCTAATAGACCATTTGACGAGGTCTGGGGACGACTAGTTGGAGATCTGTTCAGTCATAAGGGCCGTGTAGATTGTAGAAGCAAAGGAGGCCAGAGAATATTTCAATAAATCCCGATCTGGAGTTCATTCTCCTTTCGATCTGTTCCAAATCATATTCCAGATAAGACTTCTTATCAAAATCTGTAAGACCTGATTAATCGTCGCCTTTTTTTTCGCAAGTAATTCACGTGAATCTCAAAAAGGGAAATGAAAAACGTAGCTCGTGCCTTTCAACTGAATTGAAATTCCCACGCAAATTTCATCCTTAAATTTGTTCCTCAATTATGATAAATTTTTTAAAGCAAGTACCGCGTGCATAATTAATAAAGTTGACTACCGTCCTACGTTTAATCCCTAGAACATCACAATAAAGTCCTTTTTAACACTGGACAAACAAATCAACCCTTATCTGGGATTTTTTTTCTCCCTTCTTTCTCTCTCTGTTTTGTCCTCTTATTTATATCCGCGCGCATCGCCTACACTTTTACCATCCTATTTGTCGCTCTATGCAACATTAAAATCGCAGCAACAGCAACAAAAGGATTTTTGAATCCCTTTGCGAATAAATAATAAAAAAAAAACTTTTTTTCTTTTTTCTTTTTCTTTGCTTTGTTTTTTTTTGTTTCCCTATTTTTTTGTTTTTTAAATATTTTTGTTGGCTAACCCACTTATCAGAGCCTGGAAATCTTTGTGCCCTCCCGTTAACCCAGAATGTTCATCCTTGAAATAAAGTTGATTGGTTCGAGGCGAGTTTGTTATGGGGACCTTCGGGTTGAGCCCGACGAGAACAAAAGCCAGCCCCGGACTTTCATTTAGCCTTTGTGTGTGTGCACTTTGAGACCCCCTCTCTCAGAGAACGAGTCCTTCTTCAATTTCAATTTTTATTTCATTACCACCAGGACAAAGCCACCCAACCACCCACAGCCCAACCGACAAATAACAACTTCAGCGCCACTTGCAAGTTATTTTTTTCTTCTCTCTCCTTTTACTCTCTGCTCTGTGTGTTGCTTGAAACTTGTTAATTTAATTTAATTTAAAAATGGAAAGGAACCAAAGAGAGGGAGAGAATGAGTTCCTTTTTGGTACTGTTTTTTAAGGACGAAAAGTTTTTCTTAATATGAGTCATAGGCGAATAAGAAGTGAACTTTCATTTCCTCTGCCGCGCTCGCTTTCTGTTTCGCCGTTGCCGTGTCTTATACCGAGAGCGCAAATAAACTTTACAACAATGAAGGAAAACCGAATTAAAAGGATGAAAAAATTAAATGAAAATTTGCAAGAAACAAAAAAAAACAACCTTCAGAAGGACCAAGCACCCAATCTCCCTTCTTACACATACAACTGTGTATTCGATTAACTCGTCCTGTGGACCGAATGGTTTTTATTTTTTTTTTTTTTTGTTTTAACTGCCCTCGTCTTCGTTTACTTTAGTTCGGTTTAAGTTGTGTGTTTTGAATCCATTTAAATCCTTTTTTTCTCCCAGAGTCCTTTCACCTCTGGTTGTACAATTTTTTCGGGGTCAACGCTGAGTACTTTTCTTCGTTTTTTTTTTTTGTTAAGTTAGAACAAGACCATCTAAAAAGGATTTGCTGTAGTTGGTTTGGTTGGAGGAGGACCGGGATGCAGTACCTCGAAGCAAAAGTAGAGACATTAAAGCACTCATTATCCGATAAATTTTCACAGAGTTTACCTACAGCCAGCTACGGGTTCGGTTGTTGTAAGTAAGTAAGCAGTTTGTAGAAGAGTTTAAGCACAATCGCTGCTTAGAACCCCTAATGAGCGCCACGGATGGAGTCTCTCTTTTGCAGAATGTGCTTGGAGTTTTGGGATTTTTTCGAGAGCACCTCTTTTGTTTGTGTTTATGCAGGTGTCCTCCGTTCAAATATGTATTAGGTTGGAAAGGGTTATGGCTAAGTATCAGGAATCCTATTAGAACCTAAATAACTTCGCCCTGAATCTGAATTAATTGTTGAGTTAGTTCCAATTCTTCTAAATTTTTGAAGAAATAACTCAGAAGAAGAAGGTAGCACTGCCCTCAGATGCGCTATGTCCCTTGAAACATCTGTGTCCGATAGACAAACCTTTTGGAGGTGTTTTCTTAGAAGGAAATGCCCAGAGAGTACTCCTGTTCTTTTCAGCCCCACAGTTCAGTTTCAGTCACAGAGGCCTAAATACCCAAAGCTGACCACGTTAACCTACCCCAACAAATGTTTAGATTCAAAATATCCCTCTTAGCAACTCAAAGTGATGCTCTTATGTTGCTGACTAGAATAGCCCCAGTAGCCTACATCATCAAATGCACTCAAAACCTTCCTCTGTTCATCCACTGTTTTCTGGTATCCCCGACAACTTGCTCCTTGTACCGGAGGTTTGGTCTTCTTCGCCATCTCTAACATGGGGACTGTGATTTGAAGATCCCTTTGGCTGGAGCATAGTTGCTGTCCATTCGGTCGATGTGGCCGAGCCAATGTAGCTTTTTGGACTACATCCACACCCTAGTACAGTTAGTAGAGCTCGCGGTTGATACTTCTCCTACATGCGCCCTCCTCACATGTGGAACGACAAAGTAATTTTCGCTCCAAGATGTCCAATATTTCCTCAGCTTTCTAACTTATTGTCCGTCACTCGGAATCATTTTTTGGTACTTCGAGTTAGGAGTTTTGAAGCCCAGTTCTTTTGCTGAATTGGCATCCTGTCCTATCCAGCATTACGCTACACATCTGGATCTGTTTTGACGGTATCTTGAATTGGGCCATCGCCTGGTGGAGCTTGAGACGATGAATGCTGTCGTAGGAGGCCTTAAAATCGATGAAAAGGCGGTAGGTTTCGACTTGAAATTCGTTGGTCTTTTCCATGATTTGCTTGAGTATGTAAACCTGAGTCCAGCCGGGAGCCTCACTGATGGGTGTCTACTAGTTTGTTGCAGAGGGGCTTTAGGCGTCCATTGGTTGGTTGGTTGAAACCGCCCCTCGCTAAGGATGCACTTAGACCAAGAATAGGTCCATTGTACTGCCGATGTCTAAGCTGTGTGAGTCACCCTCTTACTCTGGGAACCATTTACTTCTGAAGGAGTCAATCTTAGCCGTGCAGGCCTTTCTAACGTTGCCAAGTGCTTCTTCTTCATCTCTACAGCTTCTGCAGAAGCCATTGCAGAAGATGCCCAGTCTTTGGACATGCCTTCCATTAGAGGGTTCCTCTCTTGGGTTTCAGAAGTCCGATGCGCCTGGTTATATTTGGATCTCATTGTGCTGGATCCGAGGGATTTGATGGCCACTTGGCTATCCGATACTGATACTAAATTAACCGCCAGCTTGTCGGCTGCTTGATGAATAGCGGTGACTAAGGCTTGAAAAATGCTGCAGGAGTTAGGAAGGCTGAAGGAGAGGTGGATGTCCAGGTCTTTTAAAAAGATGATAGCACCGATCTTTCCTCAGTTTTGGAGCCGTCATGTACGCGTCTCATATCTCTCAAAAGACAATGCACACCGTCTAGAAACCTTCCTCCTGATAGAGGTACACTTTGATGTTTGCCAGCTCTTTGGTGTTTTCCGGGTTCAATGAGCCATGGATTTTCATGCAGTACTCCTTCGCAGGATGCCATTGTCCTAACGTACCCCTACCTAGCCGCAGAGACTAAATCCAATTGAAAACAGTTCCAGCAAAGTCGTTGAACCTCGCCTTCGATCCTTTATGGACAGTCAAAAGTTTTTCTTTTTCCTTGAAAACTTTCTTTATTAGAAAACATAAACATGAAATGCGACAAACGCATTACAGCCCTGCATGCTCGTAAATTTTCAAGAATATTACATCCTTTACTCTAAGAGAGAAGAGGAGTAGGTACCCACAACGACCACCCCCAATCATTAGTGCAGGAAAACATATAATCAGATAGAAAGACAAAGGATACAATTTCATGATTCATCAGAGAAAAAGTGCTTGACCCTCTCTTGGAGAAAGCAAAAAAAAAAAACATCATTAAAATCTGCACGATAAATTCTTGTCCTTGTGCCAAAAATTGGTAGTTTAGACGTGAAAGTGAAAGCGAAATCATGCGGAATCTATAACTATAGGCAGACGGAGCACACTCACACAGGATGCAGACGAAAAAAAAAAAAAAAACTTTTCCGTTTTTCCAAAATCAAAACAGGACGAGAAGAAAAAAAAAGAAGGAAAATATTTTTTCAAGTAGACTGCGGAACAATAAAACAAAGCGAAAGAACATTCGTCCTCTCAAAACATGTAACTCGAGTGCGGCTTCTGCCGCAGGGTTGTTGTAGCCAACTTTAGTCGGGGCTCCACAGACCTCACTTCCTTCTTTATCTGTGTTGGGTTGCTTCTGCTTTTTTTGTTTTTCTGTTTTCAAGAGTTGCTCCTCAAACTTTGGGCTTCGGGTTAAATCAGACGGAAAGTGTTGCTGTGCCTTTTTTTTTTTTTTTCCTACAAATCCAGGGATGGTATAGGTACAAAGTAACGTGAAAAGTTTTTCTTCCTCTCTCCCTCTCTCTCGCTCTATGTAGCTTGATCCGTCGCATTTGCGTTTGTTCTTTTATGTCTGCTGCTGCTGCTGTGCTTCAAGTGGATACCCATGTAATGAGAACGTAAGGTCGAGTGGAAAGTTTTCTGCAACGGATGCAGCAGAATGTGATAACAAACTATTCCTGGGGAATTACGTTCCCAACTAATTGGGTTGATCGACATATGTCACGGCTTTTGCTGAAATGTCATGCGAGCTCCATTAAACCGCGACGTCAATGATTTTGTATGACGAAATCCTTGAAATCCTTGCACTTGAGTTGGTTTTTTTCTTCTCTCTATTTTTTGTCTATCCTTTTCTGCACTTGTTTACGTTTTTTGGCAGGAAAAAAACTCACACTAGTACAAGTCTCTGACGTTACTGCAGTGAAAGGCGGCGATGAACGAACGAACGAAGCGAACTATGTACTTCCAGTTCTTGAGCCGGGATTTGAAGTGATTTTCTTGGGAATTTTTTCATTTGAATATCCGTCATGCATGCTGAATGCATATATTATATCAACAAATGTGGATATGACAGGCATGGAGAGAGTTCAGATATTGGAAATGTTTTTGGAAGCCACTGCCACGTAGACAGCATGTGAACTATCCAGACGAACAGAGAAAGAGAGACACGGGTTTATTGGTTCTTATGTGCGGCTCATAGTACACAATAAGGACGAGGACATGCATGTGTACATACATATGTAATCATATTGGTGAAGGGAAATCATCGGTACGTGGCGGAATTGTTTGGAGTTTGTTGGTGGTCTTGAATCGATTTGTGGTAGGGGGTGATGCCACTTTTTTTTTCTTTAAAATTTTTAAGTGAAAGTGAAGTGTGTGGAATGTTAAGAGTTGACATTTCTAATTTAAGGAGCAATTAGGGTTTTGAGAAATTGTTTTGATTTGTTGCGTGGGAATTGCATCGATACGAGGGGAAGATCCTTGAATTTTAAATCGAAAAAGGGTGAGATGGATGTGTTTCAAACGTGCTTTTTGGTTAAAAATGTGATTTCACGACTAACAAAATACTTGACGCCAAATGGGTCTTGTAAGAATTCGAGCTGGGTGGGATACAGTGATCCTTGCATCAACTGCTCTTGAAATGTGTAGAAATAAAGGGTTCTCCAATAGGGATTTCTAAACTTTGACAGATGATTGCGGCCATATTGATGAAGCTACATATGTCAAATTGGCTGTCGTTTATGGAGTCTGTTTAGCCAAATCAACATGGAGAGTTGTCGCGTTCAACGACATGTGCCAATGTTTGGGAAAGTGGATCTTCAGTTCGAGCAACATTTCGCGAGGTTCGCCCGCTTTACGTTCGTCAAAATCGTCCTTCCGAGAGGACTATTGGCAACGTGTTGGATAAACGCTAGTCGACTGATTCAGTGAAGTGAGAAAATGACTGTTTGGTGTTGATTTTGGACAGGCTCCATCAGCAGTCCAAACTCCTTTGAAAAAGATGTTAGGCAGGCCATCAACATTGTTATCTCACGAGGAGGCGATGTGAATTGACCCCCGGAATCGTGCGATTTGATCCCGTTAGACTTCTTCTTTTGAGGTTTTCTTAAGTCACAGGTGTATGCCAGAAACTACTGTCCTAAAAGCCACCACACAATCAATGCCATTGGTCAAATTCAGTCTGATTCATGCATCAAAGTCATGGAAATTTGGTTGTTTCGAATGAGCGCCACCTAGCGCAACTACGGCAAACTTCTGACTGATCGTATGTTCTATACATAATGGCATAAATGGGACTTCCAAATAAATAAAAAAGATCAATGATATCTTAATTACAGTCTGTTTTATTCAGAATTAAAAATAGGAAATGCCTAATGGAAACCCCTTTGTGGTTATTTAAATTATTGAAATTGGACGCAATATGCCTGCTTTGTCAGTTGTAAGGGCTCTAGGGAATGCAGATTTTCGAGAGAATTAAGAAATTCAAATTCCCGTTTCACATTTTCAAGTAAATTTACACCTCAAAACCACTTCCTACTTCCCAAAATGACATTCACATCATCGCCACAAATTAAATTTCGTTAAATCGGATTTTCTCTCTAAAGTAATCAAGATACAATCCCCACCGAAGGACACCACAATCAGGCGTGCGTTGCCAAAGAAAGAACTCCTCACTGAAAACCATTAAGACTGACACACAATCTTGACTTGTAACCACTCAAGGCCCCACCAAACCTCCTCCATCTGTCACTATATCAAATCAAAAAAACAAAGCGCAGTAAAGACAAAACAAGAAGAAGAAGAAGAAAAAAAAAAACTGCCTCTCAATCTCTCATCAGCCGCAGCGCTCTGCTCCTCATCCTCACGCAACGCACACACATAATTTGATTTTAAAGTGTGGCCCCACCCGTATGCCACCACCGTGACAGCCCCTCACCGCCCGCCCGCCACCACCCGAACACCAAAAGTGTATTATCCTCACACAACAATCTAATAAAATATTTAGAATTTTAGATTTCAAGATGAAGATAGGTGACTACTGCCGGCAGAGGGGGTGGCGGCGGCCTGACAAGGCCGTTTCAAAAAGTGTTCCCACCTCAGCTCGGATAACAGCCGGCAGTAGCTTAATGTCGAATTTCATTTTCGCCGCAATTTTTGGCGACCAAACGTGTCATTGGAACCGTCACCGTCACCGTCAACGCTGTCGTCGACGACGCTGAATTCTCTTCGGTTGGTGTGGTGATGGTGACATTGGTGGCTTCCTAAATTATTTATTCCCACTGACTCATTTTTAATGCGCGAGGGTTGATTTCTTCTTCTTGCCGTTCGTTCGCTCCAAAAAGGTGGTAAGGTTTTTTTTTTTAAATCGTGGGGATAAAAAAAAAACGCTTTGGCATTGACATTGACAGGCGGCGGCGGCGAATCTCACTCTCTTGCGAAACGTCAAAAGTTGACACTTTAAAGAGGCGCAAATGAAAGATAAATTACACCGCAGGCACATTATTTATTCGCGCTGCCAAAGATTCTTCTTTTTTTTTGTATCTATCTAGCTTTTAAGGTTTCCAGTTTTTTTTTTGTTTTTTTTGAGAGAGTGAGATTTTTCAAGAGTCTTGGTTACCGTTGTCTCGGTTGGTTGTGCTTGTGCCTGAAGGTGAAATATTGGTATAGAGAGGGTCTTCAACTCGAGCGCCACTAAGTCACGATTCGACTTTAAGTTGATGGAAAATCAAATAGACAGAGAGACGAATCAAATCGGAGAGATCCCACGGATGATGAGTTGTTATGCGAAGCTAAAGCTGGAGCACAGTACCGGCGTCAAGATGCTATGGAGTGGGTACTCCATATCGTTTGACTTCATATAACAGATGGTGGTGGTGGTGGTGGCGGCTGTAGGTACTGCTACCGAAGAAGTATCCAATTTGAATAATTTAGCAATGGCTGTCAAGATTGTCTTCGTCTCTCTTTGGATCTATCTACTCTATAGGTTTGAGATGCCGTCAGTCCTTACATTTATTTTAAATTTTTTTTTTTATTTTTTTTGTTCCGTTTGTTCTTGTTGTATTCTCCTCCTCCTCCTTCTCCTCCTTTATTGGAGGTGACTGACGTGCAGGGAGGTGGGTATTCAATTTTTTTTGAAAAGAAGAAAGTCATCCATCATAGATTCAAAAAAAAAAAAGGGAGTAGCAGACATGTTTTTCTTTTTTCCTGAATCAATAGTGCATCAAACAAGGCGTCACTTCAGATTTTCGGATATGAACTCGAAAAATTTACATAATTTTGTTTGTTCAATACGAACGAACCAAGAGAATATTGAGGGTTCAACAAAATGTGGAAGGATGCGAGAGATATGAGATATACTGATTTCCAAAATAGATCTGTTAAATATTATTGTGTATAGCGGTTGTTAGGGCATCTACATGTGGGTCAGATGGGATCAGCCGAAAGAAATACCTTAGACGAGGGAATGGGTATCTACAATCAACTAGCAGCTTATCGAGAAGAAACCATAATCTGTGAAGGTATCATACATTTGGAGGGCAAACTGTCGCATCATCCAGTCCCCCTGGTGCCCTTTGGATAGCTACGTAGTAGTGAGCGTATGCCAAAGCCATCTATGAATGTATAGTTGAACACTCGGACCTCCACGAGCACAGCTGGGAGCTTCATCCCTTGCTGACCTGAACGTGTACTGCCCTTAGAAGAAGTAAACAAGGCTGATGAATCCATGGACAAGGTAATGGAATAAAGATGGTGGCGGATAAACGCTAGCTGTGTCAACGGCAGTGCTCGTACTTCCGAAGTGAGATACTGCTGTCGGTTCTCGAACCGGCCCTTCGTCCAAGGGACTAAAACCCATGGAACTGGATCTCAGGTTGGGGGTCGTGTCGTCGGGGTAACTGCTTTACCACTTAAAAAAAACATCAAGTTATGAGAGAGACGCGAGCCTCGGTTGATAACAACGAGGAGGGAAGGCAGCCGTGTCTCCACAAAGATTGGGAGACTTTTACTGGAATGGAAGGAATTTAGGAACTCATTCTTCCAAAAGTTGGAAATCTACCGAAATTTGACAAAGTGTTACGCACATTCGCGTCTCCTTCTTTCTTAAGACTCGAGATTTAGTAAGCAAATTGGAATATGAGCCATAAAGAGCAATACAACTAAAAAACAAACTTTTCACAACCACAAAAAGCTACCTACTGATTTGCTTTACGCATAGGGCACAGCTCGATTCTTAGGAGCATGTTCCACGAGACTCAGGAGAAAGGTAGTAGCATAGGGCACAGACAGAAGAAGCGTAACCCAGCAGGGAGGACTGATATAATGATGAGATTCACCTTTAGAATGAGATTGCCATTCCTACAGATCAGTCTGATACCAATGAGGGAACTGGGTCAGCTATTTACACAAAAGACTTGAACACAGGAATATTTCTAAAACTCCCGGACCCATGCAGTGTTTTTAATGCAGAGGTTCTAGCCGAGATCAAAGCTGAGAAACTACTTGATATGGGATCTATGTATATCCAACAAGGAAATTGCCATCTTCATAGAGAGTCAGGCTGAGCATCTAGACACTGTGATATTGAGGGTAATGAATGCGCCTATAGACTGGGAGCTCCCATCAGGGAACGACATCAACAGCATCAGGGCACGCCAGGAGAAGTACGTATTACCAATTGCATACACAACTTGGCTACCTGCAGATGGAGGGACTTAGCGTATCCTGAGCTCTGTGGCCAGAGATCAACCACAAAAAATCAGGGAGATCACCAAGCTAGAGAGAAGACAAATTAGGACCATGGTGAGATCCTCTCTGGACATTGTCTTCTGAGAAGGCACACTCGTATATTAGGACTATCAGAATCGGATATTTGCGAGGGTCTACACGCCTTAGAGGATTTCACGGACATACTGTGCGAATGTGAGGGAACTCTAGAGATTGCAGTCTCGAAAAAGTAGGTTCATGTTACCAACCGAAGGACCAACTTAATTTCTGTGGGCCAAATACTTGGACATGATTTAGGCTTTAGGCTTCTTTCTACGGTTTCTGGAAAACTCATAACCCTCTCTTACCTAACCTAACCTACTGATTAGTCACTGCTCTTTGAGGAATGTCTGTCTCCCCATCTGATCTGTAAATAGAAAACTTAGTCAGAGCCTTGAACGCCTGCTTTAAACGCCAACAAACGAATGAATAACACTTCAAATGAAACCAATATTCCCCCCAATAGATAACCCTTGCCTCTTTGGAGAGACACATTTTTAAGCGATAGGAGTATTCACACTTAGGCACACACTAATGGAGACAATCTTCTCTCAATTTGAAAGTCGTAAAATCTCAGCAGCACAGTTTCCTTTCACGATAACGACTTTATGGTCTCCTTGTTCACCTTTCATATGTATGTGTAAGTAACTTCTGTGTCTTGCTTTTTATGATTTACAAGCACGTTTTATGGCTTCGAGAATATCCTATAGATTCATAGGTACCTACTTATCTCGTAGTTTGATTATATTTGCGGTCTGAGACTTGAAAGTCTCTTGAACCCAAAAGATAACCTCTAAAACACATCCAACACTTGTCTATACCCAGTAGTGTACTCTAGATAGATATTTGTGTATACTCCTAATGAAAAATCCAACCGAGAACCGAGAACCGACAAATTTTCGAGTGTCGTCACTTCATCGTTGTCGCCGCCGCCATCCATTGCCACTGTCTGACAGCTGACTTAGAATGCCACCGCTGCATTTGCATGAATTTTTGGGAACAAGAAAGAATATTGTATCTTTTTCCAATCCCATTGCAGTGATTTACTCCACCAAACCATCGCCGCATCGATAAGATGTTTTCATTCGTTCGTTGCCCGACCCAACGGAAAAGGGTTCCCCCTAAAAAATAGTTTCTTCATCATCTCGGGAATAACAGTCAGGAGTGGAAGTAGTAGTAGATCATCATCTCGAGTGTTGGCTCCAATCTTCTTCTTCTTAAGTGGCAGCACATCTCTCTCTCTTTTTCTGTAGAAACATGTCTCTATCTCCAAACAGAGAAGCAGCAGAAGAAAAAACACAAAGTGCTTTGTTTAATCAGATACAAATGTATCTTTTGGTTTTTGTTCGAGTTTTTGTCCGCGTCCAAGTGTCCCAAATGGATAGTTCTCTTCCTCTCTCTCTCTGTGTGGTGGGTGCTTGGGGCTGGTGATTAATGTCTCCATGGGTTTGAGTGAGTCTGGTCTGGTTCTCTTATCAACGCTCGTGAAATTCAATGTACAGTGCTGGTTGGTGCCCACACACAATTCAATTAACTGGCGCATTAGACATTAGCAGTCCACCACTCCTAGGAGTTTTTTTTTTTCTGGTCTCTTTTTTTTGGGTTAATTAATATTTAATAGTTTTTTTTGTTTTTGTTCTAAGGGGATGAATAAGTATACATAGTGCATACAATTGCCCGAGAAGCTGATAAGAGTAATTGAATGTGTAACCATCGAGAAAAGAGAAAGAGAAATAAGTATCCCACAGGCAGAGCTGGAACACACGCACGCCTCCAAGCCAAAAAACGATAAAAGGAGTGGAAAACGTCATCGTATCCAGCTTGGAGCCGTTTGCGATAAATAATTTCGATTTACAGTGTGTGTAGGAAGTTGATAGTCTTTGGGCAAGTTTTTATGACGGCACAGAGAGCAGCTCATTTTATGATCTACTTTGATACAGAGTACTTGTGACGATAGACATAGGACTCGGGGTATGAGAAAGAACGACTTATCTGTGAATACCTTCTATTGCTCTAAGTCCAGGTGTGATCTCAGTTTTATAGCCCAAGATACCTTTCAAAGGATATGTGTTGATTGATTGTATAATAAAGTGAAGTTGCCTAAGCATCGACTTGACCAAAATGACGGCTTTCGTTTAAGAAAATATCATAAAGGAGCTAAACCTCTTCGAGACTCGCTGCACCTAGAGCTGATCTATTCTCAGACTCAATTGGAATGCTTCGTCCTAAGACTCCTGCACTCCTAAGACAGAATGCACCGACTCGAACTGCAAATTCGCTGATACCAGAGACCTGCAGCAAGTAGCTCGTTTTGTGAGCCATTCGAAAAGTTCACTGCTTTTTAAGTGTTCGCACAGAAATCGCACACGATGGTGCGTAGGCATTGTAGGGGAACCTACAACTAAAGTAAGTATTCACACACAATTTTTTAAAAAGCAGGAGAGCACAGATGTCAGTGAAAATGTCAAGAGTGTAACCTCTTTAGAAAACCCTATACCCTTTATTCTCACTTGAATAGCATTCTAGGCTCAAGTCTTCAAAAAATGAAAGATATCAAGCCATAAGCAGCCCATAAAAGGCCGTGTTGTAATTGGTATATATGTCTACGCGTACAGAAGAAGCCTGCCTTATGCTGTAATCGAAAGGCAAAGACATTTTTCGAGCTTTCTCCATGACAGTGATACTCTTGGAAGTTTGTCAGACGAAAAAGCTTTGATGTTATATTTCTGGATTCGAATTTGACCCCCTGCTCTAGTAGTCTGTACCAAGGCACCCACCTACTCAAAAACCTTCAGTTTATACCTAAAACCAGTCTTCATGTGGAATAGAGACCTGCAGCCAGTGGCTCGATTTATGAGCCATTCGAAATATTCACTGTTTTTTAGGTATTCACGCACAAAGTATTCATTCACAAAAAGTATTTGATGGCCACTCATAAAATGAATCTGAAGCGAGCTCCCATTGAGATTCATTCGAAGGAATGATTATCTACCCTTACACTTCTTTGCCTGGCACTGGCAAAAAGGCTATGAGTGTTTCGAGTGGCTCGCTTTTTTGCAGTGTTCTTTGTCTTTGCTTCTTTTCTGTCACGCAGTGTTCTGCCTTTTCTACCTGATTTTTGTGAAACCATTCAAAGTCTTTTGTGAATGAATACTCTGATTGAATGAATACTTTGAATGTGAGCCAAATACGCACTCAAGCATCTATGAATACCAAGCCCGTGATGATTCGTTTTCATTTCTTTTCTGTGTGCGTAAGACTGTGAATGGCTCGTTTTCTTAGCGAATGATTCGCAGCTCTCTAGTTGGTCCTATAGAAACCTCATCTCCAGCTATTTACACCCTTCAAAAGCAAGTGACGATTTATCCCATTTGTCCCACTCATCGTCTCTCTCATTCAAGACGAAAACTTGTCTACGATCTTCAATTAGCTGCAGCAGCACATGTCCTAAATTGAAAATCAATCTCTCGCACACAATCACACTCACACCCACCAAAACCAATATGAAAAACATCTGCATGTGGAGTTGGGAAATTTATCTGACGAAAGATTAACCGCCGCTCCTCAAGCAATGCTTGCTTTGAAACAAAAACCCGGAGCCGATAACCTTATATCATTATTTTTAAGTGCCATTAAGCAATTATGCTGTATTCCTCTCCTCTGTATGGAGTGTCAATCTCTGTGTGAGATGATTCCATGAGAAATAACCCAAACAATTTTCCACAGAGCCAGCATAGGCAGATTGAATTTCTCATTTTCCATTTCCAATTTCCAATTTCCAATTTCCATCCGATGCGGCAATTATCATCGAATACTTTTGGGTAGATCGAAAAATTGAGTGACTTTTCGATAAAAATGATTAAATGACAGCATGTCAGGGGGTTTTTTTTTGTTTTCAAAAAGCCATCCCCCTTCTCGGCGCGCAATTAATATTTGACAATCGTATAAACAAAGAACAATCAATTATAAGTGATTGACTGTATCTTATGTGGGGGTGGAGTGTATGAATGAAGCGCGCGCGGCAGGGAGTCAAGTAAATTGCTGCTTAAATAAGAAAAACACAATTAGCTGTCGAACTCTTGGATAAAAGATGAAATATGCAGACTAAGAGGCGGACGCGAAACGACAAACTAGCCATCGGAGGCCGGAAGAAGCTGTCGCGCGAGTTGTTCTTCGTGTGTTCTCTTAAAAGATCGAGTTACATTTGTGCGTTCGAGGAAATTTTGCGCTCCTTGTTAATTTATTTTGATTGGAATTAGAATTTGTTTTGTTTTCGATAAACAGATACACGGATAGCGCTGCCAGACAACAAACTTGAAGCGGATAGAGAAATCAAAAGAGGAAATGTCTGAGATGTGACATGTGTGCTGTGCTTTGCTTTGGTCTTCCATATTTGACGGATGAGATCTTGGACAGCTGTTTACAAGTGACGCAATCAGATTCTGAAGAATGTGATGAAAGGGATACTAAAGTCAGACTATTCAGAAGAAAAGACTCAATCCAACTCTATCTGATCTCCTCATCTTAACTATTCAAAGATTTCTCCGAAGGTGGACACACTGAATTCTAAGAAGCGATCATTGACTCTTTGCTGTGCTAAAATTTTGTATAGAAAAAAACTTCTTCTTGTGGGCGTACTACTCTGCGCGAACAATTTTCAAATTAACAAACAACACAACATCCGTTGCTACACCCATTCTCTGTTTCTTTTATGTTCTCTGGCACAAACAAGCCTACCTAAATGGCTATCCACAACAAGCGTGTGTGCATCCAAAATGATGATGCACTCTCCTGGCAAGTTCTGCATCTCCTATTGTAGGTGGACAACACAAAAAGGTGTGGCATAGTGTTATATGCGGCTCATGACCATAGGCAACATGGGATCCTCTCTCTGGGGAGAGACCTTGAGTTCGATGTTGTTGCGACATGTTAAGCAGCGCTTGCTTGGTCCTCGCAGCAACGACGACGACGACGACACGCAGGACATGACAAACATATAAAGCCAGCCAGACACAACAGACATTGCAATCGACAGCATTAATTGGCCATAGTGTTCACGTAACCAAAAAAAAAAACAACAAAACAATCCCAAACACACATATAGATTGGGGGTACAAGCTCTGGTATAACAACGTTATAAAATGGATTTTACTTGTTCTTTGTCGCCTTGGACCCCAGCATTTGGAAAAAGGGGAAAGGGATCATCGCATAACATCGAAAAATAATGTTCAAAACCAAATGAAAACAATAAAACAATCAAAAGATACAAGCGACACACAAAAACAAAACAGAAATTGTGGCATTGTAATCGGATTTCGGCTTCGGGCTCCTCATCTGCCCTTTATGCGGGATGTCCCCGGGTTTCTGTCTTAAAATAGTCCATTTTTGTTGTTGTATATTTTGAGATGACAGAAATTAATTGAAGAGCGCGAGAAGATCCCATTCCGCCGCCGCCGCCGCCAACACACTGCGCGCACAGTTGTAACAAGTTGATCCGATCTTCGGATGATGACGAAAAGTCTGCCCTCAGAGTTAATTCGGATTATTAATCAAAATGTTCTTATTTTTTTAAAGAATTTATGATGAGTGCTGCCTTTAGTGGTAGTTTGTGAGAATGTGCCATGGGAGAGCGCAGGGAGCAGGTAGTCCTTTTGTGTTACGATTTGTAATGGTTGGGTGAGGTTGTGCTGCTGCTTCTCTTATCTTATCTCGGTGAACGTGTTGCGGCTACTTACACCGCTGATGAAGGTTAATAAATTCTTGTTGTTATACCTATTGTTTTTTTAGTCGTTTAGAGACGACTTAATTTGTCATGCGCGATAAAAATGTGGGAATATTCATTATTTCCTTTCAAGTACTACATGCAGGGAAATGTTCATTTGAAGATTCTTAACTCAAAATGCCGTGAAGGTCAAACGAAGGTTAAGAATAATTTGTGTGTAAAAAGCCAAAGGGTACAATGGCATCAAAATTTATGGCAAATCATAATGTCGAGGTCGAGTGCGTTTGTGCGTTTATGGGCTCGTCGCCGACCTTGGGAATTTGCAAACCGAAAAAGCGGTTATAAATACGACAGAGCACATGTTCGTTGTTCGAACTACTAATACGTCAAAAATATCTCATGGGAAAAACAAAAATTTGCCGCCTATTAGAGGTCACCGATTCGGAATAAATGCACGAGACAATAAGTCCCCTTGGTGCTTGAAATCGAACAGATCAAGTGAGTTATAAGCTGTCAAACACAAGACGAAGCAGAGAGGAGAGAGCTTCGGGCCGTCTTTTTCTTAAACCTCCTCAGTCAACAACTCATTTGGACAATGCGCAGCAGGCTATCGGCAGTTGAATGTGTATACCCCCAAGTTGGTTTCACGCAACATGTTGCTAAACTCTTAGGCAACAGCTCTTCTACTGCAGATGAAAACAAGAGTTTTGATTCTTGTTTTGTTTTAAGTGTAACATTTGTCCCTACTGCCTATGGAGGCCTCAAGAAAACACGACAATTGGTCAAAGGAAATGCCACCAAAGAGGAGGAGTACAAGAGATTGAAAGGGCATATTCCTAAGGCTCGACATCGCTAAGCTGAAGACACAGTTTGACTGCGATGAGACAGAGCACAGGCAGGTCCAATTTGAGGACTACAAACACAATGACTAGAAACAGCGTTAGAAAGGCAGAACCAGCGTTTCGATTGGCGATCTTAAGACTCAAGGGTACCCTGTACCTGTGCTGGCAGATTCTGTCAGCGAGTCGAAGGAGATTCAAGAGTTTCTACGATACTTTACTTGGAAGTAGTCAGACATAAGTAAATCCATTCAATTTCAATTCAAACTATCGCACAAGGAGGTGACTGCAAAAAACCTAATGCCAGTGTGGATGCCAACCGAAATCAACTACTATTCTGGGCTTCTCTGGATGGTTCTGATTCAAAATGGACTTAAAGTAGACTGAAACAAGTCTCAAAATCTCATAGCAACTAAAATTCTCATTTTCTTATGGACAGCTAGTATTTACGCTTAAAATTTGAGCTCGGCTTAGATCAAACTCTTAAAATTCACTTAGAATAGGTATACGGCTCTACCAATTCAGGTCAACTACAACCAAAACTACCCAAAAACAGTAGGATGCATGTCAGTGCGCTCCTGCAACTTTTTATGGCTTAATCCCGGCTGCATAGACGGAACCACAAAACTAGGCCATCTCTCGAATTAGTTATTTCAAGCGAGCGCATATCTATGTTAAAATCTTCACGAATTTCTCTAAAGAAACAAGACACAGATTCCAAACTCCAGCTGTGCCAAGTCATCTTCATGAATATGGGCAGAGACTCAGCACAGCATCTCGACATCATCAACTGAACTTGGTTAGGTATTTAGGCTTAAATCTATTTAGAGAAGACGACCCAAACCGCGTGGGCTGGAGTTTGGAAAAAAAAAAGACTAGAAAAATTATGCAGAATTATTCGCCGCACACTTGCGTCCAACAGAAAGAATAGAATTCATCTTTTGTCACGTCTAAGCCTCTGTAAATGCATATTTAACCCATTATCATGAAAAAAGACTCTAAAGAGTGGGATGGGAAGGGGCCAAAACTCCAGGTGCTGTATGGTTCTTTTTTTTTTTCCACAGCACAATCGAATTGAAAGAACAAAAGGAGTTGCAGCAGCAGCAGCAGCAGTAAAAAATGCATTTGAATGAGTGTGCGCGGGTTCAATCTCTAGCGCGTATCTCTCGCTGACTCCATGCGTCATGTCTGAGAGCCTACTTTGACTTGGCGCGCCGTGCAACAGCAACAGCAATGGCAACCCACTCAAGACAACTACTGGGTATGCAGCAACTCGAATGGAATACTTAATCACCCGATTTGGTGGTCTTTTTGTCACTGTTACGATGGGTAACATAACAGTACCGTAACCGTAAGTACGGCTTTGTTTTGTATCTTTTAAGATACTTTTTTTTAGTTTGTTTCGTGATCACAAAGAGACGCACAGCACAGCAAAGCACAGCACAGTCATCATAACGACAATTGTTGTCGCTTTGGTCATTACACGCGAGAGATATGATGATTCACTAGAAAACTCTGGCTTTATGGCCACGATCACGATCGTATGTATGTAAAGACCGGTTTTCTCTTCTTTTATCTATTAAATGCCAAACCCTAAAACTGACCAGGATGATGGTGGGCTGGTGGGCTGTTCCACTGCCGCCACTTGCATATAATCGACTTTATTACTGCGGTTTATTTTGGACAGTTTTATTGTTGTTGGGCGGCCTATAATGTCAACCGATCGCACGTACACACGTTTGTTTAGATACTTTTTTTGTTTCGATATTTTTTTATTGTTCGATTTTAATTTACGATGAAAGCGCCAGATATTTATGACCGTACACAAGGAATTTCCGTTGCAGATATTAAAAAATACAAAAATGTTGCTATTTGGCTGTTGATGATGGGTGTAGAGTGTGCGTTCTTTGCGGAAAAGTCGTAAAAAGTAGAATTTTTGTTTATTACCCAAAGAAGATGATAGAGTCATGCATAATCAGGCGGTGGTAACTGGCAAGTGACGACTAAAATTTCAACAATGGATCAATAAAAAGCGTACCGCGCTCTTCCTGAGAAAGATGCGGAGATACTTTTTTTTTATTGAGTTATTTCCTATGTTTTTATGTGGAACGCAGCATCCGCGTCAGGTTGTCGTTGTCGTTTTTTACTTGTTTTTGTGTGTTTTGAGAGAAGATCATAATTGGGTTTATTAGAAAGTCATTAAGATGCAAAGGAGGGGCGGGAATTTTGTCAGTGAGTTACTACCAAGAGATTATGTGACAATCGAAGAGTTGATTACGGGTTTCTATTGTTTGCTGGTAGGAGGAAGGCATCTAAGCGTTTTATTCAAATTAAGATGATTGGAGTTATTTAAGGCGGGATTTGTGTCAACCGAATGGAGCTGTATGGTGAGGTTGCCTACTTCCGTAAAGTGTAGACAATTAGAGAGAAAAAACAGTCACTATCTACTGAAAGCAAGCGTCACTTAGTAGATCTATTCTTCTCAAAGCCAAACAATTACTACAATTACAATTACTCGCCAACAGTTTATTTGCCCCTACTGCCTATGGCGATCTCAAGAAAACACGCCTACCTTTTGAATTGGGTAAGGAGAACAAAAGATTTGAGTGCATATTTGAGAGGTCAGTCAATATCTACTGAAAGAAAGCCACCAACCAAACAACAAAACAACAAGCAAATTCAATTGGGATAACAAAAACAAGCTCAAACTCATTTGGACAATCGGTAGCAGGCTATCGGCAGTTGAATTTGTATGCCCCCAAGCTGGATTCATGCAACATGTTGCCGTATTCCTAGGCAACAGCTCTTCTCCTTCAGATGAAAACAAGACTTGCAGCCACTAGACTCTTGGTTTTGTAAAATTGTATCCTACTGCCTATAGAGGTCTCAAAAAAACTCGGCTATTTTCGAAGGAAATGTCACTGAAGGTAAAGGAAAACAAGATTAAAAGCGAAAACATCAAGCAAATTCGATTTGGATAACAAAAAACAAGCCCAAAATGACTGGCCTGCGGCAGCCCACTCTTTATTTATGACTACTCAATTGCGACATGCCAATACCACCCATTATCATGCAATAAACTTCACATTAACCGCCTGTAAATCCAGCAACAACTTTCCCACCTTGGATTTCTTCATTTCCTCATCATAAACTGTTTACGTAGCCCGCTCATATATTCAATAAACTTCTCTGTTAATTAGAGAAACGCGTTGATATGCACAACCGCATCCATCCTTAGAGGAAAGGAACCAACCAACCAACAGCCATTCAAAAAGAAAGATTTATGTGGAAAATCTGTTTGCGCATTACAGATACAAAATAAAACTTTGATTTAAAATACAATTAACCTGCAGTTGCATCCAGAAGGGCCCTCAGACCGAGTAGTATCTTCCAAATCGATTCTAATAGAGGAGGCGCGCAATGTTGTTTACGTTCTCGATTAGAATCGGCGGCGGCTCTCGTGATGATGCTGCTCCTCCTTGTCGCTGCTACTCTTCAGGAGAAGAAGAAGAAGAAGATACATTGAAACAGAGAGTCCCATTAGAGCGCGATTTGTATTAACAATTAGCCCGATGCACTCAAAAAGACCGACTCTCTATTGGCATGTCCCGATGAATGATTCCCTTCTCAAGTACCGAAAAGGGAGAAAGAAATTCAGAAAGACAGCAAGACAAACCCCCGTGGAAGGTTTTATTTTTTATCGCGCAGTTTGTGGCACGTTCGTCGTGGGTATCTATTGAACATGATCTCAGGCAGATGTTGCAATTGTTTCACCAGAACCAGAAATGACATATGGAAAAGGGGTGGTGGTGGTTAAGATTAATAAAAAAGAAAAAAAAAATGGATAAACAAAGAATCCATCCCTTTGTCCAACCAAAATGATGGAAATAATCCCACGAGGGTATTCATGGCAACACTGGGATGCAGAGGCTGTGTTAATGCTGATCAAGCATGACGTAGGGCGTTCATTTCTATGCAACGAACAACTGCTGCTCCTGCGGGTTAATTGACGGACGAATGTGTGTGTGGTGTAGTACACGCTGGCCTTAAATGTCAGAATCGCTGTGTGATTGCCAGGAATTAAGTGGTTCGGTGTTGGCGTGTTGTTATGTGTGTCAAGGATAATCAAAATTGAGCGTTTCCTTGTGGGGGATGCGAGTAAGTGATTTGATATTTGGGAACAAAATTTGTTTTGATAAATAAAACCCCAATGGCGGAGGGGGATTATGTTTACTAATTTTATAAGTATTCGACACAAGTACCATTCGGTGGTTGGCCTTGCACTTGTCGGCGTTTGGAAGTGACACTGAAGGAGGTGTCTCCTATGAATGATGGGAGATTCATCACAAAATAGAGGCTGTATTGAGAGTTTGTTGGTGAACCTAACTTGCTAAAAGCAATTCAAGGCCATTTAGACTCTTTACGACATACGACAAGACCATTCCTTGATATGTTTAGGATGAACTACTTTGACCGATGTCTACTCAAAGGAGAGTCCGTATTCAACTTCTACGGTACATATGCAAACCTTATATATATCCTAGCTCTTTGATATCAAATTCTAACCACCATCGTAAGTCCCTAAGCTTCTTATACAATAGTAGCTCAGAATGGTTCAATGAATTTCATGCAATTCATGCCCAGATGGTCAAAAAGTATAAACACAATCCAGACATTCGTTCCTTAAAGCAAGCAGTAGACTTCTGAACAGTTACATAGCACTGATGGTGGATGATACTTGAGAAGCAATACCAGCTTCCAAACCTCAACAAAATCCAGCGCAACGTGCATCAGAATCATGGGATCAATGAGAACAACGCAGACGGCAGCAATTGAAACCATGCTTAGTTCCATTCCAGTAGTCAGGGAGCAGTAGACAGACGGAAGGCCAATCGTGGTCATCGAAAACCCTCACGGACATGCCTCTATTCTATCCCGATGGGTGACCACCAGTGGATCGATGGGAACGATCGATGCTAAGATTCGAAAAGAGATTCAATACAACAGATCCTGACAGAGTTGACTGGAAGAACTAGAGAGCAAAGAAGAGTTGGCGTTCGATACTGACAGTTCTAAGATGGACATTGGTACGGTAGCAGGAGGTGAAGCCTTAGGAATAAAACAGTCCTTCAAGATGAAGTCACAGCCATCATACAGCCTGCTGAAATGTAACCTGGAAAGAGGAGCACAAGCAGCCCCTAAGGCTCTGGACTCTACTGTAATTCGGTCGAGGCTTCTGAGAACCTGCAAAGACAGAGCCAATGCAGTGACCCTCAGTTGGGTACCAGGGCTACAAGTGGATATCGATGGATAGGAGTAGGCTTTCGAGCTTACTAGGAAAAGGTAGACCCAGCCCTTCCTTTTTGTAGCAGCTTCAATCAGTTCCCAACAAAAGAAGTTAGAAGATGATACCATAGGGCGAACAAACAGACTCTGGGTTCAACTTGAGGAAGTAGAGATCATCAAACTCAGTTACGGGTTGTTTCTGGCGTAATTGCCGAGCACCTTGGTGTACTGCATAACGACGATTGCAGAAGTTGTAAGGATGAAGACAAAGTCGAACCTATTTGCCATCTGTTGCGCGATTGTCCTGCCCTATCCATCAGAAGAATGAGAAGTTGTTTGCCTTTGGAGCTAGAGGACTTAGTCAACGTTGAGCTGACGGACAAGAGGACTCTTCTTTACTGCGTTTCCAGTGTTAATCTATTCCGCACAAAGCCCCGATTTGTTGGTCCAAGTGAGCAGTGATTTTCTCCCACAAGCCATCCATCTACCTAACCTAACCTAACAATCCACGAAGTGAGCAATTTGTTTATGAAAAAGACCAAAGAACTGATGATTCACCAAACGGAACCGCGGTTCTTCGATTTGGTTGAAATGTGAAAGGAAAAGAGCAAGGAAAAGCAACAAACTAAGAGATAGATGTTTGTCCTTTAAAGACAAAGAAACGAAAGACACAAGCCGCCTAACTTGTAACCAAAAGAGGACCTTTAAATAGTACCTACTGCTGCACAAAGAACTAACAATTCTATAGCTCTGAACCTACTGTTCAAATTGGAGTAAAAAAGGGATCCATTATCGTCCTGCTGGCATAGAAGATGTACGACAGAAAGGAGTATAGTGCGAATGCTGTAAAGCTCGCAACGAATGCTAAAGTGATCGAAAAGAAGAACTGAGAACAGTTCACCATTTTGGACACTTGCACCATCAATCCCAGTCAAAAGGAATCGGTCTCCCTGATCACAAAAGAAAGATCGTCTCATGGTTGGATCATGACACTTATTTATTCACTCAATTTCTAGATCTCTCTCTCTCTGATCATTAGCCAAGGCATAATAAATGTTTCCCATCGGAAAACTTTACGCGTTTATACAATTTTTCTCCCGACAGAATCCCAGTTCGCCGTATATACACAAATCGAATCATCGAATTGAAATTATCATTGCTCTTAGCATTCCCCAACGTCCTCGATCAGCGAAAATCAATTTTTCACCCTGATTACCATGGCTCCCTGTCCAGTGCTACCTGCCTGCCAGCCTACCATCCGCCGCTGATGAGAATTCAATAAAAAATATAAGAAACCAAAGGTACCGCCAAAAGGGCGCTTCTTCACAGAGAGAGAGAGAGAGAGAGAGATGAAGATCACTATACTCTTGATCAATTGAAAAATCGAATTGCAAATAATTTTATTTCCTCCTTACACCAGGAGCAACAGAGCAACAGAGCACCAGCACACAAGGCTGAAAATAATTGCGCGAAAAATTGAGATACATCTCCCAACTGAAGTGTATAGCCAACAATCACGCCGAGTGGCGTCTGTGGTCTGTGTGCACTGTGCACAGATCGATTGGGCTATATGATTGCGCACACACATGTCGCGCCTGCACTTGCTGCTGCTGCTGACTAAGCCAAATTCCGAAAACAATCTCAAACGGAACAGGAGCTTCCGAGAAATTTACGAAATTTTAATTGCTCCATCATAGCGTGGCATGGCTCCGATTGTGGTGCGCGTGCGATCTTCCTTCTCAAGAATGAGAACTAAGCCAAAAAAAAAAAAAAAAAAAAACAGGCTACAAAAATTCACTTAAAAGAGGATTATCATCAGCCAAACCGAAAACCGAGAGGAAAGTGGTTGGAACAAAAACCAAATCGAATCGCGAGGATCGTTTCGCGATCTCCTTAGTGCCTTACGATCGAAATGAATTATGACCGCAGACCACGCAAGCTCGTAAAAGGATCATTAATATTCCCGCGAGTGACTTGGATCCTTCCTGCGTATGGTATCCCTCGTCTCTTTTAATAACTTTTCCAGCGATAGATATGCTCCAGGCAGGTAATGCTCTGTTTTTTTTTGTTTCCTCCCTGCTGTTCTGTTCTGCTTTGTCGGGAATTTCGGGGAACACCATACTGGATAGACAGACAGACAGAAGAATGGTAATCTGGTTTTTTTTTTTTGGTGAATTTATGAAATTTTTTGATGGAATTCACGTAAATCACTGGACGAGTGTGGGTTGGGCCAGAGAAAGAGAGCGAACCCTGCAACATGTGTGTTGCATGCAAGTTTAGGGTGTTCCTCTCGCAAACCAACATGCAAGAGTATATCGTCGAGATAATTAAATTGGCAATTTTAAAAGTTCCCTTTGATATATTATGACATTAACATGGGGCGGGGTATTAATAAAG
The DNA here is from genome assembly GCA_949716465.1 of Chalcosyrphus nemorum. Lineage (NCBI taxonomy): Eukaryota > Metazoa > Arthropoda > Insecta > Diptera > Syrphidae > Chalcosyrphus > Chalcosyrphus nemorum. The sequence continues at coordinate 60,029,739 of OX454334.1, read as the reverse complement.
GAATTTTTTTTTTTGCTCATTTAGAGGGAGAAACCGATTTTGTTTTTATGACTGATTATGGTTTTTGGATATTAATAAAGAGCCCGACAGTTAATCTGGAGCTTAAATTAAAATTCTTACTCACGTTTAATGCGATATAGCTGTCATGTCATAGTGGGGTACATACCTGCAAAGAGAAAGAAAGAAAAAAGGATTAATTGACAGTTTTAATAGAAAGAGATCAGCTTATGTCATAATGAAGAGGGTGCAAACAACTCTAAGACAGTGGCAACCCTCAGCCCAAAACTCTACCCCATTCCAAGAAGACATATCTAGATATGTATAATATTTCTCCTGTCAGAGAGTATCTATCTTTCTGTCCCAATAATTGACTCTGACGACATCGATCTATGACAAGAATTAGAAAGTAGGTTAGAGCCACCCTCCCTTCCATTATCTCAATTACAAGTGAATTCAATATTTCTCCTCCAATTAGTGGCTTGGACATTTTTAATTTCTGTGCCCCACTTACCCCCATATCCATATCTTAATCAGAGGATATCCCATAACTTCTCCAAGTCGAAGCCTGCTGCATAAAGATCTCTTGTGCCATAGAAAAACTTCACACATTTCCATATTTAATGACCATGGATCGCCATGAAAAGTTCCAGGAAAAGAACACTTTGGCCCCCGACCAACGAATCGAAATCGTCTCCAATTTCATATACCTACCTACGAGGGAACGAACAAAACACAAGGAAAAACTAGTAAAAATCCTATTAACGAGGTCACCACACAGAATAAAAGAGAGAGAGAGAGACGAGAAGGTAACTCGTGTGGAAATCCCACATAAAGAAGGACACAACCACCCCAACCATGGGTACCAATTGAAGACGAAAAATTTTACTACTATTATTATTCTGACCATCACCTTTGGCTGCTGTAATAATCTCTAATGCGGGAGAATCCTTAAAGGAACTGTAATTATTAGCAGCAGCAAGGGCCAAGCCAGATAGAGATACTGGCCCTGGATACTTTCATATCACCTTTCATTTAACATCCAGGTCATCACCTAACCAAGAGAGAGAACTTTCTTTGGACACAGTTTTCTTTTGCGAAAAGAAGTTTTATTTTCCTAACCTTAAGCCATGGGCAAGGATATTCGTGCAAAATTTTAATATCTACCAACCAACAACAGAGCGGTAGGATAAAAGTCTTCAGGACACACACACACACACACAGAGATGATGATGATGAGGATGATGGGAAGGATATGGATGTTGGGTGACCAGTCAACCGTTTAAATTACACACACGCCATCAAACTATAGCCAGTAGTAGTGATGCGGTCAAAGTCGAAAGAATCGTCCTTTCCTTTCCTTTCCTTGCAACAGCAGCAACAATACAATTTGAATGTCCTATTCAATAAAAAAGAAAGGACATGCTATGTACGGTCTAATGATCGCATTTAGAGTCCTTGTTACAGAGTAGAAATTTTATGGAACACACAACGTAATTTCTTTGGCCCAAGAGGACATTTGAGGACATTTTCATTGTAAGGTATTGACAAATACATAACTCCAATTATCGTATTTCATGATTCGTTAGGTTCATGGCGCAATAGGATCAGGCCCAAGGACACCACCCACCAACATGAAAATTAACAAAAATCCTTCAAAGGACCGTGAGCCGAATTTCATTCCTTCTCCTCCTCTGGTACTGCCGACCGACTCTCCTTATCAGTTCAGTGATTTTCTTCCCTTGATTCAATATTTTTGAGGAATCAGAGGTAAGTCCTTTTTTTTTTTGTCCTTCTCAGTCGGGTGTGAAATCCCAAAAAGGACGACGACGACGATAGGATAGGTTCACATACTATTTTCCCCGACAGGGGGAAAAGGAATCTGTTCCGGAACATGATTCTCTTACAGTATGCAGAAAGCATAAATTTTTACATATCCTTAAGTTTGTTATTGACAACATACAGTCGTCGTCGTCGTCTCCGTCGGTAAGGCAAAAAGGGAGGTGTGTAGGACACATAAATACACCACACGATGTGTTTATGGTGATTTACATAAATATTTCTTCCTAGGGACTTGGACTTGAGAGTTGGGTGGCACTAGTACGAGTAGTGGGAGGATATGGAGCCTGAAACATGCCATACATGAATGAATAAATCCTTCTTCTTCTTCTTTTATATTTTTTTTTGCTACTGCTGTTGCCGCTTGATGAATTTCAGGCAGGTTACGGCTGGGCCAGTGTGTGGAACAAACAAAAATAAAAAAAACAAAAGGACGCTGAGCAATAAATTATGTCCGAAAATAAGGTTATGTAAAAGGATATATGTAGTAGTAGTAAAAAGGACTAGGACTAGGACTAGGACTAGGACACGTTGGCAGATTTCTTCATCGTTTAAGGGATTGAACAGGTTAAGTGGAAGAAAGACTGATTACGAATTTTGTTGATTGAGAGGGAGAGGGGAAGAGGGCCTGACCATTTTTAGCTTCAAGTGCTGTTTAGGGGTTTCAACTTGATTGCAACCATTGACTTTAGTTTCGGTGGATCTTGAGCCATTTATAGACTAGCCAAGCCGCAAGTTTCTCGACCCTGGAAGCCTGTGAAACGAAGGTCTCTTAAAGGCTATTTGTAGGACGGAAAAGTGACACTTTCAAGGCTCCAATATCACGAGGAAGCTGCAAACGTTTGTCAATAGGTGTCCACGCTACAACTTAAGGATATTCTGGCCAAACCGAGTCTCTAACAAACAGCTTTATCAGTGAATGGGCCATGGACCTATAGGCAGAACCATATGATGGGCAGTGGATTGGTCACACTCTCCGCAAACAGGGACAGATTTACGACGACGAAAGGGGCAGTAGATTGGCCACAGTCCCCGAAAGGGTGACGGGTCTATAGCTAACCAACTGCTTACCCAGGATGGCTGGCTGGATACGGGACGGTCCTAGGAGTACTTGCCGCAAAACAGTTGAGAAGCAAGCACGGCAACTGGGAAAGAGTTTTCGAGAGCTGAGGCACATCTTCAGAAACCCCACATGATGGCGCGTAGGCATTGTAGAGGACTTTTGCTCAAATCCCCAAAAGTTTGGGTCAACGTCTTGGATACGTTTTTGAATCCAAGACGACGAAAGGTAAACAAAAGCTCTGCCTTGTCTAGTCAGCACCTTGCGCCCACCCTTCGGCGGCACATAGTGACTCGTATTTCGTTTGAAATGGTCGGCATTGCCAAACACCTCTGTTAACAAAGTTAATGACCTCATTTAGAGGCCAAAACTTACTCCAGTAAGCAATTCCAGGAATCCTATTTAGTTAATTAATTTCTATCGCACCGCTGTTGTTGTTGCATCGAATCGTAGTCCTTCCAATCAAACCACAGTTCTTAAATGCCTTTGGTTTACTTGGTCCCACTCCCGTCCTGCCTGTGGCACTCTAAAAAGTTCAATCATCCTCCGGGCTGGGGCTGGGGCTGGGGCATCTTTAAATCAAATGCTCAGCAGCCTTGGCAGTCAAGTCTCCCCCTATTATTTATTTGCGGTTCATTAATACTCAACGATTTCAAATTCGCGAAATCAGTTAGAGGGGGTGGCTAGAGGGAGAAATCATAAATAAATACTCAAACACAAAGGGTTAAGGGGGGGGACTTTCGTTCCCCAAACTCAAGCGAAATGAAATGAAATAAAATTCCATGAAGGAGCTAGCCTCTTCAGACTCGAAAAAGTGTATTATTTTTAGCGTTCATTGCAATTTTATTGCGCTTCTGCTGCTCGCTAAATGAAGGAGTGCTCTCTGGCTGTTTACTTCATTTTAGTGTCCAAATAAATATACACACAGAAAGAGAGAGAGAGGCAGGCAGAAGGACCTTTTTAAAATCCGAGTTTATTAAAATCCAACCCTAAAGAGTTTAGCAGTCGTCCTCTGGTATGCACAGCACATGAACCCTTCAATGCAGTGGCATATCCTTGCTGCTGCTGGACTGCCGGTTACTTTTGGCAAACTTCATGTCCATTTTAAATTGCCATAAATTCATGTGTCTGTCTGTCTGTTTTTGGGGCGGCCGGCCGTCGGCGCGCGGTAGTAATTCACAGAGCACACACATAGCAGGAAAGTCAGAAACGGTGCGAGATGTCCATTCGGGCTGTTTACACTCAAACCAACCAACCAACCAACCAACAGTAGTGTGTCCTGTGTCGTCCTCCGCCCTTGCTTGCCACCAGCTGTGCGAGCTACTGGACAGACGACATACGACGGACGACGGACGACGACACGAAGGACGACAGCAGTTTTGAATCCATAGATGTCGCTCGGCCGTTGTATAGTGTATCACTTGTCAGATTAATTTACGTGTTTATATATGCAAAACTCTTATAAAAGCGTTCGTCCTTGTCGTCCTTTGGAAATTATGTTTGGTGTGTGTCAGCATACGAGTATACATTCGTTCTCTCTTTCTCTCTGTGTGTGTGTGTGTTGCTTCATAAACTTTTAATTTATGCAAATTGTGGACCTTTCAGGACTTACCCAACACACTCACACACAGAGATGAAATCAAAAACATTCCTTCGTCTATATTGAAAAATTAAAGTCCGTCCTTCTCCCATATATTAAATTTTTACCGAGAGGGCCGGGCGGTTGTTTTATTAATTTTTCGTGTGTAAATTTGTTGTATATCCTTGAAAGGATTATTTATATGAAACAAAAGATGTATATTTTTTTTATTTTTTAATCCATCGGTTGCAATATGTGTGCTTGCGGATGGAAATTTAATTTGTTTTTTTGCATCTCCACCGTCGTGCGTGTCTTCGTTTTGGGATACATTTTCGAATGAATAAAACTTTTCCGGAAGGAAGGAAGGACACCGTTGTTGGAGGAGGAGGAGGAGAATTTCGCAATTAGAATTAAATCTCAAGCATGAATGTGGAAAATTAGAATTTGATTGCTGAACGAGAGAGCGACTCGCATGCAAAAGACGAGTCCTAGAAAATTTTATGCCCTCTCGGTTGAATGTAAAAGTTTTACGCTCGAAAATGTCATTCCGAAATGGTTTGCTCGGGAAATTACACAGTTTTTTAGTGTGCATTCTGGAATTGCAGTGAGTTAACATTTTCTGCTGAGCGAAAAAAAGGTGCCATCAAAGGCAAATCTCCATTTGCAAGGTTGCTTAATGTTGGAGGGAGGTATTAGGTAGATTCATAAAGAAGGTGAGTAAAGTTACTGGAGCCTTTAAGGACGGGTTCTGCTTTGGGTCTAAATGAAGCACTTAAGAGGCTCTGACTAGCGTGAGAACTACGGCTCTGGCTGGTAGCAAGACATTCATCTAAACGCTGGCCCTAAAGCTATTCTCAACCTGCTCCTGCTTGATAGCTACATAGTTTATCGGCACTGAAAAAAGCCATGAGAATCAAATGGGTCACTCGATGATCCTACAGAAAACTATTGGCCATGAACCTCCTCCAGACTACATCACTTCATATGCAGACTTTGTGCGGCGTACCATAGCAGGGAAGAGTGGAAAAGTGGTCATAGTCTACACAGACGAATCGCAAATGGACACCGACGTTGGGGCTGGCATCTTCTCTGAATCGCCAGAAGTCTGTAAGATCTCCAGAAGACCACGAACGACGGTACCTTCTTAGTGATGGTCTCTTGGCAGTGGCAATATCTGCCTTGAGTCTGCAGTAAGGACAATTTCACCAAAGGGTATCACATAAGCTTGTGAAGAGCTGTTGACAAAAGCTGGGGATCCGTACAAGGACCTTGCACACGAAGGAACACCACAGAAACGAATAAGCTGAATAGCTAGCAAGAAAAGGTACAACAAGTATTTTCGAACAACCTGACTCGCCTCTGAAGGTTCGGGAAGACGCTACGAAGACACACCACGCGATGCAATAGAACCCGCTTACTCAGGAAAGCAGGATACACGGTGGTCCTAGGAGTATATAGCGCAGAAGAGTCTAGAAGGAAGCAGGGTAACTGAGAAAGAATTGCGGAGAATTGAGGTACATTTTCAGAAACCGCACAAGAGGCTTTGAAGACGTCCTAAGAAACACAAGGAGATAGAAGACCTAGGACGACGAAACCAAATACCAGATTGACCTCCATCGATACTTGAGTCAGCAGAAGAACACTAAAGCCGTCCGTCCTCAATGTAAGAAGGTACTTATTGGACAGAAGAGGAACCAGCGCAGACCATAATACAATGCGCTATCAAAGAAGCAATCTACATTCATCTGGTGGAGGAAGACGTTTCCAGAGGCAAGACAAGGGAGTTTGTTTAAGAAATCTCTACTCGCTATCTACGCTACTTGGTTCTTCTAAAATCTCAAACGCCAAGAGCCGAGAAACTTCTTCAGAAAAACCGGAGATCCAATGCTACACTCGTGGGTATCATCAGAGGGCACAAGGCTCTGCTATTGAAGACAGAACAACAACCCGGACTCCAACGCCCAAGGTGTAAGCTCCTGAAGAGACATTTAAAGGAGGTATTAAGCACATCTCCTGAAGGGACACTCCTTCAACGATCTAGAGGAGCTATCTAGCACATCAATGGAAATTCCTAAAGGGACACTCTTTCAACGATCTAGAGGAGCTATTCAGCAAATCAATGGAAACTCCTAAAAAGATAATGCTTCAACCATCTAGAGGAGCTATCCAGCACAACAATGGAAGCTCCTGAAGGGACACTGCTTCAACGATCTAGAGGAGCTGTCTAGCACATCAATAGAAACTCCTAAAGGGACACTGCTTCAACGATCTAGAGGAGCTGTCTAGCACATCAATAGAAACTCCTAAAGGGACACTGCTTCAACGATCTAGAGGAGCTGTCTAGCACATCAATAGAAACTCCTAAAGGGACACTCTTTCAAAGATCTAGAGGAGCTATTGTTTGGCCCAAGTCATAAGAAGAGAACGCGAGTATTTGCTAGCCTTCTCCCAGGCTTGGTGAGACAGAAATAGATAGGCTGAAACTAGTGGTAGAAAAAGTTCCCATGTGAAGCCAAGTCTAAGGTTTGATCTCCTTCTAATCTTTTTATTGAGCTTCACATCTTGCATTTAGACGTTTCTACCTGCGGGCTGTGAGATATTAACCAATTTTACGATGCCGTTATTTCTCAATCCGTGCTACCACGATTACCCCTTTCAGTACGACTATTCCAAGAGATTGAGTTAAGTGCTTACATCCCAGAATCACCCAGTGGTAGGTATAAATACCCAAGCTTCCATCTGCTTAAAAATAAAATTTATGAATGTTGTACACATTTTGTGCACGCTTTATCTTGAGCCGCTTTTGGGAGAAAGAAAAGAAAGAAGGAACAAAATAGTTTAAATTTATCGCCTCATCAATGACCTGAGACGGCTTTGTCCCTAATTAAGATTCCAGCGCGTCTTTTCTTGAAAAACGAAGACAAATCAAGAAGCGAACCCGGAGAAAAGCCCCCGAAGAGATCGACTGATTAAAACCGCTTAAAGTGTCAAACTTTATCTGAATGACTGTGCTTTTTCATGCAAATTTATCCATCTGCGTCTCTTCGTCTACGCAACTTAACTTAAATGTATCTATAAAAGAGAGAGAGAGCAAAGCCGAACAAAAGACAAAGCAATTTGGATATTGTTAGCTGATTAATGATTTGACAAAAGCCCTTATGAGCATTTGTGTTGTCAATATTGTGATATATTTGACAAAGGTTCGTGCGGACAAAAAGCCAGTCAATAAAAAAATATCTTATTCCAATCAGCAGCAGCGGCAGATACTCCAGAGGAATGGCGGCCAGTCCAGGGGAAAAGGCGGAGTATCTTTTTAAAACGAAAATGTTGTGCATCTTTAAATGAAATGAGATTTTTTTTTTTTAGTAATTTTATACCCAATCATTGGGACGGAATGATGATAACAATCGATGGGGCAAAACAATGGCCAGATATTCGTGTATCTGGCTGTAAACAAAATGTAAACAAACAAACATTTATTTTGGGCGGAAAAAATCCCATGATTTATAGGCCAGTTAGCATATTTTTTTCGGTTTTTTTCTGGGAGTCATAAGCTGCCGATAGTTGGATGTGGGTACCTATGTATCAGATTGGGAGATGCATTGCATATTTGCTTCGACTCATGCTAATTAATGCGGAGAGTGTGGGAATGTGTGGCTGCGGATGGTTGCGGTTTGAATAGTTTCCTGGAAGTGAATCAACTTCCTAGAATTAGTTAGCTTGTTGTGATTGTAAAGTGCTATGGAAATTAATTCTAAAAAAAGCAAAAACCAAAGCAACGATAGAACAAATGGTACGGTTATGTCATTAGGCAGAGTATCAAGTAATGAAGCAGGAAATACTCGTAGCCAGTGGAAGGAAATGGAATGCGACTTGATAGTCAGTTTGACGTCAGATTTTGCCACAATTGAGTGTCTAGACTTGAGCTGATGATGAGGTGTTTTACGCAAGTACAGGGCCTGTCATGAGTGCGAACAAGAAGCACACTGATACTTTCTTGGAAGCTGAAGAGAATGCACCAGTGAAAGGTGCTCATGTCCTGATCATATCCATTCAATTTTCACAGAAATAAAATCAAATTATTCGCTCAGAAAGAATTAAGTGTATTTCAACATGAATGGATGGCAGGATACGCGGCAGTCCTAGGAGTATGTAGCGCAGAACAGTTGAGAAGGAAGCACGGCAACTGGGAAAGAGTTGGAAGAAAGCTGAGGCATATTTCCAGAAATAGCACATGATGGCCTTGTAGAGGCTCTAGGACTCACAAGGGGATACATGGTATGAGTAAGTAAAGTATTCCAACATGAAAGCGAAAAAGAAACTGTGACTTACAAACGAATGCAAAAATTCCATACAACTCTCTCCCCAGCCCAATTGGATGCCAACCATAGAGGCCTAATATGAACAGAGTTTCAAATACTTGCACCAACTCTTTGCTATTCCGTCTTCTTTCTTCCAAATTGCCCCCGCGTCCTGGTAAAACAAGAGAAGCCTTTCGGCAACAAATGTGGACTCCAGGCAGCCAGATGATCCCGTGGTTTGTACTCACAATCTAGCTGCAGTTTGATGGCTTTGCAGTCGTATTTTGAGATAAAGATAGGCAGGGTTTCTAGCCCAACTACAGCTTCTAGAGTGGTCTTGGGGAAGGTCTGCCTGAGACGTATAATACTTTTAGAGGCTTACACCTTGTTGAAGAAGCTCTATTCGAAGGCAATCTCACTTGGAAAAGAGCCCTGACAACCGTTCAAAGGAGGGAACGCTGGAACTCTCATATACATAGATAAAGTTATCAACAAGACGACTGAGGCAATCTTTATGAAACAGCTCTAAAAAGTGGGCTTTGATCTCTGGGACACACAACACAGTTGTCAGAGAAATTACTACCAACGCCAGACAGCGAAACCTTAAAGCTCTTTAAACGTGTCCAACGACATCACTGCGAGTAATGCTTAGCGCTCTTATACCCTGAGTGCTCTTGGGTTGCCTCGGATACTACAACATAAGCCTGGCGACTTTTTAGGCCATCTTAGCATTCTTCAAAATCGGAATGATCCAGTCCAGGCAAGAGAATCCGTTTCAAGAGCAACAAAGGACTCAATGGGTTGTACAGCTTGTATAGTAACGACCTACTTATGCAAGCCGGGCTACGATGGTATGAATGCCATGAAGGCGTTGGGGTTTGGTAAGTGGAAGAGCTGGGTGCCTACTCATCTAATTGGAACCAGTCAGAGCTATACTATATACTGCACAATGACACCAGCCGTAGATCCCTCAGAACAGGTACCATGGGTACGAAATGAAGATGAGAATAGAAAGGGCACAGAGCATATTCTTGGTAAGCACTCACAGTGCCCATATTAAAGCCCGGCTATCCAGGGAACGAAGCCACAATTTGTCGGCCTAAGAATCTGCTCAGCACGTGCTATAAGCTTCTGAAACGTCTTGTCCACAACATGGTCTTGGATGTCTCTGCATACACAGAACCAATGATTCAATGATAAGTCGCGTTCTTGAGGCACGTTTCTGGCGGACTTGCCATTGTGTACAACCTTTCGGATTCGCAAAACCCGGTAGCTGAGGCAATCCTTTGCTCTGTTACCAAATTTGGGCCAAACCCATTCACTTTCGCACTTTCTTTGTCCCAAAATAGTCTTATCGTCATCGATCTGAATCGATTTCTTTGAAAACTTTCAATTGAAACCCAAAAAAACGTTCTTTATTTCTGCAAAAAGCAAGAAATTCCCCCGTCCTCCTCTACATGGAGAGACACCCTGTGGCGGCGCCCCAACGGAGCCATTATTTACATCTCTCCCTTCTACATTCTCATTCTCCGCTCGCTCCTTCAACTTCTATTGACCTACGTACCTCCGCCATTGGATCATAAATCACTGTACACGCTAACAATTAAATTAGCTAAAGAATGAATTTAAAAAAAAGAATGAAAAACAACTTGTTACACTCATCAAAATCAAAAGAGAGAGAAGAGAAAGATGATTAATTTTTTATTTTGTGCTCCCTGTCAGGTATGTTGATGCTCAGCTTGTTGTAATGGACTGTGAGCGCGCGGGCGGAACGGGGGGCGGGGAATTTTTCCAGTTAACACCTTCTTTGGCGGTCATTTAGAATTTTTTTATTATTAATATTCTTCTTTTCTTCTTTTGAATTTGTTTTTTGGTTTGAAAGTCGTGGGTTAAATAAAGTTTAGATGTTTGAATTGAGTGCAACAAATTATAGATGGTTTGCAATTAGCATTGATTTTTTCAGATACCAGTTTTTGGGGTCAAATTTTAAGACAGAGATATATGAAACAGGTTCAAAGGAAACAATAAATTGAAGCTAATGGGAGAGAAGGTGTACTGAGAGTAAACGGGTTGAAATATGGGAGAAGATTCGTCAAAATTCTTTGAAAAGTGGGTCAAATAGTTTGGGAAAATTGTGGGAAATTTGTGGGTGATTTGGGTTTTTAGGCAGAGGACCTCATTATTAGATTCTCACTAAATAGAAGACAGTATCCTGAAAGCCTATGCACTTTGTTTGGTCTTCATACAGTATGACAAATGATACCCCAGACAAAAACCATAGCTCAGTGACCAAGAGCGCCATCTATTTGTTAGTTTGAAAGCTTGAATCTGTCTCTACTATCTGTCAAATTTTCATGACATTTGGGTGACATTTAACAATTATAAGCATTTTTTCGGAACATGTTCAAATTTTAGAAGGAAACATACAGCGGTCCTTAAATTCCACGCAAACTTTGGTCAAAATTCAACAGAAATGGCCCAATTGATGCCACAAGTGTACCGAGATAATTGTTTGAGTGGAACAGAAGTTTTTGGAAATGTTTTTGGCCGACATAGAAACACTGGAAAAAGACAAACAGACGGGAAGGCAAATTTCAATTGAGAGGCCTAAAATGATCCAAAAAGTACGTGATTTTGTTGCAGATGCTTCACTGAGAATGATGGCAGAGGCCTTAAGCATCAAAAAAGAGACTATTCGAACCATTCTTCACGAAAATTTTGGCATAACAAAGGTCTGTGCAAAATTTGATCAAAATTGATCGAAAATTGATGAGAGTTTGGCCTTCCATAGACGTCATTGCGGCCCCGAGTAGCCCTTATAACACTAAGCATAGATTTCAAACCATTTTTACTTGTACTTATAAAATAGAGCAAGTGTTGGATTCGTAAACAATTTTGAACTTGAGATAACAATCAATTTTGACAGAATGATGAGGAAGAAGTTCGAAAAAGTAGGTCTGCCGCTGTCTGTCTGCGAGGATGTACGCAAGACCTTATCCTAAAAGGCCGCACCAATTTAGTACAAAATGAGATTTGTAGGGTCAAAATTTGAGGCGAATTCAAACGATATTAAGGCCAAGTGCCCGACTCGGCTTCCTTCAAAAGAAAGTCTGAAAATGATTCAGAACTGAAAGACGACGAGAGGTGTCCTCCTTCGGGAAGAAAATCTGCGCTCGTACTGAAGGTAATCAAAGTTTTTTCGGAGAATTTTTGACCATCAATCCTTTTATGTATTCAAATTAGTACGAATGACCATGAAACCTATCAAAACAGTGAACAGTCCTTTAATGGTACTTCTTCTCTCTTGTTTCGTTGGAAAAAGGAAAACTATGAAAGTAAGACAAACTTTATTGGTTTTCCTTATTACAAGTTACCGCAGTTGTTGCCCAAAATTTATAGCGCGCACCCTGAATTACGACACACAGACAGCGTCGTCGTCGTCGTCGTCGTCCCGCCGCGCTTAGCCATTACGAGCAATTAACCGCCACTTTAGAAGCCATTATATGCCCACTTCTGGCCACACAATAGATCTCTCCTCTTCTAGGAAACCTATACACACGGCGGTGGTAGCCTTTTGCGGTTTGATTATATGCTCCCATTAAATATATTTCTCCCTCTACACCTGTATGAGAGGGAAGAAGAACGAGAGAAAAAAGAAAAAAAGATGGCTATCTTGTTAATTGGTAATTTTTCCCTCATCTTCTTTACTATGATTAATATCCTTGTTAATCACCATCACCATGCGGAACAGGTGGACTCTCCGTAAAACTATAAAAATTCCCTCAGCCGTCCACGACCAAAAGAAGAAAGGCAATTTGCCACAACATAAGGACGAAAACGGACATAAAAACAAAATGAATATGAACAAACCAATTTACAAGAATTAATTGTCCTGCCTTCATTCATAACCTACATACAAATGTATCCAATGCAGGATGTGCGTAACACAGATCACCCGGTAAGGACTAGTAGAACCTACAAATAGTAGACGACAGACAGACAGACAACGACGACATGCCATCGTTTATCCTTATTCACTTTTTGCTTTCTTTATTATTTTACGCTTACGTTGCAGGATTTCTTCACAGGACAACCAACCCAAGAGGCATAGAGAGAGAGAGCGAAAAAAAAATGCAATCAACTCTCATTTAGCGAGATCATTTGTCACTCTGTTAGCAAGTTTCTCTTTTGGTGTCGCTGTCGCATCGCAAGGATTCTTCTTTTCAATTTGACTTATTCTGCCCATCTAACGCAGCAAGGAGGCCAAGGACCACTAAATCCTGTACCCCGTCTAGTTTGTAAATCACATTTTCCATTCGTCCACCCTCGGACCATTCTAATCTCGGACTTTGACACCCGACGTGTCGCAATGCTGTCCTCGCTTTGCCCGACACGTACTGTGCACAATGACCCAACCGACTCGCCGCACACACATGTGTCCATAGCAAATCGTGAATATATGGCCGCCGCTGGCTGGCAAGAGCACAGGATTTTTGCTCGTCCAGAGCAATTATAATGCAATTAGACACAACGGCCGGCACCCACCATAAAACCGGAAGATGTAGCGCGGGCGCCCGCAAACATCTCCGCAAGAGTCCTGTTCAAAAATTCAATACCTCCCCCGTTGAGTCGACAACTGTAGTCACATCAATTTTGGAAAATGCCTCGAGGACATGTTATTGTGTGTTGTTCACAGCACACCTACACCACCTATGCAGGTGTTGGAGGAATGTGTTATTATTGCTGCGGTGGCAGCAAGGATGAAGGATGGTCAACATGGAATGAAAATATTATCACACCTTTTTTGTTTTCCAGCCGAGCGTCACTTGGTTGATCCGAGAGTCAATAAATAATGGCCAGGATTTGCAGAGAGGTTTAGCGCGCCGACTGAGTAATGTGTTTAATTCCGTTTGCTATTTGGCTTGCATTTGGGGTGCCGCAGGAGACGCCTAATAGACCGGAGGCTTTAAATTTCAAATTGGCAGAGTGAATGTTTCAATGATTATGAGGTTAAAGGGTTTACAGGAAGTGACACCCACTTAAGCTAACAAGCCACTTGAACGCAACCCATTTTCGAGAGTAGACTCCAATCAGCGCAGCGTCGCCTTCAATTACTTAATTGGCCCCACAGTTTGCGAGGGCCATTCATTCAAACCATTCATTTCCTGATGCACTTCTGAAAAACGACGAAACCTCAACTTCAACTTCAACTAATCAAACTAACAGCGAAACGGGCCAATATTGCCAGTTGCCACCCTCCAACCAACTATCATGCATGATGTGGCTTACTCTGGTGCTTTTTAACTTTTGTGCCACCCACCAGCATATCCTGGCAATCCACTTTAATATCCCTGCAGTACATATTGCTCAGGATATTAAGTTCTCAGTCATACTCGCATCTATCTATCACACAGCCTCCTCATAAATCCAACGTTTTCCAATCTTTTTCACGGTTCGAGTTTAAAGGCAAAAGTGGATACACCGCAACTGGCGACCTCAAATTGAGTACTTACACACAAGGAGGATTGCAAACTATCCTCCTCTGCGGTTTACAGCTCTCTGGGCAATAACTTAAGAGCAATAGGTTGCATGTTTAGGAGCGCTGCCGCCTCGTGGTGGCTTTAAAAATGCATAACCATATAAAGGACTAACCTACGGTGGAGCAGCAACAGGACTAAAAATTGGCGAACAAAAAAAAAAAAAAAAGACTTGCCGAAAAATATTTCGTATGTACAGTAGCAGCCATAAAGAGATAAACCCGATGGTCTATAGCTGCGCGCTGTGCTCTTGAATTTATTGGAGGGTCGTGGTGGTGTACATCATGATTCCAACACCCACGCTGGCTGGAGAAAAGGAAAATCAATAAAAACCCGGACCGAAAAAATGCAGGAAATCCGTTTTTAATGCCATGACTGCACACAATGTGTGTGTGCTGGCGCTGGGAGGCTGCGACTGTTGTCAAATGCCCACACGTGTTGGTATTTACTCTTTAACTCTCGCCGCCTGCAAGTTCATTGAGTCGAAAGATGAGATGGGAAAGGGTTTTTTTTTTTTTTTTTTGATGAAAAGAAGACAAGTCGCAGGCCTACTCCTAAAGGACACTTTACACAAAGAGACACAAGTGAAAACGGAACTCTTATTCCCCCAGAGAGAGAGAGAGAGTGCAAAAGTCATTTTCAACCCTTTTATCGCTTCAGTTGACCGATAAGTGGTAGTCGTGCCAAAAAATTTTTGAGGCATTCTTTCACATTCCATTTGTGGTCGGTCGAACGAACGAGTCCTGTGGGGGATCACATTTCATATTGTCGTCTATCTCGAAACATACTTCGAATGCAAATGAGCAATAGAGCTGGAGCTGCGTTCTCTCATCTCTCATCATTCAGCTGTGAATGAATCCATTATGTTAATTAGTCCTTGAAAAAAAGTTAGCATGTGATGATATCAGTCTTTTACCTGTGCTGTGCGGGTTGAGATACATGCCACAGTGTATTAACATTCACCTCCAAGAAGAGGGTCTTTTTTTGTGCGCGCAAAAGGGGTGTGGGCGCCACCCTTTCATGTTCAAGTCAACTGTATCATTCAGGACGAGAGTTCTATCGATGACCATCAATGATGGCCTTTGACTGTATGGGTAGATATGTCTGACCGACAAATCGAGGGTGGGTTATAAAGGTAACGATAAACCGTTGATTAAAAATCTTTGGGCAAGGCATAGTATGCATACCTTTGTGGTTGTTGGCCTTTGTTGGTTTTTTTTTTTTTTTTTACGGGGACGAGGTTTGCTTTTATAAATGAGGACGACTCTCTGGTGTATCGTGCTGGAAGCTCATGAGTGTTATCTTTTATGTTATTCCATGCATTTGTTGGAGAAAAAAAAAAGCAAAAATAGAGAAATGGCTTAATTTTGTTTTAACAGTTTAAACTGACTGTTGGCGTGGCAACCCTATCTGGCGCAGATCAGAAACTGTATAAGGTCGTAAAGCGAAAAAGCTGTATCTTTATCTATTTTTTAGTGCTTTCGGCAATATGAGGTCATAAAGACACACACGGACAGACGCGGACTGACGGACTCTAGGGCTATCGTCAGATTTGAGTTAGTATAGGAGAAGGCATTACTGTTTAGATTAAAAGGACGTTGGTCATTGGCGCGAAGGGCAAGGAGAGCGATGTATGCAAAGCCTAAATCCAGATCCAAATGACCTATAAGTGCTTTCGGAGTAACAAACTAGATAAGCCACCGAACCGGACAATGTCGGGGAAGGACGAAGAGAAGGTGACTTGTCTTACTTATGGTACTTGAGAGAATACAAAACTGACAAGCCTGTACAACTACTTACTTACGCCGATGGCACTGACATCATCGGAAGAACTAAGCGGGCCTTCAGTGGGACATTTGCGAGCATTGAGATCGAGGAAGCAAAGATGTGTTTAGAGATAAATGAAAGCAAGAAAAGGCCACTCAACATCGGCGTCTTGGACAGAATGTCACAATAGACAGATATTGTATCGAGAAAAGGACTCTGCGGTGAGCTCCACGAATGACATCAGTTGGGGATGCCTCTTGCCAATCGGTGTTTCTATGAGCTAAGAAGGCAATCGACTTACAAAACTCATCGAGTGAGGGATGAGAGAAGGCGGTGAGCCTATGAAGCACTTCGACCTAGATAGATCTTTTGTGCCATCAGCCCTGTCTGCTAACAACTGGTCTAACTCTTCATAAGACACCCCTCCTGGTGTATGGCGCAGAGGCATGGACTTTGACAAAATCAGATAAGGATGCACTCGGTTATTTTGAGAGAAACGTCTGCATAGACAGCAAGTGGAGAACTAGACACAATGGCAAACTATACGTCCTGTACAAAGACATCGACCTGGTCAGAAGAGTTCGCATACAGAGAGAGCGGAAGGAGCCCAACTTTCCAGCTGAGAATGTCTTCGAATTCACCTTGGATGGACGGCCCAGTAGAGGACGACCTCGCGGTAGGTGGCGCGCAAACAAGTGGAGGGAGGCTTCAACCAACTTGGCGGAGGAACTGGCTCGTAACCAGGTTGGCTGGTGAGGTTTGCTGCTTGCCGCCTTAACTGAAGCTCCGACAATAGGCTACTCCCTAGTCTGAACCAGGCATTCTATGCCTGCTCGTTGCCATTAGGCTTTTGGTTGATGGCCTAAGTTGGGCTGCCCACTTGGTGCTGATCTGAGCTTTAGACTTCTTCTAAGGGAAACTTATCGATGTGTGGACAGACTCTTTTGGAGCTAATTAGCTTCGTTTTTTTCTGTGTAGCTACCAAGTGGAGAAAGGCTTTAGAATAGTTGCTCATTCTGTTTTCGATTTGATTGTTCCTCTAGTCTTCTTCGACATTAGTCGCAGATTATAACCAGTTTACCGCCAGAAAACCTCTCCCCCCAAAAAGGGCAAAATTTTCAAACAAAGGGTCAAGTACATGCATTTGTTTGCGCATTCACTTTAAAATTGAGTGCCGCATTCGCAACAGAGTACACAAAAGTAATTTATCCTCTTTGCGAAATTCCATTCGGAAGCAGTCACCCTCTTAGTCTTTTGAGGGGCTTTTTGTTCCCAAAATTTACTGCCGAGCGTGTCGTGCCTATCTTCCCACTAAATATTGGATTAGTTCAACCATTTGACTAGAGAGAGAGAGAGAGAGAGACTCTCTAAGCCGATTTGCATTCTGACTCATACTCCTACCCCATCCCTTGTATTTGCCTCAATCAACCCCGCAAATTCGTTCTCAATTGCAATTGTAGTTGCAAAGTTTCAATCCTAACACAAAAATTACATATTCATCGCTTCCAAAGGGCCTGGTGGATATGTAAATTCATGAGTGCATCTAGATACATGCTACCACCACCACCACCACGAACCGTTATGTCATTAGTAATTTATAGTAATGGCATCGTAATGCAATATGCACTTCATTAAACTCCCCCGGCATTTGCAGTGCGCGCCCCAGCGAAAGGGTGCCAAAGTGAAGCTATCACACGGACAACGATATGGCTAAAAACAGAAACAAAGTCCTTCGGGCTATATACCCTCTCACCTTCACTGGCTACTGCTACTGCTACTGCTACTGCTAGTGCTCCTGGTGTGTATGGAAATAAAATAAATAAATGCAGAAATCCGGCTGCGAAATTTTGCACAAATTGCACTCTCTGTATAGGTGGTGCAACTATATTATAAGGAAGCGAGGAATCAAAAACGGAAGTGTGCAAGGATGCCCGCAGCACTGGCAGGCAAAATGGATGACTCAAACTATGTGTGGGTGGTGGGTGGCAGTGGCAATATACTGAAATCAAATTTTGCACGTACATTTATGCCAATTTTGTCGTTTTAATTTATTTAACTGTATCAACTAGGTAGTGGCCCCGGCCCCCCTCACAAAATGGCTATTTGTTGATTTCGTCGACCAAAAAAAGCTCGCTTAGCTTTGGTTTGCTTTGGTGTTTTCCTAGCAAGGGTGCGAGAATGCACTTCCGGGGATTGTATACACACACACACACCATCCGCATCATCAACATCATCCATAGGAGGAGAAAAGGTTTTTCCAATATTAATGACCACTGCCGCTCTAGTGCATGTGCAAATTTATGTTCCGAGGGAACAGAACGACTGAACTTTTTGTACTCCCTTTATATGATGAGGGTTGTGTGTTCTCTCTTTTTGGCTTTTATTGGGAACTTCAAAGATAAAGTGTTACCGAGCAGGAGTGGCGGGTGGCTTAGGGGTCGCATCGCATCGCAGTGCAGTGCAGTGCAACTAACAGTGGAGTGGCTCTAGAACGTGGTTTGACTTGCCAAAATTGGTTTTATTTTTCCTCTGAAAGGGTACACACCCATACATACACGGCAGGGTAATGGATAGGGATGATGCATGGTGGATGCATGCACCCCAACGGTCGCTTGCATCGAGCGCACATAAAACAAATTTGTCTAATGCAAAACAGTTTATCTGATTAAGAGAAAATTGAAAATAGAGAAAAACAATCCAACACATGTACATACATACATATGTATAAAATAGAGAGAAGGAAAACATCAACAACAAACAAAGCAGTGATGCGATACGGGTACGGGATGAGAGATATTGCTGCACCCAAAGACGACACACAGAGGCAAATTCAATTAATTTACTGCTGCGTCGCTCACTTAGCATCCTGCAGGGTTGTAGTTGGGGGTGTATGTTGTTTTTTCATCAACCGCTCTCTGCCATATTTAATATGTTTTACAGGCGGCCTTTGTCCCGATAAGGCGGCGGCTTTTTATGCATAAACGAGAGGAAATTAGATTGAAATTGTGCCAAGTGGAGCACAGCAAATAGGATGTACGTGTGTCCTTCTCCGAAAAATCAATTTTTGCACACACAACAGCCAGGGGGAAATATTTATTAGATCCATGAGTTGACTTTGGCCAGTGCACTCATGTTTCATTCCAGTTAAAATTGGGCTAAATGGTCCTCTTTGTTGGCCAAGCTTATCATTTTTTGTTCAATTTAATTGTTTATCTCGAGAGGATTTACCGCAGAATACCAATTT
Source organism: Chalcosyrphus nemorum (assembly GCA_949716465.1). Lineage (NCBI taxonomy): Eukaryota > Metazoa > Arthropoda > Insecta > Diptera > Syrphidae > Chalcosyrphus > Chalcosyrphus nemorum. The sequence goes on along the minus strand of OX454334.1, from coordinate 60,010,415 downwards.
GCTGACCCAAAAAGGTAAAACCTATTCGAAAGAGAAGGTATCCTTAATTGGCGCCCAAATCGAGTTCGAGTAATTTGGACCAAAGAAATGGAGACAAAATTATGAGCGAGAAATCATGTTCTCCATAAAAAGTCATAGAAACAGAAGAGCAAACGACTTTGGAAGAAAATACTAAACTGGCGCCCAACACAGGGTTCCCAGGTCAACCTTCATCTTCAGCGTAATGCAGAATACCACCTGCTGCATCTTCTTTGGAGGCTCAAAAAGGTCTTCCCATTCTAAAGAGGAGCCATCCGACCTCATAGTTAGTTGGCGCCCAAATCGGGTTCTAGTGACCGAGTAATTTGGACCAAAAAAATTGAGGCAAACGAGGAATCGTTTTTTGAGGGACATATCATGACTTCCATTCCATAATAAGTCATAGAAACAGAACAGCAATCGACTTTTCTAAACTGGCGCCCAACCAAATTTCAACAAATTTCAAGTGCTGGACATAACTAAAGCCAAGTCAAGTGCTATACACCAGCATTGCGGATAAACCAAATACTTAAAGAGCCACAACTACGTTACAATGATCCGCTTACCTACATATTTCCCTTCTCCAATGTACCATCCATCTGTTGGATTATCATAACGATCCTAACTCTTGTGCCTCTAGCCATCTTCCACCAGCATCACCACCTCCAAGGATTCGATTATCGACGATCAAATTTGCATATAAAAAATAATCACATAAGACAGCCAAGCCAAGCCAAGCCAACGAAAGGACGACGCGAAAATCTGCTCCTTTTCTGCATTCAAATTTCATTGTGTGTTGCGCTTCAATAGTAATAAGAATAAAAGAAACTGTCTGCATCGTCCATTGACCACACAACGCCATTTACAATTTGCAAACGAGAGAAAAAAAAAGGAAACAAGAACAGTCCAACAAATGTGTAGTTAAAGGAAGTACCTACTACCGCCCTCTGCTGCATACAAACTAGTAGCACTGAATAAAAATGGTCCTTCGAGCAATATACAGAGAGAGAAATCGAACCTAACCTTTGCATGTGTGTGTGTGTGTGAGAAAATAAAAGGACTAAAAAAAAACATTGAACAAATTCAAATGAATCCGATTTTCCAATTGAAAATGCAGCCAATATTACAGAGCCAGGACTAACAGCAAACTATTTGCACAATGGACATAGCTAGCTAGCTAGCCAGCACAACATGCAATCTACTCTCGTTCGAGGAATTATTTATCATTCGACAACAGTTGTACAAGTAATGGTTGTTCCACTCTCGATCTCGGTCCTGCCTCCTTCCACCCACACAGAATGTCCTGTTTAACTACTCAATTTTGCCTCTGTGTGAATGGCAACCATGGCCGGATATGCAATGCAGGACACAATGATGTGTTGTTTATCCTAAGCGCTACAGATTTTTCCAGTTTACGTAGTAGAAATCTCTTCTCACATACAAAATGCCATAAGGTTGACGTTGTATTCAACTCTACGAGAGGTTTTTTTGTTTTGTCCTTGGTTGTGTGGGGGGTTGGAGGCTATCCTGTCAGCTAGCAGAGGACAAAACTGGGGCGAAAAAGGGCACAATAACGAACGAATAAAACGTGAGCACCAGTACTGATCGTGTTTGTTATTGCTGCTGCTGCTCCTGCGAGTACTTTTGAAAGTTTACCAAATGTGAACACATGCATACGCACTTAATGTTCATGGCTAGGCTATAGGGTGGTTCAAAAAATTACCAAAAAAAAGGGTAAAGGAATGTAACGAAGGGTAACGAAGACGGGCTTTGGGTATTCAGTGGATATGACTAGGTGTCCAAATGGCATCACCTTACTGAGTTAAGGTACCAGTAAATGGTCCTTTAATCCCACCGTTCCTGATCGTTACACTCGGAGCCTTTACGGACATAAATGCACTCCTGCAACTCGTAAAATGGACCACTAAGGATGAGAGGGTTTTCAACTAGCGAACAGAAGGAACAAACCAAATTGAAGCCATTGAAACAGATTAAAACAGATTTTAAACACCACCCTATACCATTTGGTCATGCCAAGCATACCTGTGTGTTTTTATGTCGACTAATAGCTCAGTCAAGTGAATGAAAAATACAGTGGTGGCCAACAATGTTTACAATTCGGAAGAGTTGCACAAGGATCGCCATCACCACCACCACCACCACCCACTGGCAACCCACTGGCCATTCCTTTCACAAACAAGGACTTTTACAGAGTTAATATAGGTGCACACACAACCCGATTGAATGGACAATTATTGAATCTATATACGCAATCTGGTTGGGTATATTTATATATATGGGTCCCAATGGACGCGAGACAAGTTTTGATGCCAAACTCTGCGACTAAGTATAAAAACAAACTACCAAATGGTTTGAAACACTATTTATGTATCTCTATTCTCGGTACAGAAGCTGATGCTGAAATAATTGTTCTCTAGTTGGTGAATGAAGAGATTAGAATGGGAATGCTGCAGGTTGGACGATGGTACTGATTAGGTGGAGCATGCAGCCAGAGAGCAAAGTTTGTAAGCAGACATTTCTGCTTATTAAACAAAATCAATTGTCGTATCATGCACAGGACAGGATTCAGAGCGAGTTTAAGGACATTTTGCAGGGTGGTTGGCAATAAGAGGGGCAGAATGGATTCATGGTAGAGAGTGTTTCCCTTTCCCTAAACTCCTTCTGCCATCAATGTACTTGCTTTTTCAAAAAATCTTACAAAATTACTCAAAAACGTGAATTTTCCTTAAAAAAGTGGGCGTGGCAGTAAGCAGATTTAGACTGTTGGTCAGGATATACTGAAATTTGTTCCTAAGAATTGATGTCATTTCAAGAAAATCAAAGAAAAGCAGTTTTTTAGGAAAAACGCCCCTAAAAAGTGGGCGTAAAAAGACACAAAGTCGAATTTTCGATACTAAATAGAGAGATTTTTAAAGAAAGGTTTAATTTAGTGAGTTTTCAGAAGAGATTAGCTAGTAATTTCAACCTGTCGAAAGAGTAAAGGCTTCAACAGTTCTCTCGTCACTCTAGCACTCACAGGCTTGGAGTTTTCTTTGCACGAACGCTCCTTAAACGCGTTAATGGCTCTGTGACATCTGGGATATGTGTGTCATAAATTTATCCACGACTCGATGGAATAAATTAAGTGCCAGGCCCCAGCATTATTCCCGAAGGGCAGAGGGATTTTCTTTTCAACTTTCTTGTGGCAAGAGGTTTAGGTCTTGGTAAAACTCTTTGGCATTTCTTGGGATTCGAACCTCGAACCTCATGCGCAGTAGCAACTGAGTCACGGCGAGACCCTTCAAAAGAATAATGTTAAAGAACTTGTGCCTACCAAATAGGTGTAAAGGAAAGATTTAGACCACCTTTTGGCTCCCTACAATTAGACATAACATACAAATCAAATTCCCATTCAAATATGATCAAGTCCTTTCGAAAACTCTTCCATTATCTTCGCCATCTATTCCAAAACCTCAATCCCTATTCCCCCGAGTTAGATTGGTACCTTCTAACCACAAATCAAAGATCAAAGACTACGTGCGGTAACCCAAGCCTAACCAATGACCACTCTTGCAAAGGCCTCAGCCTGATTAACAAGGACTCAACTTCTTCCGGCTCAATTTGTCTGATTAAAAAAAAAAATCAGTCTATGCACAGACTGTGCCTCTATTCAATCAGGTATTGCATTAATTAAAGGCCGACCGGCCGTCTCTCTCTCTCTCTCTATTTTCATTAATTAAACTCCATCAAAGTTCCATCCGATAAATACATGAAGAAAAAAATCACAACTATTATGGTATTACCTATCCTTAGATCAAACAGCAACATAAATAGAGAGACGGCAGCAAAATAATAAAAAAAAACATCAATCCTACACCAACCACTATTACTGCGTTCCCATCAGACAAAAGCCATTTGCCCTCCCTCTCTCTCCCTCTATTTGTATGCAGTTTCAGCATAAAACCCTTTCCACCATTTTAAATCCCCAGGGGGGGCGTGGCGCGCGGCAAAACAACAAAAACATCTATTTATTACAAAAGAATGCAATTTTTGCAGTAAAAAAAGGATACGACTGCGAGAAAGGATTACATTGCTGGTATTAATTGCATTGCACTGTGATGTCAGGATTTTTCTATATATTCATCCTCTCTCCCACTTCAGTTTTTTTCTCTCCTGTTTATTTAGTTTTCTGCTGTTGAATGGGGGGGAGCAAAAGGAAAACAGAAATATAGATGAATGATGATGGTTAAGTGTAGAGAACGCGCGCGCGGGGGCGAGGATGGATAACAACATCCTTTGACCAGGGAACAAGCTGGATTTGCTGTTTTAATTCTCCCACTCTCCACCCTCCACCAGGGGGTTTATCCTTTTTAATTTCATTCTTCCATTTTGTTGATTTTTCTGTTGACTAAGAGTTTAATATTCAACCTCACTCTCTCTCTCGGCGGCAGGAACGGATTTGTAAAGGATATTCTAGGGATCTGCTGCTGCTGCTGTGTGCTATCCATGATCCTTCGCGTCGTCATCATTTGACATCAGTCGTCAGCGCTATTTTGAGGTTAAATAAAGGAACACAAATTTACTGCAAGCTGCTCTCATAATACTCATCATAAATCCTGACTGAATGACTGTAATTCGAATCGAAATCGATTGAAATAGTCTGGCATCCTCTTGTGCCGCTATGGATGGTGTAACGATGACCTAATTATCGAGACCATATTCATTGGCTGGGAGACAAATGAAATTTCCTCCCCAGGCGACTGTTACGATATCCTGTTTCGAAAATTATACCACAGCCGCGCGTAGGTACGGTCGGTGTGACATTTGATTCTAGGAAGTTACTCCTTTCAGTTTTCGTGCGTCACAGTGGCCATGGTTGCTGCTGCAATTAGGCGTAATAGACAAGTGATCACGCGAAATAGGAGGAGAGATTGGAAACTTGTTTTTTCTGGAAAAAGATTTCGGGAAAAAAAAGGTCATCCAGTGGTGGGCATTGACCTGCTTCACAGGAAAGGAGTACAAAGGCTTTTAAGTGCCTATACTGGAGGAGTCAATGAACTAGAGTCCTACAACCTATTCAGAGAGGAACTGGAGGAAACAATAGACTGCTAGGATTCAAGGAAATCTTCAGATTAGCAGCAGCGCTTTCAGGGTTCAATGATTGGGCACAATGGACCCGATTTGTTGGTCAAAGTGAGCACAAGGCACCCATCTACCTAGCTTAACCTCGAATATTCATCTCTGGACAAAGGAGGGCCTGAGTGCGTGGCGCAGAAGAGTTGAGAATGAAGCACGGCAACAGGGAAAGAGTTGGGGAGAGCTGTGGCACATTTCCAGAAATCGCGCGAAGGCATTGTAGAGGCCCTAGGACCCACAAAGGGATACAGAACATAAGCAAGTAAGTAAAGGGGCTCATCTTATGTATAGGCAAATTGCCATGTTCCTGAGAACCCCATCAGCAAGACAAAGGCGAAAGAGAGAAAAACCACTTGAACTTGGTCACAGTGTCAAAACTGATATAGGATCAAAGCCATAAGCTCGTTAGAAAATAGCAAAGCAAGCAGAAGACTTACTGGCCCAAGGATTCTCCCTCGATTTTCGCTCGCAATCATCCGACCAAAGTCAAGATAGAAACTCGAATTTTGATTCCAGCAAACTGTGCAAAAATCCGATGCAAACATTTGTCACCCTCGCTCTAAATACATATCGCGCGCGCTCAAATGTCCTAGACCCATAATCCATACAGGAAATGAATGATGACCACAATAATAAAAGGGAAGGAAGTGCGAATAGCGCCCGAGATGTGGACACTTAATTCGCAGCATAACACCATCGCTGCTGCTGCTGCTGCTAACCACCACCCCTTATCCGCTCTAGCCACCACTCCACCCAAACCGTTATTGCCCACAAAATGTGAATCGAAATGGCTGCATACTTGTGTGTTCTTGTGCACCACCACCCCATTGCATACATATGCAGCAATCCGGCGAGGGTGTGGAGGGTGTGGAGGAAGAAAACTGCGGCGGCGGCGGTACATGTTTTCATTAGAACGGAACTGAAAGCCATTTGCATAAATTTTCCAGCCTCAGTCCCCCGGCCAGAAGCTAAAAGAGAAATATGTTTCTCGCAATACAGTTGCAATGAAACTCATACTCTGTCTGGGGTGTAGTGTGGGCAAGTAGTCACCCCCCCTTCCACGCCATAAAAATCGCAATAAAAGCAAATAAAAATCGTCAGAGAAAAAAAAACGTAACCCACGCAGAAACTCATCGAACCCAACTAGCCGGCAACAACCCTCTGGTCCATGTCATGTACGAGGAGTATGTGCTGTGCATATCCTTCGGTTGTAGCATGTAGTAGTTGTATGTCCTAGCGGCGGGCCCTTTCTGATTATATTTACAGTGCACTTAATCAAAGTTGTTTTTCGGTTGTTGTAATAATGCGCGACTCTTTTTTTCTGTGTAGTTTCGAGTAGTGGCACAGGCAGGACCTCTCTCTCTGTGTACTTTGCAGTGTTCCGCCGTAGTTCTTCTCTCGCTCATACAGTAGTCCGCCTAGCCTGTATGAAGTGGCTTTTGGGAGAGAAACAGGGAGCCCACTTGGCACACGGTTGTGCCAGACTTTTGCCCTTTTTTTTTCTTCTTTTTATCTTTCGTCTTTTTCTATGCACTATTACTTATGTTGCGAAATATCCTGCAGACTTATACCAGGAGCATGGCAAAGAAAAAAGAAGGACGATAATAAAATAAATAAAAAACAGCTGCAGCAGTTGTACTCTGCCACTTTGCTCCTTGGCTTGCCTTTATCGCACATACACACGTACTTTCAGCCATATAACTGTACATATGTATGCATAAGTTTTATGCTGGCAAATTTAATTTTGTTGTAGTTTATTGAGAAAAAGAGCGAGAGTCCTCCGAGTCCTGTTTGGAGTGGAAGATTTCCAGCACCAGTTCTGTGTGCATGAAGAAGAAGACTCAGCGGATTTTTTTTCTTCTTCATGTTGTGGAGACGGCGGAACCAAAGGGGAGAACCAAGACCAATGACAAGGAGCGAAGACATTGTTCACACCTGGCGACAATCCCAAGTTTGATTTGCATAGAGGGAGAGAGGGATTCCTTTTTGCTTTTGGGTAACAACTCGTTGAGAGTACTTTTCGTAAATTTGTTATAAGATATATCTCAGGGGACATTTATTGGGCTGGTATTTTTTATCGACGTTCTGGCAGGGGTCTCACACAAAACTGAGAGTTTTGAGCTTTGAAGTCAGTTGGTGAACTGGGTAGGAGGTCTAGAACTACTGACCAAAGAATCTCGGTTATCCTTTCTAAATTGAAGGTTTTTTTCAAAGTTTATATGCCACTTAAGAGATGGAAAACCCAATGGAAGTTTATATTCAAATAACTTTAAAGAGAGCGACTGTTAGAAGCATATCATTGCCAAGTGTCTTAAACCGAGTCCTGGAAACAACCAGCGAATATCAAGGCAAAACTCAGGACTCACTCTACGACTTTAAAGCCCTTTTCGACAGCATTCTATCGAGCTTAGCCAGTTCGGTAAACCCCCTGAGCTGCAACCCTCAAAACTGTCCAAATCCTTTCACAGAACGCCACTGTCGATAGCTAAAACATCGGAGTATAAGAAGAGTCCACCAAATCCCAAAAACAGAGCAGAAGAACCAGGGCAAACCGTTGCTACTTTGATTCGGCTCACTCTATGCAAAATACTTAGCTCGAAGGACCAAGTTAATGACCTCAAGAACGCTCAGCTAACCATGTCTGCTCCAAGGCACCGAGTACTGGAAAAAAGTGGTCTAAAGCATGGGCATCTTTGAAGGAAATAGGGTGAATTGAGGAGGACCACAACAGCCTACTCTATGAGCTCTATAAGGATGTACAATGCAGTTCAAAAGGCTACGATACTAGAACAACATTGGCATCTCAGACCTCACCTTCGAGGCGACAAAAAAGACCAAACCTCTGGGACAAAGAGCAAGCTGCGCAGATGACGAAAACTTTGTCTTCACAAGTGGAAGCAGTACACCCGGGACCAGAGAGAATGGAAGGCATCCCGGTGCCATGAAATGAAGTCGCAATTTTTGGCCTTACTCAAATTCATAATTGAAGCCATGGGCTCTGGAGCCAGAAATCTTCTGCCTCACAGCAAAAGATAAGCCTGATTGGAGGCAACAAAAATAGAAAAGGGAGTATATTTCAGGGGGCAATGGTTTGAGCCTTAGCTTGAGGTTAGTAAGCTGATTCTTGTCCAGACTAGAAAATCAATCAATTCCCCTCATTTTTAGGCGGAATCTAGGTATCTACTCTACAAACTGCAATCTCCCTGATTGACTAAAGCATTGTTAACAAAAATTTTAATCAACCAAAGAGCCTTCCACCAACTGGTCCTTCGAGCCGGATTTTTCCATCATCAACAACCTGCACTCAAAAAATAGGACATTAACCTCAATCATTTCGCCCTCATCCTCAACGATCTTAACCGAGTTTTCTCTCCGTTACATAAGAAAAAAAAATTCTAAAATGAAACATCCATCATAAAATGAAAATACGCTCTCCTCACCAAGGTAAGAAATCACGTGCCCCCGGGACCGACTTTAACACATATACGAGCACATCCTTCTCTCTAAACTACTGCACGAGTACTTAATCTACGGCGAAAAAAAAAAAACGAAAAGGAAGAATGTCGCATATGACTCGAACGAGTGTGTGTGCATAATTTTTGTTGCTCCAGGACGAGAAAAACGTATGACACACGAGTGTATGTGAAACAATTTTCCATCTCTACTACACCGCACAATGTTATGAACACACGAAAGATTTATGATCATTCATATTAAAAAAATATGTTTTATGTCACTACTGTCCTTTGGTTGTGCAAAAAAAAGAGAAAAGGGGAAAGAAACAAGGACCAAGAGTGTTGTCGCGTGATAATAATGATGGCACCGTGTACAATTGTTCTTAAAATATCAAAAATCGACGACAGGGAGGCGTCGTCCTCGCAGCTAAAGGATATTCATTTTTTTGGTGTTTTTGTCTAGCTGTCAGTGGGAAGTGATCAAATGAATTATAATGTACCACAAGAGTTTAAATGCAAGGAGACGCTTGCTGCTGCCGACGACACTCTATTATGCGGCTCGAAGGACCAGGTTCAGTTCAAGGGGAACATTTGGTGGGCTTGGGATAAATTCGTGTCGGCGTCATCTGCAAATGATTTATTTATTTTTATTTTATTTTCTTCGCCTGTCTCTTTGGTTATCCTTGCAAAGTGACGTGAAAATATCCTTGAAGGAGAGAAATTTGTGGAAAAATTCACCAAATTGTTTCAACTTTCTTTTTTTTTTTTTAATTAAACTCGAATCACGAATACTTTTTAAGGATTTTTTTTTCTTCCTTTTGTCGTTTGCCTGCCGTGTCTCGGTGGATTCATCGAGGTGTAAATAGAATGGAATGCAGAGTTTGAGAGAGAGAGAGAGAAATAAAAAACCAATACCCATTCTAACCAAACAATTACCCTCGCGCAAATACTACAGACAGACAGACAAGCACACGACAGGATGTGGACACCAGTCACCCACAAACGGTGTCACTGCGATGACGACGACAAAATCCACAGCGAATCCAATGAATCCTTGACAAAAATCCCTCTAAGTCCTCTGAACTTGGTGTGATTTTTGCCCAACTTCTTCTTCCCCGCATATTGGGTGTCGCTTTCAAGGGTGCAATAGTCCTGGCTGGCTGGCTGGCTGGCGAAAAAAAAAAACCCGTTACAATCGAAAAGGTAACTTTAGGATATCACGCGCTATAACCATTTCAATCCCTCATCTCGGGGTGTATCCTTTTTTTTTTTTTTTTTTGTTCGTGTGCTTTTCAACTTTTTCACTTTCGTTGTACGTTTTATGGCCAACTACTGGAAGGATACCCACCACCCGTTCGCTGTCGAAAATTTATTGTCTAAGATGCGAATTTTTTCCTTTTCTCAGGTAATTCCGAGGAAGAGTAGCCTTTTTTTTCTGCGTCTTAGCGCAGCAATTAGTCGGTTAATGGCATTTTGCAGGATTCGTTTTGCCTCGTTCTCCATCCTTTATCCTTGTGTTCTCACACACAATTTCAATTTTGAAAATTTATTGTTTTGATTTCAGCCTCTGTGCGGCGGGTGCGGGTCCTTTTGTTGCAATTGTTCTTGATGTGCTCTCGCTCTCTCTAGTCGATGCTGGGTGAAAGGACGTTAATGTTTTTTAATATGTCGTTTGTCGTCGTCCTTGAGGATGAGGGTGAATTTGAATTGTACATTTTATATATGAAAAGTTAAAAATGGTAAAATAGTCCAAGATAGATGGCTTTGAGCGCCCTCCTTTTGATTGCTTGGGCGCGTTCGTTGTTCTAGATGAGGTCCTTAATGTGTGTGTGTGTGGAGTGGAGTGCATGGCAGTACTAGTTGTATAGTTGAAGAAGGTACAAATTAAGGAGCATAAATAAAAATTCCCGCTGTATGCACGCATCTTTCTTTTCTTCGTCCTTATTCGCCTTTTGTTCGGTGGGAGAAAATAAATTAAAATTTACAATGCAATTGTGTGTGTGTGTGTGGGGGGGGGGGGGAGTTGGGAGTTGGGCTACACCATCTCGAGGGATTGGATGTCATATGGTCTGGCACAGAATGTAATTACACGCGCTGCGGCAAGGGTGGAGAAGGGGAAATTTAATTTAAAATTGTTTCTCGCAGGATAAGCGATAAAAAAATCACCTGGCAAGTGCAATTACTCCTGTAAAGGCATTTTAATGACATCGTCTTTATTCTCTACTTAACGCGACGGGGTAGCAGCATATTTTAAAATTTTAATTCTTACTCTTCATTATGTCAGTTTGCTTCTCAAGGTTATGGCAGCATGAATCGAGCGAAATCGAGCAGGTGCCGGGGCAAGTATTGACTTTGGTAAAAAAGGATGGCCATTGGGACTTGAACACTGAACCTTTCACTCAAAGGTGGCCACTCAAACCAAATGCAAATGCCTCCCAAGAAAGAATCCTTGCAACAATTTTATAAACAATTCAAAAGCTTGAAACATACGCAAGGATCTAACCCATAGGTGGAACCAGCAACGACAACATCGTGACATTTGCTCAACTCACCCTGCAGTTAGACAGAGAGAGAGAGAGAGAGAGAGAGAGAGAAGGAGAAAGAATATAAAGTCCTTATTGCCCTCAGGTGAGTCGCACAGTGCTTAAAATCTTAAAACTTCTCAATTATGGCGAGGAAAAGCACTCTGCTGTGGAGTAAGCGCGCGTCTGCACTAACCGAGCATGTCAGAGGCAACAAGCTGAACCCCTTTCCCCCTAGCCGCCCCCAGCCGGCAGAAGAGACAACTTTGCATATTCTAAAGGACATGTATTGTTCAGCAAGCATATCGTAATTACAATAATAATAATTATTCGGACTCATTCCCGATGAAGGCTTCTCTGTCTGTCTGTTGGTGGTTGGGTATACACTGTACAGTCGTCCTAACTCTGCATGTGCAAAGATAAGGCTTTTCGCATATTTTATCCTGCTGCTGAAGAAGAAACTACTCTCTATACGGAGAAGGACTCTCCTGATGACATATGGATGGAGTGTGAGCGAGCAGGTAAAGCACCTTCCTTATCTGGGAGCATTGACTAGCAAACGACATTTTTTGGGGGCGAAAGGACAGAGTTTTTGTTCTCGAGGATTTTTCATTTCAACGTTAAATTGTTGTGCATTTCCACGAGCACAATGTGGGTGTTTTGCAGATTGAACTTTTGAATTATTGTGTCACACAGTTACACAGACATACAGTCGTCGCATGCTGGTTTCAAACTTCTTCTTCTTCTAGGACATTGTGTGACTTTTTGAGTAGAAAGGAGGAGGAGGAGGTTATTCCATTCAAATGAATGAATTTACCTCCCCCCCACGCCTGACATTGTTATTGATTTTTGACACTCGAGGATTAGGTGGAGAGCTTTAAGGAATTACTCGAGTTTCAGCGAAGGATTCAGGTGCTTATTTGGTTTTTAATTGAACTTTGACTTATATTTGGCTCTAAGCAGGCCTTAGAGGGCCAAGAGCTAGCTTCTCACGAGTGTAAGTGTAGTGCGTGGCATACAGGACCCACATTCGAAGGGGAGAGGGTTTTTGAGAAGCTCTATTCAGATAGTATGACAGACAGCCCAATACAGGACATAACAACAGTGGAAGATGGCAAATAACAAAGCCAAAGGAAGAGAGGAAACTCCCACTGAATTGTAGAAGCAACTCGAAGCCTTTTGGTCAAACTCTTCATTGGAATTCTCGTCGACAAGATATGTAACTCACATGTGGAGCTACCTAATCCTTTTCTATAAGAAGAAAGGGTCGTTCGCCTCTTTGAGGATCACAGGGCCGCTAGCGCCAACTACTGATGCCATACATTCCATAAGAATTATCCTAAAAAAAACACATCGCCAAAGAAAAGAACCACTTGCATTCATAGATTTGGAATAGGGGTTTGACAGAGAGTTCCAAGGGCAGTCATTACGATCACAGAACGTTACAGAGAACTACACATAGACTTGGTAAAAGAAGCTGGCCCTAGTGAGCAGTAGGAGTACATCAAGGAGCAGCACTAAGTCCATTACTATACACCATCCCTTATTAAAAGAAATCCAACGAACCGCCCCAAGTAATATACTCTACGCCCTGAGAAGCGACAACCTAGGACCACAGGACTTGGAGATTACGTACTAGAACAGTCGACCTCCTCAAATAATCTGGGACAAAGGCTAGGATAAAGAAAAAGGAAGAGTGTTTTGCTGTCCATGCTCACAAAAAGATTCTCGCCCTACGACTGATTTGCCAGCCATTTGTTGCTAATGTGTCGTGTCGACTGCTTCATTGCCCCAAACTCCTCCATGCTCTGGCTCATACCTAATAGAGGAGGTCTCTACTTTGAGTGACCTTGATTGTGGCTTGACTGCTTGCCAAAGAGGGGATGTTTTTGCCACTACAGTGTGTGCTAGAGTTCCTTTCAAAGGAATCGAATTCAGCTTCATAGATGCTGGGGATGGGCTCAGTCTTGGCCGAAATCTACTCTTTCTATGAAAAATCAAATTCAATCACAATCTAGTCCTTCAATTTGGCGCTTAAACCCGACCAAACGACGTCACCTAAATTTGAAACCAACTTTAGGTTTCAGCTTCAAACAAGCAACTTCTATAGAACTCACTTTGCTTCGCCACATATACCACGCAGCAACCAACGAACCAAACCCTTTTAGCATATCAAAAGGATCGAAAAGCATATCCTGGATGTGTGCCAGAACCATAACTCTCTTCAACAGGGGGGTGGGTGCTTTACTTTACTTATGAGACTATCTGTTTATTTTTAGCTTTTAGACAATGTTAAAAGGATAAAGGAAAACATTTTATCTGGGTCACTCGCCACTTTCTCGAAAGCATACGCACTCAGTATAGTAGAAAGGAGCCACCTACCACTTCTTGGAACCTTCTTCCTAATTTAGATTACGCAGGCAAGTCAAATCGTTAGCATCACGTACAAGGTACAATCCATCGCCAGGATCACTTTACGACCCAAATAAGCTGAGTAAACCATTTTACCTCCGGCAATAGCGTCGTCGTAACCCTCAAAAAGGAGGAGAGATTCCTTCAAATAAAAACCAAGTCGCGAAACATCATAAAACACCACGTCAGATGGAACATTTTATAACTTTTACAGCACATAGTTGTCCTCAAATCTACTATAGCTACCCCGCGCAGAAAAAACACATTTAGTATGTCCTTAAAAGCAAACACATATAGAAGAAGAAGAACACCGCAAAGTCCTTTGCAGCACCCATTTCTCACAGCGTCAAGTTGCAACTCTTTGGGGGGGACAAACACACAAAACACAAAACAAAACAAAACCAGGACAGTTACACTGGAGAGAGCACAATTACATGACGCCACATTGCTTGTAGCTTCATTTGCAGTTGTTGCACATGAAGAGCCAAGGATTCATTGCCTGCCTGCTTCCGTTGCTACGTCCTCGTCGCCGCAATGATGACAATTTAAAGTGGAACACAGCGGCAGCATCTCCTGGAACGCATCACAATCATAAATCATATTTTGTTCCAAACGTCTCACACAAACGTGAGCTATGATTTATTGCCAAGTGACACTCTCCTTACCCGTAGGTACACATAGGTACGTCTTACTACCTGCTGCACAGAGCAAGAGTGTCCTAGAGATTCTCTAGATGCTCTATACGTGCATCACGTCGTCGTATGTGAAGAATATGTTGCTCTGCTCCTCCTGTGCAGTTGGAACACAATTGTTTTGGGTTTTCCTTCCTTTTGTTCTCTGTCTCTCTCTCTCTTTAGTTGGAACTTGCTTCATAAAGATGACATGGAAATTAAATCTATACACACCCGGTGCGCGCGGCAGCGAATTTATTGCAACTTGCACCCCAGAGGAGGAGGAGGAGGAGATATCCTTTTCAGAGAGAAAAAGAAAAGCAACTCCCCAATTGTGTGTGTTTGGGCGGCATTAATCTGCAATGAAAGACACTGAAATGGCAAAGGAAGGAAGGATGACTGACTAATTGAAATTTGTTGAATATGCATCGCATCACGGCACAGTGCGCCATGGAATGCATATGTATAACACCATCCTTGCCGCACACGTATTAGGGGTTTTCGACTGATTTTGACAAACGATGATGAGCAAGAAAGCAAGCGAGCGTCATTTGTGTCCTGATGAGGGTAGCTCCATGTGTCTGCTGAGAAATTCCTTTGAAACCTTTTTGACGTCTTAAGGTTGTGAACCGCGAGGATCTTTGCCTGCGTAGACATTTGACAAATGATGATTAAGAGGTGCAATGCGATGCATGTCTAGAGGTTTGATTGGAATTTAGAAGCAAAAAAGCAAGGGAGAACAGGGGGCAAGTCCTTTTAGGCAGACAGTGGGGCAGCAAATGGAAAGGGAGACTGAGTTGTTGAACCGTAAATGAGCATGCGAAACGTATTCAGCCAATGTCGTCCTGTCAGTGGAGAACCCTTTGATTGGAGTTCACGCCGAAGTATTCTAAAAGGCCATCACTCCTTTGGATCCAATATCTTCATAACAACGGCTTGACCAAAGTAACCAATCGAGAGCTCATCATCATCAAGATGCAAGCATCAATAAGTAGAACAAAGTTACTCTCTGCTCGACCCCGGAAAGCATTGAATTTCTATCTCTCAAAGAGGATCTGGTTCTAATATTTCCTATAAAGGACGAACCTAACGCGAATCGAATGTGAACAGATGAATGAGCAGATTCACTAGAACAAATGGACCTCTCTCTAAAAGCATCCTACGTTGGCTTGAAGCAGGGAATATAGACACAAGGAGGGCATGGAATTCCATAGAAACTTGCAAGACAACTGTGGCCATCGTTCAAAAAGGAAAGACCGAGAGACTTATGCATAAGGACAGACGATCCCTCTCCATGCTTGTGGAGGGCCTTACTGCGTCGAACAGAAGATAAACTTTGCAGAGGATGCCAATGCCCTGGACTCCACTATTCCAGAAATGAATACCTCAGCAAGCACTTCGTTCAAAGCAGCTTAACGATGATTGATCTCTCCGCAATTCAGGTGATAACTTTGAACAATAAGAGCCTAGAAATCCTGCGAGTTCTTGACCCTTACAATGCTATAAACTGGAGGCTGTCCAGTATTCTGAGATGGCCAAATTGACTGATTACAGGAACCTAGTCTCTAGTTTGGATCTTAGGAACATCAACTGCCGGGATAAGCACCTCCTCTATACATCAAGAACCACTGTTTCCCTGAGTACCACTAATTTAGGGTACTGTGAAGAACCTAGAATCATGAGGAAACATGGGCCACAAAAATTGCTGAAATCCCTAATACTAGCTAAGTCTACCCGCAATGGGTGCTCTATATCAATGGCTTCTCAGGACCTTAGCAGCTGGAGGGTCTAAATGAGTTGTAACTCGACAAAAACTAGTTCCTTATCATCGGCAATTAAACCTTGAAAACCTAAGGACCCACTGAATAGATGACAACTTACTGAGGTCTGGCAGATGGCTATGCTGAAACTATACCTCGCCGAGATAAGTCTAGGGGACAATGAGCGAAGCTACCTACTAAGCGTCCTGTAATTCTACATAACTTTGGTGGGATCTATGATCTTGTGCTGGTAGCTATCTCACAGCAAGTTCAAACACTGTTCTGCTGGCTTGTGTTTCCACCAATTTCAGGCAGCTCAGGACGGATCCAAATTAGTGCTGCCCTTCCCATCTTCTGCCACCACTCACCACATAAAACATTCAAACAAACTAGCCCCTGACTGCATCTTCAAAGGGAATCCCACCTCGTGGCAATAAGCTTCAAGATTTATAAACTCTCATCAGGAGGAAATTAGTTCAATGCATTCCTAGAAAAAGAGAACATCTCCATGTCCTCCCTCCAATCTGTCACCTTCATCCACGAGCTAATAACTTTTCTCCAACAAAAAAGCCCCCGACGACGATACCCATCAAGTCGCGTGTGACCTATTTAAAGATCTAATCACGGCGACAACGACGAAACGACACAACAAGTATACACCTAATGACATCTGTCCAAATTTATTGTCTCACATATTTCGACAGGCAGGCCGACTTGTGATGCCTTACAAATGTCAAAAAACCAAATAAGTTTTCCCCTTGTTTTGTGAGGAGCTAGCTTCGCACTCCCGAAAAGTTCACAACTTGATGGCGGCTTCCCAACAGGTAATACAGCAGGAATTCTTCAAATATTTCTCCCATCCATCCATCCAAAGGGCACTTTCGACATCACCCCCACCCGAAAGTGATACACAACATTCGTTGGTCTTCAGAAACAGGAAAATGGAAAATTGGAAAAGCCCAGTCTCGAAAAAAAAACACACTTATCCTAAAAATAGCCCCCCATCTCTTGGTGTTAATTAATTTTTATTGCCGCCTTGTGAAAGGGTTGCTGCTAGTGCTCCTGCCGTTCCTAATGGATTTACATATGAGTGGGATGGAGGAGAACCAAATCTTGTGACACCTCATAAATGGAAAGCAAAGTCGAGCGAGAGTTGAGTGGAATTTCCCGTGTCCGATTGGGAAAATCATTTTGAAAATAGACGAAACGACCAAATGAGCATTTTTAATGGAAAATCCGTTTTGGGTTGATTTTTTTTCTCTCGCCCCTTTGCCGATGATGCGTGGTTGATGATGATTGCCCTTGGGCACATAAATATGATTATATTCGATGAGAGTTGGGGCGCGCGAGTTGGTATTGAAAATTTGAAAATTTCCTCCCAAAAGTGTTGAAAGTTTTATGAGAAAAACAAAGAATCTCTTTTCGAAATAGGTTTATGGCTTCAAACACATCTACTACTGCGTGTCCTTTTATGTGTGCGTGGCTTTAATGGATTCAGTGATCGTTTTAATTGGCAGAGGGGATGTGTGCTGTAATTAAAAGTGGTGACAGCGGTCTTATTACGAAAAGAATATACAAAATCCTGGCACGTTCGTTCAGTCTTTGAAACTGATTTTCCAGAAAAAAACAAAAGATACGAGTTTACGAGCTACAAGGATCGGAGGTGGATTGGTCACGTAGTCATGATGAGTTCAATGAATGATCAATTTTTGGACCAATATTTATAGAACATTGAATTTTGTCTAGCCAAAGACTTCAAGGTCTCAGAGTCAATCGAAATCAGGTGTAAAGAAAGGACAATGAATTGTCTTCCCAGAAAAAGAAGAAGAACAACCACGAACAGATTGTACAGGGGACACTTGTGCACATAAACTGAAACTGAAAAGGCATCTTTGACCAAAAAATGGTACCTAAGTTACAAGATTCGAATCCCCAAAGATTCTAAACAGCTTTTTTGCGATTCCATCTCTTGCGAGCGCCTGACAAACATCCAAGTGAGCTACTTTCCTGAGAAAACTACTCGAAAACGCATAGGTCTACTACATAAGCAATAAATCTTTGAGAAGCAAGACTCTAGGTCTCTTTGGGCTGCTCTAGTTTATTCTTATTTCTACAAATTATAAAAATTTCAAAGCATGAGACCAACAAGGCACTACGTTGCCCAAGGATGGACAATCGAGAGGTGAAGTGGATGAGGAAAGATTGTCACTTCGGTAACGATTGCTGTCCTATACATATAAACATACATGTATTCGGGTCCGGCGCAGATCGTAACGTTCAAGGGAAAGACCATAGTTTCAGGAACATTTATCCACGTTCAGACTAACTGGGGATCTTGAAAAGGCCATCAATGACAGCAAAGCTAGATGATTCAAGTAACCATGTATGCGTCAAAGCAGATCTTGCTCCCTCTGTGGGGAGTGACATATAGGAAAAGGACAAATAAGCTGAAGGTCAGTATGACCCCACAAATAATTGAGCACCTATTCCCCCATAGACCAACTAAACAAACGCATCCACAAGTGGGCAACAAATCCGGACCAGTACCTGAAATCACGATTGATGAGTAAACGAAGCCTGCAAGGAGATGACAATAAAGCACCTGGATCCGACGGAATTCCAAATAAAGGTGTCAAAACAGTCGTCCATGAGAGTTTGGACCTCTTTAAAATAACGATGCAAAGGTGCCTTAAGGAGGAGATCTTCTATGAACCACGGAAGCCCCAGCATCTGGACATAAGCCATACACTGGGAAAAATCCTAGAACGCATCATTAGTAGGAGAATGCTAGCAGAGGCAAAGAATAGAAAAGCTTTGCATGGCTACAGAAAATCGCGATGTTTAAAAGACAGAAGAAGATGTATAAGATCCAAAGGGATACAGGGGATGAGATTGAGAGGAAGTAGAGAGGAATAATGCGCACTATTAATGATAGACTACGCAAGCTGGACACGCATTGGCAGATTATTGGCCAGAATGAATGCACCAGAGTACCTATCTATTAGAGATAGTCACAGACTACCAACAGGAAGCTGAGTTACCAAGCCGATGATTGCGTTAAGTACTACAACATCACAGAAGAAAAGGAGTTTTGCCGAGCTCAGTTCATGGACCTCTTCTGTGGAATATCATGTACGACGGTGTTTTGCGCCTAATGCTACTGCAAGGAGTTAAGGTGATCAGTTTCGATATCGCCGTGGTAACTGTGGCCAAGCATATTCAGAGTCTGCCAGTGGCCAGGACCGAAAATTGGATAAACTCGGCCGTCCTTGAACTAGCTGACTACAAAACTGAAGCTGTCCTAATACTCAGCTGAATGACTATACAATAGGATCTAAGGAGGCATTCAAATACCTGGAAGTTATGCTCGACAACAGGTTGAAATTCAAAGTACATGTCGTTATTATAAACGAATGAAGAAGAATGGTTCAAGACATGTTTTCAACAGGAGAAGGCTTGGCAAAGGGCTGCCTTGGCTGTTTTTGACGAAGAGCCACCTGCAGCTCAATTTTTCGAGTATTTGGGGCTCTATACCACCAATAAAGCACTAAATACTGGCTTCCAAGACCAGAATACTTTGCAGTTTAACTGCATACACCAAAGACGCTCAAGAAGTAATCGAGTTTTGTTGGCTTTGACGTAATATAGAGGGCATCTGGGTGCCGTGGCTCAGTTGGGTTCAAGGTTCGAGCCTTTTCAACCTCTCTTACGAGCAAGACTGCATCGCAAAAAAACCCTCTGCCCCTTCGAAACTATATAAGGGTCTCATCTCTTAGTGCAGATTTGAATACTTGGCATAGGTCTTAGAAGCTAGTAGGTATCTAAGCCTTGCCTATGAGATGTTAATGGCAAAATATTTGTATATGGTCTAAAGGATGGATAGCGAGTTCAGCTTGTCGATTACAAGGACGAAACATTTGTAAATCTCCTATACGTTTCGAAAATTGAAGTTACAAGCATTCAAAGCATTCTTCGGCGGACAATACTGAGCAAATATGTCACAGAAGTGTCAAAAATGACAGCACGGTCAGAAAGACACACTTTTTGGAATCAATTTTCTGCACAAGCCCCTGGACAAGTATAAATTCGTTTCTATGCAACAATCGAATTTAATTGAATTTCTAAAAATATAATATTCCATTACAGGCTTAATGACCTCGTTAAAACCATGAATAGAAATCCAAATAAAAAAAAAAAAGCCCAAGCGGGTTAGTAAATGAATTGCAATTCAATATTTGATTGCTTTAGCAATCTTTTTTATTTGCCTGCCTGCGTTGTGCAGTAGGTACCTCACCTGGAGAATTGATTTTTCATTCACCAAAAGGGGGGGTGGCGCACCCCAAAACCCCCCGAACACGTTTAATTTAAATAATTTTTTATGTGTGCAACAAATTGCAATGAATTGACTAAAAAACTCAACAAAAAAAAGTACCAACAGCCGCTGTAATATTTAATTATTCGCATCTGCAGGGTGTCAACTTTGTAATTTGTTCAGTTTTTTTAAAAAGTTTTTTTTAATAAATTCTTTTGTATATATTTTTATTTTTATTGGAAAAGGCAAATGTTAAATTTTCATAAAAGAATTCATCCATCAATAGTACCTACTTTTTTGTGTCAGCCCCCGAGGGGCTAAGGTTGGAGGAGAGACGACCTACCGATTGTCAATATTTAGATACAACACCAGCAGTCGTCCGGACATCCGTGCCATGTGAGTGGTGTGTGTGTGTGTGCGATTCTGTGAATTGTGGATTGATTTGTATTTTGATTGCATATCAATTTTTAGTTTGAATTATTTCTATCGAAACGGAGGGCGGCGCGGAGCGGCTTAACAACTGCAATACACACTGCGGCTATAATTAGATGTGCATATTTTATGATTGAAAGAGTAAATTGAATAAGTTTCAATGTAAATTAAATCGACAAAAAAAAAAAATACAAAATTCGAATCGATTGGCATTTAAGCGCGTATTTATAGATACATGTACGAGATACAGAATAAATATCTGACATTGACAGAGGCGAGGTTTTGTTCGAGGCACTAATTAGATAATTAATGTGGGATTAGTATGGAATAAATGTGGATTTTCGCAAGACAATACCGCTCGCGTGAATGGAATTCCATCGAAGGGAGAATGAATATTTAAAACGGATTAAAATTAATGAATGAATGGAACATGATACAAATATTGACATAAGGACTGTTTTTGTTTTCGTTTTTTTTTTTTAGGTAATAGACAAAGAAGAGAGAACAAAACGATTGTATTTAGTCAATTGGTTGTTTGTTGTAAAGTTAAGCCTTAAAATGTTGCCGACCAAAGTTTTTTAACTACGAAAAGTATCATGACAGTGAGAAGGTTCAGAAAATGTCTTTGCCTTTCCGATACGGCATAAGGTGCGTCCCTTTTGTACGCGTAGAAACGTACACCACTCACAACACGGCCCTTTCCAGGCTGCTTATGGCCTGATATTTGTTTTATTCACGTACAGAGACTAAGGTGGGTCATGTAGAGCGTTCCCGGCCAAAAATTGTTCGAACCAAGATAGACAACAAGAGCTAACAATTTGAAGTCCAAAATTCGAGCCAAGGAATACGAGTATACACGGAGATTCGATTCAAGTTTAGTGAGAATAATTTCACTAATAAATGGTGGTCTCATTCCACACCAGAGAACTGCAGGAATCCATTCATTTGCCATTGTGAATCATTTGCAAAAAAACGAGCCTTTCACGGCCTCACGCCAACAGGAAACAAGCAAGTGTGAATCGTATACGAAAAGATAACAAAGTTGTCTATGCGAAACGAAATGAAAACAGATCATCCTGAAGCTTGAATGCGAGTGAGTGAGTAGGCACACATTCAAAGTATTTATTCACAAAAGCCGCCGAATGGTTTCATAAAAATCAGTACAAACAACAAAGGCGACAAAAAAGAAGCAAAAACAAAGCACACTGCAAGAGAACGAGCCACTCGAAATAGACAACAAAGTGTAAGGATTGATAATCATTTCTTGGAATGAATTTGAATAGAAGCTCGGTTCAAAATAGCAATAGAATGTGAGCTCAGCGAATACTCTTTGTGAATGAATACAAGTCTGTGTGAATACTTAAAAAGCAGTGAATATTTTGAATGTCTCTGTTCCACACTACGACTGGTTGGAGCTATAAACTAAAGGTTTTTGAGTATGTGGGTGCCGCGACAGAGACTACTGCTTTTCCAAGTTCGGATCCAGGAAAATAACATAACATTTTTTTTATGTCGCCCCATTTTGCGAGCTTTTAACAAAATTCAATATCAGTAACGATCACTGTCATGAGAATGCCTCAAAAATGTCTTTGCCTTGCCGACACGGCAGAAGGTAGGCCTCTTCGGTACGCGTAGAAATGCGTTTCACTTACAACACGGCCCTTTCTTGGCTCCTTATAGCCTAATATCTTACATTTTTTAAGACTTTAGACCTAGTATGTTGTCCGAGTGAGAAGAAAGCTTCTGTTTAAGGTTTTCTACGGAACTTATACTTAGCAAACTAGCTAAGCTGAGGAGTACATAGTTTTTGTACATCCGTGTTCTCCTGACACCTCTCTATCCTCAAAACTAAAAGAGCTCTAAGCAAATGCGCACACTTTAGCATGACTAGCTAAAAACAGCGCCATCTAGTAACCAAGAAGGTACCCCCTTTTCATTGCCTGTGCTTATGGTTAGTGTCTTTGCTTTATTAAAAAAAAAAATCTTCGTCTCTTTAAATTGAATCGCAAAACGTCTCACCCAGCCAACGATATAAGAAATTTCAAGTGCAAAACTTCCACCACGCCCACCTACTTCCTCACCGCAGCAATTTTAGATATTAATCTCCCCCAGTGTCTATTTCGTAGAATAACTCGCATAAATCAATCACAATCACAAGATATCAATCGATTGCATTCCAAAATTCAAATAAAAGAAGAAAAAACTTTTTTTTGACTGGGGATAGGCAAAACGCAAACACATTTTCATTTTCGCATAAAACCTCGAGCACGACGACGACGACGACGTCTTAACAAGGATAACACAATAACACATCCGTGTGTACGAAGTACCACCACCCAGCTATAACCATCGGCATTAAAGATTACATCACGCGTATAAATTACAATTGAAGTCCTTGCATCTTTATGCTAAACAAGAGGTTTTACTTGCCGCCTTACGCTCGCTCCTTGGGAAAATGATAAACTTAAGCCGCGCGTTATCTTTGTTCTTTTATCCTGTTGCCCTCTCTCTCTCTCTCACACACTCTCTTCGACTTCTAATCTGAATATCTCTGGCTATACAATGGGTGAACGACGAGTCTACAACCCGATGCCGATGGAAGCACACAACGACCCAAGGACTACGACGACTATGATGAAGGATATGAGAGGATATATGCAAACTGGCCGTTATATGAAATATGATCCAATTGATATAGATACAGGGGGGAGAGTACAAGGATCATTGTCTTCGCATTCATGCATGTTTTTTGTAAGGACATCCAGGAACCAACTTTCCTTGCAAGAGGCTGAGTTGCAATCTCTCTTTTCGCTTTTGAAACGGGATCTACTCCAATGAAGGCATTATCATAAGTGAGTAACTAAAGTGGGTGACGGCGGCGGCGACATGATCCTGGATGGAGGCACTGCAATTGGATTTTCTCCCACACCCCCAGTTCAAAGGCACATAATAGGATGTGCATGATTCAGAAAAAGGAGTCGACTCTCTCCTTCATGTACAGCATATGTGTATGGTGTGCATGCAGGAAGAGATACAATGATATTATCCTCTGACCAAAGGATATCATCATTGTAGAATAAAAATGTCGTCAGCAAAAAAAAAAAGAAGGAGCGCTGCAAGAAAATACTATAATCAAAGTGTCGTCTCTGGGAGAGGGACTCTCTCAAGCTTGGTCCTAGTAATAGAAACGAAATCGAGTGGGTGGGAGGGGGCTCATATAAAGCGCATTAAATGGCAGGCAATTTTCTGAATTTTCGTGTTTTTTCCGTCGGGCACAGTGCAGATAGGTTGTAGACTTTACTCTGTGCCCACACAAAAGGAGGCTGCAAGACGAGAAAAAAAAGGATTTCAACTTTATACATTCCCAAAAGGAGAGAGTTTTGCTTATGAATAAGCCAATTGTGGATATTCAGTCGCATTATCCTCATAGAAAAGGACCTTAATCGAAAAATAAAGTGGATATTGTGGCGAGTGGAACAACAAAGATCTGGAAAGGGAGTTCGTACTGGTTATGAGAAGGATCTGCCAAGAAAAAAAAAGTGACTGCAAAGAAGAAGGAGTGAAAGTGAAATCAAGGGTTTTGGTGGCATCTTTTGTAATGGAGTTTTATATTTGCATATGTACATGGGGGTGCTGTTCATTGGACAGGCTAATGCAGAGAGTTTGCTAGAAAAAAGGGGAACGAAGACCTTGTAGATGGGAACAGTTCTCCTCTTCACAGCAGAGAAAGGAGCACGAGCAAGTAGAGGGGCTGTTGCTAAAAACCTGTCTTAGCTTCTAGTTCCAGACTCAAGTGGCATTTGACACCCTGTGCCCCTCACAATTCGACCATCATACTCATGGGTTTGTACAGACTTTGCCCAGTCGCGCCAATAGTGTAAGCAAGTGAGAGTCTTGCACCTTCTTTGGGATTCGTTGCCATCTATATCGCATTGAAAGGGTACCCAGGACCTCATTGAGACCTTCGGTGAATCGCTGTCATCATACTTTAGCGGATTGTGCGGAACTTACAAGCCAACATCAGTGGCACGAACAAAAGTCCGTCCAACTGCTTGCATGCGACGATGATTGAAAGGACTGTCACTGGTGCATTTGCAAGCAGTAAATCAGAAAAGGAGCTAAAATGGGCTAAGCAATAAACGAGGACAAAAACAAGTGACAACAAGAAGGGACCAACAACACCGACGAATTGGACAGAGTGCCACAGCGGGCAGCTACAGCTTGGAGGTAGTAAGGAACTTGGTCTACCATGACTCTGCTATGAACTCTGACAGTTCAACAGTGAAGCCCTATCTGGAAGAACTAAGGAGACTCTGTACAAGATCCTGACCATCCCAAGTTCTGCTTACTGGTGCTGGATCTTGGCCTTTATTGGAAAGTGACAAAGATCCTTAGTCCCTTTGAGAGGAAATTTCCTCGTAGGATATTCGGCATCAGTTGCGTTGACGGGTTCTGGAGAAGAAGATTCAACAAGGAACAACACGAGCTATACAGCGACATCGACCTAGTCAAAAAACCTGAGTAATGAACCCCTGAGATGGCTAGGACATGAAGAGCGAATGGACCGAACTGCAGAGTCTTAGAATTTGACATAGATAGGAAGCAGTCGGCCTCCTCGCCGTACAAGCTCAAGGGGATCTCGGCCAACTTGGAGTGCGCAACTAAGTGAAGAGACTTGTTGTATCGCTGCGTATTTGACTTGGACATGTAGAGCAAATCGATCGGATCGCAGAGTCCTTAAATCTAACCTAGAGGGACGACGCAATAGAGGGCATTCTTGCTGCAAGTGGCGCTAACCTCAACCTTGACTAACTTGGATTCTGGAAGTGGAGGCAATTAGCTAAATAACGAACTAAGGGGGAGAGACTTGTTGGTGGAGACCCAGGCAAAGGTAAAAGTAGTTATCCAGGACTTGGTTCTGGTTTTGAGCTTTGCTTTGTATGATAGGATCAAACTGCTAAGACACATTACGTCGTAGGCCAATTTCTACTCATCCTAGCTGGTTTGTGACAACTCTTTCAAGAATCGCGTGGCCACTGTCAAAATTGATCGATTGCAGTTCTGAACATTTACTTGTCAAAGGGCTCACTTGTCTATTTTCGTCCCCTGGCTTTTAATTTCGAAAGAAAACCCAAAAATTCACCGACAGATGGTTCCTTAAAGTGATCCAAGTAAAAGCAAAAGCAAAAGCAAAAGTAAAAGTAAAAGTCCTTTTCCTTCCCATTACCACTAAAAACTTGAATCCAAATCAATCTTCAACGCTAATGAACTCTCTACTTCCTCCCACCCTCCCTCAATCGCTACCACCATCATCGTCATAATAATAATCCAACTAAAATCTGTCACGTCATCAATCCAGGATTTCCCTTCAACCACTAAATTTTCCACGAGTCATGAAACCATCACCCCCAACACACACACACTCAAGCAGACTTTTCGTCATAATTCTGTTTTCCTCGGTCAACCATTTTTACTTTTTTTTTTTTTTGTATTAATTTTCGGATAGCGAAAGGCAAAAAGGATACACCAGGAGGAGGAGGAGAGAAAAAAAAAGACTACACAACCAAACAGGAGATCTATAATTCCATTAACACCCTTTATGGATTAATGCTACTCCTGGTAGCTACACCTCTCTCCTGGTCTCACACTCTTCGCTCGGTGGAAAAATTTAAATCCATAACGAATTGCTTTTCGTCCTTTTTTTCGTTTCTGTGCTTTGGCATTTCCCTCTACACAGCGTGTGTGTGTGTGTGTGTGTTAAACTCGAGTGCGACTGCAACAAACACCCTTTTCATCCTTTTGCCAGGATATATGTACATAAATCCTTTGGCAAATCGATTATTCATTAGAGGATAAAGCTCCAGGTTGCATCGTTTCACACGCTGCACACACACACACACACTCATTTGGCTTATACCCTTATAACGCGTAGGTAGAATGGTACTTCTTGCCAAAAAGGATTCGTTTTTAATTCCTTCCTCTAATAGGAAAGGATGTACTCAAAGGATACCAAGTGCAACAGATAACGCGAGTTAATCCTTTTTTTTTTTCTCTCTCCTCTGCTGCAAAGGGAGAAGGAAGAAGGAAGAAGAAAAAAACTAATTTAAAGTAAGTTGACCCCGAAAAATTGTGGCAATTATCCCTTTACCAGGAGGAACAGTATTCTGGTTTCTCTGTGTGTGCAACAGGGGGATATGTTGTAATGCAAGTCGCGTGCATGGAGTTTGCCACACTAATGCTCGACGTACCGATAATGATTCTATTAACTGATTACTCCAGTCAGACGAGAGGTAACTTTTAATTCGGGGTTGCGAGGGGGAAAGAGTCCTTTTTGTGCTCTATCTCTTTCTGTCGAGTTTGGAAAATTATTTTCATTTCCTCTCGAGGATTTTGCAAAGAATTTCAATTCTAATGAATGACCAAATGTTGAATAGAAAAAGGATATCTTTTCACAAAAAAAGGACCCTTTCAGGTGCTGCTATCGTTTACTAGTAGTAGCTTTGACCGCGCGCGCGTCTCCTTCTTCGATAGGCGTCAGCATGGTGATGATGCTGATATGTTATCATCATCCTTAGTCATTATATTGTATTGAATAGGAAAGGACGATGATGACGATGAGAAGATGTAGATTGAGAATGAAAGCCGGAGAGAAACAGAATCGAGAGAAAGGGATGCTTTTGACGATGAACAAGATGATGACGATGGCTTTTACATTATGAAACGAGATTATGGATCCCATTTGTGAGCGCATGCAGAGAGAAAAAAAGGATTCAACTCCAACTCAATTCGAATCGCTGTACACATTCACCAGATGCAGAAGGATCATGGACGGATGGAAGAATGCACACCAAGGAGTGCACAAAAAAGGCTTTTAAAATGCAGTTTTTTTTTTTTCTTTCTCTAGCTTAATCCCTTTTTCACAGCAGCAGCAGCAGCAGCAGGAGCGTTAGAAGGCGCACATGTATTGGTACGTGTAGATTATTCATCATTTATTTTGTCCTCACACATACATATGTACGTCTGGCTTTTGTGCGCGCATAAAAACGGGATCTTTTCAAGCTAAAAACTGGTGTTAGGTAATGAGGCAAAACTTTTACACCAGCAAGGCTTTCAAATTCTGCTGCTATGTGTACCTACAGGACCCAACCGTCGTGTACTGCTAAAGAGACAAAAAAAAAAAGGAACAAAGGCTCCTTCGCAGCGGAAGCTAGGACGTGGACCTCCTCCTCCTCCTTCTACTACTTTTTTGTAGAAATGCAACTAAATGCGTTCTTTTTTTTTTTTCTCCTCCTTTTCATAGAAAGGACTCTGGACAGAGCCGTTTCAACCTTTTCATTGCAAGAATGAATGATTTCTGGGGAAATGTGAGCCTTACCTAGTTGTTGTCTCAATTAAGGATAAAAGGACATCTAGGCAGCAACCACACCACACACGATGACAATACTTTAAATAAACTTTACGAGAATGCAGAGTGATTAAATTACTGTAAAAGGAATTATTAATTACAGAATGGGTTCTGGTCTGTTCTGTTAGCAAGGACGAAGAAGAAAACCATTTAAAACTCACTAAGATGACCCTCCAAAGCCACTAGTCATAATATTTACCAAAAAAGTTAACAAAGAACAAAATGATGATAAGAAAAAAGGACTCTCAACCAGTTTGCAAACACACTAGACTGAGAGAATGGCAACCAAGTGCATCAGAGATATGGATAGTTGATGTTGTTGTTGCTGCAAAGCAAATGGCAAACAATGAACGCGCGGAGGTGTCTTCGGCTAGAGCTACTATGTGTCGCCTCTCAAGTGCGAAGTTTCTTTTCGGTGAAGCACCATGGCATTTGCTCCTGCTTCTACTCCTGCTCCCACTCCTACCCTTGCATTGCATTCAAGGGGACACAATCGTTTAAGGATGAAAAGAGAGACACTTCACGATATTTTAAGTGCTTTCATTTGTCGTATTCATCGCCGTTGTTGTTGTTGTTGTTGGTATAGCAGCAGTAGAAAACGTTTTTTTTGTTAGTAGTCCTTACCGTTGTCCTTGTTGGCAGTACCTACTAAAGCAAAAGTCATTAAGGACACTTTATTCTCTCTTTATTTCATTATAATGCACATAATGCGAGCACATGTACACCTACATACATATGTATGTAGGAAGGTATTGTAGTTTGAACTTTTCATTGTCGAAAGTTGGTGTTGAGTTTTTTTCTGTTTTTTTGTTCTCAAAATTTTGCTCATTTGGTTTTTTGCGACACGGAAAAGTGGCACACGGAGGGGGGAGAGGAAAAAGTGATTATTTCAGGGACTTTTTAACCATTTTAATGTGTTTCTAATGTCGAAACTTTTTCCGGAACGCACACCAGTTTAGTTTTTTTAAATGGCATCAGAGAGCAGGAAACCAGTCGTTAAAAAAAAAAATTGGTAACTTTTTGCAAAAGTTTTTGGGTCACCCAGTTTCGCAACTTGAAATGAGAATTTAATCTCAATTTCAAAGGTCAGATAGTTAAGAATCTTGAAAGCAAGTTAAACATTTAAAGCACGCTAAAGGGTGTGGCGAAATTGTTGGCATTGATTAAATTGTCACGTACAGGGTGTATCAGCGAACAAGGAGACTAAAAATTGGATTGAAATTCTTTGAAATTTAGATTTAGAGCTATGACAAATGGAGGCAAGTGATGGTTTGATGAAAAGTTGACTGAAATTCTAACTTACAGGGTAAGGGTACCATCTCTAAGGAAAATCAAATTGAAACCCTTTAAGACCTCAAGACTAAATAGCTTCCAATATTTCATTTAAGGTGGGTCAGAGGAACTATTATAGGGTCCACTTGGAGGTTGCCGGAATCGATTAGACTAAGGTTTGCTTTTGACTTCTTAAAGGCAAGAAAATCCTTCAAAGAGTGAAGAATACAAATGACAGACAAAAGCCAAACATCTGTCAGAATTTAGTAAACTTATACATCGTCGGAACTTGTCCTTTTCACTAAGAACATAAAGGTAACCAACTTCCCACCGCTAAAACTAGATGGCACCACAATAAGTCTCTCAACTGAGACAAAGAATAGGTGTTGTCCTTGACAGAGAGAATGTAAAGAAATCTTTAAAAGGATACTCGGAAACAGATAGGATAGTAGCCGCAATAAGAAGAGAACAGAAAGCAAAGGAAAGATAGTAGATTCCAATGTTTAGTCTCCATGGGTGGTGTCCAAGCTAACTGGAAAGAGTTGAATGTGATTTTCGCATTCATAAGTATAATTCGCAGAATGTTTTTCGCTTTTGTGTTGGAAAATGGTAGATGCTTTCCGAGCGAATTTCAGGACATGTCTGGGACTAAGGAGCGAACCTAGATGTAGGCACCAATCACGGATCTTGTCTGGTGGACTGCAACAGAAGTAAAGAGCTGTTTAAATGAACTCTACAATGTGCAGCACCTTGGGGTACTTTAAAGAAAAGAGTAGCGCACCACAAGCTGTGTTACACATCATCTTATCACCGGCAGTGCCGCAAAAGACGCCCTCAGACTGAGGGAATTCAACATATGAAAGTAAAATAACTAAAGAGCAATTGGCCAGAAGCCATACCAAAACAGGAATCTTAAGGTGTCTTCAAAGTCGTAATCCTAGCAAAAGTTAAAACCGCTCTATCAACAAGAGATAGCCACATCGAGTACTTGGACACAGCAATATAGAAGAAAACGACAAGGTTAGGATCTGCTATGAACGTCAGTGAGCCAGAGGCATCCTTACTGCCACCCATTGGGAAATTGTATGGTCAGAGCCTTCTGGTGGCTATCCAAGGAAGACTGTGCTACTTAAATAGAAGGAAAACAAAGGAGCTGCTGATAATGGATCGTCCTCTATTCGCATACTGACGCAATAGAAACTACGCTGTTCTTCAAATTTCCACCTACAGGATAAATGAGAAGAAAGTAGGTGAAAAGTTAGAAGCAATCCTTTCACATAACCTCTACAGTGTCCACTAAAAAATAGGACCCATTTGTTACAAGTCTAGACCTAGCTAGAGTTCAATTTAAATTTGCTTAAAAAGAATCCATATATCGACAACAGAAAGAGAAAGACATCACCTGTGTAATCTACTCCACTTGTGCCTCATTGTACATCACCACATCCACCTTACATCAAACCTCATCCTCGCGCATCTTTTCGAAAATCTAAAAAACTTTCCACCTTTTACACGAAACCGCCTAAAACTACCAACTAATTCCAAGAATCCTTAATACGAGCAAGGCACCCCCGAGACATTCTGTGTGTGCGAGAGAAACTATAGAAACATCCTAAATCCATTTTGATTACATCCGAGGGGAATAAAGTGTCATAATTGTTAACTTGTCAGGCAAATTGGAAGAAAAAAAAAGGAAAAAAAAACAGCAGCAGCAAATCAGGATACGTAAAGTGGCAATTGGTGTCCTTTTGAAAAGCGAACCAACGAAATAGGTGTACGAGTACTTTGAAAGGATTTTTTTTTCCTGCTTGCATCTCATCACTTTTTGAAAAGTGAAAGTGAGTGCGGCGGCACCCTTTTGCCTGTTGTGTGTCCTTAAATCCCCCGATATGTGTGGATATACAAAAAGGAGGGTGGCAATTGCTTTTCTTTCGTTTTCTAAAAAAAAAAGGGGACCGAAAAAAAAGAAAAGGATTTCCGAGGGAGCCTCTTTTCATATTAAAATCAAGCACACTCTCTTCCTCATCTTTCGCAGTTTATGCTCGGCTCTCAGACTTGGTTGGTCCTTGTTAGGAAGGATTTCTTTCTTTTTTCTTGTTGTTGTTGTTGTTGTTGGTTGGATGGATGCGTTCTTCCGTGCGCAGCAAATTGTAAATCATCGACTTGTTTCTGTTAGCATTTTGTCAGGATATTCCCTTCTTCAGCTCATCACATGAATACACTCGCAGAGAAGGACAACACACAAAAAAAAAAAAAAGGGAATTCTTCCGATTTGTTAAATCAAAATTTTATTCAATTTTTGCTGATTTTCTTTTCTCGTTTTCTTCTTTTTGTGTGTCTCGCATTCGGAGTGCTGTATGTGCCTCGTGTTCATCATCAGGATACACAAATTGAATGACAAGCGGGTGGGCATATGACAACTTAGAGATAGTGACTGAATGGAGAGACGGAGAAAATCAAATTTCGGTGCCCTTGTTGTTGTTGTTGTTCGTTTGGGGCTATTTGGTGCAACTACAACCACCCAAGGGATCATGATAATGAACAAGACTTGGTCACATACTCGTACTCCCTCCT
Source organism: Chalcosyrphus nemorum (assembly GCA_949716465.1). Classification (NCBI taxonomy): domain Eukaryota; kingdom Metazoa; phylum Arthropoda; class Insecta; order Diptera; family Syrphidae; genus Chalcosyrphus; species Chalcosyrphus nemorum. Next base: position 59,978,446 of record OX454334.1, on the reverse strand, counting down.
CCACGTCGGCAGAAAAGCAAAAAAAAAAAAAATATATTTAAAAACTCTTTGGGGTGAAAGGATTGCGAAAAAGGAGAAAACCAACAAACAGGCGAGGGGAGGTGCAAAAAGAAAGAAAGAAAGAAAAAAAAAAAAAAAAATAAACAACCACCCCCCATGCATGGGGGGTGTAATGTTGTTCGTACAGATTTTGATGAAAATTTCATTGTCACATGGAAGGCAGCAGCAGGGTGAGCATGATGTATGTTTTGTTGCTTCAGACGGAGAATTATGTTTACGTTAAGGATTTCATTGGTTATTATTCACTTTTTTTCGTCCTGAAGGAGTGAAAACATTTTTTTTTGCTTTTTTACAAGCAATCACTCACTTAAGGGTAATTCAAGTGGAATTTGGTGTAAATTTGTTTTTCTTAGAACGGGGCTAGGGGGTGGTTGTTGTTTTCTTTTTTGTGTTGTGTCAGGAACCTCTTATGAATAAGCCTACGTCATGAGGAAGTATAATAATCTCAGAGTGTCAGTGACTCACAGAGAGAAAGAGAGAGGTGAATGACTGACAACAAGGGTTCATAGGTGGATTCTCTTGCTTCGATGGTTGGACTCTGTACCAAATCTTTGAACTACAGACTCATAGCTAAGGAGTGAATCTAGTGCATGAATCCCACTCAAGACATGGTTCTTTGACCTAGTCGGCTACACAACTAAACGCTTAAAAAAGGACTCTCCCTCTCTAAACTGATTTCATTCAGAAACTTTCAAGTGCACTTGCACAATCTGAAAAGACAACTATCACCACAAATCAATGCCACCTGATTGCACGCCCTCAAATCAAAGCTATCGAACCGAATTTTTATTTGAAAACTTCTTGCCATTGCCCCCCGCCCACAGATAGTCCTTTTAAAACCAATTATTCCCAAACTTATGAAGCAGTTAATCTGTACCGCTGCAGCTAGTCGATTTGGAAAATTTCCCCAAAAAATGATTAACTCATGCAGAAGAAGATGACAACAGGATCTACACACACACACAAGAACTGGTGACACAATAGATAGGTAGAATCAGAGCAAACGTTTCGGTCCGTGATTTCGAATTCGATGCAAAACATGCAGATGGGGATCCAACAACTTATATTTTCAAAAGATAATTAATTCAAGCGAAGATTGAATTGTTCATCATCATCATCATCATCAGAGTATAGTCGGGCATCGGTTAGATAGATAGATAGATAGATAGGTGGTAGGACTCGACTCGACTCGTCTATGGATGCCACCTCATTTGCTGCTGTCAAAAAGTCAAAAAGCCTTTTTTCCAGTTCAGTACGCTCTGCTGGGTTTAATTAGCATTTTGAAGCGTGCACAACCCACCCTTCTCTTCTGGTCTTGGTCTACTCTCCTCTTCTGCTGCCATTTTCTCGAAATTTATTCATTATTTACCTCCGATCGGAGGGAGCGAGAGAGAGAGCACACAACCAGTCCAAAAGTTTTGTTCGGCACATTCCCAGAGGTATGAAGTTTGGGTTTGTGTTTTTTTTTTCTAGGTTATGTTGGTCCCAACCGAGCGAGCGAGGTAACTTTGTCGTCGTCGTCATCATCGTTCTCATCATCATTACTGTGTCACTGGAAAAGTGGGCTCATTCTACCGGGCTACTGCTACTAGAAGAAGTAATACGAAATTCATCCCTCGAGTGCCGCGCACAAAACCATCTCCAGGGAGATACACCCGGCTTCAGAAGCTCTTCTGCTGGAAGGTACGACAAAACAGAACCAAACAATTGCTTACCAAAAGAGAAAGAGAGAGAACACAGTGTCTGTCTGGTTGGCTGACTCGGTGTGTAATTTGAAATTAAATGGGCCGAAAATATTTAACTTGTTCCAGTGGAAATATTTCTTCATCTACTCGTACCACCCATCAGATTAAATTTATTGACGATAATAATTTTCCGATTAAATCATCGAATACACACACACACACAATGCCCATCATCAATAATCGGAGCGCTATCCGTGAATTCAATTTTAATTTCCCAAGGACCTTGAATTCCGTCTTGTCCTCCTCTAAAGACAATAGGGAGCGAGCGCGCGCCTCTTCTTATTCCAACCAGCGTCTCGTCCTTTGGGTGGATTTATTTGTTTTCACTAAGCAAACACAGTGATAAAGACGAAAAAAAGTTCGAGTCTCCTTCTTCTTTGTTTTGGAAAATGCACATCCTTTTTATTATCCGGCTGCTGCTTCTAACATCCTTCGAGTGGCCATTAATAAATAATTTCTCATTTTGTTGTGAAACGACGACGGTATACCCTCCTCCTCCTCATCCTCCTGCTGATGATGCTGCTGATGATGATGATGATGGCACTGTGTGTTGGTTGGGTTTTTATGTGTCGTGTCCGCGCGTATAAAACTCTTGTTTGCTGTCTGGTTTTGCACAGCCTCTGTCCTTAGCAGCTTAGGGAGTAGTAGCACAAAAAAAACGAGTTGATGACGTTTATTCTTTGGTCAAATCCTGATGTTAAGCTTTCACTTCATTTCAGATTAAGACAGGGTTCTCTCTGTGCAAGGATCCTTGCTTGCTTTACTTATTAATAAAAAAAAAAGAAAAGATTTGCTTGTTTGAAACTTAAATAGAGTAGCAGAAGGATGTGGACGCAAGGTGGCACAGTGAAAACAAAGAGAAAGGCAAAGCATTTAACTCGTGAATGGCAAAGCGGACTAGCTAGTTTCAGGATTTAGATTGAAAATGATTATCGACCCAAAAGAAATGGAATACAACAAACCTCCAAGGACGTCTTTCCATTCCTTTGATCGACAACTCAAACACCTTAGAGAAGAGGAGGAGGATTTAGAAAGCAATCGACTGTCAATAAGGCTCTTATACTTTAGTTTCTTCCTTTTCATGCAACCACACATGTTTCCTGTCTGATTGAACAGAATTTGAATTCACAAGTGGTTTCGTCCTTGCCATACACCATTATCATCAAACATTGAAAGATCGTATATTTCGTTGGGAACCAGCACACCAACCAACCACCGGATAGTGTCGTTCAATAACCCGAAATCCTTTTAACTATTACGACCACAAAAACCATCAACATTTTACCACAGTAACTAGAGAAATGGAAGCGCAAAAGCTGAGAGAGAGAGAGAGCGAGATGGTTGAGTGTTGTATGCAGAGTATGTGTTGGCCTTTTGAAAGGAGTAGCTATAGAGTGTTGGTTCCCTCGTCCTTCTTCGTTTGATGCCTGGCAAGAAGAACACACACATTCTGAGTGCGGAATATACTTGAGTCAACTTGGATCGTAAAAGGGTTGCCATCAGGCCAAGATTGGTTAGGCCCCAAGAAAGTGGCCACGAATTATAAGGAGAGAGAGATAGATAGAGAGATCTAGAGAGAGAGATCTAGAGGTAGAGATAGAGGTAGAGGTAGAGGTAGAGGTAGAGGTGGAGGTGGAGGTAGAGGTAGAGGTAGAGGTAGAGGTAGAGATAGAGATAGAGATAGAGACAGAGATAGAGGTGGAAGTGGAGGTGAAGGTGAAGGTGAAGGTGAAGGTAGAGGTAGAGGTAGAGGTAGAGGTAGCGGTAGAGGTAGAGGTAGAGGTAGAGGTAGAGGTAGAGGTAGAGGTAGAGGTAGAGGTAGAGGTAGAGGTAGAGGTAGAGGTAGAGGTAGAGGTAGAGGTAGAGGTAGAGGTAGAGGTAGAGGTAGAGATAGAGGTGAAGGTGGAGGTGGAGGTGGAGGTGGAGGTGGAGGTGAAGGTGAAGGTGGAGGTGAAGGTGAAGGTGGAGGTGGAGGTGGAGGTGGAGGTAGAGGTAGAGGTAGAGGTAGAGGTAGAGGTAGAGGTAGAGGTAGAGGTAGAGGTAGAGGTAGAGGTAGAGGTAGAGGTAGAGGTAGAGGTAGAGGTAGAGGTAGAGGTAGAGGTAGAGGTAGAGGTAGAGGTAGAGGTAGAGGTAGAGGTAGAGGTAGAGGTAGAGGTAGAGGTAGAGGTAGAGGTGGAGGTGGAGGTGGAGGTGGAGGTGGAGGTGGAGGTGGAGGTGGAGGTGGAGGTGGAGGTGGAGGTAGAGGTAGAGATAGAGATAGAGATAGAGATAGAGATAGAGATAGAGATAGAGATAGAGATAGAGATAGAGATAGAGATAGAGATAGAGATAGAGATAGAGATAGAGATAGAGATAGAGATAGAGATAGAGATAGAGATAGAGATAGAGATAGAGATAGAGATAGAGAGAGATAGAGAGAGAGAGAGAGAGAGATCTTTAAAAGGAACCTAGAACCACCATCACCCTGCAGCCCTACCGAACAAATAACAAACCTGGCAACCCTAAAACCGACTTTCATACAGTTCCCACATTAATATTCTTAATTTAGCCCCAGCTATCCTACCTTAAAGCTTACTGATTTCATTCGTTCTGTCTCACTGTTGCTTTCCGGCATCTGCACCTGAACCGTGACTTTTCACCCGATCCCTCCATCCACACTGTAACCATTTCGGAAATGCGGTCTACCCCCAAAGAACCAGAACTTTGAAATTCAATATGCAAATAAGGAATGTAACTATTTCGGTTCCATGGTAAAAGGATTCACCACTCGCACAGTACATCTGTGTATGCACCTTTAATACAGTTGTACCTACTGACGAAACACACAGTCTCTCCCTCTCTCTCTCTGTGGGAAAAAAAAACATTTTTTTTTGTGTAAAATTCATCGAATGATGATATCCTCTGGTAAAAGCAAAGAGAAACAGCAAGTGTGTGTGTCACTATCCTTTCAGGATATGATGACAAACTAAGCAAACTGGACGACGACGACGACGACGACTACTACTAACTGGGATGACTACTGTGTCTGATTTGGATTTGTGTCCCTCTTAACTAACCTGTGTCAGTGTGATACTCCTACTATTGCCCGTCGGGTAGGTTTGCATTTTGTGTGGAATGCAAATTACCGTGTTAAGCCCCGGCATTTTGCTTCATGGATATTATCACACTCGTGCTACCCAACATTTTTGCATAATTTCCTCTTCAACTCTTCAGAAAAAAAAAACACACAAGCAAATGGTACAAGCAAATGGAAAAAGAAATAAGGTCCTTCCTAGGGGAGTGTTTCCATTTTATTTTCCTTTGTAGCTTCTTTTACAACGTTTTTCGGCAGCAAAATAAGTGCTTCGGAAATTATATGCACTCAACTTGTGATTAGGGCGGAGGGTCCATTAGTATACACTATATAAGAGAGTCCTTTTTGACCTTCTAAACTCTTACACACACAAAAACACACTAAAAGCGAACAAATTATCCAGTTGCCAGCTCCCAGAGCTGAAAGGCTGAATGCAAATTACTCAATTACCCAAAGTTAGTGGAATGTGAATCAATTGAATTTTAAGGATATTCTTATGCCCCCCCTCTGATATGTCCTTCACAATCAATTTAAAGGAGAAAAACGATGATGACGATGATGATGATAAAAAAATCATTCGCGTCGTCCTCTTTATGGCTTTCAAATGGCTTGACTGTTATTGAGAGAAAAAAAAAACAACAACACAAATACACCCACCTGAATACATATGTCAGTATACTCTGCTGGCAAGGACGAAACCATAATGCAACTTAATTGAAACCCTTTTTGTTCGTCGTTTGTTGTAGCAACAAAATTCAATTCTCGTGGACTACAAAATTTCGTCCTCGTGTGCACAGGCACTGGCACAGGCACAGGCACATGTGGGCGGGAGTGATGATGACAAAATAAAACGAAAGGATATGACGAATAAAATTAAATCAGCCTGTCATTTGTCTGTCGAAAAAGGAAGAAAAGAGAGAGAAAACGAAACATAAGGACGCCTTTTGTTGGTTGGGCCCTCAACCGATTTTCTTCTACTCTCTTTTTTTTTTTTTTGAAGGATAACTCGCTCCAATCCTTTTTTGTAAGACATGTGCACCTCTTGCGTGCCCTCGAATCGAATTGGCGCGACGCCGCCGCGCTTTGTGTGTGTGTGTCAAAAAAAAAAAAAAAAAGGATTTTTCATTTTTATTATTATTCCTTTGAGTTTTTTCGCTCTGCTCATCTCGCTGTGTATCTCAATAAAAATGACATGAGAACAGTTTTCGGCTGGGTTCAGTTGGGAGAAAAAAATTCAAATTCAGTCGAAAGGGGGGTGGGTAGGGGGGGTTCAGTGAAAGGAACCCATCTGCGTGTTTTGTGGTTTCAAATTGAATTCATTTTTTTTCTGTTGTGTGTCCCAGTGTGTGTATATGTGTGGTGTGGGTGGGAGGGAAAATTGTTTAAGGACGATTTTTCATTCATATGAATGGCTTAGACAATGAATTGCGATGACGTAGAGAAATGTGTATATTAAATGAGAAGAGAGCAATTTTTGTAATCGAAAAAGGAGCTCAAAGGATTGCTCGGATTGGAGATCATTTTCTATTTTTAGACGCAAACTAAATCCTTATAAGGCTTCCCTTTGTCTTTGGAATAATTCGATTCTCCTGGGCTAAATCAATTCATTACACACAACTCATCGGATATTCCGACTTACTTAGGAAATCTCTCTCTCTCTCTCTCTCTCTAAACTATTCTACATCACACTCTGAAAGGATCAAAGGGAAAATTCCTCATCTTGGAGAACTTAATTACACTTATATACATTTCGTTTGAATCCATACAAGACAGGATGTAAAATCTTGTAATTAAAAAGGATACCCTATCCTTGGCTTTGCTTTCTGTGTACTACTTTGATAAACTACAACTACTGGGCCCCCCTTAAAAATATTTTAATCTAAACTCTTATTCCTTCTTCTTCTTCTTCGTCTTCTTCTTTTGGATGAGAGTAGTTTGTTGTACTGTGCAGGATCCCCTAAAAACTTTCTTCTTCTACTTCTCTCTTTAGGTTTTCATCATCACATCGACCGACTCTGACAGAACTGAAATAATCAATCTTTCTAAAGATTAACAAATCCAAAAAGTTCACTCTTCAGCAATTATACGAATGCTTACCACTACTTTTCATCTCTAGATACACAAGCCCAACATCCTATTGCAATTGCAGTTTTAGAGTTGCTTTTGCCAACCTCATCTTTCATTACAGTTTTCGGGATAAAGTTGCCACGAAAGGACTTCTTAAAACATAAAGAGAGAAAGTCGTCCTACTCGCCAAAAAGGAAACAAACTTTTCTTAAGCACAAGTGATGTTCTTTTAAAACCATCATCATCATCACCATCATCGTCGTCGTCGTTGTAGCCTCTTTATCCAATCTTTGTCTATGGCGATGCCATAAAAGCGTTGCACTCCTCAACTTGAAGGTAAAGAGAGATTGTCATCCTCAAAGTGCAAAAGAAAAGAATTCCTTAAACTCGTAGGTGATTGTGGGATTGGGAAAAGTTTAGATGTGGGTCATTATTACTTCAAGAAGTAGACAATAATCATTATTTCCTGCAGGAGTCAGAGGACTCTCTCTTCTTTCGGGGGTAACCACTCTTGTTAAAAACTGGCCAAAGGCCACTTGAAACTACTCGCACGCACAACAGTACAACGACGACGACGACGACGAGGACGACAAAACAAGAGAGTCCTTTTGTGTGGGGGTTGTGTTTTGTGTGAAAGAGTGTTTTGTTTCAGTGTTTTTTCCCCCCCCAAAATTCAGTAGCAGCACAATGGGGAAATCTTTGAGCACCGAAAAAAGGACATAAAATGCTCTTCAAGTTTTAAAAAGGGCATCGCTCTATTGCCACCGCCATACAAGCGGACGGAAATGGCATAGTTTATTGCAGTGTTTTGTTTTCAAGTGTTGGGATATTTTAGTTTTATGTTCTTTTGTTTTTTTTTTTTTTTGTTTGAAAGCTAAATATGGGGCAAACGGTAAAAGGTGCTTTAAAATTTAAGGGAAAATTTAATTGTGACTGTAACCTTGACAAACGAGGATTTTGAAAGTATTTTAGGGACTTAATCCTTCAAGGAATGGAATGAAGAAGCACAGACGACCACAGAGGATGAGTACAAACTGTCCTCTTGGTTGGACAAACTAGAACGTCTCAAAGACCGAGAGGCCCACCAATGCTTTTGAGACTACACTCAGACGGACCAGAGAAGTGAAACCCTTTTGAGAAGCGAATTTAAATAGGGACATCATTTGTAGCCATTTGTGTCCAAGACAAGAGTCCTTTTAATTCCCACCTTCATCCTAGAACACCTATCGGCTTTGAAAGTGGAAAGCATTCGCCAATTGAATGCCAATAAGAGGAGACAATTCTCGCACAAATATGCGCTGCAAAGGGAGTTTAAGAAGTCCAATAATACCTTTGAAACGATACAACATTTTGGTGTCTATCCGGGACTAAACTAACCTGTATGCTTTTCTCCACAAAAGGGTCTAAGCTCTTGACGAAGGACTAATTCAAAGACATAGCTAAACAGCTTGAAGATTTCTTTAGAGACTTCATTTCAAGAAAAAGAAGAATCCTAGCTTAGGCCTTACAAATCATTGAAAGGAATCTATAAACCACTTAAAAAAAAATCGACTAAAAGTAGACAAATCTATTTCAAATATTCCCTAAAATTTCCCGAAAACAAAAAAAAATATATCTGATGGTCAAATTATTACGAACCCCACTGTAAATCAACACCCAGGGCGAATTCACCACAATAGAAACCAATAATACAAATGATAAGCAAGTTACAACATGCAGAGGAGGAAACTCACCATTTGATCTATACAAATCTTCATTTGTTTAAAGACTCGAACCACAGACACACACGCGCAATCTAACACTCTTGAGCGCGAACACGAACCACGAACCGAACCGAATCGCTCACATCAAATGATGCAAGAGAGCAGAGAGAAAGGGACAGTGGATAGCTGATAGAAATAGGCCTTTTTTGCTTTGCTGACTTTCTTTGCCATAAAAACACTTTTTTTTTGCACTAGGACACAACACTTATTTCACTTATTTTCTTGTGAGACAGAACACAACACTTTCTCTACACTGAAGGCCATTTTTCCTTTTTTTTTTTTTTTTGCAAATTTTAAGAACTTTTTTTCTAGCAGACAAGGGGTAATCACTAAAACACACAATTCGTCAAACTTTACGGACTTTACGAACATTTCGACGAGATCAATTTCTAAACGAGTTTACTCCTTGAGGGCAAGACTGAGACTGAGGTGAACTGCAAGCATGACAGACCTCCTATATCTAGTTGGTAGAAGCTAGGTCTCAAACCAAGTTCGTTTGGTGAGAGTAAATGAATGCAAGAGCAAGTTGAGTGGAGTCTTATTCGCAGACTTACCACACTCTCTTAAGTTTTGATGTTTAGAGTATGTCGAGCAGACAAACGGCAGAAGTTTGAGAGTCTTCGTCTGAGTTGGTCGAAATTGTGAGACCCGTTTGGACTTGTCTTCGAACTCTTTGACTTGTTTTTCAACTATTCGGCTTATTTACGAACTATTAAGGCTAAAACCTTCAAACAGAAACGGTAATAGAACGGACTGTACAGTCGGGGCCTTAATGAATAGGACTTTATAAAAAATGAACCTTTTTGGAAGGCTTAAGAGGAGATAGACGGGGACTTGGACTAAAATGCTTTTACAGATTCGTTTCCGATTTTTTTTTTTCACTAAACGATTAAAAGTTGCTAAGCATTGGAAGGCAATTGTTAATGGAACCACTGACCTGACCGAACTTTAGACACCTTTTAAGATTCCTGTGTTGCTTCAGGGATCATAGGCTTATCAGGACTTCTAACGAATCGAAAGAATCGGCAGAGAAGTATACAGAGATCTAGTTAATCAAATGGGCCCGTGGTCTGACAAACATCCAGGAGAGCTATTGTCAAGAGAACACATTACAAGACCCTCTGATTTTTTGCGGCATTAGGAATAGGCCTTCTGTTCTGTTCTGGTTCTTAGTCCACTATTGAGCTATGAATTACAACCCGTCGAAACATCGATAACTTCGATTAAAAGACTCCTACTCAAAGGGGCTTTTTGAAAGACAGATCAACCACGACAAACCTTGCTAAATTCTTATCATTTGCTCCAAAGACGATCTAAACTAAACAATCATCTCGTGCTTTCCCTGCCCGCTCAGGTGACTGTCTTATTGAGCTCCTCTATGATCTGCTCTATCAGCCCTAGAGAATGGTTAGGGGGTCAAGGCTTTTGAGGAGAAATGATCTCACTTAGCTGTTGATTCCATACTCTTGAGATGGATATCTCCTTGCTTAGAAAACCGGTTCTACAGAGTTCGTTATATAAGCTTCGTTCTTGCCCATCGCTGGTGTACCATAAGGCAGTCATATAGGTTCCCTCTTCATTCTAACTATAAACGGTGTTGAGGGGTCCTTTCTCTGAATGCGGACGATACCAAAGCTATCTCTTTACCCCAAGATTACTATCTCCTTTAGCAGGATCTACACAGTTTTTTGTACTGGTGTTCAGAGCTCATTGCCAGGTGCCAAAATATAACCTCATCACGTAAGCACCAAGTATTGTCTAGCGTCCTGTAGGTTCTTCATGGTCAGCTATATCCACGGTTCCATGGTCGCTATCTCTCCTTCACTTATGAAGGAAAGTCTGTCCTTGGCAGCAGAGTTTTTCAATTCCACTGTTCTGAAATGTACGTTAGGCATTCACAGTCAATTTTTCACAGGATGAATAGTCCTTAAGGCAGAAGCGACATAGCTTTGTAGCACAGTTGTCGTTAGAACTTTCGGCCACCAAATGATACCCCAAGTTCGACAGCATAGGCACAAACTGGCTCAAAAGGTAGGAGACAGTCTCCTCATTAACCCTTGTCTGGACTAAAAATTTATCCTTTTTACCTGTAATTGCAACAGCGCCTTGAATGTGGTGTGTCCATTACTTTCACTTGGAATCCCTTCTTGGACCTTCTTGGCGACTCTCTCTTGGAAACCCCTGATTCAAAAGGTATCACCTATTTCGCTTCGTTTTAGAACAAGGACACGCGACTCCCTCACAAGACGACACTCAGTTATCATAAAGCTCAACAGCACAGATCTTAAGGACTTACAAACAAAAAATTACATTACAGCTCAGAAAGGAGCAAATTTTTTCTTTCATTTTAAGACTTTTCCTCGCACCTGGATGAATTCTCAACACCACTCGAGTGGAAAAAAGCGATTTAGAATATATTCCACCGGATAGAGAAGGGGCGGCGCGGCGGCAGTTTGAAACGGAGATGGGAATCGACTTATCGCATCCATTGTAGCTGGTATCTCGTTTTTTACGGTCTCTTTAATGTATGCATTCAATTGGAAATGAAAGAAAGGGTATATGGGTGCTCTGGGTGGCATACGCATTGTTTTGCAGTCACTGACATATGTTCACGGTCGCATGGTTAACATCGAATGAGGGTTTCAAAATAGATACGATACGATACGATACACTCTTAAAAAGGATGCGCCGCATAGAGATACCAACAGAAAGAGCAGTCAAATGATAAAAAAAAACATATAAGGAAGTAGGTAGAAGGTATATCCTTTTTTTCTCCTTCCTTTGTGAGAATATAAAGAAGGAGCTCCTTGTGGAAGCAGAGTTAATGTATTTATTTGGAAATATTGATGTTATTCTGAAGGATTAACACAAGGATCGAATGAAAATTGAAAGCGATTTGGTCGAGTGGAAAAAGTCGACTGTGTAATCCTTGAAATGGATTTAGGGTATGGGAAGGACAAAAACAAGGGAGTTACTGTGAAATCTTTAATATGAACAGCAAAACAATTTTAAACAGCAAAACTCTAGATGCACAAGAACGAGAACGAGGAGGGCTCACAAACGCATAGTGGAACGCCACCAGTTCAGCTTCCTTTCCAGGCTCTATGAGGCAATCTTGAAGCAAGGTATCCACGACTAGCGCGTGGTAGTACACGCAGTGCAATTCAGCTGTCTTGGATAGCGATACATCCTCCTTCGAGCCGTTGGACGATGTGCACTGCACCCTGTCAGCCTTTTCCAGCGACACTTTGGCACAGGAGATCAGCGGCGACGGTCTGTGCAGGATGAGGTATTTCAAAGGATCTTTTTCAGTCTTAAATATCGCATACGGCTCGCTAACTTCTACTAGATCATCTGCGTACATGCCCATCACTTTCCAGGAATAATTGCTGTGGCATACCTGCGAGAAGGTTAAGGCTTTCACTTCGTCGCAGGACCAAGCCGCTGAGATGATCGCCAGGAAGTAAAGGATTTGCTTGAACATTGAAATGAAGTAAATTTTTGAACACAAATTGAATATTTTGAGAGAAGTCTCCATGCTTTTGTGTTTCAAATCAGTCAAAGTGGCAGGAGAGACAGATCAACATGTTTCTGAGAGCAGGACACGACCTATGTAAGATGGCTAGATTCAGACATGATATCATTATGAGAATGGTCCTTGGAACAACCATTAGCAACAGATTGAGGCAACGGAAATAAAATTCTCCCATTGGAAGATACAAAATTTTCTCCTTCCACTCATTACAGTTTTTTTTAAGTACCTTTACCAGTTTTCATTACCTCGTGATCCTTTTGTTTTTTCTCTGTCTATGGAAATTATTTTATCGCTTCCTCGTTCAGTTAAAACATCATGTTTTGATGGCATCCATACGTACGTATGTGTATCTATACTGAACGCGGTGAGGAAACTTTCTGCTGTATCCTCGATTTAAAAGGATGTGGAGTGCTGCCTGCCTGCATCCAATCTCTTGTGCTCCCCGCCTTCTTGGTCTTGTTGGGGGGAAACTTTAATTACATTAGTAAATCTAATAGTTGAGATAGTTTGACGAGGGTCTGAGGGTTGTTTAACTATAAAACACAGTAAAACACATAGAAGTTGTACAATTCATGTGGAATGGAGTATAGTGCACCCTATGTTCGTCGAATGGTTGAATGAAATCTATCGTACTGTGAAAAATTTAAGCATAGACAACAACCATCAAGGTAGCGACCTCTAGGGAGTAAAGTTCTTCAAAAGAGATGTCGTTCTCAAGGTTTTTCTTAAAGTTAAAACGCATTGTGTCGATCATAGGGCTTAGTGTACCCTAATCCCGTAGAATGCTTGGCAAAGAGTTCAGCTTGAATGAATGAGTTTAAGCATAGACATCCACCACTTAGTTAGCGACCTCTGGGGAGTGAAGTTATTCAAACATAAGTAGGACGTTTTTCTTTAAGTTTCAAGACACTGAATCAATCTTGGCTTGGCATTGAATTCAACTTGAATGAAGGAGTTTAAGCCTATACATTCACCACTTAATTAGCGACCTCTGGGGAGTAAAGTTCTTCAAAAGAGCCGTCGTTATCAAGGTTTTTCTTTAAGATACTTATTGATACAGTGGTATCAATCATAGACCCTATATCCGTCGAATGCTTGTCAGAGAAACCAACTTGAATGAAGGAGTTTAAGCACAGACATCCACCACTTGGTTAGCGACCTCTAGCGAGTAAAGTTCTTCAAACATAAGTAGGACGTTTTTCTTTAAGTTTCAAGCCACTGTATCCGAATTTATGTACCCTATGTTTGGGGGGGGGGGGGGGGGGAACGAACAAAATAAAAGGAAATAATATCTATCTCCTCTAAAGGAGCAATAGGTGAGCGAACGCGTCGATGTAGGTGGATAGCAAGCAAAATGAAAGTTACCTCATAAAAGTAATATCGTGTTTTACGTGTGTAGTTTGCCAATGGGGCTAGAGTATAATATTAAATAACAAGAATTAGGTGAACTCAAAGTGGGATGGGGTGGTGGTGGTGGTCTCTTGTTGGCAGAGAAAAGGACGAGTTCATTCTGAGCGAAATGGCAGCTGACGTTTAAATCGACGTTAAGTGGTAAACGCGTGAAACGATTTGTAGTTTTTCTCTCTTTCTCTTTCCACAGAAGAGTAGTTAATAAGGACCTGTTTTGAGTGTGCATATAGAATTAAATTCGAATAAAATATGAGCCCCCCCATTTGACCCTTTAATGGAACTCGCCCCCTTTCTCGGTAATGAATACCTTTTAAGGTACTGAAATACGAATCTCATGTAGATCACAGGAGACACATTCCTCCAAGTAAAATCAAAAGAAGTACCATTTTTAATGTCCTTCTTTATTGGACAGAAAAATGTTGAGACGACACAAGGGGGTGGCGGGCGGGTATGGACGATGGAGCAATTGTATTGCCGTCTAGTCATTTTCTCGTTCTTCTGGTTCTCTCCATCCGAGCGTTATCTTTATGACTTCAAAGGAATCACATTAAATTTCATCTTCCAGTGTCGAAATTTTGTCCCTTCTCCCCTTTTGAATGGGATAGCTACCCGAAGCTGGAGAAAGACAATTGTGTGCTGACAGAAATATTTACGATGGCAAAAATTCTACATCATTACCCCATTCTTGTTTTGTTTTTATTTTTATTTAGACTCCTTGCTCTTCCTCTTGTTTTTATCTGTAATATCCCCAGCATCCCTTTATTGGAGGATAATTTTCTCTTGCTCCTTATCAGTGTCCCGTCATCGCAATTGCTTTCAATACAATTTCAGTTGGATATTTACTTTCAGTTTGACTGTCTGCATTCTTAAATTCACATTTTTATGTTTTGTTATTATACACACATATGTGGGAGGAAAGAGAGGAGTGTGTCCTTATATCCTTATGCATGGGTTGTAATGATAAATGTCATCTTGTGCTTCATTTTGTCGATATACATTGGGTTGACTCATGTTTTGTAATATTTCATATTTGCATGCGATTGACACTGTAATAACATTTTGCGATAGATTTTGGAGGAGGCGATTACACTGAGAGAAAAGCTTTGAACGCCAAATTGGCCGTGAAATCGTAAAACGAGATAAATTGTCGTCGTTTGTTGAGATTCAATAAGGATATTTGGCCTTTCGAGGCTAAATTATGTGCGGTTTAAGGGGGATATGGTAGAAGGATAATTGGTAGTTCAAGCGATGGAGTTGGAAGGAGTAGAAATGGGGGGCGTGGGCATGAAGAAAAACAAAGATCTGTTTCGCACATTTGGCTTCCTTGCTAGGAGGATATTTGTTTCAGAATTTTCCATAGAATATATGAAGGCAAAGCACTGGGTCTTAGAGTTTACAGGACGGGACATAAGGGATCCAGAGAGAGTAGAAGCAAACAGATAAAATGAAGGTTAAAGAATGAATTTACAGATTAATGGACAGAAGGGCAGTGAAACCTCCAACAGAACCAAAGGAAATTTTGCAAAATTCCCTGGGTGATTTTGTGAATGGAAAAGGTCCCGATTTCTCTCAGTGTCCCCCCAAAGTAATGTCTGCCCGCCTACGTCAGATACCGTCAGATTTCCTCTCAATTTTGAAGAAAAAAAAAACAAGGTTTCGACATCTCTTAAGGATATCCCAACCAAATCCATCGCAAAACGATACAAATATTCATCCAGAGTGCACAACCACCATCCGTAGATATGACAACTCATGTTTTGCCAAAAATTCTCAGCCACACACATGTGTAGGTACATGGAGACGAATCAGTAAGTCCTTATGTCCCGTTGGTTTGGGACGAAAGAAAAAAAAAAAATCGTTTTTCCTCCTCTCGAGTCGCGTTGTCATCTCCGTTCGTCCTCGTCCTCATCATCGTCGGCAGATATGTCAATAAATTTTACTTTTAAAAATATTTTGGCAAATTTATTTATTCTTTCATGTGTGCGTGTGTTTGGTGTGTTATTCTAAGGATATACCCGACGATAAAATATGCTTTCATATTTGTCATAAAGAATTTTTCCTCTCTATGACATTTGCTCTCCTTTATCGTGTTTGTCCTTGACAAATAAAATACACACAGCAAAACGATTGTTTCGAAGAGAGAAGGGAGCCTACGCCGCCCCTCCATTTGCCCCCCACACGCATCCTTTACTTAATGTGATTTTCTCCACAGGACCAACAAATAAGAAGAAAAAAATAAATTGCTTTTAGATGTGTACAGACTTGGGCTGGGCGTGTAATACTTTGAGGTGAGTGGTGCTCCTTTTTTTTCTTTCTCCAAGAGAGAATTTCAAAAATGCCAACAGCAGAAGTTCCAAGAACCCAGCCAGACTCAATGTGGAATGAGGGACAAATTTCCTAATCCTTTTCGCATTTTGTTGCAAAATTTAATTTTCATTTTGCTGTTGGTTCTAGAAAACAAGTTTCACCAAATGGGATAATTTCTAGCCCCTCTCTTGGCGGGCTATACCCGAATGCAGACAGCCAAATCCGACACCAGTTCCACACAAGGGTGCAGGAACACATGTTAGACGAAGCAATACTTCACACCCAAAAATTTTTGGATTGCTGCATCTCTGTTGAAACATTTTTCGCCTCACCCTCGATGCACAGGACCCAAAACTTTGTACCAAAACAGCCGTCGGTCGTGGGTAATGTGTGCATGAGGTCAAGGATATGAGCCTTGTGTGTGTGAGGAATTTTACTCGTGTTTCACAAAATTAATTAGAAAACAGTTTGAATGCATTTCGTGCCAATATAACTTATTAACAAGTTTTTTTTTTCTTCTCTCTCATACGAGTACATATGAAGCCAGAGAGAGAGAGAGAGAGAGAGAGAGATAGAGTCCTTTTTGTGGAAGGAATTCCCTCTCGGACGACGCAGTTAAAAGACGGATTGAGTTTACGTTTAGGGGTTAAGGAGAATTTTCCAGAATTATTCACACATTATGCAGACAGAATATGACACCATTGGGGGTAATATCTGTGGCATGCCACAACGTTGACATGTTGGACCGAATTTCTTGAAATTTTGTTTCAAGTTTTCTTCCCTTCTGCATATGTATATATGGGAATTGTTGCTGAGGAGAGGTTTTTGGAGGAAATTTTGTGGCTACAGTGGTGGAGGAGACCACACAACACACAATGACCTAGACATTGCCACAGTTTGATGGTGAATTGGACAGAAATTCAAGAATTTAGGTTGAATGTTTGTCGTCTGGATTAAAGTGACGATGTCAGGAGGTCCTCAAGCTGTCAGTTTCTAAGAGGAATTGGGCGAAATGGAGGTTGTTCTGGACTTCTAAGTAGGGCAGCTGACAAGCTTCAGAACGAGACGAGGGACTCAAAAGATATCAACAGAGAGATGGCGCAGGGACTCACGGATTTATACAGTGTTTCCCAGGCCCAGTGTCCTCCTCGCTCAAGGCTGTGGAACTTCCTGAGATGGGATCAATATTCAACCAGTCTATCGCCATTCACAGGCAGGAGATCCAAAGGTTTAGAGTGTCATTTGGGACTGAATCAGGGTATAAACGTGTTGGACTTTGATGGGGATTTGGACAGAGGAAGGATACTCTCTGAACACTATCTGTCAAGGCAGTTGGCCACTATCGAGTACTACTCTTGGGCACGAAAATACGAGGTTATAGCAAGGACAAGAAGTGCATATGAAAGGACAGGTATCAGAGGACAAAGCAGATAGAGGCCAGGACACTTGGAGAGCCACTTCATACGAAGAGGTCAAGGCTTAGGATGATGTAGCGATAGAATGGCTTATCTGAAAGCCCAAATTGCCAGAGCAGACTTCGAGAGCAATCAAACCTCCAGGAAAGCCAGACTAGTATCGAGCTCTAAGTCTCTACGGATAGTCCATGAATCTTTCCCTGACCAGAGCACTTGCTTCCTTTATTTCAAGAACCAGTCGTGGCTTCCTTATTCTTTTAGACTGATAATTATGTACAAAAGCAACTGCAAGAGGATTAAACCCTGAGAAGCAAAAGTCAATATAGATCTACCGAAGGGATGCACCTTAGGATGAGGTTGAACCATTCGCTCCCCCACCCAAATCCCCTCCATTTGTTTATGCCTTTGGTGTAATGAAACACAAATATACAGAGTAGTCCTGCAGACTGCTGCACCCTCGAGAAAATCGGTCACATAGCAGGAAAAAAAAAAAAGGAATACAGTACCATTCCCATTCATCCAGGAAGGACAATGAATAAATGAATGATTTCCCATCGACAATGGATGATGATGATGATGATGACGATACGAGTAGCAGGAGAAGTGAAAACATACAACCAGCAGCGGGAAGGATTTAAGAATTTAAATATCCTTAATCCTAGAGGATTAAACGCTGTTTGAATTCTATCACCACAATTGGAACTAATAGGGGAGGAGGAGTACCAACAGCAGCACCATCAGCAACAGCAGAAGAAGTAGAAGGACGAGCGACGGCTCTCCGACTGATCGAGCTGGAGGAAGGGGAGGATTTATTTTTGTGAATCGTAAAATAAGGTATGATTAGCGAAGACGATGCCAAAGGGAACACAAGCGAAAGGATTGGAATTTTAAGATAAGATTTTGTTCTTTTGTTTTGCGAGTGCAAGAGAATTCGACAGGTGGAGTTGACGTAAGAGGCTTATAGGGGGCAAGTCCTTAGGATTTACTCTAAAGGCAAGTGAAAATTTCCCTGAGGTTTACTGGGAAAAAGGGGTTAAAAAAAAAAAACGTTCATGTAAGGGCATCCCGGCGGAAGGGCAGATTAAATAGGGAAACCAATTTAACATTAAATTTACGAACTACCTTCGACTTCCATGGAACAGGAACACGTAACACGAAAAACTTTGTAGCCGTAGCCTAAAAGCTGAAATCATCCTTCAGTCTAATCACTCTGTCATCCTGGTGGTCGCTTTTAAAGTTTTCACTCGACTCACCAACCAATGTCCATCTCTAGGCCCGATGTCTGTTTGCACACATTTCACAGCTAACACATGTACGCTGGAGGGCATGCTCTGCTCTCTGCCTCCCTGTATGTGCCACACAAAGAGTTCGTCTTTCACACGAAACACAGAAAATTTGACCAGCTTAACACATGTATACGACTCCTACGTCCATCACCATCACCTGAGAGTACAGTGATTCCATCATTGCTGATCCTGCTGCTTCTGATGCTGCTACTGATGGTGATGATGATGATGACCCTGAGGGTGGTTTCGAGGAGCGACCAGAGAGAGGAGCTGCTCATTTGCAGTGACAAGAAAAAATAGCCAACGGCGGACTAACATCAGATTGTCGTCCCAACACACACACACACACACACGACGGTGGTGGTGGTCACACCCGAACGACAGACAGGATATCGGGGACACGTTCGGGTGTTGTGTAGAGGACATTCGCTTTTTATCACCACACAATAGTGTCAAAATGGCTGTCAGCTGCTGCTGCTGCTGGAACGGGCTAACTACTTGGCTTTAATCCAACAATATTAAAGGATACAACAACTAACAGTTAATATTTTACAATCCATCCCCCTCCCCTCCCTTGCACACACTCAGGCTAAAAAGAGGGAGACATCTGTACAAATATGCGAGGAGATAATAACTTTTTATTATGTTCCTAGTCCGCTCGCTTAATCCACCTACAATGGCTTGCAAATAATTATTTTCCTATGCAAAAGGGGGCGCTGGCTACCCAGGGATGAGTTCAAAAAGTTAGTGCTGAGTTGAAAATTAATAAACACAATTTTTTTTTTCCACCACAGCACACGCGAGTTGCAGTTTGTATAGTTTGCAGGACCTGTTTCGTTTTTTTTTTGCCAATAAATTGAGGCAGGTTAAGGGTTGCTGGTTGCTGCAAGCCACCCCCACGCCGATGTACCAATTTATGTATACGGCAGACGTTTTTAATAACTCGAACAGATGTCATAATCCTGAGCAATATAGCGCCCGATTTGGTCGTCCTTTTTTGCCGCACGAGCACACACAAAGGTTAATTGCGATTGCGAATATTGCAATTGCAGTGTGGGTTGTGAGTTTGTGGGTTTTATGTTGATGATGAACAACAATAACCAGTTATCCTTGGCTAATTCCTTAGGGTCTTATTAAATTCTCGCAAATCAGCAAATGAAATCGATGCCAATTTCTCTATCGGGGTTTTTGTGTATTATTTGCGTTACCCGCTACAACCACCATCATCATCAATCCCACAGGATTAAGGATCCTGATACGTCAGTAGTGGGCAAAAATTCTCTCTCTTTTACTGTGTGTGTGAAGAAAAAGATGATATCCTTTCCAATTCCGATCGAAGCAGATGAAATCATTGGATTTTAATTCTTTTGTGTCCTGTCATCACCAGAGGGAATTTTCTTCTTGTTCGTCCATTTTTGCTATGTCATATAGTTTTTCTTCTTCTTCTTCTTCTCGTTTTTGTATCTTGAATTGAATTTAGATGTCATAACATATTTTCCAATATCTATTTTGTTGGATCATCGCCCACACCAGCCATGGTTTGGAAGTCAAGTCCAAGGGAATCCTTGGGGAACCATTGACCAATGATGATGTGGCCGTGGTAGTGGAACGGACTCGTTGCAGTGGATAGATAGATAGATAGAAAAAAAAGATGTTATTATTGTTATTATTGTTTGTGTTGAGATAAGAGCAATCATGGAATTGCAAGAGTAGCCTGCCAGCTACCGGCCGGCAAAGGAAAGGAGAAACGTGGACAGAATGCTTATTACGGCGAGTAAAAGTTGTGCCTGGGATGCCTTGTGTCCAATTTGTGATAAGGGTAAAATTTGATCGTTTCTACAAATTGTAGTGGTATCTGTAGACAAGGGCGTGGTTGCGAGTTTTATTCACAGAAAAAAACTGGTGGTTCCACGAGGGAATTGTGTGGTACGCCATCAGAATTCGATTGAGTTCTTCTTCTGCTTGCCAAAGGGTTTCAATCGATAGACTGGATCACGGACAGAGAGTAGTGAATCTGGTTGAAAGATGGGACTTGCTCACGTTGAGAGTTCTATTCTATGGACGGACTAGCTGAGTCTAGGGTTAGTGCTCACACTATTGAAGCTGAGGCAGGACAAGAAGGACACAAAATAGAAAAATCCCTCAGTGTATCGACTTCGAGAAGGCTTTCATCAGCTTGAATAGAGATGCTCTCTGGCTGGCAGAAGGCCAGAAGAACGTATAGCATCGAGGCTACATATGAAGGCAGTAGGTGACAGTAGGTCTTGCCACAATGGTGACCGAAGAAGAAGAAGAGAGGAGTACCTCAAGGATGCATACTATCACCTCAGTTATTTTGGTGGTTATCAGTGTTGCTCTCCGTGCGGCATTGGCGAAAGGAAATTGTGGAAATGCCTGGACCTTAAGCATCTGGACAACGTGAAGGATGTTTTCTACTTTGACCTTAATATGATGGATCACAGATTAGAAGCTGAGACAAAAGTGGGACTGGATATATAAAGAGGGAAGACGAAGGTCCTTAGAGCTTCGAACACAAGCGTTCAGCACGATTTTGCAGGACAAGAATTCTAGAAAGCAGACAATCTCCTACAAACCTTCTACAGGAAGAGTGGTCTCGGCTAAGCAAGATAAAACCGTACAGCAGAATCAAGAAGGCTTCGTTCCTATCGAAAAGCTAGAGAAGCAGAACCCAGCTGCCATTGTTGAGCTTCAACGTAGAGTCGGTACTCCTTTACGAGTGCAGTAGGTACAAAAGTATAAAGGACGACACAAGCTACAAACCTTCGTACATGACTGCCTAAGAGCCATCGTACCTCCAACGTTGGTGTCGTGGCTCATTGTTGGCCATGAGGTTCAAGGTTCGAATCTCAGAACATGCCAACAAGTTTTTTCTGCGCCCTATCTCTTGCGAGAGTCCGACAAGTACCCAGGACTTTTGTTAATCGTGAGAAGGCTTCTCAAAACCCTCTGTCCTTCGCATCTTGCATAGAACTGTGGGAGACCATGTATGGCGGTGAAAAGCTAAGAGAGAAGCACAATGAATTGGACACTCTCTACGGCGTGAAGACAACTTAATCTCGCATCTGGGGTTCCGAAAACACGAGAGAATCTATGGAACAACCTCTTCCTCCATGAGTCACTGTTTAGAACAGTTCTTCAGATGACGGTGACTCCAAAATTCCATCAAGAGAATGACCATTTCTATGCAAAGTGTGGACACAATGCAGATGCCTTCATAGTCAGAAGCTTCTAAGACACATTTGCCGCCCAAGACCCCCAGTCACAACTAGAAAACCCATTTGACACAAATTATATCCCATTTAGCTAAGAAGCCATTAATTAGAGACATTTCTGATGAAAAATTCATGAAATTTAGCGCCACCTACTCGTGACTACCTCTAAAATGGTTTGCACACCATTCACCATACATTTCCTCCCAAAATACTTGCACACTTTGTGCGAGAAACTTTCGCAAATTGTTCCATCATTTCGCGGAAATTTTACACTAAAAATAGAAATCCTTTCTCTCACGGATATCAAATTCCAATAACATCCCGCAAACTGAAAATCCATCTTTACACTAATGAAGACACCATCCTTCCGGGGGCTGGCACACCTTTCCCCGAAAATTCCCTCCATCCTACGCCACCAAAAAAAAAAAAAGTAAATAAATATTTTGTTAAACGACACACCAAAAAGGATTACACTACATCCTCGGCAAATCCTTGCTCAACGTGAACCGTTTACTTACAGCAAACACACACAAAGCCGAGGAGCAGGATGGAAGCGGAAAAGCGGAGCAAAAAACTTTTCTTCACGGCGCAACATAACTAATATTAATTTAATTATTTTGCTTGACTTCCATTATTCGTCCTTGCCGCTGCCACTGCCGCTGGCGCGCGCGCCTTCATTGCGTGCCATTGTGAGTGAATGTTTGTTTGTTTGTGTGTGTCTGTCTGTCTGTTTATCCAGTACATAATAATAAATTCATTTCGGTAGGGAGCCGAGCCAGGAGCAGCAGCACCTAACGTTTTACCGTTTTGCTTCGCTCAAATGTCACCTCAGAATAATAATGATAAACACGCGCGCGACTTCAATTTAAACACCCGATGATGATGATGGTGCTGCCAAGGACGAGTTGCGAGGCGAAAACATCCCTAGGATTATCGCTAGTGTGGCGCTGGCATCGCAGCAACAGCAGCATCACATTCCGGCATCCATCCCTTTCGGCTCGATATCCTTTCCCGTTTGGCATTATGTATTCATAGCACATGTGGAAATTTCTCAAACTGATTCCAGAATCTCATAAATTAATGCTGACAATGAGGTAAATGCCGACATCGCCGGCAAAATAGCGTGAGGGGAAACATTCCTCCGCCACAGGATGTGGAAAAGGACTTAAAGCGGATGAAAAGGCTCAAAACTTTCCGACTTTCGTATAAAATGACGAAACTATTTGTGTCGGGCTCGTTAGCCTCTCTGTGTGTGTTGGAGCCTTGTTATCCTTTGTATAACCACTACTGCAGCCAATTAGGACTTGAAAAAGAACGTACTCGTATTATACGTCTCTGTGTTATTTTTTGAGTTCTTAATCGAAGTGAATGTCCTGGAGAATCCCTTTTGGGGGCACTTTACGCTTAGAAACACAAAAAAAAAAAAACAAAAAAACATTCGGATAGAAGGACTTACATGTGAAGAGTACACACGAGGACACCTTGTGGTCACCAAAATGGGTCAAATCAATCTCATCATCATTGAACAAGGACACGGTGTGTGTGTGTGTGTTTGTCCAACTAATGGTGTTATCTTTGGGACGCTCTCTCTTTTTCTTCGGGGTCCTTTCTTTGTTTCGGCAAAAGCAAAACCAAAAAAAAAAAAGCCAAATGTTTTCCTTGATTATCCCGAGAGTGCGTATGTAGGGAATTAGTTCAAGTGAATGTTTGGATTTGGGTGGTCCTTCCTCTTTTGTTCTTTTAGTGCTCGCCAAGGTGGACATCAATTGCAGGAGTTTTTTGGTTAATTAATGGCAAGAAGAAGTGCTACACACTGTGATTGAAGGCTTTCATTGAAATTGGAAACAACTTTGGGCAGAGGAAATTACATTTCATAAGTGAATCAGGTGAAATTTTGTTTTATTGATTTATCGTCCTTTTGTGGAAAGTGTATCCTGATGACTTGCAATTGAAGATGTTAATGCTTCTTTTGAGGCAGAAGTAGTGTGGTGGCTGCTGACATGAAAAGGCTTTTCATTATAAAAAGACGGTTTAGTTGATGTTGACTTGCGAGTTAGTTTCTGTTGCGAATGATTGTGTCAGAAAAAGGATATCAATTAGTGGAAAGGGACGGTAAGAAGGAATGCCTTTGTCCAGGTTCAAGAACAGAGTATTCCTCTGTTAGTTTCGTAGGCTAAATGTATGACCAATAAGCACCATAAGGAAGACGCCGCTTTATTCTTTCATGCGATAGCCCACAACAGTCACAAAAGCTTGTTTATCTTGACGCACTTAAAGGAAATATGTCATGTCAATTTGACCACAAAAACTCAGTAACTAAAGAATGACAGAAAAGTAGTGGATGTCCAAGATCAAGGAGTGGGTAAAGACTCACTAAGAATCGAGCAAACAAATGGGAATTTCAACAAGAAATTATAGAGGGCTTTCCCAACTTTGACAGGTGATTGCGGCCATATTTTTCAAGCCACATCTGTCAAATTGGCTGTCATTTATTCAATTTGACTTTCCAAATCAATGTGGGGAGTTAAAGCCTTCAGCAGCCTGAAGAATTGATTGAATTGCTTTATGAAAGTGGATCTTCTGTTTGAGGAACATTTCGTCCAATTTTACGCTCGCGATAATCGTCCTTCCAAGAGGACTGTTTGCAACATGGTGGATTAATTCGAGTCGTCCCAGTTCAGTAAACAATCAGCCAACACCCAAACGTCAACCAACAGCAAGAACTGCCAAAAATATCGCCAATGTCGATGAAAGTGTGCAGGAGAACCTGAGGCAGTCAATTCCTCGTTGAGCACAAGGACTTGGTCTTTCTCAGACCCCGACTTGGCGAATTTTCTGCCATAACTTGGGCCTATATCCGTTCAAGATTGAAGTGACTCATGAGCTCAAAGTTAATGACCAAAGTATGCCACACAGACCATGTCACATGGGACATTTTGCAAGAGCGATTTCTGAACAAAGTTGTCACACGCGGAGGCAATGCGAATTCGCCACCGAGTTGGAAGCGATTTGACCCTCTTAGACTCTTTCTGATGGAGTTTTCTTAAGCAACAGGTCTATGGCAATAAACCACAAACCTCCACTGTCCTGGAAGCGAATATAATCAATGATATTGGCCAAATTCAGCTTGGTCTATGTGTCAGAGTTATGGAAAATTGAACGTTTGGGATGCGCGCCATCCAGCAAAGTCGCAATGGAAATGTGAATGATATTATATTTCAATCAAAATGGCATACAAACGCCTTTTAAATAAATAAAAACTTTCAAGGATATTTCACCCACAGTTTGATTTATTCATAGCTAAAGATAAGAAATCCTTAATGGAGAGCCCTGTAGTTTGACTCACTGTATCTGTCATTTAAAGGTGTACAAAGCACGAGCAACATACGATTCAATGGAGCACTCACAAACACTTCAATTGAGGTCTTGGACATAATATTCAAATTAGAAAACATAGCAAAGTTATTCAGAGCCAATGGACGGACCCTCAGCTGGATATCGAAGGAAGGGAAAAAGCTGACGAGCTCGTTAGGAAAGGGTCGACGCTGAACCTATCGCGGGCCTTCTTTTTGTATAAGAGCCAATCAGTTCCTTACGAAAGAAGTTAGAAGATGAAGCCATCGATCGAACTGGTTTGTTCTGGAGATATGCCTTTAGCAAGAAGAGGGGTAGTGTCTGGCGGCAACACTGAACGACTGGGTGAGCTGCACAATGAAGTTGCATTAGCTGCAGGGACGAAGAAGAAGTCGAATCTGTTCGTCACCTCTTGTGTGACTGTCCTGCCCTATCCGTCAGAAGAAAGAGAACTGTTGAGAATCATTTTTCCTCGGAGCTGGAGGACCTAGGCAACGTTGAGCTGATGTACCTGATGAGATTCGTATCACTATTTGGGTGGTTCTAACAGCTTTCTTTACAGCGTTTCCAAGGAGAAGGTGTCTTCCCTTAAAAGGATCTGTCTTGTGCTGTACAGATGGATCTTAAAGTGACACTAGTGCGGGAGGAGGGAGTGGAGAAGGTGTCTTAACAATGGACTGCGAAAATATGTCTTCCTTAGCACAAACACAAAAACAAGTGAGCTTATTAGCCTATTTCCAAGGCAACGTCTGAAAGGGTCTACGAAAGGATTTTCTCCTTCAAATTTAAGCAAAATCTAAGACCTTTTAGTACCCTTTGTTCTCCTATACAGTACTGAATGTCCTCCCCACATACAAATGACTTAAAAGCCCGAAAATTTCAAACAAGAGCACTGCAGTAAATTAGTGAAATGGCTACTCCTCCCTGGCAAGGATCACACCTCTCTAAATACTTAATCCTAAACTCTACCTATGCCATTTGTTTCGTTTATCAAAACAGAGGCACACACTCCTGTGTGGCAAATGTGTTTTTAACACCCTCAGTTCAAAATATGCGGATAGGCTCCTTCAGCCTTATCATTTAGCCTACATTCTTGGAGCGGATATTTTGCCACAACACGAGAGGAGCTGCTGTTGGACTAAAAGGCCGGAAGTTATAATGCTGCTAAGCACCCTAATGAATCCAATATCCAGCCATTAAGCCCACACATGATTCCACCTGCTTCTAAATCCGATATCTTTTGCTCCTTTTCCTTTGTTTTTTTTTTTTTTCGACAAAAGAACTGAGAAAGGGAAGGAAAAAAAAAAAGGAAAAACGCACGCAATGACCTAAATTTCACTAACCAAATTGCAAGGTAGTCCTATTGTGGTCGTCCATCACCTTATCCGCTGCCAATCGCCCATGAATTTTATTTGGCACACCCATATTGACACAAGCAAGGACTTTACAAGGGCACACAGGGCAACCGGCCGGCGGTTTGGTTTTCTGTTTTTTTGGGAAAGTGATGAAGAATTTACGACAACACGATAGCGTGATTAGGTGACATCTTGCCAATGGCACTGATGATACTATCGACTCGCTACTACGACGCATAAAACCCTACCATCGAAGCAAGTCCAACGTCGAAGCAAAAGTGAGTCCTTTAAGATTTCCTTCTGATTGTTTCCGGTTGGAGTGGGTGGCACGCCGGTCAGCTACTTAATGGTCGGGCCATGCCTTTCTTTGTCAATCAAGGTGGAGAGATGGATACCTTGATATTAGTTAATGGCAGACCAAGACCAAGACCAACTGGGACCCCATTGTCATCGAGGATTTCATTTGACGGTTAATTAATTAAAAAAAATGTTTGTTCAAGCAATCGAAGGTGGAATTTCTTTTTTGCTTTTTAAATTTCCTCTTCTTTGTCCTTTGAAGGATAATTAAAGGAGTTCCTACTGTTTTTTGTGCTTTCTTCTTGAATACATCACTTCAAAGGACTCTGTCCCCGTCTGACTTTAGTTTAAGTCCACCACTGTGCTGTGCTATGCCATGTCACTGCCACATACCATAGTTCTCACACACATGACACAAGAGTACAAAAGGGCGGTTGCATTTGACGAAGGACGAAGAAAGTCTGGGACAAACTAAAAAAATCACACACATCCTTTGCATGATGATGATGATTCTACCACCACCCTGCAGGAACGCGCACACACCTTCGTTAGGACGAGTCAAAGTGAGAGAAGTTTCGGTAAGTCTGCAAGCTAGGAGGCATATCCTGGACGCTTGCTGTGCTCGCTCTGTCTGCGGAGTAATCAAATTTTACGACCAGACAGGATGTGTTATTCCTCTTTGTATCATCATACGGCGCGCACAAGCTATGTACGTTGGCTTCAACTGGGTATTTTGTGACCCAAGTTGAGGGTTGTGAGGATTTGTAGGGTACAGCTTCCTTTTATTTCTTTCGTTTAAAATCCTTTTTTAGTCGCTTAAAGTGTGATTTTTATTTCGTCACATATCGGAGGGATATGCTAAAAGGATCTCTTCTATCTTCTATTTAGAAAAAAACGAGGAATTAAATAAAGGATGAGGATGTGTCTCTGTTAGATGAATGAAAAAGGAAGCGACATTCATATCTAGATGGCTGGATGTTGATTCAAGGCACATCGACCGACCGACATCATCATCATCATCAACAGCAGCTCACTCACACCAAATGGGTGTGGCATTCCTTTGAAAGAATAGCTTTGGCAACACAAATATCCAAAGATTCCGGGTGATTTGGGTCCACAAGGACCAATGAGAAGGAAATGGAAAACCGCGTGATGTCGCACAGTTGGGGAGATTGTTGTTGAAAGGTCATAAAGCGCGTTTGAACTTTACCTTTGATATCCAAGATGTGTCCTGTAATTAGCTCGGGTATTTTGGTGAATTTCATATGAGATTTTCGAGCAAAATTAATCACAGTTACAGTGTGGTTTGAGAGAGTATCAAAGGCATATTATTCCCCACGTCGTAAGCCTTTGTTTTTCACTATGCTCTCTCTTATAGTTTACTTCCTTGTTTACCATGGGATTGCAGTAAGCCCCTTCCTATCGGGAAAAAAGGGCTCTTCTCCGCCACTTGTCGACGACAAGTGCTACTTATTTCATTCAAAAGGATGAATAGGAAATGCTTTAGCATACATCCTCTCTACTATTTGCCGCTTAATTCTTTTGTATTCAGCTGATAGGGTGCAATAAAATTCCCTGTCTTGACACCTATAGTGCCTATAAGTGGCAACAAGGAGACATTCTAAGGACTACATACCCATATTTGTCAAGAAACCGTATTGGAATTCTCATAAACAAAACAGGACCGTACGAATCGCACACTAAAATCGTGAAGGGCGCCAGGATGTGCTTCGAATTATATTATTTTTTCACCAATATTAGAAGGATATCTAAGACTATCAGAAAAGGCATTTATTTTTTAGGAGAAAAAACTTCAATTCAATTAAATTGAAATTAAAAGAGACGGGCCCCTGGCCGGAGGGCCTGTTCGCGACAGTTCCACCCCTGAACTGCATACATGCGAGTACGTTTTTGCTTTTCAAATCCACACAACTACCTTACTGACACATGAATTCTCCTATACCACATAATTAATACCAAAAAGGACGAGTTTTTTTTGTCGATTCCTTTCTCACAGTTTTCTTTGTTTTTTGCACTTTGTGCACACTTTCGTTTAATCATTGCTGAAAGTTTCTTTCTTTTTTTTTTCTGCTTCAGTCGTCTCTCAAAGCGAAGCAAGTTGTGGAACAAAGAAATTATAAAAAAAAAGGAAGACAGGATAATGTAACAGGATTTAATTGCATTCCATCAGGAGATTTCTTTTGATTTTTTTCTCTTTCCCCTCTCTATCTCCTCTCTTTCGTTTGAACTAATAACATGAAAGAGAGAGGAGGGAGGAGGCAGGAGGACTTCTAAGAAATGTCAAAGGGTGGCGGTGTACTACCACAATCACCGCGAACAGGATACACCATCACATTGCGTACTTTTCGATAAAAAAAAAAATGAGAAAAAAAAAACTTTAGTCACATTCCACACAAAAATTTTCCACAAGAGAAATTCAATTTTATTGCATTTTCACCATCATCCTGATCATCGTCCTCGTACCTCTATCAGAGGACACATTCTGGCAAAAAAATCGAAAAAAAAAAAATGAGAAAAAAGGATTCTGCGATGCGTTGAGTGATGAATGAATGATGGCATTAGGTGATGAGGTTTTGGATGGCGGTTGGATGCTGCGGTACACCATACCAAAGCCTCAGCACCTCACCACCCATGGAGTGGTGGCATGGATCCAATTGTGGAAAAAATCAATTTAATTTGTTCGAAGGATGTGCTTTAAAATGAGTCTCACTATCATCATTTTGTGCCAAAAGAGAATCCCATGCCCTGAGTGTCAACAGACGGACAAGTAAGCAAGCGGGTATCAAGGACTCCTTTTGATCCCACAACTATGATTCCTGAACTCTTCAAAGAGTAAGTATTGGCAATCGAGAAACACTACTTCCCTCATAGCAACTTCCGCACCGGATACAGGTTGTAGCCTAACCCTGTGTCTTACCCATCCAAAGCAAGGATAATGAGTTGCTTCGTCTGATAGAATTTGCCATCCCCACCCCCACAACATGTATCCAAGGATAATGACTGCAAATCGCATTAAATTTAAATTCTATGCCAAAGCTGGCTACACTCTTTTCAAATCGATTATCCCTCTTAAATTAATATTCCTTTGGAATAAACCCTCTTCCTCTCTCTCTCTCTGTGGCATGCATATGTAGGAAGGTACATATATCCTTCATATGAAAATATATTAAAGTCATAAATATCCATTTCGCCAAAGAATGGGAAATGTGCGTGTGTACAACGGAGAAAAAAAAGGATGAAATCCATTTTAATATATTAAATTCATATGCGAATGTCCTTTTGATTCGATCACATTTTTTCGTGTTTCCCCCTCATCCTAAGTAACTTTTTCCGCACATCCTTTCATCTTGGCTCTTCTTCGTTTTTTTACGTTCCAATCCAATAAATCCCAACTAACGACATCCTGTGGCGGCATTTAACCCTATATACGTGTGCCACACACTGCGTGTATCCTTTACACCGCACGCAGGAACATTTTTTTTTTTTTTTTGTTGTGTGTACAGCCTTCTGTTTCTCCACCATGGGAGTATCATTCACTTTTATACAGAGAGCGAGTCACTTAGAAAGGATATCTGCCCACTAACCTTCCACCTAAGCTGGCAATTCTTCAATCGGATGCCATAGGGAGACTCTCTGCTGCCTGCCAACATTTACCATCAGAGCAGAGTGCAGTCCTTCAGAACCAATAATCGCGTATGGGTTAATGGATATCCTCTCCTTTCCCCCAGCCAGCTCCCTGAAACGGTCAGAAGCGAACGGATGATAACCTGATTGTGGGTGCGAGTGGTGCGTTACTTTCGCTTCCATTCACATGTCCTACTTGGGAAAGTGTTTTTCGGCGGCAACTCGTGGCTAGTCCTTGCAATTTTGTGACGGCAAATCATCTAGTTTCGTTTTTTTTTTTTTATGCTCGGGGAAAAATGATTCACTTTAGCACTCGGAACGGAGAGATGGAGACACCAGTGATGTCCTTGTGTGCTCCTTTTTTTTATGGTAATTTATTGACGCAATAAATAATCGTAAAATGTGCATTAAAATTGGGATATTGAGATATTTCTTTATTTTTTTTTTTTTTGGGGCTCAGTTATCCTGTGGGTGAAACGAATTATACTTTTTACCTTGGTGGAGGAAGGGATTTATATTTTGGTAATGCGAAGGATATGCATGATCACTTATCGGCTATGGGTATTTGATTTTGCTTTATGGCTTGTTGTATTGGCGGTTATGTGGAAAGGCCGACTTGGTGGCCAGAAACGATAAAAGGAACTCGAGTTTGAGGGTTTGTTTGAAATGTCAAAAGAAGGACTAAGGATTGTGAGGCAAATGAGTGTGCTTTGCAGGCACTACTGTGAAACAAACCAGTGAATCAGGGGGAAGTATTGAAAAGATGACCAAAGCCAAAGGAAGACAGAAGCCAGCTGTGCTCTCACAACTTATAACCCCAAAATGGAACGACAGAACTTTGGTTGAAGAAGAAGTCTAAGTGTTGAGTCCCTAAGCCTTAGTGGAATAGCCGATACTCTCGCACAACGCCTCACTCCGCGCAATGAATCCATGCCAAGAAGAGCCAAAAGCAGAAAGACACCACTGTGCGACTGGTGGAACATGGAGATAAAGACACTTCGGGCAGGATGCTTACAGGGCCAGTCATCAAGAAGGAGACTAGAATTCCAAGAATGCTTGGAGAGTCTGAAACTGGCTATCATAAGCTATCAAGGAGAGCGAAACCAGATGTTTTAAAAGCCTATTGGAGCCCCGTGGAACTCTGCATACAGCATTGAAGAATGACAAAACTTAAAGGCTATAGAACCCCACCAATACATGTCTAAAAATGCTAAGATCCATAGTGGAGCACCTTTTCCCCCAAATGCCAGCTACTATGTGCAATATTCTAAGAGAGGTCAGCAAAGGAGGAGCTGCTTAGGGCATGCGATAAGATAGGTGACTCCAAGTCGCTTGGACCCGACGGCGAAGCGAGTACAGCGAGTACAGTAAAGAGCTTTAAAGCGGAGTTCAGACCTTTTAGCCAACAACAACATCGCTATGGTGACAGTAATTTCCATTTTGTAAATCTGCTGCTTTACTTTTCTGAAGGACTGTCGTTCTTTTGACACCAGAGACTTTGGAATCCATCAACAAATGGAGGTGCTGCAGATGCAACAAAACTTTGACAAAATTGTAAGGCCGCCATCTTGAATCCGCCATATTGCATGTAATTTTTTCTAATCCCAGAGTGTGCCCCATGAAATTGCCTTTAATTTGACACTTGAATCATCGAAATCCGCCTTCAAACAAAAAAGTTACATCAAACTGAAATTGGACACAGGGTGGTTCGATGAATTTTTGTGGGGCGTGGCGAAGGGGCAAACAGTTTTCTCTTCTAGACTGGCTACAAGCATGAAACAAACACCAAAATACTCGTCAGAGGTTGCACAATTGTTGGATACAAGGTGTTTCATTGTTGGATACAGGGTGGTCCATTACTTTTTGGTGAACTCGCAAATGAATGACTTAAGAGACATTGTGCAGTCGATATCTTCTGTTTTAAGCTAGCTAGAGGCATGAAACAAAGAACAAAGCTGACGGGACAAAGTATAGATGATTTTCGCAATTCACTCTTAGATACAGGGTGGTTCATTATTTAAATAAAATTCACCATTTTGGTAAAAGGTTTTGAAAAAGAAGTCGACAGGTGGTCCTGGATACGCAAAACGGATTATATTCTCCAGAATCGTCACATCAGTTCTGCAAAATGCTACCCCAGTTTGAGCCCAGGCAAGGTATGAGGGAAGAAGGAGACTAAAAGGAAACTTTCGGCAACCTATAGACTCACAGACTCTGCGCGCTATGGACAGTCAGTAGCATTCAGACGAAGCCACCTTTGCAGATGAAATGTTGAGTATAATCAATAGGAGAGCCTTAATCCCATACGATCCCAATGGAATCAAGAGGAAAAGGTTCGTTGGGATGATACAAAGAAAGGACAGGATAAGTCGCAACCATGGGAACTGCAACTACAACCTAACGCAGTTTCTGTCTGGTCACCAAGGCAGTCGTTAGTCTATTCATCGATTTGGAGATCACGACCTTTCGAGGAATGTAGAAATCAAGATGAAGATACGTGTCTTACTGCCAACGCTTCATTCTATCAAGTGCTGCAGTTGGAGGAGAATTGGGTGGCACATGACTGCCAAATGAGCCACGGAGAATAGAAAGGCTTAGAAAGGCTTAGAAAGGCAGCACCAAAAGCCCCAGAAGATGTCAAAACACCAGCTGCACGAAGTAATATCTACCTAAAGGCAGTCCCGAAGGAAGAGTGCTTAAAGGGTGTTTAGTACGTAGGATTGTGCACGCTAGTAGAACTCAGATTAGTTGCAAATCCTTTCGTCTCTCTTTCCTCCTTCTTCCAAATTAAGATTCCTCTGGTAGAACTCTAATCATGCAATTGACCTTTGACTACTCTCCTTCCTTTGAAAGTCAGTCTAAATTCTAAAGCCAAATTCGCAGAAAAAATCAATCATAACTTCCAGTCCTTCTTCCATTAGCACAGTATTGACGTATTTTCACAGAAGACCATCTCTCTTGCCATAAGGTAAAGTCGAAAATTGCCCAAATTGACTTTGCAATTTGAAAGGATGCAGCCTTCCGTTTAACTCATCACGATCAAGGGATGAGGACAGACTCACTCCTTCAAGAATTCTGTTTCGAGTTTTTCATCTCAATAGAAACTTTTCGACCAATCGTCATCATAATTTTCCTCTCCATTTCAATCAATTCACCTACACATTGCAGTTTTTCTTTTTTTTTTTTCCTTTTTCATCATCTGCTAGTCGGATTTTGATTCGTATCCTTGTCCACAGCAAAAAAAAAAAAATAGAAGAAGATGATGACCAAAAAACTTTACCCTGCACAAAATCCGGGCCAAAAAGGACAACACAAAATAACAGAAAAGGATACAGAGGATAACAAGAAAAAAAATCTTGAACAAAACATTTCACTCAAATGGAAAAACTTCACCATATGAATGTCCAGCAGCTGAAAAATCCAAATGTATATATGAACTCGTCTATGTCGTCCTTTCTGTGAATGAAAAGGCCCAAAAAGTTTATCATGCAAGTGAATTTAAGGAGCTGCCTCCTGCCTCCCCCAGGCCACTGGTACTACATAAGATGATCAGATGTTACTGGGAAGTTTCTCTCTTTCCTCGTCCTCAACTCAATCACAAATAAATATCTTTAGGTAGAAAGAGAAAAAACCCCCCCTCAACCCACATAACGTCGCAGGACAACATTGCACAAGTTCAACGGAAAAGGATACAGCAAAAGAAAAACTTTTTCTCGTCGAAGAAGAGAATTCTTCTTGTAATCTCTTTCCAGGTTTTCATTTCCCAAGAACAAGCTACAAAAAAATACTAGAAGAAGAATCCTTCAAGAGATACCAAAAGTTTGCAAGGAGAAGTGGAGGAGTGTGTGTGCAGAGCAAAGGAAGAAAAGAAAAAATACTGTTGGCAACCCCCGGCTCAGTTTCAGTTTCAGTTTCAACTTTGTCGTCTCCCATTCATCTGGGCAAGGAGGCGGCGAACAACACAAGAAAAGAATAAAAGTTCTATGCCATTGCTTTTGATTATCACAAAATTAAAAACTTTTGCGTCCTGCTGCAGGACACTGACGACTAGGAGGAGGATGGTACGCGGCGCGTAGGTAGGTAGGAATTTGAGGATGTGTGTCGTCTGCGGCTTAACTCTACTCTATTAAAGATGAGGCAGCACATAAAACATGACAGGAACATCAATTTTTTCGTAGGTCCTTGGAAGATGATAAATATTTGCCAGACACACTGTCAGATGGCGCCCGCATCCCAGAGATCAATAAGAAGAAATTAAATCAGTGAAGCGAAACTGCAAATAGTGCGGAATGCATGGCACATGGTATTTAAAATGTATCCTTGCGGGTTCAGTCCTTCTTTTTTTTTTGGGGTTTTTCCTTCCCTACAAGTCTCCCTACAGGATTTTTTTTTTTTTTCACTTTATATTGAGTTGCAATCGAGACGTCTAGTCTGTGGGTTTTTTTTTTGTTGCAGAAAGGATTTTTCAGGGCTCGTCAGCAACAATGAGGAGGAATGAGATATTGCTACCCTCATTTCATGCGGCTCATGAAACAAATTGAGTTGATAAAAGAAGCAAGCAGCAAAGGAAGAAGCTGCATTCGTTTGTTCATCCTTTCTGCCATTTTGAATTAATTTTCATAGAAGAGAACCGGTCTCCTTTTACTTGATTTTCCTGCTCCTCCTGTCGACATCCTTTTGTCGGCTTCTTCGTTTAAAATGCAAAAGCACTAGAAAGTAATCGATTGATTGTATCATCATGCCAGGTCTATAGAGTGGCATACTTAATGCCTGTTATCCTTTTTATAAGCATAACTCATTGGCAAATCAGAATCAAGAATTCGTGAGGATAATTCATAAAATCAACGAGTTCATCGATCTCATGGCGTGGTAGGTACCCCTGTCCTGTCATTATAATGAATATCAATGTCAATTCAATTATTTCAAAAATTTTGTGCGTTTTTTGTTGTTGTGTTGTGACTTTTTACGACGACTTCCATGTGTAGCATGGTTGTGTCGAACGAAATCGATCTGTCGATAGGCTTTTAATGGGCTACGCACCCGCTTGGGGTTCGCCCGCCGCCGCAGGGTAATAAAAGAAAGGATTTCGTCCTTGTCGTCATCAGGAAAAAAGGCAGGAAAGAACAAAATCAAAAATATTTCTTAATTATATCCGTTTTTGTGTAATAAAATTCAAAGAGTATTAAAAATTAAATATTGGCAATTTTTTGAGGCCACCACTACCACCGTCGTTGTCCTTGTACAGTGGTGGCGGTTGTGGGAGTGGTAGCCAAATGTGAAATGTGGTCAACAACGTAAAATCACGTTGATGGATGGTCGCTAGCTGGGAGTTGGAGGAGTTTTTTTATGTGGCACACTCAGTGGTTTGGTGGCAACATTTGTGAGCGCTATAAAATCGTCCTGGCGATATTAAAAAATTGGATTTTTAATTTATATTCAATTTTTTGTTGAAGTTTTTATCATATCCGTTTGATGTGATATTCATCGAAGTAACGCTTGGTTAGGCAATGACAGAGTGACAGTTGGAAGGACCATGAAAGAGGATGGATACATGATGGGGGTGTCTGTCTAACATGAGCAGCCTTTTGAAGGTAGAAATGACTGTTTAGTTGGAGTTTGTGTTGCATTTAATGAGAGGAAGTTAAAGGCTTCCTAATCATGTCCTAGAAAGGCAGAAAAGTCAGCAGCAGCTCTCAAGGTTACGAATCGAACATAAAAGTCTTAGAAATGGGAGATCCTAAGTTCAGACAATGACGAAGTATCAGGTATCCACCTATCTTTGAAGAGGTAGAGGCGAGGCTGCCTTGAAGTCATCAACCATCAACCTGAGATGGAATTCTATAGAAATGCTCAATATCATTCGATAAAGCAAGGACCGAGTGACTTAGCCGCAAGGGTAGACGATCTCTGTCCATACTGGTGGGGATCTTCACAGGTCAACACTATGTGGTACCATTTGAATGGAAGAAGAACTCTGTGGATGATGCGGCGATAAGGAGGATGTAGAGGACTTGACTCAAACATTCAGGAACAAATTCTTTGGCAAACAAAGTATGCAAACATAGACAAGTTGTTGAACTTCACAGGATCATTCACATTGAGAATCTTGAGCTTATTCTTAGGCTTTATTTAGGTTCACTGGGCAAGGGAACACATCTCTTTCAGTTCTGACCGAGTCTTCTGCCAACTCGCAAACCTAACCTAGCTCATCAACCAAGTAGGTGACTAAAAACCGGCCCGATAGCTAGAGGAGATTATCCTCCAAACAGCTTAGTCTTGTAAGAGCTATCGAGGGTTTAAAGACATAGATTCTAGACCAGAACAAGCCAAGGGCCAAGACCTAGCCTCTCACAACCAAACGTCTTGTGGGTGGTATACATTCTTTGAGTGGAAAGGAGCATTTGTTTTTGAAAAGCCTTCTTCACCTAATACTCTTCCATGTTAGCCAAGCGTTGACAAGGGCACCTTCCACTATCGATACTCTTTCTCTTTCAAGGAAAGGATCCTATTTGAGATTTTGAATGAATGTCAGGATGTATCAGAGTTTCTACGGAACGGGAGTTCGCCGATAAATGGAGTTCGTACTTAGAAAAGACCACTGAGTTCCAAGTCGAAACTCAGCACCTTTTCTGCTGCATATGGTAGCGTCCGTCGTTTTGAGGTCTACAAGGCGATGCCTGAACTTGGAAGTCAACTGGTACAACGCAATCTATGGTCATTCTCAACATGTACTGTGTGTCGACAAGGAGACACACTGCCGTATGGCTTCTTCAGTTCTCTGTTGACACAACTTTGGCATAGGGCGACTGTCAACAACAGAAGGCTCTTTCCCTTGCAGGATAGACGTAGGCATAAACATTCCAGCATTTCGACATAGAAGCATTCGTGAAGAGTTTAGCCTAATGTATCAAAGGTCAATCGATAGAACACAGATGATGGGTCTGCAATTAGGGGAATTATGATGGACCAAAGGGACCCAGTGTAAGAGTCCTCCCCGTCTGCAGGAATTTCTTGAGAAGTTAGGACTTAAAGGCGTAGGAGTCAAGCGATTTGAAGGCAGTTTGCTTCTCTGACATTTTGTGTGTAGTTAGAGGGAAAATTTTATCGAATTTAAGGCAAAATGAGGCCCAAAAAGCAAACGGACCTATATAGGCTTGGCTTGGCTCCAAAAAATTCCGAATTCGAAGTCTCTACAGTTGAATCGACAGAGGAGACTAGGTATCGGGTATAAGTGTCAAAAAATCTTCCTAGCATGTTACCGGGATAGACAAGAAGGCTACTGTTTACTCTTCA
The DNA here is from genome assembly GCA_949716465.1 of Chalcosyrphus nemorum. NCBI lineage: Eukaryota > Metazoa > Arthropoda > Insecta > Diptera > Syrphidae > Chalcosyrphus > Chalcosyrphus nemorum. The sequence goes on along the minus strand of OX454334.1, from coordinate 59,940,608 downwards.
GGGGTTGGCAACCCAATACATTAGAAAGTAAGTCTCTATGGTCTCTAACTTGATATAAGACAAATGCTTTAAAGACTGTACACAAGCAAAATACACCATCTCCTTAGAGGACCAGCTTACAAAAAGGATAGAGGAACTGATCTTACTCAAGGCATGCAAAACGCTTGGCAAACCATCATACAAACAACAAATCACAATGCAGGAGATGAAACAAAACAAAACAGTGTCCACAGCAAAAAAGGAAAGTCAAAAAACAACAAAATCACACACAAAACATGCAAAAAACATAAAATTTTAATTCTTTTTTGAAAATCTTTTTCTATATGCAAAACAGGGCACGTATGAACAAGTAAACAAATGAAAGCACTTAATTAATTTATTGAATTTTCATGTCACGTAGAAAATTTTCCATCAATCTCAAACTTATACCGAATTACAGAAATGGCAATGAAAATTCAATTAAATTTTAGTTTTTTTTTTTTTACTAAATAAAAGTAAGAAGTATATTTATTAAGAAATTTTATGCCATTCGATGACTTTAGAGCGGCAGCGAGAGTCTAGCCTGAGATTTTATTTTTTTTTTTTAGACAATTACACAAAAGCAACACTCAGAAAAAATTATGGTTGATATATTTTTTTGTTTTTTTTTTGTAAGAAATAAAATTAGAAGAAATAAATAAAAGTTCTTATAGAAAATAACACTGCAAACACATGCGGTTCTATATGTTTTACCTGCGAAAAAAAAATTAATTAATTAAATATTTTTTTAATAAAAAGAAAAAAAAAATATTGCAAAAAGTTTTGTAGTAGGCAAAAAGAGAGCGCTTGAGTTGAGTTTTGTATTCACTTTTTTTTTGTTTATTATTTATTCACTTTTCACACTTTATCACTTAAATTTTAAATGAGAGAACAAAATTATTAAATAAAATAAATATTTATAGATAATGTTTGCAGTGTTTAAAACTTATATCTTATTCCATGATATTTTAAATATTATATTTTATTTTTATAAATTAAAAAGAAAAAAATTAGAAAATAAAAATCGTCAGCTTTAGAATTTATTATGTTTCATTTGTTTACTTGTATTTTTTTGTTTAATTAGATTTAGATAAAAAATTTCTTTTTGTAATGTCTCTTTGGGGAATGTATGTACAAGAAAAACAAACGAAAGGGAAAGAGAAAAGTTTTTTTTTATAAAAAAATAAAAATTTATGTAATTAACATTTAATAAAAAAAAAAATTTTCTTTTTTTTTGGTAATAATTAAAAAACATTTAGAGACGGGTGCGCTACGAACTGGCCTCAGTTTTGGACGGTTTCAATCGGATTTCTTCCAAAATACACCAAAACCCGTTCAAAACTAACGCCCGTTGGAAGCAATTTCATATTTTACATTTTTTTTTTTTTTGTCTTTTCATCAATTTTCACTAATATTCATAGAAATACATTTATTTTAAGTTTTCAACAACACGTAGCCTGTTTTTGTTTTTTTTATGTTGATGGGGTGTTCACTTGCTAGTTGTACTTTATTTTTGTAATTTTTTAGTTTTTTACGGGTGTGGAAAGGGTGGGGTTTTGTCAAGCATTTGTTAAATGAAAATTGAAAGGATGACAGTGATGTTGTAATGTAAATTTTTTTTTTAACGTAAGGTGGGGTGGAGATGACATGTGAATTAAGTAAAATTATAGTAAACACAAAATACAAGCAGGTCACAGAGGATGATGCAAAAGAAAATGAAAATTTTAAAGAACATACAAATGCAAACGAAATCATGCAGTGCCTTAGAACTAAAGAAGAATACTTGAGGGTTTTACATTCAAAATTGTTATATTAAGCTTGTCATACAGGGTGTACATATTGTAGAAGGTCAGAGACAAAACTCGAACTATAAAATGGATTAAAGCGATCGAGACGACAAAAGGTAAATTGAGACTTCAAACGTGTACGCAGGACGCCAAGTTTGACAGCTCAAAACAGGCTGAAGTTAATGTCTAAAAAGATTGGAAAAACCCGAAGAGCTGGTCCCAGAATCATGCTGTGGATGTACACGACTTGCCGATAGCAAAACTGAGACTTATCTATGTCCTTGGAGATCTTGGAGTTTCTATCCAGTTCTAGTACCTCTTCATGCTCAAAGAAGAATAGCAGTGTGATAGCTGCTGACAACGTATAAAATGACATAAATGAATTTTACCAGGCAAAGGTTCAGGTATCACCCTCAAGCATCGCTCTGACCCCAGCAGATCTATGGGAGGTCCTAGCAGTGACAATAGTTGCCAGTAAGGTCAACTCCAGAAGAAAGTACTGCATTTGTATCGCTATGCCTGCAGCCTAAAACCTCTGAAACTCTGCAATGAAGAGCTCGAAGGAGTGTTTGCAATATAGAACAAGGTAACTAGGTACCTCTACTTGAAGGCGCACCAGGAAATGTGAAGACAAATTGGCAAGTGCGACACTCAGGTCGAAAGAAGGCAAACTCTTGTTGATTTCCCAGCCTTGTACAATGAAGCTCAAAGGTAAACACCCTCAGCGGACACTGTGCTATAGGAAGGCATACTCCTAGACTGGGCATCCTCTAAAGTGACTTTTGCATAAGCTACAGAGATGAAGAAGAAAAAGAGACCATCAGTCAACTCCTATGCATGTGCCTCGCACTCGCCAACATTACGGCTAAGATTGGCTCCTTCATTCCAAGGAATAAATGGTTTCCACCAAGAGGGTGGGTCATCCTCTTACTCTAGGTCTAAGTGCATCCTCACCGAGGGCCGGTTACAACCAACCAACCTAGCTCAAAGGTGTCTGTCTCTAGACATTTGTAAAACTACAACAACCTACTTCCGGCCTCAGCTTTAAAGAACAAGACCCAAAGGAACTTATCCTGCAAGGAAGGAATCGGCCATAGATTGAAATGTGAGGGAAATATTAAAGGAACATCCTGTTCCAGAAGCCGGACATTTTCTTTGAAATTTAACAATTACTAGTTCTTTAAAGTAGAAGCTGTGGAAGATGTCAGCAAGTATCCCATGTCCTGCCAAGAATATATCACAAGCTATAGGGACTAGAGAGCTGAACATTAGAAATTGAGATCTCTCTAGGAAGGCACACATGTACCCATACCTCTCCTTCAAAGTTCCACTCAGTGAGCGAAAACTCAAAGGAAAAGAATAGAAGTATGAGGTAGCTCCAAACATAAGTTTATATCACATGGTTAGCTGAAGGTATGTCTATCCTTTCTAATACGCTCAACCACCAGAGTACTTGATGCAATGACTTAGTCAGATCCGTCTATTTAGATACTACTTGTAGGCACCAATGTCCTTGGTTGACGGATAAGACAAAGAAGAGGATAAGATGAGATGAATACTGAGAGCCAAAGAAGACGGCTCCAGAGAATGGCATCTGAAGAGAAGTGTTGGCTTGGTTCCCTTCATTTAAAGTGGCTGACAGCCTCAAAGCCATCACACCATTATCTTTAAGTTCAGTCCCAACCATTTCCCTTTAATTTTTAAAGCAAAAAAGTTGAATAATTCCCTCAAAAGTCAACACGATTGCGACAAATAAACTGTGAATCACGAACGAATGCGAAAAATCCACACAACCCTCCCCAATCGATTTGGACCCATCCCTTGGGGAATACATTTAGAAACCTAATATCTTCTGAGTTTCAGACATTATTTTGAATGGAAAAGAGCTTCCCAAGTGCGAAGAGTTTAGATATTCGGTTCAGGATGTTGGACAACGTACGGCAAGTAGGTCATTGAAACCTCACCAAAAGGGCGATGTTAGTTAAAGTCTCAGAAGAATCGCGAAAAAAAGGCAGACGAAGTCATAGCGATCGCTGAAGCCAATGAGACACTTTTTGTGGAGAGATTGGTATTGGAGACTGTGATGTTGAGGGTAATGGATGCGCCGATAGACTGGCCAAGAAAGTTTCAGAACTCCTATATGGGAACGTCATAAACAGCATTAGAGTTACAAATTGTAAGCACAACTTGGCTCACGCAGATGTGCATCTGAAGGGACATAGGGTATCCATAGCCTTATGGACAGAGATCAACCATAAAAGATCAGCTAGACATTGGACATTGTCCTCTGAGAAGTCACTCGCCGGTAGATTACTACTATTAGACTATCAGAATCTGATATTTGTAGCTATTGGGAGGATCTACACGTCTCAGAGGTGGGGGTACCTCTAGAAATAGATTTTTTCATCTAGACAGATCTGAAAGAAGTAGGTTCATGGAACCAACTAAAGGGCAATCAAATGCCTGGACGACATGATTAAGGCTTTAGCTTTCTTTCTGTCATTTAAGACTCACTAAAGGGATCGTGATGGGCCTTGTGTTTTATAATGAACTCCTTAGGCCTTTCAAGTCTAACCTAACCTAACCCTGGTATTGTTGTTCCAACTTTAAACGCCCTGTGATATGAGTGAAGTGACAAGAAATACACGCGTGACAGTCTACAAACCCAAGAAGGATTCTATGTTTTGTTTGCTGCACAAGGAGTGAATTTCCTTCGAAATAATTACCTTAAAACGCGCCCTTTGAATCCAGTTATCCCCTCTTAAAAGCAAGCACTCACCTAGAAAGAGAGAAGAGAAAAACAAATAATCAATTATCGCATAGAATGGGAATCAATTAACTAAATCATTTCAAATATTAAATCTAATTGTTTACGCGCCAAACACCAATAGGTTTAGCAGTTCCCAAAAATCAATCCTTTTTCAGAGTAAGCCTCCGGCCAAACAGAAAATAGAAAAAAAACAAAAATTGTTGTTAATAACAACAACCTCTGAGCCGTACATTAATAATGAAAATTTAATTTGCGGTGTGCAAATAGAATTGAACTCTCTCTCTCTCTTCCTGTCCTCGTCCTGTCTGTGCGTTAGCGTTGCCGCTGAGTTTGGTTTGGATAATCATTTAACCACTCGACTCGATGAGAGTTAAAACCTAGCCACCAACATGCCTACTTTACACACACATCCAACCCTTGTGGCGCGCCCAACCTCAGCCCCCGAAAAAGGGGTTTTCTTTGAATGTTTACAGGATAAATATGAATGTTCTCCTGCTGTCTTGCCAGCATCATCATCGTCGTCGTCCTCATCGTCGTCGTCGTCTCATTGCCAGACTTTAGAAGGATTTTCGAAAATTGGAACGAAACTTGTGTGAGTCTGTGAAGAGTGTACATTCCAAAGTTCTAATTAAACAAACATACACGACGCAGCACAGACGCTAGCTAGAAAGCAATTTTAGAGAAGCACCCGCTCGGCGATGACTACGCGTACAATGGCCCACTTGTGGTCTAAGGGTATGTTGGGCGCTCTGGTTGCTTGGTGGTTGCTGGTTGCTGGTTGCTGGTCTAAGGGCGCCCTTGAGGGTGGGTGGATATAATTCATATATTTATTTATTCTTTTTTTTTTCTTCTTCTTATCAAGTTGGAGAACACAACACAACGGAACATATTTCTGGAAAGCCGCCTGAAAATATCTTTTATGTACTTTCAATTTATTTTATGTTTATTTAGTGTGTGTTTCATTTTCGGCTCAGGGCATATGGTTTATTAGAATGTTGGAGCGGGGATAATATTGACTTGTGTTTGTTTGGGCAATAGGTGAAGAGGTTAAGTTAAAGATGACGACGACGCTTGCGATATGGTTGGCTTAAGATAGTTTGGAATTACACAAGTTTCTTTGAAGAATGAGGGTCCTTGTGAAGGGCAAATTCAATAGAGTCCAAGAAGAATCAAATTATAGTGGAAACGAGCCTCGATTTGATGGATTTTAAGGCGAGGTTTGCTGAAAGTTTTCCTTTTGATTTTTGGGAGCAAATGAGGCAGTCCTTGGGATCTTATTGGGAATGTCAAGGATACAAGTAAAAGCTAGGGAGTTTCTTGAAGAGGTAGAGCCCAAATAACATAGGTAGCTCGCTTCTAGAAATCCCTATACCAATACTCCATCGACTTACTATGTAAAGTGTTTTTAATAGGGATTTCCGAACTTTGACAGGTGATTGCGCCCATTATTGTTGAAGCTACATCTGTCAAATTAACTGTCATTAATTCAATTTGACTTGCCAAATCAACATGGAGAATTATAGCTTTCACCAATTTGTGAAAATGAGTAAATTCTGTTATTACAGAGGGTCTTCTGTGGGAGAAACATTTCAAGCGCTTCCTCCATTTTACAGTCGCCATAATCGTCCTTCCGAGTGGAATATTCGCAACCTGGTGGATAAATTCGAGTCATCCGATTCAGTATATAATCCACCAACAATGAAACAGAAGATCTGCCAAAAATATCGACGCTGTCCGTGAAAGTGTGCAAGAGAATCAATTCTGTGCCGCGACAAAGAACTCCGCCTTTCGTAGACCACAATTTGGCGAATTTCGCGTCATGACTTGAGCCTACACCCGTACAAGTTTCAAATGACTCAGGAGGTCAAATTTAATGACCATAGACACCACTGTTTGTTCCCCTGGAAGTAGGCTCTCGAGCAGTCTCGAAGTTGACCCCAATTTCAGTCGATATCCAGCGACGAGGTCCATTTGTGGCCACCGACATCGTGTGGCAGACTTCTTCTTGTAGGTTTTTCTTAAGTCACAGGTCTGTGGTAATAAACCACAAGCAACCACTGTCCTGAAAGCCTACATAATCAATGACATTGGTCAAATTCAGCCTGATTTGTGCGTCAGAGTTCTAGAAAATTGGAGGCTTTGGATGCGCGCCACCCAGCAAAGACGAGGCGGATTTTTAACAGATGTTATATTTTATACAAAATGGCATAAATAGACCTTTAAAACAAACACAAAACTTTATTGATATCTTACTTGCAGTTTATAATATTTGCAGTTAAAAATAGGAAACACTTAATGGAAACCTTTTTTTTCAGACTCTTTCCTTGTTTTTCAGAAAAAATGTCACAATTTTTGACTAAATTTTAGTCTATCTCACAGAAAGAAAGAGAGAGAGAGCGCTATCCACTTTGTCGCCCGTAGGAGCCAAATTAACTCGAAACTCACACCCCAAACCAAAAAACTAACCACAAAATGACGACACACACACACAGAGAGAGAAGCCAAAGCCAAAGCACACACATTTATAGTTGTACACGTCCCCACAATAAATTTAGATTCATTAGCTCTGCAACATCACCAACTGCATTGCAAAACTGCAAACGTGCTCCGCAAATCTCTCTGTTGCACTACCAGACACACTTCATCAACACACACACACACTGCCCTGCTCTGCCCCTGGTCATCATCATCCTTTCTTCTGACATTTCTCAAATTGGACAAAATGTCGTATTGGGATTTTCATTTGGTCAGCAATTAGCTAGAGTTGGTTGCCTTCTCTACACTGCAGTTAAAATATTAACACTCGTCGGAGTCGGAGTCGTCCTGGTGGTGGTGATGGTGGTGGTGGTGGTTACCAGAGGGACTGCCCGAGCACAAAAGTTATAAAATTCTTAGAAATGAAAACTTTATTCCACCTCCTCCCTTAGCATCGCTTCGTCCCTTCGTCCAACCAACTGAATGCAATTGCAATGCAATTGGAAACTGTTTTAAGCGAAAGGAGGGGGTTCGGTCTTTTACTCGTCCTTCACCACCTAGCTTCGTGCGCTTCCTTTCTACCAAAAAGGATGTTGTTGCCGAAAGCTGTGTGTTTCTTAGCTATAAATATTTAACGGTGGGAAATTTACCGATTGGGGAGGTAATAACACACACCACCCACTCAGGGGTTGAGTTCAAAAATTATTTAATGGAGAAAAATTACAACAGAGGGAGCCAAGAAGTTTGTCCGGCCGGCGCGGCGGTTTCTGTCACACTCTTTGGGACAAAGTTAGTGAGCGTTCGACGACGGAAAAGGAAGTTCGCGCGCGAATTAATTGACTAAAAAGACTTAAATTGTCTTCTTGATCCTGTGACAGGACATCAGTAGAAGTTGCTGTCTAAATTTTTTATACGCCTTACGTCAGGTGTCCTTTTAGCTCTCTCTGCATGCTATGCAATTAACTAGGCCCCCCCCCCCCCCCAAACACACATACTCGCACGTAATTATTATTTTAACTCGGACTGCGTCTACACCCAGGAAATATTTCCTCAAACGGCTCTCATTACAATGGCCGATACAACACAAAGGATAATGCATTTTTCCAGTGTGTGTTTGGTTGTTGCGCTCGCAGTCTCGTATCCTTTATCCTTTGGAGCGTGTGTGGTTATTAATTGAATTGAATATTGAAGGAATTGCACTCCACGTCGGTCGGTCGGTCGCTTTGTGAATATTAGATTGCGCTGCGCGACTGCTGCTGGTGCTGATAGTTGGTGCCATTTTGTGCAATAGGCTCAAAGAGCGAGAGGCAAATCCTTGAGGAAGTACTAATAATGGTGAATTAAAAGTTCTTGGGGAACATTTAATTGGTATTTTTCTCGAATGAGGTTGTTGGTAAATTGTTGATTATTTAATTGGAAGCTAATGCTAGTGGCAGTCGTGGGTAGAGTCCTTGCAAAATTGGCGGGAGTTTGTTTTTTCAAACCTCTAAGCGTGCGTTAGCTACCTGGCAATGCGGAGGTGGGAAGAATGTTCTGATTAATAGTTTATTAAGGGCAATAAGGTGGGGGCGATGTTTTTTTTTGTTCGTTCTTCTTTTAATTGGGAGAAACGAATTACGCAGTTGAGCTTTGTGAATTGGCAATTGGAGAGGGTGGAAGGTAGACTGGTCGATTGCCTTTGATTTACTACCACGAGAGCAGGATACCCCTTTTGCTTGAGTTGGCTTAAAGTTTCCTACAAATCGGGTAGAAATAGGACAGAGCTATCCGACTGCTTACTCAATTACTTTTGCCCTCTTTTGGTTCCCAGGATCGTTGCAACAGATAGCTGGCTTCGATGAATGTTTCCAGCTTTTCCTTCTTGATTGTTCTTTGGCAGAATGAGCTGAATTTGCTGGGTCCTTTGCGTCGCCTTGCAGCTGCCAGTGCCACATCTGTCGTCTTTAAGCTGTGCCCACTGGTTCAGGTCCCCTTCGCGCTTAAGGATGTCCATTTAGAGAAGGATTTGGCGCGAAAGAAGTATCACCTCAATGAGCAATGAGCGTAGCTTCGTGCGTTGCATTCCAAAAGCAGACTTTGCCTCGTTGATTCAGCTGGCAGCTCAGTCCATCATCAGTTCTACGGTTTACGAGTCTTTCATGCAATCATGTCCTTACTCAAGAGCCTCATAAAATACAAGTAACGTCTTGATCACTTCACTAAGTGTTGCCGTTGGAATGGAATGTGGAAAGCGACGACAAGCATGGCTCAGTTTTCCTAGCGGAGGTGCTTTGCAAACCTAATGGCCCTTAGCTGCATTGTAAGGAACATCTGGAGGGGTTGTAGTTTAAGTGTTTGTCGCGACAATCAAGCTACGTTAAAGGCCTTCCTCCACCCTTTACTCGCATCCAAAATAGTTGACGAAAACAAGAGTTCTCTGCAATGCCCTGGACACAGTCTGATCGCGGGAAATGAGCTTTTGGGGAAGGTCGCTAGACAAATGTAAGAAGCACGGATCCAGGGCCTAAAGCTGCTTTATGTCTTGTATTTCCTTGTGGCTCCTAGGGTTTCTACAACTCATAGGTGCCATCGTGTTCCTCAACTCCCTCCAACTCCTTCCCAGTTGCCGTGCTTCCTTCTCGACTGTTCTTCGCCATGTACGCTCCCATCCTGAGTAAGGCGGTTCTGTACACAGGTTAGCTTGGGACCTGTCACCTTTTCAGAGACTGTGACCAATTTACTGCCACTTTTGTCGTCGTATGATTGTGCCTATAGGTTCATGGCACGTTCCCTGATAAAGCTGTTGGTTAGAGTCCTTAAGATATGACGTAGACACCTACTGACGAACGTTTGCCGCTTCCTTGTGATAGTAGCTGTCACTTTTTAGGAACCACAATCATATGGCAGGACGGACTTAACGGTGGAGCAGACAGTTGGAACCTGGTGGTTGAGCTAATTGTGGATAGCATCCCAAACGAAGATTTTGCTTTGCCCATTCAGCTGGCTGCATACAGTTCGGGTCCTGACTCTCTACTGTCTCAACAGTTTGTCCAGCTAAGCATATGTGAGTTGATGAGCTCAGTGCTAGTCTGTGATCTAGGTTTGGGTAGTTGCAAACATTTCTAAGGTCCACTAAATGCTGATGCTGACCCTCTTGCCATGTGCCTGACTCTGATCCATAAGTTAGGTCAAGAAGTTGCTGCGAACGACGTCCAATTCGAGTCTCGAGCTACACTGCATTCATATGGTCGAAGACGTATGATAGTTAAGAGCTATGGTTACCATCAAGGGATGGTCTTTAGAGGCCAGGCACTATCCCACTTACCCTACTTCCAACCGGCAGTTTCGTCCCAAAATCTGAACCACACTGAACTGGATCCTCTCAATTCACTCACTTTATACATATGAGGGATGTCCTTGCTTGCATGTAACTCCCAATATTATTGACCTCATAGTTTCCTCTAAAACCCATTCGAAGTATGTGACACAAAAATTGCCTTCATTCCACGATAAACATCAACTGGACAGTTGCTAGTTACTAAAAACTTCCTCACATTTTCAACTCTCCCTCATTGTCTCTGCAGGAAAAAAAAAGGAACTCTAAAAAGTTCTGAACTCCTTCCAAACACGTTCTAATGCAGTAGAAGTCCTCCCCCCCTGTCTAGCTGTACGTACAATACACATTTATAACAATTCATCTGAGATAAAATAAAGATGGAGATGGAGACTCAAAAATCCTTAGAAGATATTATCTGGGTTACTTCAGAAGAAATCCCTTTCCACCCTTTCCCGCTAGGTGTCACATGCACACTCCGTGCCAACAGTCCTCAAATGCAATGAGTTGTCACGTAGAGTTTATTGCCCAATAAGCATTGTCCTAAATTTTTTCCGGTTCTTGTCTCATATCCTAGATTTTTTGGGGGAGGACTATAAGAAATTGGCGGACAAGGCGACAGGATGTTTGCCAAAAAAGAACCAAAAAAAAAAGCACAGTAGACTCCCTCAGAAGGATAATAGCTGAGAAATATGATTTTTTTTCCCTCCTCCTTCGTCCTAAAGTTGGTCTGCACATCCTTTTGTTTTCTTTTAGGTAAGAAATTTTCTCGCGATAAGGCCCGTCTGTTCGTGTCATAGATATTCCGACAAATGGACGGATACGTTCGTTTTTTTTTGTTCCTTCGTCGCAGCATCCTGAAATGTAGGCCAATTATTATCGTCACGACGACGCGACGAACGGTGCAACGGAAGGATACACCATGTATTTGACAGTGGCACACAATCACATGTGGCGCATCCTATTTAGAGATCATAAAATATCCGCATAACTTGCTGGACGACAAGAAGTTCTCTTGGCAGAGGATAATAAGAGTTTTTTTCGTCTCCTTTTTTCCCTCCTGAGGGACGAACTGGTGTAAGGAGTTTTATTATCTTTTGAATGAAGTTTGGCGGTGACTTGTTGTTTAGTTTGGCCGCAGATAGTCTCTCAGTGCAGGGAGGACACTTTTTTTGTCCCCTCTTTTGGGTGATGGAAGTGTGGTTATGGTTCTAAATATTGAACCATTCATGCAGCAATATCTCTCGCTCTGCAATTAGAATCCTTAAATTTTCATCCAGACAATCTTCAATGAACACTCTGTTCCTTGCTCACACAAATAATTCCCAGTTAAGCCACAGACAAATCCAATTTGACTATCTATTTCCACTTTAACAGAGAGTCGCCTACTGCCGTCCTTAAAGAGTTCCGAAATCGCTTCGAAAATCCTTTAAATCAATCGTCCTTTCGCTCTGTCAGAATGCAGCGCACAGCCCGATGAATGAACACGGACAAAAACGAATGAATTTTTCATAAATCCTGGCATTTAATTTGAATAATCAATTTCGAATCATTCCTCGTAAATTCCCCAAAAGCCTAACATCGTTGTCGTCGTCCTTTCTCTCCTTACTCTCCTTCTTCTCGCCTGCTTGTATGTGTGAAAATATTTTAGCATTGTTGTTCAAATAAAAAAAAGAGTCTCTGGTTGCATCTAAACACACAGAGAGAGAGAGAGACTATAGCCGCCCCTTTATGTCCTGAGCTTAATTTGAAATTTCAATTGAATCCTGCAGGACGACACATCGGTCGGTCGGTCGGTTGGTACTGTTGCATTAACAACCACTGCAGTGCACCATCGATGGTGTATTGGTCAATAAATGCAACTGAAGGATCTATGAATTATTTCTCCAAGATGTCTTAAGGATGCCCAATTCAATATGTTTTGCCGCCTTTGCCGCCCCGCCCAAAACGTCTATCACCTAGACAAGAAGAAGATCCTCGTCGTGTCCATCCCCCTCGTCATCGTCATCGTCATCATCATCTCACCCTGGAGACAGTTTAAAGCTGTTTGTAACTCGAGAAATGATTAATAGCCTGGTCCAATGTGTACACAGTTTGAAATCAAAGGCACATAACAAAACGTCCAAGAGAGGGAGGCAAAGAAGCAAAGGATGCCTCTGATGTTCTGTCCTAAAATGCTAATTAAGGAGAGACTGCTGTCAATGACAAACGGCCATGTATAGGAGGTATGTGTGTGCTTGCATGTTTGAGCAGCGGAATGAATGACACGCATGTGTGGCTGCCACCTCCCCATTTTGCATTATCACCCAGAGAAGACGTTGCTCTTGTCGAATGTCTTGCAAGATTTGGCGACATTCTTAATGGCAACCACGTGTGAGACTGCCGCATAGAAGGCTATGCGATGCACAAGGAATCTCTCGATTTATTATTTGTCTTGTTAGATGAATTTTTCTTTTGGTTTCACGCGGGTCTGCGAGCCGCCGCCGTCGCCGCCGACGGAATGTGTATTTATTTCGCTATGAACTGTCATATTTGGTTTATGACGTTCGTAAGACGGGCACATGATATACGGCTGTCGCCGTGGAGCAATTCGCGTCATCAAAGGGGGAGGATTCGCAAAACGAATGGAGCAGCAGCGAGCGAATGAATAATGGGTTTAATGGTCTCTTACATACTGCGTGCGTGTTTCCATAGACAAGAGAGAAATGTTCCACAGTGTGGAGGAAAAGTATTCAAACTGGACGACGAACAAACCTCCTGATGGACTATGGAACGAAGTACGATCTATAACCAGAGAGGGAGCGGGGCTTGTGAGCTGTTTTGCTCGACAATTTAAAGACTCGACTGTACGTACGAGGTCACTTCAAATTTCGACAGTGAATGCTCGATCACGAGAGCAGTAAATCCTCATATTTCGATGGCAAGTCACTCATTATCGTTATCGTCATTGTCATTATGATTGTCATTATCATTGTCATTATCATTATGATTGTCATTATCATTGTCATTATGATTGTCATTTTCGTTGTCATTGTCATTGTATTGTCATTGTCATTTTCGTTGTCATTGTCATTGTCATTGTCATTATGATTGTCATTATCATTGTCATTGTCATTTTCGTTGTCATTATGATTGTCATTATCATTGTCATTTTCGTTGTCATTATGATTGTCATTATCATTGTCATTGCCATTGTCATTGTCATTGTGATTATGATTGTCATTGTCATTGTATTGTCATTGTCATTTTCGTTGTCATTGTCATTTTCGTTGTCATTGTCATTTTCGTTGTCATTGTCATTGTCATTATGATTGTCATTATCATTGTCATTGTCATTGCCATTGTCATTTTCGTTGTCATTGTCATTATGATTGTCATTATCATTGTCATTTTTTTCGTGTCCGGCTTCTGAAAATGTGCTTCAGCTCTCGCCAACTCTTTCCCAGTTACCGTGCTTCCTTAAGATACAGCATTGGCACCTACTGACGTTTGCAGCTCCCTTTTGACAGTGGCGGTCACCCTCCAAGCAGCACATCCATATAGCAGCACAGATTCAACGTTGGAACAGAACTGTTGTAGCTTCGCGCTTATGCTCATGCCATTCCTTGGTGGATTCGACTCCTGGCCAAACTTTGCGATAGACTTCAACTGCGTTTAATAACTTTTCGTTGTCCAATTTTGACACGTGCTCCATGAGCTTGAATCCAATCAAAGTTCAATTGCCTTCCAAGTCCTTCAACCGTATCAATGAATTGTCAAAATCTCTTATTAATTTAGTCCTTTCATCACAAGTCAGCTGCAGCCAACCCTATCCCTCAGCCGCCGACCTCATCAGTGTTGAAATAGAATAATAAATTCCAAAATAACTCTCTCTCTCTCTCTCTCTCGCTCAAATCCCCAGTCATTGCCCTAATCCCTTCCTTACGGAAAAAAAGGAGCAAAAAAACAAAACCGAAACCATCAGGCTTGCAAAAACTTTTCTGCCCGCAAAACAATCAACCCAACACACCCTAGCCCCGTCCCACACACTCAATCTACCGAGACCAGACTTCTTCTCAGCTAAGAACACAAAATTTTGACTTTTTGGTCAAACCGAAGCCAACCGAAGCTCTGACGACAAATCGTCGACCAAGAACAAGAAGCGCGAATAAAAATACAAAAAGAAGGCGAAAAATTTGAATAAAACAGAGGAACGAGAAGAGAATATTTTCCATTCTCATAAATATTAAAATGGGAAATTTTCCGTTTATTAATTTAGTCATTCAGCAGCTTAATTCAGACGAAAGACGCAACAAAAAAAACGAATGAACTAGTTGACAGGGTGGGAGAGATAGAGCGAAAGATTGTCTAAAGTTTTTTTGTTTTTTTTCCCAGCATCATCCGCCGCTCCTCTGACCAACTATACACCCAAACCAATCGTGTCCTCGGTTTGACTTTAGCCAACCCGATGGGTGTGTGTGCGGGCGGGCGAGACGAACAAGCCAGCGAAACGCTTAATATGCGAAGAATTCTTATGCAAATCGGCTATTATGGCAGCTAATTGAAAAACAGTTTTAGAAAATGTAACGACGATAGAAAAAGAAAAAAGTTCCGTTTTATTATTGGTTGATAAAATTTTAGTCCCTTTCTTGGGAAATTTTCCTTTTTTTTTTTTCTAAAAATAAATTTTTTATTCGTACGAGAACGGAAAGTTTGCTAGCGAACGCGTTGAAATGAATTATTCTCTAAAGACTCATTTGTAGGGAAATTTATTAGCACTCCATTGGAATTAAAGGACAGAAGGATAGTGCTGGCACACAGTGGGGTGGAAAAGTCATCGGAAACCTTATCATAAAGATTTTCTTTTAAAACGGTGGCTTTAGGTTAGGTAGAAAGACTGAAACTTCGGGTCCATTAAGGCCCTTAGGCTTTTTACCCTGAAAACGCTGTAAAGAAGAGTCTGCTGTAGAACCACCTAGATAGTGATATGAGTCTTAGGAGGCCCATCAACTCAACGTCCTCCAGAATCATACAACAAGTGCAGAATAGATTCGACTTAGTCTTCGCCTCTTCAACTTCTGCAAAACGACTTATGCAGCACACCGAGTCGATCCTCAAGAAGGCCGGTAATAAAGCCAGAAATGATCTCTGATGATCTCTTCTTGATCAAGGCTGGCCATAGTGCCTTAGCCATTACGCATGTCCCCAGTGAGCCCAGCGATAGCTTCGTCTTCAAACTTCTTCTGTAAGGAACTGATGGAGAGAGCTACAAAAGGGAGGGTCCGTGATATGTGCAACGTCGACTCTTTCCTAAAGAGTGAAGTCCTTTGTAGACGATATCAAAGGAAGTTAAGGAAGTTATTTTGCAAAATTTGGTCGTGAATTTTACTCGAATCTAGCCAGCGGTTTAACCAGAAATTCAAGCTTGAAGGTTAGAGTGCCTGGCTGTAAAGAGTGCAACCACACTTAGACCACGAAAGACCCATTGTGATACAAATCGGATTAAGTATCCCTAATCTACTCATTAAATCAACAGGAGTTTAAGAAGGAGAAGCGATGGAGGCGTTTGATGTCCATGTCAGCGAGTTCGCTTCAATTGTGGACAAAGTGTTTACCTAGATGGAATTTCCTTGGTGTTGAGAGACCTAGAGCTTGGCAGATGCATAGAAGATGAGGTATAGTCGCCTAACTCCTACAGAAATCGTTTAGAGGGAGCCCCAATCTTCCAATCATCCAGTGTCTCGTAGTACTACCTATGTACTTGACAGTACATCCGTTGGGCTTGAGGGTAAAGTGATGAGTCTTTCAGAGCTGCGGGGGTCAATTTTGAAGAGGAGAAATGCAGTTGGCTATTTAACCAGAGAACTTTTGATGGAACAAGCGATAAGACAGGGAAAGACATGAGACATTTCCTGGATATTCTATTGAGACTATGGAGCTGACAATGTCTCTATAAGTTTTAACGCACGCTTCTGGATCCTATCGAGTTGCGGGTCCACGTAACCAAATCTGGGTGTTGAATAGCAGAGACTTGAAGGAATGGATTGGACTAGAGGTAGCAGACAAGTGGTCATTTATAAAAATGAGACAGAGAGTCGGAGACAGGACTGAGCTCTGGGGAACACCAGCATCAGACATAAAGACAACCAATACAACTTGTAATCCTTTGAAGAAGAGACCAAGAAAGAGAGGCAAGAAAGCCTGATACCAAACTCTAGGAAATGCCTTTTGAAATATCCACTTTTGAAGATTCCACTTCTTCTGTAAAGGATGTTGAGATTCTCCTCCTCCTCCTCCGCTAGAATTGATGGAGTTGTCTGGCCAGTTCGTTGGCCGTACAATGAGCCTGAGTGCCACAGTGATCTGCCAGTCAAATCAGGAGGATTTTGAACTGTTCAGCCATCCAGTCAAGAGATAGACGGCTTCCAGGCAGAGACCATCTCTTTGAAACTTTAAAACTGAGCTCTGCAGGGTAGAAGTTTGAGGCGAAGATGGTTTGTACCCTATCGGACAAGTCTCTTGTTTCTGGGAATGTCCTTAATTTGACTTTTGTAGCAAAGTACCTGCGGATTGCTATACTCTATACAACAATTGTGTTCCTCAAAGTGAATGTCGTCGTTGATTCCTTGATCCTGAGGGTCCAACTGGACAAAAATTGTGGCATCTAGCTGCTTGTTTTGCAAGGATTATGACAAAAAGGGAAAGTATCAGATTCCAAAGCAGCCGCCTGATTGACTCTGAAGCTGCAATAGTCAAAGCCGATCCTTAAAAATAAGCCAGGCTATGTCTCATGCCATTTGCCATCATATGTTTTGACGAACATGTACCCGTAAAAGGACAAAGCTCAAGTCCAAGCCTCAACACTGAAAAACACGAGTCCTGTTACCACCTATGCTCCTGTGAATAAACAAAATGATCATCGTGTTTTGCACAAAGTGGCATGATATCATTTGGAAGTCCCTGTTTAGGGAGGAAATTGTGACTGGACCATATTTCGATGAGGGCAACCTGAGCAATATTGTTACTCTGACTGGTGGTCACTGTAGAATTTGTAACGACTTTTTGTTGCTCGAAAGGAGTGACAGTGGACATTCGACAGAGGAATCGTTTCCCGGCTAGATTTTGGCCGTTTCAGACCTAATCCTTTGGCTTTCTAAGGGCACACGACTAAACGAACCCAGACCTAGACGTCTCTAAAGAAGGAAGACCGACTGGAAGCTCTAGACTGAAGCTCTCTAGTGTCACAAAAGTGACCTATCAGCTGCTGAATGGTTGTGTTAAGTGCAATAGTAATCACTTTTCAAACAGATTATCAAGAAATAGCCAAGGACTGAGGACGCTGAGGACCGACCAGAGGTAAGGGAAATGGGGTACCTATCATCAAATCCTCCCTGTGGCTTAAACTTCCCTCATACTTTTTCTTCCAATAGAGGTTTGCCTACTATGCGCTGCCTGTCTCTACCTAGGAGTAACTTCTTAAATCTTGAAGAAACATTTTTCAAGAATCCAAAAGCATTTACGGCTCGAAATATAGGCCAGAGTTTTCCTAGTCCTCCAAATGACATCCAGATGTTAGTTCAAAAAGGATGTCATTTAAAAGAGCGTGGCTCTCTCTCAACTTTTCCCACATTACGGAAATTCCCAATTAAAAACGCATCATTGCCCTCGGCCCACCCAACTAACTTCAAGTAGATCCTGAATGGCCACCGTCTTATATCCTCTCATCCTTTTTTACTTTGATAGAAGAAAAAACTAACTACCTTGCAATTACCGTACTCATTAAAGACACAAAAATCCCCCATTTGGACGGCAAAATCCCGCCGAACGCACGTTCGCTGTGTCATTTCACGGTTTAATCTAATCAAGCCGTCAGCCAGCACACACTCTGCGATAGTTAACAATCTTTAACATCGTTAACAATGTCATATCACTTTTCGGGCAAAAAAATTGCCTACGGTCACGTGTCAATCTTTTATCACCGTCATCGTACGGATGAGAGGCATACAATAAAAAAAGAAAGAAGAAAAAACCCAAAGCGTAACTAAAACACAGATTCTATCAAACTAGCAGCTAAATTAAGTCCTCTTTTCCCGATTTCAATTTAAGGGTTGAACGATCCCGTCCCGTCCACTCGTATGAAGTTGTCTCTTCCAAAGTGTGTGACAATTTACCCCGGCCAAAGGGGTTGTTTGCAGCGCGTTTTTTTGGGAAAACGGTTTCCCTTTCAACCAGAGTAGCGGTTGCGTTCTGGTTGGTTGACCTTTTGATCGTTTGTGTCACATTCGATGCTCATCAACGCCACGCAGTCATTTGGAAATGCACGACCCAAATGAGTGTGCAGTGTGCACACATCAATTTGTAGCGACATAAATCATCGCAGTGTTCCAATTACGGTACCAAAGAAGAACCCGAAAAAAGTCACAAGATGCATTATTTATAGTCAAGTGACATTGCGTCGAGCAAAACGCAAGATCAGTCGCTTTGCCTTTGTCTGCGGGGCTTAAGCAGATGATGATGACGGGACGAGATACCAGGCGAAGCGAGGCGGCAAGTTTTTCCTTCCTGTGCCGTATGGCGCGCAGGGATTTCAACAAGTCAAGCCTGACTCCGCGCGCATTTAATGAAACCCAACGCCGTCGTCGTCGTCGTCGTTGTCCCCGCGTGAGACGAATAAGAGATGCGATGTGCTGTGGCTCGATCGATGATTGAAAAGTACGCGCGCGCATTGGAACGTTAATTGTACAAATTGTTTGCGCTGGCAAAGCAAAACGATACGGATGCAGCAGCAGTAAGAGTGGGACGACTTTGCTTTTCTGTTTGGCGGAGTAGTCATTAGCAGCATTGCGACACGTTTTGCAACATCGCCATCGTTCGTCGATGGGATCGATCGACAGAAGCATCATCATCATCATCAATTCGTGTTGACATATGAGGCTGCTGCAGCCAAAGACGACAAGTTTTTGTCTGTTTGTTTGTTGGATTGTGTGTCGTTTCACTTTTATGCTAGATGCCATGGAATAATGCACAGAAAGTAAGATTGATTCTGGACAAAAGGTGGTGGATTCCTTGTGACATTGTTGCCGCGAGAATGTCTGTCAATTATTCTAGTCCTTTTAGAGGTTAAGTCGGTTTGACTTTCATCTGTCTAGGATGGAGTCAGTTCCAGATGAGACCCTCCAGAACCAGATGTCTAAAGGCCTTGCCAAAGTGCCAAAAAATACAAGCTCCTTCCCAAATGGAATGGTGTAACAAGTGGAGCAACAAATCAACATAAAGCCATCTTTCGACAGAACAGAGTCCAATTAAAGCCTCCTTTTGTGGAAAAGATTCCAGCCATCTCCCGCTTCAAAAAGCCAATTAATCCTCCTCTGACTCTTTTAAAAGAAATAGCTCAGAACCTATCAGACTTCCCTGTGGCATCCCACTTGAGAGCTTCAATCGATCTCCCGCATCAAAAGGCTTCAATTAATCCTCCTTTGAGTCTTCCGAAAGAGTTCAGTGCCTAACAGGCTTCCCTGTGGCATCCCACTTGAACTATATCGGTCAAGTGAAATCTTCTAATTGGAGGAAGAAGGGCAAAGCAAAAAAATCCTTCTCACACATCAGTTGATAATAAAGTTTTCCACCCAACACACACGCACACAAACGAAATGAGTGAGGACAAAAGGACGACGTTGAGGACAAAATCACCAAAGAGAAAGAAGAAGAAGAAGAAGAGCAAACCTACTATTGGATAGAAGACACACAGAAGAACAAGATCCATTTTGCTCCTATTGTCCTTTGAAGACATCTGCAAATATACTCGCTCCTCTATTCAGCATTCCAATGGAAAGGACATTGAAGCTTTTCACAAGGAAATAATTAAATTCTTAAAGCAAAGAGGGAAAGGCTCTCTCTCTGTGTGTATTGCGTTGAACTATTTTATTTTGTTTTACTCAATTTTTTTTCTCTTTTCAGTTTCGTTTTAATCATCCTGGGTGCGTTCTTATGTCCAGGACATGCTGTCAATATTTTTTTTTTTCTTAAATAAAATATATATTCTGCATTTTCAACTCTATTAACTGCGCATAATAACTTTTCCATCCTTCAAAGTGAGTGGATATAAAAATAAAGTAAATCACTAGAAAAAAAAAGGACCTGCAGCAAGCAGGACAGCAAAAATTCGCTGTTGAAATACGACACTTTAAAAAGGAGAAAAAATGCAGACAGTGCAGACGACAAAATTTACTTGTATACTAGCTAGAATATTTCCCCGGAACAATCCTGTCAACAACAACTGCAATCCACGCAGGATGTTCTTCAAGGAAGTTATGACACCCGAGTGCAGAGAGAGAGAAGGCATCGCTTCTTGTGCTTAAACTTCTGCGTGTGCTATGTGACAATTTTTCCACTTCACTTCTGCTTTCGAAAGAAGAGGAGTAGGAGACAGGAAAAAAGAAAAAAAATTGATTGGAAACCACCACGAAGACATCCTGGCATTTATCCCTCGTCCTCCTCCTCCTCTCGGTGTAAGTGACTTTTCCTTCGGTTCAACTTTCCACCTGATGTATTTGCTTCTTGCTGCTGCTGTTTGCCGCTCAGGATCATATTATTGACACCGCTTATTTTGTGATAGCGGCAAATCTGTCTATGACAAGGATACCACCGAAGGATGTATATATAGCGCATTCGAGATGATGAAGGACATTTCACACACACCCACACACACACACATGGAATGATGAGCGATTTTCTCTTTTATTTATCATCAATTAGACACGGCGAGCAATCACAATTGTGGGGTTATCCTTGCAATATATATACTCGTACTCGAAGGATGTGAGGAGCGGTAGCAGTAAATGGTTTTAATTTTACAGTCGACTTGATCTCCGGCTTCAATGCCAAATTTGAGGGTGTGGCAGTGAATGATTCAATGATGGTCATGACGACGATGATGATGATGGCACCAGGCAGCAGGCATGCAGCATCATCATCAGTTGACTGCTTGGTATCCTTGCGATATCCCGGAAGCAAGTCATTTGTGACATTGCTGGTGATTTGCTTTTGCTACCGTTCTTCCTCTTTTTTTCTTTCGTCCTTTTTTTGCCCTGTGCGATGATGTGGCATTTTTTCGTATATTTCTTTGCAATTTTTCGACGTCCTTTTTTCTGTTTTGCCGTAGCTTGAGTCCTGGAACCAATTGACTGAATGTGTGTGTGTAAGTTGGTGGGGTTCTAATATTTTATTAAATGGAATCATTCTTTAGGTCATTTCCTTGGGGAATTTTTCGTAGATTTCTTCTTCTTTTTTTGTGGTAAAAGAAAATCTCCTTAAGTTGACAGGATTTAAAATGAGAAGCAAAAGCCGGCAAAAGAAAATTTTTCTATAAAAAGAAAGAAGGCGGCGCGCAGAGCCATAATTAGATTTTTACTGTGAGTTGCGCATTTTTCATTGCCGGAAATTAATTTCCATGAAAAATTGCTCGATTAGTAAATAGGTTCTATTTTTTGGTGAGAATTTTGTTTCTTTGGGTCGAGGGGTACCTATATCCTTAAAGGAGCTTAGCACAAGGTGAGGCTGGGAGTAAGGAAATTGAAGATTTGCACAGGATTTACCTTGAGAATGGCGCAAAGGTGTCAGGAAATTGCGATGGAATTTTTGGGAAATTTTCACAAAAATAGTCTGGATTCAAACCGAAGGTGGGTTTGTGTCCACGTAGACATTTGTAAGAGGCAGGGAGATGTCTCGGCTTAGTGGGTGGACAGGACTTAAGGCTCTTGGTATGCGGCATAAGGTTAGCCCGGATACGAGGGAATACCGGGAAACGAGAAGGCTGGCGAACTGCCAAGAGGTGGCTCAACATCGACCACAGAACCAAATCATCCATCCGTGTACATCCCCGCCTTGTGCTCTCAAACAGCAGGGAAAAAATCCGCGAGAGAGGCAGATCAAAGGTGGAAATACATAGAGACCTGAAACTATCGCCCGCGTTTCTTAAATGAAGAACCGAGAGACTTGTTAGGAAAGATAGGGAATCCATGTCCAACCTGGTGGGTATCATCACAGGGACGAATGACTTATGAGGAGCTCTGCAGAGGCTGCGGCGATGAAGAAGTTATTGAGGACACTACTCACTTATTATGCCACTGTATCGTTAGATGATATTATCTGGGATTTGAACCTGGAACCTAATGCATACTAATCCAACCAACTAACCACTAAGCCAGGACACAATCCTCTTCATTCAAAGCAGAGACTCAAAAAGGTCCAAAGGTTCTTTCAAGGAATTCGTCGCTGATGGGTTGGAGGCTTGGACAATGCCAAAGAAAGTGGAATGTGACCCCAAGAATTCGCTCATTACCACAGTCTCTGAGGAGCTATTCCACTGTCAGACGCAGTTTGTTCTTATGATACCGCAGAGTCTTGTGCCTCATAGTGATTCCCATCAATGGACGGCTACTAAGCCTTCTATGTGGTGTTCGCCTATCTTACAGCCTTTTTCCTTTCTCTGAACTTAAGTGCCCAGAGCAAGATGTTCACAAGGAGTTCAGCTTGATCTGATACAGCTGTATTATTGCTCGAGACACATTACAAGAACCTTGAGCTCCTGAGAGCACAGTGTTATTCCTTTTACAGCGGCTTTATTGTGATAAGGTTCGTCGACTTATGGTTTTTAGAACCAGAGCTTGTCAAAAGGAATGCGAAAAGTATCCCTACACTGGTATACAGGACACGGTCTAGGAGAGACTAGAATTCAGCATTCAGTCTCAGTGGTTGGTGTCTAAACTACTCAGAAGAATTTTATGTAACTTTTTTTGAATTCGTTTGTAATTCACAGTATTTTTTCGTGAATATTTCGGAAAACTTGGTCCTCGCAGCAGAGGATAGATGGCAGACGTGCTTCTGGCAGAGTCTCCACAAAGGTCGGTAGGCCTTTAAGTGAGTAAGTAAGTCGGTTTCGGGATACACTAAGTGCTTTCTGAGTGAAATGGTTGGGACCTCAACTAGGTGCCTTATTTTAGAAACGAATAGACTACTAAGAGCCGTCAAAAAGGTCATTTAAATTCTAAACATGGCACAAATTAGTCTGCGATAGATGGCCGCTGTATTTGGCTTCCAGGGTACCAATGGGGTAACTCTCATGGCATTGATGGCTGGCGATTGTCAAATGAAGCAAGCTGAAAATAGCCTCAGTGCCATCTAGTAGCCTCCATACGAGACTGTCACAGATTAGTATAGGTCTTACTGTAGCCATGGACAAAGAGCTAGGACATTAACCTTCCCTTTTGTAGGCAAAAATACATAGTCTCACTTCTTCTTTGTACAAATTGTGTCTAAATGATGCTTGAAAAGATCCAAAATTCTCTAAAAATGTTCCCTAGAGGCGGAAAAGCGACTAAATAGCTAGAACTCAAACCCTTACCACAGTCAATTAAGCTAAGACCACCACCACAAAACGATAAAAGGAAAAAGGCCTTCAAAATAAGCAAGCAACCTAAAGATACCTAGTTCCATTGGATAAGCCCCTTAAAAAGAGCGACTGCCTGTCAATTTCAAAAGAAAACTAATCAACCTTTGGACACGTAGATCTTCTCCAAACAAGTCCTCTTAAGAACTACAGGCACTCCGATTCATTCATCAAAAGTAGACCATCACAAGGCCGTCGACTCTCCTCCATCACCATCTGGAGGACATTCCCCGACGGATGCCTCATAAATTTCCAATAAAAAACCCCTCGAGTTCATAAAAGGCTCTCCTAGTTAGCCCCATGGCCGACGGAGAATCTCCCTTAATCAATGTCCATCCAATCGAAATCAATCGCTAACACTCCAAATTCCAAATGAGTTATCCTTCTTGCGTGACTGCAGTGTACAAACATTTCTTCTTTCCAAACGACGACGGATGATCCAAGATGTAGTTTATTTTACTCTCGAATTGCAAGAAAACATTTATTAGACGCAAAAAACAAAAAAAAGGACGAAAAATTGAGAACTGAAAAACAATTAAATAGGACGTGCCGAATAATAATGTCGGACGGTACGTGTCGGCCATAAAGTGCAGCAGTGCGGCTGATTGCGAAAAAAAGGACACTTGAACCAAATAGGTACTACCGCCAAGACACGAAAAGAAAAATCACACCAAACTTTGCGAGTTCCTTTTCGCACAAAATCTTCGAAAAACAGCTAGACGGAGGAGTCAGAGGAAAAACAAAAAAAAAGAAAAACTAGAAACTAAATTGAAGAAAAATACAATTTTGTTTGGTGTGCATGTTGTGTACACTCCTTGAAGGGGGCGGGGAGGGAATCCTTCTGCCAAAAAGGTTTAAGGTGCAGAGGATATAATTTTCTCCATTGATTCATATAAACGACTGCAGTTTCGTCCTTTGGAAAATGTGCGCGACACAGCGTTTTTTTTTTTTTGGGGACGAGTATGATTGTCTCTCTTGCCATAGATACCCGCAGGGTTGCCGGACGGACGTCGAAGCGCGCACGAGTTGAATTTTCAAAAAGGCTTTTGGCTTCCATTTATTAAAACGACGAAGAAGAAGAAGAAGAAGGCGAGACAGCACTGGATACAAGGATACGGTAACGAACGACGACAGGCGACACTTCATTTTTACACAGTGTCGACTCTATATAGAGGAGACAGTCTTCCTTGCTGATGCAGAGAGAGAGAGAGAGAGTGAGAGTTTAAGGATGAAACTGTCAGGACAATTAATTTCCCATGAATTTCTCAGTTTTTCCTTAGACCCCCCCGCCCCCTTCCTTGACGAACTCACTCAGCAAGGAATCCGAAAATCCTTCTTCCGGTTTTCGGTGTGAACGGGAGGTTATCCTTTTTAAACTCTGCTCGAGGGGTTAGCTCTATGTGTGTGTGTGGATTCTTTTCTTCTTTCTTAGTCCATGGTGTGCGCGCTCACAATTTGTCTAAGAAGTAATTAGATAGATTTAGATCAGAGAGGATTATCTAACTGTCTTCGTTTAGATTAATTTGGTATTCTAAGGCGCGATGGGCGACAGTTTCTTATCTTGGCGGTTAGCGGGGGACAGGATATAGCAACGAATTAATGTGGAAAAGTGGAGAATTTGTCAAAGGATATGGTAGGTGCTCTCCTCCTCATATGAGATAAATTGAAATTGGAAGATGATTTCTGTTGGCTTGTGGCCAGGAAAAACTTTATCGATAAATGACAATTTTGTTACGAGACATTGATTAAACGTCCTGCGGCAGCTGTTCGACGAATAAGGACACGTGGTGGTATGGTACATTGTGTGTTGGTTTTGGCACTGCCAATAATTATGGCCTTTCATTTGGTATAGGCTTTCAATGTAATCAGTTATGATGAGGTCTGTCTCGTTTTAATTAAACTGGTTTGTACCTTGTTATTTGAAGGATCTTCTGGCTTCTCTTCTGGTTTCAGGGTTCATAATGAAGGCAGTATACTTCGCCAATTGTTCTTCAATCAAACATAGGGAAGAGATTGAGGTTATACCTATCTTAGCTCAGAAGTCAAGAGCTTCAAAGAGTCAAAGGTCAGGCTTTGTTGTAAAGGGATCGATGAGACCAAGATGAACAGCGGCACTGGGAATAGTAGGCACTCTTCGTCCACCTGTCAGTCAGTCCGGCAACTTGCCAGCTGAAACTGCACTAAGCCTAGGGGAAGCTGGATTGCAAACAGCCAAGTCGATGGCATAAAAGGAATCGGAATCATGCCATGGAACTAAGAAGGAGCCTTTTATGAACTCGACAATATGTAAGGAATATAGCCAGTATCTACATCCATCAGTCAAGATCGATAAGTAAGATTCACGCTCGTAAAAATATGGACAAAAAGACTTGACAAAAAGGTGGCTCTAAAGTGTCCCTCGGCTGGATACCGGGACACATGGAGACCCCACGAAGAGGTAAATCAGCTAGCCGGCAAAGAGTAACATTCTATTTACGGGCATGCCCTTCCTGAGGCTAGTACAGCGCTCAGGACTGAGCTTTCAATTAGACACATGCAAAACAGCTAGATGGTTGTGGGAGCGGAGAAGGCAGCAAGAACAACGGCTGCTTTAGTCAGGATAATGCCAGACATTGGAGGGCCTAAGCAAAAGAATAGACTACCTACTCTTGCGTCGTCGATGATGCTCTACGGCTCCCAAATAAAGGCTGAGGCAATGACCATCACACACTAGAAAGATGGTAGGAAGTTTACAGAGTCAATGCATTGAGAGTGGCTGGAATGGTCCCAATAGACCTCCTCGTTGAACAAAACGGCTTGGAAATATCATGCCAACAAATGATGGAATACCACGAAGAACAAACCTGGAAGATAAATAGAATTCTTCTGAGAACAGTAGATGGAAGCAAGAATTGATTGACCTTCAGACCAATAGGAAACAGAACTTCTACCTGACGGAGATGCTTACTGGTCATGGAAATCTTCACAGATTAAGGCTTGACTAGCAGTGGAAAACAGGCAGAAGCAGAAAACAGTTGGCGAATAGTCGGGGTATGGACTTAACCCCAGAGCGTCAAGAAGCTTGGGATGCAGCATGTGAACCAGTGGCTGCTATTTTGTAAGAGCAACGAATGAGCCGAATATATACGGCTGAAGTCCCTCCTCGCGATGGATTGCTTGAAGGCAGTACTTCTAGGTTTCTGGGTAGAAGGGAAGATGTGTTTAATGGGATAAAACCTCACACTATTACTGAGTAAAGATTCAGTGAAGATCCAACCTCCCAACCCCAAAAAAGAAGAGGAAATAGAAGCCATTCACCATGTTCTATGTGACACTTTGTCCAGCTAAAGAGGGATCTAATGATCTAGTAAAGATAGAGAGGGACAAACTCCTCAGAAATACGTATGAACGTACCAACACATCTGAGTGCTTGAGCTAAGCTGTCTCTGGGTTCTTAACTATGGATACAAAGCGCTCATTATCATCGACTACTGTCTAGGTAAGCCGATGACTTTCTCTGGCAAAAGGCATTTCTCTGAGGCTTACCTAAGAACAATGAGTTCTGATGACGATTGCCAACGATTGTGATGTTCTGGAGAAGGCCTAGATGGAGACAAAAAAAACAGAAAACCAAGCGAGCACGTCAATTATGGGAACTCTCCAGTATAAGCACAGACAGACAGCAGCAGCACCAAAACTTATCTACCTGATGGAAGCAAAGACTAGGCATTCAAGTGGCAGTTAAGGAGATGCTTAAGCATTAAAACTTCAACAAGTTGGCTTTAGCCTTTCCTGCTAAATAGCTGGCTGATGTTAGACTATAAATCCGAGTTCTAAATGAGCCCTAATCTCCGACAAGTTAACTACCCAAACCAACCCAATAAAAACCGAATAAAGCCCAGGAATCTCTGCAGAAAACTACAACCCCCTGAACTATCAAATTATACAAAAGAGTAAGGTTCTAGGGCCACAGTCAATGTGCACCTCTATTTCGCTTAACAACCATTACACTTTCGACGACTTGACTTAAAATTTGATTTATTTACACAAGAACAGCGCGAGCGTCATAAACTTTTCACAAAAAGCCACTCAAATACAATGCATCAATTGAAAATCAAAAACTTTTTTAACAGCGCCTACCCCGTCGAGTTTATTGTCAAAAGTCAACCCCCAAGCACAACATCCTTCCGTCACAATCCACCCCCATAACAATGGCTAAATTTCGATTTGGCAGCATTCATTACATCAATAATTTTCAATCAAACCCCCAACTTGATTGCCCATAAAAGTCAATCACATTACCTTCTTCCTAGAGCCACGCCACCCGCACTCACGCATATGTACAATATACTCGTACCACTCAGTGATTTGCAAAAGTGTAAAAGCGGCAGCCATAATAAAAAATTTAAACTCAAAATAAACCTAATCGAGAGGAGAGTACAAAGTACCTACGTACGTACGTACGTACTCCAAGTCGCAAGTCGCGCGCGGGGGCGGAAACACCAAGAGCGGCAGAGAGAGATACCATACACACAGCCCAAGCAGCAAGCGCGCTACATAATAAAACTTCATAAATTCATAAATAACCCCGGCCTGTCCCCGGAGGTGGCAATAATTCACGCAATAAATATTACACACTCAGATACAACCAGGCGCACAACACACTCATGCGGGTGAAGGAACATTTTCATTTGAGTAGGTTCCGGTGCCGCCGCTGCTGCCGCTGCTGTTATACCTCAAAATTCTCGCACAAAGTTTATTCTTCTGCTTGCCACAAGGATGTTTCACAAAAACAAAAACTCACAGGAAAAAAAAACGGTTCTTCTTAATATTCAACGTATCATGTTGTGTCTCTCGATTAAGATTCAGTGGCGGGGGACTCTGTTGTGTTGAGTGTGAAACTTTGTGTAATCGAACATTCATAGTGTCTTGCTAGGACATGTCTCCTTAAATTTACACTCACGCATGAAATAGATTTTTTATAGACTCTTCTCAACCCCCCACAACCGAGATGACATCTGAGAGCGACTCAAACTTGCCCAGAGGCAGAACGCTTGCTTGTTATCTACGAGGACGTACGAGAGTACGTAACCCCCCCACTGGACTGACTGATTCCACCATGTGGAACGCTCGCTCGAATCGTCGTCTCGAATGAAAAGCAACGAATTTATAAACAAAAAGAAGAGAATAGAGAATAATTTGACATTAATTTCATCCCTGGAGGACATCATATACGAACGTGGGATGACGGCTCAAGTCCCTGGCAATGATAATGATATCATGACCGAGGATGTAAGATATGAATGTCAGTCTAGGGTCTCGTATTTCATATTTCTCTAGACTTGAACAATCTCTGATAGGACACGAGGAGGCTCACAATTAAGTCTCAATTTACCCACCGAGCTCATCATGTCATTGTCTCTATTATCAACAACATTGTCTCAAAAATACCTTGTGTTCCGCTTCCGTCATGTGAAAATTCCACTGCGCCCCAAAAACAGGAGGAGCGCTCAAGCAAATTCCCTTAATGACATATTTATAAGAAAAATCCAAACACAAGCACAAAACAAAAAAAATCCCTTTACAAATAAAGGAAGCGAATAAAACATCCTTGCGTACTTAAATCAACACCAAACAATGGGTTACACATGCCCAGGATAAAAGAAGCCACCCATACGCACATGAATATTTGCAAATGTTATCAACACCCCCCGCTACAAGCTAGATACGACTACAAGGACGAGCAGGAGCTGGGGTACTTCCTAGTATTTTAAGGTATCATTGTGGCAAGACAGGGGGAGCGTGGGCTTGGTAGAACACGCTTAAACGGATGTGCACGTGTGAATGTTGTCCTTTGGAATCAGTCGCGTGTGTACAAATGAAATTTTTAACATAAACACACCGAAAGGGGTGCTGTTGCGGCCAACAAACCCTACTCTGTGTGTGTGTGTAAATAGCTAAAGGTTGCTCCTGCTGCTGCTGCTCCTGATGATGATGATGCAGCCAAATATTGAAATAATGATTTTCAATTAACACGCGTGCACCAGAGCTACACAAGTCAACCCTCAAGGGGATTACTAAGCAGGAAAAAGGGTTGCCGATATTTACACCCGCAAATTATAAAATTTATTTCGTTGTTAACTTGTCGTTAAAAAGTGATTTAACACCGATAGATGGCGCACACTCGATAATGGTATCCTAGCTATCCCTCCATTTGGCCTAAATTGACATATAATTTGACAGTGGTAATCACTTTGACACATTTCAAAATTACCACACACATTTGCGCCGCGAGGGACCGCTGCGCGCTATTAAATTATTTAAATCAAGTCATGCGACAGGACGAGGACGCAACACAGGCTGACTACTCTAATAGAGAGATTGGCACACAAAGATGGGCACAGTTCATAGGTAAGACATAATTACATCGTTAAACAAAATTATTTCTGTCATGTCAAAGTGTCATAAAGTTGCATTTTGTATACCTATACAAACGATAGATGGCGTGACTGATGGCAAGGACACGGAAGAGACAATTATATCGCTCGTACAGATGATTGCTAAAAAAAAAAGTCGCTTCTTTTCATTCAAATGTCACTTGAAGCACGTCTAGCTAAAGAGCGGAGTGTGACTTAAAGTGGAGAGTCGATAAAATATGATCAAAAGGGCATGAGATGACGACTGTGATGATGGTGACAATGACAGAGAGAGAACGAGCACACAAAACGTCCATTTGGGATGGGATTTCTTTTTTTTTTTTTTCAGATATTACACACTTGACCTAGATCCTGGAAGAGAAGTTTCTTATTCTATTTTATCGTTCCTTGTCCATTTCAATTTGAAAAATAAATGTCAATTCATGTTATTCCTTCTTTTTTTTTGGGAGAAAGAGAAAGAGAAAGAGAGCGAGCGCACTTGAGCGATTCACAATAGAGTTTGGAAATATTCTCAAGTTGCATTGAAGGGGGTTGGCCGGGGGTTGAGGGGCTGGGGCTCTTCACAAACAGACATTATAATGTAGCAAATGATAAATTTTAAGCAGATTCGATTTGGGGATGATGATGTTGATGAAGTTGTCGATTTTTTTCCTTCGTTCTTTCATCAATTCGAGGGAGACGTCGATCTTCATTTCGAGCGGAACGAAAGTATTTTAATCGATTTGCTTTGCTAGACCGGAAATTGCTTTGGGGATATTTTGTAAACTCCTTTGTGGGGGGCGGTATGTAAATACGGATGCAATCGGAGGACAGTGAAAATTTGAGGTCGACGAGGAGACATACTTTTTCAGAGTGAATGAGTGCGTGGGTGAAAAAATGGAGAGTATTTCGTCTTTTAAATTTGAAAATTTTATGGGGCGACAACACTGTAATTAGCGGGGACAATAACCCATACTGCGCCTCTGAAAGTAGCAGGGACTTGAACCAAAATGCTCCGTCAGTGAAGAGGTTTGTGCAACAGATAAAATAGTTAATGTTCAGAGCAAAACAAATCGTACTCACATGGAGAAAATAAGGAGGAACAGCGACTATAATCCAGAATGTGGACCCAGATTTTTGCTCGAGAAGTAGTCCTTGATGCGAGGAGAAAGCAGAGCCAAGCAGAGGAGCTTACACTCACCAAACAAAGGCTACTATTCATTTGACTTTCATTCTGTTTTTTTCGTTTAAATAAGAGGAAAGGATGCACAGTCAAATAAGTCATGGGTCTTCAGAAAAAATAGAAGGAGTCAACTTAAAAATAAGCCCGATTGTAGGGGATTATGAGCCAAAATGGAACAGAGTTTCTTCGCCAGGGTTGTTGTCCTCTATAAGGCCTTGTAATATTTTCAGAACCTGCTTGCTGTTCCAGTCGGTGAAGGGGCTTATTCCACTTCTACTAAGCTCACCCAAAGTGAGAAATAACTGTGCCTTAAGAGCAATGATCTAAAGCTCAGTATAGACTTGGTGGAATGCTATCTATGCCATCCCTGGTGGAAGCTAATTCAATCTCCCTGTGTGGAAGTATTTCCCACGAAAAGTGAGTAATAATTGCACTCATAGACTTCTTGCCACGGAGTAGAGAGATCAACACAAAGAGGGTCAAGGCCTAGCAGCTTCTCACAACGTGCTGTGTGTGGTATACATTTCTGCACATAAAGAAGGAACCTATAGTTTTGAGCCACACTCTTGGATGTTTGTGAGACACTGGAAAAGGGGTGAAGCTGTGAAAAAAAAACTTGATGTTCTCCTCTGAATGTTCTTTCGAATGACTGAGCTGAATCAAATGCTACTGTTGTTCTTATTGTGTGATCTAGGAGCTCTTTGGATTGGCACTCTTCCTCCTTTCAATAGTAGCGTTTATTGACATTCCTCCTTTGAATATGGCAATACAAACTGATGGGATGGTCTTCCTAGTTCTTCGAGATGAGTTCTTTTATGTAAAGGCTTTCTTGGACTTCTAATTCGATTCATATGTTAGTGTCAGATGAAGAACTGCCGTGTATCGTCGACCTTTCCTTAACGCTAAGGGGGCATAGAAAATAGCAGAGGTTTTCAGAGACATCGTCATCAAAGGAGTGGGTCCCATAATAGTCAGTCTGGTGTCCTGTTTCTCTCCAAAACATCCACCTATACATCGCTTATGGTGGCTCAATAGTCAGCGAAGAATAACTGATACACTTGAAGGTCTGTCACGCTTCCCTGGTACGAACTCTTCGGAGACTTTGGCCGGGCATATCACACTTGTCCTTCTTCTGTCAGATATGTTTGTCCTTGATCATTCCTGTGGATTACATTTGTGGTAGATTTGCCGCAATAAACCTGGACAGCTTATCAAGTAGAAGGACCCTGCTGCCCCGTCCGTCCTGCACCAAATGGCGACTTGTTTCAATGACACACTGCTTCACTTGAAGTCAAATTGCTAGGAGAAGGTCCAGAATTCCCAGATGATTAGGTTATTCCCTTAGGTAAAACATTGACCTAAGCTTGAGGCAAACCTTCAAAGAAGCACACGTCTTCCTTGATAAAGTGTTGGCTGTTGTTCAGCTCGATTAGAGATGGCTTCTGTGTCTCCACTCCACAAATCAATTGCTCCTGCAGTACAAATCATTTGAAAAGGAAGTTCCGATGATTGTCCTTCACAACAAGCCACGCAAATAGCGCTGTCACCGGATTAACCCCCCCAACTCATAAGTAAGTATACCCCACAGAAGGGCGCCATAAAAACGTATCACGAGTTTCCAATGCCAACCGCTTATTAGCAGCCACGCTCTGCAATTTGAATTTTCAACTATACACAAGTATTTAATAAACAATCCCACTTTATTACCTCACCTATTATCTCTCCATCTAAATGACAACAAAACCTGTGAATGTTCACAAATCATCATCGTTTAGTTGAGTATACGAGTAGTCCCACACTCGGCGCTGCGCTCCGCTGGCCGGCCTTAGCCTGGCTTATAATTATGCCAATTAGAATACACATACGAGAGAGAGGGACCGCCGATAGGCAGTGGCTCCTACTATTTCGAGTTGAATGAATACAGATAAACAGCTAATATTATAGATGGACAGCTAAGGATAACAAAACGTTGTACATCATTCTGTGGAGAGTGTCCACACACATTTTGGATCAATTTAATGGCATTTAATGTCATGCAATCGTAATGTTAATTGTGTGACACATGACGATGTCATGCGAGAGGGTGTATGAGTTGTGAAGCACATATGGCCTGCAGGTAGGACTTTCGTCAAAATACCCTAAAGGGGATGTTGTCCTGACAACATGTTTTTGCTTTAGCATAAGACAAGATGTGAGCATTGTTTAGGGGAATAATTAATGGCAGCCCCGCATAAGGAAACATAAGGCTAATGGCCAGCCCACACGGCGAAGTGGAGCAAGTAGCATTTGAGACGACTTTGAGGTCCCTAAAATGGCGCTGCTGTCCCTATCCCTACCTACGCTGACAGGACAATAGAGATTCCTCCTCCTCCTGCTTTTAATAATTTTTCTCCCTCGTGGGTTGATGAAAGAGGAGCGCGCGAGCGCGCAAGCCAAAAATTTCGTGTTCGATGTCAAATGCTGATTATGTTAGTCTCTCCCCATTGTTCCAGAGTGCAGCAGCCGACTCTCCTCCTACAGGGCACCTAATAATGGTAATAATAATAAACTGAGGCAATCTTCCCACCACCTTTTGTGGCTCCAGTCCAGCTTGCTTCCCCCGGCTCATAATGCATTGCAGCAGCGCAGCGAGGTGAACAATAGCAAGGCCCACGCAAAAATTGTTTGCCATTTCAGTGGAGAAAAAAAAAAAACGCACAGTGGCGGCCGGCGGTAGTATCTTTTTCCACAGAAGCCATGTCTACATGGTCGTAAGGCAGCGGCGCAC
Organism: Chalcosyrphus nemorum; assembly: GCA_949716465.1. Lineage (NCBI taxonomy): Eukaryota > Metazoa > Arthropoda > Insecta > Diptera > Syrphidae > Chalcosyrphus > Chalcosyrphus nemorum. Next base: position 59,906,474 of record OX454334.1, on the reverse strand, counting down.
ATAAATTATCGACAGTTCACTGGAAGCTTCTCTGTGCAGCGCGCATCGGGAGCAACATATAAATTAGGAGATGTGTGCATGTGCACACAGTTGGAGAAATATGCAAAAAAGAAAACACAAAAAGAGAAGATGGGCTCGAAGACGAGACGAAATAGTAGGTAGCATGAGCGACAAACAAGGAGAGCCAATAACAATGGGCAATTGTGGCCATCCGGTTTTGGCATGAAATTGTTAGACAATTGCTGGCCGACAGCATTGCCAGGCTGTGCAAACAAAATGCGACTCCGAAAAGACTAAGAGAGGTCAGTCTAAGTAGTGGAATGGCTGTGAAAGGCCTCAAGAGTGAGAACGTTGACATTCAAGTTGACGTATTGCCGGACAGCCCCCTAGAATCTGTCACATCTGATTGTCAAAAGCGATGACAGATTCTCTCTCTCTCTGTTTCCACCAATCAAAAAGCGTATTCTCAATTTTCTTATACGTGGACCTCAATATGTGAAAGTGTGCACTTCAATCTATGATTGTGTGTAGTGTCAACGGATTGAGCTGTCAGTTTAAAACGACAGCTTGGACGCTTTATGAGTTTTCCCATAAAAGTTCCTATAAAAATCTCCGACAGTGTCAATGTCCTCTGGTACGTAATTCACCATCAAATCCCCTAAGTCCCAGTGACAATCATCGCAATAAAGTCAACAATTCAAGTGACAATTCGATGTACATAATCTACACTTAAACTCTTAGATTTACCTGTGTGTGCGAGAATTAAACCGATGGCCTAGTGTCACGCTACCCCCCGGACGGCGGCGGCGCGGTCGATCAACCAACCTGACACACGCTTATCACGGATTGCGTGATACGGACACCTTACACGGAATATAGGAGTCTCTTGCAGCCGAGCCATCATGCCCCGTCGAAGAGAAGATTTGTCTTTTACTATGCTTTAGGGAAGTGTATCTCATTAAAATCCAAATACGAGCCCCAATTGTATCGTTTATCGGCGGCAGCAGCTTTTCCCTCTGTGTTCCCGTTTAATTGCAGGAGCTTTGATAAATCTTCAACAATAACAACAACAACCCCCCACCTGTGCTCTGGGATAGACTTCTCACATGCACAGACGCAGGTGGTACTAGTGGTGGTGGTAATTAATTAATAGATATTGAACGGTGGAATTGGAATTGGAATTTGGAATCTGGTAAACGATTGGGATTTTGCGTGGATTGCGGTCGATTTCCGCCTTTTGTTTAGGGGGGCGACGAAATCCTTCATCATCTTAACTGGAATCTAGGTCAGAGATATCAAGTTAATGGTAATCCCATTTGCTCTGCAAAGGGTGAACTTTTTTGTGGTTTTCCAATGCAATGACCAATCTTTTTTTGCAGCCAACCAAAGTCACTTTGTCAGGGACCAAATGAAAGGATACCACAGGCTTCTTCTGACTCCTCCATGCATCCCAATAGAGAATTTGTTGTTGATGATGGAAACCTTTTAATTTGATTTGAAATGCATGGATGCGTAAATTGTGTTTTTAGCACACAAGCACACACAAGCACACACACACAGTATGAGTGAAGTAGGATTTTCACTCAAATTAAGAGCAGGATTATACCACTCATCTCAAAACACGAACGAACAAGGACGACGACGACGACGATGATAGGGAGCTGCTGGTTGTCCTGTATCTCTCTCTCTCTGTTCTGTTCTGTTCGGTTATAATAAATTCATACAATTTCCACTTTAAGCGGCATATAAATCCAATTTATTCGCTATTATTAAAGCATTGCGGCAGTACAATGGTTTTGCCTTGCCTGGACAGGATACGGCTAGGATTCATTTGAATTAGGTTGGGACAGGACACTACCAGGAACGTTCTGCAGTGTTGTAGAGAAGAGGAATTTTTTTTTTCTCCTCATTCTCTTCTATGGCGTAATTAGATTTTGTTGGACTAAACGGACGGTGAAGGGATTCCGAAGGACATCCCTTTTTGAATGGACGGTCTTAGGGCTTAGTCTTTCGTAAATTTGTGATGCCTTGAGAATTTTCGGGCGATTAGAGAGTGGGAAATCGATTTCAAAGATGATTAGGGGCGAAGTTTAAAAGTCTCATGTTTCATATCGCAGTTCTACACCTTCTCGTTTGATCCCGATCAACTTCGAACTCTGTGCTAAAATAGGAGAGGAATTCTATTGATCTGTTTGCGATCGTCCGCTTTGAAATCGAGGTAGAAATTTCAACCTGATCGCTCTCTGATCTCGCATGATCGCTTTGCAGCACCTCAACTGTAAAAGTTTGATCCAAGTTGGCAAATCAGGGATCAAAACATCAATGACTAGATCTTGTGATCTTCTAGAGAGAAATCCTGATCGCTCTTTGATCTCACATGATCATTTTGTAGCGATCGACGTCTAGATTTTGTGATCTTTTTAGGAAGAAGATCTTTGATCTTAAAGATCAAATCAGTCTGAGGCTCGTAATAGGATGAAATCAAGTGGAAATGCAAGAATTATTTTGAGCTGATCACTCTCTGATCGTAGCTTTCCGATGATCACTTTTGAACCTTTTAAACTGCCAAAATTTGGGGAATTAAGAATCAACAGATTTATGCCTAGATACTACTTCTAATTCTTTCTCCTTCAACCTGGCAACACCACAACGCATAAGCGAAATTCCCCCATCTAACCATTTATGCCAATGGTCGATGGTGCGCTGCGCATGCATGTAAAATGCAACATAACTGTCATTGGCCGTAATTAAGGTTCAAAATCGATTGCATCCCATCATCATTTGGGTCCGAAAGAAGATGCCAACCAAGATGCACTCTCCCTGTGTCCACATACGAACACACAACTATCTTTGAAAGAAGTTAATCTATAAATGGTCAGAAGCTCTAGTCGTAGATTCCAATTGAGAGGTCGTTGTTGTTGTTGCTCCTCAGCCTCGCACACACAAGCTATTGCTCTGAAAGAATGCATTTGGTTCACAATCACACTCCCCTTGCCGCTCCAAATGGATGATTATCATCGATTTCAGTAGACCTGAAACCTACCTGCGCTCTGACCATATATAGACTTGATGGCATTTTCCATCCTAAGATGTGCTGTACATAGGGAGAGCTAGATGATTTGCCGACCAAGACAATAACAATGACAATCGATGGTTGTTCCTTCTATGTACACACGTTGGCCCTGCCAGAACCGGACTATGGAACATGTGTTCTGGTTCTTGGCGAACTGAGTTATTTCCAGTCGAAATGATCCGAAGAAATGATGACCAATTTTAGAAAATGGTCAGAGGAGCCTTTTGTGGCGAGCGAAAGAGAGAGGTCATAGAACTGATCGAAAGAGTGAATTTGAGGATTTATTGCTTCCTCAATAGAATTGTTGGAATTCTGGCCTTGGACGAGGTTTTTTTCTAAGCTCCTAGTCGCAGAAGATGGTTCAAATGAGCTGATCGCAGAAATGAGGATCAACAAGATCAGTGCCCAACCGACGATCAGATCATTTGTCATGGCGAACGACTTGTAAAAAAGCGATCAAAATTTGATGACAATCGGTGTGTCAATTGACACGATCATAGACTCAATCGATCTTACCGATCTTCAAAGAGGAACGAGGATGTGAAGGATGACGATAGCAATTGATGTTGATCATACAAAGAGTCAGAAGGATCAAGTTTCAAAGGTGATCGTGCGATCAAGTTGATGGATCTTGTCATTTACAAAACTAAGTAGCAGAAACTACAGAGTAGAACTCAATTTATCTTGAAGATAGGAAGCAAATAAGGGACAACAGTTGATAGTCGAAAGGGTGACGCTGTTGACTGATCAACAAGATCAGTTTTTCGCCTAGCGGATATCCCTAAAAGTCGGCATCTTAAGCCTGCTCTCGAGTCGATTCCTAGAAGTTTTCGGTGTTTTAAGGTCGCTACGATCGTGGGTTAGTTCTTGAGATCAGTGATCAGTATGACCAGTGATCTTGAGAAAAGATCTACAAAAAGATCACTTTTTCGCCAAGGGGATATCCCTAAAAGGCATTTTGAGCTTGTTCTCGACTCGATTCCTAGGAGTATTCGAAGTTTTTAAGTCGCTACGATCGTGAGTAAGTGATCAATGTGACCAATGATCTTGAGATCTTGAGATCACTGATCTACAACTAACTGAGCCTGAAGGAGTTCTAGCAGCAGCATCAGTAGCATCAGTAGCAGTAGCAGTAGAATACCCCCAGACATAATGCCTTGTAGTATTTTTCGACTCATTTTTCTTCAAAGAAAATAGTCCTTCTGATAGAAAATAATTGAAGAATCCTTCTGGAAAAACTTTATTAGGGCAACGAATCTCTCAAACCGTCTATTTGTTACATAATTCCTTGCCTTTATTGGCATCTAGTATCTCTCTCGTTGGGGGGTTCTTGGCCACCACCCTCTTAAATTATCGTTTCTTTTCGGCTTGGCACAATTTATATATTGACAATAAGAGAGGAGGAGGAGAAACCTCTACTCCATCGGGAAATCGATCTACAACTCCTGTGCAATCATTGAATTTACTATTTTTACTTCTTCAATTCCCCAGGACGAGTGCAAGACAGAGAGAGATAGAGCTTTAGGTTACCCAAACTTACGCTAGTGGAAAACTACCCTCACCCTGTCATCTGATTAAATTACTCTGAAGGGTTTCAGCGGTAAGAATGCAGACTTGGCATCTTGGTCTCCCTTTTTAAAGAAAATAAAGAGACTCCTCTCCTGCTGCTGCTCCCCCTTATTACACAAGGACTAGGTTAGGTACGTCGCCCATCGTCATCGTGTCTTGTCTTGTGGTTCCTTGGATTTTGCTCCTGACACATACCGACCGAAAAAAAAGGTCGAAAACGGAACGGATTTTCACTTTTTTTTTGTCGTTTTGAAGATTCTTCTTTTCTTTTTTTTTTTTTGTTCGTTTTCTCTCAATAATTCCGTGCGCGCTTCAACTACTTCTCAATACCCTGATGGGGGTATCCCACTGCTACTGCCACTGCTACTGCTGATGCTACTGCTGCTGCTAGTGGAACTCCTTCAAATCACCCGGCTTATACTTCAGTGAAATGACGGTGGTGATGGGGAGGTAGCATGTTTGGATTGGGATTAGGGATTTTTGTCAATGAAGGTAATTTGCGGAAGATTCAGTCTAGAATTTCAATTAGATTGACAGTCACACACTGGAAGACGTTCAGTCTTCTCTTTTGTATGTGTGTTGGTTGCTCAAGACAAGGATGTGCCAGGGTTTTGCGTTCAATCGATGAAACAAAGAAATCTGCGGGTGGAAAATATACACGCCCAGAATCGGTATTACCGAGCGGTGGCAGCGGCAAGGACGAAACTTAAAAATTGTTTTAAAGTGACTTGAGTTGGAAGGGATTTCATATGGGTTGTATGTGGAGACTTAGGACTTAGGATATGTGTGTGTGTGTGCCGTGGGATTGATGGTTTGATTTAGGAAGTTGAGTTTACCGAACTCAAGGGAGAATGAAGGACGTATTAAGAAAGGATTTATCACATTTCTGTGGAGAGAGCGGGTATGGGTATGGTTTCCTCAGGTAGATGATTGCTTTTGCAATTTATTGGAGATAATTTGAAGCATTCTCGAGGTGATTTTGAGGCAAGAAGATGAGCAATGCCCTTGAGGAAGGGCGTTAGGGAAAAAAGTGCCTTTAAGACACTTAAGACTAGGTCAGGAATCTATGTAGATTGAGTGATGGAAAAGTGCCAGAGGCACTTGTGTCTCCTAGATAATATTGGGCACAGTTTAAGGACGAATTCGAAAAGGAAGAATGGTTTTTGAAATCTATTGAGAGTACCAACACCCATTCAAGAGAAATTCAACAAAAACTACCATTTTGACGAAGATTATAAAAAGCTCCTAATAAATGCTGGGATCAAATAAGATGCCTTAGATCGACGAGACCGGATGAGACCATGGATAAGACATTTCCTGATCCAGTGTGTATGAGATCAAGGTTCCAACAGGCTCTTTCAGGGTCTAATCTCTTGCGAGCGTCCGACAAGCAAGGAGGAGTGTTAGTACACCGAGAGTGCTTCTCAAAATTCACTTGCCTTTCGGCAGAATCTGATATGCTTTTTTGGGCCTAATTTTTGCATAAGTTTCGACCAGGAAGACTGAATGAGTTTAAAAATTTCAACCTATCTTCTGAATCCAGTAAGTTTTTTGACTGAGTTGTTACCAAAGATCACCGAGAGGCACAGTACTCAACCAAAGAGCATATACTGCATGATACATTTAGAGGTCCCATTTTGTGCATGGATTTTTTGACAGATGGCACGTGGGTCATGTCAATCTGTTATGATATTTTTGTTCAATATTGTTTGGCATTTTAGTATAAAAGACTTATTTTGCCATATTACTTGGGAATTTTTGAGCTATACAACGAAAAACAGCGTTCTACAACTAAAGTTTTTCGTGCACTTAGAGCAACTTATCGTCTATGTAATCGGCCTAAGGAACGCACGATTCGCCAAACCATCAAAAATTTTGAAATCAAAAAACACTATATGATCAACTAGAGCAAACAGAACCTGGGCGTAGTGCTGAATTATATTGAAGCGGGAGCTCAAAGTGAAGGCAAGAGAATGACGAAGAGCTGTTCTCAACAGCTTTGCGTGTCGTAGTCAACATCTTGGCGTGCTTTACGTCAGGATCTTGGTCTAAAAGTATACTAAATTTAGTTCATGCAAGAAATGCAGCAGACTAACCTACCGAATAGTCCTCGTTTTAGACTTTGGGCTCTTGAAAACCTTGAAGAAGGACCACTGTTTTCGACAAAAACATTGCTCAGGGATGAGGCACATTTCTGGCTTTAAGGACAAGTCAGTAAGCAAAAGAGCCTTATTTGGGGTGAAAAGCAACCTGAAGAGATTGAAGAGCTTCCAAAACAACCGTTTGGTGTGGTTTATGGCGTGGCTTAATTCGCCAAATACGACTCGAAATGTTCGGACGCGTCATTGAAAATTCGAACTTCGAGACCGTGTTACCCACAATTATGGCCAACATTTAAAAGAAAAAATATTTAAAAAGGAAATGTCAAGAATGATTCTTTTGCTTAATAATAAAGTTAAGTCGATAAAAATGAATTCTTTGTCATTTTTTTACTTTTGAAAAACCTACCTCTAAATGAATCACCCTTCACAAAAAGTAAAAACATCAACAACTTTTTCTACACTTGCTTTGCCTGCTGAGCTACTTTCCCATCACGAAGCTAAAGAAGTCGGACATATCTACTTGATCTTTTACTTTTGTTAATCATACAATTTGCCTCGTTTAGAGATCACCAAGCCCATGACTGCTCTACCAAACTATGTTCAAGCACTGCCACCAACTAAAACGCTTAGTCAAAAAATGAAGCACTATTTGGGTTTGTTTCAAATTAGCAAACACCACTCATCTCCACATGCAGTGTTTTCCATCAATCTCCACCAGCAGAAGAGTGGCCCTTAAATTCCTTCAGACAGCTTTTAAAGTCAGCATTCAATTAACAACCCACAAGTAGTTACAACTTCCTTCTCTTCCCGCCCTGCAGTCAGGACTCCTTGCGCACAAAAAAAAATCTACATTCCCATTTAAAATTCACCACCCTTCCGACTGTAAAAATTATTATTCTAGTTAAGTAGCTTCTTTTTTTTCCTGCAGATTTTTTTTCTCCATCCCTCCTTTTGAATCCTTATTTAACTTTATTTCCTCGTGTTTTTTTTTTCTTTTATATCCTTCTCCCCTGTGTGTGTGTGTTTTTGCATCCACCTGACCAGTAGCTGGTTGTAGCGGCAAAAGAAAAAATAACTCAACCAGGTGGTGGTAGCAGGAACTCTTTTTCTTACGCGAATGACGATGAAACGTTCCGCTAAGCTGGATTATCACTTCAGAAATTAATGCTAATTACTTGGTAATATATGGGTCCTGCATATTTTTGCATTAACAACAAGACCGCGTTCCGTTGCAGCTAGGAACAACGTGCATCGCTTTAAGGGCCACTACTGTACCCGGAGAGGGTAATTTCGTTCGCAAATGTAAATCGCTTCTTAGGTAATCCATTACCTTTAGTTGGAGTTTTTCTCTCTCCCTCTCTCTCTCATTATTCTTTTCAGCTTTCTTTTGAGAAGGAGTTGAGGTGTGGAAGAAGAAAAACGATCATAAACGGTCGATTACGTCAATCAAAGAGGAGGAGAACCATAATTTGTCAACGAATCAATCATAATTACATAGCCATTAGAAAAAAAGAAAAAAAACCGGGACAAAGCGCCATAGAGAGGAACACCATCTATACAAAGCATCCATCGTTAGAACGAATGGCAAAATCCCTGCCACACGGCGCATAATGACCTCCAATTGAGCACAATTGACACAAAAGGCAGCACAGGTAGGCCATAGCCATAGAATTCACCTCACAGCTTGTTAGATGCAGAGAGTGCCAGACAAAAGAAAGCATCGACCACCTGACACGCCCACTTGTGGCCATCATTAGTCTGTGCACCATACCGGGGACAGAGACCGAGAGAGAGAGAGAGATGAAGACCAGAAGAAGAGAAAAAAAGTGACAAAACAATAATTTTCTATTGAAATTCTTTTGACAGCTAGCTGTCACAATAATGAGGTGGCCGGCCTCTTCACCTCCATTTTCACCACACAATCGTCATCTTCTTCTACTTCTCGTCTGGTGGTGGTTAATGATGGCTAGGAATTATTACTCCCGCTGTACTCCAATTGTTGCTAATTTGACCGATGGATGATGGGTCTTTTGATGGCTTGGTGATGATTGCTCGACTCGGGAGAGGGCGTGCATATCGAAAGGTAGTTAGCAATTAAATGCAATGATTCTTGCAAAATGTCAGACTAAAAGGTTCCCCATTTGTATCTGAAAGATACGGTTATTCTTTTTGTGCTTTTTATTGGTTTTGATTGATTGGGCGGATAGAAGAAGAAAAGCTAAACATAATAATGGAGGAGTTTCGAGATAAATAGTTCCGCTTCAAGAGGAGTTATGACTGATAATTATGAGCTTTTAAGAACAGTGAACAATAATCGACAGAAGGGACGGACAGAATGGGTATCTCGAATGAGAAAGATAACGTTTTTTGGGGAAAAAGAATAAAAACTTTCACAAAATACGGTTCATAAAGGTTTACCTTAAATATTTTCCACAAAATATAGGTTGAGATACGTACCTGGAAAGAAAAAGAAAAGAATTTGTTAGAGAATTTGTTGAATTTCATGGAAATTTAGTAGAAAATTTATTTGTCATTATTTGTCATTATGTGTCATTATTTGTCAGTATTGCTTTCATTAGAAAATTAACGAATTTTAGACCACAAACTTAGAAAATAAGACCTCAAACTCAATAAAAACACTGGCATTGGTGGATGAATGCCAGGACAACCCATTGAAATAAAAGGAAAGGTTAGTAGGGTCAATTCTGACAGATCTTGGACAAGATTAGTGTTAAAGTTAAGTTGGTCCATAAATTTCAATGAGAAAGACTTAAACCCCAGGGAGAAGGAGCCAAAGCAGTTTTTGCTATGCCTAGAAGCAGTCGAGTCATCAAAAATAGGACCGCTTGCTTGAAGCACTGTCAGCAATTGAAGGATACCTTTTGAACGATATGCTATTCCAAACATAATGGCCTGAGTATAGCTTTAAATCAAAGTCAGACTGAAATTCATATCTCGCACCGTTGTTCTGTTATTTGACTTTGATTTCCTATCGTTCTTATCTGGTCACTCTATAGTTATATTAAGGACCATTCGAAAACCTTACGAAGTGGCACACCTCGGGCCCTGATTTGAATTGTATTCAAGGGGAAACCAAGTCGGCAAATAATAAGAAAAACTGGACAGCCAAACAGGATGCAGACAGCAATCGTGAGACCCAACCTCGTAGGTAATGTCACTTGGCTCAGGGAACCGAACATTTTCAGTTTTTAGTCAGTTCTTTTTTTCGCATTGAAATTATTGCCCTTTCCCTCTTCTATATCCTTCTTCCACTCTTTCACACCAACCACTGTACACAGGTACTATATTCTCCTGCTATTTTTAGACCCAATTACGGATATTTAATTTCCTCATTACCACAGTCTTTTGAGAGAGAAAAAAAAAAAAAGAAATAAATTCCCCACCACCTAACGATGCGGCGTGAATAGCAAATCAGTAAATCTCTCCCCAGAGAGATTGGTCATTCGAACCTGGTTCGGTGTCTTCACACCATATCGCTTCCACATTTCGAGGAAGGAAATGCAAAAATCCAAAGCAAAAGCAAACAGAAGAAGAAGAAGAACCGGGAACTCCTTCGGAATTCAGTATACCCTAGCACAGACCGCCCAGATGGTCAGGTGTTAATTTACACTCCCAAGAGAGACAAAACCGGCACTAAGCAAACAGCAGCAGAAAAAAATTGCTTGCCATAGCGAGGGAGGAAGGTGGGAGGACATGGACATGGACAAGAAAGTAGCCAACCTAAACGACGAGGGGAATTCCAAGCAATCGATTCGATTAAAGGTGATTAACCATTCCGTAGGTTAAACTTTCAATGCACATATTTGGTATGTCATCTCTTCCGTTCTCTGGCCTCTGGTGTCCGTGTCAGTCATCGCCCACGTTAGGGTGCTATTGACTTAAGGTCGTCATCGTCGTTTTTGCATGTTTTTTTTCCTGCAGCCAGCGAGCAGTTCTTCGTCGATCCGAAGATTAATTAAACCGGAAGCCTGTTTGATTGAAAAGCAAAAACATTACTTAACTTGTGCCCTTCGATGCGTTCGAACAGCAGAACAGCAGACTCGACCTGGGTGCGCCGCCGAAGAAAAAAAAGAAGAAGCCAACGGATGTAGAGGGTGCCCAAGAACATGTTGGTTCACAAATTCAAAGAGACATGTGGATCGTTAATTGTTCCCCTGTTTGGTGGCTTCTTCAGGGAGCCTTGCACTTGTGCCCGCCAAACCGGAATGATGAACAGCAAGATACAGAAAAAAAAAACATGCTACCGTCTGAGCATTCTTCTCCAGCTTCGTCTGTGCCTTCACCGTGCTTGGGCTACTACAACTGCTGACACTGACACTGACACATTCAGATTGAACAACATGTGTGAAACATCTTCACGTTTTGTGTTCCGCTGCTGATGCTAGCTAGAGTGCTACTGCTCCTCTTCGAGAGTCGAGTCGAGAGATACTAATTTCACTTTTAATGGGGGGAAAATGGCTCATTAGTGGAATGAGTGCACTTTCGACAGGAATTAAGTTACAATCAATTGCGGCCGTGACAGTGGGTGGCTAAAGTGGCAAGGACGAAGGGTGACGAAGACGAAGACGAAGACGAAGAAGCCCCAAGTGTGTAGTTGGGTTGTTCAATGAAAGTGCTTTGTCGTTTAATTTGTTTGCTTTTAATTAGTGATGAATGTGTCTTGGCGCTGATTCTTTTCCTTTATGTTGCCCCCGAGGAGAAGGCACCTTACTTTTTTTCTCCTGTCGTCTGCTTGAGGAAATGGAAAGTGAGAGAGAAATACGAAAGACGTCTTTTGTGCTGATAGAAGAAAGCAATTAGGGGTTCTGTTTACTGTGAACGTAAAAGGTAAGAAATAAAGCACAGAGAGAAAAAAAACTGCGAATTACATTCTACTTGCAGCATTTGCCACCCATTTAGCTAAGACCACGACCGTGTGATTTGAGTCTTTGCTAAAACAAAAGAACCGTGCACTCAATTTTAGATTGGACTATTTGAATCGACCTCTCTTTTACAAGCTAACAGAATAAATTGAGCCTCTGCACGTTTGGACTCGTCATAGGCATTCTATACCCTCATTTGAGCACAGATCACAACCATAAGGCTCTCTAATTGAAAATTCTTCGATTATGATCCACTCTTAGTCATTAAGCATGACTTTTTTAAGTCCTAAGAGGCTCGCCGTAGTCCACTGACCATTAAAAGAGATATTATTTGATGGTTTTTGTCTTCGATAATTCTTTACGCAAACCCTGTTTTATTGGAAAGTTTATAGCCAGTTAGGAAAATTCATCCACACAAAGCAAAAACAAAACGAAAAGTGATGATAATTCAGTCAGTAACCAAAAGTGAACATGAAGTACAGAGAAAGTCGGATCACAGATGGCGTTGACTCCTATTGTAGGCAAAAACCCTTAATTTTTTTTGCGAGGATGGTAGGATTTATTCCTTAATGGTTGTTGTCCAAGATTCGAATGTCACTTTGCAAGTATAAAGTGAGTATGGACGTTTTATTGGCAACTGGCTATACACTTTCCAATAAAACACGGCTATAGTTAAAGTTAATGATTAGGGAACTATTCCTCAGTGAGTTGAATCAATTTTTAAGTCACCAACTGTATAGAATCCACACATTCTACGTATTTACGCTCGACTACATGTATTTCCATTAACGAGGAAGAAAATTGCCACTGCGTAGTGGGACAAAACCTTCTCTTATTCGCCAATGCGTGTCACAAACTATAAAGATTAGCGGAACCTACGAAACGACCTTTCCATCTGTTTGCAACAAAAAATATTACTAACCCGGAAATAGGGTCAGCAGGCGAAGCAAACATCTTCGCCAAAGGTTAACCAATGGATCAGAACAGTGATTTCAATTGAGGTAGTCCACCCCCAATATACATATTGTGATCCCGGCAAGTCAATCAAAATGCCCAAAAACCCAAATAATCTCCCCGCCATCTGTGTGAAAGGACCTTTCCTCCATAAAATATTCCACTCAAACCGCAAATGCTATACAAAGCAAACGATGGAAAAAAAAAACCCTAAACTGAAGGTGGCAGCGCTTTGATAATTGGAAAAGAATTTATGACCAACTCAGCTCGATTTAGGGACACACAATCCACAAACAGAAAAACGGTCAACGCTGCTGGCAGCCCAAAACTAAGTCCCGAAATGAAATTGTATAAAAATTAACCACACACGACAAGAGCGCAACCAACCAAGAAACCACCTTCTACCACTTTCACTCATGCAAACCTAGGCCAACCGGTCGGTGCTGTAAGGATATACACACATTCGTCCTGGGCAGAGGCTCTACAGAAGCAAAGATCCTCCTGGTGGCCCCGAAAATCCGTATTGGAAATGATTTATGTGGGTCAGTTGGGAATTTGTGTGTGAGCTCGCTTTGGATCCGAATGATTTATGATTTAGCTCTGGTCCTAGTACTCATGCTGTTGGGTAGGATTTCTTTCTTTTTGATGCGGTTTACCCATGACCCATACCATTTAGTTCTCCCTCTCTCTGTTATTCGTCGTTATAAATGGTTGAGATGCCCGAATTATAGGGGTGTAAGGATAACTCTGAGAGAGAAAGATGCAAAAACACCACCAAAGGACCTCCTCCATTGGGCATTTTCAACTTTGCAAAATTTTTACCTTCTTTTGGAGAAAAAAAAAATCCCTTTTTTCGGATTCAGGTCAGATTTGAAAATTCACGATAGGTCGGTCTCTATCGGCAATCCCCATGGAGTTGGCAACGTCAGGCGCCACCGGAGTACAGCCGTCAATCGGGATATTTATTACCGTTTTTGTGGTGCGTTTGACACATTTCCCATTCGGACTAAGAGAGAGAGAGAGAGTGTGTGTGTGCTTGAAGCCTATTTTTATATTTTAATCCTTCGAGAATGACGGGGCAAAAAAACGTCCTTGCAGCAGTTGTTTGGTGTATCCAATCAAAGGCCGCCTGCCAAATCATTAATCGATTAAAGACCAAGTCGGGACACAATTGAGAGAGACCGAATGACGAACGTGTTTAGTAGCGAGTAATAGTTCATCAGGAATTAGGACATTCGGTGGATAGACTTTTTTGCATGTTTTGCTGATAAGATAGCTCGTCTGCCCCCCTACTGTGTGTGCCAGGGGTTTGATTAATGGACAAATGGTGGGGCAAAAAACTAAGAGAGAGCCTGTATGTTCGGTTGAGCCTCTCTGAAATTGATGAACGGATTGGGAAGAACAATTAATGAATCTCTGGTAAATACCATGTGGAATTAATCAGAATGATTAGTCATCCACAAGAGCTATGACCAAAAGAGGTTATGTTTTGCTCGCCAGCATGAGGGTATACACAAGGATTCGTCACAGTTTTGAGGCTTTAAATGTGCTAGCTCCCCCTGTACTTTAGTTAGGCCTTAAATATTTTCCTATAGAACCATTTGCAGGATGATTATGAGGCATTTTTGATGTAAGGAGTGACATCAGATCGAAAAAGAAAACCAATGAGAAACACGCAAAACGATCGCACCTTAGGCTCCGAAAACCCAAGATAATCAGAAGGACAACCTTTCTCTACATACCGACTGACAGTTTGGTTCTGTTTTTAGACTGGCAGTGTCATTGGGCCATCTTTTGGCTCGACCGTTTTGGAGTATAAATTGCGATGTTGATTGACTTTTTGTGGCCTTTAATCCACCATTTTTCATTCAAATATAGACACTCTGTCGGGCTTAGTCTTTTCATAACAAAATGTCAAACAATTCTGAGCCAAAAGAGTGAGTCAAGTTTAACATGATTCATGAGTCATCTGTCAAAAAGTCCATTGACAAAAAAGAGCGTCTAAATGAATCACCCTGAACATATCTGGCACCCTAGGTATAGGCAATGAAAACTTGTTTCACCAAGTTAGGGGGCATACTTTTAGGAGCTAATTTGAAATGTAAATTCAAAATAGATGAGCTTCATACACAACATTTGACAAGATATATTGTTTTGTTCTCAAGATGTTGAGTAGTTTTCCTACACTTGAGCTATCGAACTATACCTCATCAGTCAACACAACTATGTGGCCCGATTTAATGAATAAGCCAAAGCCCACGCAGCACTATTTGTTCATGACAAAATGTCAAACAATTCTGGGCAAAAATATGAAGTCGGGTTAACACGACTCGTAAGTCATCTATCAAAAAGTCCATACACAAAAAAGAACCTCCAAATGAATCAACCTTTACATGTCTTGCACCCTAGGTATAGGCAATGAAAACTTGTTTCACCAAGTTAAGGGGCATACTCTTAGGAGCTAAGTTAAAATGTAAATTCGATGAAATCGATGCTTTAATCTTGGACAAAATGCCCCAAATCCGGTAAAAGAGTGGCTTGAAAAATTCCTCGAGATGGAGACTTTAATTGGCCGCCGAGAACGTGCGATTTAACATCACCAGTCTTTGCTCTTTGGGACAACCTTTCAGAGAGTGAAAGTCTTCGCCTAAAACCTCCAAATTTATAGCTTTCACTTCACAGGATTCAGGAGTTTTAAACGTCTCCTTGTCGACTTCCATCAACAAAGTTTCACAATCCATTTAGCCGAATGTATCATGTTCGCCCCTAACCATCGCAACAACACAAAATAACTTCAAATGCAGACAAAAAATGTCAACAAATAAAATAATTAAATTAAACTACAACTTTTGTGAGCGAAAAAAAATTGAAAAATAAAAATCCTTCTCCCGCATCAGAATGAAAATTCCCTCTCCATCGTCATGCCATTAATTCGTTCTCTAACTCCGCTCTCCCGTGCTCTGCCTTTGCGCGCGAGTTTTATTTTCTATTTTTTATTGAAAAGTTTACGAATTTTCTATTTTTTCCATCTATCATTGCTAATTTAATTTTTTCCCTCCCCCCCCTTTTCACCTCCAGCCAAACCGAGCCCAAGAGAAGCGGAGTCTACTGTACCTCAACGAAAAATTTGAATGCGACGAGTGGTTCGAAAAAAAAAAATCCCAAAAAACTTCCCCCAAAAACTTTAATTTGAAAAAAAGGACAAGAAAATAAGAATCCAATTGAAAAGTTTTGACTCTACTCCCGCTGCTGTTGTTGTTGCTCTCCTGCATGCGACTGCAAAACTAATCAATGGAGGAAATTGATTTTGGAACGAGCAAAAAGGATCACAAAATTGGGGGGGCAAAATAAAAAGAAAACATCCAACCAACTATCGCGCAGAGGTAGCTATTTTTGTGCAAAAATATTTGTCGAACTTTTTCTTCAAGCAAAGACATGTAAGCAATTAGGAAAAGGATTCGTGGCACTGACCAATTATGCTGGTAATTTGAGTTAGTCGTCGCCGTGTCTGAGTTTAATTTTTGGTCCTTTTTGAATATTTTTCTCTGCAATTTTTTCCGCTCAAACCAGAGGAGACAAACCCCAGGAAAAAAAAACGAGTTAGACAGGAAGAGGGAGGGATCGAGGACAGAAAGAAAAAAAGAGAACTGTATCCCACCTGCTTTCGTCCTTTTAGAAGCGCAGCAACAGCCAAGCATCACATAACACACATCCTACAGTCATTCTTGACTGCTGTGTAGAGCAACGACGAGGACGATGACGATGACGATGGAGATGATGGGTGATGTGGTGGCGTTCTATGGAAGGTGTCTAAGGATCGTGTGACTTCCTGCCGCAGGCACATCCCCACACACACATGCATTGCATACCTTCGGCGGGGTAGAGAGGACAGAGTATAACGTATTCCGGACACGAATGGAAATGAAAAGGAATAATTTTTAGCTGCATTTTGTCCATTTGTATGGCAGCGTCCTGTTTAGCTTCACCCAGTCCTCCTCCTAGTGGGATAAATGTTTTCTGTTTTTTTTTTTTTTTGGTTGTCATGTGAAGGAGGATACGAACATTTCCATCTGTGTGTGGTGGTATGTGGCCCCTTTTGTGTGCCATTTTGCGCCATTGTCATCGGTTATATCCTCATTGTTGTCCGATTTTTAAAGCGCTCGTTAGTCTGTTTAGAGAATTATTGTTTTTTTTTTTTACTTCTTCTTCACCCTGTGTTCTTTTTGTTTACCAATATTCAGGATGATGGAGAGGTTTTCCTGGGATTTGAAGAGGATTTCAATTTGATTTGGGTCGCGGATAATTTTAGTTGATTTTTGTGCATTTTTGCATCGATATTTGCAGCTTTTGAGTGTAACGAATGAAGTAACGAATTAAAGAAAAACTATGTAACTTGATTTTTGTGCCTATTTTATGTCATTTTCTTACAGAATTTTGCTTTAGAAAAGTAACGAATGAAGTAACGAATTAATTTTCTGCCTTTTCTGTACCATTTTATTGCAAAATGTAGCTTTGAACATGTAACGAAAAGGATGACGAAAGAAGGGAAACTATTTTATATTTTTTGGATCGATATTTGCTGTTTTGAATGAGTTTTTGACTGTAACAAATGAAGTAACAATTAAGTAACGAGCTAAAAATTACTATTTCATTTAATTTCATTGCTTTTTGTACCATTTTCTTGCGAATGTTGCTTTTAATAATTAAAGAATGAAGTAAGGAGTAAACTCTCTGCCTTTTCTGTACCATTTTATTGCAAAATGTTGATTTGAACATGTAACGAATTAAGTAACGAATAAATTGCAACTATTTTCTTTAATTTTTGTGCTTTTTTGTACCATTTTCTTGCAAAATGTGGCTTTAAATGAGTAACGAATTAAGTAACGAATTAAAAGCAACTACTTCAATGGATAGCTTATCCCCAACTTATTCATCCTTAAGTCAAATGAGTCCATTATCAAATCCTCGCCCAAAGAAAAAAGCCAAAAAGCCCAAAAAGGATAACCATCTGGAAGGACCAACATTTGCACTATGTATGCTCTAGTTTCACCTAAAGTTTCTACCTCAACTCTCTATAGTAACAAGGCAAAACCATATTAATCCGATTACACGAGAACATCCAACCTAATTTGTCCCGTTTTCAGGATAATGACATGAATTTGCCGTAAACCATTTAATTATCCTTGAACTAGATTAACAGGAACAAACTTTCGCATCCTATAATTTAATAATTTAAGAAGACAACAAAAAAAAAAAAAACCCTACCTTTCCCTGAGACAAAAACAGATGAAACTTTTCTCATTCCCAAACAGGATGACATAAGGGAATTCAGGTACACCTACACACAGGATAATCATCAGAGATAAAAATAAACTCCCCACTACCGCCACCGACGTCATAACAGTGAAAAATTACACACTTCCCCCGACAATGTTGCA
The DNA here is from genome assembly GCA_949716465.1 of Chalcosyrphus nemorum. Lineage (NCBI taxonomy): Eukaryota > Metazoa > Arthropoda > Insecta > Diptera > Syrphidae > Chalcosyrphus > Chalcosyrphus nemorum. Next base: position 59,888,455 of record OX454334.1, on the reverse strand, counting down.
AAAAAAAGTAAGAAGACTTTATCAATAAACATTAGGAATATCTTATTCGTCGTATGTTCCCTCTGTATATCCTTTTTTTATCCTCAGAGATGCAACGACAACGCAACAATACAGTGGGGGGTTTCAAAACAGAAAAAAAGCAAAAAAAAGTCGTCAAACTTTCTGACATAAAAATCACTCATTCGAAATGATAAATATATGTAGCCCCGGATGAGGCAGCCAGAGTTCCATCCAACACATGATGCCTTCACCTTGGATCAAGGACACCTTTTTTCAAATCGAAATTAAGGAAAAAAAGCAGAAACTTTTATTTTTGTTTGTTCTTTTGTTCGTCTGAATTTGAGGGGGCGACGGTGGTGGTTGTCAGGGTGAATACCGATTCTAATCAGATTCATGGTGATGTCCTTCGAAACAATATCTAAGGATCTACCTGGAGAAAAATTTCCTTCTGCAAAAAAAAAGAAACGAACTCAGACCCAGAAAACTTTCAAATTAGAAAGTTCTTCACATTTTTTTTTTTTAAGGATTCTTCCCTTTTTTTTCTCAATAAAAAAAAGGACGACCATTCGAAAGGAAATTAAAAATAATTCCAAATTGGAACAGCTGGACAAAGACAGGATGCGAGAGAAAGCAACAAAAAAAAACGAAAAGAATTCCTTTCTTCCGCTCGTACAACAAATAAAAGAAGAACATTTCAGCAGCAGAGTGTGACTGAGTCCCGCTGGCAGTTTTAAGCAACTTCCCAACTTTGCAACATCAGTGCTTATTCACTCATTCACTCACGCATACTTAAAGGGTGCACAGTGGAATGTACAATGCCACCGGTAGTGTACCTCTGTTACAAAATTTAAATGTAAATATTTTAACCATTTCCACTCTTTTTTTTTTCATAAGCTCTCGCACCAGCCAGCGTTGCCACCTGTGAGTTTTTTTTGTAGAGGGTTTGGGTGGAGGTTATACGCACAATTACCACTTTAGTGCTTGAGGGGGCAAATTCATGAAGACGAAAGGTACGAACGCCAAAATCCCATCCAAATTAAGTAGAGCAGCGTTCTTTTAAAATTCCAAACGTTTTCGGGGTGTTGGAATGTTGTTGGTTTAGCTCTTGGCTTGGGGGCGGGTGGAGATGTACCCTTAAGCTGTACATTTCTTTTTTGTTATTATATTTGAGTTGGGATGTAAGTTTTAAGAAGGTGAGAGTGGACCTAATTAAGTAAAATGCGACTTTTTAAATGGCAGTACTTAATTGAATGTGTTTTTTGGTATTTATGAGGGCGAAGTTTAGTACTTGCTGAGTAAGTTTTTTCAGGATAAAATGTCAGACAATTCTGAGCGAAAATACTAAGTCAAATCAACACAATTCACAAGTCATCTGACAAAAAGTCTAAAGACAAAAAAGTACCTTGAAATGGATCACCGTTTACATATATTGCACCCTAGTTATAGGCAATGAATACTTGTCTCACCAGGGTAAAGGGCATACTTTTAGGAGCTAAGTTGAAATGAAAATTCAAAGTAGCTGAGCTTCAGACCCAGCATTCGACGAAATATTGTTTTAAAATCAAGACGTTGAGGAGATAAACCCACTCGAGCCATCAAACTACACCTCGTCACAACTATGTGACCTCATTCAATGATCAAAGCCAACGTAGCAACTTCTGTGCTGGCTCATTTTTTACATAGTGAAATGTCAAACAATTCTTAACAAAACTACCAAGAAAAGTTAACACGACTCACAAGTCATTTGTCGAAAAGTTCAAAGACAAAAAAGTACCTCGAGGTGAATCACCCATTACCCACTTACTTTGTACCCTAGTTGTATGCAATGAATACTTGTATAACCGAGTTCTAGGGCATACTTTCAGGGCCTAAGTTAAAGTAGCTGAGCTTCACACAACATCCGATGAGAAACCGTTTTGATATCAAGACGTTGAGTAGATAAAGACACTCGAGACAACTATGTGGCCCCATTTAATGATCAACGCCAACGCAGCAACTTTAGCTCATTTGCCACTTTCTTCCCCAACAAGCCATCATCAAACGAATGACAACCTCTGACTGAAGCGACATTTTATTACTCACATAATTCTAGCCACCTACAACGCACAGCGAAGAACTGCAAATTCCATGTTTCCATTTTTATGGCCAAAACAACAACACCTAACTGACAGATAGTAATATCCGTCATGCCACCGTGAAAGCGACAACAAGATGACACACAGCGCCAAAGAGGAGCAGCAGCAGCATCATCTGCTGGAAGAATGTAAATTGCATCTCCATGTGCTTTCGATTTAAATTGCCACCCAAATGCGGGGCGGCTGGCAGAAGGAAATGTAAGACATGCCAGTACAAGAACTGCTGCTGCTGCTGCCTCATATGACTCAATCAGAAGAGGGTAATAATTCTGGAAATGCACAACTTGAAGCATTAATTAGTGGAGCGGTGCGGTTGCGTCAAACCTAGTAATTGAATTATTTCCTTACAATTGATTTGCGGAATCAAGCCAAATGACCATCATGCGCCACGCCACACGCACCTGACCACCTGTGTGTCCTCATGATACACACAACCGGTCTGAGAAAAATCAGGCCGAAACTACATAAGTCGCACAACAGGAGGAGAAACGAATTACAAGGCTTTTGCGTGCACGCTGCTAGCGAATTATGCAAACAATCGCTCGGGACACAATGCGCGCCGTGGTCCTGGGGGCCACCGCCAGTTACAACAGCACAGCCAGCGCCCTAACTGCACTTGCAACTGAGCAAAGAAGAAGGAGGAGAAAACCCCGAAACACACAATAATTGGACTAATTACACTTTTAACAACTTTTGCTGGTACGCTACGCTATGTGCGGTGCGGTGCGGTGGCTTGTTGCAACAACCGCGCTGCGAATAAAGTCGTTATTCGCCACAAAAGCACTTAAACGGTTCAGGAAAAAATACTTTGACTTGTACAAAACTTCACAATCCTCCCTCGCTCGCTCCTAGTCGTTGGATGAGGATGAGGACTAAAATTTTTATTTAGTAGTACACTTTTCTGGGAGCTACTGTGAACTGAAAGCCAACTACTAGCAGCAGCAGTAGTAAAGCACGTTTGTGGCCATGATATGGATGAATTGCCAAAGGAGTGGGTTTGAGTGGTCGTCGTCGGTAGCAAAACTCCAAAGGGAGTAAAGCGGGGGGGCTATGAAAGAAATCAACACGAGAACTTTATTAACGTCAAACTTGGTAGATTTTTTTCGCTGAACAGCCCCCCCCTTTCCAGTGATGGGGAAAGAAAGAAAGTAAATAAAAACAAAGGAAATCCACGTAGCTAAAGGCAGTAAGGCAAGGTTAGTTTGAGAGGTACTAGGTACTGTAAATTATTGGAGCCCTTCTCCCTTCGTGGTGGTGGAAATCAAACGGAATTTGTGCAGAAAACTATGAGAAAAAATCTCTAATTAGAGAGAAAGAATGTCCTGGAACATATTTATTGTAGAGTAGAAGGAGAAGCCCTAGGATTTTGATATATTGTAACTGAATAATTGGTAGAGTCCTTGTCCTTAATATAAGTTTTTTCTTCTCTCCTTCTTTTGTAGATTTGGTAAAGAATAGAGAGAAGTCGGCGGACTAAAAATTATAGCCCTACTTGAGGGGTTTCAATTAGAGTTGGAAGGTTTTAAACTTTTGCCAATTGTTTGGGAGAAATAAATTGCATCAGAGGCCAACGCCAAGCGTGGGCAGGAAGAAGGCGAAGTTTGCATTAAGTTTTTGGATTAATACTTTACACAGAATCGATTGGAATTTGGTGAGTCACGTACCTGACGTTGTTATTGAAGAGGTCTTAAGATACAGAGGCAAAGCAGACGAATTAAAGCCAATAACACAAATTTGAGCCTAGTGGTATGCAGTGTTTACTGACTTCATCAACAAAAGTTGCATACTTTTCAGAGCTATTTAGATGCATTTGGTAATAAAGCTTGAGACGCAAGACAGTAGGCACTAGATTGTGCTGTCAAAGTAGATGGACGTAAGCGAATGACTTAAACTTGAGCCTAGTGGTATGCAGTGCTTTTTGAATTCATCAAGATGGGCTGCATACTTTTAAGTGCTTTAGATGCATTTTGCAATAAACAGATGTTTCTATGCACAATCTCTTTAAAATCTATCATTTGGAAGAAAGGGGTAGATCCTTGGAACATACATAGGCACAGTGGTGGCTCTGCAAGTCAAATTAGAATGAATATTGTAGTGTCAGCATCAAACAATTAAGTTATTCATTTGAATACCTCTACAAGGAGAGACGCCTGTCGCCCAATTTGACCTCGCCCTCTCTGTCGCAGTAAAATTAAATTATTTTAAGCACCTAAAATCGATTCGATGTAACTTAATTCAGGCGAAACTCAATAGAACGTCGTCGTCGGTTGAACTTGCCTCGTATAAAAGGGCAGACAATCCATCTACCCACTCAGAGATACATAGCAATTTACACCTAACGTTGGCACCACCGTCGCCGCCACCACCACCAGCGTTGCTGCTGGCTGTTGTGGCTGTTCCTGCAATCAAGTATGCAAATATGCAGATGCAGCTAACATCCGCTGGGACGAAAATACTGAGTACTAGAGGACAAAAAAAAAACCACTACATATGTCACACGTTCTGTCGCTTCGGAGTCAACCATTGCGTAGGTGCATAATGTCGTTCCCCAACAACGGCAACGACACAAAAAAAGGTGCAACAAATCCCATTTTTGCATAACAAAATCATCAATGTGTACATATAAATGGAGAAGGATTGTCCATACGACGAGATGGCAATCCTCATGCTCGCATGTGTCAACGAGGAAATGGCCCAGACGACTACGACGACAACGGCGACGCTTTACGTGGTGTTGGCTCGGTACACGCTCATCGTGTGGGCAAAAATTTCACTTTCAATGTGCATCACAACGAACAGCAAAAAAAAAATCCCCACACAGGAACAAGGAAAGGAGCAAAAAAAAAAAAAACAGCCAACTGCCAGTGGGAGTGTTTGCTCAAAAGAAATTGGAGTTCTGCACACACACAGGCACAGAGAGATACCTTTTGTTTGGGTCCTCTCCACCGATTACCAGGAGGGTGACATAAAGGTTTACCTTTCAACCCTCCCGCCCCCCAACTTTCATATAGAGAGCGCGATTCAATAACAATTTCATTGCCCGAAGGGTATTTAAAAATTCTCTGACAGGAAAGGAGTCGCCCGAGAAAGTAATATGTATTCAAGCAAAGACGCAGGGACAGCAGCATCCTCGTAAGGATATAAAGCGTATAAGCCATAGCCCCCCCCTTTCGACAATACAACATGTGAAATGTTGTAAGCGAAATTAAATTTACAAAAAAGCGAAAAGAAAAAACGGAAATTGAAATATTTGACATCGGGGGGCAATGAAAACTGTTTTCTTTTGAAATATAAATACAGACGATTCGGCTTAAATTATTAATATTTTTCTCCTCTTTTTTTTGTGCTGTTTTCTGTCGAAAGGAATCTAAGGAAAACAAATTTACTCTCTCAAATGCAATTCGCAAACAGTGGCGGCAATTGTTTGACAAATGGCTTAGGGGTTTTGGGTGGGGGCTTTTATGGGATTCGAGGGGTGACACTCGGGGCGCAGTTTAGAGGGGTAAAAAAAAAAATTCTGGGCCAAGGGCAATCGCTTTCTAATCAGATTTAAGTTGGTAGAGAACTGTCAGTTGCAGACTGTCAAAGTGGATGAATCGTAGCCAATAACTTAAATTTGAGCCTAGTGGTATGCAGTGTTTACTGACTTCATCAGCAAAAGTGGCATACTTTTCAGCGCTATTTAGATGTACTATTTTGTAATAAGACCCGAAACGTAAGACAGCAGGCATTAGAATGTGTCGTCAAAGTAGATGAACCTAAGCCAATGAGTTAAATTTGAGCCTAGTGGTATGCAGTGGTTATTGAATTCATCAAGATGGGCTGCATACTTTTAAGCGATTTAGATGCATTTTGTAATGAAGCCTCTCTCTTCTCTTTGAACCTCTTCATTTGGAAGAAAGGTGTAGATCCTTGAAATATAGGAGAGCACAGTGGCGACTCTTCAAAGTGGGAATCGCTTTGTAATGGGGCTTACGTTTGTAGAGGACTGTCAGTTGCAGACTGTCAAGCTTAAGAGCGGAGATGAATCGTAGCCAATAATTTGAATTTGAGCCTAGTGGTATGCAATGGTAAGTGAATTCATCAACAAAGGCAGCATACTCTTAAGCGCTTTGGATGCATTTTGTAATAAAGCCAGAATCGCGAGATGATTTGAAGCTCTTTATTTTGAAGAAAGGTAGGCCATGTCAAGGAGGATTCTTCCTGTCTCTTTTCTCTGTTAAAATGCAGTAAAAATAGCACGCCATTGGATTCTCAATTCTGTGTAGAGAGAGTACCTTCTCTTCTGATCTTCCTCTCCAAATGACTTCTTTGGAAAATCTTCAGACAAATAGACAAAGTCCCCCAGAAGTCAGAAGGTTTCACAGCTGAGGCCACGCAACAACACATAAAGAACTCGTACCTCGAACACTTTCCTCATTATCCTTATCGGGACAATAATTTCTAATTAGCCTCGACAAAAGCTTATGTAAACCCTGAGCCAACCCAACCGAACAATCTAGATAAGAATCCTAATCAACAACGGCGACTACCAACTGGGGGTTAACAATTGGGGCTAAGTACACGGAAGCGCAACTAACCTAACATGCAATCCATGCAACACGATGTTGCAAAACCAGCAAAAGAACAACAAGCAACGATGATGATCAGTTTAAAGCGAAAGACGATGACCAATAATACCGCATCGACCCGAGGCAATTAATTTTCCCAATAAGCAATTCAAGCTGACGCATTACCATTTGTGGACTATGTCCAATGTGGTCGTCCTTCTCTTCGAGGAAATTCCATTCTCCCTACCGACCGACGATGATGATAAGAACAATTTTCATATACTCTTGCATCGTCTTCGTCTATGGGATGATCTTTTGGCTTTCCATTCTCTCTGGCGGCTTTGCAAATAGATAAACGGCACGATTCCTTACTCATGTGGCTGTGTGTGTGTGTCTGTATAGAAATTACTTCCTTAATTAAAGACCCCTCTGGACATTCTATGTCCTCTTCATCATCATGGGTAGCTGCTAGCACGCACAAAAGGTTTCTGCACACATCTATGAGGATGACCATGGTCATGGCCATGGTCGAACCTTATGGCAATTGTCCATGGTCTTTATGCGATCATCCTCCGAGAGCCGAGGTTCAGCCTGATCGTTGTCGTTGTCCAGAAACGGACAAGTGGAATGCTGTTCGCTAACACTCGGTCTGGTGGAGAAGAGAGAGAAGGTCATTTAATGGACTTGTAACCATGTGAGATCGTGAAAGTGGTTACACAGCACAGCACAGCACAGCGCGCACAGGATTAGACGGGTGTACATATGTACATAGGAAATTTGTATTTTACGCGTACCTCACGAATGCGCGCGATAAGCAAATCGACGACATTGGCTTGTGTTCTTTGCAATCGATGCATAGCGCCCAGCGGATGCGTATATGAATCTCCTGATTCTCTGGAGGAGAAGCCTCCTCTTCTCCTGGAAAGAGAACATGTGATTAAGTGCGGTTTATGACCCCGGGTGACGTTGAGTGGTTTGTTTTGCTGTGGCCAGTGATTGGACAGACCACGAAAGAGGACAGAGGTTGCAAGCAATTTTGAACATTGTTGCGCCTGGCAGAATGAAATATGTTCTCCAAGATGGCTGCGCAAAAGAAGTGAATGGCACTTGGGATGAATTTTTAAACAAAGAAGCTCTGATTCATAGCTGCATCTTGACCTGGGTTAAGGCTACCGGTATTTGTTGAGTTACGTATCAGGAAGATTCGATATTGAAGAGGCCATAAGATTTGAGTCAAACTGAGAGCCAGTTTTCTGGCTTCTACTTAGTCCCTCAATTGAAAAATTTAGGACTCTTGTACAAGATATAAGGCATAATCCTTCAAAGAGTCACCACAGTGTACCACTAAAAGAGATGAATCGAAGCCAATAACTTAGATTTGAGCCTTGTGGTATGCAGTGCTTTTTGAATTCATCAACAAAGGGAGCATACTTTTAAGAGCTGGATCACGATTATGATGCATTTTGTTATGAATCTCTCTCTTCTCTTTGAATTCATTCATTTGGAAGAAAGGTGGCTCTGCAAGTCGAGTGGAAATTGCTTTAGTATGATTTGTGAACCAATAGGACGGCAAAACCTTCAAATATCACTCAATCAGAGGACAATCTCATCAAAATTAGGCTCGCTTACGAAAGCACTCAATCCAGTGAATACCACCTCAACAAGATTGACTAAAAACCAATAAATCCCTGACTTAGTGGTCACTGATTCCCCTGTAATCCAATGACCCTCTCACTTAACTGTAACATCCCTAAGCAGCCATCATTGCTTTCTTCTAATTAAATTATCTCTCACTTTCCAGCGAAACACGACCTGCATTCCCTTTAGCCTGTGCGTGTGCAAAGGTAAGCTGCAATTTCCGCAGATTTCACTGGACGTCATTGTCAGAGATTTGCTGTCTACCATTACAAATCTTTGCGTGCGGTGCCAGGTACTCTATCCCCCTCCCATCGTCCCTCGTCCCAACTAATCAACAAAACAAAATAAAACAAAAAACAAGAGACTTTCATTTCACCTGTCGTCTCTAACCGTAGAGCGAAGCAAATTGAGAGACAAAATACGTAAATCAGGTGGAAATGTCGCGGAGTGAGGAGAATTACAATTCTCCCTAAAAGGAGGCGTGGTACATCCACAAAACACAGCAACGCGCGTGCAAATAAATTATCAACTTGTGCTGCAGTCTGCAGAAAACTACGATAAAATCTACTTTGCACAAAAGTTTTCCATCTTACAGTACGAGCTCTAGAAGCTACCCCCCTAGCCACCCCTTCCTCCTTTTTTGTATAAATTATTTGAGTTGAGCGCAAAATTTTACGCTTTATCGAATTACCTAACGGCGCTTTTTGCGCTATATTCACCGCGCAATAATTTTTACTTGTAGCGTTCGCGTCTCGGGTTAGGTTTTCGAAACCACCCCCCGGCCCTTCTGTGTCGGTCTGTGTTTCTAAAATGTGAATTGCCAGAAATGAAAAACTTGGTCGAAAGTTTTTCTCGCAAAGAAAAGTCCTACCCGAGGGTTTGGACTGAAATAAAGTGCATTATCCAGAGGACTAGCTCTCACCATCGTTAAGGCATCACATCTACTAAGCACGACCAGCAACCAGCAACACCAGGCCATCAATTTAAATGACCGACTGTAGGTTTGTAAGGGAAGGCGGTCTTGGAAACAGAAAAAAATTAAAGGAAATCCGAAACTGAAAACTGAAACCTAAATTGGGACGCATCCTGGCGTTTGGATCTTGGTGAAACTGCAGCAAAGAACAATTTAAGCGGTGTTCTACACGAGCGACATCAAGGGGTTAGAAGGACACATAAGCGAGATTAATAGTGCACGCAATAAGAAAAAAGTTGATCTGGCGCCCAACACCGGGCTATGGAACAGAGTTCCCACTTGATAATTTTTGAGAATAAAAATCATCCCTAAGGATATAGGAGGACGAATTACCACTCTCATCAAAGCCAATGAGTACGTTTAGATGCCTTTAACCTTTCGGATGTGTTTCTTAAAGCCTTTTCTGAGAACACAAAGGAGAATTTAGGATTAATTTCTTGTTTGCTGTTCTTCCTTTCATGGGAACAACATTTATTCGCTTCACTCTATTTAAAGGGTTTCCACAGGCAATTGAGGACACACGTGTTTCCTTGATTTTTGTCATTAAAGAGGACGCTTAGAGTGGGTGGTTACACTTGAAATATAATTGAGTTTTCCTGATTGGAGAGCTTTATAACAGAGCAGATGTTTTGGGGAAGTTAAAGCCGTCTAAAGGATGATGAAAGGAAAAACTTTAAGAAGTACCTTAGTCAGTTTATGGATAAGTCTAGGATGTCAAGGCTCTGACGATAGATTGAACAATATTTTAGGTCTCATGTTGGCTCACCAAATCATCGTTTCATTATTATACTTAAGCTTCAGTCCAGAGTTTGGGCCTTAATAGACGAGCCTCGTCAGTGAGCTCTAATTTGAGCCGACCAATTTCACTGGGTTTAAGGCGCTAGTTGGTTAAGAAGACTCTAGGCTTGCTGGACCAAGGAATCCAACTTCAAGAAGCCTGGCTTGGATTCGAAAACCTTCAAAGCCGGAGCGTTCCACAAATCCCCACGATCGTAGTCGAATTATGTCGAATACATCTTTTAGTTAGGTTGATGTTACTTTGGGCTTTGAAACTCAATAGGAGTTGGTAGGTCAGGGGATATCCTTTCTTCAGTACCCTGCAAGTCGAGGACCGCGGCTCAATATGGACATACTTTCTATTACAGGTGAGCTGGGACCTTTTCCTCCTTGATCTTGGAGCTAGCTAGGTCGTCGACTAATGTGTTCTAGTTATCCTTACTTGGTTTGACTCTGTAATCATCATCTTCACCGAATTATTGGACATCGTGATGCGCTGTAGCAGCGGACCCTGGCTTTCCTGCCATAACATCCTCTTTTCTCCTCGATGAAACACTTCCTAAGCTGCCTATTCTTTTGACTCAGACGTTACTGCTTTCTCTCCTCTTCTCTTGCCTTTAGACATAGTTCTTCAGCAGAAATTGTCCTTCATCTCCTGCTATCATCATATCGAAAGCAGTGTCTCACATCATGGCTTCTTGGCAGCATTGCGAAGGATCTTCTGTATTTATGGCTTTTGTTGGAGACTATGAGGAACTCGATCGGCAAGGATTCTAGCAGTCTCTTGCAGGCGTATTTCATTGAATCTAGCTTGATTTGAATCCACGATTAAGGACCTATTTACAAATGTAATGCTCCACCTCCACTTTAGGCCCATCTTCACCCTTGACCCTGCCAGAACCGCATTTAGCTCCTTTCCACCGCAATCATTTGAATAGCTGCCTAAAAGGTTCCTGACTACTCCACCTGGCCTATGGCTTCATACATTCAAATTCCACGTCCTTATCTACGTCTTTTCGTCATTTCCATTCCGACTATACCCATCATACTCCTCGCTGCCACCTATTCTCTCTATTGTCCTTCCGGGATATATGTTTGTGTATAATCGCACATATACTCCACTCCACATTCTTTTCTGCTTTTTGCTTTGCCTTTACAGACCCCAAGGGAACTTTTCAAAGATGAAAAACTTGCCAAGCCACAGAGAAAAGGTTACAAAACAATGCTGAGCGTGTGTGTATGGGTTCCAAGGTCTGTTATAGCCCCCCGCTCCTTATCGCGAGGCAAATAAATAAATTTATTTAGCATTTCTTCAGCTATATACGTATGGATGGGTGTGTGTGTGTGTGTGTGCATACCCAAGGAGTTTTCCCAAAGTAGCCCTTTGTTGCGTTTTGAATCGTCTTCAGTGCTCACAGATGGAGGACTTTCACCGTCTAAGTTCTTATTGGCACTTGGGAAATACTAACATTCATCGTGTGGCTTTTGTAAGTGTGTAGGAGTTTTTTTTTTTTTTTTTCCTTAGTTCGTCCTTTTTCTGTCTCTCTGGTAACATGCTCGTGTTTCGTGGGCTTTTTACAATGCCTTTGTTTCGAATTGAATGGGATTTCTTCTTCTTCTTCTTGTTGTTGCTTTTGCTGCTTGCTGCTGCTGCATGTAAGGATAATCGTAATAAGCGGCAACTTCGACGCTAGTTATGCGAAGGAAGGAGGGTTGGTGGAAAATTATGGAAATTCTGCGAAAATTGCACACAGGAATTTGAATTTTGAAAGGAATTTCATATTTTTGCGAAGAGAAAGGGTAGTACAAATGGGTAATCAGAGGATTGGGTGAGGTTATGACTTCCTAACGAACGAGTGCCAAGGAGATGGTGCGCTTAATGTATAGTTGAGGTCGTCGTTCTATTCAAAGAGGGGGTTTCAATGGGAATCAAACAAAAAAAAAAGGGAGATAATCAAATCATACAAGGATTAAGGAAGAGATCTGTTTTGAATCGTTCGAAGGTGCAATGATATCAGGGGACCAGTAGGAATATAGTAAGTTGTGATCCTCATACTCTCGATCATACACTCGCACAGAAGAAGAAGGAAGGGAAATATAAACCCAAAGGAAAGATAGAAGTTGACTTAGACGAAATGGCCCACTTGTTGGAACTAGTGAGCAGCGACTTCACTTAACATGGGACTCACTTCATTCAACACAATTAAGGGAACATCTTTCCAGTGGTGTGCAAGCCATCAGCAGCTTATTGCCCTCTACTATCTAAGAAAGTGCGTGGCTCTCCGACAATACCTAGAGACAGATCGACGAAAGCAATTGGAAGCTCTAATCACACCCGTTCCAGCAACAGAAGGAAGCAAGCAAGAGTCACTAAAGCGTACATTCGACGTGAGAAGCGTAATTACATCAAAGCGGTGGCTTCAGAATCTGCAAGAAAGAAGCTGCAAGAAGGAGTGACTGCAGAATCGTTTACAGAATCACTACGGAGCTAACAGGGGGTCGCACTGGCTCTAGCCAACACCCAGAGCAAGGCTTAGACGATTTGCTGCTTATTTGGGATGAGGAACAACTCAACAGATGGAAGGAACATTTGACCGAAACAGCTGACCGAAAGCCTCCAGTAAAAACAAGATTGCTACCGCGATCAAGGCAATCAAAACAATAAGGCGGTAGGACGTGACCGTATACCACCAGAGCACTTAAGATCAGAACCAACATCTGCTGTATATAGGTATAGCTCTTCCCTCTTGAGGAGAGCCTGGGATGTTGAAGAGCTTTCCTGGTGAATGGGAGAAGAGAATTATTAGCTTCCTAAGAAAGGTAATCTAATCGAATGTGGGGAATCTTTGAGTTGCCTACTATAGCTAAGATAGGAGCGAATAAAGGACGCCGAACAATCAGCTCTGGATCCCCCTGTGTCGACCACATTGGAGACTTAATAGAGCAGTGCGTGGAATACAGATCGCCACGTTATCTCCTGCCGTTTGATTGGAGTTCATTTGGTTTGCCTTACGCAGGAGAGGCATCCTCGATAATAGAATGAAGGCTACATACCCTGAGTCTAAATGTCACGTTCTACACAGAGGAAGATTGTCTGAATGCAAGGTCGAAAGTGGCATACGACAGGGCTGTATTCTGTCGCCAATTCTCTTTTTATTGGTGATCATCGATGTGCTTTATGCAGCTCTATCAAGAGGAGGTGGAGGGCTTCGCTTGATTCTTAGATTCGCAGGCAAACACCTCGACTATGCTGGCTCTCCTTTAGAGTTATGGACCTTCACCAAAAGACAGCAGGTGTAGAGAGGAAGGAGGAGGAGGTCTTAGGGTTGAAGACTAACACGACTAATGATTAGCCTTGGAAGAAACTTATCGGCAGGAACACGCATCTGCATCAGTAGAGATGGAGGACAGTTGGAGAGAAATGGGCTATATTTCCAGGCGCGTAGAAGTACTAGAGGCTTTAGGAAGGACCCAAGAGGAGATACAGGATATACAGGATATGAGTAAGTGAATAAGGCACTAATTGATCTAACCTATCAAAAGCTACCTTTGGAAAAGAAGGTGACGTTTCAGACAGAGAAACTCCGCAGTTCTTAAGCCTACTACTCAACTCAAACAGAAATCTTGAAAGGCCACTTTTAACAAGGTTCATCACTTCACCAAGCCAAGGCAGATTTTCCCATAGAAAAGTTGTCTTTCGGATGCTCCTCAAGGCCAAGAAAATGCAGACACAACTTCCCCCTAATTTATCCAAGTGAACCCTCTCAGACGGACGTTTTCATAAGCCCGCGACCCAGAAATGTCCCATTTGCATAAACGTATTATGATGTCTGTTTGTTCTAGAACCATAACGGCATTTAAACAACTCAATGTCTTGTTCTATGATGACCTACAGACTGACAAAGGGTCCAACAGCGACTAGGATAATCTCCGAGTTCGGATAAAATAAATAATCAGCTTGGAACCCATGTCATAGTATAGGTACTCCTCCTACGTGGTTTTTTTAAAGAAATATTTGCATTTTTACGGTCTGATACTTCAAGTTCAAAGCCATACTCTACCAGACGCAAGAAAAAACAATAACTCATCAATTTATTTGCCAAGACAGCAGAATGAGTTGTTTAAAGGACTCACGGCTGAGAGATGCCGTGACCACCATCGTCATCATGAACAACATCGCATCTTTGAAGGTTAATTGGAAACAAGTATACGAAAAGATGAAGAAGAATAAGAAACAAATAAACAAGCAAGCACACATTCCAAATAGAAAGAAAGAAAAAAAAGAAAGTAGACAACCAGGACGACCGCACCAGCGCCCCTAATTGGGATCAATTAAGGCGCATAGTCGTAGAAAAGATGCTGATTTTGCATGCCTCTTCCCTGCTCCACCAATCTGAATGTAGACATACGAAAAATTTGTATATATGGCGGACGTCATCCAATTTTGTGGTGGCCATGTGACCACAAGATGCATGGACATGGCCAAGGAACACACACAACCTTGTGCGGTTTCGCTGAACTCTGGTTAATTTTTTCTGAACGGATTATGGGCAAGCAAAAGGAGAAGACGAAATTAAATAACAATAATAAATGAAAATTGAATCTTGTGAAAGGCTGTACCGCCGCACATGGGAGCCAAGAGCCAAGAGTCGCCGCCGACTACCAGCAGTTGGCACTGACCTCAGTGAACCTCAAGTCGTTTCATCTGATTTACTCTGTGTCGTCTTACTAAGAGAGAGAGAGAGGTCAAGTGAGTGGGTGAACAGAACAGCAGAGGCTTTGGGAAACCATTTTTCTGCTGTTCAATTGTGCGTTTTACTACTGTGCCCATCATGGTCTGGGGAGGAGGACGACAAGATTGAGTTGGGTTTTGTTTATGTGGAATTCGGTCGATTGGTTTGGAATGCAAAACGTCTGTGAATTTTAAAAATGCCAAGCTATATCGGTGGGATGTCCTTTTCCTTTGGGTTCGAGTGGGAGACAGACTGAAGAGTGTCGTTATTCTTCACGTAAGTTGAGTCTAATTGGAATAGACTCTAATGACATGGAAGAGATATCTATCTATCTATCTATCTATCTATCTGTGGGTAAAGGGTCGCGGTAATGGGTACCAACTTTAATTTAAAAAGTCTGAAGAGCTTTACAGCACAGAGGTCATTTGATGGACTTAATTATACGCTCGGATGACAGATGTAATGGGTTGGGTTTTATTTCTATTGGCGGCATTCAAGCAAAGGATCGATTTGCCAGCCAGCCAAGGACATGACGGAAGAGGTTATTCAAACTGTGGTCTTCTAGTTAAACGAAAACCCGCCAGCAGATACGGGAAAAGACAGAGCAAACAGGGAGGAACTGCTTCGCAGTCTGAAAGGGTAAGAGGACGATTTTTGACCCCAGAAATCTCGCCTGCAGAAGAGGGGACAATCGACTAGCTGCCACATATAGAGTATGACTCATAGGTATAAGGAGCCGGAAGTGTCCAGTGGACAGGCCTTCAGTCCTTTCTGCTGAGAAGCAGCTATTGTCGGCCTGAGCAGAGAGCAATGGCACGCATAATTGTGTTCCCAAAATCAACCTTGAACGTGGGATTTACCAACTCTGGTTACGATCCAGACACTGTCTTCTCAGAGCTGTGTCCAGCAATCTCTACTTGGACCTGTTCGCAGTCAGTTGTTGCTTTCCAAGGAGACACACAGCCGACTGCTTTCTAGTCTCTAGTGTCCTACATCGAAACCTCAGAATAGCAGATGGCAAGAGCCACGCATCTTAACCAAGTCCTCTGTGCATCTCCTCGTTCGAAGTTCCAAGAAAAGACCTGTTTACAGAGAATCTAGAGCGGAGGCAGAAAATTCGAGCAAGCTTCCCTACAGGCCATACAAACTATTCTTTGAAATTCAAACCAAAGTTTTCTATCTAGGATTGCTCCTAAATATTTGGTTGTCATGGAGAAAATGCGGCCGAGAGAGAACCAACCTCTGGGAGAGACATAGCCTAACCATACCTGTACTTCTTATAGCAACTACTGAGTTATAAGCCGTGTTTTATTGGAAGGCGTATAGCCAGTTAGGTAAATTTCTCCACACAAAGCAATAATAAAACGAAAAAGTGAAGGTAATTTAGCCAGTAACCCAAAAAGGGAACATAAGTGAGGTGAACTTCGAATCATAGATGGCGTTGACTCTAATTAAAGACAAGAACCATAAAAGTAGGATTTGTACGTTAGTAGTTGTTGTCTAGAGTCCGATTCAGCATCATGTAAGATTGGAATGTCATTTTAAAAGAACATACAGCTCCTTTACAACTACTTATAGAGATAACTTAGTTACAAACCGTGTTTTATTGGAATGTGTATAGCCAGTTAGGTAAATTTCTCCACACAAAGCAATAATAAAACGAAGAAGTGAAGGTAATTTAGCAAGTAACCCAAAAAGGGAACATAAGTGAGGTGAACTTCGAATCATAGATGGCGTTGACTCTAATTAAAGACAAGAACCATAATAGTAGGATTTGTACGTTAGTAGTTGTTGTCTAGAGTCCGATTCAGCGTCATCTAAGATTGGAATGTCATTTTAAAAGAACATACAGCTCCTTTACAACTACTTATAGAGATAACTTAGTTACAAACCGTGTTTTATTGAAAAGCGTATAGCCAGTTAGGTAAATTTTTGCACAAAAAGCAATAATAAAATTAAGAAGTGAAGGTAATTTAGTCAGTAACCACAAAAAGCGGTCGTACAGTATGGAGAAAGTCGAATCATAGATGGCGTTGACTTCAATTGTAGACAGTAACCATGGAAGTAGGGATTGTTCGTTGTCTAGAGTCAGTGCCATAAAAGAGTTGACTGAAAAGTGCGTATGAAAGTGACTAGGGACGTTGTTTTGAGAGCTGGCTATGGACTTTCCAATAAAACACGCCTATAGTCAGAGCAATAGCATCGTAAGTGAAGTATGTACGTGTTATTAGAAAGGCACAACTCATGCGTTTCTCAAAACAGAAACTATGTACATTCAGTTAAGACTGCGCCAAGTTTTAAATTCATTAGCTTGCATGATGAGTCAATCTTATAAGCATATTCAATTCAAATCACGAACTTTGATATCCCCCGACAATTTCCACTCTCCCAAGACCATTACCCTACTCAAATTCAATTAAATTCCAAGTTTCTTCACATTTTAACCACACAATCGAAATCCAATTGAATCCAGCTAATAATTCTCGAAAAATTGATACCATCACCTCGTTTGTCAGCACACAAAAATGAGTCGCCCTAGTACCTCACGTACTCACAGACATTACTCACCACCGGCTAATGGCTGCAAGGGGCTGCTGCGCATACTAAGTGCCGACATTAGACCAAATCCACTGGCCATATCGTCACACATGATCTTCGATGTTCAGATCGTTGCGACACGGCCGCCCACGAGCATGAGGCAGCAACTAATAAGCAAATTCCCAGCGAGTCTCCATTTGCTGCCAATTCTGATCGTTTGACGGATGTCGATGAGCATGACAGATAGCCACTTTTGGGCTTGTGTTATGATTCGATTCTGACACTTGAATACAAATCACCGCGATGACCAAAAAATTACGAGAGACACAAGTAAGCAAGCGAGTGTATCGTGTGTCCTGAGTCATGGTCAGAGTCGTGCCTCTGGCTGCCTGACAGTGATTCGGTGAAACGTTGCTTTATTTACTTTCCATTGCACGTGAAAATTTAATTCCAGCTCAAAAGTGTTCAAGAAAATTCCCAGAGACAGTGAGTGCTGGTGGTTGGGGTTCCTTTCTTCTTTTTTTCTCAAAGAAAATGATTGCTTTGGCAATTCTCTATCTCCTCTTGTGTGTTGGCTGCTGGGTCCATGGATAAAGGACTCTTCAAAGACGAATTGTGTGTGTGTGTGGCCAAAAGAGTGTTGAGGAGCAAAAAATCTTTAAGACAATTCAAAGTCCTGGACACGTAGTGTAGTGTATTTCTTGGCGTACAATTCTGCGGCGGCACTTAAGGCAAAAAAAGGATTCTTCCATGCATTCTCAGCACTCGTCCTTATCGAAACTGACAAAAAAAAAAAAAAAAAAAATCCAATAGAAAATGGCAGAATGTTGCTGCTACTCGAGCAAACACACAATACATCATTATCAAACGGATTTTCGAGGATATATCCTTGCTATAGTCTCTCCTCTCCTCTCTCTGTGTGTGTTGTCTTTTTTTTTTATTATTTCACTCCCTTTGTGGCATTTATTATATTTTTATTGTGTGCGCTAGAAGTCCCGTATGTTGCACTTTTATTCCAAGGATAGTGGAGCAGTATGTGGTGGTTTTTGTTGAAAGGATGATTCTTCTTCATCATCATCATCATCGTCGTTCTCATCAGATGTGTGTGTGTGAAAATCGTCATTTAAGGATAAAGCTAACACAATTCCAGGCACAAGTACAAACATACACAGCTGAAGACCACTAACCGCTGCATAAAAGGAGTAAAATATTAAGTGGTTACGACGAAAAGTCCGTTCTTTAGAGTTTTCTCTCTTGTTTTCTGTTTTTTTTTTCTCTCAAATGAATCCTTTGGTTGGAAAGATTGCTAAAAGAATGGCGCTTTGAGGAAAGGAAATTGTTCGTTTGATTTAACGCACAAGAGTGTTGAGGAGAATGAGAAAGGAAAT
The DNA here is from genome assembly GCA_949716465.1 of Chalcosyrphus nemorum. Classification (NCBI taxonomy): domain Eukaryota; kingdom Metazoa; phylum Arthropoda; class Insecta; order Diptera; family Syrphidae; genus Chalcosyrphus; species Chalcosyrphus nemorum. The sequence goes on along the minus strand of OX454334.1, from coordinate 59,869,723 downwards.
TGCAACAAATTGCGGAAAAGAATAAAAAAAAGAGGTGGGCTACCGCAGGGTTCCATCTTAGCAACCGGTGTCGTTCTTTTGTGTGAGAAATTGAAACTAGCGCGTGGTGGCGCTGCAATTTAAAGAGGTTTTGGGCAGTGTGGCTGCTTAATTGGGTTGAGGAACAAAACAGGAAAGAGAACAGGCTAAAGGGGCGGCTTTGCTTGTCAAGAAAGCTTACAGTAGAGGGCACAGCAAAGGGAACACTCTTAACCTTTTAGGAGGCTTCAATTTAGATAGAAAATACCAAGATATGATAGACAGAGTTAAGACAGTTTTTGAGCTACTTTTTAGCCTTACAGTAGAGGGCACAGCAAAGGGGACACTTTTAACCTTTAAGAAGGTTTGAATTTAGATAGAAAATACCACGCAAGATAGACAGCTTTAAGGCAGTTTTTGAGCTACTTTTCTGTGTCATTTCGACTTACATTTTCGCCAAATATACAACTTGAAAGATCGACATCTTCAACTCAATTAAGGTGGCGAAAATTCTCCCCATTTTACGAAATATCTATCGATTATTTGTCCCCCGTTCCAATGTCGGAATCCGCCTTCCTTGCGCTCGGATTTGAACAAACTTCCATTCAATCGATTAAGAGCAATTGACGAAAGACTTAATCCCCTTCAGAACCCGATACACAAGAACCCATTACCTAATAGATACGTATAACTCTTCTCTACTTCTTATCTTCTTGAAAACTTCCATATTTTCTTGCCAAAGTACCTATTCTTGAGCGAAAGTTTTTCCTCTATTCAACGGAGGAGATAACGAACTCAAGACAGTCAAGGGTATCTGAAAAAAGAAAAACAAACGCCACGCCGTTCATCAACCCATTTTTCATCCCCCGCTTTCACCCGCTTTTGATCTCAAACAAGGCCAAACATCAAGATAGACAAACATCAATCTCATTCCGCTACTGCAGCAGCAGCTCCCTCCACGTGTGCATCGTGCATCAAATACCACCATCAGCATCATCATCAAACCTCAATAGCTCAAGCTCCCCCTCGCTCGCCATCCTGCCGCCGCAAAGCTTGTGCAATATTTTATTAAATAATAAATGAACGAAACGTTTTCTCGCGCGTACACACAGAGATTGATTAAAATTCCATCAGCCATCGAAGCAAAGAGTCCTTCTTCCCATCCTCCTTCTTTCCTCTTCAAGTTGCATGCATAGCACGTTCCATTATCCGAAGACCTATCTCAACATCCCTAGGGTGAGTGAGAAGTAGCAGCAGCAGCAGCAGCAAATTAATGAAAGCGATTCAATAATTTGTTGAGACAGCTTTTAAGCTCCTAGTGTATGAAAACGCGCTAAATACATACATAGAGGTGTGTGGAGTAAGGAGTTTCTAACGTATGGTAGGAGACTTACCTTCTGGACTGTCAATTTCATAGTACATTTATCCAGTAGCTCGATTCGAAAAATCCTTATTATTCACACAAAAAAGTCACCACATCTATCTAGTATCTAACGCGTTCAAGGCTTCAATCTCAAAAAAAATATTTACTCAAAAGCGGTTTAAAGATTTTTGTTTTAAAGCCCTGCCATGGCATCAATCTTATGACACGACGACGACGACGACGACGACGCACAATGAAAAATGGCCAAACGAAAACAAGGCGCTGGTGATTTTCTAAGGATTTCCTGACAGATGTTTCGAACTCCACGTAGCTAGGCCATTTATAACCTTCCAAAAACCGCGATTCAGTCAGAAACCCACATAAATAATGCCTACAACCGAAGAAAAAATAAAATCATACTCTGCATATCCCGTCGTGGACCATCGACAACAGGCACACACCAAAAAAAAGTCGCTGGTCGCCTTGTCTCTGTCACACTTGAGCACGCACACCACACTAAACACAAACACTCTCGCGTATGGATTCGCACACGCACACACTTGGAACAGGAAATGAGATTTCCTATTCGGCTTTAATTCTATTTATTTTCGTCCTGGTTTTCCCTTATAACTCTTGGATCCTTATTTCCACCATTTTTCGCTTAAAAAGTTTAACCAATCGCGCGATTAATTTTACCACACACTTGCACTTGTTAGTTTTTTTCAGCTTAAAATTGATTTCTTCCACTTGAAAAGGATATCAGAGAGTGTCCTGTCCTGTTTGTAATTTAGAAAAAGTTTTTTTTTTTATTAAAACGTTAAGGTTTGCAAAACTGACGGGCGAACACTGGTCGACTGAAAAGTTTGCTTGCAAATCCGTAAAGGATGCGAAAATTACCGTCGTTTTGCCTTATTGTATGAATGTGTGTGGTTGTTTCTTTTTTTTGTTATTCTCTTCTCAATATCCTGGAGCAGTATGAGACAGAATGCCAACACGTCATGCGCTGGAAGGAGATGAGTATAGTAGTATGCAGGAAATGCTGTTGCTAAAAATATTTTTTTTTTTTTTTCTGTGTTTAAGTTAAGTCCTTATTTATTTTCTTGCAGTTGGCAATCGAACAAGAGAGAGAGAGTGAAACTGTGAAACTGTAAAACTGGTGAAAATTCCAGGATATAAAATCCATGCAATGGAGTTGAATCCCCTAAAGTGGAGAGAAATCCCGGTAAAAGCTCAACTTCAAGTGAGAAATTCAAACATTTTTTTTTTTTTTTTAAAAAAGCCTTTTGACGTAGTAGCTCCCTTTCGGGGAAGTGTGGTGCTTCAATTGTCCTGGATTATAGAGAAAGTTTTCGTGCATGAAAATTCCAATGCATTCGAGGGAAAATATTCATTGGAATTTTATAGAAAGCTTTAACCCTTAGAAGGAGAGGGCAGAGTCCAACTGCGCATAATCTCTCTTCTCTCTGTGTTCCCCTCATTTGAACGAAAGTTTTTTTTCCCCTAAATTGATCCCTTGTGAGAGTAAACTCCCCCTTACTGGACTCCCCTAACTAGGAGACACTCAAGTTCGAAGCTCCTACTTTAGGTGGCGCTTTAATTGCCCCGCGGGGCTTTTTTCGCCCTTCCACCATCGCCCGATGGCAATGGATTTTATGTGTTAGATGCTTGAAGGGAAATTAAAGCTTTTGAGCTCGTCGTAGGATGGGAAATCCGTTTTATGTGAAAACTTTTGATGCTGTTGCAAGTGATAGCAATCAGTTGGTGTGTAACTGAAAGTAGGCAATGATTTTTGATGTTCGAATGGACTTAACTGGAAAATGGAGCACGCATTTTGTAGGGCGATAGTGTGGCACACATGAGAACTGCGATGGTTTGAAGCATAGATAGCAAATTTGTTGCGAACTGATCAATAAGATGTCTGAACTCATGAATTTAGATGCTTTCAACCTGTGATTGAAAAAAGGATGCTAAATTGTTGGGGCAAAACTCTGTGTTTGCAATTTTTATAGTGAACTCACGCTCACTCACGTGACGTCACTTTAGTAAGTGTGACTATGTGAATGAAAAGTGAGATTTTTTTTTTGTCTGAGACGAGTAAAAGAAAGTCATACTCTTCTTTACACTTAAAGCTCAGATGGTCACGTGATATTATAAAAAAATAGCGTGATGTCATGCGATAAGGTATATGAACGATAGGTAAGAATGCCATTTGTGAAGCTGTGATTGACGAAAAGCGGCGAAAATTTTGAAGCACAATTGTATATTTGCAGTTTTTATAGTGAACTCACGCTACTTTGAGTGACGTCACTTTAGTAAGTATGACTACGTGAATGAAAAGTGAGAAAATTGATTGTCTGGGATGCAGAAAAGAAAGTTGTACTATTTGTACACCAGAAGCCAAGGAACTCGCGTGATACTAGCGTGATGTCATGCGATACGGTACATCAACGAAAGGTTAGAATGATATTTCACAGGCAGTATTTGAAAATCAGTGAAGCTGTTACACTTAAGTTGTTTTTTTTACATATAAGTATACAAGGAAGATAAGAAAGGAAGATGGCGCTGGTGAGACATCTGAAAACTGCGCTCATGATTCTCATCAGTTCACAGACAATTCTTCTTATTCAGAGAAACAAGTCACGATTCAAGGACCTTTTACATACTCAAAACAATCAGGTTTCCTAGAACTACGCATCGCAGTCGCAGGACATTAAAGTAACCTCTTAAGCCAGAGAAAAGCCCAATTAAAAATAAATTTAAATCTGCCAACGCAAGCACTCAGCACTCCTGCACATGTTTCGAAGATTCATCGCACATGCCATTAAATTCTAATAAAATTCCTTCTCGACGTGGCTTTACCTTTTAAAAGGCTTTGGCGACAATTTATATCTCAAAAGGACTCTCTCATAGAATGCTCCTCCTTTTCAGTTCATTTAATCACATAGCTACCTAGTAATTTTTTTGCCAAATGTGTTCTACGACTCCCATTACAGAGTCATTTACCCCCTTTTCAAGTAGGCTTCTACCGGAGGACATACCCTAGATTTCCAAAAAAAAAAAAATAAATAAATAAAAATGTTGACAGGAGCAAACACAAAAAGAGAAGAAAAAAAATCATATCGTCACCATTCTGTCTGCCAAAACAAATCGACAAGGAGGCGAACAGGATAAAAGGAAAAAAAAAATAAAGCAAAAGTCAACTTTTCTCCGCCCGACCGCCCCCAAGTCCATGCCGTCTCTAGCCCCCTCTGCCGGGCGTTAAATCCAAATTGCACAATAAAACCAAATTAGGATGAAATAAATTTACTACTGCACGACGCAAAAATTATCCTTTACACCCTCTGCCTCCTCCAGCTTGTGTCTTCCAATCTCTCTGGAGGTTGCTCTGTGCTGTGTTTTTTCTTTTTCGCGAAAGAGAGTGAAGCATGAAACGCAGCACTTTACAAGGACATGGCGGCGGTATATATGTATGTTTGTGTATGAAGAGGACAAGCGCAAGGAAGGAAGGAAGAATTTTTATTGCAATGTTTGCTCACTCAACGTTTATGATGATCACTTTAAGCCATTTTTATGGCCGCACATGAGTTATTTAAGGAGCCTCTTTTGCGCCACATACCACCCCACACGACGAAGACACCGTGTGTTAGGCAAAAGGATACTCTCAGTCGGATGCCATTACACACACACAGGAGTAGAAGAGGAAGTCAAGAAAGAGAAGAAGGCGCGCTCACATAAAAAAGAGGAAAATTGTATCCTAGGTGAACAACGAGACACTTAGGAGCGCATCATCATGAATTTGCACAGCACTGGCTGAATGGTATAGTTGCGCGACTTTGCAAGGATATTCTATACCACCTCCTACTGATCTATGGTGGTAGAAATATCAACAGGAATACAGGCGAGGCAGAGAAAAAAAAACTCTTTGCAATTGCAGTGTGAAGAATATAATTAACAAGATTGTCGCCTACAGTGGAGGGACAAACGGCAGGCGGCAGGACATTTACATTTCCACCTACACACAGAGAGAGAGAGCAGAAGGAGGGTATATTATTAATGTGAATAGCGGCAGTGTTGCTGCTTCTGGTGATATCCCAATGAATATCTGCATAAATCCTTTCGAAATGGCTTAGGCAACAGGGGAGACGACATAGACTCTCATTGCAAGTCTGCTGTGTATATCCTTGTTGCATTTTTTTTTATAAATTTATGATTCTTCTTCTTTTTTTTCTTGTTGTTGCCCATATAATGATATCAGGCGACGGCAAAGATGCACTCTGTGTGCGGTAGGGAGAACAACAGGATACTAGCCCCATGTATAAATAGGATTTTGTTCTGTGAATGTTTGGTTTCCACCTCCTAGCGAGCGTAAGAGGCAAAGGACCGTTTAAATAAGTGAGAAGTGCATGGAATCCACTACTTGGTGAGTACATACACCAGCCCCTTTGGCTTTGGGTTAGGAGAACGAATTCCGTCTGAAGTGGTTTTTGTAAAGATATCCAATTTATATCCTCTCTTCGTCCTTGTGTGAGTTGGTCTCCAATCTGAGCTTTCCATGGAAATTACATAAATTCTTGTACCGTTAAAGAATTTTTTTTTACTTGGCAGAGCGAAGACGGCAGAAATGAAGGCTGGGCATAGTATGGGAGGGAAAATAATTGAGTTGAATACAATTAAATGTGTTTTTTGTCTCTCAGTACAGAGAGAGAGGGAATAAAAGGCTCTGGAAGCGAAGAAAAAATACGAGTGCATCGAAATACATTCGAACTCACGTGACATTACGCGCATTATAGTGGTAATATGTGAACTCACGTGATGGGTCATATGAAAGAACTTGGAAATTGGTTGAATGTGGAAAGATTCTCTTGAGATGCAACATACGAGTGATTATCACGCATTTTGATCGCAACACTGCGTGAGTTTGCGTGATTTCATATGAATTTGGGGTCAAAAGTATGACAAATGCATGTCCATGTCGCACAAATAGCTTGAAATCGTTCAAATCATTTGATTTAAATGTGATATGGTATCATGTTCACGTGACGTCACGTTGATTTGCATAAGAAAGTGCAAAAAATTAATAAAGTCATACATTTCCTGTCATTTTACGGGCGCTTCTCAATTACTGACCGACAGAATGTGTTTTAGACGTGAGGTTACACGTGATTTCACATGTTATAGCACTTAATGAGATCCCCCTTCAGAAAAGTACAGATTTTATCCCATTTTAAGTTAATTTGAAAGATTTAAAAAAAGAAAAAACCCCACTCCATGCAGAAAATGAACATAAAAGTTTCGCTCAAGTTGCAAACTCCCCGAAAGTCGAGTAGAAAGACCGAAAATTTCCATTGTGCCCATGTGTGTAGGTACATATCTCTGTGTATAGTTGTCTGCACATGAAGCATAAGAGTCATGTCATGGAAAATTATAATTTTATTAGTTATGTAGGGATTGCATCGCGCATCTACACAAACGGGTACCATGGCCAAACAACTGGGTAATAACAAGTTAAACGGTTTTCGCCTTTTTCACTTTTGTGGGTGAGGTTTTCTCTTTCTCATTTTTTTTTGTTTTTTTTGTTGCCTTTCCTTTGGTTATGGAATTTTGCCCGTTTTGAAGTGGTCTGTGTTGCATTTCATAAAAGAGACAAGGAGAAGGGGGAAGCATAATGTGCAACATGCACGTCACCATCCTGTTGAACAAAAAAGGCAAAAGGTGTATCGGGGGCGACTTTAATATTTTGTATAGTCAGTGCAAAAGTCAAAATGTGTTCTTGCCATTATTTGCTTCATTGTGTGGTTGATGGTTTTCGGTTGAGGAGGATGCTTGCTGCTGGGTGGTCATCGCACTGGACAAAGGATGGCTGGACATAAAATGAAGAAATTATTTTTTATAGCCCAGTTCTGGGGATAGAGGTAGTAGCAATGCAATGCAGTAAAGATACTTGACTTGTTGCTGTGTATCTATAGCTTCTTAACCGACGATGACGATGTCATAAAGACACAATGGCTATCATGTGATTGTTGTCACAGGAATTTGAGACTACGATCATGCATATAGCACGAATCGATGGTATTACTCAATGACTGCATCTGATGGTAGTGAGGATCAGCTGTCATAATGATCACGTCTGACAGTTGATACCATGAGATCGTTTACCATTGATTCATGATAGCTACGTGCCAGAAGTAGTCAGTATCGTATGTCGGTAATGACACGCGATCATAATAATGCTTTTGTTACTGATTTCTTCTATTGATCACCTCTTTTGAATACTGTGATTCAACACGGGGTTGAAGGTTCGAGTCTCAGAGAGTTTTTCTCGGCCTCATCTCTTGTGGGCTACTCTAATAAAAATCCTCTTTCAAAATCACCAACAGTTAAGACTTGGCGTAGAGCCGTAAGGCCATAACATACGTGCAGAAATGTACACTGTGTATAGCACGTGTGAATCTAGGCTTTGGCTTGTCGGAAAGCAAAGATACTTTAGAGTAACGATTGTAGCCTCAACGCGTACATCCCCTTCTTAGAGTAAGTAATTGACAATTCATGTCATGTTGACTGCTGTAGCAGGAAGTCACTCATCAAAAAGTCAAACATCAGTTGGCAAAGACTAGCTAATAAGAAACCCTTGTCACTTATCTTGTAAATAAAACAAATCTCCGGTCGTCGTCTTGGGACAAAGGGACAACAATAAATCCTGTCTTCTAACAAAATGCAAACAAATCCAAACAATGCACACACAAAACAGAGTAACAGAACAAAAAAAAAAAAAAAAAACAACTAAAAGAAAATCACAATTGTCCTTTTAGATAACTAAAACATAAACGTTCTCCCGGGGACTCATGGTCAAGCATTTGAAACACAACATGCAACCCCTCCCCCTCGTGTAATTTAATTAAGAACTTACACACAATGCACGAGCAATCGTACACACACACACCATACATATTCCCCAAAGTCCATTTGTACTGTGTGCTAGTGTACAAAAGGACGAATTCAAATATTTATGTGGACATTTGAGATTATCCTTTTCACGAAAACAAGTCCTCCAGTCGGTTGATTAAAGCGACCCCCGGAACACAGTTTGACTGTCAAAACACTGCGCCGGCGATAGGGAAAAGGATTATTAATCAAAGAATTTGACTTTCACTTTGTGAAGGACATTACTGACCATATGCGCCAGTGAAGGTGTCAAATATTTGTCAACGTATGACGGGGAGGGTTTCACCCTTAAATCGAATTTGTCGGGGGAGGAGAGAGACTGCACTCGGATTTCTTTATAGTGACTGAATGGCTACTAATTTGCTAGAGTTAAGAGTCGTCCTTTGTCATCGGGTTCCTTTTGTTTTTTTTTTGGATTGAAAATCCAAAACCATAAATCCGTCAGTTTGGCGAGCAATTAAAAATAAATCACTCTCCTGTGGTGAGCGCTGCAACTTACTCTGCCAACAAAACACACAGGTCCTTGTACGACGAGTATCTCCTACTCGATTATGGTCGAGATATTCGAGACTTTGTCCTTCTCGTCTGCTTTCTGTAATTCGCCATGAAAATCGTTCCCTGGAGCCACATAGATCGCTGCTGCTGCTGCTGCTGGTGGTGGTGGTGGTGCTGCCCAGTGGTAGTCCCTCGTCCTTCCCCCTCTTATGTTGAAGAAAATAAAAGCAACTTCTCTCTCTCACACTCTATGTCTGCGGTAACGAAGTATACAGCAAGACGAAATCACGATTAAAAGTGTGATTATCCCTTCCAGTGGTAAGGCAAATTATTGGGTGCCCTTGGGCGATGATAGACCCTTCCTAATCCTTGGCTCCTCAAGCATCTTCTTGGTTCTTCTTTGTGGACATGATGAAGATGTCGCCTTGGCATCGTATACACATGCATACAACCCCCCCCCCCCCACACGATGACAGTGTGATGTGGAGTCTCATGAATTCATGGTGACTCTTGATGTAGATCTCACCTAGGTATCATAACCTTTGCACGCTCCACCGGTGTAGAGCATCATAAACCCGTGTGCCCTCGTCGGTTGGTGGCAACAAAACACATTGTTATATGCCCTGCGGGAGGATAAAATAAGGTACAGTCCTGGATGACTTTCAGTGTGTAAGGATACTGATAACCATGTCATCTCCTTTTATAGTGTCTTGTAAGTTTGTCCAAAATGGTTTTTTTTTGAGGAAAAAAACTCCTTTTTGTGGTATACGAGTACTTAAAGCGGTTTACTTGTGTTGTATGAGGCCTGGAGCGGTTCAAGTTATGGTTTTACAGTTTGTTGTGATGTGGGCAACACATTCAGCGATGATGATGGATGAGACGTGAAGATTTATAGCTTTGGTGACCTATCGCCTTAGAGGCTTAACAGGACTCAGTCGTAAAAAAAGCAGGGGACTTGAGGAGCTCATTAGTTCAGGTTATTTGTTGGTTAATGATGCATTATGTTTCCGTTCTAAGTCTGTGATAAATAACCCTGGAGAGTGACCAATACAACCACGAGGGAAGGGGTAATCGTCGCCCAAGCCCAATCTAAAGTGAGCATCGAAAGCTTTCACTTGAAAAGCACATCTACCTCTGACGCGAAAATAATTCTGTGAATTATAACTGAATGCAAATTTCCCATATGATGACGCGTGGGATAGTAAAGTTCTTAGAATCGACAGCGAGAAAGAGACATAAACAGTGAATGGTACAACGAGACAGTAAACCCTCGTAGGTGGTGTTCCCCAAAGCTCCATACTAGGGCCGCTACTGTGGAACTTAAGGCTTTGAATCTGATGACATAGCAATAGCAGAGAAAGGCAGAGACCAGACTTTTGGAAGGGTTTAAAGAAAGACTTAGAACTAAAAGAGAAAGGGACATAAGCCTTTGCTCCTTAGCAGCAGACGAGTCATGGAGGCTATTAGAGCAACTGAGGATGACCACCAGAGCTTCAGTCGCATGGCACTACTAAAGATACAAGGTTGAGTTGCAAGCAACACCTGCAGAAGGAAGCTGAGAAGGCAGCATCAACAACGGCTGCCCTGGCAGAGATCATCCCAAATAACGAAGGATCGATAGAAAAGGAGACTGCTCTTCAGCTGTTTCGATGGTGCCCTTCGGCTCCAAAGTATGGACAGAGAGCGTGAACTGAATAAGAGTATTTGTCATTGCTAATTCGGTGAACGAGTACACGAACTACTTCGTTCAATCAAAGAGTTACAAAGGAGACAAAAGGAGACAAAGGAGAAAGGAGAAAGTTGCTTTACATTCATTCGTACGACGAGTGATAGATTTTGCTTTCGTACAATGACCGATTCGTTCACAGAGGTGTGATTCGATACATAAACCCACTTTTAAATGACGCCCAAGGAAAGTATCGTACTAGCAGGAGGAGGACAGGACAACGGCGTTAAAGTAGGTACAAGAAGTGCAATGACAAGACAGATGGATACAGCAATTGACTTGGACATAGAGAGGCAGTTGGATCAACAGGAAGCATGAGAAGCTGTATTTCTATCTACTGGTCATGGACATGAAGACGAGTCCTATTGCCAACCTTGCGCCAGTTTTGACAAAAGCCTAAGGCTCTCAAGGACTGGTTTTGCATTCAGAACTTTAGCTGACGTTTCAGAGAACTGGTAGGACACATGTGGTTCCTGATAAATCACAAGGAAAGACAATTACCCCAGACTTTCACCCCTACATTCAAAGGCTTACTCCCGAGTTATTACCCTCAGCAATCCCTCAAGGTGGGATAAACCTATCACACTAAAACGAGGCCAATGTAACATCACTTCAAGGCTCTTCATGTCATTTAAAAAGCAAAGAAAGAAAAAGAGACACAACCCCCCCTCCCCATCAAATCCTCGTAACCAGAAATCCATGCTCATAATGCACCCCATTCGCACATCCCTTCTTGGGCGCGTAAAGCTCAGTTTATTATCCCCCATTCGCATTCCCGACTGAAGGCCCACTTCACTTTTCGCCCATTCCCGACATATCACCTCTTGGAATTTTCTAATTACACCGTAAAGTTATGTTACTATTAAAACGAATTTATGCCCTGGGCTATAACTTTTGCGGGAAACTTCCACGGCAGTGGCAGTGGCAGCCGCCTCCTCCTCCTCCTGACAGTGAAGAGATCTAGGGGAGGGGAGTTTCACAAGAGAAGAGAGACTTTTCCTCTGCAGCGCTTTCGAAGATTTACGACGATTAATGACACTTAATCCTCGGGATGAAGGTTGGATACACAGGTCCTATATACATATGTATATGACGGAGAGGAGGTTGAAATATATTTATGTATATATGTGTGTAACGGCTAATGTACTCACCTCTTTGTACTAGGAATGCGCTATCCCGTTCCAGGACCAAATCAGTTTCGTTTATGTTTGCTGTATCTTCGGAGATGTTGTCCGAGTTGCGTGCCGATTGTATGGGATTGTAGTCGTAAGGATTAGCCCCGTTTCCGTTGGTGATACTCAGTGCTGGGGCACTGGACTTGTAATGATGCTGATATGATACAGCCGCCGCCGCCGCCGCCGCCGATGAGGGGCGATGCTGTTGTGGCGGTGTATATGGATTGTTGTAAATATTACGACCGCCGGTTAAATTGTTCACTTGAGCGTGTTGTTGCTGTTGCTGTTGTTGTGTTGGATAGGTGGCTGTGGTCGTTTTGTCGCTGTTAGCGATTGGAGTTAGTCCATTAATTGGGTAGTGACGGGATTTACCTGCAAAAAAATAAAAAAAAATATTTTAGTGTGATGAGACAGTCGAGCATAAAAGATGGACTGGGATATAGCCAATAAAGCCCAGAGGATGTGGTTAAGTATTCAAAACTATTACAAGGAAGTGGATTATAAACTAGGCGCAGCTATAAAAGGCTGACGGTGGCGACTATAAAAGCGGAGGAGTCCTGACATTTCCGATGGTTGTTGGGCTTACTAATAGGCTCCTTCAGCTCGAATTGGGCCACTTTAAAGGAGATTTTAATGGGTCATTGGGATACTGTGGCTACAAGGTTTTAAAGGACGAATTAATGGCTTGTTGACTAATCAATTCGAGTGCTGGGAAGACGTAGTAGAGGCAGTCTATTTGGATGTGTGGTATAATCAAGTAATAGGACTTGTGCTCGGCTTCTAGAATGCCGTGATTTGTGGGAAGGACACAAAGATCTTTGAGGCCAATAGTAGCTTCCTTAACTTGGCTATGATACTAGCAGTCCCTTGGTTCTGAATTTGAGTACACAATAGGAGCTTAATGTCTTGCTCAAGCTTCCATTAAAACCTGTCAAAGGCTTAATCTTATAGGCACACCTCTAGGTACTTGAGGTCGGTTAAAAACGCGTTTTTCTCTGTGTTTTGGAATGAAGGACTTCCATGCAATGACCACCACTGAACTATACTACGTCGTAAGACCTTTCTCTTGCATCTGCTCTAGCAGGAACGAATACAACTTGACACATAGGGAGTACATAGGCCATAGCTGCACATACAGACGGATAAGAACCTCTGGGAAAAGCAAGATCAATCCGACTCCCAAATCATAGCAGGGCTTTCAATGCGAAGGTCTTGGTAGTGACAGGAGGCTGTGAGGCCGCAGTAAGCACAAAACCTTCGAAAGGTTTCACCTTCTTCTTCGACAAGCAGGCAACCTTATGATGGACTGTCGGGCAAAGGAAGTTCGACAGTGATCTCAAGACACACGGTCACCTCTATGAATACCATGCTCACCTCAAAGATACCATGGCTCACACTTAACAAGGCCATGATATACATATATGAAAAGAATGGAAGTTCCTTCTAACCTTGTGGGTATCATCAACTGCCTCTGACGGAAGAAGAACTTTGCTGAAGCTGTGGCGATAAGGGAATAGTAGAGGAGGATACAGCACTCTTTCTATGCCTGTGTCGTAGGTATTCAGCACTCAAGGAACAAGTACCCAGGGAGATAACTACTCTCTTACGCCGATGCCAGTGGCACAATAGGAAGAACTCAGTGGACCATCAGTAGGGCATTTGGGAGCATTGAAGCAGCAAAGATGGCTCTAGCTATAGGCTAAGAAGGCAATTGAGTAACGAAGCCTTTTCTCCAACTGCTACGCTAATTCCTTATAAGGCTCTTATCCTCCAAGTTCTGGTGTATTGTGGAGAGGCATAAAGACGAGGATCCCCTTGCCTCTTTCGACAGAAAAGTTCTTCTTCCGTCTGCATACATGGTGAGCCGAGCTATACGCCCTGTACAAGGACATAGACTTGGTCAGAAGAGTTCGCATAAAGCGACTAAGATGGCTGGGTCATGTAGAGCGGATGGAGCCCAACATTCCAGCTAAGAATGTCTTCGAAAACACCCCGGATGGAGGGCACAGTAGAGGACGAAAACTGGCTCAAACAGGTGGAGGGAGACCTAAAAGAACTTGGCGTGCTTGGAGGGAGCTAGCTCATAACCTGGTTGGCTGGAGAGGTTTGTTGGTTGAGGACCAGGGGTCCACCCCGGACTATAGCGTACTGTCAAAGTATGTATTTAAATGGAAAACAGCCGCACAAAAAGACCAAGAGTCATGAACTTTTCTAAGGCTTGAGACCAGTTTTAAGTATCCTTTGAGCTCTTCGAGCTGTTAACTCCCTTCTGAAGCGCTTTTTGAACATTTTGACTCTTGATTTAGGACACCAATTTGAACTAGTTTGCTTTCTGTTTACCAAAAACCCAACCTCATCTTGAAATCAAAAAAAAATTTCCCAAACTTCTCGCTTGAATTGTGTGAAAAAGCCTCCAAAGTTAAACATTTACCCATCATTAAGCATCATCATAGATTCAAAACTCTATTAAAGGAGACAGTCCCCCGCCTCGCACAATTTCCACTGGCACCTCATTAGCTTGAGCCAACACCAAGCACTTAGTGTGGCGCACCACTATTTCAATCCTTTTTACAAATAGAAGAAGACACACACATCCAGCTCAGGCTCTTCGTTGAAATTTTCAAATTAAAATCCTCCGCGCCATTCTCGTCATTATCATCTCACGTCCTTGTTATCTTCAAGTTTTTTTTTTGTTTTTGTTTTTCCACAAAAAAAAAAAAGGCGAACAACAAAAAGGCAAATAACACAACACCCATACAACGAACCAAACACACAGAGTGTGTGTGCTTTTTCAACCCTTGACACATTCACATTCCTTTCATCATTTCGCCGATCTCCCGATCTCTCCCACCCCCTTTCACTCACATGAAAAGATATGCAAAATTTCAGTTCGGTTCGTTTGTGTTATAAAAGCAAACACACCCACACACTCGCGTTGAGTAGACAAAAGCGAGTACGAAATTGGTTAATTGGAACATTTCCATATTTCAATTCGTAATTAAAGGGTTGAATAAGTTTTATCTCTGTGTGTGTGTGTGTGTGTGAATCCTTTCTAGCTACATCCAGTCAGTCAGTCACTCAGTCAGACAAACAGACAGACAGACAGACAAGAGGATAGATATAGACAATGCTGCTGATGATTATGATGTGTGAAACACATAAAATCACAACAAACAGTTATTGTTATGGATGTGCGAGTGAAATTTATGCACAAAAGGACACAAAACATAACGAATACGAACGAATACTACTCACCACTCACTGGTGAGTGAGTGGAGAAATAAATCAGGACCAGAGCGCGACGAAAAATAACCAAAAAAAAAAACCTCGAGTGGAAGGATGACAATCTTTTTTTTTTTCGCCTCTGTGGTGTGACACACTATAAAATGCGCAACAACCCTTAATTTTTTTTCTGGAAGGGGGGTAGTACTGAACACTGCCATCCTGGCGGAGTAAGGGTAAGAGATTTTGGTAAAATTTTATGCAAATTTGGTGGACGAGAATGGAAAAGGATTCATTAATTGAGAAATGGCAGATGTGCATGAGTGGTGTTGAAGTAGTTCTTCTCTCTTTTTTTGAGGATGGGATTTTGCTAGAGAAAATTAGGAAAAGGATAGGGAAAGAGAGTGACAACATATAATGAGATATGGGGTCCCAGAGTCTTTTTGTTGATGGTCCTTGGCGACACATTGTCTCTTGGAGACTCTTGTCGGCTATTGGAACAAGGCACAGATGTGTGAATTCATTTTTTCCCCAAGAAAGGACCCACTAAAGAACTCCAGTATAGACTACAGAGCTAGATTTTGACAAACGGGGATAGAAGAAACGGGCTAAGAATGTCACTGCAAGCGCCCCCAGAAGTACCTAAATAGTGCTTGTCATAGAAGGCGTATCCAAGTGAGCCTAGCGACACATACAACGTCTTAAACTGCCCAGGAAGTGTGTTTGCGAATCCTTGAGTCGACACAGCTGGAGATCACCTGTGTTAAAATCTACAGAACGCTTAAGCCCTGGCATTATGGAAAGATAAGCTAAAAGGTGAGGCACTACCCCGCCAGGAATTATCAATGCCACGTATGGTTGAGATCCTTGGACGAGGAGAAGCAGTCTATAGCTAGGTTTGGTTAGGTAGATGGGTTCCTTGTGACAAGAGAGAGTCACTGGTCACATAGGCCAATAACTCGGGTCCATTGTGCCCAATCATTTAACCCTGAGAAGGCGGTAAAGAAAGTCCGCTGTTCGAGCCGGGCTATAGCTAAATAATGCTAGAACAGCTTAGGCGTAACCTAAGAGTGAAACCTATGTATCAATGGTCAAAGCTTCGAACTTGAAGGAAAGATGATTAGAATTCGATTGGACGAAAAGACGAAACACCAGAAATCGAGCACGTTTCTTGGACGTCAAGACGAAAGCCTTCAACATGATCTACTCCGGATTGAAGCAGGACAAAAGGGGCATTGTTTTCACCCTTACAGCTGAGCTACTTGGCAGCATCTTGACAATTATTTAAAAGGCTAGTGCCTGCCTCTCAAACTGGGTAAGGAAAACTGCTTTCAAAGATTGGTCAAACTGCTCTGACATCGCCTTAAAGTGATGCAAATGTCTCGCAAAGAAGAAGAAGAAGAAGTTCACTCAATTTGAAGCGAAAAGCATGGAAGGGGTTTATCAAGAGTTGGAGGAAATATGTCTGATAGGAACCAAGCTATACCTCCAAGAGCTTAGATAAAACAACTTGAATAAGGAAGCAACGATCTTCGAAAAAGCCACTCACAGAAGAATAAATGCTTAGGAGATTGGTTCAGCAAAGTTCATTAAACATCCTTAAGGCCAGCTCGTGTGGATGATGACGAAATTCTCCACAGATGGTGACAATATTGTGAAGGACTTTTGGACCATCAGTTTCCCCGGATATGTATTCCAAAAGCTGCTCATTATTATAATGAAATAACCAACATTACTGTCGAAGAGGTTAGGAAAGGATCAAAGGCAAGAATTTGGGTTTTATTGCAGTCCTAGAATATCTGCTTGAAGGATAAACGACGAACGCCAAAGCCCATCAGCTATTCTTTGCCTACGTTAAACTTATCAGAAGTCAAGATCAGATGTTTTCGCAACTAGCACTTGATGTAAAGGTGTATGTTCTGGAGGGCACCGAACTTGTTCAGAAAAGACTGAGTTTTTATGCTGCCGATTCTCTGATCCACATCGATCTGTTCCAGACATTTACTTGAATGGAAGAGTGCTTCCCGTGCGATGAAATCAAATGTTTAGGATCCATGATCAATAGCGGAGCAACTTGGCTATCTTCTGTGACTGAAAAATGCCTCCTTAAATGAAAGGAAGGCATACATATGGTTCAAAATGTTGGGTCATGTACAAAAAGTATGATGGCAGCTGAGACACAGGACTGCAGGGGTCAGAAAGCAATATAAAGCACGACTGGCTCAATTGGTATTGTCATGTTCTAAGGAAAGATCCCTAGCACCCTCTCAAAAGGGCCATGCCCATCAAGCTAGATGAATAGACAACTGGATCAATTAAATGCAAAAACCCCAGCATTTAAATGGTCTTAGTGACCAAGTGATTCGAAAGCGGAAAGCCTGCAGAAAGCCTGCCTATTCCGGAGGTCAAACTGGCAAACTCTACAGACAGATGACTAGGACTTCAGTAAAGCCAAATCTCAGCCAAGCCTTAAGATAGAAGATTCATAGGTGAACCTGAATATAGATATATTATGGTTAGGTTAGGTTTAAGTACCCCTAGCTAAAGCGCAAGAACTTCTGCGGGGTTAAGCATAGTTTTCATTAGGTTAAAGGAGGTGTATGTCATTGATGTTCTTAGAATACTGGCCAGGCTTAAGATAAGATTCAGTAATCGCTGAATCGCCTAAAAAACAGATCCAAGACTTGAAGAAAGCAGTAGCCTTGCTATGCTTATTTACTTATTATGTCCTGTATATCCTAGTGAGTGTCAGAGCAAATACTTAAAGACCTTTAGCGGTGTCCCTAGTAAAAGGCCACAGAGTCGTCTTGTGTTCATACATAGTTCGATTAAATTTAACATACTAAAGTATGCAATGGTTTTCTTTCCTGATTAATTTTCGCTGCATGCACATAGGTACCATTTTGTTGAACTGGAACTAGAAGCTGTGTGAGAGGAATAAAGGACTTTTTGTGGACCAATGAAGGAGTGATTTTTTTTCAAAAGGACACTGGTGATTAAACCAGTCTCTTAGAGGATAACACTAAACTTGCTAGTCAACTTGGCTTAACCTGCTCCCTTACTTTTCCTAGTCAAGGAAAGCAAATAGAATTGATGTTTCCTCTTTTTATGTACCACACAAAACTCAAAAGTAATAACACCGCACATGGGCACTAAAAAAAAAACACAACATTTCTTAAGCTGCAAAAACTTAACTTCTATTTAAGCACTTCTCCCATTCGCTTTATATAGCCTAAGCCTCCATAAGGTAACTTAACGACTTTCCAGACAACATCCTAAGATGTTTTTTTAAACACTCTCCTTCGCCATTATCCTTAATGCTCATCGTAAAGTACCCCACCAGCTAAATTTCTTAATAAAATTAGACAACTCCTTTAACTCTCGGATAACAAACAAACTTTCGCCATATGTGGCCTATCAAGGCAAACAACAGAAAGAGAAGGAGACAAAAAAAAAAAAAAATTAACTGTCACACACTCTAAAATCAATTCACTAAATTGTAACAGTAAAAGCGAAAGGAAATCATTTGAGACTCCCAATAAAACCCATTCGCAAATTTTTCCCATCAAATTCAAAAAGCACACAGAAAAACACCGAAAATCCCAACACAATATCCTGTGAATACAAAATGAAAACATTAAAAAGGAACAAGAAGCTGAAGACGGAGAAGAAGAAGGACGACAAAATAGGCACCCAAAGACGTAAAGCAATCGGCCTATGGATGGGAATGGTCTTCTTCTTTTTAACGACCTTTCAAGATGACGCAATAAAACGAGGGGGAAATCGTCCTCGCAAAGGACGAAATATGGTGATGCCTTGCCGCCCCGTATTTAGTATGATAATAGACCCAAAATCACTTCATTTGTGCGACACTTTTCCATCTTCATGTCTTCGAAATTGCCCGCCTAAAAAAAAGGGGGGCGAGAGACACTTGCCACCGCCACAAGGCTAAAAAGTCAAATAACAACAACAACAACAGTCAGTCAACAAACAACAGCAGCAGCACACAGCTAAAGATGGCACAAAATTTTAAATTGCCCTTTGCCGGCAGGCAAAAAAAAAAAAAAAAAGGATATCCCCAGCTTATGAAGGGTTAAAAGGATTTCAATATAGAAGAAAAAGCAGCCGAAACAGGATGCAAGGAATCGATCGTCGAAGGGGGGTATAATAAAAATCTGGGAATAGCTCAATTTGCGACATTTCTTGTATCCTTTCTTCTTAGGCCCAATTTGACCGAATGATAAGTGGGCCGACCAAAGCTGGATGGCAAAAATTCCCAAGTGTCCTGTTTATCACATGAAAAGGTTTGTATGCAGCATTCTACGCGTAGTCAAGGATGAAAATAATAATAATTCAAGGGATTACTACCGTATTTCATTATCATAATGCTCGATTGAGAAAAGGATTCTTCTTTCAACTCAAACTTGTGCCAATTGATGCAGAATAAACGGATGACGACAGTGTGTACAGTAGTCAAAAGGATAAATGAATATGAATTTCAATTACTATTCAAGTTGCTGCCCTCAAAGGCATTCCCTGTTCTAATTATGTCAACATTTGTTGACATCCTTTCATTTCATTATCCATTTTCAAAAAAAACATCCATTTTTTTTAATATCCTTTTGAAAGAACCGCTCGCGCTTACACTCGATAATGCCAGCGCTGTCCCCCGGGGATAGTGATTCATTATACCAGTGTCATGTCCCATCCCAGATGAGGAAAAAACAAGTAAAAAGGACACATTAGGCTCACCAACATCACCACCAACTAACACCAAACCATAGTGACATCATTCAATGTCGCCAATGTCAATAGCGAATCCTTAGCGGCGACAAATCCTTCCTCATCGAGTGAGTACCTCTCTCGTTTTTTTTTAGTTTGAAAATGCAAGGACATCTGTTCAAGAAGAGCGTTGATATCCATTATCCTCGCAGAGATTTAAATCTCGCGGAATATACTATAGTCCCTTTGATAGCCAGCAGGCAGACAGACAAAATATTCGATCAAGGGGGGTGATATAAATCAGGATGTGACATCGATCCCTGTGCCCGACTCACTCTCACTCCTCTGAGTTGCTGAGAGAACTTTAAAAGCATTTTGCCGAATGACATCGTTTTTAATTAATCGCAGGATTAGGACTCTCTTCAAACTTGTGTGTGTGTGTGTGTGTGGTGGCCATCGTTTATGATATCCTGGATGGATTTTTCTTATCTTGATGGGTTTCAAAATGCCACTATCACCCGGCAGGATTCAAAAAAAAAAAACCACACCAACAAGGGCACATAAAACCACAAACATTCGAAACCAATTTGCATAGCAACCACCATCATGTTTTTTTGTGTTTTGTTGTTTTTGTGTCTCGATGTTTTGTGTTATGGATGTCCTTCGTTCGGTGGTGCATCCTCCCTCTGGTAGCGGCGATAATCCTCTTTAGTTGGGTCATGATAGTTTTTTCTCCTGCTACCAAAAAAATAACAGAAAAAAATCCATAGATAGAGAGAGTAGAGTCCTGCCCAAAATACAGACTGAGAAAGAGGGAAACAAAGGACATGGATTAACTTTTCAATGCACAATGAGAAAAGCCGATGCAATCAAATTGGAGTGGAAATTGTTATGGTAGGCTTCGCTAAATGGATGACCAGGATACAGAAGTCGTGTTATTGGAAAATTACTTTAAGGATTTTTATTTGCTGTTAGTGTGAGTCCTGAGGGGTCTCTGTCTCTGGCTGCGGATCAAAATGAAATTCAAAATTGATGGCCGATGTTAATTGGTCAAAAAAAAAACTAACTGCTGCTGTAAGTGGATGTTCTCCGGGGTTGAGGACCTCGATAGACATTGTGTCTGCCGAGAGAAATTTAAGACGAAAATCCGATCAATGACGGACAATCGCCTCTTTCTCTCTCACCAAGTTTGCAATTTGCATAATAATTGAAATCACACTTCTATATTCAGGACTTAATTAGCACACTACCACAGCGTGTCCTCTCCTTTTGATGATTTAATTTACAAATATGAATATTTAACAGGTTCACTTGCCAGTTGCAGGTGGACTAAAAGAATCCTTCTGCCACCCTCTTTATCAATTGTAATTACAATCGGAATGCACAAAAGAAAAAAGGATTCAAGGAGGCAAGAAGGAGGAGAAAAAGCAAGAAAGACGAATGCAACTTTCTTTCTTGTCTGATGGGAACCACACCAGATGATGTTCCACGCTCTCTCAAAGAAAACCACAAATTGGAAAATTTTCCAAATCCACCAGCAGGAGTCGATCGTCCTTTTCACCCCCCCACCCCAAAAAAAACCCCGATAAGGATTTTGAAAATCAACAAAGACACAATCGAACGTGGACGCGATAACTATGACAAAAGTTTTTGAGTTTTCACCGCCTCAAGGTATTCCGTGATTAATTGTCCTCGTCGTCGTCGTCGTCAGGATACACTGCTTGTCCTCCTCCCCCGTCGACCGAATAAACCAGTCAACCGTATTTATGCATGAAATTAAAAATTTTAATTGCCGTTGATAAACTGGAAAAGTTGTGTGCGTTTCCCTTTTTTTTTTCTCTGAGAAAAGTTTTCCTCCTTGAAGGAGTTGGGTGGGGGAGCAACACACCACCCCAAGTTCGATTTGATATCAAGTGTGTCGCGGGGAATACTCGTCCTTGGGGAGTGATTTCTCAAAAAATTCAAATATAATTTATTTATTTGTTTTTTGTTAATTGAGTGGTTGTTTCAGGGGGGGCCATAGAGAGGAGACTCCTTTGAGAAGAGAGAACTTTGGTATAAGAATCATACTTTACATGGTAATCCATTTGTAGTTCATTAGTTTTAATTATCCCTTGTGGCCTTTAAATACCCAAGGCATGCGGAACTATGAATAGGTTTAATTGGTAAGGACATTTGTGTATCGAATGGTGGCATGGGCAATCGATATGAGGTGTGGTCCCTTGTGGGACATAGGACTTGTATTAGGCCTACGCGGCATCCAGTTCTCAGCAACTTTTTCCCAACTGCCGTGCCTTCATCTCGAGCGCTATGTTCTCCTCGGACCTGAAGACGCCTGCCTCTCTCTCTCTCCACATCAGCTGCCATTTGGTGGAGATCCAGATCATCAGATTCAGTTGAGATGTAAGAGTCCAACGAATTCCTCCGCTTCCCGTAGACAAAGCTGCACGAAGCACATCGCCAATCACCAACAGGAATAGAATTGGTGACAGAATGCAACCTTGTCTTAGCCCACTTTGGATCTCGAATTTCACGGACAATCTTCCTCTGTGCAGGACGTGATTTATCTGGGATACCTCTCCTGGGTAAGGCACGCCAAATAGCTCCCTTTTGACACAGTCGAAAGCCTTCTCAAAATCAATGAGCAGCAGGTGAAGTGGCGGTCAACACACTGCTCTATGAAGATCTGCAGGATGTTGATGTGATCGACACAGGAGGATCCAGATCGGAAGCTTGCTTGTCCCGCATCAGTGTGTTCTTTGATTAGCTCCAGGACTATCTTAGCTTCTATCTTAGCACGCAAATAGCTCTCCAGTTTTTACACTCCGTTTAATATCCTTTCTTAGGTAGCTTGACTATCATTCCCTTCCCCCACTCGTCAGGAAAGTTCTTAGTTTCCCAAAATCTTCCCATTAGAGGGAACAGTAGCTCAGCCGATGTTGTTGGCGCTCAGCGGAAATACCGTCAAGTCGTACCGCCTTGTTGTAGGCAATGATCTCATCATTACTGGGGGCTAGTGGTACGAATTCAGGAATTTTGTACTTCGGGCAGCCTTGCCTGATTTGGGAGCATACCGCTGGCGTATACACGGTACAAAACCATAGAAAAATGCTCCTTACATCTCTTGATGAAGTTCCTCATCCGAACTAAGCAAAGAGCCGTACAGGCTTTTCACCGGTTGTCGGCTGAAGCTGCGATCAACTTTCATGCTACAGACTGTCCTTGCTGTCGGTGTAGTTGCGCTTGTCACGTCGGACTCCAGTTCACTCCCATCTGCTGCTGGAGTGGTGCCTATGTGAGGTTTCATGTGTTGTCGTTCGTCGATCAGCCTCCAGGTGTCCTATGCCTTCCCTGCTCGCAAAATCCCCACATCTGCTCCTCATCTGTTTCGGTTGTTCAGGAGACTACTTTTAGGCCGTTGGCTGATAGCGAAGTGGTCAATTTGATTGGATGTTTTGCTTGCGCCTGTCGTTAGAAACCCAGAAGACTTTGTGGCAGGACTTGTGCTCAAATATGGTGCCACCTATAACAAGACGCTACTGGTCCAATCCATGTCTTGAACAGTCAGTTGTTTCCCGATCCCCAAATATCTATTTGCGTGGACTTTTCAAGCCCATAAATCCCCATCAATGTGACAGCTAACAAGAGAAGCCTTAAAAGTGATTACAAAAACTTGTATTTTCTCCTTTTTAAAACAACTTTTCAAACTAATTTCTTTTGAGTTACTCGTGTAGTAACACCAGGACGAGTTCTGTCCCTCTCCCTATTCTATTTCAAACAAGGAACGAACATTCCCCCTAATGGAAACCAGAAAATAAAAACATTTCACTTTCGATTACCAACTAACCCAGATAGCATTGCCAAACGGGCTCACCAGAAACCAGAGAGAAAAAAAGGATAAACAAGGATAACTTCAATCCCATAAATCTCATTACCAAGGTGATAGCTAATTTCACAGACCTTGTAACCGAATACTACATATTTCTTCTTCTTTTTTTTAAGGATGAATCGCAAATTTTTCATCATCATCATCATCATCAACAAGGACACAACGACAACATACAATTGCGACAAACAACAACTGTCGCTCGTAAGCAATGTCACGAATAAATAACTGCCTAATTCTCGTCGAGAGAAAAGGAAAACCGAAAGAAGAAACAATATATCCTCGAGGGATGGCTGTTGTATCCTTCAAAGTTGTGTGTGTCGCAGCCAAAACCAAACTCAAACGAGACAAACGCGCGAACAATAAAAAAGGAATCACATTTCCCTGCCTCAGCTGTGTACACCCCTCTAAATCGGAAGAGCAGTGATTTTGATTTCTACAATTACAACTCACCTCATACTTCACCCCTGTGTGTCATGATGATGTCCTCATTTTTTTTTTTTTTTCTAACCAAGGACGAGGGGTTCAAACACAAAAAAAAAATATTTTCCTTATTAGTGCACGTTATTGTGTCAAATTGTGTATCCAACCAACAAGCAGAAAAGACTCCTGCAGCGTATGACATACCAAAA
Organism: Chalcosyrphus nemorum; assembly: GCA_949716465.1. Taxonomy (NCBI): domain Eukaryota; kingdom Metazoa; phylum Arthropoda; class Insecta; order Diptera; family Syrphidae; genus Chalcosyrphus; species Chalcosyrphus nemorum. The sequence continues at coordinate 59,845,542 of OX454334.1, read as the reverse complement.
AAAGCAAGCAAGCAAGGACCTCTCCGATCATTAACTACTGTAACACAATACAAAAACGCAGGATAACCCATCGACCAGTGGAAACAAAAAAAACGACAAAAATGAGAACCAAGGTGGTGATTATGTTGGATTCTCACTCACGATGGGGTGTTGAAAAATTATTCCCTGATTACTGTCCTTTCGCCCGGAGGCGACTTCTGAAAACATGGTCCCTGTATGGGTTTTTGTTTATTATTAGCCTGATTTTTTGCACCGAACAATGCGAACACACGTTCGCCGGGATCGTTTTAAGTCACATTCATCATCATCTCGTGGCAAGTACAAAGGATAAAGGACACGACGATGGTAGCGAGGAGCGCACGTTCCCATCAACAACGGTTGGGATAATTGCGTTTTAATTTGACAACACACACACACACACACACGCAATACAATGAATTGTAACAACAATAATTGCTATGTGCAGATATTCCGCGATTAGGGTTGAGAAAGGACGCAGGATATGTATGTTGTTGTTACTGCTCGTTGACTATTTGCTTTCAATGTTGTTTGATTTCCGTTACAATTTTTCTGTTTGAATTTGGACGTTTTTTTCGATTTGTTTTGCGATTTAACACAATTGAAGCAAATCAAACGGTCGAGTGGAGCTGAAAAAGAGAATAAGGACTAATGAAGTTGAAGCTTCCGAGGATGAGGGTCGTGATTGGTGTATGTAGTTTCTTTATTTATTCATCCGCAATAATTGAGATGTACTTTTGGACTTTTGTGGTTGAATGCGCGTGATGGGAGGGATTGTAACGCATATCGATCCTTGGAAGGACCTCAAAACAGGCCCTGGTACTGAGTCATGACCGAAAGAATTTCTATAAAGAGGCGGACAAAGCTGAGACCCAAACTTGCCAGTAAGGATGGGAATAGCAACTGATTTGTTGCATCAAAGTACGAGTTCAAATTAAGATCCACTACAGTACCTAACTTGGACCCCAGGGGCATGCCGTACAAAGTGGTGACAGAGAAACAGATCTTTGCAACTAACCTGCCCGGCAAAGCAAAGGACCTTAGTAGAGCACCCATAGACCATTAGGGCAACTACTGTCGTCTCCATCGCGAGGGGGATCAACAAGGAAAAAACCGAAATAACAAAGGACCTTGATCGAATGGCATCTCGAATAAGACAGTCAAAGCAGCCGGACATCTTTGTAATAACGATGCAAAGGTGCTTGGAGGAGGGGTTTTTTGACAGGACAAGAAGCCATCTAAAGAACCATCATCGTATCGCCCTTTATGCCTGCTAGATACAATAGGAAAGATCCTGGAACGCATACCTATTGTATGAAGTTAGTATCAGATGAAGCAATACCGGAAGGAACGTGGAGCGATACTCTTCAGTAGACCTTGACGTTAAAAATGCCTTGAACTCGGCAAACTGGCCATTCATTAGGAGTTCCATACTGCCTTCTGAAGATAGTCACAGCCTACTTCAACAACAGGAAGCTAAGGTAACAAACTGACAAAAGCGCTAAGACCTACAGATTTTCCACAGGGGTCCCACAATGATCGGTTCTTAGACCTCTCCTATTGAATATTGTGTGAGACAGAGTTCTGTGACTATCGGAGTCAAGGTGATTCGCTTTGCTGATGACATTGCCGTGGTTACAGTGGATGAGAAAACTACGAGAGTAAAGGTATGGCTAGAGTCTGCCGATCTGGAACTAGTTCCTCACAAGACTAAGCTTGTCCTCATTACCAGTAGCAAAACAGTGGAATATGCGAAAGTCCTGATAGGAAATTAGACAATTAGATCCAAAGAATCACTGAAGTAGATGGGAGTTCTGCTTCTCAATAGGTTACGCTTTAAGGCCCACGTCGCGTACTTGAAGTAAGAAGACAGATGGCGCTCTTTCGAATTCGATGGACTGGGAAATGCACTTAGAATCCTGCTGTTCAGGACAGTCAGCTCAGTCAGCGTATAGAGCGACAATTGTATATAAGAGGAAGCTACCCTCAGCTTATAGACTCTCAATCAGATTCATCTGCGGCTTCCGAAGCATCACCGACGAAGCAGTCTGCCTATTAGCCCGAATGGTATCAATCGACGTCCTTACAAAGGAAATGCAAAGGGTGTACCTTAGGCGACACTCAAACAGACAAAAGGTAGAAATGTCTGTCAGGATTGGAACGCAGTGGTTGAAGAATGTCTTAGGGCGTAGGCGTATTCCTGGCATCGATTGCTCAGGCTTGCAAATCCTGAATCCAAGTACCACTCGGTCTACTGGTATCTTTAAAGATTATACATTCGTGGCACAACCTTAAACCCAGTTCCTACGAGACCCATTAGAAGAGAGTCAATCCCCGAATTAGGTTAGTAGATTGCCATCGCCTCTACACCATTTCAATTTGCATATTAACGTGGGTCCTTCCCCCCAAAAAATGTCCAAAAATATAGCAAAACAAGCTGCATCATTGATTTTCTAGTCCAATCCATGCCTTAGTCCTTAGGCCAGTAGCCCACTTTCAGGGCAAAAAACCATCGCCTTTCTCTCACATGGTAATTAAAGGACCTGTCAATCTTGAACAGCTTACACCACCACACGCCAGCAGAAGCAGTGCAACACACCCTAGACTGGCTCTTCAATTTCCATTTCCTCCTTCATCAAATACTTATGTACCTACTGCCATCGAAAGAAAGCTAATTTTAAGGACGAACACCGAACACCGAAGACCTATTTATACTATGAGCACATTACATGATTGATTTTTTTTTTTTTTTTCCTTTGCCAAGGTGGGGAGTAGAACAGTATATCCTTCTCATACCCTAGCACATATGATGATGAATATTGAAATTGAATAAAAAATCAATCTCAAATCCAGGATAATTCAATTCTAGTTGCAGGCAAAGAACGGGAGGAGCTACAGAGAGATAGCAGAATTGGAAGGTGCTACGTTGTTGAGAAGAAGCCAAAGGACGACACAAGGAACACACACACACACAAGTCAATATTTTTGTTTGCTATGCAATATTTCAATCTAAAAATGTGTTCAATGTCCTTTGCCTCATCTTGAAGGAGAGCGAAAGGAGGCCTCCCTCCTTCTACTCTTAAATCGTTAAATATAATCAGCTTTGGTGAGAGGATGGATGAAAGGATATCTTCTTCTTTATCCAATCTACACACACATGCATGTGAAAAAAAAAACAGGTGAAAGTGAAAGGAGAGAAATAAAATTACTTTATTTTGTATAAGGATATGTGCACCAAGGGAGATATGACTCATAATCTAATCTCTAGCAAGCAACCAACCATTATCCTTTCCATGAGTTGCTGCTGCATCTCATTTCGGATACCATTCCTCTATTCGATTGTTTTTTGTCTGTTTCTGTTCTTATCAACTGAATCTAAAATCAGAGAAAGTGCCGAGAGAAGAAGAAGACACAGCAAGGATATCACAATGTAATTATTATTCCCTTAGCTGCAAAAGGAAAGAAAAAAATCGTCTGCAAAGCAAAAAAAAAAAGAAGAACGAATTATCCTTGCAAACAATTCGGGATAAAATGGATAAGGATTCGTATACATCATTTGGATTATGAGAGGCAGCAGGCAGCAGGCAGGAGAGAGAAGCAAGAGACCTCTGCGTTAAGGAGATATGCATAGTTTTTCAGGAGAGCTCCCGCATAATATTAGCAAACACAATTAGAATTGCAAAAAAAGGGATATTCAAGAGGGTCCTTCCCACCCTCCCCCTGTGTGTGTTGGGCAATCATCTTCTCTTCAGAAATTTCATGCCAAAAATTTTCAGTTACAGTCCAATGCGCCACATTGAGTTTTTGGTTTTTCGTTTTTTTTTTTGGTTTCTGTCTCCTCGTCGTTCCATTATCCTTTTTATGCTTTAATTTAAAAATCATATCAGACACCGTTGCTGGTCGGGTTAGTAGCTGGCTTAAGGGGGTTCTGGTCGCTCGGTTGCTCAATCCCATTCGGGGTGGGGGCGGGGATTAGGATGCCGCTGGTGTTGGATGCACACTGAACCTTGACAAATGATTCGCCGTCGGACTTTGAGGTTGACATTTTATCTATTTTGTCATGGATATAATCAGCCTTATCGGATTCAATGATGTCCTTGATGGTATCCATTGTCATCCATTGTTAGCTTAAGAGGGAGGTAATTTTCCGCTCTCTTGTGGGCAAAGAAACCAATGACAGAGTGAGAATAGAGTGAGTGGGATTTGGCGTGTGTCTTTGCTAAATAGTAGATTGGGGAGCTTTAAATAAATAAGTCCTGATGACAGACACTGAGAGATAGAGTGAACTATTAAGTGGAGTAAGACATAAAGACTTAATGTAGAATCGAACTTCAGTTTGAGTGTTAGGAATTGATATCTAAAGGAGAATTCGATATCAGAGATGGCAAATGGGTTTGTGTCAATGCTAAGCATAGCTATACGTTGGTCTTTTCTGCCCTTAGGTGGGGCTAAAGGCCAGGGTGGACCTCGCCAAACCTCTACAGCATGCCAAGTTGGTTGGAATCTCCCTCGACATTAGCGAGTAGTCTTTTTCCTAGACCTTTTGTGGAGCACCTGGAGTCATCCATTGTCATTTTGAAGACTAGACATAACTCTGCTTAATTCTTTTCGATACACTCTGTCATCGGCAGCTTTACAATCGATGAAGAGGTCATGTGTATCGATTTTGTGTTCGTGGGTTTTTGCCCAGATCTACCACAGTTTGAATGTTTGATCAATGGTGGACTTTGCGGGCCTGAATCCGCACTGATAAGGACCTATAAAGTTGTTGACGATCGGTTTTGGCGACCTCTGTTGTTGAAGCAGCTCTGAGGCTCACTTTTCTTCAGGATCGAGACTATGTCACCAAATCTGTTTGGACAAAAGTATGCCCGAAGGATATAGATTGGTATCTCCTATTCAAACCCCCATTTCAGTACTTTTTCCGTCGCCTATTGACATCAACAATTCCCCCCCGCAATCGATTTTCAACATATCGACTTATCTGTAATCGGTTTGTGCCTCGACTAAACAAACATTTACTCAATTTTAATCAGCGTCGTTTACGCCACAAAACATAACATCTGACAGCCGCATTTTACACCAATAGTTTCGCCCCCGAAAAAAAAGGACCATTCCAGTGAGAACTTTTCGACCAGGATACCTCCGTAATCCTGACACAACAAGAGTAGGAAATACAAATATTTACCAACTGAGTAGGAGGAATATCAAAAACGTTTCAAATATAATATGTAAATGGGATAAATGACAATTCCTTATTTTTTAAGACTCTACACACACACACACAGAGTAGCACGTATCTCTGAAGGTAAATTGTTATTCCAAATGCAAGATAAATACTCAGAGATACGCAAAAAGGAAATAGAAGTCAGGCTATAGGTATATATGGGGATGACAAAGCAAATAAAACCGATACCGCAAAATACAAACGCTTCAGGCAGAGGCATACACTTTGCCTTCTAAGCACTTCTCTAAGGGGTTCCTTGCTCCTTCCTTCTATCTATTTATGGATGCCTTTGCCTTTCGATGGATAGAGGCGAGGGCGAGGGCGAGGGCGAGTGCGTATTGAAATTAGATATGGTAAATTCAAATAAAATCAAACGAGAGACTAAAAGTTAAAATATAAAATTTCATTAAAAATCAGAGCCAAAAAAAAAGAAAAGTATCTACAGCAATCAAGATATGCTATCTGCGGCGAATAGGGGGTGAAATGGAGAAGAACAGATTGTAAATGCGAAGCGAGGGGGCGGGGGATTGTTTGAGTTGAGGTTTCAATTGCAATGCAATCGGAATGAATAGATAAATGATAATGAAATGGCGGTTTGGCGGTCGCTGATGGGTTTTATTGCGGCCATTTGGGGTGGTAGAAGATCCGCCAACAGCTTGACGAATAAGTGTCTTTAAGGCGACCCTGCATAGAGGCCAATATAGTCCGATGAACTTAAGAAGTTTAAGTTCAAAAAATCTCTACCTAATTACGCTCCAAGGACAATCCATCGCTCAACTTTAAAACTACAAACGAGGACATGTAGCCCCATCACTTGAACCGTAAAAATTGCTGCAGAAAATCTCTCTCGGAAATGCAATCGACAATGAAAGCAAGGCAGTCATAAGTATCCTTAAGGACCACCACGAAACTGCACACAAAAACGAACGAGGCCTTGGTTATTTTCTAAACTGAGGGAACCCCCCTATTACCACCTCTTGTGCATGCAATTTTCATCATCCGAGTGCCGTTTTTATGCTTACTCCTCGGTACATCATCGCCACCATTAGAACCGCACCGCCGCCGTCATCGTCTACGAGCCACTCAAGCTTTTCCGTCCTTTTGGATGTAATTAATTTTTCGACAATACAAGATGGAGATGCTGCAGCAGCACGACTCTGCAGCAGCAATTGTATTCTCTAAGCAGAGAGAAAGAGGCTGGCAAAAACGGCATCCAGGTGGTCACATACCATCACCAGGTGGTGGCTCAATGATTATATCATGGTGCACATGGTAGACATAGACATACATAGAAGGTCATGAAGCTGAAGAAATATTTCATGAGTTTAGTGGAAAATATTTAAATTCTCCGCTCTTGCATGCTGCACCTTTTGGGGAATAAAAAAAAGGATATGTTGAACCGTGCACGTGTTGGGTGTATGTGTGTGTTATGATTATGATGTATGCAACCTTCAGATCAAAGGTATTCATCTTCTTTTCAAGAATCAACAACAAAAGATTAAGAGGAGGAGGAAGAGGCTGGCAGGCAGGCAAGTAAGATCAAAAGTAACCAGAAGCCTTCCACAAGGATGACTTTGCACTGCCATTGCACTGGCAGGGATTTCAATGTTGGCTTGGATGCCCTTCTTCTCGTTTACTTAGACCTTCACGTGGCGTGGGTTGTTCTTAACACGAGGAGGAGTTGATTAAAGATGGCTTAAAGGTTACTTAAAGCTTAGGTGGGAGTATTTTTTTCTTCCTTTTGTTGCTCTTGTAAATAAATATTTGCATGTGGATGTGCTTTCAGCATGCGACCTGTTTCAGGAAAGGTCAACAGTCATTTAAAATTATGTACCCAGCTAGATTTAGGGGAAGACACATCTTTGATTCAGTTGAATCCTTGGTAGGGTTAGCTTGTAGAATCTTGAGGATATGAAGAAGATTGGAACTGAAATATGTCAGGGTATTAATGGTTCGAAAATGGTGCAAAACCCCAGACCCTACAGCTGGCAGAATGAACACCATTTAAGAATTTCCAAAACAATTCTTTCTTCCTTGTTTTTTGACGCCACGAATCCTCTCAGAGGCAAGAGGTCTAGAGGTAACGTCTGAGCAAAGCTTCTACTTATATTGGGGGAAAAAGGACCTTAACTCACTGGTTATGCATCCTTCGTCTCATGCTAAAGGCAGTCACATCCCTAGTGCTTTTTAGATCACCAGTTTGAGCCAGAATTGTGAATGTGACTTCATACAAAAGAGGGTAACCGTCACTATCAAGAGGAATTTTCCAATACCTGGATATAGCCAGCCGAATAGGTAAAGCAAAATCTGCGTTTGGGATCGTTTCCATCACGAGGAAGCCTCAAACGTTCGTCAATAGGTGTCTACGCTACATCTTAAGGATATTCTGGCAAACCTGTATCTCTAACAAACAGCTCTATCAGAGAACCTATAGGCACAACCATACGACGACGAAAGTGGCAGTGGATTAATCACACTCTTCGAAAGGGTGACAGGTCCATAGCTAACTAAGCGATGGAATGAACGGCAGGGTACGCGGCGGTTCTAGAAGTCCGTGGCTTAGAACAGTTGAGAAGGAAGCACGGCAACTAGGGGAGATACAGGACATATGTAATGAATAAGAACTCCGGACGAAGCAGGAATGCTTCCCATTGACATACTGGCGGAAGAACTTCAGAAAAAGTTTTAAGAGAGCAGACACGAAAGGCGCTTTACTTTGCGAAAAAGTGGACAGCAAAAAACCCAAGCGAGCAACGCTGAAGTGCTTCTTCCAAGGGCCGTTGGACTTACAGCTTTATCCTGACTTTAGAGATAAAGATAGATAGACATGGTGAAGGTAACTTCTTCTAAATGCAACTACTGAAAGGACATCGTTGCTTTCCGTCATATCCCTGAATACGTGGAGCAGGTTTCTTCTACTGCCCACGTTTCGAGCTACAAAGAGAAGCAACCAGTAGATACTGGGAGAGAAACCAAACCCGGAAACCCTTGTAATTCACAAGCTAGATTGAGCCGGAAAACAGGTGGAACGCAAAGAGCTCTATTGCCAAAGATGTATACAAAGGTTGAGAAGACCGACGCGAGAAAGAAGAAAGAACGAACAAAACACAGGAAGCAACGAATTGGCAGCGAGCAGCGTCATGTTCCAACACAATGGCCCCCAAACTCGTAACTATCATCATAAGCCAACAGAAGGACTGCAACGTGGAAGAGAAGAGTCCAAAGGGGTTAACACGAATGCCCAAACACAGGTGACCAAGAAGACGGTACCATGGGGAGAAAGGGTAAGAGGGAACCAGGAGTTAGTGGATAAGAATCGCACACTGTGCCCATCGCGATCCCTGAGAGAACCTCAACGACTAAAACCTAAACCACATCGCCCATAGTGGACGGCTTTGTCCAACTTACTGAAGAAATAGCGTCCTATGTCCTCACGTTCACACAGAATGAGTTTTATGTCCTCTGCGATATGTAAGTCTCATCTGTTGAACCTATTTTTCTGACGTGTTCCCTTAAGAGACAGTGCCAACAAAGTATTCCTTTGGCTGTTCTGAGCTGTGATCTGCTTAGTTTGACTAGCTCCCCAGATTCCTTGTGGTCTAGCCGCAGCTTCAGGGCATTTTATACCGTGTGCCCTACTAAAAGTCAGATTCGAAATGTGCCTCGTGTAATCCCTATCCATACTAAAGGCCCCATTGATAAAGCTGAACGAACTGCTCCCTTGTATGAGAGGTCAAGAACACTCCATGAAGTTTACTTTTATTTCTAGCACCCCTTCTTCCCCACCCCTACCAGGACAACAAAATCCCAATACCAAGAAATTCTCCTCTGATTACTTAAATCTTCAACCAGTAAGTTTAACATTTATTTTGCTTAGCACAATGACTACCAGTTCGTACAACCATAAAATCTGACATTTCCGACTTCATTCTGTGAGCATGTCACACCCGCCGCGCCGCGCCGCGCCGCACCCCTTTCTGCCTTGACAACCCATTTTCTTGCTTGGAAACAACCAGCTGATCCCCAATTTTCCATCCAACTAAATCGAAAGTTTGCAGCTTTTCCTGTTTTTCTTTACCACCAAAACCATTGCAAACTAACAATGGGTACCATAAGCTCTATTACTCGTAACACGAACGAAGAAAGCAAGAAACCCCCGTCTTTCTCTAATATTAACACTTCATTCAAAAACCCCGTGCAGGACTCGTGTTTTATTTTGTACACCGGAACGGTTTTAGGTGCACAGTACCAGCAGCAGTAGCAGCAGCATGATTGCGCTGCAAAAGTTGACAGCTCATTTCCGACGTCTGTCTGATGCACTATACGAGAGAAGTACACTGTACACTGTACGCTGGTGCCATTGAAATTGAAAATTCACTGAACACATCCCGAGTAAGCACAACACACATGTTCTTGTATAACAATAATTCGAAATAAGTACACAGAGAGTGGGGGTCAGGGTACAGGGGAGACACAAAGAAGGAAATCCCTCAAAAATAATAATATACAACAAGGCGGTGTGTATCCTTTCGACTAGCTCGAAAAAGGAAGTGTGCATGGCCTTAAGACGGCGAATGGCATTGGGTAGTACGCAGTTACTTCGTCCTTCCTTCTAATGCGACCGATTAAAAATTGCGGCAAACTGACTGGTGGTAGGATGAAACTTTCATAGTTCAAGGATGTGGCAACGTTGACTGACAAGACAACCATGGCATAGAGAGATTTGGAGGTAATTTGAGACCAATTCAGCGATGATGTCTCCGGGGTTTTCCGGATTTGAACAGGAAGTCAAAAGAAATCCAGCAGAATGATCCCCATTTCGAACTGAGACATCACAAATAAGTTGGGCCTCTTGGCCGAGATATTAGTCTATTTAGAGATTTGTTCGCTTAAAGTGGATTTAAGCCTCCTAATGATTCGTTTATTGGCCTAAATGGATCCTTAAATAATGGAAGTTGCTTTTAAAATAACTTAGAAGAAATAGAAACGGAAAACGAGGCATACTTCTAGGCGGTGGGGTTGTAATACTCACTCATTCACTGAGTTTGGTTGTTGCCTAAACTAAATGCACTATTTGTGGAAAGATTTAAACGTCTGTCTCCCAGGACATTTGAATCTGATCAAAAGGAAGTTGAACTAAGAAACAAACTCTCACAGAAGGAGAAGAATTTTCCTCTTGCCCTCCTTTTTGCCCAACAATGCCTAACGCCTCCTCTAGCTAGCCATTTATGGAGCAAAGGCTACTACAAAACTTATTTTTAATTACAAAATTAAATAAACCAACTATTATGGCCCAAGGATACCCAATAGACCCTATTTCTCACCACTAACAAGATTATCAGAGAGCCGATCCCTATTTAACACAAAAAAAGAAGAAGAAACAATCAGCTTCCCGTTCCCCATGGCTTTAAATTAATTTAATGTTCCTTCTCCATCCGGACACGAGCCTCGAAAATGTTCCATAGTCACATGGCAATGGAACCTATCCGTGTCCTTGAACCTACACCACACACACATCCATTTTGGGACAGGAAACTAGAAGAAAGCCCATCCATCCAGAAGGCTATTGTTGTAACTTTTCGGTTCAATTAAATCCCTGTAATATTCATGTCCTTATTCAGTTGCTCTGATGAAAATTACTTTAAAATTTCCTTGTATTGTTGGCGAGAACGAAGGACACCAATCGGAACAAAAAAAAAAAAAATACAATGGAACAACGAGGGGAGGAAGATAACCCGGCTGCTGCTGGTGGTTAAAAAGAAGTTTTTCATTTGAGGTGCCATTTCCGGGAGGATGTGCGGCCAGGACAATGAAAATCATTCTCACACTTGTTCTAAATTCTGCTTTCCTTTTCTGTGTTCTTTTTTTTTTTGTCTCCTTTACATGGTGCCGGCGGGGGGGGGAGGGATATACGTAGTTAAATGAATTACGTTGATTAGTCCTTTTGTGTCGAAAGTTGTCGGGTGTATGAGTGGTGCGAAGGACTCCTTTTTTTTGTGGGCTACATTTCCGTAATGGGAAAACTTTTCCCATTGCTGACCCTTTTTTTGGGAGATTCTTCTGCTGTTGTCCTTTTTTTTGTGCGGGAGTTTTGTCTTGTTTTTGAGCGGGGATTTTAAATCAATGAATTGACGCTAATCCATCGACAGGACCTCATATCATACTCCACATCCACCCCCCCTTTGGTGGCTCACTTTTGATTCAATGTTTGACTTCAAACTAAGGCCATCATTAAGACGCGCAGTGTCTCGTCCTGGAAACCAATCAGGATTACCAAATATTGAAAAAGTTCTTCCTTCCCCACATGATGTCATCACGAAAGGGTCCTTTCCCCCCTCCCCCCTTGTCTTTAATTAACTTTTGAAACTTCTTTTCTCTTTTCCTACTCAACCAATGCACAATCTATTCATCTGTAAGGATTTCAAAAGGATATATGTCCTCGGCCGTATATTAAGAAAACATTCACATAAAATAATTTCCCATCAAACTTCCTCATTAATTTCTGGCCATTCAATGTGTATACTGTGGATTAATGGCCTTTATTTACTCTCGCTCTCGCCTCAACCCTCTTGAATGCACATTGGCAAACAAGCAAACAAGGACAATTTACAACTTCTCTCGGAATCCTTTATGACCACCACCACCACAAGACGACGAAGGAGACAGAGAGACAGAGATCAAACTGTTTATTACCGCCGCCGCCCCATCAACTAATGTCGCGCATATCAAACTGTAAATGACTAATTAGACACAGCACAGAGGCGAAAGGAGAGTCGAAGGATATCTACTCTTGGATAAGGACAACGATGGGGCATTAAATGACCAATTTACGAGTAACGCATAATGCAGTCAGGCAAATGCCAGATGAGGATATTTATGAAGCTCCATGAGCTGCATGCATATGCATGCTAAACAGGATAACACTGCAGGATTGTTAAACTTTACACACACACACACAGGTATACATGTAGTCTCTGTTGGCAGAGTCGATTACAAAGTTTTCTTTAAGTAGAAAAGCCTCCTTTTGCAGTTGGGCCGAGTGGGGGGGAAAGGGGGTGAAACATTATTCATCGCTTAAGTCCAGCGTGGCGGCGTGGTGCTAATAAAACGCTCACTTAACACCCAATTCTCCGATAAGTTGCAAATTACACTCCGTAATTGCCTTTAGGCAGTAACACACACACACACAAACACACACAGCCAAACAGTAGGTGAAAAAGAAGAAGAAGAAGAAGAAGTAGAAGGAGAGAGCACAGAAAAAAAAACTTGCACCCGTAGTAATAATAATAATGATGATGATAATATCCTCCACGAGCTAGGACAATGCCACTAACTCATGCCACCACCCAAGGAATGCAATGAACCACAGTCCCCAATACGAGGAAGGACGAGACTAGGGGTGCACATGGACTCGTAAAAATATGAAGGAGCTTCACTCACTAACTCGCCACCAAAAGTGGCATCCTTCGCTTGGAGTCCAGTGTAGGTGCTACCACAGGAGAGCGAGAGCGCGCAAAAGGATTTACGTTTTTGTGGTTTTTATGGGCAAAAGGATAAGGTTTTTGTCTTTTTCTTCTTCTTTTTTTCTGGCAAAATTTACGAGAACAACAGAAACGAAACAGCGAAATGGACACGAAGGACACCAAGTAAAAATTAGATGACATTAACGGTCTTAATGTTGCGAGCAGTTAAAGTACGACACGCATAAAACATGTTTACGATCTCTCTCTCTTTCTCTCTCTCTCTAGCTGTGTATTGTGTGTTGTTGTGGTTTGGGGGGACGGGCGTAAATGTCTATCTCGTTGGTTTTATTTATTTTAATTTACCTTAAGGACATCACACGGATGGAATGTCCGGATATAACTTTGTGTTTCTGTTTGTTGGTGGGAAATATGGTGAAGTAGAAAAGTGCTCATTAAGGGGGCTATTGAAGGGATTAAATAGATGAATTATGCGACAGATTGCGCACAGAAGTGTTGGTGGAACATTTTAAGTGGCAAAAGTGGATTGGAGTGTCCTAATGATTCGTTTATTGGCCTTAATGGATCTTTAAACAATGGAAGTTGCTTTTAAATTAACTTGAGAGAAGTAGAAACGGCAAATAGAGGCATACTTTTGGGCGGCGGGGTGCTAATACTCACTCATTCAGTGAGTGTGGTTAGAGTCCGAACTAAATGCATTATTTATGTGAAAAATCCCTCACAATATCCCTCCTCAGAAAGGTATAATTCTTGGTTATTGTCTAAACTAAATGCAAGTTTTTTTTAGAGAAAACGCAGACAATATCACCCCTCAGAGAGGTATACTTCTAGGCTGTGAGGTTCCAATCCTCTCTCATTTGAGTAGGGTTGTTATCCAAGCTAAAGCAAGATTTAACTTCAGAGAAGTAATTGAAGCAAAACAATAAAACGAAACTCGACTCCGCTGAGTCAGAATGTAAGCATATTTTTCCTCCATTCAAATGGCAAACTCAGCCAGCAATGGGTACTGGTTAATAGACGACCCTAAGCCTCGCCACTTAACAATCTCTAATCCGAATATCATTTGTCCCTACGAGAATAGCTTCCTCTTCTCATCTTCTGACAAACACACAATACTCGTAAGCCCCCGAAGAGGAACCTTATAACCTCCGCCATTCAAAAGCTTGTCTATCCGTCCTCTATTGTGCACTCAAAAGGCAATTTTCCATATTTTTATTGCAACTCCAAACAAATGAAAACATTATCCTCCTCCTCGGTGGTAGTTCACATCCTTAACCTCTAGCGCCAGAGAGAGAGAGAGAGAGGGGTACACAACAAAACTACATGTCGAGGCAGATTTTGTGTGTAATATTATTAAATCGTTTGCTTCGGGATACACCAAGAGAGAGAGCACTTAAAAATTTAATTAAAATTCTCAGCCACCCACTAGGAAAGGACCCTCTAGTGTCGTCTCACCCGCCTTCGTCGCCAGAAACCGACATGAGTGAAAGTGAAAATTAAATTTGAAGGAGCTGAGTCTTGCAATCCTCCTCATTAAATGCGTACACACACAGAACACCAGAGAGAGAGAGAGAACTCAGCCTGCCAGCCAGCGGGACGGGGAACAAAAAGGATAATAAAAGGCAAAAGTAAAGACTTTGTGGATTTTAATTTAGGAAAATCCTTCCCCTCCTCCTCAATCTACAGTCTACATTCCAATGCGATAGGCCAAAGAGAGAATCTTCTTGCATTTTGTAGCCCTCCCCCCTTTGGTTGTGCCTCAGCAACAACAAGAACAATAAACTTAAGTACACACTCTTCCCGCTATGAGGATATATATTTAGTTTCAATTTTTGAAGCAATCTCCAGCTCCTAATACGATTAATGCCGATGATAAAATTTTAAGGGCTACCGCATACACACACACACAGAGAGAGAGACGGGACGCTCCTTGTGTAAAGCCATATTTATTTCACATTAGTTTCTAATTTGCAAGGAGCAAAAGGGTTCACCACCATTCACCTCGCTTTTAATCAGAAAATTAAATTAATTTATAAAATGGTTTCATTAAAACCAAAAAACTGAAATCCCCACACAGAGAACAAGGAACGGATGGGAGAAAGGACGACGACTGTTGCTCATCCTTGAGTTCAGCTGCGCTCTCGTTATTGAGCCATGTAAGTAAATAAACTGAAAGTTCCAATACCGAAAGCAAGCGGACTACAGCCAAGAGGAAGTGGATTCTTCCTTCATTCCAATTGAATGGGTTTTTCAAAGACAAAGAGAGAGAGTGAGAGAGAGTACCAAGATGCATCTCTGAGGAAAGAAACTTAACCAAAGGAATTCAACTAATAAAAATCCTTCATTCGAGTGCGAAATGCACTCTTTCGTTGTCGTCGTTCAAACAAAGGCAAGGTCCTTTTTTTTCTTTTACGCTTCATCCGGTTGGGGGTTTTATCCCCTTTTTTTGTTGGATGATAACTCGCTCTATGATTGAATCCTTTTTCTATTTCATATGTGGGTGTACTGTGAGTACTCCGTACTCCTTTTTTGGATGAGATCCTTTGGCGAAATTTGTGGACTTGCTTTGTGCTTAGGTGTGACAATGAACGCCTTCCAGCTGTTGCTGTAAAAGGTACTGGCAATGGGTACACGCAGAAGAGTAAGGAGAGCAGAGGACGTTCCTGTAATCAGGTCGAGGTCTACAAAAGCCAGCAAATCCCTCCTAAACGAGAGCCAATGGGGTGACCCTCGGTTGAGTAATAGGGCACATGGATATCAAGGGAAACGAAAAGGATGACGAGCTCTCCAGGTCGACTCAGTACCTATCGCAGGGAAGCTCCAATCAGTTTCTTGTGGAAGAAGTTAGAAGATGAAGCCAACGGTCTAGCAAACAGATGCAGGCTTCATCTTAAGACATGGCAAATGAACTGGACACTAGGGCCGGCCTCTAGCAAGAAGAGATCATCAACTCTGGCTAAAATCAGTCGTCATTGTGCAGTAAGAACCGGCCATTGAGCCATTGGCCTTCACACAGAGTGGCTCACGTGCTTCATAACGACTAAAACAGAAGCTGCAGGGACGAAGAAGAAGTGGAAGAAGTGACCAGCTGTGTGACTGCCCTGCCCTATCCCTCAAAAGAATGAGAGCTCTTGGAAGTCAGTTCTTCTTGGAGTTAAAGGACTTTGGCAACGTTGAGCTGAAAGACCTCTTGAGATTCATCTGCATGGTTCTTTACAGCGTTTTCAGGATTAAGTGATTGGTTCTGGACTATTGATCTAAGAAAGTAGTGGTTCACGAGAAACCCATCTACCTCACCTAATCTAGAGTGAAACTAAAGACAAAAACAGGATTAGCCACATCTCATCCTCTCGACATCATAGATCAACCTCTAACCTCGCCAAATCCTCTGCAAATTTCTCTCGGTGCACTTCCTCAAGATCCCACATTCACACTCAATTCAATAAAAGAGAAATGCAACAGTTCCACCAACTAAAGTCCTTCGTGTGCCAACACCCCCATTCGGCCAATAATATAAATCAGCCCGGTGTGCAACCAGCACGAAGGACCTTCTTTTGCTTTTGCTTTTGCTTTTTGCTTTGAAACAACGTTCAACTTGGGTATCAAAAGCGATTTTTTACCTGGTGTCCTTCCCCACGATTTGATATCACTTTCTAATTTTTAAAGAACTGCAACGTGCTTCCACTAGTCATCCGTCATTTGCACCAAAGGACTCCTGTTTCTCCTTTCTCATGGTTTGCACACATTCCATTCCGCTCTCTCTCTTGGTCTCTCCTCCCAATTGAATGTTTTATGGAATCCGCGCGATGTAATAACTCCTTCTTTCTGGTCTTTGTTCGTCGTTTTGGGTTTGCATTCAATTTTAGCTGTCGTCCTCGCATGTCCTTACAAATAACTCTCAAGAGAAAGGAGCACAGAAAAATCCATTTGGGATAAGTCGAGCTTGAAAAACAATTTAACGTATGGCTGGGGGTCCTTCTCCTTCTTTAGACACAAACACACACACACCTAAGATGGAACCGCCTCAAGTATGCGGTGGTGACTAAATGCAGGTGCGAGACGATATTGAATTGCGTGCCCGATTCAAATTACCGCCAAATCCGAAATGCAATCCTCCTCGTGTCCTCGTGGTGGGTGCTTTCCTCTGTATCGTCGGTCGCCTCCTAAGTGGATGGCAGAGATGATAATGTCAGACTGTGTTGTCGTCGTCGGACAAAAACCACAAAAAGAAAAACCACATACAGATAGAGAAATGCAGGACACCAAAAGGGGGTCCTCGGACGGTCTAGAAGGAAGGACACACTTAAACACTCTGTGAAATATAACCTGGCTTTAAGGTGATTTTAATTACACGAAATTAATTTGGATTAACGTTTGATATACACCTCGTCCTCCGACGAAGCCACTGGCAGTGATATATGACCGCCGCAAAGCCCAACGACAATGAGTGAGTTAGCGAGCGAATCCTACACACGAATACAGACGAGTACCTACATATATCCTTTGCTAAGGAATGCACTTAGGTGGTGCGGTAGTTTGGGGCTTCTATTCGAAAATTTGTCATCCTTGTTGTGGAGGATTTTCTTCTTCTTCTTGTGCTTCTTGTGCTTCTTCTGGTGCTTTAGCGATAAATGAATGAGAGAAGAGAAAAGTCCTCTTTTGTGGTCTGGTTCTCTTCTATTTTTGCGAGCAAAAACCAACTGGCTGCTGTCGGCCCTCTGTCTTGACACATGCCGCCAGCAGGGGGGTTCTGAATGTGTCTGGACATGGTGATAAGTGGAAATTAATTAAACGACCAAATTAACCTCAATTAGGTTCGGTTATCCTTAAAAAAGAAAAAAAAACGAAATCCACTCATGTGTGATGGCAAGGATTATCGTCATCTTCTCTCCTCTCTATCTCGAGAGAAAGGAACTTTATTGGATTCTCTTTTGACAACGGACATCCTGTAGGACAAATAAAATGCAAAATTTAGTTAATACAATAAATCGAGAGTTCACTTGACTTAACATGAAGGAGGAGCTCTACCAAAAGGACGACACATGACAAACTGCACAACACATCCTGTGTCCAGTGCTCTGCGGTAGGTAGGGTACTCCAAGTTGAAATAATGAAATCAGTTTTATGTATCTTGTTCCATGGCACAGGACATATTCCCAAAGAGGTGTGCAAACACTTCATCTCTCGGTACCGACTACTCTGTCTTGTGCATGTGTGTGTGTGTCTTGTTTATAGACGAGACACAAATGGAGATGCCAAGTAGCATAACTTGTTTCTCGTGTTTCTCTCTCTCAAGGACACACAAACACACTGCAGCCGAAGCTAAAGCCAAGGAGTTATGTTACCTTAAGAGTGGTTAGCGCAACGATAGTGTACATATCTATTGTTTGTCAGCTAAAACAATACTCCATCATGTCGGTGGTCAGAGAGCCCGGTAAATTGTTATCGATTTGTCATCGACTTTGGAAATCAATTAACAACATCAAACATCATTGATGCAAATCAAATATGAAGCCCAGTCCCGTTGGTATGGTGTAATGTGGGCGCAAATTAACATAAAGAGGGGCGACGTTCCGATCAGGAGCGACCATATTGCTTTCGTCTTGTTTGCTTAAACCCTCCATAAGCCCATCCATTCCACAACACTACGGACAAGATATATTGCGAATTATTTGCGAGAGTACATAAAACTACAATAAATCTCTCTCGCCTACCACTACCACTACCACTACCACCCCACGGAAAATCCTTTCCCTTTGCATGTAGCTAGCTACTAGGTACATCGGAATCGGTTACAGGTGAAATTTATAATTTGTAACGCATGTTGTTCGCTATTGGGGAGGGTGGGGTTTAAGTGCTCCTCTGCTCGCTCTATACATACGTGTGTATTTGTGTTCTGTGTCAAGTCATGTTTATGCGAGTCATTTAAGCATGCATGAGTTATTTGGCATAGAAATTTACACTACCTCCCATGGTATGGGGATGGCAATGTTTTGCTTTATGGATACTTGTACCTGTCAACCGATACAACTATCACAAACCCCTTCTCCCTCCTCGTTTAAAGTTTAATTTCACTCAACTGAAGTTTGGCCCCATTCGCTCTTTGCAGTTCAAAGTTGAAACTATTTCTGTGTACATTTTAGAATCGAGGGGGCTGTTGGCAGCAGCAACTAACGTACATATGTAGGACATGCGCTAAATGCCAATTTGTGACACAAGTGCGTTATTTCGTTGGAGCTTGCTATGTGCAGTACATCCCCAAGGTACTTGTCACTTACGGATACCTATAAGCGTTGAAATTTGTCGCTTGTTTATTGTTGTTGTTGTTGTTGTTGTTGAACCCGTTGAACAACTAGAGGTTTGTAATTAGTTGGATTTTTGGCGCGACCTCGTCCTCTCTCGCGCTGGCGTTTATTTTATAAAATGTTTGCACTTTTAAGGCTGCGTACATATATTTTGTGATATATTTTAAGTGGACACTGGGTTAACCGCTAATTAAACATCATTTGGTGATAATGGATGCGCGTGATGATGGTTTTAAGTCAGATTTCGTTTTAATTGCTTTGCGGGCTACGAAGAGCGATTGCATTTAGAGCACTCGGAAGAGAGTGCCTCCTCCCCCTTCCAGCAGATACCACAGAACAATGAAATGACATTAATCGAGTCAAAGGATGTTAGAGCTACCAGGTGCTTGAAATGAGGAGCATACTACCACATTTGAAACTATACAAGGTGTAAGCAGCTGAAGACTGGCTTTTCAAGTTACAGGAGTGTAGAGAAGTGTCAAAGACTCAGAGAAAAAATTCGAAATCCACTTAATACAAGGAAATACAAGGAAGATATTGGCTTTAATTAGAAGCCCGGATCAACCCAAATACCGAGAAGCAATAGCAGGTCTTAAACCTCACTAAAAGCCAGATGGCGACTCGCATCAGAGTCATGGGATCATTGAGAACAACCCCGGAAGGCGGCAATGGCAATGGCGGCAATATTGCAGTAGTCTGGCGACCAAAACTGCTTTAAGACTGAGGAAAGACCGATTACCTCCACGCCTTCAATCGATTCCGATGGGAAGCTACCAATAGATCGCCAACATTGTTGGGAAGATGATCACCTTCTGTACAGACAGCCAGGCAGCCATTAAGGCTCTAGACTCTGCTTTAAAGGTCGAAGCTTGTGAGAACCGGCAAATCGATCTTAAACGGGATAACAGGAGCCGATGGGGTGAACCTCAGTTGGGTAGTAGGGCTTACTGAAATCAAAGGAAATGGCTGACGAACTCGCTGGCAAAAGGTCGACGCTGCACCTAGGTCCTTGCTTTTGTAGTAGCTCCAATCAGTTTCTTACGGAAGAAGTTAGAAGATGAAGCCTAAGGTCGAGTCAACAAACGCTGGAGGATACCAGGGATGCAGGAACAACGAAGGCGCTTCTTATATTAGGAAGACAGCAAGACATTTTGCAGAGTACATCTGTTGAAACAGAAAATGGTCTTGCGCCTTTATAGCTTTACACAGCTTTCTGGATATTGATTTGCGAAAGCCTTAGTTGTTGCGGTGATGCTTAGTACTGAAAATAGGTACAGACCTTAGGTTACGTGGGTTTGTATTAAGGGGGATCCTTGCCAATGTAAGCCGCTAAAAGCTGATGGGTTTTTCAAGAGTCAATCTAAGGAGATGCACATAGGGGAGCCAGGTTTCATAATACATACATATCAGCCAAATTAAGACCACTAACCTCATAGCAGGAAACTCAGTCTTCACTAGTCTATACATAGATGGGCCATTGGCAAAGGTGAGGTGAAGGATTTTTGTGGCATATGGCAAAACCAAGCGCGAAGTTGTAGCTCTGCAGACAATGTTACTGACATATGGTAGGAATGGAAGTCTAGTTCCCTGTTACATAAAATACCAAAGTCCATGAAGAGACTGGTGGCAGAAGCTGGCCCCAAGTATGCTAAGTTCTAGTAGAAGCGACTAGACTTGTCATCATGAACTGAGCGTAAGTCAGCAGAGAATCTCTCAAGATTTGAATGTCATCAGCGTTGATAGATAGGTGGGAGAACGACATGGAACAAAGGACCTTAACTTTTATAAGAAACAATCCATTGTTATTCCCAATAGTCACGAGTGGAAGTTCAAGACACCAAACGAAGTAAAGAAAGTGAACTCTACACTGGCGAGTGAATGGAAACAGGAACTGGAAGTTAACAGAAAAGATTCATACAAGTTCCTGAGTGCTTCAGACACTCTGTGAAGCGCAGACAATACAGGCTAAGAGTTAGAGACCATCGAAGGTGCCAGTCTTCGTAAATAATTTAGATCGAAAACAGACAAGATCACATGGGCAACCAGAGACGGCTGCCTCGTAGCTTAATCAAGAAGGAAATCAGTATCACGTTCTATGTACCAACTTGACATTGCCCGAAAGGGGCGATGGCTGCCAGACTGAGAATCGATTCACCTCACTATAGCAGGAGCTGCTACATATGATACGGAAGAGACATAACCCATCAAATATCTGTTGTCGCCTTTGCTACGTGGGCAACGGACCTAACCCAAGTTCCATTCAATACTAACCAATAGGACAAAGATCAAAGGTTCGAGTTGTCTACCTTGAGGGACTCCTGAGCTGAGCGTTAATGGGTTCAGAAATAGCTGATCTAAAGATGACGTTACAAGGGCGACCCATCAAGAAAGATTTGATCCATGAAATGAGCCCCGACTGAGACCTAAAAACTTTGAGTTTCAAAAGGATAGTCTCGTGAGAAGTTTTGTCGAAAGCCTTGCCAACATCGGCATCAATTACGTCTGCCTCTTTCCCATCCACTACAGCGTTCAATGTCCTAGATAAGAACTTCGTTAAGTTGGTATTAGTAGGTCTACTTACTTAGATCCTTTAACCCCTCGAAGGACATAGAACACCAAGTAGTAGGTCTGCTAGATCTGCTCTTCAGCAACCCATTTGGTTTCTAGAAGTGAGGGTTATGCTTTCGAAAAACCTGTGAATGCAGGAAGTTCTAGCGATGCGCCAATAGTTGGTTGCTTCATTGTGAGGCCTTTTTTATGAGCGAATTTCTAGTTTAATTTGCAAGACAAAGGAGACTCCATGTACCCTCCGACATTCTCCGATAGATGAACTTAACGTCACCGCTGCTACAAAAAGGAAAACAAATACCTATTCAAAAAGGATCAGATAAAGGACCCACCCTCTCCCTCTCAAGATAGCCGTGAATAAGAAATCAAATCTCTGAAGAAATTCCCACCATCAGGTGGTGTCATCATCAGGACAACGTTTTAATTACCATGCGTCACCTAAACCTACCACATTTCAATTCCAATTCCACGAAATATGATAACCCTTTTCAAAACTCTCGACACTCCACTGTCAACTGTCATAATTAAAAGCCCCCCCCCCCCCACATCAACAAAACATCATCATCAGAGTGTTGTTGGCCCAAAAACCAACCATCAGATGATTACTTCAGCTGATTGCGGCGCCCATCGGGCTAAAATCCGCTTTCTTCCGCAACAAATTAAAAAGTCGAAAAAAAAAAAACTTCCCAGCAACTGACTTTATTTGTCATGGTTGTAAGGCACACACGCATAGCACTCGCTGTGACTCATTAATTCATCGTCGTCGTTGTTGTCCCCAAAAAAAAAAAAAAAAAACCCAAAGCAACACAAGAATAATAATAACAACAACAAACATCAAGGATAACAATGGCAATCTCTTGTACATTCTCCTCCAACCAACTCCTCCACTCCAAAGTCGCGCAACAGCACCCATTCCTTGGCATCCTCCTTCTTGGCGAAACTAATAACAGCAGGACTATTAATGTCAAACTGGTTTCAAAAAGTTTCCTCCTTGCTTGCTGCTGCTTCTGCTGCTCCTGGTGGTGGGACGAAACAAGCCAAATGACTTCATTAATTCTCGATTTTCCGGTGGGGAGGAAGCAATTTTATGCACACACACCCCATTGACGTTTTTTTTTTCCAAAAAAAAAGCCAAAAGAAGAAGTACATCCTTTGGGTGAGACTCGATGCCACATCATTTGGCAGGAGTTTTTGCCCCCGAGTTTCTCGGAGTAAATCTATTTGGAACGGAAAGCTAGCTAGTGACGTGGCCCATATGGTGTCTACGAGACGACTATGGTGTGTCCTATGGTCTTTACAAAGACATTTTGACAAGCATAAACTTGCAAATGGCCAGAGGGGTGTCTAAGATGCCCCCGCCCCCCCGCAAAACACACAACCTGCTTGCTAGCCGCCAAACGGAAAGACAAACTTTTGATTTCTCAGATTGTGAAGATGCTTTAATGATCAGGGGGCGCCCCCGCCGTCGAGAAGGAGATACGATTTTTTGAAATTGTTGGCGGCGGCGGCGGGGATGCTTCAAGGATAAACAATGTGATTCCTGATTTGGTGGCGGTGCCAGTGGCGGCGGCGGCGGCGGCGGCAAGCACACGATAACACTTGGGACTTGAGCCGAAAATGAAGAAACAAAAGCTGGATTCCAGCAGAAAGCGTTCTTCCTCCAACCATCCTTGTATCATTTCTTTGTTTGTTTTTTTTTTCTCTTCCTTCCTTCGGTGAATGTGTGTGTGTGGCGGTAATCATCAGGGACGAGTCGGCATCGTCGTACCTCGTAAATTAACGAACGATTGAATGAAGTTCCATGGGTAATAAGAAAAGTTTGATTGCGGTGGAATCCTTTCTTTTTTTTTTTTTCGTTCTTGTTGTCTTCCCATTCGAATCTTTGGAAAATCCTCTAGGGGATATTTATCACACACAACCACAGCAGGACCACAAGCCAGCCGACAGTACAGTACGAATCATTAACCCCCAAAATAAACGAGGCCTTCTATGTGCGGCTGTGTGTGTGGATATAATTTTCTTAAGGAGCTTGTTTGGTTTTATCTGCAAAGCTACACACAAAGGACCCGGCTCTCTAATTACAGATTTTTGCCAATCGAACATTGATGGCGTCTTACGGTCCAACTGAAGGAGCAAAATGACCTTCTCCCCCTCCCTCTCTGAGGGGTTGTTCCAACAAGAAATGGTCTTTTGATTAAGAACAGATTAAAAGTCATCAATAAAATTGGATTTACTGCTACTACTTGGAATAGTTTCAGGACTTCCTGCGAAAGGAGAAAGTTTTCAATTTCATTTTCATTTTCATTACGAAGGAGGAAGCAGAGAGGTGTCCTGGGCGACAATATTGTTTCGATTTGTTTGGCTTTGCAGAGAGAGTGACCTGTTTTCATAGCAAACTCAAAAGGGGTGTCACAACAGCAAGGACCACATGTCTGACTGACTTAAAACAGATGATTGAAAGTGTAATTTCTGACAATTTTTTTGATTAATCGCTGTCAATACTCCCCCTTCTCCTTTCTTTACAAAAACATATTATATTTACCCATCGACAACATTTTGTCACACACAACTGTGTGTTCCCTTTTTATTACTGCAGTGCAAGGTAAATACCCACAGGAGGCCACTACACTATCCACCCCAAAGGACGATTTGTGCAATTTCTCAATGCACACACCCCCCGTCTAACGTGACTCTGAATTATTGCAAACTGACACCATCACGTTGCAAACATTCATTAAAATAAAAAAAAACACAAACAGGACGGGAAAAAAACAACAAACAAGGATCTAACAACAAAAAGTAGAAAGATCCCTTTTGATTGCGGTGTCTGATGCGGAACCCCACCGCACTCAGCCACATTGTGTCACATCCCTTTCTCCTGTACAAAAAAAAAAAAAAAAAAACCCAAAACACATCCCTGAAACTGTGAAAATCAAAATAAATACGCGGCAAACAGTTTCGACTGCGCGTTATTATGTATTACACAGCGAAACGCTGCAAAGGATTTAACGCGAGGATACTCGGTAACAGATTGCGGTATTTACTTAGGCGGCCGTGTCAACTACAAAGTTAATTGGAATATGTTTTATCCTGGGATTCCTTGCACACAGTTTTCAATAGAAGAAAAGTTGGTCCTGAATGAATTTTCAGCAGGATTATCCCCTTGAGTGGAGACGCCGCT
The DNA here is from genome assembly GCA_949716465.1 of Chalcosyrphus nemorum. Lineage (NCBI taxonomy): Eukaryota > Metazoa > Arthropoda > Insecta > Diptera > Syrphidae > Chalcosyrphus > Chalcosyrphus nemorum. Next base: position 59,820,762 of record OX454334.1, on the reverse strand, counting down.
TTGCGTCAGGGGAGTGACTGAGAGACAAATAGGCAATTGACACATGTTACGTTTTGTTTCTCTGTTTTTCTGTTTTTTTTTTTTCGACTAACAAGACTGTCACGCTTGGTTGACCTCAGTATCGGGCCCATGGGTATAGATAAGCAATCTCGGGCGGATACGATTTCAATCAATTTCAAATTCAATTTAATAACTTAATTTTCGAAAAATACATTTCATGGACTTGGAAGGGATCGTCCTGGTCCATTGGAAAAATTGTTTTATTAGATTTGGTTTGGGTTTCATTTGGGAAACACAGTTTACTTGAGGTTGTCCTTAGTCTGAGGTGCAGAGTGCCTAATTGGTAATCTATTCAGTAGGAGATTTTGGAACAGAGATTGAAATGAAGCTCCAGCTTCTCAAGCTAATCGGCTCAACCTCGAAACATTTTTTCTTACAAGAGAGTCTTAGACCGACGAAAGGACGAAAAGTGACCTCAGTCAGGGCAGTCAGGGACTGGAATTTTCTCTGCTAAGCGACAGATTGAGCAGGCTATTCAACTAGAGCCATTTGCAAAGGTGTTCCAAGCTGAAATCCTTGAAAGATTGATGGCAATTGAGACACTACAGCGAAAGTAGGAAAATTGATATCTAGTCGGACAGCAAGCCATATCGAAAGAACATGTAAGGAAGTGCAAAATCAAACTGAATCTTCTAGAGAGCCAAACAAAATCCGTCTATGGTGAGTGGGTGTGTACCAGGCAACGAAAGGACCAAGGACCAGAGACATGAATGTCATAAAGGTCTCCCAGTCAACTATTTAAACAACGATCGACAGATACGAAGAAGAGGATCAGAACTGTCTATTCATCAGATCTTCTGCTTTCAATTTGTTCCCAGCCTACAAGCCTCTTTGATTGTAAAAACCTCTCTAAGCCGGATCATCCGGATCTATACCCAAATTATGGAGCAACGACCTGCATCAGTGGATCAAATGGAAAGGCCTACTTCTATCGTACACCCACATTTAACAAGTTCGGCCCTGATCAATTGAGTATCAATTTAAAAACGATTCCCCACGCCAATTCATTTATAAGAGAGTACCTACTCTATTCAAAAAAAAAAACAAAGCATCAAAATGAATTCAAGAGAGAACCTCTGTCCTTTCTTTCTGAATAAGTCCCAGTCCCAAGATGAGAAAAACAAAAACTCAAAACTCACCATTAGTCTGCCCAACTTCTAGACCCTTTTCAAACACACATAAAACTCCCGCAACCCGAACACGATCAAACAAAAACCGAACCGATCCGCTCCATGACGACCGAACCGAACCGAAAGAGCGGAAGAGAAATTTCTAGAACATTGTCGTTTCACTCGAGAAAAACACTTTGTTTCGCGAAATTAACACAATTTTTACAACAAAAACGAGGACAAAACATTTCGACGGATTAAAAGAACGAATTCGAATTCGAAGGACTTTTTTTGCACAGACGACGAAAAGATGACTCACTTTTCTTTGCTCATTTTAGTAACTGAAAATCGGTTTAACTTTGTCGGCTTTTTATAGAAGTAGAAGTTCGAACAATTGAGAGCAGGATGAGTGATTTTTTTTTTGGGGAGAGTGGATCAGTGCGTGGTAGATAAGAGGAGTTAAAGAAAGTAACTCGATTGTGGTGTGAGAAAGGTATTAGTTAGGGGGTTAGAACAAGAAGCATTGGAGAAACAGAATTGAGCCCTTCTCCAAGTTAAAAACCGAAAAAAGAGACTATAGTCATATGAAGACATTTGACTTAACTGAACGTGGCTTTGGCAAAGAATGAGGCTATACTCAACTGAAGACATTTGACTTAACTGAACGTGGCGTTCTTCTAGTCAATCATGGCTGTGGGGAATAATTTTCTTTACTTTTTCTTTCTGATAGGCCTTTAGAAGTCTATTTAATCGATACAGATGATATTTATATGTATATTCGAAGCCAGGATTATTCAGGATTGAAATTTGTGGCCAAAAAAGCTGCGGAACTTCCATCAGGAAATCATCAAGCCACCAATGTGCGTTGCTAGTATTCTCAACAGAATCTACGACATGGCTAACTGAAGTTGGCTTGATCTGGAAGGACACAGGTTGTCCAAAGCCAAACAGATCCAAGAAAATTATAAAGCCAGATTATAAAGCAAAGAATGATCTGTTCAACTTCTGTAGCCTGGGTGACGTGGTTTAGGGTTCCTTTTGCAGTTTAGGCTCACCCTAGAATCACGATGTGTCTTTACTCCTAACCTAAAATACTTGTTCCTATAACATCAGGCTAGTAATGGGTTCGGTGAATCTTAAAAGGAGAACTAAACTCAGTGCGCAGGCGATGGGCTCTTGAAAGAGAGAAGGAACGATAAGAAAAAATACCTGAGGAGCAATTTGAGGCTCAGGCGGCATTAGCTTACAGGTATGGCCAACATTGAGGAATGAAAACACACTAAAAGGACATTGCTCGCTAACACCAGTGTCGTACAGACTTGACATCATTTGGCTTTGGCAGCAGCTGTCATGATTTGAAAGCACTTGCTGTGTGCCTCAATCCTGGCATTCATCAGTTTTGCTGAATAGAAAAATGACTCTCTGAACGTCTAATGGACCGAGTACCCTCATCGGTGTAAAATTTAACAACAAACATCGATTTTTCTCGATCCTAAGGAGCCAAAGCACCCTTAGACTAAAGCATAGATTCCCTTCAACTTCTCGTGCAAAAGTTTTTGCTTTAAATTTATTTCAGCCGCCAAATTTATACGCTTTGCAATTGAACTTGAGGAGCATCGACTAAAAGCAATTAAAGTCCACCTCCTTCGCACAGAGGTACTCCAACCTTAACACAGTTGCTTAAGGGCGATTGCAAGTTATCGTAAAAGTTCAGTTTTTTTTTTTTCTCTCTTCTCCTTTGTCTGCTCCTTTTCTGAGGAAAAGAAAAAAAAAAAAACTTCGTGCTTCCTAACATAAACACTTCTCACCTTTAAATGCCCCCCCGTCCAAGCCCCGTCGGCCGGTCTTCGCTAATTTCCTATCTCTTTCTTATCTCTCACCCGAAATCGAACGGAAAATATTTCCAACTAGAGGGCGTACGAAAAAAACAAGTCGGAAACGACGTTCCACTCGATATCCTCCCCCCAAAGAAGCGAGAAGCGCTTTGAAATTTAATTGCTGCCAGAAAAATGTAAAATAAGTCCAATAGATAAGACAGTCACGTAGAACGTGAGAGGAGAAGGAGAAGGAGAAGGAGAACGAGACGAGCACGAGATACCTAAGTATCATTTGTATCTAGAAGCGTCTTCGTCGTCGTCGTCGTCGTTGTCTACGAGAGCCTATAGACTTATTGAACGTGAGCTGCAGAGTATCGAATCTCATTAGAAGTCATCCCGAGAGGGAGTGGGGACAAAAATCTCAACTGTTTTTGTTTCAATCGATATCAGTTATCCAAGTACACCCTGAGGGACATATGATTGCGATTCCTACAACTTCAACTGTGTGGAAAATTACTTAAACGGGGCGCGCCGTTGCACACACAAATGTAATTAATAACGTTGTCATAGTGAATTAAGTGATGCATAACACACACACACACTGAGAGAGAAAAACCTCAGACACGATCTTATAGCAGCTTTTGGAGGAAGCATCTAGCTCCACACAGGTGAACTTCTCAAGGATTCACCGCCGTGCACCACCGTGCGTACCATTAATTGCTCATAAGATGGAAATTGGAAGGGAACGCTTGTTTGCGCTCTCAAGTGGGATTCTTCTTGAGTGCAGGAGCCGAGAGGCTTGAAGGTTGAATATCTCGCGGAGATTTCTTCGAATTAAAGTTCGTAAATGGTAAATTACTGTCCAAAGTTTAAGTAAAATAGCCCCTTTCCCCATAGACAGATGTGATTTCAATCAAAAACCCCTCTGCAACATGTGTCGCACAAGCACAGACCTTTTAATCCACCCCAAGGGAGCGTTTGCCTGACACACGCGAATCACTCAATCGAAAGCATACACAGCACACACACGACTGTCATGTGTCTCGTTATTAGGATGACTTCTCGGCTGTGACCCCTTTTCGCATCTCTATCGGATTCTAATCGGTTTATCTACAGGACTACTCTCTCTCTTGAAGCCTCTGTGCGAATTAATATTCGCAAAATTGGAAACTGCGATTGCCAATCCTGCCAATCAATTTAGTTGGCGTGACCCATCCCCAGATGGAGGATAGAAAAACAACAAATCTCAAATCTGTCTACCTTATCTCCACGTCGGTTGTTTCCATTCCGTCAGATAAGCATTTCATCCGAAATGCCAGTGTCACATGACTTTGACAGGAAGGAAGGAAGTTTCAGGGAATTATGAGTGCAACGAGATGGATTCTCTTGATATATAAAGAATCCTTGAATCATTCTAATAATCCCTCCTAACGGTTGACACTGGCTAAACTGCTTACGGAAACGTCATATTGCAGGGTGACACACTTTTGCGTATTGAATTTCACAATTCAATTGACACTCTTCGAGTGGGTGGTGAACAGATTACAAGGGTGTAAGCCGACGGAAGATAAAAGATACCTTTTCAATATTTCGCTCCTCTTGGGGTTAAACAGCCCAACCAATAAGACAGCCGGCGGTGCGGCTGGATAGAGTTATTAAATTTTAATCTGATTTTGGACAGCAGCCGTATTGCTTATGAATAATAATACACATTTCACATTTTGATGACACGAGGCACACGTTGACAAGTGACAGATTGTGTTACATGCGATTTGTATACAGTTCATGGGTAGGGGTGGTTGACAAGGCAGGAGAGTTTGAACCGTCTTCGAAGCTATAGCATCTCGAAAAGAAAACATTTTCCACAGGAACTAAGCTCAAGAACTCAAAGCTTGCTTCAGGTTCTCCGCTGCGCCCTTAGTAAAGAATTCCTCTTCACATTGTTCTGACCCAACCCATTTTTAAAAGACTTAACCTCAACCTAATAAATGCTGATCAATGTTGGAACCCCAGTACTAAGTCTTGATTGTGGGAGTAGACACTAGGCTACGGTTCCAAATACTCTACGTTTGTATGAGAAGTCTTAAAAAAAGTGCACAAAGCAATAATAGAGAAACACTTGCGAACTTCTTCTATTCTGTTCGTCTGTGGGTCTCTACCTAATACATGCTTAACCTGATACATGCTAAAGTAAAAAGAAGAAGAAGGAATAGCTCAAAAGAAAGCCACAGACTTACATTCGCTGCTTCTATACATTGTCAAAACGAAAGAAAAAAAACTTGGGAGAGCTTAGTTCTTCACACTATACTCGCTACCTACTAGCCTTCATGAGAGCCAATACTCTCTGTCAACTAGAATGGGTAAGAGAGATGGAAAAAGCGTAGACAGATTCGACTTTTTTCAGTGTCGAACTCTCACAGAGAAGACTTTTTTTGCTCCCTTCGATCTTCTTGCAGCTACACAAAATGTATGAGTATGTATGTAGGCTTACTTGGCGCTCATAAATGTCAACATGTACGATTTTCGACAAGTTGTAAGGAGACAAAAAACAAAGAAAGGAGATAGAGAGCTGCAAGTTTCAACTCCATGTATATGTGCGAAAGCTAGAAAGGTAAACAAAATTTTGCTTAGCAGTGTGAGAGCCGGGCTTAGAGAGCAGAGAAGACGAATGTTGTTGTTGACAAAATAATTGGTTGAGTGAGTTTTGGTAGTCCCATTAGGTTTGGATGTGGATGTTAGGTTGGGAGCTCAGGAACTTAAGCAACTTGTACAATCTATTCTACCGAGGTTCGTAAGAGTAGGGCTAAGTTGTGTGTGTGGGTAGTAATTTTTTCTATATGCTTCTTCGTCAGTCTTAACGAATTAATATTTGAATGAATGTGACCGAGTTTTACTAATATAGTTAGCCTAAGGTGTAAAAAGGAGGCAGCGGGACTAAAAAGAAGATGAGATAAAGACTATAGGCTTTGCTTGGGTCTGAAAAAGAGCTTGAATGTGTGGGTTGACTGGGCGCCCATGAGTATTAGCAGATGGAGACGACTTATTTTTACTCTTTGCTTCGTAAAGTTGTAGCTAACTTTGTGTGCTCGCACTCGTTGTAGTGTGTGAATAATTTTGCTATGAGAGGTAGGGCAGGTTGTAAAGGCTGAGTGAGCCCCGAGTGGATGTGGTCTACCATTTCTGTGCGCCTGGTAATCGATGTGTGGATTCACTGACAAATTGAGGTCTATTATTGGTTATTACTTTCTTTACCTCCATCTGATACCTTTATCTGATACTTTCTTGTACCAAAGTACCATATTTTCGATACTATCGTAGCATTTTAGAGTTTTTTCGGTACCAGATGGTACTCTAGATGGAGGATGTAAAAACTTCGATTTCCAAATTTTGTTTCAAATAGTGCATAGTGGCGCCATCTGTTAGGAGAAGTATTTCAGTAGATGTGTGTGAAACAAAAATTACTAACAGAATGTAAGAGACAAAAGACAAATGTAACCAGTTGAAAGAAAGAGATAGAGCGTTTCAATTCGTGTGTGTAGGTTTTTTTTTTAAGCAAAGAGTAAAGAGAAATCGCCTCCATCTGTTAACATTCATGGGCGCCCAGTCAACCCACACATTCAAGCTCTCTTTCAAAGCCTACAGTCTTTATCTTATTTTCTTTTTAGCCTCGCTGCCTCTTCTTTACATTTTGGCTTAACTACATTAGCGGATTCGCCCACATACATTCTAATATTTAGTCGTCAAAACCAACAACGAAGCATGTAGCAGAATTACTGCCTGCACACACAACTTAGTATTGCTCTGACGAAGCACAGTAGAAAGGAATATAGCTGCTTGAGTTCCTGAGCTCCCAAACTTACACCCACATCCAAATATAAGGTACTTTTATTAGTGGAAGTACCAAAACTCACTCAACCAATATTTCGTTAACAAAAGCCAAATATACTTTCACACATACATTCGGCTTGTCTGCTCTGTAAGTCTGACTCTCACACTGTTAAGCTGTTTTTTGTTTCCAGCTCTGTATCTCCCTTCTTCTAATGGTAACATTCATCTTTTGTCTCTTACATTCAGTTAGTTTTTTTCCTTTTTACTTACTTACTCCTAACAGATGGCGCCACTATGCACTATTTGAAACAAGATCTGGAAATCGAGGTTTTTCAATCCTCCATCTACTACCATCTGGTACCCAAAAAACTCTAAAATGCTACGATAGTACCGAAAATATGATACTTTTCTACTAGAAAGTATTAGATAAAGGTATCAGATGGAGGTAAAGAAAGTAATAATCAAAATTTGTCAAAAAATCCAAAGATCGAATACCAGGCGCACAGAAACTGTAGACCACATCCATTTGTGGCTTACTCAGCCTTCTCATCTCTCATAGCAAAATTACTCAGAAAAATCGTCTCCATCTGCTAAGACTCATGGGCGCCCAGTCAACCCACACATTCAAGCTCTTTTCCAGACCCAAGGCTCTTTGTCTTATCTTCTTTTTAGTCTCGCTGCCTCCTCTTTACACCTTAGTCTAACTATATTAGTAAAACTCGGTCACATTCATTCAAATATTAATTCGTTAAGACTGACGAAGAAGCATATAGAAAAAATTACTACCCACACACACAACTTAGCCCTGCTCTTACGAACCACAGTAGAAAAGATTGTACAAGTTGCTTAAGTTCCTGAGCTCCCAACCTAACATCCACATCCAAACCTATTGGGACTACCAAAACTCACTCAACCAATATTTTGTCAACAACAACATTCTTGTCTTGTCTGCTCTCTAAGCCCGGCTCTCACACTGCTAAGCAATATTTTGTTTACCTTTCTAGCTTTCGCACGTATACATGGAGTTGAAACTTGCAGCTCTCTATCTCCTTTCTTTGTTTTTTGTCTCCTTACAACTTGTCGAAAATCGTACATGTTGACATTTATGAGCGCCAAGTAAGCCTACATACATACTCATACATTTTGTGTAGCTGCAAGAAGATCGAGTCTTCTCTGTGAGAGTACGACACTGAAAAAAGTCGAATCTGTCTACGCTTTTTCCATCTCTCTTACCCATTCTAGTTGACAGAGAGTATTGGCTCTCATGAAGGCTAGTAGGTAGCGAGTATTGTGTGGAAGATCTAATCTCTCCCAAGTTTTTTTTCTTTCGTTTTGACAATGTATAGAACCAGCGAAAGTCTGTGGCTTTCTTTTGAGCTATTCCTTCTTCTTCCTTTTACTTTAGCATGTATCAGGTTAAGCATGTATTAGGTTTCATGCAATTCTTAAAAGGTAGAGACCCACAGACAAGACAGCAAGAACTTCACACTCGCAAGTCTTTCTCAATTTTTGATTTGAGCACTTTTTTTAAGACTTCTCACAAGTAGAGTATATGGTACCGTAGCCTAGTGTCTACTCCTACAAACAAGTCTGGTAAAAAAGGAGAGACATGGAAGCCGATTATATTGTGGTCATTCGGAGGACAACGAGCAAGTCAAACTTCTACACTTTCTCCAGATGTATCCAGTTGAAATCTCCATAACCCTTTGCCGCCTTAAGTCTCATTGAAATGCATAAGTATGGTGCGAGTGTTACAGGTTGAAAAATTCCAAAATCTATCAACTCATTAAGTATTCAAACCCTCCACTTACGAGCCACTTGCTTTCTTCAAAATAAAAATATCAACTTTCATGCCGAAGCCATAAATGCCGAACAAAATGTGTATTTCCGGCATCGCAGTGGGCCACTTAAAGCCTTTCAAGAGGACCAAGCAATCGAGAGAATATCCTTAAAAGTCAAACAATTCATCGCCAGCGATAACTCTTCGCTTTTTTTCTCTGGCCGCCAACCCTTGCCCTCTGTTTCGTTTAGGAAAACCCCTAAATAAGGTGCTAAAATCTCCTAAAAATCTTCGCCATTTGAAGCCTGTTTAACGATGATGATGCCTACTCAGCCTCCTTAGGGTATTATCCCTTCGCACAAAAAAAAAAAAAGGAAAAAGTAGAACAACGAAGCATATGGTATTCAATCCTTGCCCATAACAGATATTTCTCTCTCCTCCTCCTCCTCCTCCTCCACCACCACCTCGAAGCGTACCAACAAATCCAAATGAATTATATGGGCAATTCTTTTTTCCTCTCCCAGACTCGAGTTGGGTCTCTCGCCGCCGCGCCGGTCTCCGCCTTCTTTAAGGAAGCAATTTCATCCCATTTAGGATATGAAAGGACATAAAATATAAAAAAGAAAACAAAAATGGATCGGATCTCCTCAATCGAGAGCCAGAGTCTTCTTCTTCTTGTTTGGAGACGGGGGAGGTCTTTTAATAAAATTAACCGTCATAAATAAAAAAGGCTTGCTCAAGCATATGGGGAGACCAGAACCAAGACCAAGACCAGAAGCATCAGAAGCACACACTTCTTATAGAAGGTAGGCTTCACATCCTATACGTGATATTCATAAGGATATTCTCGAATGGCAAATAAAGATATGAATCTCCATCTATCTATCCCTGAATGAATGGCCAGTCGCAAAGAAAAGGCAAAAAAGTCATCTCATCCTCCCCTGCATCCCTTGCGTTATAACTTTATCCATATTTCTTCCATCGATTTGTGCAACCAACCCCCGCCGGCCCCGGTAGCGATTACCAATTTTCTTTTTTTTTTGTAGATGAATAGACTTTCTATCAATTTTCTTCGATTTTCGTAAATGGAAAATCCCATACGTGCGTATATGGAGGCCGAGTTCAAGGCGGCAGTCGGCAGGCAGCCACCCTCAATCGAATGAGTAGTTTATCGAATTGGATTTTCTTCTTTTATCTCTGATGAATGGATGTGTGTAGTGGATTTCGGGATCCACATGCGGTCCAGTGACTTCAATTGACACGCAGACTCGACTCACGCGACCGGGGTTTCAATTAATGGATGAATTAAAATTAACACAAACTGTTTACCCCCCGGTCTTCCTGTCCACCCTTATCGCGCCCCACAAAAGACACTGGAAACTGCCTGTTAATAGGACATAGGGTAGGTAGGCAATTACCACCACCACTAGCACCACCTCTCCTCCTCATCGCTGTCGTTGTCGTTGTCGATGGAATTATAATTGGTGTCGATATCCGATAGTGCTACATGGATGTCCATTCGATCCACCTGCCCTGCTCCTGCTCTTCCGCTCTGGTCGCCCCCCCAAAATTCCCAGTGAGGTTTTGGTGCAGCAGCAGCAGTTGAAATTCTCGTGCAGTGGCGTTGGACAAATTGCTTGTATATGTTGCTGCAGGGGCTGTAAATTGTCTGATATCTTTAATAGGCTGTCCATAGTGGTGCTATGGATATAAATGGTGGCACTGGTCGTGGTGATGGTCATCGGTTGGTTGGTGGACGCTCGCTCCTATGGTGTGGTTGTGATTTCAAGCCAAAAGCTATTTCAAAATGATGCAGCAGCAGCAGCAGGAACGATGGACAATTTTCTGTGTTCAGTTGTAGTTTATAGTTTCGGTTTTACTGGTTTGACTGTCGCTTGACCGAAAATTGTTGTGGAAACATTTGCAGCGCTTCGACAGCGGGGATACTCTTCTGTGTGTGTACGATGTCAGGTAGGCAACGCAGTTTAGGAGCTACAATTGACAGTCGAACTTTAGGCGAAAATAATGAGGTGAGCGAACAAAATAGAGCAAAACTGTGGACACAAAATCAGGAAAGAAGGACTTAATCTTGTACATCTGTCCTCTCCGCCAACATCAAGCAAGGATTTGAGCAGTTTTTAGGCCCATGTTCTTAAGGAATAGAACTAAGGCATTTCTTTTGCAGTGAGAGAGTGTTCAAGCCACCTTTAAGTAGGCAAGGTCGCCTTTGAAGTCCCACTATCCGAGCTCCAACTACTTCGAAACCAATAATCCCCACTTAGACTCCCATTGGGGCACCAGTATCGATAAACCAATCTGAGAAGTAACTCCAAAGAATCTTCCTCCCAACAACACTGGCTTTAGTCCAGAGCATGCATCACGTATCGCAAATAAATTGACTTCATGCGAGCGGAGCAGAGAAGCCCATCCTTTTGCCTTCAAGTTCATTATCCTTCAGCGGATTAACTGACACACAGCATAACACGATACAAAGATATGTGGACGTTCCTAAAAGTGGGTGGCTGTCACAGGATCTCATACTCTCACCACACACACACACCAAATTGAGCGATCCAAACGACGATAAAAATGTCTACCGGCCTCTTTAAAAAGGCGACGCGGAGTAAGGGGGATAGTGTGTGTTAAAGTTTTCTGCACAAAATGCTATCGCACCAAACCAGGGACCTTTTGTTGCAACCACTAACGGAACACAAAACGTTGTGTGCAAGAGACTGTGTCTGACTCTCTCCTGCTTCCTCTCTCTCTCTCTATGTGACACAAAAGTTTAAAACTATCCCAAAATGAGACGAAGACTTTTAGTTGCATTTTACAGCTAAAACTGCGAAAAGCGACATAATCTGATTAGTGGGGGCGACGGCGGCAGCGTAAAGGATTTAAGGACTCTCTCTCACTCTGTGCTCTGAAAATGTTTTGCCACGCTAGAGACGAACCCTAGAAGGGAAAAGTTTTTGTTTCACAAATTAATTTGCTTATAATTTTTCCGCTTAGTTAAACTTCATTTGAGTGATTTGTCAAGGATGAAATGGTCCTAGGGACGATAGGGAACAACAACAGCAACAAAAAAAAACCAACACTTTTGAGAGTGGAAATTTATGCACACCCACACACTTAGACAGGATGTGTGCAACTGCTGGCTGGCAACTGACAATGCAGAGACAGGAGAGAAGTCCTTGTAATTGCCACCCGCTCAACTCTCACACAGGACATGACTTCATTAACACGTTGAAAGCGTTTTTCACACTTAAACAAGGCAAACAATCTGTAAATCGGCTCCCAAAGCTCTCCTTCCTCACAACAGACACATCCACATCCTCACAAATTCCCTTGAAAATCACTCAGCAATCCAGTGGCGCTCAGTATCCCTGATCCTGTTCGTGATATGCGAGGCTCTGTGTGTGCTATACAAAGCGAATAAATGTCCCTTAGGGGCGGGCGGACGGGCGCGCTGGCATTATGAATTCAAAACACGTGTCCTTTCGTTTCAATTTGATTTAATTGAATCATCTGGCGGAGGGGTGCTACAGTGCTACGGCCTCCACATATCTATCTTATGCAAGGATAAAGAAAGGATCCTACCGCTATCGGCACCTCGTCGGCATGAAAATTTGTATTCTCCTTTCTTTTCTCTGCTGCCCTTTTTTTCGGGGGGCTTTTCTCGTCAAATATATGAAAATACGTGCACAAAACGGGAGGCGTAAAATAAAAAAATTAAATAAAAAGAGGTCCTTTTGTTTGCTATAGCGGTATCAGATAAACACACACGTTCAACTGTCAGTAAGTGACAGCACAGCACAGCACACACATCCCAAATGATGGCGGTGTGTGAATTGAGATTGAGAAAAAGAGATGTGACTCTTCTGCAGGACAAAAGGATTTTTCAAGCGATCACGTATGCAGTTGTGAATTTTCTTTCTTAGCTTGTGTGCTTGTGCCGATTAGTAATTGAAGACGTGGCGGCGGCGGCAGAGAAGAGACAAGTACTTGGGAGTACCCAAAATTGGTGCGGTTAACTTGTGGCGATGATTTGAAGGATGTGTTGAGCAAATCACTGGAATGGTGTCGGTCGTTGTAATTAATTGAATTAGGAGATGGCATTTGGGCTGAAGGGGTGACTACACTCGGCACATAATTACAGTCTGAAGGACTCGGACCACTTGAATGCATTTAATTACAGTGAGTTGTCGGCCTTTTGCCCCAAAAGGAAGGAGGACGAGGTTTCAGCCTTTTCTGTACTGTGCTGAGAAGCAAGTAGATTGTACAGAGCCAAAGGGACACTGAACTTCAGCGAGTTGCAAGGACCCAAACCCATTGGCAAAACATACCAAAGTTGGCTTTAAAAATCGTCCCTTTTCAAGGGCAATAAACAACCAGGCACGCTTTTGGAATAACCATTTAACCCCCCACCTCAACACTCGTCTTAAATGCTAATCAATGAACCCCTCTTCCGAGGCCGAAACGACCCTCTCAATCAAATCACACTGAGCACTGCAGATTTCCACTTCAATGAGCCATCAAAAAATCCATGTCCCACCACACATGAGCGCCCTCTAACTGCCGACTATGTGCAACCCCCTTCAAAGCAAAAAAAAAAAAACAAAGATCAGTATTAAATGACCATTCAACGAAATGGTCCGTTGCGCGCCTGTCACGGTGATTATCCTTTTCGCAATCATCGACCTGCTGCATGGCATGCAATTTCGCAAAGGGTCACAAAAAAGCAACGGCCCTCACAGGACCAGTAATACTAACAGCTCTTCTTGTCCTTTTTATTGACATATTAGTTCGACATGGTGTGCCAATAAAAGTTGCACGCTCCCAAGGGGCTGTTCTCATCCCAAAAAAAATCCCAAAAAAATAGAAGAAAATCCTTGAAAAAAAAAACTCACCTTTTGGATAATTCATATTTCGCTTGAGAGTGGTTCCTTAAAAATTCGTCCGTTCACAATAATAATAGCAGCTTCGCCACGTATCATCGTATAGATGTCCTTCCCCGTGTGTGTATGCGATTACTACGCACAAGAATTAATCTGAAAGTGGACAGGATATAAATTAGTCACATAACCGCACTCTTCTTGTGCTAGCCAAAAGGATTCCACTCTACTCTCTGTCACCACAAAATTCATTCAATAGTAAGGTATTCTTTTCACAGACTAGGCACAACTGGAGAGGACGCGGGGGGGAAGGACTCCAAGGATATGTAATTAAATTTTCTTTATAATGCACACAAACACAGAGTAAAAAAGACCAGAGATGGAGAGCTTCCTTCTAGCAAAAGGATATCTAAACGGTTTTCTTCTTCAAGGGAGGAAGAGCAAAAACATGATAATCATGATGCTGATACCTCCTCTTCCTCTTCCTGATGATGATGATGAGGTAAACAGCACTGTGCAACGTCTTTGAATGCAACCGGCAAGTTCTTCTTCTTGCTCTTGTTTGCTGCTATTTTTTCACCTCTACTGCCACTGATTCAACAAAGTGGATGTAATGTATCCTCAAGAAGGACGACGACGACTACGACGAGGTAATAGGAAGAAAAACGACAGTCAGGATAAAAAAAAAAAAAAAGAACGAAGGCAAAAGGAGGAAGAAGAAAGCAAAAGATGTCTCACTCTCATCACTTTTTGAGGTAAATATTTTCGGAAGGATATCTTCTGCTTTGGTTGGTGTTTTTTTTTTTGCCCATTTTCTTCTTGGTTAAGTGATGAGCGCAGCGCGCAACGCAACGCTCATTGCAATCAGGATAATTGGAAAGGATAAATGAATTAATGTTTACAAATGTTGCTACTGCTACTGCTACTACTAATGCTAATGCTGCTTGTTTGATAAGAGAGATGACTTATATTTACTTGTCTTTAGCTTTTCATTAAATTAACACAAGGATACTACTAGACTGCATAACCTATTGGATGGATAGAAGGATTCTGTAACAGCAGCAGCAGCCTGCTGGGTGGGCGGTGGTAAGATGAAGATAAACATAAACCATGATTAAGTTTCTTCATTAAGATGCTTCCCTCTCCGTCTCACACTCTCTGTGTGTATGTTTAAGGCTCAAGTTGATGAAGGTGTGTATAGAAGGGTTTAATTCATATGTCCTTGTTCATTAAGGAGAAAATATTTGGTTGGCTTATCAGTAGAATCTGGTTTTGTTGTTTGCTGCTGATGGTGAGTGAGTATCCTTGAATTTTATACTCTGAATACAAAACCAAATATCCCTTTGAAGGTATGAACATCCATCAGAATCCTATCTGTCGGTCGCTCAAATGAAGAGAGATTATAAAATTAACATCGTCACGTTGCCTGCAAACGCAATTAATGCACTTCTGAGTGTGTTTCGACTGCCATCGTGTGTCCGCGTTGCAGGACCTTGATTGCATTTGTACATTGCGAATATAATTTGATTTGTCACAAACGCATTCAATGGAAATGCAACACAAACAACTAAAAGGGTTGATTGCAGTGGCGGCACTCAAACAAAAGGCTTGGCGGCGAGGGGCAACACCCCAACACCCTAACACCATTTAAAGCTGATTGATTGCGGTTGTGGTTTGCTTCTTCCCTAATCTTTTTCTATGAAACAAGCAAAAACGAAAAAAGTGCTCCCCCTCTTCCCCAAAAAAACTCAAAAAGTTCACCCTTTTAGCCAACACAAACCACCCACGCCACCACTCATTCAGCGAGCACAACGCAACGCAACGCAAGGATAATTTAAATAAATTAATGAGCGTAAGCCAAAAGTTTAATTCGCCCGAAGGCTATTGACTAATTGACAACTATTAGAGCGGGACATAAAGTTTGCTCATTGAATTTGCGGTCGTTTTTGGAATTTCTGTTTCGGTTTTTGGGGCCAACCTAACGAGTTAAATGTTCAATTGTGTGTGCATAGATGTGTGTGTCTCTGTGTGTGTGTGTGTTTGGGTTTAGTTCATTGGTAAACCCGAACGACATTTCGACGAGGACGAGACATGAAAAATTCAACTGCAAAACAGGACGTTTGTCCTTTTGCGGCGCTCTGCTGCTTGCTTCCTCTTGACTGACTTTTCAGGAATGTGTCTTTTGCCTACGGAATTCCTAATGAATTCGCGTGGTCTTGGTCTAAAGACACGACCAAGTTTCTTCTTCGATTTCGAGTTGGAGTTCATTTAAGTTCGAGGAAATTGGGGCAACAATTTTGTGACCCGTAGGTTCCAAAGTATTTGGATTCTTTTTCTATTTTCAGTTTGAAAGTCAAAGTGTGTTGATTTTTAAAATGTGACCGCAATTTAATTAGGAGATAATTTACGAGTGTGACCACGATTATAAATTCGAAGGATATTCTCTTAGCAGAGACACGCGATGATTCATAAAATTGTGCAGAGTTTTATGGCAGTCATTTGGAAAGAGTTTAGGCTTTTATCGATGATTTAATATTTGTTTATGGTTCTAGTTATAGATGTGATTGGAAATAAGGTCCTAATTATACAGGAACGAAACTAGAAAGGACTTGACTTCAAGTTCTCAAGGTTGACGGGCATTATGAGATCAAAATAAAGGTGTCAAGTCAGAAATGGGCTTCGTTTGATTAAGAAAATAGGTGCATGGCACAAGATCAAGAAAAACTTCCCAACCTCGTAAGTCAACGGTCCCAATGAAGGCCTAAGAGCGTAAGTTTACCCTCACCAACCAAGTCAAGACCCGCTGAACGTCGAAATAAAAGTCTGCATCTACCAACTTGTGTAACAGCTTGAGGTTGTCTACTCTGATTCTCTAGACATGTCGCTGACTAGTGATTTAAGGCAGGACAACAACAGCAAATCCCTTGTCTCCTCCGTCGAGTTCTCTTTAAGTGATCTTATTTCAAGACAACTCACACGACACACGCCAAACCCACCTCATTGCCCTTACCAAAGCCTGAATGCCTCTACTGTATGAGAACCAACCTTCAGAGCCTTTCAAATGTCGAAAGTGTCAATATTGCATCTCTTCTGGTTCGAAACTTTCGAAGCCGCACACACATTACTCTTGAGACAAAGTTCTCTTAAAGTGGTGTGAAAGACCTAACATACGCCAAACCCACCTCAGTGCTTATACCAAAGCTGATATATGAGCTTTGAAAAAGAGAAGCTTTCAAAGCCGCACACAAGGCTCTCTTTAAGTTGGTGAAGGTGGTTGTGTTAACTAAAAGGTTGAACTTGTATCAACGTTTGAAAGATCCAACACACGTTAAACCTACCTCTGTTCTCTTACCAAAGCATGAGTGTCTCTGCTATATGGGTGTCGAAGAAGAGAACGAGGCTTTTAAGTGGTTTTGTCAATAAGGTGAAAAGTGGTTTATGATTTAGGCACAAGGGTTTGATGAAAATGAAACTCTCACTCAAACTCAGAGTCGTTTCCTTGATTTAGGTAGGTTAGGTATTTAAGCCAGAAGGTATGATTCAACAGAGCTCAGTCTGTTCCGAGATATAGTCTAGTGTTTACGCTGCGCAAATCGTCTGAGTTCGAAAATAATGATGAAAAATGTTTGTAAGTCAGTCGTATTGTTTTTTTGTTTGTCCCTTTTAGTCATAAAAATTTTGTAAAAAAGTTGTAAAAGTGTGTTAATATTATAAAAAAACAGTCATTAAAAGTGTGTTGAAAAAATTGTTAAAAAGAAAGTTCTTTGTTCTACTCCCTAACGGTTATTTCGGTGATCTCTTTCGTCAAGGTATGAGTGCATCGGTTACTTTTTCGGTTCGCGTTCGCGGTCGGGTGGACTTATGTGTGTGGTTCCTGGTTTGAAGTGAACATCGATGGAAATGTGTGAACGATGAACGGTGAGTCTTTTTTTTTGCAGTAGATCTTAAGCTTCTTTTTATACAATAGGCAGTCATTGCCTTCCATCTAGTAGTTGACGATTGCCAAGCGTGTCTGTTAGGAGGAATTGAAAGAATAGGTAGGGAATGATTCCTTCACCGAATTCTTTCTTGTTGGTTAGGTTTTGTTTCTTCTGCAAGAAGTTGTATTTGTCTTTCAATCTTTATACTTGACCGGCCTTTCAAACCACTAGATCCTTTCTAAGCCTCCAAAATATTCGAAAAAAAACTCTGCCAATTAGAGTTTCAGGGGAAATCAACAGCTTGAACTCATCGTCAGTCAGTATTAAGTCTATCTGTCTATCTGTAGGAATCTGCCTGCCTTAGTTAGGCTACAGCAAGATCATTCAATCTCTCTGGAACCATAGAGTGTCCACACCATGCCAGCGCGCCACTTTCTTTCGAGTTTAATCCGCGTGAAAGAGCACGACTCCTCCGCGACTGTTCTGCTTCACGTTTGCGTAAGACGTTCCACTCTTCTGTCTGCCTAAGTTAGTATATTTCGCGCCATAGGCTGTGCCCAATCCACTGTCACTTTTCCTTTGTTCTCATATAAAGTTGTCCATTAGAGATAGGCGCCTGCAGCTTGCTCCTTTTAATGGTGCCCACCTTCTTGGCCTGGAACATTTGGAGCTTGGTTCTTAAGCTCACGACATTTGGCACGCAGGCTTTATATTTTACCTTTCAGCTGTATACATCCTGCTTAGTACCTTAGGTCCTGTACGTGCAGAAATGGACTTAGACAATACTAGTCCCTAGTTACTCACTTACTTAAAGGGCTTCCTACCCTAGTCTCTGCCTGAGAGACAAATGCCTTCCATCCTCCACGCGAAGACCAAGTTTCAGGCATCCATTACAACTTGGTCTTTGTACCGGCGGAGGTTTGGTCTCCTTCGCCTTCTCGAACCTGTGATTTGAAGATCCTCTTGGCTGAAGCATTCTTGCCCTTTAGCTCGATGTGGCCGAGCCATAGTCATAGCCGTCGACATCCACATCCTGATACAGCTCATAGAGTTCACGGTTGTTTCTTCTCCTCCTTTTGCCTCCTCACATAAGGCACCTTGTATCCGACGAGATATTTTTCACTCGAGAGTGTCCAATATTTGCCCATCGAGTCTTTGCTTCAAAAGAGCATATTTGATTCTCATGTATCCACCCATTCTGTCGTATAACTCTTCTTCTTCTCCTAAACTTCCTTCAACGCCTTGTAGTCCTTTTCTCAAAGCGCCAATGTCTCCTAGTACACCATCGCATCCATCTAATCTGAGTAGACCAAAGCGCAACGATGATGATGTCAAAATCAAAATCAAAATCAAGAAAAAAACCCAAGACATTAACCAAAATCTTAAGGACAATCACAGAAAGCTGACTAGAAACACCCCAGCAATTTACTCCGTTCCGCAAATCATTCCACTGAGTCACCATACCACCGACCGACGTCGCCATGGCGCAGCCTGAAAATGAACCACTCTCCCATGGAATAGAAAATCCATCAATCATCCTGCAGCCGCCAACAACCAACAGCTTCAGCATAACATCACTGATTCTAGTGTAACACAAATGAGCTTTATGTTGTGTTCCGTTTCGGGGTTATACCACCAACTATTCCGGGGGTCCTTGCATTGAAAAGACATTATAACCATTAACTGCGACGTATATGTATGTCCTTTTTTCTTTTTTTTTTCAATTGTGGGCGTTGTATAAGAAAATAACCAAAAAAAAAAAAAAAAGGAAAAGAAAACATTAACCAAAGTTGTTGAGTCCTGCCGCCGCTTGTCATCGCCAGGCTCTGTCTGAATTACTCACAATGCTTAGTCATTTATCTTTTTTCGGGACATCATCTCTAAAGGAGTCGCCATATTTCCTCTTTCTTTTTTTTTTTTTTTTGGAAGATTTATCAAGGCGAAAGCCTATGCTCTTGCATAATTGAGAAGTGGAACGAAGTGATAGAGAATGGGGTGATGATCTTAATGAACTCGTCCCGAGCGCCTTTGATGGACGGATGGAAGGATGGAAGGATTCTCTATCCGAATGCAATTACTCCGTTGGTATTCATATTCATTTTGACGAATTCGCTCGCGGTGCATTGTCCTTCGTTAATGTGTGTTTTTTTTTTTCTCTCTTTTTATGTGTTCACCTCGTTAAGCGCTTAAAAGGAGCAACGATTGTATACACACACACACACATCCTTTGGGGAGGGGGTGGGGGTGAAACACTCGTGTGTTTTGTGTAGGTACGATGTACATTCATGCTTCCATCCGAGTGTGATGTAAATACGAACGCGAATTTGTTTAATTTTTAGCACAAAAGGTCGTAAAAGGATTTTCGTTAGTCGACGGGGAGGTAGTAGGGAGGTAGGAGCAGGAGAAGGAGTTGTGTAGTTTCAAATTTGAAAGAACTTCTCTTGAAGGTGTGCCTTTAACATTCGTGTTCTGCTTCTTTTAGGGGTAAAGGTGGATTGAAAGGATTAAGATGGAAACAGGGCACGGGAATGGATACAATTGTTGTTCTTTTGAGAGAGAGTTAGGTACGAAAAGGAGTTGAGTTTCTTCGTTCGAAGATTGGGCAGGGTTGCTTGAAAATATGCACTCTAGATCCTTCGATTGTGAGCAATAGCATTTGCTATGAGCCTACATTTCTGCGAGTCTTCCTCCAATCATTTGGAGTGATTTAGTTCGATCTTTAACAAGATCTAGGTCTGCTGACTCATAGCCCATTCAAAGGCCTGTCACGGGTCCTAAGTCTAGCTCAGTTTGCAGACCAAATCTTCGGAGTATTTCATAGAATTACCGCAATATCCAACGAACTCCTTTTCTCTTTACACGATGATCTATGTATCCCCGTCTAGACTCTCGGCGTTATAGCAAAAGAAAATCCCCACCAATTCAACCATTCATTCATCAGAATTGCCTCGGAAGTAGGACAAAAAAAAACCAGAAGCCTCCTTCGTCCATTCGCACACAGAGGCAGAGTATCCTCCGCAGAGTCTCGGTGTATACAATAAAAACTCCGCAATGAGGTTGGTTTTAGGTTTTTTCCAATTCGATTGCCAATTTATTTTAATTGCAATATTTATCGAACGTAAAGTCCCGTTTACAATCCTCCTTCTCCATGCAATGGATCCTCTTACAAACGTTCTCTTCGTGCTCGTCCTCGACGGCGGAACAAAAAACCCGTTGAAATAAAATCGAATCGCGTTGAAACCGAAAGAAAGTAACAAGAAATCCTTTTGCTCAACGGTTAAGTCCTCATAAAGACGGGGTAACATGAGTCGTAAATTTAAATCCCATCCACCGAATGATACTCTGCCAGCAGGACGATGACGTTCAGCACCGATAGAAGAGAAAAAGGTAAAAGGACGAGGTTGATACTGAACAGAGTGCCAACAGTTGATTTGTCTGACGCACAGGATAATAATGTGTGCCGAAAAGGAAGTCATTAAATCGTTGTAAAAGTTATCCTTACCCTGGTAAGCAAGGATAACACAGGCTAGGCAGAGAGAAAAACTTCTTTTCTACTCTTGTTATTGGCATCTCCCTCTTGTAGTGTGTAAGGTAGCGCACTTCCTTCTCGTTGACATCGTTGTCGTCATCTTCGTCGTCATTGTAGGAAGTAACATTCATTGAAGAATCCTTTTGCTGTTAGGTATATTAAATCAGATGAGCAGATGTCGATAGAGGTAGAGCTCAGCAGGATAACACTAAAGTCGTAAAATAAATGAAAGAAAAGAAGAGAAGAAAACCGCTGCCCCACAAGCGCCTCCTGCCGAAGGATTATGTGCAAAGAATTATGTCGCTGGACTAGTGACACCGTTTAAGGTACCATAACGAGGCGTAATCCTTAGTCCTTGCTCAGTACATTTTAAGTGTTTTTTTCTTCTCTGGCTTAATTTACCTAAAGGCCAAAGTTACTATTATTTAGGTCAGAATATTTCCTCCTTTACAAAAAAAGGACTTTCTCCTCTTTTTTCTCTATAAATGGCCAATACACAAGAGTTGGGGGGTGTTCAACTAAAAAAGGAGAGAGAGAGAGGTGCTTTCAGGGAATAGGAACACACAACACAAAGGAAGAGGGCAGAAGGTCAGAATTGTAATAAAAATAACAAACCAAGTGGACTATATTGTTTTCGAAGGAGTTTTCGGGGGGGGTGGGGGCGGACACATTTTAAGGATCTGCAATAATTTTAATTGGAAGCCATAAATACATTTCACAAGGATGCCATCTTAACGACACTTTGCTAGACTTGTGTACATTAAAATAGAAGGCGCATTCCAAGTGAGAGGATTTGATTTTGAATTTGTTTAAGAAGAGGGCAGGAGAGCAGGGGAGAAGAGTCGATGCAAGGTCGTGAATTTGGGTTGAGGTGAGTAGTTTTTAAGGAGTTGCTTCAGTCAGTTGTTCACAGGTTTAATTTGGTAGTCATTTGGTGAATATAGTTCAAACAATGCTCGCGAGAATGAGTAGAAGGGGGAGGGTGTAAAAAAGAGCAAGATTTTGGGTTTTGGAAGAGGTATGAGGGAGATAGGAAGATGAAATGCCTTCGAAAGCAAGACTTTGGTCTCTAGTCGGATGAGGGTTCGTGCTAGAGTTCCTATCAATCAATGCGCTGGCTATAGAGGTAGAAGAAGAAACTCACAGCTTCACCCAATGATGAGTAGAAGCCTTTAAAAACCTTAGAGGTACCTCCGTGCTGCTAGCAGTGCCCAGGGTAAGGCTTAAATCCTGAATTGAATCACTGTACACATCCAAGATATACTCGATGCTGAACTGGCAAATTTGCGTCCTGAATTGTCCTCTATCGACTGAATCACCCATCAGAAAGCGCATTGAATATCTATTGGGAGTCAAGCTCTTCTTCATCGATCTTGAAGAGGCCTTTAGCAGTATCTTTTCGAAATTTATTTTGCTTTCCTTGAAAGGATAGGAAATTGACTAGTTTTCACCATAACTACGAGCGATGGGTGTCACAACTTCACAGGAAGCTTCCACGTCACAGAGTAAGATGACCGACTTTCAAAGTGGACCCCCGCAAGGTTGCGTTCGATCACCATTACTCTTTGTATTACCAACTAGTTGCATGCTGTTTTGTCGACAGAAAGGTAAGGTATTCGATGTTCGAAGCCAGACATTTCGCAGTGATTGTGGAGAGGGCAGCCGATCGAAGATGCTGTCAGCAAAAATAAGAAAATGTCAGCTTGGAATCAAACTGATCGACTCAATGCTGGACAAATGGGTGAGAGAAAACCAGTTCTCAATATTTTGGCGGTGGTTTCAACCAATGGTGGAACCAAAAGCAATCAGCTCGAATGAGGGCATGATAGTTGTGAGCAAACGTTGAGTCCTTGCTGGTATAAGGAGTGTTACTTGGACATTGGCTGTTACAATCGCGAGGAGTATTGTTGGGCCTCTTGTAGTATCCTCTGTTCGTAGGGCTCAATTAAAACCCCGGTTTTTTTTTGACGAATCAGAAGATCTTTACTTGGACTTCTTCTGCTTCAAAGTATCTAACGAGGACGTGTTCTACTTAGCCTGTCACAGTGTTCTGTTGTCCTCCTGTGGCCATGATGTCTTTCTCGTCTTTATAGTGGCCAGTAAGAAATCCTGTCGCATTTCGATTCTGAATCCTATTAAGTTATAGAAGTTGTTTCGTTCTTTTGTGGGACAGGGTTGGCAGGAGTTTGGCTTGTCTGTTTCCTTCAGCTTTCATTCAAGTATGCTGGGCTTCTTCTTTTAGCCAGTTTTCAATACAGCCTTTTGCCGTATTGATTGACAGTCCACAGAATGGTCCTTGATCCCAATCCTGTGGCAATAATTCGATCACACTTTCCACTAAGTTCTCTAACGAAGATCGCAGAATATGCGGCGTTCCGAGAGGTGTGTGACTTAGAACTGTTGGCAAGGATGAAAGGTTCTTGTAAGCTAGGGAACCTGAGCTGAAACATGTTTGAGGGTAGAAGTCGATAGAAGGGTAGAAGTCGATAGAAGTAAAGTAGAGGGCATTCATACAAATGTAGATTCCTCGAAATCTGTTGCTACAGTTTCAAGTATACCTTCAATTTACCTTTCGTTCAGAGTCCACTGACATCGAGGTTTCAAATGATTTGCAGCCTTCCCTTTCTCAGCTTCCAGCTCGCCTTAAATTTAATGAATCTCTTTTCCCGCAAGTAAAGGAGAATTAAACTTGATCTCCTGCCTTGAGTTAAGGACCACAAAAGGGTCACTTTAATCCTCTTAAAATCCCAACAATATAATCCATTTGCCCATAAGCACAGTAAGTGCGTGCGTGCGTGCGTGCGTAGTCTTTAAACTTCAATTTATGCTCGGTGTGTATGCTCACCACCACCCACGAAGACAATTGTGTCACCCTAACCCAATTAAGTCCTTTGTTTCTTGCGAAAAATTATTACCAGCAACTTTTCATATTTACTTTCGAAATAATTGTCAACATGGCAAATTCCTTCACCCGCAAGTAATTAAGGACAACTCAAAATCAAACTCCACAACCCATACCCCACACCCGCTCCTGCTTTTGGGGGCTTCCGCATCCGTTTTGGCAAAAGTTTTCATTTTCATTTTCTCCTCCCCCTCGAAAATAAAGAGCCTCGTTAGGAATGTCACACACATGTAAAACAAAGCAATTAGCACACACAAAGACAGTGCCGGCCCAGTCAGGCAAGACCTCATTTCATTCACATATCCTTGAACGCTGGATGGATGGAGGTAAAGTTAAATTCGGTCATCTTCACGAAGGAATTTCTAATAACAACATCTTCCCATCAACCATCAACCACCAACCAGAACCACCCACTGTCGTAGTGCTAGTCCTTGTCATTGTCGTTGTCCTCATCTCTTCTTAGTAGACAAACGTCGTCGTGGCGCATAAATTTTCGAAAACCCTTCCGAGAAGGAATTTACAAAGAAGAAACCCACCCCAGCTCCTCCTCCACACAGAAGACCTGTGAGAGAGAGAAAAAAAAGGGGTTTTTAAGGAGCTCTATGGAATCCTGTACGTCCTGATTATCACTGGGTAACTGGTTTTTGTGCGGCGCGCAATCAAGAGAAACAATTTCCCTAAAGCTTCCTAAAATGAGCGGCAAATTTCAAATTAAGGATCATAAATTAAATTAAATTGAAAATCCTTGTGTGACATCTTTGTGCCAAAGGTAGGCAAGGGATCTAGAGGCGAAAGGTGTGAGAACAGAAAGAAAAAAACACCAAATCCAGAGTATTTGTGTGGAATGTGGCATTGTTAGGCGGCAGCAAGGACAAGGTGTCCTTTTCAAAAGCGCTGCTAAATTTACACATATGTGTCAGTCGTCAACGAGCGCACGGCACAAGGTATGTCATAAATTTAGTAGCACAAGCAGTTCCGGTTTTTTTTTTCTCTTTTACGGCCTCCGCCGTGTTTCTGTGTGTCAGCCAGGGAAATTATTGGTCGTAAATAGATGTGTTGTAGACGGGGCCTGGTCCGGGGGATAGGTGTACTGAACACCTTGGCGCACAACCCCTAAATCACTTTAACGAGTGTCGGTGCAAAACGGACAGGTGATGCCGCGCGCGCCGGTTGGTGGGGCGCAGGAATGTTGTTTTACAGCCGTTTAACATTTAACAACCCCATGACGTAGCGAATCCTTTACTTTTTCTCTGTGTGTGTGCAGTTGCCGCTTGTCAGGACACACAACTTGTAATTTGTTAAGGACCGCGCGCCGCGCCGACCCCTGACGGAATTCATGACTTTGGAGTATCCACAATTTTCTGCGGCCATCAATCGCAACGTTGCAACAGTAAATCAAATATTTTTTTTTCTCTTTCTCTCCTTTTATCTGTCAAAAAAAAAAAGAACTCGATTTGATGAAGAGCGAAAGAGAGAGAGAGAGCGTAGCAATGAGACGGTTTTTGCATAATGGAGTGGAAACGTCATTTCGAGAAGTTGCACTTATTTATGGCTGCACGGTTATTTTTTTTGTTTCGGCGAATAAAGGACATGAATTTTGACCCCCCGTCGGAGCATGTGTGGGTGACAATTACTGCAGAGAGAAATGGCTTTGGTTGTTTAATGGCATTTAGTTGGAATGGTTTGTTGAAATTTTTTCAAATGCTCTCTCTTTCCGCTGATGTGTTGGATGAAATAAAAGTCCTTTCATAGCTAGAGCTCTTAAATTTTTTATAAACAGGACATGTGGATACACTATACACATGTTGGGTTAGATTTGATCTTTGTTGTTTTGGAAAAAAAAAACTAGGGAGATGGATGGGAATTGGACAATGTTGCAAAGGCGGGGAACGGGGCGAAAGGGGTAAAAATTGTTGACCTAAACTAGAATGGATTTTTTTTACAATAAGCGAAGAATGCACTTATACTGTTATACCTAGAGGCTAGAGGGCATAGGCGATGGATAGATTGGAAGAGAGCAGAGATAGGGAAAGATTGGTGCAGTGGGATTCGAAGCTCAGGTCTAGGTTTCAATATTCATTTTTCCATGGGTCGTGTCCATGATAAGGTGGAGAGATTTGTATGTGATTTTTTCATTGGTTATTAGTTCACAGTATTTTTTTCGTTCGTGTTTCAATACACTTAGTGCTTTCTAAGCGAATTCTTTACCACTGTTGCCACCCTCTAGAGTGTATTCCTGAAGAAGGTCCTCATAGCTGGTAAAGTTTATGACTGTTTTCTGACCTTAAGTAACTTCTCACTTAGAGCGGCACATGAACTAACATACTAGACAGTATAGTTCGTTCCAAATCACACCGTTTGCGTAGTGGATCTCCTTAATTTACACATCTGTCTGTCTATATGACTAAACGTGTGAACCAATTTACTTCAAACTTCATAATTGGGGTCTGTTGCATTGTCTCTCGAAAGTAAATTGAAATTTTCGTTCTAGTCCTGCCATTAGCGGTACTTTACTTATAGACAATTTTATAAAAACAGGATTTTTTCGAAAACAAATTCTACGATTTTGTGGAAATTTCAGATTTGAATTAGTGTAAGCAAATACTACAAGAAAAGTTAGCAAAAAAGGCTTACTCTTTTAAAAAAATCTGTCAATTTGTCTAAAATTTCTAACTTACGAACTGAGTGAGAGTTTTTTTTTATAAAATTTGGAATTTTAGCCAATTGTCCTTGTATAAAAATTTTCCTTATACGAAAATAGGCAATCTGTTAAAGTAATATTCGTAAATTTGTTGGTCAGTACAATCACCCTACTGTGTAATTGGGCCTCACCCTTATGGCACTTGATCGGCTTTTTCCAAAATTGAATGAATTGGGTCTGAATGATCTCTGGTTTCAACAGGATGTCACCTTCCACGCAAGCCATCAATCAGTCAGAAATAGGTTTATCGTCCTTTTTTGTAGAACAAATTTTGTCGTGAAAAATTCCCTTTAACCCGATATGCCCTTCATATAAGGTGGCCGAAAAAGTGCCCATTAAATTAAAATCATTGCCACCTTTTGACTTGCGGAGGCCCCCACATAATGTATAAATACTGAAACCTAAAGATCTCTATATCAAACGATTCGAAAGATGGACAGACAGACACCGTATGAAACCGATTGGTATTCCGTCTTTTGTCGGCAAAATTATACTTATCTGTCAAAACATAGGAGCATTCTTTGAGCCAAGAAGTCTAGTTCTTCGCGCAAAATTATGTTCGTATGTGTTTTTGTTGGTAACAGGCTCTAGCCCTCTAGCTAGCTCTAATCTCTTGAGAATCTTGCGAGAAACCCGCAATTCCAATACAGATTCGCCACGAGTATGACTTTACAATTTCCTTGTTCAAGTGAAGCTTGCTTTATCCCAAACAAGAGCTTCGCTCGCATCACGTCACTTTGCTCATCGCCACGGGTGAAGCTGAAAGTCACCACAGCTGTCCTCAGTCATCTGAGGCAGTTTTGGCCCTTACACTTCCGCAGTCTTAGTCAAGTAGAGTGAAACAATTCATGGACCTTCCAGTTCATTTTTGGAGGCTACATTAACAACCTGTACATCAGGCTGACTTGGAGATTTAGTTCGAAAAGGGTTTGACCTTTCTTCCTCTAGCCACTGATTGGTACAACCCTTAACAAGTCATAGTGTCCAGTTCATCATTGATGCGAAGATGACTATATCCGTCCTGTAGGCCTTCAAATTCCAGCCATTCGCCTTCAATATGTCGAAACCTCAGCCACTAAAAACAGTCAGAGAGATTCTACGTACACCTTTTCTGGATATGCCAACGAGAATTCTTACTTCTGAAACTTCCGCTGCATACCATCGTCGATCTTGCACCTCGGGTAATGAGAACCTAAATTCCTTCTCTCAACTCGGACTCTCCTTTTTGCAAGTCAATATTTGCCATTCGAAATATTTTATAGATTCCCTTCCCTGCCCAACACACAATCGAGTTAAGACAGCAACTTCAAAAGTGTCCTTTCCAATCAATCCCAATCTGGATAACCTGATTGATAGCACTCTTCAAACTCACGTCCTTTTCTGACATCAGGAGCAGAAAATCTGACGTCAATCTCTCTCTAAAGGCTCTCAATCGGTTTTTTTCTTTTTTTTGTTCCGAACCACCACCCACTTTGGTATCTCACTTCCTATATCTTTCGTAATTGTTATTAGCTCCATAAATTAGAATCCTTCAGAATTATCATCATCGTTGTCATCATCCTTCTCCATTCTACACCTAGCTCCTACTGCTGCTGCTGTTGATCCATCGTGAATGATTAATAATCCATTGAAAAGCGAGTTTTTTTGCCTTCGTCCTTTCTTCCTTCGTCTACTATGGCAATGCCTACACCAACTCTCAATCTATTTTGCTTTTTTTTTTTTTTTTCTTTATTAATCACCTCATTGACTGCGTAATCGGAAAACTTTGCTATTCGACTAGCAAAGCAAGGATACTCGTAAGTGAATAGGAGTTTGGCAAAATGAAAGTGCGGATGGCATCATCAACACCAAGACGTCTTCATCTCTCCATCATCATCGTCGTCATCAAATATTTTCGACCCACTTAATTTCAAAAACCTCCACTTTTACCCCAATCCATCAGCCAGCCAGTGAGTGCCGACAACCCTTAAGGCATTGCGAAGCCACCCCATCAGCAACAACGCCATCTTTGTCGTCATGGGGTGCGTGCAACGGTGTAGATAGCCGGTGTTGGATGCCACCTTTATTTGTTAAATTTTCATAATTCGCTGTTGATAGTAAAATTAATTTGTGCAGATTTTTTTTTTACTTCCCTCTTCTTCTTCTTCTTTATCTACTTCCTTCTTTTTTTGCGCTCACTCAATGGGGGTGTGGGTGGCAAAAAAAAAATCTTTGAATTCTTCATTCAACCGCCATCATCATCGGCATTGATGAGGAGAACTCCCGTAACTCACTGACTGGTTGGTTGGTGCGTTTAGCAATCTTGTTCTATCCAAAGAGCAGCCCCCTTCTGCCTCGTATCCTGTTCTCGGAGTAAGAAATTCCGGAAAATTATCTTCGCGCGGTAAATTTGGAATTATTATTATTATTGTGTTTGACGTTAATAAGTTTCTTCGGGACTCCGCCGCCACTGCCACCCTCCTCGTCCTTTTTTTTTTTTTTTTATATGAATTTTAAGCGCGAAAGAATCACTGAAGAATGACTGGGGGATGAGTATTATATTTGCAAGTAATAGAGACGCAAAGGAGGCGAACACAGACAAAAAAAAAATGATTATTTTCCCTTCGCTTGAAAAGTCATTATCCTTAATTTGAAAAATCCAAAAAAAAGAGTGGAAGGACGCAAAACGTAGCGCGGGTCCGTTCGGTGTATTGTTGGTGCGAATAAAAATGAAATCTCCATCCAGGTGTGGAAAGTGGATGGGGCGGGGGCGGTTTTCCGGTATCTTCTTGGCTTGTTCAACATTCATTGTCGTTAAATTGGAAAATTTTTCGTTGAATTACAGCCTTAAGGAGGTAGAAATTCGCTATGAGTTGTGATTGCTTTAAGGAGTTGCAAATGGAGGGGCAGGGATGTTATTTAGGGTGACCAGGTAGCAATGATACTTTTTTCCAATTGTCATAATTGAGCAGTTGTCAAAATAATCAATGACATTTAGCTGTCAAAAAATTCTGTAAGTGTTGCCATTTTAGCAAGTATCATTTTGCGGTTGTCAAAAGTGGGGAAATTATTAAAAAATGTATCGAAATTCAGGTTCAGATGTAAATACGGAACGTGAATTTCGTCGTGATTTCGGTGGTCATTATGGCTTCAGTGTGAGACTGTGGAAAATTTAAAGCCTGGGGAACACTCTTTTAAGCCTTAAGCCAGCAAAGAGGCAGAGATTGATGCGAAATGACGGAAAGATAGCCGCCGTAGAGGGCAGTATCGAGGAAGACCGAGAAGTGGCGACACGGCGCCGATCAGCTGAATTGGGGAGCTAGACTTGGGGCTACATTATGTAAGACTGTGCTGACGCAAGAACTGAAGCCGAACGACCATGGACAATACCCTGAGGTCTCTAAAGGGTTGCCCAGAGATCCGGCTTCTGTCCAAAAAGGACAGACACCCTTATCCTAATTGGTCCAAGGTATGGAGCAATGTAAACCAACTTTTTGAGGCCAGAGATGGACAACATACATCGATATGTCCGAGCTGTGCTTCCAACAGGATGACGCTGCTACTTGTCATTCAAGCGACGCAATCCTCGAAGTCGTGAAGGAGAAATTCAGCGACGTGGTCATGTCTCGGCAAGCGTTCATGAATTGGCCGCCGCCATCATGCCACTTGACACCACTTTCGGAGGCTTCGTCAAGTCCTTGGTCTACAATAACAAGCCAACCAATTTGGATGAAATCGAGGCCAAGATTCGAGTGGCTTTTTCTGGAAGAACACCGTTCATAATGAATCGAGTCATCAAAAATTGGAGCATCAGCTTGAAGCCCTTTCTGTGAAGCCGGTACGGTCATATGAATAAAATGCTTTTTCACATAAAATGGCAAGGATGTAGCTTCAAAATAAAGCCAGAATTAATTTCATATCTTACACCGTTGTCGTTTTATTTGAAGTTCTTTTCCTATCATTCTTAACTGGTCAACCTATATATTCCCTAAGAACATGAAGTTGACTGTTTTAGTGTTGCCTACCCCTAGGCGTTGAATGGTGACGAAAGACACTGCCTGCATTGAGGAGGTCTGGACAATGGATCCTCTCTATAGGCTGCTTGTTGGAGGTTTAACGAATCCCTTTCCGGGTCTCTGTGACTAAAGAAGATTGTCCCCTTGGCATAGCCCCTTAAAATCCTTCCAAATGCGAATTCGATTTGAAAAATATCAATTACCTCTCCTACTTCAGTCAACCTGTCGAATTTAAACTCTCAATCACCAGCTCCTTTTGTGCGGTGTCCCCAAAAAGGTCATCACCATTCAGCCCGACAAGAAAGAAAAACCCTCAGTTGATCATTGTCAGCTCAATTTAATCTCTCGTAAGCCCCCCAGCCTTTTTACCGTCCCATTATCCTGGCAGGCATCCCCCACAATCTTTATGACATATGTACGTAGGTCCCATCATAATAGTTCGCCTTCAAATCATTTAACCCAACGCAGATAGCGAAATAAATTTAATATCTCGATAATTTTGCAATTTTCAATCAATTTCGTCCTTTCAAAGAGAAATTGGGGTCGAGGTCTCCTCCTTCTTCTTTTAAATATCCCTCAACATCATCATCTCGTCATCTCCTTACATCAGCCAACAATAAGCGACTTTTCAACCCAAAAAAAAAGTAAAATTGTGTCGCTCTACAAAGGAAAACCACTTCCTTCCAGGAGATAGACTGCGCGCAGCACCACACAAAGGACAAAAAGGATTCAATTTTCAATGTATCAATCTATCGCCCAGACACATCTTCCTTGCTGCCCACTTTCAAACGTTGGTGGGTGGGTGTGCGTATAGAACTTTTCGTTTATCCTTGAATTATCCTTTTAAACTTGACAATGGAGTCAACAACACACAACACACACACACACACCAACAGCAACAACATAATCATAAAAATAAAAATAAAAATAATAATGAATACAACGCGCACCAACGAGCGCCGAACGAAAAGGACGAACAAAATAAATTGAGAAATAAAAATAAAATAAATAAATTTAGCCAATAAGGACAATAAAAAGAAGACGGAGGACCAACAAAGCAAAAAAAAATGAACAGGAAAACTTTTGCACTTGATGATGTTGGCAAAAGGTAAAAGTTAGCTGGCAACAAATAACGGATGAAATTGTTTAGTCCTTTTTGGGTCCTTCTTCTTCTTCTTTGTCTCTTTTGTAACAATAATGATATCCATGCCATACCACACCTCTTGAGAGGGACTCAAAACAACACACACACACACGCACAGTTCTAATGGACTAAATCTAAGGATTCACCCATGTCCACCCGCGGGGCACTTAAAATGAGGAAATGAAAGAAGCAAAATATTCCGAAACAACAACAACAACAGCGCAGCAAGGAGAGTAGAATAAAAAAGAAAGAAAGTAAAAGAAAACCCCCATCAGGAGGAGGAAGTAGAAAGTTTAACAATAAATATCCTTCCCAGTAAAAGAAATGTCCTTCTTCGCTGTGGTACACATACACAAAGCAGCTAATGGAGCAGCAACATGGCCATAGAATGGGCTCGATGGGTGGTCGGTCGGTCGTCCTCTCCTTTGGAATAATCGGCCGGTCCATCATTGACGGCGGCCAAAGAAACATTAAAAGCGACAGAGAGAGAGAGAGACACCGGGATGAGGCTGAAGGATAAGAGGATTCAGTTTTTTTCTGTTCTGGGGGGATGAATGGAAATTAAATCTGAGCAAAAGTTGGGAAATTACAATTTCTTGAAGTTATTACACCGGTTTTCCACCGACACCATCTGAAAATCCCCTGCAGTATCACCGTCAGCTACCGCGGCGTCACTTTACAGGTTGCACGCAATAGATGGAGGGATGCGCCGCGCCATTTGAATCTGAAGGAAGGGAAAACTTGAAAAACTTGACGACGAGGAGGAGTGGATTTTTGTCTTAAGTCAGTTATCCTTGGGTTCATTACCTGGAAGTTTTGCTTTTTGCAGGAGTTGCCCGGGCTTAGTGGCATGGGACAGAAGAGAAAGTGAATCAACAAATTGTTGTTTCGTGGAAATTTCCTTAAGTTGGTAATGACAGTTGGCTTAGGGGATGTGACGGGCGAGAAAATTTTCGAATTGCTTCACCGTGATCGAGGGGGATGCAGCAGCAGCAGCTTTTTGGCGCAGTAGGTGGGCGCTTGAGTGGGGTTTTATTGTTAGCCGAAGCAAAATGTTGGTTATATGCGCGACTAAGTCCTTTTTAGTGAGTGGGAAAGGGAGTGAGGAAGCGCCTTTAAGGTCATGCACTAGGGAAAATTGTATTAGAAAAAAGTTGGACGACCAATTATGTGCCTAACGAGATATGATGTCCTTTCAGAGTTAGCAGTCGATTGCAGTGGAGGGACTTTACAATTTACAAGAAGCCTAAGAAGCCGTGGATCAGTGGAACGACTGTGCATGAGGTTTCAAGTTCGGATCCCAAAAAATACGCTCAAAGTTCCATACTATCATTCCCTCACCACTTGCCAGTCGGCCTCAATGGTACACGGATCTTACTGTCAAAAACCTCTGCCCTTCGGATACGGCCTAAAACTGTAGCTCTCTTTTATACGGACAACGATTTATTGGTTCTCGGTGGGCTGCCTATGACAGTCACCTTAAGTCAATCCACAAATCTTATTTGGCGTCACTTGATATCACTGAATGGCATTTGAAGTCATTGATGCATTCCAGTTTATTCAGAACCTTTCTCCACTTCTTGATTCCCTAAGTTTCTGGCTGAAGATACTAAGCCTAAGCACGCCTGAGTTTCGTCCAGTTTCATTCACTTTTTTTTAGAGAGAGGGCTCATTGGTTCAGAGAGCTTAGGGTGACTATGGCCAGACAATAATATTTGACATACATATTGCCATATGGCCACTTTTCTATGCAATTGTGGTTAGGCTTATATTATGACAACATGTGATCAGAATTGTCGTTCAATTATGACACAAGGTTAGGTTGGATGAAGTGGTTATTCGGACAAGAGTCAAGATTAATTTAGACCACAGAAAAGTCCACTGTGATATCACATGTTGATCACCCGAATAAGTTACTCGGAAACCTTTGCCTTTACCTAGGAGGTGTCTGAAAGCAAAAGAGCCTAAAGTGCCTAAGTGGCTAACTAGGGTGACTGATTCTATCGAACCGCTGTCCTCCTCTGCAATAGGCATTGACCTAAATGAAGCGTGAGTAACACCAACTCTTCTGCAATAAGTGTTGGCTAGGTAGACTGACTGACTGATTCAATTTGGAGGAATTTGGAGAATCTCTTTCCGTGTGGGATTTCAATCCACTAAACCCTCGTCTTCTTCTAAATCTGATCCTTGCGTCAAGCATTTGATCGTGGGGGGAAATTCCTCACTCGTATTGGCAGCTTCCTGCGCTACATTTCGTTGTCGTTCCTGTCTTCGTTCCTCCTTCATGTCGGTGGCCACGGCGTCACTTACTGCTTCCAAGCTTCTTGTATGCTGAGCATTAGTCTGATGATGTTCTATGGGGTTAGATCCATACACAGTCTGTCAGAATATATGTTTCACCGTCTACCATTGCTTGGTTGGCCAAAATCTGTGGAGGTATGCTTTGAAATATTCATGACCAGTAAGCATCTGCTCTCCTGTTCCGAGGGTCTACATTGGCCATTGGGGATCAATCTCTGTGTCCTTCTACCTTTGCCAGAAGAGTTCTACCTATCTTCCAGGCTTGTCCTGTAATCCATCATGTAGTAATCCATCACTTGGAATCGTTGCTGTTGGCCTCGTTCTTCTGTTGGCACGTCTATTGGCATCATTCCAGCCACTACGAACGCTGCGTTGTATGATGTTGCTCAGAAGGCACCGCATACTCTCTACTTCGGTGCTCTATGTGTTCATTGCCCCAGCCCATTTTTGGAAGCCGTAAAGAACCATCGACGTCGCAACTCATAGATCGCATAAATGTCCAAAGAAGTATTCTCCTAGCAGTCTCATTCTCAGAATATCTAGTGCCGAGCATGTTCCAGGAAGGTAAGGCCAGCGTTCCTCTTCCTAGACCTCCATTCCAATGGCTTGTCTACCGTGAGGCTTATATCCATTCTATTCAAAGACATTACCTAATCCGCGCTCAATGCGATTATGATTGCGCCTAAAAGCATGTAAATTATTCTTCTTCAGAGAGCCAGCTGTCAGACTCCTTGGCTTCTCGTCTTAGTGTTGCCAATTCAACTTTTTCAAAGCACTATCATGTCTCCACTTCGATGTCACGCTTGAGTTGATTTGCAAATGCTTGCTCTGATTAAAATTGAATTCAGATATACCCTTTATGACTTAGAGGAGTAGATCTCTACAGACCTGTGATTTGAGGAGTCCTACGATCAAACTACGTCCGAGAGAGAGAGTGATTCCTCTGAGCAATGATCTAGCAGTTGAACTAAAAGATCTTTGCACAAAGACGTACTTGAATCGATCCAAAGGAAACCTTAGGAATTGTCGTCAGAAAGGAGGATAGCATCACTCTCCCTTGCTCCACTCAAAGCCCTTTCGCTTGACCTCAGAACCAATTCCCTCAGACGAAATGTCCTTTTGTGTTTCAAAAAGGAAAACCTTTTGATATTTCCTCATTAACCCGTCGCCTTTTTTCAAATTAGATTCGATCTCTCAAAAGCGAATCCTTGATCCGTTTGTGCACTTTTCTCTAAAGCCAAGCAAAGCCTTCAATTGATTTTTCTCTAACAGAAAGCAGAAGCAAATAAAATCCCCTTTTTGACCACAAGAGTCATCCGACCACTCATCCAACAATCGCATCCGCAAACCACTTCTATCTTATTACAACACGGTAGTGCTCTCTCTCCCATCATCATCATCATCATCGGTGGATAGATACTCAAGAAGGACCATCACTATCCCGCCGACATAAGGGTCAAAACCTTTCATCGTCGTTTACTCGTTTGTTTACCCCCAACAAAGAATCCATCGCTCGTCTCTAGCTCTCTAGCCCTATAGCCAGCCAACGAAGGTCCTGGCATCACATGAGTTTGCCCCCAACCGCAGAGCCTTTCTCCAAAAAGCGGTCCACACTGCCAAAGCAATCCATTATGAATATTGTTTTGTTAGAGAGTTACCAGGTTTTACAAACTTTTTTTCCTCTCTTATTTTTTTTTTTGTTTGCTCCTCATCCTTTTGGCTTCAATTTGTCCGTCTGTGTTGAAACAGCCATTGGGGAAAAGTGAAATTATAGTAGCAGTAGTTTTTGAAGTACTTCGCTGATAATTTTTGGAGTCCTTTTCCGAGGATGGCGATGGGAAACCAATAAACCGCGCGAGTCGCGTTCAAAATTAAATTCAATATCGGGACGAGGCTTTTGTTGTCCTGTCCGTCTGATGGGTGTTAGTGTCGAACGCGAAACCTTTTGGTCCTTTAGCCGCAAAGGGTTAACAATTAAATTATAAACGACTTTGTATTAATATCCTGTGTTCCTGAATGTATGCATGCACTCATGTAACGGTTGGCTTTTTGGATACTTTTCAAGGCAGCAGCAATAGCAAAGAAGGATATCATTTGCTTTTGATTGATGTCTGGTTCGCGAGAGTCTGAAACGTTGGCCAGGACATACTTTGATTAATTTAAAATGGCACCCCTGACTGAATTTAATTTTGGAATTTTCCCATTTTTAGTTGTAAGCCAGTGTAGTCAAGTCAGCCAACAGTCAGCCAACCGCCATAGAGAGAGCAAAACAGATTTTTGTACTTTTTTTTTCGTTTTGCATCCTTTTTGGTTTCGCACTTGGATGGATTCACAGTAGTAGCAGGGATAAAAAGCTGGAATTACCGCCCGCAATGTGCACAGGATATGTTTGTCTGTCTGCTGCTGCTCGGTGTCTGGTTGTTGGTGTGTGCAAATGGGGGCTCTGTACTATAGTTGGCCAATCCTTAGAATGAAAGGGATCTGTGCTGGTTTTTTTTTTTTCTGTTTTTAGATGGCAATGGTGATGGGGTACGGAAGTGCATTTTTTTTCTGCGCCCTGAACTAAACCGCATAATAAGAGGATATACACACACAGAGCTAGTAGTGAACGAAGAACGAAAGGATATGGATGCACTTAATGTAATTAATTTTAATTAAATCTTACATAATGCTGTTTTGTTTGGGAATGCGATGTTATTACATCATCATCAGCATCAGCATCAGCATCAGTAGGAGGAGGAGAAGGAGCAACAACATCAGGATCGTCGACATTGCGGCCTTAAACCGACATCATATGCCATTGAGGATGCAATATGAATAGAGCACAGATGAGAAGAGATGAGGTTATATCAGAACTCGTTGGATTTTATGAATTTTCTCTCTTTTAAAGAGTTTTTAAAGCAAGGACACCTCTGTGTAAGCCAGCACACGTCTCCCCACATCCCAATTTGCTGGAGAAAATTAAATGACTCTCATTACAATCCACTTTCGAGTGATAACAATGAGTAGGTACTACATCCAGTAGCCATTCTAATGAACTCACTTTTGCAAACCTAATTTTAGCCTCATTTTCTCCCCCAAGTTCTTACAAAACAGGAGGAAAAAAAAACCCTTGATTCCCCATCAACACTGCGCCCCCTCTCTAAAAAACAAAAAAGTAGCAAGAAAGCCATTCGGAGAAAAACAATATTCAAAGGACCGTGTAATTCAGTTATTTACATGCAAATTAATCCAAGACACAACTCGCGCCGCGTCTGTCCATCAGCACAAACTACTAGCTCCCTCTATAAAATAAGAAAAAAACGGAAATATTTACGAGAAATTGCCATGTACAAAAGGAGGTTCACACAATTTGCTCGCTTCGCACCGTTTTTTCGGAGTCATAGCTCTCCTTCTCAGGCTACCCCTCGTGCTAGGGGTTGTTGGCTTTGAAGAGAAAGAGAGGAGTATGTGTAAAAGAAGACAACCTCCTTGTAGTGATTTACCTCACTATAAAGTATCCAGTTGCGGCAAAACAAGTGCTATTGTTCTTCAAGAAAGTACCCCATCCCCTTGAATGGCTCCAACGCCCTCCTCCTCCTCCTCCTCCTCCTCCTCCTCCACCACTTAAAAACTGAAAATAGTGTTGCTAGTGGTGGTAGAGTTGTTAGCTTAGTTGCGGGTTTTGTTTTGCTTGCTCGACTACTTACTGCTGCTCCTTCTCCTTCTTCGTCCTTTTTTGTTGATGTTTTGTTGATTTTTTTTTGGTGCTGGTGATGGTGGTCTTTGCATAGATACACATACTACAGCTAGTCATCGTCCTCTTTAGCTTGTTAATGAAATAATTTCTTATACAGGCTTAATGACTTGCGGAAGAAGTCCTTGCGGAAGGTTGCCAACTTAATTTTTCGCTTTTCAGATGGTTTTTCTCTTGCTTGCTTGCTCTGGCTAAAGTGTGAGAGTCAGGGGTGCTGCTGCTTGCAGGGGGGTTGTTATTTACAACCAAAAGGTATGAACATAATTCAAAGTGAAGAATGAATGCAAATCGGAAGTAACATTTATTCACAACATTCGAGGTGGCTTTTGGTCGGTCTTAGTGTGTGTGTGTGTATGCAACCGACGGGGTTGTTTTTGCTCATTATGTTTTCGCATCCTGTTCCTGTTTCACTGTGTTTCCACTCAAGTGAGCTTTCGAGTACTCGAAAGGCCAGCAGCAGCAGCAGCAGCAAGATAAATAAATTCAAAATGTTGCTTGCACTAGAGTTTTTGCAGCCACCTTCGTGCTTCTTTAGTGCATCCTTGGTGTTCCAACAAAAGCAGCAGCACAGCCTGTGGAATGGGAATCATTCCATCTCTCTTTTAATGGCAAAGGACAACTATATCAATTCCAGGAAAGTGTCATTTTTTCAAATGAATGCATTCGAGCGAATCGCAAGTGGCTAGTTAGTTTTTGTTGATGTTTATTATAGTTTGGCGCAGACGAGGCTCTCCTCTCTCTGTAGACTTGTGGGAAGGGGTTTTTTTCTAAAATCGATATCTAGATTTGAATTTGTTGATTTAGCAAGGAGGTTGAGTTATAATTAGTGTTGGAGAGAGAGTTGTACAGGAACAATTGTGTGGGTAATCCCTGTTTTGTCGAAGCTAAAGAAATACTTTTCAGTAAGCCCTGATGTCACAGGAAAGAGCAAGGTTTCTATTCCATAGAAACATGGACTTCCTGAGGTTGCGAAGACCCATACTAACCTACGGTTCAATTGCATGGAGGAAGACAACGACCGGGCAGGCTGTCTATTAATCACTAGATCGATAAGATCAAGTCCTAGGGCTTGCCATGGGAACCAATACTGAATCTCCTTCTGCTCAAAATTCACAGCAACAACTTGGCTAACCTAAGACTGCACTGGGGCTGAGGTCTTAGCCCTATAGTCATGACTCATTCCTGAACAATTGGAAGATATAGAGGCTCCGGCCAAAGACGCTCTATTTTAGATTTTCTATCAGAAATCCCGGAAGGGAGCCATAGAGTTATGGTCTGTGCCGATCTACACCAACAGATCCAAGGTATAGGTTTCGTTCTCTACTGTGAGTCTCGGGATAAAAATCGATCCTTTAGACTGAATATCACAGTCAACTTCATAAAAATGTCCATTAAATCACTAGGCTAGATTTCAGCCGCCAATAAGACCAATGAGACGCTCTTCTGGCTGCCTGGTCACATCGTAACGAAGAGGCGAATGCCGAGGCCAAGAAAAGGTCATATCTTTGTTCTTCGTGGGCCCTTCCCGAGGCGGATACACCACTTAGTTCTCTGCAAAAAGAAGTAGACATTCCCCAGTTGCTGTGCTTCCTTCTCGACTGTTCTGCGTCATCTACTCCTAGCCTACTAGCCTCATATGTATACTGCCATCCTGAGTAAGCGGAAGAACTGGTTCATGGCCCGTTCTCTGATAGAGTTAGTTAGGAAAGGGTCAGATCTATGTTCGGGACTTTCCTGTGGCCTATATACCATTGAAATAGACACTGAGTCCAATGAGGAAGGCCACAAACTATGGTGTTGATTAGACTCATGCCCTACAGCCAGTCTACGATAAAGGAAGACTTGTGGGTCTAATCAGAGTGAGTCGCAGGGCTATACGTAGGTATAACTGTTGGTGTCATGACGGGGCAGTACTAGCAAGCTGTAGGAGTTGTACGGACAAAGTGGGAGTAGCATCCATTTGTCACCTCCTGTGTGACTATCCAGGACTAGTCGCAAAAAGAAGAGACACCACAGGGAGTTACATATTTCGTAAGAGTTGAATACCCTAGGAAGATTAGGGCTAAGTAAACTCCTGAGATTCGTATACAAAACTGGGTGGTTTTGGTTAAGGTCTTAAAACCATGAAGTCAGGTTCCCATGTTTCAAAACTTTGCACCTGATCATCTTTATCAGCAAGGATAGTCCTGCACTGACAACTTAGAGGGCATAGTCTTTATTTGCTACCAGGTTCGTCTTCGCAGCATCTGCCTTAATACCTACCAAGGAACCAGTGACATAATTGCAAGGATTTTTCAAAGACTTGATGGCCTTCTCACTTTACAAAGTTATATGTTACGAAAGTCCCAATATGTCTATCTGAAAGTGGTCCATCGCCACAGTCATTCCCATAGTTTTTCCGTTTATGAAATCCCCTTGCAACATTTACACCCACTCGGCCAGGAGCCATATAAAGTTCTAAATCCCATCCATGAGCATTTAAGCGTA
This sequence comes from Chalcosyrphus nemorum, assembly GCA_949716465.1. NCBI lineage: Eukaryota > Metazoa > Arthropoda > Insecta > Diptera > Syrphidae > Chalcosyrphus > Chalcosyrphus nemorum. Next base: position 59,780,561 of record OX454334.1, on the reverse strand, counting down.
TCAGCATTGCACTACCGATTTGGGTTCTTAATTCCATTTTTTTTTTATGGACTTCAACTGCTCTGGCTACCATAATAATTTAGCTTCCGCTTTACAGATTATTTCGATATCAAAACCCATTAGAAGCCTATTGCGCAATATAGTACGAGTATATGAAGTTGCACTCTCTGTCCACGTTCTCTCTATTGCTATGCAAATCGCATAGCCTCAGTATAATTGCCAATTGATGCAGTTCGACCATTAGTTACACTGTCAATACACACAACACACAGTGTATCCTGGGACACACACATACCTACTCGTACTACGTGGCATCACGTTCTCCGTGACAACAGATTCTAACTGTCAGCGGAATTTAAATTTAAATGTATCCTCGCACTATAGGTTAAATATGCAATAAAAGATACAAAAAAAAAAATAAAAAATGGAGAATCAAAATGACGTCTGGCTAACCCTAGCTCGAGCGCGACAAATTCATTTTACGTCCTTTTTCGGTTACGGTTTAGATATTAGTTAATTGGAATTTGCATCCGAGGACATGGCATTTGGGCACGTGGTTGTCGTTTCTGTCGCGCTGGTCATCGGTCGCGCTCCAATGTGTTAATAACACGAATAAAGAGTTTGATTAACTCTTTAATTTGTAATGAATTTCAATTAAATAATTTGAAATTGCAATCGGCACGGCACAATGGGTGGCGGCAATTTCATGTAAACCCTGTAGTACCTCCCCTGCCCTGCTCTGCCCCTCGCCCCATCATCATTATGGAAGGCTGAGCTTTTGTGTGTGCAGCGTAATGCGACGAATTAATTTGTAGCCGTCAATAAAAAGACGAGAAAAAAAAAAAAGAACGTGAAATCCAAAAAGCAAAACAATAAAATAACTCTGAATGAATCGATTAAAATAATATTTATTTTGATGTTTTTTTTTTTTAATTCTGCGAATTTTATTTAATTAATTTGTTTTGGTGTTTTGTTATTGAAATTTGTTTTTTTTTTTTTTGCTGTTTTTTGGCCGAATATTCATTACGAAATTGAAGGTAAACTTTAATCGTTGGTTTTTTTTTTAAGGTGTACACATGTATGAGTACAGTAGTAGCCGTGAAATGAGTTCTCTTTTTATGAAAAATATCTAAAATGCATTCACTCTCTGGATCCTCAACTTTTCCCTCTTAATTTATTGGGATTTATTTGTAGTCCTGGAAAAGCTGGCCGTAGGGCCAATCAGTGGTGTAGCAAACTTTGAATTCCTTGCAGAAAAGGAGTAGAAGCTAAAAGGTTGGGAAAATCCTATAAAAACTAGAGCGAAGCACTCACGTCAGCCTACGGGTATGCAATGAAAAGGGAAGATCGTGCACCTACTCCAATGGTCAAGTATTGTTTTCATAAAAAGAGTTATCCTTTTCGGCAAATCCTCTGCGTAAGCTTTTCTGTCTGTCCTACTTTTTCCGAAAAGATTAAAAACAGCAATAGACCAGTCTGTCCATTAAAAGATCGAATCTTCCTCTCCGATCCATTCCACTTATGTAAGTCCTGTCTTTCCAAAATCATGAAAACGCCAGCTCATGAAATAGCTTTATTCACGAAAACACCTCAATGACCGGCAGTATGGCTTTCGTAGCAGAGACCTATAGCAAGTAGCTCGTTTTGTGAGCCATTCGAAATATTCACTGTTTTTCATGTATTCACACACATTCCTATTCCTTCACAAGAAGTATTCGATGGGCTCACTTTTTATTGCCTCTCATAAAATGAATCTGAAGCGAGCTTCCATTCACATTCATTGCAAGAAATGATTTATCTTCTCTTACACCTTGCTGCCTGGCAGTTTATTTGAAGTGAATGTTTCGAGTGGAGTGAGTGTTTCTACTGGCAGTGTTCTGGGTTTACTACCTACTCTAAAAACTATTCAAAGTCTCGTGAATAAGTTGTAAATTTCACTGCCTTCCTTTGTGAATACTTTGATTCAATGAATACCTCGAATGTGAGCCTATTACGCCCTCAAAGATTTATGAATACGAACAAATGATGATTCGTTTCCATTTCGTTTCGCAAAGTTAACTTCATTATTGTTTCCTACATGATTCATTCTCGCTAATTTTCTGAGTGCGTGAAAGGCTCGCTTTTTAGCGAATGATCCACAACGGAAAATGAATGGATTTATGCAGTTCTTTGTTTCGTGACACAAGGTGGCATATCTCACCAAAAAGTGGAACCAATCTCTCCATTACTTCAGCGAAACAGAAGATGTTGAGCTCGATATTTCAAAGGTGTTTGAGAGATTTCAGTATCAGTCATAAGACATTGATCAGTCTCGCTTTCAGTGGATTATCTTTTGGGGCATTCAATACAAGTTGCTTTGGATGGCTTCTGATATCCATCACATAAATACTGGTGTTCCTCAGGGCTCAGTTTTGTCTCCGAATCTATTTCTCATTTTTATAAATCACCTCTTGTTTGCTGCCTCTAATCCAATGTATTCCTTTCCTGCTGAAAGTATCCTTAGTTTTTCATATTCGTTCCCTAACTCAAGTCCGTCTGGTTAAAATATAACCCACCTAAGCTTTCATGTCTCATACTGTCATGCTTCACTCATGCACTGCGAAAAAAAAACGATCGTTTTCATATAATTTCTTCTGGAGTTCAGTTCAAAAACTAATTCTAAAGATCCTGTTTAAATTGAGCTCTATAACTGATGAACTGGAAGAATGTGCTGCATGATGACATATCAAATTATTGCTATAGAATGCAATGGTAATACAAATTTCAAAAAATATTTATCAAATTTGACAGTGAATCCCACACAAGGGCAAGTAACTGCGACCACGTCGTGCCATTTATTTCCTCCAAGCCCACGATCTCACAAATAAAAACACAGCCGAAACGTATGCAATGAATTTTGTCCAAAGTGACTAATAATGAGAAATTATGACATTTTCAGTCGCTTTGTCAGTAATTGAATAGTTTAACAGTTTGTACCCATGACATTGCGAATGGCTCCCATTCTGCATATGTGAATGGAGCAGCATAAAGTCAGATATAAGTGGAAGAAAGAGAACCTGCTGGTAATCACTGTCGCAACAATAATTTTCCAATTCGTTCATGCCAAACATTATTTTTACTCAAATCAGCAAAATATCAAAAAATATCCCGCACGAATTTTGAAACGCTTTCTTCCTGTCTGCGGAGGAAAAAAACGAAAAAAAATTTACCACCACCGCCCACTTTTCTATCGCATTGACAATTTTGCAATTTTCATTGAAATGTGAAAATTGTGTTTCATCCTTTTTTGGGAGAGATGGGGGCAGGACTAGGTATAGGACGAGAAAAAGTAGAAGATAATGCCTATGGCGCCGCGCCACCTGCAACTGAGAAAATTGTCGCAAATTATGCTGATCGTGCAGCAGCACACATTCAAAGAAAAATGTCCTTTCCGCCAGGAATAGGAATATTATTTCTTTTCCGACAAAATGTGTGCTGTTTTTTTCATCTCAGCCAAAAGAAGAAGTGATGACAACGATGTGTGTGCGATGAATTTAAAATGGTATCGGCGGCGGCGGCGGTGCAACATTTTTTTTTTGTCACCCCCAAAGCCTGTCTCCATTTAGAACGTTCCGTCTGCATTCGGCTATGGAAGAGAATTTTGACAAAAATCCTGCACCAAGGCGAGCAAAATTGAAGTTCGAATTGGTTATGTGCTATGCAGTTTAAGACTCCAATGATGATGAGAAGGATGATGATGATGATGGTCAGCACCTGCAGTGCAATTGGATTTTCGGTTGGCCCTTTGCCGATGACAGTATGTGTGCTGGTGGTGGTGGTGGTGGTCCTCCATGAGAGTCCATCCTCTTGAGTTAATTGAAATGCAAAGAATATTTTCTGTTTTTCAATTGAGAGCACGACACTCTATATCCCCACTGCAGTTGGTTGGTTCGGTAAGCAAGAAAGAAATCCTCGATTACAAATTGTGCACAGCTGTCAGGCGCACACACGTGTGGAATTCTTAAAGGACATTACAATAAAAATGCACTGGAGCACAGGTGTCTGAATGTTGTGGGTGATTGGCTCGCTCTCTCTTCTTTTTTTGGAGGAGCTGTGATGCATTTTCGATTTGTTCCCCATTTGATTTGGAACTTTGTACAGTAGGTCAGGCAAGGGAGGTTTGGGCGCTCCTACATTAGAGCGAATCTTAGTCTTTCTAAAGCCAAACATTCCTCTCTCTATCCTCACCAAATAACCCAATTTTTTCCTTGATTCGCTTAGCCCACAATGGCTCTCATGTTTACACATTAAAACCCGAACAATATCTCCATCATTTCATAGTCGAACAATCAAAAAATAATTTCCCATCCTGCCGCAGAGCAGAGCAGGACTCACTGACTTAATGCCAAAACAATGGCAACCATTTATCGCGCATAAACCATTTCAATAAATTGTCATCCCAATATTATTTCTTGATTGAGAAATCAAAGCCCCCCAGGAGCTGAATACACACAGAGAAAAAAAAAAGAAATTCCTTTAGCAAAAAAAAAGGATAATAACTACATCCACATACGAGTACATATACTCGGTCATATGCGCGCAAGCTGATGGGAAACGTATTAAAAGTCATTTTTCATCATTTATCTCAATTGGATTTTAATCGCATAAAATTATATCCTTTTTGTTTGTGCTCTCCTTTCCAAAAAGGATAAACAGAGGAACCAACAAAAAAAAAAAAGTACGTGTACACTTTTTTTTGCGAAAAGAGAAAGAAAAAACTCTCTCGCCCGAAACGAAACTGACAGAATCGATGCATATGACACAGCAGTAGCACTTGTACGATATGCAAACGAATATTCAGCGATTAATCCCGACGGATATTCCTGTGTTTACACACACACGCATGCATGGATGCATGAATGCATGAATCGGGGACAGGACACTGACGTTCTTTTAATATTCCGAGTTTTTTTCTCGCTTTTTTTTCTCATGAAATTAATCACAATTTCGAAATATTGATATTTAATAACCTGCTCTTCAGGATTGAGCGTGCCAGGTGCAGAAGTGCAACCCACTATTTTGACACAGCGGAGAACAGCTGACACATATCCTTTTTTTTCTGCTGCAGGGTTTCCTCTTCTTTTTTTTTTTGTCAACGTGTTGGATGACATAATTTAAAAATTCTAGTGGACAATTTAATGAACGCTGCTTGTTAAAAGGATATTTATCCTGTCGTCCAAACGGAGAGTTTTTTTTCTATAGACTTTAGCTAACGGTATACAGATCAATTCTTGGATTTGGTCTAATCAGAGATTCCCAATCTGGAGGATTAGTTCTAGACTTGTTCTCTTATCAATAAACCGCCACAGGATCCCTCACTGTATAAGTTTCTCTGGATGCCTTACAGAATGGATAAAAACCTGAAACGCTGGAGCAGAATTCTTCGAGCACTTAGCCTCAAGAGAGTACCGGGCTTCCTACAGAACATAGTGATGAGCTTTTGCAGAAATAGAATACAGCACTGCGACACCGACGATGGGATATGGCAGTATAACGTCACAGGTGGTGTCCCCCTGGGCTCCGTACTAGGCCCACTACTGTGCGTTTTCAAACTTCGAACTCCGAGGTTCTAGTTGCTGGTTCCTTAAAGACCAGCATCAGTATTCCACTTCAGAGACTCGAGCGCTACGCTTGACCTATCTAGGGTTCTTCCTCTATCATCCCTATTACAAAAGCCTGACTAAGCTTTGGCCTAAGCTTCAAGTAAGTCGACATAACCTTCAAGTATATATGTCGCTCTAAGCTTCAAATATGTCAAAGTAGCTACCGCTTTTCAAAGTATCATACTACGCCAACGAAGTACAGGTCCGTGGAAGCAAAAAACTTGGTCTTCATAGCTGGAGAACTCAGCGGATAGAAGGCAACCCCGGGTCACAGATAGAGTAAAGTTTGGGATCTCTTTAACAAGCAATGACACTACGTTACCGGCAACTGAGATGAAGCAGCTCCGCATGACAGCAGGAACGACAAAGATCAAGAAGTTTCATGATTCGAGAGAGCCTCCATGTCATAGGGAATAGAGAGCTTACACAGCTCAGCTGACTTTTTCATCTTTAAAGGAAAGTTCCAACCCAAAAGCGAACGATATGATGACCATGACCATGACATTTTGCATGATCCTTGGAAAAAAGTTGTAAATGCCTGCCCAACTCTCTGTGTTCTTGTATACTTGCTCTTACGTCTACTTTTTTGTACAATCCCCAACGCCATCTAGTCATCGAATAAGTAACTTAACGAAGCTTATCCTAGACACAATCCATGGGCCTACACTTCTCGTTTTTTGCATTATCTGTTCGAAAGAAAGTATTTAGATTTTTTTTAGTTTCCACAAAAGTCAAAACTTTAAGGGTTCAATGGCCATCAACCCAACATAATCTTCCAATTTCCTATTAACACGCATTGGGCGCTACCATAAAAGAATCAAAATTCCCATCTCCCCCATTCGATTTAAGTTATCACTTCCTCCATCCGCATCGTGCGTCCTCTATCTCTGACCCCATAAAATCAACTAAGCCTCCTCGCTGCCCCCATCCCATTTAACGGATATACTCTTACCATACCGCCGGATATGAACTCTGATGTGTTATCCTTAATCTGAATTGAAGAGTCCAATTAAATGTTTTCGCTCTGCCCGGCCACCTTTGATGCCAATGAACATCCTACGAGTAGAGTATAGACGACTATAATCCAATATGGCATATTGACGGTAATCTAGCGTATATTACGCTTCCACCTCTAAGGATTATTCTCATCGCTATCAGCATCATCGCCAAGTCGATTAAGATTTACCCTGAGGCGTTCGGTGCTGGGGTGGAAAAAGAAATCACGATATCCATCAATTTTAGAGAACAGAAGGACAATGTGAGCAAATTTTAATGGAACTCCCCGCTCGCTGGTCATCATCGAGACGAAAATACTGCGAAATGTATCGAATTAATTGCGAGATCCTGTTATTGTGGTATCATCCTATAAATGACCCCCCAGACAAGTCTCAGCAAAAAAAAAGAATAACACGAACCGATAAATCGCTGTCCAGATAAGTACTAATAGATGTCGTTTTCACTTAAAAACCATCACACTGTCTCTCTCTCTCCGTGTGTGAGTGTTTGGAGGGAGAGAACGGAAGCCCCAGAAAGTCCTTTTTTCGTTGAGCAACTATAAAAATAAACTTAACTGCTACTGCCAGTGTTCTCCTCCAACACCGGGCTCTCGTTTCGTCCTCTTCATCGTTGTCGCCGCGCGGTCCAATATGGTTGCGATGGTGGGCAATGCATATAAAGTTTAATGAGCCGCAATTAATCGTACACGACACTATAAAAGCATTAAAAACGAGCAAAAAAGGACGACGAAAAAAAACCCCGTACAACCATGAGACCTGCAACTGCCTATACGACCCATAAAAAGGGGAGGACGACGAGGACGGGCAGGATATGAACGGATTTCAGTTCAATCCGCAGACAAATTGAACGAATGAGTTTGACTATATGCATGCATGGTTGGAGTAATTTTACACCAGCCTTCCTGGCCTTATTACCGTTAAACCAGCCTCCGTTACATTTAATGGGTGCACACCGTTAATTTGCTTGATAAATTATCATTGCGCGCACCGTTAACAGGCGCAAATAACTAGCGCGCTCCAACAGGACTAGTCTCGCTCTCTCTCTAGGACATAACAATTGGGTGTAGCGCAATTTGGTTAGGAATACAAATTCATTAAAAGTGCAGGTCCTAAAAAAAAAACCCTCCTCATAAAAATGCATCAGGCAGGAGCAGCAGCAGCAGCAGCACCCTAACGCACAATCAGGACTCAATAGCAGCTCGTCCTCTCTCACAAAAAGTCAGCATCGTGCTGTGCGGCGAAAATTGCACATGCAAAGCCTTTAATCCGTTTTAACTTAATTTTTCCCAACCACCCACCTCGCCCCCGTTTTCACCTGAAAAATTAAAATAAAAGTGAAAATGCGAGATAGAAGAGGCCTCCAGCTGCTGCTGCTGCTCCTGTGTGTGTGTGTGTTTTTTTTAAAAATTTTACGCTCCATGGACAACATCTGGAAAATTCAAAAAAAAAAATATACAAAAAAGCGAGGGTCTATTGCATTTGGGAAAGGGAATGCGTTATGTACACAAATGATGATAAAAATTGTGAAAAAAAAACTCGACCTGGATTTTTTATTGTGTTTCCGCTTTTGGGAGGAGCGCACAAGGAGCACGTTACACCTAAATGAGTCACAGAGGTGGGAGTGCGGAAGGCGATAAACAAACGAGCTTTGGCTTGATTAGATCTCACTTTTGGTATCTATTGAAGCCAACAGGCTATAAAGTTGTGAAGCGATGAAGCGCAAAGAGGCTTAATAAATTGAAAGCGAGGTGGAAAATGAGAGGAAGCAAATTCAATGGAGGCAGGGGGGTTTTTTTCTTCTCTATTTTACGTTTCGTTTCGGTGGCACCTTTAGGTGTAGGGATCTGCAGAAGGTGCCGAGGTTCGTAGCATTGGTTATGTCTCATTCTATAAACCTGACTTGATAAGGTCTTCAGTGTCAGCAAGTAGATGCCAACGTGGTAAACTTCAACCCTCAGACAGATACTATGAGAACAGGATGCGCGAACTCATAGTTGTGAGACTACGAGTAAAATACCTCAGTAAGTAGCTTTCCAGTGGAAGCACCGAATCTAGACTAGATTGAACCATCTTGGTCTTTGTAGTCGTCTCTCGAGTTATAGTCCTTGCTATACCATTCACTTCACATTGCTCCTAGAGTTTTGCTTTGAAATGTTATGTAGTAGAACCATATTGCTTAGTTTGGTGAAGCCCCAGAGTTGTATGCCGTATGTCCAAGACGGTCTTAGCATACTCTTTCTACAGCTCGTTGATGCTTGGACTGATCCATCGTGTCGTCTGCGAACGTTGCTGACGGTCCTGTCAGCCTTCCATACAACTTTGGTATAGAGCAGGTAGAGGATTGGACTGAGAACACTTCCTTGTGGGACAGCGTCGTCTTCGGATTCCGAGTAAGCACTTCCGTGTCTAAGGGCCTCTTTTCAGGATAGGATTCAAATATTCTGTACAATACGATGGGAAGAAAGCTAGGGAATATCTCTTTTCCATTTCTATTTCATTCGTTACTCGACACACGTGATCGATTGACAGACCCACAGACAGTCAGAATCGGCAAGCCTACCTTGCGAGCTTCTCTATGGATTCCCTAAAATGTTTTTCAGAAAGTGGTCTCGTCTATTTCAACAAGGGTAAAAGAGCTGGCCTCGGGAGAATCCCCTCTGAAGGCGTCCTGCGGCAGTAGTCACTGAAGAAAACGTCTGCAAACTCTGACGGCGGATCGGTGAATAGAAATGTGACCAAATGTGAACGAGTTGCATCTAAGCACAGATTGGGAGAACTATGCTTGCTTTGTTTATGTTCTGTATTCCCTTCCCTACACGCCATCGGGTCTCAGTTCTCCGCAACTTTTTTCCCAACTGCTGTTCTGTTCTCTTTACCATCTCGACTGTTCTGTGCCATGTTCTCCTCGAATTGCTTGGTATTCTATCGTCCTGGTTCCATTGTATGGCATGGTTAGCTAGGGAACTGTTGCATAACCAATCCACTGGTACTTTCGTCGTTGGAAGATCGCCCCTATAGATTCCTGATCTGTTCTCTGGTCGAGGTGTTCCTTAGAGATACGGTAGGGCCAGAAAATTCTTAGACACAGGTTTTTAAACGATAGACAACCCTCCCTGGTCCTTGTCCTTGGACCGAGGGACTTATTACTTTTTTCCACTTTGAAAAAGGAGCTACAATCTCGGATATTTTGAGACGAGACATAGAATTTCCTGCCCTGGTAGTAAGACACTGTATGCCCAATGTGAGAAATGCATTTATCTCGAGTGGGATTATATTTTTTTTCAATCGGATTCCTTTGTCAACTTAGTAGCTACCCCTCGTACTTACTTAAAGGGCTCCCAACTCTTGTAGAGTCTCTACCTGAGACAATGCTGCCTTCCATCCTCTCCAGTCTCGAGCACTCTGCTTCTAGTTGTAAAGACCAAGTTCTCTCTGGCAGCCGCTACAATTTGACCTTTGTACAGGAGGTTCAGTCATCTTCGTCGCCTTCATTCAGAGACCTAGGTACTAGGTACGTCTCAATCCATAGGGCTGTGATTCGAAGGTCTGTTTGCTTGATCTGGCCGAGACAATGTAGTGGGCACATCCTTGGTATAGCTCATAGTGTTCGCGGTAGTACTTGCTTTTCCAATCGCCCTCCTCACATAAGGAACCTATTATCCGACGGAGTATTTCTCACTCGAAAGTGGACAATAATTGCTCCACTTTCTTACTTATCATCCAGCACTCGGTGAACTGGTAAGATGGGTACTCTATGGAGGATAACATGTGTCCATCGAGTCAGAAGTTTTAAACTGAGTTGTCCATTAGGGAGAAGAGGTTTCATAGCACAACTGTCTGGACTTGGGTGCTGCTTCCACTACTGTTTGAACTGGAATTAGACTTCATCTCAAGCAACTCAACTTGCCGCTGAAGAGGCCTATAACGGGCTTTGCCTTCTGACATCCTTGTTTTCAGTGTCAATTTACTCCTTCTTTGCAAAACATATACTTGTAGGCTCCTCATTCGAGTATAGAGTTCCTGACTAGTGCTTCTTTTTATCAAAACCCATTATGTAATTTGTCCCATACTTCTCACTCTGCTTGCAAAAAACTGCGAAATGAACATACCCTTATGTCGAGCTCGGTACAGAAGGACCTTCCATCCACTCAATCACTGAATCCACGAGCACCGATCGCCGGCCAAAAGAAAACAAAAGGATTTCACTATTTGAATAATAGTTTCACACAACACAACTGGATAGAGAATCAAATAAACATATAAAATGCACAAAAAACACAAAAAACAAAAAACAAAAAATATAAAACAAACTAGGCAAAGTATCTATAGTTGTGCATTTTTAAATGCAACACAAAAAAAAATGTTCATACAGGCGCGACGGACGAACGATTCCAATCGAGTGTTGTGATATTTTTTTAACACAGATTTTTCTCTTTATATTTTTTTTTACAAGGAGACACAGGACACAGCCATTTGTATCTGTTTAATGTTTGTCCGGCAATCTGGGCAATATTTGCCCAAGTGAGTTATTTTTTTGTAGGATTCGTCGTCTGGAAAAATTCAACGTTTGACCAGAAGAGGAATTTCATCCTTTTTTTTTTTTTTTATTTAAAAGGATATACATATGTATCATTTGTTGTGATTTTATTTTGTTAAATAGACTTTAGTGCAAAAACGAAACAAAAAAATGCCAGATAGTTGAAATTTACAAATGTACTTCGTGCTTTGGCTGATGGTTGCCTTTTTGGCACCAATTTTTTGCCCTCGGAGTCTCTTTAAATTGAGTTGTAAGGGCGGAAAGGGTGACGAGGGGAGAGGCTTCATTTGGTAAATTGTTTGGGGCTGGGGAGGTTATCTAATCTGGGAATTTGTTGGATTTCTTCACGAGACGACGTAATGGCGTAACAGAATGATGGATTCGAACGAGGAAGCAAAACATATTTCAGTTATGTCATATGGATTCTAGGGCACGGAGGAGTTCCAGTTTTTGGTGGTTTTTGTTGAGAAGCCAATGGAAATTGTAATCCAAGAAAAAGGGGTGCAAAGTGTCTTTCATAAGGCGGTGTGGGGGTGGTGACTCTCTAAATTAAGTCACAGCCTCGCTATCAAGAGAAGGAAGGAGGCATTTCTTTCCACGTATAGTTAACGATGGTTTCTGACCTTTTGCTTCAAAATGCCACTCTATTTGGCAGCCAATTTCATTGATAAGCCTCTCACTCTGTCTAAATGGCGTAGCCCAAGGAGAACTCAAAGAGAGACGTTTTGCTTACTACTATCTGTCTACGAATGAAGCTGTGTGGCCTTCAAAATGCCTGACTCTAAGGGACTACATCCAGCAATGCTCCTGCAGGGCAGAGAACAGCGGCTGTCAACTGTGAATAGCAACAACTTTGGGGGACTTGCGCTATCCCTTCTTCTTGGTGGACAGTTTAAATAGCTTTCGTACCTTTATTTGGTTAGGAGGACTAGTCTCAAGCCAAAAACTTCTGACCCCTAAGTTTGGCTTTCTTTGTACTGAAAGGTATGAAAAGGCTAGTTGAGATTCACGTGCAAAAAGTTCCTCTTTGGACGCAATCTCTATCAGAGTTGCAACATGACTTTCAGTGAAGAGAGTCCTGACAGACTACGCTGCAAAATCTCACTCGACAGAGATGAATTCTTCTCTCTATTCTTCCTCTACTCCTAGAACTTATTCGGGTTTCTTGAGCTTCATGACCGGAGCTGGGTTTTGTGACCTTAAAATAGATCTCAGCAAATTCCTCAGCCTCTTTAGTGACCGCCTGGGTCCAGCTTTCTTGCTCACACGAATTGTGTTCTTGACTTGATGATGCCCTATGGACATACATATAGGCAGCCAAGTGGTTCTTGATACGAGAGACAGTGGTGCTGTGACGCCTTATGCTATAATGCCAAGGGACCAGCTGCGACACAAGAATGAGGTTATAATTTCAGGTTTAGAGGACAGGCTTTAACCAGAGTCTGAACCAGATTGGCAGCGTAGCCGATGGCTCTAAAGAGTGCGACAAGAGACTCATGAGGCAAGCATTTCTCTGTCTCCCTCATGTGTCCGTAGTGACAGTCAAAGCCTTGCTAAGCCCCTTAAGCACATTCCAAATAGTTGCTGAATACTAGAGCGTCCTCAAGTGTGTCGTAAGATTCAACTCACTCGTTCTCTTTTGCTTCTAGCTCACACTGTGATCGCAGAGAAATTAAATTTTCTATGAGGTCGCAAGACAATGCTCAGAAGAAAGTGTCTCAGGCCACGAACCTTCAGGGGGTAGTTCTGTATCTACAATCAGGGCTTCCACTTACTATTGGGTTTCTTGGGAACACAATTGTGGTCAATCTCTCCTTGAACTGGTCTGCTCCCGGACGTATTCTTACTATTGTAGACCAATTCAGTTCTTTCGGGACATTTAGCCTTTGCAAAGAATGGTGTTACTCCTCATCGCTGAAGGGCGTTCTTAGAATTCAAATTTCAGACAAATGTGACTTTTAGAGGCACGCTTTCTGGAAGCGTTCTAATGCGAAGCATCCCTAATATTTGCCGACAAAAAATACACGGATATTGCTAGCCTCCTTTAGGCCCCAATAAGGCAGCATATTGCCACAAAAGTCTGCAGTCCTTAGTCCCCTAAGGCACAGGTCCCTGCGTTGCAAATTCAGACTACAGTTCCTTGAGGCATCGTACTCCTTACCTTCCTTTCGAAGCCAACTATCGCTACCTGTTCCCTCTCAATCTTTTACTCCTTTTAAAGCCCATTCCAATCGAAATAAGTACAAGTACTCGACATAAATCCTAGAACTTTCGCCGAGAGAAGAAGAACCAAAACTCCTTACAATCTAAAGTTTTCAAGAAAAAATAAATTCATTCGCTCTGATAGCCTAATTTAAATAAAATATTCCCAATATCCCCTCTCTCGAAAAAAAACAGCCATTTGTTCCACTAAGTAAGCAAATTCTGGCGAAATCCTTCGCCTCACCACCCACTTACACACCTCTACATAACCACATTGCCGCCGCCTGTCCTCCCACTGTTCGCAGCGCAATCGAAATTCAATAAAACATGTTCGCATTGCAAATTAAAACAATAAACACGCCCCAAAGAGTCATAACGACCAACGCGCCACTTTATATGCGACAACTACTTTTTGCCATGACAAAACGAAAGGACGACGACAATGGTGGCGTCGCGGCGCAGTGATAGGAAAGAAGGCAATTTATGAGGCGCTATAGCCCATAAGGACACCACCTTCTGTCTTCTCTGCCGCGAGCCCGCCCGCGCCCTCGCGCCGAACAAACAAAGAGACGAGAGACATTGTTGCCACTCGGCTTTGCAATGAGCTTTATCGGTTGCAAATTTACGTAAACAATATTCATACCACCCCATATCCTAGATATCCTTGCAAAGCATCTTCTTTTTTTTTTTAGCAAAAGAGGGTGGAGGCACACTGCGGCGGTACGCGAACGGATTGAAAGGATTTCCGCCTCATTGACGCGTGTGGGTGGGTGGGTGGCTTGGATGGATTCCATCGATGAATTGGTTTGTTGTGTGTGTCCTCGCACACACATTATCGTAAAAATATTTTTAAAAAGAAATTTCCCGAGCACATTTGCCGAAAATTGCCAAAATAGCTTGAGCCTCTATTTGTGTGCTGCACATTTAGGCCAAGGAGATATCATTTTTAGCGTTTTATTGCTACAAAAACACATCCTTGCTTTGCGAGTTTTTTAAGTCAGCGCAAGAGCGAGATAGAGCGAATCCTAATGACGATCATCATCCGAGAGTTCGAAGGCAGTTGTTAGTGTGCAGGGAAACTTTTGCCATTTGCCATCATATTTATTTATGGTAATTTTATTATCGGACTTTGTTCATCGGCCCGCGGTATTTCTAGAGGAAGAGAAGAACGAAAGAAATGTCCTTATGTTTCTTTTATAGCTTCCGATACGGTTTAGCATGATTGTCCTTTCCCACTGCACACATAGACACAGAACTAGAAAGCCAAATTAATATGAGAAATAGGAAATAAAAAACTAAGAAAAGTGTACATATGTACAAGCAGAGGTTACAGAGTATATGACAACTGCAGTGTCCCTGCAGTTCTGTTTGTTTGTATATTTAATGCTGCCTTTGTCCGCTTAGCGATTTGGGGGGACACAGGGATAAATAAATAAACAAACAAACAACGCGATGAGACATTGCAAATAGGTTTTGAAAAATATTTGCATAACATGAGCGCGACCGGATGTTTTGCAAAAGTTTTAGTTTTCTATTTTTTTTTTTTTTTTCTCTCCCTCTATCGACGGTGAAGCGATTTAGACAAGGGTAAAGGATTTGTGAGTTTTTTTTTTTTTTTCTTTAAACAAAAATATTGAATTAATAGAGACTTTTGTATTTGAGTTTAAATTGGGAAGCAACGGAATGAGAGGAGTGTCATTGCGATGAGAGTCTAGCGAGAAAGTTTCAGCTGCTTGTATAGTTATTTGGGTTCCCTTTAAAACGTCTTGTTCCACTGCAACCGAAGGTACTGAGGAAGATGGTGGACTGAATGCCCCTAATAGCATCCATATTTTCCTCTCGAAACTACGACTTACAACTCGCAAATGTCTGGCAAGCATCCGTCATACTTTTGTCTTAAAGGGTCTACCCAAGGCCTGGGTGATTCTTAATAAGCACGGCGACTGAAAGATCTTTTGTGGTGTTCCCTAAATAATTTGTTTTAGGACATTCCGCCTTCTAGCTGAAGTCTATTTCGTGAATGAAGCTGTGGACAGTTTGAATCGAAGAAGATGTGACATTAGCCTTTGGCAGAAGCCGAGGTATGGCCAGGCATTCGCACAGTATATGATGGGCTTTTTAGGTGTCTTCAAGGCAGAGACGGCACACATCTAATTGGATATTATTCTTGAGATAATAGTTGAGAGAGCAATGCTCCGATAGGCTCCTAATCTTATATAATCCGAGAGTATTACTAGCATAAAGAAGCTTCTTAAAACCTATTTGCCCTTCAGATATGGAATTCAACTGTACGTCCCTTCGAAATGTCAAAAATCTTACACGTATAGTTGGAAAAGGATAGCTACATTTTGGTCATTTATGGCCTGCAAGTTTTGCAATAAGTCACAAGTTTTCCGTCGCTAATTGTCGTTCCTTACTTCAAAGTAAACTGGACGGATCGTGTATTTCGGAAAAATACAATTTCAGAATGGTCTGGAACAGGTTCCACAGTCCAATCCATAAACAAGCAAATTTCATTCGAATTTAGTTGGAGGGAATGTGAAGATTTGGACTATCATACAACAGATGATTGACAGTTCCTATTTCTTTATGTAGCGACCGCTCCTACAGGAAAAAAAGTCTAAGCTGGTGGCAAATATCAAAGATCTTGTTTCCTTTTTCGCTGAATTCTGCCATTCGCATATCAAGAAGACTTTTCCCAATATAAAAACACTAAGGGTAGGCCCGGAGACGTCTCATAAATAGATATTTGCCTCAAATGTATCGTTTTCCGAAAGTGTCTATCTTAGAAACGTCGGATCCTTTTACTAGTTCAAGATAAAACTAGTCGATCGTTTGGACAGCTTTCGTTATCTGAAGGAAGCGGAACACACAATCAAATCATGGATAAAAATCCTTGCGAACCATTGAATTAATTTAATATGTTTTTGGGGCTAGAGCCTTGATCTCACAATTGCCAACTCACTATTCACTGTACCACGGCACCATCTAGGACTAAAACTGCACCTCTTGATCACTGAAGCACTTCACCCTAGTATATTCTTATCACACTTCCAAGTAAAGGAACAAAAGTAGCATATGTATATGAGGGGATATATCAAGTGCGAAATTCTGACCCTTATGTGTGTTCTTCAGATATGGCTGCCTGGTCAACAAAGATCGGAACTTAACTGACAGTTGTTAGATGTATAGCTTGACTGGCTGTTACCTATGACTTCGGCTTTGTTTTATTTTATAACAAAGATGACCTTAAAAGACGATTATTCCCCTTTTCTGCCTTCTGATGTAGCTCCTTTGTCAGGTGAAGCAACAGGAATCACAAATTCCCGATCGAGGTCATATTTATACAATTCTTTTGAGAAATATGTCCTCCAAGTTTGATAACTCTACAACTAGTACAACTACAACTTTTTACGTGAAGCTATTTAAATTGTTTAGATCTGGTTCGAAGGACCAATATTTGCACGCTTGGGAAGACATTAAAAAAAATTGACACTACTGGATCGCCAACAGCCGCAGATGAAAAGTTTAAAATAATAAGAATTGCGAGTAGCACTGGACTTCCGTAGCCATGAGGAGGCTATGGAATTGATAATCCGCCTCAGACACGCTTTCAAATAAATAAGCTCATTTATATTGCGTTGAAATATTCAAAAATAAAAACGAGGTCGTTCGAATAGTTGTGTTTCCTTTTTCTCTTTGAAAGAAGAGACAGAAAGACCTTAAAGGATAACAAATGATGAGAAGGGGGACGGGTCAGACAGATACTGTTCAGGCGATGCTGAGTTTGGAAAAACCACAGCTATCATCCAGATGATCCTCACAGCCCTGATCTCACTGGGCTCGAATTTGACAAGCAGTTTGTCCCTAAGTGTCGTATTCTTCAGGCACAAAAAAAACTCCTTTCTACTGTTGTATTCTCTGAAATGGTATGAACTGATCACACTATTAATTTTCAACTTAATATTCGCTCCCAAAACTGTCTAGTTTGTGGCTCATGACTCTGTAACTTTGTTTCAGTGAATGAACTATCAAAATCTGGCGAAAGTGAAAGCCATAGTTGTCATTATTATGAGAACTGATCACTTGCAATGACTCTGCGATTTTGAATGATCACTGAGCTGCGAATAAGTTCCTCATCCCATTGGTGTTCGGTCAATAGGTACATAGATCTTTTATTTCGAAAGAATATTGAGGTGAATGTCAGAAAGATTTTGAATTCTTTAGATTTTATACTTTAGTACCTAATATGGGAGGACATATTTACTGCTATGGGAAGGTATTGCCAATGAACATACTTGGGAAGTTACTTTCTTAACTATACTTGGGGAAGGTCAGTTTTATGAACTTGGCCATATGGATTTTCTCAAATTCTTCAGGACAAATTAAGGCAGTGTTGTGTAGTCTACTCCTCATAAGCGACCAAATTTCTTGCTACCATCAGTGTCCGCTAGTGAGAGAGTTCACTGTCAAAGGATAAGGTTTGCCTTAGAGATAGGCCCTTAACAAAACACCACACTAGACTTACGTTTTTAGAATATTTTGACTTATAAATGAAACGAATGGAGGAATTATGGTCATAAATAGGTCATGTTAGACAAACAAGGCAAGATCACAGCTCATCATGATCTCCACCCGCATGTTGCTGGCTCAATTGGAGCCTGATTCACCCAAGAAGTTCTAATATTTCAAAGTACTTTCCCAACTCACTTGGATAAGGTTCTCTTTTAGTGATAATTGACGTACATTTGCCACATAATTAATCGGAACCTTGTGTGATTAGACCAATGAGATACATGTGACGATCTGCTGAACAAATCTCATCAAAATAATAATAGATACTTGAGAATTTACCAACGGCTATAACCAAATTAAACATAAGATCAACAGAAACTAATTTATACTCATAAAATGTAACCAACAGCCCAGAGAGCGTCTCTTCAAAACAATTTCGCCTTTAACCAATTTGTATAGTTTCTCCTGAAGTACCTACCATTCTCTGTATCTCGAGAAATTCTACTTGAAATTAACTTTCCCATAAACTGCAGCAGCAGCAGCCATCCTGGGCACTCATTTCGGACAATCTGTCATAAAATATTGAATGCATTCCTGTACAGTCTGTGAAGCGACGACCCCCTTCACGTCAAGGATACAACATAAAACATCATCTCTGCTCTTTAAAATGTGCTCATCCGGTAGAAAGTGACTTTGCCAACCAACCCCCAATTGAATACAATTCTCATGGCTCCACTAAACTAACTGCCTTCAATCTCATCTAATATAACTCGTTCGTTCGTTCGTCCTTTCTATCTGTGTGTGTGTGTGTGTGTGAATATTTTCCGCCTGATCTATTCATTTCAATGTTTGCATTTCTCTGCATTCAATCAAAATTCTCAATTCACCTAATGATGCAGAATGCTGTACATTCATTCAAAAAAGGATTTACTACACACAAGGGCCGCACATCCTCCCTACACACATTCAACATATTATAGGATAAAGGATAAAATGGAAAGAAAAAACTTTGCATTTACTTACCAAAGTTCCTCGATGGATTCCAGGATAACAGCCAGCCAGCAGCAGGACTAAACCAGCAACAGCTGAGCTCGCGAAACACTTCTACTTCTTTTGCCAGCCACACAAATGCACAAGAACACACACAAAAGCCAGGACAAAAAATGCAAAAAAAATATAAAACTGAGACACAAAAATGAAGGAAAGATTTTTCTTCTTTCACACAACAGTGTGTATAGTCCTTCCTTCCTTCCTTCCTTCTTTGGAGAAAAGCGAAAAGCACGTGGTATTTCAAAAGATTCCCAAGGAAACTGCCGTCTTTTTTCGATCAGCTTTTTACCGAACGCAACAAGAACTCGTAACAAGTTTGAGTTTGAGTTTTGTTTTTTTTTTGTTTTGCTTAAAATTTCAAGGATACTTCGATGTGGGGAGACAAAAAACAAAACAATTTTCCAGCAGGAAATCGCTTAGAACTGCTGAACGTTAGCCCAGACCACCGAAAGTCCTGTGCGACAGTCGGGATTGTTCATTCAATCGAAAATGTTCCCTCTACACACGAGTCCTTGAAGTTATTTATTTATTTATAAGCTATATATGTAATACTATGTTCACAACCGTGGCACTTTAAGCGAGCGACAACAACAATTTTAAGTACAGAAGAACGCAACTCAAACTTATCTTAAGTTAACACTACTACAAGGATATTTTTATATTTTATTTATTTTATTTATTTACACAAAATGTAAGAAGGAACTTCCCGAACTCACTTTATTTTGAAACGAAAAAAAACCGCCGCGCTGTCTCGTCCTTAAACTAAATGCAAATGCCCCCCGTTTCGAAATACAAATCCCATTGCATCCTTTCGCAGCCGTAATTCACATTCAACTGTGTGAAAATCTAACAAATTGCGAATACGAATGAGAGCGAATTTAAATTACTTTTTGGGGAACAAAATTTGCACACACTACTGTGGAAAAAGTCGCGCCGATACTGAGCGGAGGAAAAATAAAAATTTTGTCTGTGTAAAAAGGATATCGAATCTACTGTGACCGAAGGATGTCGGTGATACACTAACGTTGGCTTATTACAACTATCCTAGCTGCTATCTGGCTACAATGGTCTGGTCGGCCGTTCCAGCAGCAGCAATAGTAGCAGCAGCACACCACACCAGCAATGGCAACGACGACGTGGACGACGAGGACGAACAGCAGCAGCAGCAGCAACAGCAATGTAGTGCAGTATGTTTGTGCCAAAAAGGATGAGGATGTAAAAGAAGAGAGGTGTGTGAAAGGTTCGATTGGATCCTAGTGTGCGCCTATACCAGTAGGATCTCTTTTACCCACCAAAAAAACATGTTCGAAGGACACAACACCGAAACTGTTCAATTCGCCGCCGCCGCCGCCGCGCCGTACCTATATTCAACTTTATTTCGTATGCTCAAGTGCTTTTTCTGTATGAAATGTCCTTGATTGTAGGCCGCAATGTGTGTGTGGTGCACTGATGAAGAAAAAAAGAACCTACCACAGGCTAAAATAACTGTCGCAGGACAAGAAGAAGTCGTGGAGAGAATTGAGGTCATGGTACGAGTAGAACAGGAAGTGAATTTCTCTGTTTCGCTGCAAAGAAGTGCTAATCGAACTTGCTGGACGGGTGAAAAGCTAAGGAATTTCTAAAGCTTTCACATGGAAATGTTGCGCTGTGAAAGTTTGCGGTGGCTACGAACTTTGTGCGTCATACAAAGCTTCGTACACTGAGAGGAAATGTTTTGCAGATACATGCGAGGTGGGTTCCTAGGAACCTAAAAGTTACATTTAGGCTGAAAGCTTTGGCAAAAAGGTACTAAAATCACGGTTCACATTCAAATTAAATTCTAAAGGAAATCTGTAAGATAGGTCCTCAATATCCTTGAATCGGGCGAGGAACACTTATCAGTAAATTTAAGTTCCTAGAAGACTGACGTCATGAAATTGTAATCCTAAAAGCCAGCACAAATTTATTCTTTGCGTAGGCATGTGCCTGCTTCTGGTTCCCTTTGCACTCTTCTCAACCCAGTTCCAATTAATACCAATCCTTTTATCAGAAAAACAGAAAAATTGCTTCTATTCTGACAGAAATGTCATTAATAATATGCCATTCTGACAAAAATGTCATTAAAAATATGTCATTAACAATTTGACTTGCATTTGCGTGTAAAGTTGGCTTAAGTTGAGTAGGGATGAGTCATGTAATAGATATGTAATGATTAGAGTCCAAAATTTACAAAATTTTTCACTGAATTACAAAGTTTTTCACTCATGCTTTTTGTATTATATTTCAGATACACATTATGACCATTGGAACTGTCTTCACTTCGGCGCTCGTTAAGGGCTGTTATCTGGTAAGTCATAGTAATCATTACCTTAGCAAGTAATTTATACTCATTTACACTTTTGATTACCCTACATTCTGTGTAAAAAAGAGATGTTCACAGTGATTTTTTTTTCAAAAAGAATTTTATCAATTACATTACATTAGTGTCAAGTAGGTAATGTATAGAGGTAATTGAAGTTGTTGGTGGGGGAAGGGTTTGGGAAATTTTTGTGAGGTTCTTTTGCATTTTCAAATCTAAGATAATTTCTGGAAAATTTTTGACTTCAAACTTTATACCTTACCTCATGAAGGTAATGATTACCTTTCATCTGCGAGATTCTTGTAGATCAATGGATCAAATTTCATTCTATACTATGACAGAACTTTTCGCTGGCACGCCACTGCTATGCCACCCAATGTATCCCCCCATTTGGATACATTACTCCACCCCGCAATGCAAACAAAACAGTGAAACTTTGGTAACTTTCACTCACACCCCCGAGAGAATGGCGAAACAACCCCCGCAAAAGGCAGTCGACTCCAAAAAGCCATTATCATGCGCACTCTGCTCCACCGGCAGCCGCAGCCAATCCCGTCGAACCAAAATACCACAACTCCTCCCGATGGGGACCAATCCTTGAGTTGCATATCTCGCGGCCGGAGCCCCATTGCTAAGCTCCAGGGATGTTCCCTGTAAGCTTTCGCTCATTAAATTCATAAACTCATCAGTGTGACAGGTTTATTGCATGCGCACGGAATGCATTTTTGTTTTGTGTTGTGTTGCATGTTATCCTGGAGAGACGCCCCCATGCCTATGTGCGCAGTAAAGTAATACACACACTGCCTACATGCATACACATACTCCGCTGACTGGTGTGGTGTAGCTCGCCGTGTGAAGGTGACAAATCTCTTGCTGCCCCACAGGGTCTGGGCGCTTTGATTCTGTTTCCTTTTATGGTGCATCGTACTGGAGTAGTATACTAACCCTTTTTGTCTATGTTTCTTTGGCTTTTTCTTCTTCTTTTTTTTTCGGTGCAACGCGCCCCCTTTTTGGTGGTTTAAACACGTCACAGTGGGTCCCACATATACATACCTACACATACTCTGTGTGCCAGACAAAAAGGTATGTGCACAGTAAGAGAGACACATGCAACCTCAAAGATCCTGATTGAAAGGACATTGCGGATTTATATGATGTGCAGTTCTTTTTATATGTTTGCCCCATCTGAGCGCTGTATCTAGGTATCCATTTGGCACGGCGAGTTTTTGTTTGAACGTACTTTAAGTCCACACAATTCAGGTTGAATCTTATCTACAAACATGCCCGGCTTAAAGATACATGCTTCCCTGTGACACCTTTTCCGAGTTTTTTTTTTCAAGTACTACACTGTGAACTGGTTTTGTGGTGAACGAAACCAAACAAAAAAAAAAAAAACAAAAAAATTGAATCCGCTTTTGGAACACGGAGAACATTTGTGGGAAACGGAAAAAAAAAAATTAATTTAGTCTCGAGTGTAGGTGGGGATTTTATTATTTCAAATTTGAATTTTGAAATTAATTTTCGGGGAATTAGCCGCCAAGATTTTATGAATGAGAAGTGTGTAATGAAATAACACTTGGAAGGGATTCGAGGGGATTGGACTCGATTGCTTTTGTAGATTGAAATTAATTTTAGTTGTAGAAAGTTAATTAAGAGACGGCAAAGTGGGGCAATTATAGGAAGTCGTCTTTTTTTTTCTTTTTGGAATCTGTAATTGAAGTCTTCTGATCTTCCACTTAATACCCAAGATTTGACTTTGCTTTACGAAGAATGTGCACATGAACGTCTTCTAAAACTTTGATTTGTAAACTAAAAGGTCCCTTTTTTATTTTTGGATCCTGAAGGTCTTAAAACGTTGAATTGGATAAGAGTATTTGCTTCGACAAAAATGTCAAATGTGTCGCGAAGAAGGGCACCCATTTTCAAGCGAAAAAATTGGATGACCTCTACCGGAAGTTTGGAGGAAATAAAGACTTTAGCATCCGGGCACTCCAGGAACTTCGAGAAAACAACTTAAGAAGCAACTGTCATCCAAATAGCCACTAAGATCGGAAGAAATGCTCAGGAGATTCATTCACCAAAGTCCATTGATAATGCTCGAGGCCAGCTTCTTGTGGAAGACGACAAAACTCTAAACGGATGGCGACAGTATTGTGAAGGACTATTGAACGAAGAATTTTTCCGGTTATACTGTCCTTACTGTATAGCTGCTCCTTACTGTCAAAAAAGTTAGGAATGCGGTCAAATACTCTTAAAAAAGAAAAGCATTTAGGCTAGAGTCTTGGAAACGGATGAGAGACATATGATTCTCATTTTCAAATTGATGAGCGGTGATCATCCAATGCCTAATCAGTGGAGGAAAGGGCGATACGCGACACCGCGATAACTGCCTTTCTGTCAAGTGGATGTCACAGACCTTAAAGATCATTGAGCAGGGAGGAGACAGCGCAAAATAATAACGGCGCAAATGGTGTTGGTTAACTAGAAAATGCCTTTGATAGACGACCAAGAGATCTGATATGGATCTGCGTGCACATGATCATGGACATGTTTGAGGAGGCACAGATAAGGATAGAATGCCCCGCAGAAGTCACTGAAGAGTTCCCGATCGATCAACGTCGGTGTACACCAGGGAAGCGACCTCAGACCTTTGGTATTTATTGGACTCCTAGATTACCTGCTTGAAGGAAAAGTGAGGTTCAAAAGTCATGTTCAAAAGACTTTAAAAGAATCTCGTGTATTGTGTGCTCGCTTTCGATTTTGGGTCTGCCGATTCTGTCTGTCTGTTGTACGCAAGACTGCAGCCTAACTGGCTGGCTGATTCGCTTCAATCTCATATCCGTGCTCTATTGGGCAGAGGTCTTAGTTTAGGCAAGTTCGCTGTCCTAGCAAAAATCAAGAAAAACACAGATTTTACCAAAAATCGTCGCTGTTTTTTGGAAGTTTCCACCAAAGTCTCATTTTGTCCGATAATGTGACCGGTTTCTCTCGTTCCGCTGCATATTTTGAATGTTTTCTATCAGATGTTGGCCATTCGGTTTCGTAAGATGGGATTCGTTACAGTGGTTCCAACTTTTGAGGGTCACCCGGGACTATAGATTCGTTCCTCACCAACACACCTGTCACTGGCTGATTCTGCGCGCTTTCTGACAACCTTCGCTCTACTAGACATTAAGCCAGTGCCTCGACCCATTTTCCTTGGTTTTTCTCTAGTCTGCTCTTTCGTCTCCAGCAACTTGTCACGCAAAATAGTTCTACTCCACAGGCAATTGAAAGATTGAAAAAATAAAGAAGCAGTGCTACTCTACATGAAATACAGTAGTTTTTGCTTTTTTTCCTCTTGAACAACCTAGATCTACTGTATCGAAGGGTTGGAGTTAACCTAGAAGAAGTACTACTTTTCTTATGAAATATAGTATTTCTTTAATATTGGAAACCTTTAGTTCCACTGAAGTGAGTTTCTCTTTATACCTTTCCCTAACCAATGAAGTGCTGAACACCCTCCTTTCGACATTATTTTGTCTGGCACAGATTCATTTTGTTAAGGTGGTATTTCAGGCCACAGTGATTCGCTAGCTTTCAAATGCTTCCCTTTTCTATGTTAAAGATTTCCTTACTAGAATAGGGCTTCATTAATCTTTGAGGTTGTCTAAGACCCGGCGCTTTGGCCCAGTGATCTAGACGAAGTTTCTTTTTCCATTCGGTAATCAGCTTTGCGGCTGTTGTCCAATTGAAGCCACAAAAAGATTCAGAACTTTGCAAACTTATACGCAGAGTCGGTGCCCTCAATCACTTGCTGTCCAAGGACCCAACCAAGCTTTTCCAAATTGTCCTTCCTAAAAGATTTAAAAGCATCCTAGCAGCTCTAATTAGATTGGACAATAGTGCCCAAAGTTACTAGGTTTCAATATTTATACTCTGTGAGTGGTGTCCAAATTCTTGTGAAAAATTGTATGGGATTTGTGTATCCGCTTACAATTCAGTAATTTGTTCATATTTACCTTCGAATAATGACCGAGTGAACTTTTTTACTGGATGAATTGACGTGCTTCGGATTTAAATACACTTTTGGACCGAACTGCTCCGTAGAAGTGACTAACTTTTGAACCATTTCCTACTGCAGTTCAAGATAGCTGCGTTCTTAGCAATTTTCAGTCAAAAAATGTTGATTTTTTTACGTTTATTTGACCCACTTAACATCGAGTAGCCCCCCAGCTACAGTTTCATTCCCCTTGCCGGGATACTTAAAGTACCACCGCCCAATGATCCGGTAGTCACCTGGCCTAAGATAGAAAGCTAAGCTGCTCTGTTCCACCTGCAATCGACGCACAAAATAGTGTCCCTAAAAAAATACATGAGTTCAGCTTCTTTTAGTTTAAAGCCACTCACCTCTGGTACGGGACAGTTTTCCATAAAATTCCCATACTTTAGCACATTCTTGTACCACTTTTTCATCAAATTATCTATAGATACATTATTCACCAACTCACACACGTCAAAATCCTCCGTAAAGAGACTTTGATACCGGTTCGAGTCCTTTAACTTAATCTGCACGTCAATAAAGGCATACAAATCCGTTAAAATTGGCTGAGCAAGGGTTATGTCAAGATTAAGGCAGCTTGGATCCTTGTCAATGGCAAGCGTAAAGTTGGTGATAAATTTCGGATTGAAAGACCGTGTCGCAGTTATAAATTTCACTTCTGTCGACTGTTTAAAAGGAACAAGGATGAATATCCTTCAATTGTGCTTCTCAACTCACTTCCAAGGATGACGCAAGGAATACAATCCCCCAGCAAACCGCAAATATCAGCTGCATGACACTTCAAATCCCAATCGACTATCCGACTAACGCAACTAACGCAACTAACGCAACTTAAACCGCAGGTTAATGAGATGGAACACATATGATGGCCATCATCCCCAGAGTTGGGTTAATCAAAGATCTCATAACACATAATGAGATGGCGCATTAGCATATGGTTAAGTGTCCGTTCGACTGGAAATTGAGCCATCATCGGCGGCGTAAATTGCCTATCATTAGTGTGGATTGGAAATTGAAACCCAACAGATCAAAATGATTGTACCACGGGCACTAGGCATTCTCCTCGGACTGATGGGGTTAATGGATTGCGAGCGAGTGGCAAGTTACCAACTTGAGATTTGTCCACTTAGGAGTTCTAATGTGTGTATCTTTTAGAAATCGGCGACTGTAGTGCAATTTAATAGAATTACTTCGAATTTCAATCCGAAGAACTTGGAGTTTTGTAATTTTTTCATAACTCCCGGTTCGGCTGGGCGGTCATTTGACCTGAGTGCGAATTTGGTGAGGAATCTAACGAGTGACATTCACGTGGGAGTGGATTTTCTGGTCAGGAGCGCCGACGGGAAGACGCTGAAGAAGATCTTTTCCTATGATTTCGACATGTGCCGGCTGTGGGAGGGTCTGATGCGGCAGACTATAGCGAGGACGTGGTTCAAGAATCTCAAGAAGTTTAGTAACTTTCCAACCACGTGTCCAGTTCAGAGGGTAAGAGGTTTGAATAGGTGTGACTGTTTTGATGGTAGACAGGGTTTTGCTTTCAAAGGGATACTACTTTATAAGGAAGATGAAAGTGGATACGAGGAGCATTCCAATGTTCATCATGAGTGGTCAGTATGTGGTGAACAATTTGATTTACATCAAAAAAGGCGCTGTTAAGGATCTGCTTGTGAATTCGTCTATGGAAGTGGAAATTACAACCTGAGACTAGTTAAGCTAAATAAAGACAACAAAATTGGAAGAGGGGAGGGTGTATTTTTGAATGTCTATATCCGGATAGACAGCCTTGAAAACAACTTTTATGAAATAGGAATACTAGGCTGGAGGACTTGTTGAGATAGGCACTCGTTGAAGAGTGTGTTTCACCTCGTTTCTTCTTCTAAAAATCTCTGAATTCAAAGTGACTACTGTCACTTTGGTCAATTAAAGTTTGTCAGAAGCTAGGCATGTTTATGAGCACCAGATGAGCCTAAATGCTGCAACGAAATCCTTCAAGAAAGGTTAAGTTAGGTTAGGTTAGAGTGGCTACCCGTGCCAGATAAGCACTGGCTCACTAAGGCCTAAAATCCATACTAAAACCCCTACATGAAGGACAGAATAAGGTGATACGTAAACGCTATATAATCGGTTAGACAGATGAGATTTTTCTACAGAGATGGCAACAACAGAGGGTAACATCAATAAGGGAGTTAAGCTGATAAGTCAAGAAAACCAGCCGCAGATTTTGTCCCATCAGGTTCGCAAGATCGCCGGAGAAGTAGGACCTCAGGTGGAGAGTTCTTTTGACGCTAGAGCAGGGCTAGTTTCATCTTCCTCCTCATCCCTAAAACTTGTACAGAAATCATTTGGAGGGAGGCCCAGACGTTGGGCATGCATTACAGTCAAAAACCGCAATGGAAAAGGTGGATTACTGGCACAGTAGAGCTCAACCGTGGAGTTCTCTGATTCGAAACTATTTGGTGCAATTAGCAGAAGAGTAGCAACGACTGGGTTGCGGCGGAACTTCAGAGAAAGTGGTATACCATGGTATACGATCACTCATAGTAAAGTCCTAAGCCTAGAGCGACGGACAATGAAATGAGTAGTAGCCCTATCTACAAGTCATGTAAATTCCAAATATCACCCTAAGAAGATTGGTCTTCGTAAGGATGAGGAAAGCATGCCGAGGGCACATATGTATACTGTGTCAATGCCCGGCATTAGCTAGCATACGAATGGAGGTCTTGGTGAGTCAGTGGGTAGAAAGCCAGAAGATGAAACAGATTATCAGACGTTTATCTCTGCTTCTAGATTGTTGAAGGAAAGTTTGCGTAATGGGGGCTGTCTGGCTCTGCTTTGAACCGGGAAACTTGCCAAGGAAACGTAGAATTATGTTTTTCTCCTTAGATAACAGCTACGACGTAATGTAACTCCCAGAACACTTGCTTTATCTACACGGTTTCTGTTTATTAGTTCTTGGTTCTATTCCACTTGTAGTTGGCCACATTTGGAGAGTCGTTGCCTCTTCCTCTTTGCACTATTCCACTAAATTGGGAGAGGTAGTGGCAGATACAAAGCCCTGATAGGGGCCTAGCTATCAACAAGGGTAACTATAGTATTTAGGACTGCCTAAGCAGGCGAAAAGCCTCACGTAGAGCAAAGACCTGAAAATATTGAGGCAATCAGACAATATCTCCGTCCCTACCCACAGTCTATTCTTGAACCGTGCGTCGGTGAAGATTGTTCTCTTGAGCACATTTATCATTTTGCTATTTTTCCCACTCCAGATTAGCTTCGCTTTGATTTAAAGCCAGATCCATGAGAGCGAATTCAGGATGCTCTTGTGACAGGTCTTAGGCTTCAACCAAAGAACCTCTCTGGCCCGGTTGCAAGCCAGCTCGCTCCAGTTGCGCACGTCAAGTTAGTTCAGGTCCCTCTCCATTTGCTCGAGCCACCTTCGTCCTCTACTGCGCCATCCATCTGAGATGGATTGGAAGACGTTTTTAGCTAGAACGTTGAACTCCATACTCTCTACATGTCCCTACCATCTTCTGGCTAAGTTTGGCTTGTATAGGCCGTATGGTTCGGTATTGTATCTTCTTCTCCACTTGCGGTCTATGAAGACGGAACCAAAGATCCCTCAAAGAACTTTTCTCTCAAAATAGCCAAGGGTATCCTCAACCAATTTTGTCAAAGGCTATGCATCTGTGCCATCAGAAGGACTGGGATGAATCTTGTCTTACAAAGAGATCTTACTAGTTCGAGAAAGGGCTTTGTTGCTCTCTTGCCTTCTTAGGTAAGAGTAATTCTCCCCGTAGTTCTTTTCTTACTTTTTCTTCAACTGAGGCTTAGCACGAATCAAGCCACGTTTAGGTCATACAGAGCGAGCCCATCTTTGTGTCACTCCCCCCAAAAGTTTAGCCCCGATGAGAACTTTTCCTTCCCCCTTAAACGTGATAGGAAAAAACCTCCTTATAAAACAACATAATTGGCTTTGTTCCACTTGAACTCACCCACGAAAAAAAAGGAGAAAACTTTTGCTAGTTCTTTCATTTATTTCCTCGTGGCTCGTTTTCTTTTTTTTGTAAAACTCGAAAATCCTGCCTATCTACAAGTCCTTGCAGCTACAACAACACCATACTCTGCTCAAACCACAATTAACAAATTAAACGGGTCAGCGGGCTTTAATGGACGTTGATGGTAGCAAAGAACAAAAAAAACAAAAAAAAAATTGGAAAACTTTTAAACGCATAAACATTAATCCTTATTTCAAGGATTTACTCTCCGACCAAACAGAGACCCCTTTTGAGAACGAGAATTTATTTCCTCTCCAATCGAATGTGATTGACTTAATAAGGATTAACTTCACCAATTAAGGGGTACACTACAAAAAAAAGTAGAAGAAGAAGACTATGCCTGGAATGCACATCTGTATTTCTAGGTGTCCTCCTCCTGTGTACAACTTAATTACGCCCCAAGGCGACTGCCATACCGTTGTTGCATTCCTGCCCAAATGGAACATTTTTGGGGGTAAAAACTTTTGCGAATCGCTCGCAAATTGCTGTAATGATATTATCCTGCAGGCGTTATTCACAGTTTGGTCATTAGTTTTAGTTTTTAAGCAAAAGGACGTTTGAGGAATTGTATAAATTATTTTTGTAGTACATCTGCAACTCATGTCATCTTCGAGGAGTGTTTCTTCAAAGTTTCATCTGCACTTTTGGCTCATTGAAACACTTGCCAAATTTTGGCTAAAAAGTTTCATAATGAATCTAAGTCTTAGCTTTTTTCAGGAGGAAAAACTGCCCAAGGATGTGTGGTTTCTGTTCCCTCAATGAGCATGATTGTGAAGATAAAAAGAAAAAAATTTGGAGCCTGATTGGAAGAGGAGAAAGATTCTAATTAAAATGAGTTTGATTTGCATTTTAAGTGGAGCATCAGCGAATAAAGTTTTCGGCCCAAAAAAAATCCCTTAAATGTGCTCATTTTGGTAGAAAATTTCAAGGAGCAAATGATGGTGTGGTATCGAGAAGTCATTCTGTGTCAGGATAACAATGGGACTAGGACCAGTACGTGTCCACAAGTCATCCAAAATTTAATGATGGCCCACACAGTCCAACACAAAGCCGACCTCATTAGCTCCCCGTAGCGATGTCTCTAACCTCATTTCTCTCTCTGGCCAATCATTCACTTCAACCGGCCAAATCGATGATAATAACGCAATTGACTTCTTGAATGTTCTCCAAATCACAATTAGAAGATTCGTCCAATTAGGGACACCAATTGGACTATGTCAAATGCCCCTCCTGCGGGGCTCCACATCGCCAGTCATGTGTCAGGGAGATACAATTCGATGAATCGTAATTATCGCTGTGGGATTTCAGAATTTCAGAATTTCAAGGATTAGTGTGTGTTGTCAATGTGGCGTAGACATTCTTTCCACATCAATGGTTTCCCCTTCTTAGACCAATCATGTCAAATAAATGTGTGACACGTCATCATCATCATCCTCTTAACCTTCTCACTGACGGAAAGGCAGGAGGCAGTGTCATCTTGGAGACGGCAAATAAATAAATCGGCGGATATGATTATCCATCGAGAAATCATTCGAAACGGTATGTATCTCATCCACCTAAACAGTGATTGCAGGAAGTGTCAAGAGCGTTAAACTCTAAGCTGTTTGAGATCAATAGAAGCATCCCGCAGTTTGCCTTATGCCACCCCCATGTACCCTCTGTTGTTCGAGAGAGAGATTGCCCAGCAGCAAGATTGTTCACTGTTCGCCGGTTACAACAAGCGTACACGATACTGACACGACACGATGAGGATGACGATGACGACGACGACGACGACACGGTGCGCAACAATAATGGTGCCAATTTCCGCTTAAATACTTTTTCTATCTTCATCTTGTTCCATTTAACCCCCCGTAGGGCGTAGGGGGCGAATTTTTAGGATTGGGGGAGGACCCGCATAACTGGGATAACAACCAAAATTTCCTGTGTGTATGTGTGCACTAGAGAAGAGAAAGTTTTTTCCCGAGAGGAGACAATCGTTTTGACGGATGGATAGATATACCTAGATATAGATAGATTGGAGACGGCGATATAGCGGTTCAAGAGGGTGAGGCGCTATTCTGTGCGATAAAGTGTGAACTGATTGAAAACTTTCAGCATTGAGTGGATTTCCTTCCAATGGTGCAACAACTGAGAGGGAATCATCATCTTCATCCGTTTATCGATTTATCTGTGTGTGTTCATCTTATCTGCCCCCGCCTGCTACTCATTGGGAAGTGTAAACGGTTTTAAAGGTGACAACCCCGGCAAATTTAATAGAACGCAATTATTTGTGGCGCTCTGTACTAGGTACAGGTGAAGGGGAGAGCTTAAAAGATTCCCTAAATAATTGCGATTTTATTTATTTCCTGTGAACGTGTTAAATTTGCTGGAAATGAAATAAAGGACATTCGATTTGGATTTCTATATTCCGTTTTAGCAGGTGTCCTCGGAGGGATCGTTATCGGTTTGATTGGTCAATATTGTTTGTTGCAAAAAGAAAAAAAAAAGGTCTAATTGGACAGAAGTGTGATCGTTGAGATAGAAATTTAATGGGATACATGTATCGCTATAAAATGTGATCAACCAGGTGGAAATGGACAGGACACCCGGACATCCAAAGGAAGAAAGTCGCAAATAGAAAACAAAGAAAGAAGCAACCAAGATCAAAAGGAAATTCAAAAGAGAAAAAGAAAACTCAGCCAAGGGACTCAGTTTTTTTTGGTCAATTTGAAGGATTTGGAATTCTAAAGAACTCCTTAAGAAACTATCCACCCGTCCCACTCACAATTTTTATATTTTATTGAACCTCATTCTGAAGAAAGATAAGACACAAAACACCCCTCTGAAACGGAAAGTAAGATACAAAAAAAACCTAGGGGAAAGGGGCTATTTTTCAAAGAATTTCGAAAAAAAAATCCAACTTGCTGCAAGCTTTCAAAATGCAATTTGTTAAAGTTATGATTTCCTAAAAAAGGCGTGGCGATGTAGAATAAAGTTGCATGCTTTTAGGCTCACTCGAAAACAGGCCTTGCTTCCGCTTATTTTAAATTAAACAAAAATCCAAAACTCAGGCGACGAAATGGTTTGATTAAGAAACGATCTGTCAAAAATTTCTTGTCAAAAAGAAACGTCAATTATAAACTGTCAAATATACGTATGTCAAGTTGAGTGGAGATTGTTTACTTCTATACTCTCCCAAGTGGTGGCACTATTTAAACTCAAAATTTGGGTGAACAGAAAGTAGATTGGAATATTTTACAATAATAATAGAAACAAGTACTTACCACAATTTTAAAAGGTTTATAGGTAGTAGAGCGTATCACTCGCGAGCGCGATTCGAACACGTACGTACGCATATTTAAGAAGACGCATTAATGCAAAGGAATGAAATAAGGAACTCACGGAGAACAAACTTTTATTTCACACTTTTAAACCACTAAATTGAGATGCACTTTTTAAACGGGATTTTTTTTTTACACGAAATTGAGGGCTTTTCCTATGAGAGGGACATTTTGAATGCGATTTTCACAGGCTATTATAGAAAAGGGAATAGAGCACTAGAACACTATACAAATAAATGGGGATAAAAGGCAGATACCTTTTTTTATATAAAACGGGATTTTTTTTAAAGATAGATGGGATTTTTCACATACACTTACCCGGGGCCGAAATTTTTAAAATCGCGCGACTCTATAGAAACACCGATATAAGGGGATAGATTTCAGCGAAAGGGATATTTTTTTAAAAGCTTTTTAGACCACTGAATTGAATTAAATTTATTTAAGGGATTTTTTTACTAAAATTGAGGGGCACTTTGATTTTTTACACGCGTTTTCAGAAACGGAGATCGAACACTATACACTACGCGAGTAGATATGTGGGGATAAAGGCACTCAAGGGATTTTTTTCTATAAAAAGGGAGATTTTTTTTACACACTCAAAAGCTCACTCGCGTAAACATTTCGGGAACAAAAACTTGCTATAACTTTTGCACAAAATGCACACTTTTATCACGAACCACATGAAGAAACACTGATAAAGGGCAGGAGATTTGGGGCACACTTTTTAAAGGGGCTATAAGGAGACATTTAGGCAACACTCAGGGAGATATTTATACACGATAAATGGATATTTTTTATAGACGCACTTCAAAAAAGGATAAACACATTTTTTAACACAAAACAGATTTGGAACGCTGATTTAATTGGGAGGGATATTTTTCTATTTTTCTTTAGAAAGGGAAATTTATAATGCAGCTAACTAACAGGTGAACCGATCAAATTGAGTCATAAAAAATGTGAACGCTCTACTACCTCCCGGGAAATAAGTATTAGCTTCGAAGAAGTTGGGAAAGTCTCTTGTATGACTTTTTCTGTAAAACAAATTTACCGAAGTTATTAACTTTTTACGTAAGGCAATCTTCAGTTAAGGCATTTGAAAATTGTTTGTTAATAATACTCACCGAAACTTCCAAGTGACTGAGCTAATCTTGTCTTGACGGAAAAGAGGAATTTTGCTTTTGGGGGGGGCACTCGTATCACTCGCGAACGCGAACCGAATACAATTCGAACGGAGAAATTTATTATTTCGTAGCACATGGGACCTTTTTTTTAAAGGGTGAAGAAAATCACCCGGGATTTATACACCGCGACGAATAGAGCACAATAAACGAAGGCCAGAACCTAATAGCAACGAAATCATGCAGAATATGCCTTTTACTCAAAAAAAATCTATCCAAAAACTGTTTATTTGTGATTAAGTTGCTTTAGTTTCGGGCAACACTGTACGATTTTTTTAAATTTATGTATTTCTTAACAAAGGGAAATTATTTACTTAACATATTTTTGTTACTAAAAGCGAAACCGCGCGCTACTTTTAGTATCGAACGTGACAAACCAGCGCATTTCAAAGGGGAAGGCTCCGCAAACCGAAACCGAACCGAAACCGTATCCACTTTATCTGAAAAAAAAGATAAACAATTGAACTTTAAAATATTCAGGATAGAAACAATTAATTTTATTAAATTGATGAAAATAAATATGTATACTCTACTCCCACTAAATATTTGCATTCCAGTTAAAAAACACAACAACACAAAAACACAAACACTTGCTACAAATTGCTATCATTTTTCACAAAAGCTACAAAAAAACCTATTCTCTACCAAAGCTTCTCTTTTTAATTTACTCCTTTTCATACGAAATACATTTCTTATAAATTATTACGTAGACATAAATATTAATATTTTTATTTTAAAATCTAGGAAGTCTTTCTTTTTTATGTCAAACATGTATCTAGCATACATTCCTTCACAAAAAAAACTTTCATGTGAAATGCACTACGGCAACACTAATTGCCACCTCTGTTAACTTTTTTCTCTTCCTTTCATTTAACTTTTACTTCTTTGCACTAAAATACAATAACACTGTCACCATAAACACCATCCATAATGCACCAGCAAGTGCAACAAGGTCAGCTACATTCTATCATACAATTCAATCGCACGAAACAATTCAATTCAATTGCTTTCAATAGCAAATGGCCGACTACAATAGAAAATGAGTGAGACTCACCGGGGTAAACGTCGGCTGCCAGCGGAGCACATCCGTGGCAGCCATCTTGTGAATTGAAATTCATAATTTTTAAATCGATATTTTCGCCATTTCTCGACTGAAATCCATATTTTTGCGCACAGAATTAGATTTTAACACACTTAATGAATATTTTTCAAGATTTTTTAGAACTTAATCGCGGCTAATTTAGGATTTAGGAATTTCAGCTAAGCCGGACGCGCACCTTCCCCTTTGAATATTTGTATTGAACTAAATGAAAGATGTCAGATGCGGATGCGGAAAAGAACAATTAATAGGCGCAACTAAAAGTATGCTACATAATTTTTTATAAGAAAAGTAAAATTCAAATAACAGTTGAGATTTGAATAAAGAGCAGTAATTTGAAACTGATGGCCAACTGCTTAGTGCTTGTCATCTACGAGCATAATGGGTGATTCATTTAGAGGTACATTTTTTAAAAGTAAACAAGTGAAGAATAAAGCAATTTTATTGGATAATCTTACTTATCAGACAGAAAAACCATTCTTGACATTTATTTTTCTGAGATCATTTTGTTCAAATGTAAGCCATAATTGCGGTGAACATGGTCTATTCTAGAATTCTATTTTTCAATGACTCGTCTAGGTATTTCGAGTGGTATTAGGCGAACCACGCGAGTAATGTTAGCTTCTAATTCCTCAATCGTAACCGGCTTATTCGTGTAAAGTATTGACTTTTCATAGCCTTAAAAGAAACAGTTAAGAAGTGTAATATCCTAGCGGCCAAGACACTGGTCCAAAGTAAAACTAACTTCCTCAAAATATTCTCGCAATAAAGCCATGAAATCATGGACTGTGTGAAAAGTAGAGCCGTCATATTGGTACCAAATGTCGTAGAGGCAACAGGCTTTAGTTTGGGGCCAATATCATGGATATAACGTCGTTATTGACATTTACGTTCTGGCCGACTGCGTTTTTGAAGAAATATGGACCGATGATTCCACCAGCTCATGGTCCACACCAAACCGTTGTTCTGCTTTCATGTAATGGCAACTCTTTAATCATTTTTGGTTGCTCTTTATCCCAAATATGGAAATTGTGCTTTTTGTCGAAGCCATTAAGCCAGAAACGATCCTCATCGCTGAACAAAATTTGTATCTAAGCAGGCTAAACACATTCCTTGTAGCACGGTGAGAGGTGAATAAGTATTAGATGCTATACCAGACTAAGTCCTATCATGACAAAATGCCAAATAATATTGACCAGAAGTAGCATAAGAGATCAACACAATTTATGCGTCATCTGTGAAAAAGTACATAGAAAAAATAGTACCTCTAATGAATCGCCCTTTACACTGCTTCACACTTTGTTAGATCGCTGGATACACATAAATAGAAGTGGTCGATGGCCTTGCCAGAGAAGAAACAGAGTTTAGCTAACCATTTGTCAGATATTTAATTCAATTTTAACAGTTATATCAATCAAATTATTCCATTATATTGGAGGACATATTTCGTCTGTCCTTTCGGAACACAGAGGGGGAAAACTGTATCTTCCAGCAGAAACTTTTCGTTACAAATCGAGTCCATAAAACCCATTTTTGTACACAACCATATTCAGTCACCTAAAATCGATACCTCCAATCCCACATTGGCATCAAGTATCCTTGAATCCCATCCCAACAAACAAAACAGAGATCTCAAATTCACTTAATGTAATTGGCTCTTAATATTAACCACAGCCCAAATAGGGTAAAAAAAAATCCCCCAATACAGCAACTGCATGCAGTTGTGCAGTAAATACTCTCTAAAAATGGTCCTCTTCTCCCAATGTCATCATCATCGACATCCTTTCGCCTACCAAAAAAGAAAAGAAACACACAAAATTGAACCAAACTTTTTCGGTTTTCTTCGAGAATGAATTTGTAAAATTGTTTTCATCTTAACTTTCAAAAAAAAAAAACAAAAAAAAACCAAAATGAAGAAATGTATCTCCTTTTTATTGTCAAGGATGAGGAAACAGAACCAGAAAACCAGCACACAGAGCAGTTTCTATTTATCCTTCGTCAGTTCAAAACGACGAAAAACTTTGTATTTTTCTTCGACATTTTGCAAGAATGCATCAAGAGAGAAAGAAAGAATGTGTATCGCCGCCCAACCGCCACCGACCGTTAAGCTCTTGACAATTTCTTTAAAGATTACTCGAAGGATGCGCGCCAATCGGCTAAGGATACAAAAGTTTATTTCTTCTTCTTTTTCGTCTTTTTTGTTTAACAAAACGAAAAGTTTACTTTTCTGTTTCTTTAAGTGAAAGCAGGAGTCGAAGAAGAGATCTTGGTAGGACAAAAAAAAAAAAAAGAAAGAAAGGACATGCCGAAGCCATTTCATATTATTTCGCGCTTGTTTAACATGTTTCGAAACATATGGCGTGCGCGAACTGTATTCTAGAGAAAAAGATGATAAAGATTTGGTTTGAATCGAAATAGAATAACATTGGAAATGTATTTATCCTCAGTCTTTGTCTTGGGCAGGGAGGGATTTGCTTTGTCCAAAAAGGCGCCCCAAATTCAGTTGCGATGCCGGAAAGATGGGTCTACAATCTGGTTGCAATCTGAAATTGTTCTCAATTTTTTCCCTATGTACATGAGTTGACATTATTCTGTTCTGTATCAAGGAGAAAAGTACATAGCCTTCTCCTCATGGCCCAAGAGCTAGCAACTCCGTCCCTGCACCTATCAAAATTTAGTTTTGTTATCAACTCTTTGTCTAGATGGCTCTACGGGGCTATGAAAATTGTTTTCCTTTTTTTTTTTTTGTTCGACACGCTTGGTGAGTTTTCTCCTTTTATTTTTCTGTCGATTTTTCGGCGATTTATTCCTCCTTTTGGGACGGAGATAATTTTTAAAACTGTGTGCGGATCGTTGCTTAAAGTTTTGCAAGTTTTTGAAAACCCCAAGCCTCTCGGCGGAACTTTTCTCAACTCTGGACTTATGTAGGTATGTGCGTCCTGTTTTCTTTTGGCCTCCAAGAGGAGATCAAAAGTTTCTTTCATTTCAGAAGAAAGCACAGGGAATCCAGCAGAAACAGTGACTGCACTTTGATGAGAGGTGGTGCGAGCGGTGTGGCCACCACCCTCAAGACAATTTTCTTTTCTCAGACAAGGGAAATAAATCACATTTTCTCCCACTCTCCTACAGCTTCAGCTTCATCTTCATCATTGAAGGGGGGGTTCACCCCATAAATTGATACGTTATTCGCATTTAATTTCTAGAAGCGTGTTATATATTCTTTTTTTTATGACTGTGTGTACTCAAGGGTGGATCATACCTACGGGGGAGGGGGATGAGGTTGAAATTACTTTCATTCTTAAAATTGCACACATTCTTATCTTAACACCCCTCAGCGAGCACTCAAATTAAATGTGAAATACCTGAGAAAATTAAACAGAAAGCCAAGGCAATCCTTGGTCCTGCTGCTTGTTGTACAGGTACTACACTCAAAACTGTCGACATCATATGACAAAGACAAGGGAGGAAATGGCGAAAATGAGATCTCAAAGCTGGAGGCATCCTTTGGGTTCGCGATAAATTTAATTTAATAATATTATTATATCCTGCTTCAGGTAGAAAGGGATAACCACTTGAGTCTGTCGAGCTAGTTTCAAGTAGTTATCCTATTTACCGGTTTCTGTGTGTTGTGCGCCATCAAGGAGGACATTCAAGAGCAAAAGGGTTTTATGGATTTCGGATATCCACTATATGTGTCGGCAGCAGATGTCTAGTATTAGAATTCCCTTTCGGCACACCTGTGGAATGGAGCGTTGTTGCCGGAGGAACGCTTTGAGATGTCTACATCTTTGGAGGCGGTAATTGGACGGAAAATTTCATTTAATTGGTGGTTTAATGTTTTAGCTTGAATTCTGGTGAAATTGAGCGCAGCGATTTGGAAAAAAACTTGAAAAGTTTGGTAGTTTCATTCATTTTTAGGTAAATACAGGGAATCAAAGGGTTCCAAGGCAGTCTATTGGCTAAAAACATTCTTTACTTAAGGGGCTCCCGACTCTTTTAGAGTCTCTTCTTGAGACACGGCTGCCTTCCATTCTCTGCGGTCCTGTGTACGCTGCTTTCAGTCTCGAAGACTAAGTTCTCTGGCATCCGCGACAACTTGGTCTTTGTACGGGAGGTTGGGTCTTCTTCACGGTCTTGAAATTGGGGGATAATATTCGAAGATCCTCTTGGCTGGAGCATTGTTCAATATGATTGATCCTATATAGTCACCGTATCTTGGCTTTTTGGACTACATCCACATTCTGGTACAGCTCATAAAGTATCTTCTCCCCCATTCGCCCTCCTTGCATAAGGGACCTTACATCAGACGAAGTATTTTCTGCTCGAAGGTACCCAATATTTGCTAAGCTTTTCTACTTATCGTCCAGCACTTGCCTCTATACTGCAGGACTGGTACGATGGGCATTCTATAGAGGAGTTTTGAACCCAGTTCTTTTGCCAAACCGAAGTAGCAGCGATTTGCTTGGGTCATTCTTCGTCTGATCTCTACAAAGGTGTCGTTGTAGGATTTATATTTGTTCCAAGGTAGGATTTGTTCCTTGGACGTTCTACGCAATGTTTTTGACGGAAAATTTTTTGTTTGTTGATAACATATACTTCGTCTTGTCCTTGTTCACTTCAAGACCAATCCGTTTCGCTTGCTCATCGGTAAACGCCTCACAGACGGCTTGCCAGGATCTTTCAATGATGTGAATTTCATCTGCGTATATCAGCAGTTGGACGGATTTGTAAAATATAGTACCTTTCGTGTTGACACCTCGCATGACAGCGCATCTCCTTACTGAAAGGCGCACGTTTTACAGAGCTCAGAAGAGTTGTTTCCAAGATGCACAGAGCATCACGTAGTCTCTAGCCTGGTAGAGCTCAAGGCGATGAATGCTATCATAGGAGGCTTTAAAGTCGATGAAGAGGGGGTGGGTTTCGACTTGAAATTTGTTGATCTTATCCATGATTTGTCTGTGTTTGGCTCAATAATACGACGATATAGGACCCTCTCATGTCTTACTTTTCCTGTAGGATTCATTCCCAATCAAAGAAGCTACATCCATCACCCAGTTTAAGCTGCAGATTGGATCTGAAAGGAACCAAAAGCAATCACGATACAATCAACAGGATAACGCACTTTAAAATGAATTACAATCCATTAAAATAATTTATCTACTCAAGGTAGAGAGACCCCACCTAACCCGATTAACTCTCTTCTCAATAAATTAACTAAATCGCCAACCGCCTCTCGCTCAGACACTCAACAGTCCGTAACGATTTAATTACCGCCGCTGAGCCCTCGTTTCACTCGTTCCACTCGTTCCACTCAACCACGAGGATATTAATATCCTCAACACGTTTTCTATTTTTCTAATTTATAATTTGTTGTTGGTGTAATTAATATTCCGTCCCTCATTACATGATTTCCTTAAAGATCCCTTCAAGCACAAAAATGCTCTGCTCTGGCTTTGCTTTTTTACCCAACTTAAAACAGGATCTGCATGAATAAAATTCGAAAAAAAAAAAATCGTCCTCCTCATTCTCATCCTAGAAAAGGAAGACGAGAAAATGGAAAAAAAAAAAGAGATACTCACTCGTAGCCTCCCCCCAACCCCCAATTAAAGTTGTATCCATATATAATTCTCATTAGGAGCGAAGAATTCAAGTGCCGCCCATCCATCCTTGGCATAATCTCGCTCTCGCTCGCCTCCGAGAGTTATCAATGGAAAACTTAAACAATTGAAATCCCAGCTTAGTAATATTTATCCTAATGAGATTAACGAACAGCAGCAGCAGGACTGGGCTTCTCTGACAACGGGGGAGAGGTGTGGAAGCGCCTTGCGCTTGGGGTAGCTAAACCAGTCACTGGAAAATCTTTTCAAAAAAAAAAAAAAAGGACAACGTGCCGCGGCGAAAAAAAAAATTAAATAAAAATGATAAATGAATGAAAGGATTCATGTGAAAACGGAGCAGGCTCTCCGCAGGTTTTTTGCGTTTTTTTTTTTCTCCCTAGTTCCGACGGGGATGTGGCTGGTGGAAGGAGGATTTGGATGAACGTCCTGCTTGGTATCTTAATTATAAATCTTAAACCATCCTACGGTGTGGTGGTCCCGGTGAAACAAAAACACAGCCTGGTGGCTGCTTTTTTTTTCCTCTACACTACAAATGAACATTGCAACTGTGTAAATGATGAAGCAGAACTCAAAAGTTCGCAGAAAAGAAGGATAAAAACAGAAAAAAAAAAACGCGAGAGAGATTCCTTCACGCGCCCGCAGGCTGTCACATTTGCAGCAGCAGCAGCAGTAGCTACTTTGGTTTCCGCCGCCAGTTCCGTTTGTAGAGGGTGACATATTTTTTATTTTTTATTTTTTTTTTTACTAGAACCGGAACAAAGGAGAAAGTTATTATTGTCCTGTCTCTTGCGCGATGCTAATTGCTCAGAGATCTTATCGAGCACCGCATACTACTGTCCTTAATTGTGACAGGTGGCCAGGGCAGCACGTCCCTCTTAAGCTCCTCGCTCCTAAGCGTTTGTTTCTGATTTATTTTCAAGTCGTGCTGCATTCAAAAGTTGGTCTTCCAGCACATTGATCACTGACAAAAGGTCAGTATAGCGGTTCAGCCACCCAGGGGCTATTACTTCTCAACCCACCGATGCCGATGCGGCCAACAATTAACAATTGAAATTCACTTAACTGTAAAAACAAGAATTTATTTAATAATTTTCCACCCTCAATAGCTGACCAGGCTTACAGACGACGTATGGGGGTGGACTCGTTATAAAAATAAATTTCACGCGCCAACAGGGACGAGCGGCAAAAAAAGCGGTGCACTCATGCATACCCAATAAGTGTAATCACTAAAACGTAATTGGCCAATCAATATTGTCATTGTTCTGGATGGTCGGCCGTATGCCTGACGTGGCATCCACATGCACACCACCAGGACACAATACACATATCGAGGGGGGGTAGCTCTAGATTCTCAGTGTGTTGCAGCATCATCAAAAGTAGCGCGCATTAAAACGATGACGACGACGATGGTGGTGGTGGTGGTGGTGGCATTGGTAGAGATTCTGGTTAGGAATATTCAATATAAAGGACAACAATGTGGAGTCCATCCCCAAACCCATAACCTGGTGGGTGGACAGCTAAGGTTGTGTGGTACAGCACGCCCAAGTTAAGTCGTTGTTTCTAAAAATCCTTGGGTGTGTGCAATGCAGGGATTAAGTAGCTGCCAAGACCCGTCATGTACTACTTGCTACAGTGGCACAGAAAAGTCAACAATCGGTGGAGTCGTATAAATTTAGCTTAGTTCGACTACTACTACTTTTTTACTTGAACACTACCTTCAAGTATTTGATCAGTACTTGATCAGTTCTTCCAAGTCCTTGAACAGTACTTCCAATTTGTTGATCAGTACTTCCACGTACTTGAGCAGTACTCCAAGTACGTCCAAGTACTTGAGCAATTTGCCCAAGTACTTGAGCAGTACGTCCAAGTACTTGAGCAGTACGTCCAAGTACTTGAGCAGTACGTACAAGTACTTGAGCAGTACGTACAAGTACTTGAGCAGTTCTTCGAAGTACTTGAGCAGTACTCCAAGTACGTCCAAGTACTTGAGCAGTACGTCCAAGTACTTGAGCAGTACGTACAAGTACTTGAGCAGTTCTTCGAAGTACTTGAGCAGTACTCCAAGTACGTCCAAGTACTTGAGCAATTTGCCCAAGTACTTGAGCAGTACGTCCAAGTACTTGAGCAGTACGTCCAAGTACTTGAGCAGTACGTCCAAGTACTTGAGCAGTACGTACAAGTACTTGAGCAGTTCTTCGAAGTACTTGAGCAGTACTCCAAGTACGTCCAAGTACTTGAGCAGTACGTCCAAGTACTTGAGCAGTACTTACAAGTACTTGAGCAGTTCTTCGAAGTACTTGAGCAGTACTCCAAGTACGTCCAAGTACTTGAGCAATTTGCCCAAGTACTTGAGCAGTACGTCCAAGTATTTGAGCAGTACGTCCAAGTACTTGAGCAGTACGTCCAAGTACTTGAGCAGTACGTACAAGTACTTGAGCAGTTCTTCGAAGTACTTGAGCAGTACTCCAAGTACCTCCAAGTGCTTGAGCAGTACTCCAAGTATCTCCAAGTACTTGAACAGTACTTCCAATTTATTGATCAGTACTTCCACGTACTTGAGCAGTACTCCAAGTACGTCCAAGTACTTGAGCAGTACGTCCAAGTACTTGAGCAGTTCGTCCAAGTACTTGAGCAGTTCGTCCAAGTACTTGAGCAGTTCGTCCAAGTACTTGAGCAGTACGTCCAAGTACTTGAGCAATACTCCAAGTATATCAGCAGTACTTTCAACTTCTTGAACAGAATTTCCAAGTACTTCCAAGTTCTTCAGCAGAAATTGCAAGTTCATGAGCAGTAGTACTTCCAAGTACTTGAGCTCTGCTGTCTTTTAAAGGTTTGTTCGCTTTTCCTTCAAATGGTACATATTTGTGAGACACTTTCAGCAGTGACTGTATTCTCTGCTGTTCCACTCGTCCAGATGCGAAGTGTGCCGATGGATGGGCAATAATAACATTGATGATGCTGGTGATGGTGGTGGTGGTAATGGTGGTGGTGGTAATGGTGGCTCGTGGTGGCAGCAGCGTTGACCCATTACCGACTGCACAATGTGTGTATGTGTGTGCTCTCATTTTATGGCATTGTGCAATTCCAGCAATTAACTTTAAAGGACGAACAAGTAATCGTTTCGGACGTGAACACTCACACATCCTCTCTACTGCAATACACAACAAAAGCAACAAAGCAAGGAACAACGATGCTGCTGTTGTAACAGCTCCAGCTCCTGCTGCTACTACTGTGCTGCTGGTGTTCACTGATGACGATGATGACGACAATTACTATATGTGTGCAGGCAATAGCACCCTTCAGTCAGTCTCTCCCAGACTTGAATGCTGACGGGAAATGCCTGAAGGGGTTGATGTGGGTTCAGTTTCGATGGGATGTAACTGCAAGGACGGCAACTGAATGTGTGTGTGTGTGTCACAGCCAATGTAACGGCATATTAATCTCGTTAATGATGAACTGAATCAGCGTTTTAATCGACCGAACCAATTCGAGGACCGACTCTCCAAAAATAGATAGATAGATGCCATTCTCCTGTCTGATTGCCACCAGTCCTCCAACTCCAACTCTTCCGACACAAACACAAAGAGAAAGGAAGAGCTGGAGTGTATATGCTTAAATTGCATTGGAGTTTGAGAGCAACCGGATCGTAACAAAGGTTAGCGGTGAGTTATAAGTAGGAAAGCATTTCCGGCAGAGGGAGTGATGCGTAAATGTCCATGCCCACCGACCGGCTTCGGCTTTCTAATGAACCCACATTGACATTTATAGTTCAAAGTCAACGAGGAGGAGGAGCGCAGAGGGTGAGCCAGGAACAATAATACTGATTACGTTGGCAATGATATTGATGATTATAATCCAACGGCATTAGTTAACATAAAATGATTGCGGTTTGATCTGGCCTGTGAACTTTGTCTCCTGTCTCCTGTCTCCTGTCTCCCACCACCACCTGCCAGTCAGTGGGTGTAAGGTGAGTGAGCATCATCGTCGATATGAGATATTTCACACGGTACAGTGGCCTGCCAAAAAAAAAAAGGAGGCTACAAGATTAATTTATTGCCAATTCGAATCAAGTTGACAGCGGCAATTTGAAAAGTTTTTCCTTCCTTCCTCGTCAAACTTTGACTTTTGTTTGGCGGGGCGGGTTGGGACTCTTTTGGTTGAAGTTCATAGACTTTGTGTAAAAATAATTACCAGGACGCATATGCGCGCCGAACCGTCTGGGTAGAGTTCATTAATATTCTCTACAAACTCTCCATTCTTCGTGTCGTCGTCGCGTGTGGTTTTTGGACTCCAACCATAAAAGTTTGCACCACGAGTCTATTGAGATGCACTTGCCTCCTTT
This sequence comes from Chalcosyrphus nemorum, assembly GCA_949716465.1. Lineage (NCBI taxonomy): Eukaryota > Metazoa > Arthropoda > Insecta > Diptera > Syrphidae > Chalcosyrphus > Chalcosyrphus nemorum. The sequence goes on along the minus strand of OX454334.1, from coordinate 59,735,607 downwards.
CTTTTCATCTTTTCTTGCGACACAGATGAAGATGAACGAAACTAATTTTTGTCATTTGCGCATATTTTATTCAAATGTGCGAAAGGGTGGGACCGGGACCGGGACCGGGACCGGCACCGGGACGTCAAAAAGTTGGAATTGAAAGTTTTTTGGGTATTTAAATTCGGTTGAAGGAAAACAGGAGGAACATGGCACCTACTACCGCAGGAAGGGCATTTTCTTGACGAAAGAATAATTACCTCGTAACCAACTGCTGCTACGCGAAGGAATAATGAAGTGCTTGAGGTTTGTTTGACGATGTGACAGTTGGGTACTTCCAGATGGCGTTCGAAGGAGAAGGAAGCAGAGTTTCAAGGTCGTGTAACCTCTCTCTTTTCAAAGGCCGAACTAGACAGCGGTACTCAGCGAAATTTCCAATCTGCGTTAAATCCCACAAAGGATTTGGTTTTCTGCTTTCTTTCTCTCGAAATCCCTTTTCCCACCCACTTGAATGGAACCCTCAATTCTACCCACTCATTAAGGTATCAATACCAGAACATCCCTCATGAAGTCATGTCCCCATTTGAAGGCTTCGTTTGATGACATCCCTTGGACCGCAAGTAATCGTAATCGTTGTCGTGCTGCTGCTTCCTTGTATTCCCTCTCACTCAGCATCTTTGTAGTCAAATAGACAACTAATGAGTATCAATTCCTTTCAGCTTGCCTCTTCCTTCGAAAAATAAGGAAAAAGTCCTTCCTCCTCACGAAAATTTATATATAAGTTGACAGAAATTTCATGCTCTTTTGAGTACACAACTGAATCGAATGCTGCGCGCCGCAGCATTCTTACATAAAACGCTTTTCACATTGAATTTAACTAACACACAATGCGGGTCGGTTGTTGGTTGGATCTGGAGATCGCATTTCAAGGACTCTACTCCCAAGAACTACAGCACATCACACAGAGCAACACAGTCGTGCATGGTCCAGAGGACATGAAAGGTACAAATACCGAGGGTTTCGTCCTCTTCCATCTGGTTTCATTCACAAATTTGATGGAAATGCGATTTTGCAGTGACGAGGACGAACCTTGAAGCTAGCGTCGTCGTCGTCGCCTTTGGTCTTAATCTTGACATTTATTCCATGAATGAGTTTCCATTCAATTCGCATGAATTCCTTTTGTGACGATTTTATTGTCATTATAAATCGGATCAAGCGGTTTAGTAAGATTTCGTCCTTTTTTTTTTTTCTCGTTGAGTACTAGCAAGAGATTCCACCGAAAATGTGGCAGAGGTAAAATTCGGAAGAGAGAGAATCAGGTGCGGAAATTTCCTTTGAGAAGTTAAGATTCCTCTCTTGTCGCTTGATGAAATTATTTTCCAATTGGGTATAATGTACATGCATTTACTTGGGTCAGGATGCGGTGATAATGGTAGCAGGTGCTTGGAGATGTTGAGAATTTCCAGATTCGATTGTAATTGAGATGAATTCGAGGAGTGAAAGGATTGAAAAGTGATTATCCTTGTAGTTGTATTCAGTTTTAATTATTTCTTCGATTAAAGCGAAAGGATTTAATGCTGATGGAGAGAAAGAAGTTCTTTCAAAGCTTCACCCTTTGATGTAAGGGGATTTTTCATTAAACGTTTCTTATTTTTAAATTTAAATAAAACACATTGTGAGTGAGATATTATTATAATTTTTCGTTTACTTAGAAGGTCCTTGTATGCCATTTTATATGGTATATAATATTTTTAAAATATATCTATCGGGCCTTTCATGGGTAGGGCACATACGAAACGGCCAATTTTTCATAACTCTGCCGCATAAATCAGGCTGAATTTGACCAATGGCATTGAATCTGTTGGTCTGTTGGCTTTCAGGGTTTGTGGCTTATTGCCCTGGATCTGTGACTTGAAAAACCCCACAAGAAGAAGTCTAATGGGGACAAATAGCACGATCTCGGTGGCCAATTCAAAAGGCCTCCGCGTGAGATAACCACGTTCGGAAATCGTTCGTCCAAAATGTCCACTGTGGCACGGGGTTTATGACATGTAGCGCCGTCCTGTTGAAACCAATTATCGTCGGTGTCCATAGCATCCAATTGGGGATGAAAGAGGTTTTCATCCACCAATAGCGCTTGCCTTTGACGGTGATGAACTGCATAACGTCGTCCTTAAAGACGTATTGACCGATGATGCCTCCAGTCCAAAAACAGTGACCTTCTTTAGATGCATTGGAATCTTGTAGATCTTGTGTTAATTATTTTTGGCAATTTTCCTTATTTACGAACCCATTCATCCTCTCTGCAGGACGATTATGGCGGCTGTAAAATGGGCAAAGCGCGCAAAATGCTGCTCGAACAGAAGACCCACTTTTAATCATTTGCACATATTGCTGAGCGCTATAGCTCTTTACATTTATTTGGCAAAACAAGATAAATAAATGACAGTCAATTTGACAGATGTAGCTTCAACAATAGGGCCGCAATCATCTGTCAAAGTTAGGAAATCTCTATTGGAGAACGCTTAAATCATTGACTTTGAATGAGTAAATGGAAAGTTCTTTCTTTTGATATGGCATTTTGACGAGGTTTTTGTTCACATTACAAGTACAGTAAAATATTATCCTAAATTACACCGCTAGGGCATTAGAGAAATGTAAGTTATGACCTTTGTAATGGCCAATTCTCTTGCATATAATTGCTCTTCTTTCAGTTATAAATGTAACCATTTCAGACAGCTTAAGAAGCACTCCTAACTTCCTAACCACAAAACAGCTCGTTTCAGTCTTGAATTTCATCTCAACAAGTACTTCCACCCCCATCCACCCACAAGGAGAACGATTCTCACGCGTTTTGTGTCACTTGGAAGCAAATGAATTTTTAATCGTCCCAAGCACCATCATCCGGTTAACCGCATCGCACCCGGAAAATACAAAACACACATTCTCGACCCGAAATTAATTAAATATGAAAGAGCATCATCATCATCAGGATCACACTTTTCCTCCGGTCTGTTTGCGGGGACGCAAAATGTAGAAAATTATATTTTTCCCTGCCATTTGGAGTCACCACCTCGTCGTCGTCGGGTTACTTTGGGCGACACAACCACAAGAGCAAATTTTAATGTTCTCACTGGCGAAACCACAACAAGAGTCTCAACTCGTTGTAGTCGTTGTCTACCTTCTCAAAGAGAGAGAGAGAGAGAGTTCCTTAAAGAAAACTTCCGATTGCATGAATGTAAATTAGAGACACCAAGGCGTATGTGAAACATCTTCGACTCTGGCAGATGCTTCCAGACAGCATCCATTGTACCCCGTTCCGTTCAGGTGCGACAATTCGCAGGCATGCATTAGATTCCGATTGCGACTTAGTCCTTGCAGAGGGAGATGGTTTGTCCTTCCTTCCGTCCTTCCTACTTACAACCCGATTACTGCGATGAAGGCGAGGAATTGGACGTGTTAAACACTTCAATTATTCCCGAGAGCATTCCTTTGCGAAAGGGAAAGATTCTTCTTTTTTTCTACTCATTTTCACAGGATTACAGGAAGGATTTTTTCCTCTCTTTTTTCTCATCACTAAAGTGGTGAAATTGATACTCCACCAACCAACAAGTGACAACATACCACTATCTATGGTGGGTGTGGGGTTTTTTTTTTTTTGCTTTTTTTTTTCGTCCTTTTTTACACTTTTCATGTTTTCATTCGTGCATCCTGAAAAGGGATATCATGGGGCGTCGGGTACGGTACGTTCTCGACAACATTTCGATTCATTAAAAATTTAACAGTTCAAAGTGTTTTCCAGTCAGTGCATCCTGGATTTCATATCCATCTCCGCACAGTTAAAATGAATTTCATTGCGGCTACGAACGAGGAGGGTGAGGTGGAGGTGGAGGTGGAGGCGGTTTGGTTCGTGTGTCAGGCTTTAGAGCAGCGAGGAAGTGCCAGTATTCAATTTTGAGTTGGAATCACTTGAATGAGATGGTTTTTGAAGGTTTTTTTTTTTTGCTTTGCCTTCTTTTGACGCCCAATTCGATGTTACACACATGAACGCTTTGGTTGGTGCAAAACTTAAACGATTCTGTTAACATATTTCATTTAATTGGAGGAGTTTTATGGTGTACGGGAGCGCATTTTTCTTTCGATAAATGTCCTTTGCGAGAGGACCATTCAAGTAGTTTGAAAATGTGCTACAAGCAAGGCGTGGAGATGTCATATTTCTGTCGTCATGAGTGTCTCTTGAAAAGGAAGTGGCTATAATTATAATTTTTCTTTGCAAAATTGGTACTGAGTTGGAGGCTCTTCTATGTCGAGTCATCCTTTTGCTTACTACATCATTAAATGTTTTCCTTTAACAATATCTGATCTCCTTCTTCCTGATATTCCCCTTCACGACTTGGGACAACAAGTAAATATTTACTTTTTAATCTTTATTTCCTTCGATGGATTAATTTATATCCCTCCGAGAGCCGGCTGAGAGAGTCAATATTTATAACCAATGTATATTCATCCACTCGCACACCAATATGTACGAACGAACGTGCATCCTCGAGTGTCGTCCTCCTCCTCCTTTTGGAGTAAATAAATCCCTTGCAATCTGCCGTATCATTGTTCACTTGCAATACGTTTCGTAAATCTATAGACTCTCTCTGGTAGATGTTAATTATTATCTTCAATTGGTGTCCTCTTTCACATTTAAATGAACGCCCTTTCATCCCTTCATCGACCGCGCGAGACAACAAGAGACCGATTTCCAATCAGGCGATGAGCCGAATGCCAAATTAAAAATCCACGACATCAAAAGCCTGTCCTTGGAAAATGCCACCAAACGAAAAAAAAAAAAAGGACTTCCACTTCATCATCATGTTTTCATCATCATGACGAACAACAACGGCAGTAGTGGGGCGGTAGCATTGTGTCAGCCTCAGGGATTAGGACACTCTTGGAGAAGAGATGTTTTTTTATTTGAAACCAATTTCCATTTTGTGCGTGGTTTTCGAAAAAGTTTCAATTTGTCGTTTCCGCCACACCAGCACCACTCCTTTTTTCCTTCGCCCGAAAACTATGCAACGTAATACTCACCCGCAAAATCTGACAGCTGCGGAATTAATTTTCGGTCAAAAAGTTCTGTGCATTAATTTAGACGAACGGACTTAGTGTGTGCGTGTTTGTTCGCGTGTGTGTGAGAAAGGATTTATGGCACACGAACACAGTGCGACACTTTGCTGACCTCGCCTCAAATTCATTATCGAATTAAATTGTCAAATTTTGCAACGATCGTAATTAATTAATGATTATGGCTATATGGCTATGGCTACGGTTACGGTTTACTGATGCTCTGTCGGTCTGCTGCTGCAGCCTGGCTTTGAGAAGATTGCATTAATGCCGCTGCTGCTGCCAACCGTTGCACATACGACGAGTGTGTGTTTTCGGGGATGGTACCCCGTACAGCAGACAGGCTACATGCGCACACACTTGTTACAAATCGAAGTGAAAAGACCATCTGTAAGGATTTTGTATGTTTTTTTTTTTCGTATAAGGAGGACACATTCCTGACAGTCTACATACAGTACACAGAACAAAAATGGTCTCAGACACAGAACCCCATCTTCGAGTAGCAATTCAAAAAGTTTCCCTCCTCTAGTGTGTGTATCAAACACTCTGTTAGACCACATCATACTGGAGGACGACCGACCAGAGAGCAGTGTGCGGGTGGGTGTCAGTTGATTTTGGGAACAAAACCAAAAATTATTTTAAGAGACGTCATAGTTCACCGCATGTAGAGCAGAAAATAGTGTACCAGTGCCTGGCTGGAGTGCGTCTTTTCAGCCAGCAGTAGTAGTAGTATGCGGTGACCCAAAGTCTGTGGTTATTTATGGTATTCAAAGTATGCTGATGCTAAATTTTCGGGGAGTTTTATACTAACTGGAATGTCATTCAGAAAACAGTGGTAGCAGAGAGTTTTCTGACGATTTAGTGGTTGGTGAAGGACGTAAGAAAGAGCTACCATCCCTGAGAGCTAAGTTTTGAAGTCATTCGGCTTGGAAAAAGGAGCTGTGTTTAGTGCAAATTTTTCTTTAGATGAAAACTTTTCTATCAGAACTTTTTGGCTATTGTTAGATGTCTTCCTTTTAAAGTGAAGCAAGTCCTTCATTTCAGATAGGTTTTCCGCCTTCAATTGGCGATATGATAAGACGGCTGTCTTGGCAAGAGTCAGGACAGGCTTAGACCAGGAGTAGATGGCTTTGATAGAAAATATTCAAGGAAAAATCACAGGCTACCCAGGGAAGCTTTTACCTGTTTGACCTAGGGTTGTCAGCCGAGGTCTTGTTGTTCAAAATGGGGTGACCAATCAGCTGTAGAAGAAGGTAGAGCTATCATGCTATTATGCAATTGGTTAGACACTGAATATCTTTGTGGACTATGGGTGTAATGAGGACCTAAGAGTATTCTTCTGGGCTTTTATTTCCTTCTCTTCTTTGTCCCTACTGATCTGTGATCTTTGATCTTTAAAACTAGAAACGTTTCTCTTGACTTTGGAACAAACAAAGTCGTCTCTGCATTTGAGATCACTTTTCGAACGAATTTTGCACCCCACCACTGTACCGACCTCATTCTCGATGGCAATTTCCCCCCCTCAGTATAAAGCCTGTAAATATTCTGAAAACGTAAATTGCTCCAACCAGCCTTAGGTCTATGAAAGTGTCCTTGTTAACCCAACCTGACATTCCACAACAGAAAGCCAATCCAATTGCCATCAATGGACAAAACGATGGACACCGAACTTAATTCAAACTGTCACCCTCCCACCGAGAGTAAACAGACACTGAAATTCGAAACATCCAAGAAGGATATTAAAATGTTGTTCCACCAAAAGTAATACTTCAATTGCGATATTGCGTTCAACAACAAACACGTTTTAACCTCGCCTCCCAGTTCAATTGATTCAAGGATGTTTTCTCGTCCAATAAAAGGACCTTTTCATTTCATTTTGCCCCCAAAAAAAAAAAACAAAAAAGAACTGTGAAGTGCCCAAACAGGAGTTTGGCAAAAATTTGAATTGAATGGATTCGAAAGTACTCATACAGTAAGTTGGTAAACTTCTGGAGTGTAGCCAACAAAAATTCCTCCTGGAACCCATATTAGACCGAAAAACATAAAGGTGGCCAAGAATAGATGAAGTTCATAAGTTTTCGCCCCCCCAAAACCCACTCACACACACACACACACAGGAAGAGCATCAGCAGGAACGTGCACACACAAAAAAAGTATCCATTCAACTATGAAATTAACAAGGACCTCGTTTTTGAGTGAAAATATTGCACACGAAGAGTGTATGTTCGAGTATATTTCCTGTACTTGTTAAATATGCATTCAGGATGTACTAGGACCAAAAAAAAAAATTCCTCTCTCTCTGGAATATATTTAAATATAAAGCGCCGCTGGCAAGGGTAGAAACTCAATTTTGAATGCGAAGGACATAAGTGGCTGTTTGATATGATTCCCTTTTCTTTTTTTGGACTCTCTTGTCAGAGGACTGTAATTCAATAGAAAGTACAAGGATTTTAAATTAAGAAAATGTTCTAGAAAGAAACGCTTTCTTTTCCGTCAATTGTTTCATCTCGAGTTATGGGTTATGAAACGGGGAGAACGTGTTATGTCCGTCATAGATTGCGAAATCCAATTACACTGCAGTAGTCCTGTACTGCTCCAGCTGCTGCTACAGCTACTAGTTCGAATGTTCAAGGAGCAATTATCTGCGAGAGCAGTGTATAACTGCATGTGTGCTGCTGCGGATATGCGCTTTGGATCATAAAGGGGCCTCATGTGCACCTGCGATAAGTGCCCAGAAGCAATTATTCTATGAATTGGATTTGAAATTAGTTGCCGACGAGTTAGAAAATGATTTTTTCTCTGGAAAATGAGGATGTCAGCGGAAAAAATATCGAGAGGGATTTTGCTTTTAATGAAATTGGCTGTTATAACTTCGGTTATAGTTCATTGGGGCCAGGACTATCCTTTGCCAGGGGTTATTGACTTGGCACTTTCTTGTTTACACTTTCCGTCCTTTATATCCTTAATTTAGGGAATTTTTCTTCCTTATACTTATTTTTGTTTCATTCTGCCGTCGCACCTCTATATCACGTTTAAATGTATCCCCTGTGTGTGGCCTAAGCCCTGGACCGTTATTTTTTACCCTTACTCTCCTGGGCATCGTCATGAATCGCCAATTTTTACGCCTTTTTTTTCCAGAAAAAAGCAGTTTTTTGCGATGGAATTTCACGACAAAATCGATGGCTTTCGATGGTCTTTTGCATGTGCTGCTACCTTCCTACGTTGGCCGCATCGGTGGATAAGCAATTTCGACCTGAATATACATAGCTTGGTTTGTAGAGGCGAAAAAAGGATACGAAATGAGTAAAAAAAGGAACTTAAAACATGAATGCAAAAAAAAACGGTCCCGTGGTTGTGATTTTTTTCGCAACGTGGTGTAGGTATGCGGCGTAAGGACGTATGTTAGTGAGCTCTTATTTTGAGATATGAGAGGGCCATATATCAAGGCTTGTGGGTTTCTATGGAACTGTATAGGAGGGCTCAACTTTTTGCACATCAATTAGTCCATGGGAACTTACTTACTTTTGTGGATCCTATGGCTTCTAATATGCCTAAGCGTAATCGCGTGCTATTTCTGGAAATGTGCCTGAGGTCTCCCCCTTTCTTGCCGTGCTTCCTTCTCAACTGTTTTGCGCCATGTAATCGTAGGACCTCCGAGTATCTTGCCGTCTTGAGTAAGCAGGTTCCATTGCATCGTTTGGTGAGCTATGGACCCGTCAACCTTTCGGAGAGTGTGACCATTCCACTACCACTATGGTTGTGCCTGTAAATTCATGGACCATTCTCGCTTTGGTTTCCTGATTTTTGTCTAAAAACTCCACGTTTCCCTCTTCCATTGTAGCTTAGGTTTAGAAGTCTTCCTTGGGGTTGCAAATACTGTCTTCCTTTTCACGTTCCAAGGAAGGTGGAGGTATGGCCGTTTCCCTTCCTTGTCTTGGCAGCAAAATATGTCCTCAACAAAAGCCTGGATGGATGATGGATTGCATGACTAGATCTTTAAATACCCACCCAAAGGTAGAACCTACAAGTGCATCCACCAGTTCATTGCATAGATGCTCCATTTTGATCAACCAAAGTCTATAGAGACATGCAATTCCAGGTAATGGTAACCAAATTTCTATTTTTTTGTTCTACCTTCCATGCTTCGTGCTTTTCTTGCTTCCTTATGTGCTATGTCCTTCCCCATTCGACACAGTTGATGGCGTAACTACCGTGTGTGTGTCTACCTATTTCCACTGAATGGATGGCTAACTTTCCGGTACTTCACCGGGCCTAATGAACGTACATCGTCCTATCACCTCAATGAAATAAAAAAAAAAAGAGTAAAAGACACCACCATTGTGGGTACCCTTTTAGCCATCATTATTCTAAAACCACCCGCCCATTCTAGTCTCATCAGGCTTGGAAAAAAAATTACATACGTTCCACTTCATCGGAGAGTAGGTTGATATTTATTTCGTGAGACGAAAGGTGCACCAGCCAGCAGCCAGCAGCCAGCAGCCATGTGAAACGTGTGGAGCGCGACTACAATGATGACAACGTCGTCGCTTCGCAACCCTACACTGTAAAGGGTGGACTTTTTTTTTTGTTCCACCCCGTGTGATAGTGTCGCTGTCGCACATCAGTGTAAATCAGAGTGTCATAGGCAGTCTAGCTAGGAGATAGTAAATATTCCTTGGCACGTTAGTCTACCGTTACAAATTGGAATTGAGCCGTCTAATCGACGCTACAATGGCTCCTTGCAGCTCCTCTCCTTGTATAATTAAATTTTCTAGTAACAGGCTAACCACCACCCCCCCGATTGTAAACTATTAACACCGCTCGGTACAATTTAATTACCAACTTTTTGGTGCGGGGCTTCCTTGATGTATACATAAGTATGTACGGGTGACGGGTAGTTTCGAAAAGCAGTTAGGTATCTTGTCTTGAGGACACAATGCGGCTGTTGGTTGTAGGACTTGAAAACATTTATTTCCCCATCCTGAGAATGTACGCATAGCAGGGCAGTAGTAGCGTGGATGATTCTTTGTATATAACAAGTCGCGTGCTATTCATTGTTTCGTTTAATTACTTGCAACAAAAATAAGTTTTTCACTTTCACGTGGGGATCATGGCAAGGGCGTTTCGTGGCTTTTGTTCGGGGGGGAAGTCTAAGGATGCGACACGGTGGAGCTAAGAAGGAGTTGTAAAACCGACTAATGTTGCATTGTATTCAAAATGAAATGAGTTGAAAACAGCGGTGAAAGCGCCATTAGACATGTGGCCGCAGGGGGTGGGGTACAGTACCAATAAAAAGTTCCCACACAGTGTTCGAAGAATTTTAAGTCGCATAAATGGTTTTTCATTAAGAGTTTCTTATTTTCAAACTAAAATAAAACAAATTATAAGAGCGATATCATTGAAATTTTGTATTTATTTAAAAGGCTCTTGCATGCCATTATTTATGGAATATAATATCATTCAAATGTCTTCTTCGCGGCTTCACTAGATGGCGCTGATTTCCAACGTCCAATTTTTATCATTCATCCTCTCGAAAGGCCGACTATCACGACCGTAAAATGGGTAAAGCTCGCGGAATATTGCTCGAACAGAAGACCCACTTTTAATCATTTGCACATGCTGCTGAATGACATTCAATTTGACAGATACAACTTCAACAATATGGCCGCAATCATCTGTCAAAGTTTGGAAAGAGTTTCTTCAGCATTTTCATGGAACTGTCAGAGGTAAAAAGAGGTTGAGGAACCTACCTACAGCCTTGAAAAATTATACATCTCCCACTCAGTTAGACTTCCTCCCCCCACTGTACCACAGCTAACTTCTCACACTTAAAATCTCTCAACTGTTGTTCTTACCCAAAATGTCAAATACCATAGATAATCCAACCAATTCGTCGTCGTCGACGACATTGTCGTTGTTATTAGGCGGCATCCAACGATACAACTTCGTTATGTTCTCCAAACATTGCGTACAGTAGACGACAACAGTACCCGTGTCGTTCTTTTAGGTACCACCGCATTCGTAATCGCAACCGAAATATTAACACATTAATTTTGTTAGAAATTTCCGAGGAGGAGAACACAACCATCCACACCAATGAAACCAAAAACAAACAACATTGCATTGTTTCAGGATAATGCGAGCATACACAGCCACACATCCGCCCATACCGTTAGATGTTCATCGTAAGGCAATATTCCACAATTGCCTCAGAGAGACGGTTGCTTTGTTGTTGGTTTTTGTTGCTTAACGCGCGTTCTATACTCTGCCACTTGATTTACTGTTATCATTTAACAATGGAAATTATTTCATTTGGTATTGCCTCAAACCTACAACGCCTATGTGTGTGGTGGGCGTGGTGGTTGGATGGCAACAGCAAAGGCAAAGGCAAAGGACTACACATAGTAGAAAAAGTAATATGTCGCATCTCGCGGAAACTTAATAAAGCGCACATTATTATCCTTTTGGTAAATGATTTCTTTACCGGGGCGATAGGATCCTTGCCAGGACTTGGTGTTTGGTTTATTTATTGCCGTGCGAATAAGACAAACGCCATGCCACCGTGGCATGGATGACACCGGAAATAAGCGGTGTGTTAGTCCTACCGAAGGAGGGGGGCTACAGACGTTTGTAATTGTTGTCATCGGGCGCGTATGTTGGTCTTGATTAAAATTACTGTACAAGTAGAGAAATTAATTGCAAAAGGCAGCACTGTAGATATTTATTGCATTTTAGGGGGGCGAAACTGTGGGTGGTGGTGCGATGGTTAAGTACAGTTTAAAAAGGAGACACTTTACCTGAACTTTAAAATGTTTTCTCAATTTTTTCCTGCGTTACTTGCGACTTGATGAGCTTACTTATGAACTGCGTTGGTCAATAGTTGTCTAAGCATGGCATATGTTTCAATCTATATCTATAATTTCTACAGAAGTGGCCGCTGGAACTCAGAAGTTGGGATGCTGATCAAAGTTCGAGAGCCAGAATGTACCACTTTTTCCCAGGCCTCATATATCTTAAGAATAGGACGCACAACACCTTTAGTTGTAAAGCAATGGACAAATGAACTACCGGTCGCATGGATGTTTGGTCGGATTTGTTGCTTGTGTGTTGCAGCGCCGTCTAAAAGATGTTTCATTAAGGGTGTTCCATCTTTAAACTTTAATAAAACAAACTGCGAATGAAATATCATTGAATGTGCAATATATATAATCATTCAAATGTCCGCCGCAGCCTCATTGAGTGACGCTCATCCGAAACCTCTAATTTTCCATAATTCTGGCACATAAATCAGGCAGTATTCGACTAATAGCATTGATTATGTTGACTCTCCGGGCAGTGGTGGTTCGAGGTTCTTTGGCATAGACCTGTGACTTAAGGAAACCCTACAAGAAGAAGTCTAAAGAGGTCAAATCGCAGGATATCGGTGGCCAATTCACATCGCCTCCTCGTGAAATAATCATGTTCGGAAATCGATCGTGCAAAGTTTCCATTGTGGTACGGGCTGTGTGGCACATAGCGCCGTCCTGTTGAAACCACATGCCGCCGATGTCCAAATCACTCAATTGAAGCCAAAAGAAGTTGGCACGCCGTTGACAGTGACATTCTGACCAACGTGCGTCGTCCTCAAAAAAGTGGGGATCAATGATGCCGCCAGTCGAAAATCCACACCAAACAGTGACTTTCTTTGGCTTCATTGCATATTGGTGAATCGAAATTTGAAAATTTGGCTTGCTTATGAATGGATCATCCTCTTGGAAGGAAGATTTCGGCGACCGTAAAATGGACGAAGCGCGCAAAATGCTGCTCGAACAAAGGACCCACTTTCAATCACTTTCACATATTTTTGACCCTTATAGCTCACCATGTTGATTTGGCAGAATGGAGCTTATAAATAACAGTTAATTTGATAGACGTGGCTCCAACGATATGGCCGAAATCTTTTGTCAAAGTTTGGTAATCCCCCTTGAAGAACTCTTTAGATGTCACACACTTTTACTCTACGCTCAGAGGAATGTTTCTGGGCTTGAGCCAAAGCCTTTTATCAAACCCTATTTTATATTGCTCGGTTTAATTTGTACCACCTGAAGGTATTTAGGGAGTTCTTGATCCAACAGAGAGATCGTCCAACTATAAACCGCTCTTTTCAAGCCTCACTCTCATCCAGAATTTCTTCTCGGAAACATCACCCTTGAAACATTAACTACACACATTCCTTATTGCGATAGAATATCAATCGTGTGTCTACACATTCGTAGGAATAAATCTTCCACAACAACCCGAGGATCTCCATTCACATTTCTTCTTCAATAAATTCAGAGAGAGAGACGACTTGCATCGTCCTCCGACCTCCACCCTTCATCCAAACTGCACCCAAATATTCTCTTGTTTATTTAAACTTCAATTTTCTTTTGCTTCTTCTTTTAGTATTTTCCAATATATTTGATATTTTAAATGATAAAAAATCACTTTTCCAATTCCGCAATGCTTCCTTCTTCCTTCCATCCATCGCATCGCATCGGTTCTTTGAACTGAAATGTGGGAATCCTTTTTATTTTTTTTTTGTTTTGTGAGTGAGTGTGCTCCCAAAAGTACATTTACTCGTAAATCCGCCGCACACACAAGAAAAATGATGATGCTCCTCTTTTATCTTCATTGACGGCGCTCCGGCGACGACGGAGGGTGAGCGAAAAACTGGGAACTACTCTATGAGACTTCAAAAGGAAAATCCTATGAATAGATGGTAGATGCAAAGTTATCCTCTCACATGTATAGATTTGGGCGCATAGCATTGAGTACAAATTTAAATATGTAGCCAAAAAAAAAAAAAAAATCGTGCTCTTCCTTGGAAAGTATTTAACAAGGATTTATGTCTCCATTCATCCGTCTGCCTGCACACACATACGCTTGCCGGGGGCGACATTTATAAACCGTATTTACCTCTGAGTGTTTCCTTCTTTTAATCGTCTGACTTTTTTGACTCATAAATTGGGCACCAGAAAGTGTTCAAAATTCCGAACACATTCGATGCGCAGTCTAATCATTTCTTCCCATCCGGCTAGAGTTTAACTAGCGAAAGGATCTCGATTCATATCCTTATCACCTTGGCAAAAAATTTCCAATCTGCCATCGCTACATTGAATGGTTTTTCTGGCCGTTTCCTGGTCTCACTTCCGGCAGACATCCTTCTATCGACATTTCGATTGTCAATCAAAAAACGGGAGGCTCATCGGTCTATCTAACAGTCCATCGAATTGCTGCAGTCCTGGCCGATTGGAGAGAGCGAGAGGCAGAGCTTAAGAAGATTTAATTAATTTTTACAATGCCAATTGAATTCGAGAACACGTAACTTGATTATGGTACGTGTTTGGGATTATTAATGGAGGTGGACGTCCGCCTTGAGAAGCCATGCGGAAAATTCCATCTATCTGTGGGATGTGTGTGTGCAGAAAGGATCGATAATTTCCGCAGTGATTTTGTTTTTTCTTTTTTTTTTTCTATCCTCTTGGTCAGCATAGGTAGATTCGGTCTTAGAGAAGGCAGGGAGCGAGCAAAAGAAAATTATTTCCGCAAAGATGTCCCTCTTCAAGAAGGATGTGCCGTGCCGACGAGGTGGGGAACGAAAATCTTTTCAGATGCAAATTTTCTCCTTGAACACAGACGTACACCTTCATGTAGGTGGGTCTGTGGGAAATCAATTTCCGGATGCATTTTTGTGTAAAAAAAGGTTCATTACAATGATATGGATTTTTTTTTTCTCTGTTAGTCTGGCTGTGAACTGATGTTGACATGTAATTAGGTCTTGAATGGCGAGAAGAGGGAGGCATTTTGGTTCAATAATTATAAGAGGAAGACAAGTTTAAGGCGTTGTCTAGTCAGGAGAACCTTAAAGCTTAAGGAAATCAATAGAAAGTAAGAAAGATTCCACGAACTCCTGGTCCACAGCGAAGAGAAGGCTTAATAGAGTTTAAAATCTTGTTCCTCTTGACTTGACCAATATCCTTGGACTGCTCTTTCCATCGAAAACCGCTAGTTATGGTGTACACTTTGAGTAGTTCAAGGCCGTCTATCATCTCATGCATTTCTTAGCCTATATGGCTACAAGCTTACACCATCGTTTCCTTGAAAACTTTTCCAATTACGTGTTTTAATTATTTTCCCTGCCTAATTGGTCATGATGCCTCCATTACCCTTAGTCCACACACAAACGAGAGTACGCACTGTGGAAAATAATTCCGATTGTCCCCAGGGAGAAGGTCATGTGCGGACGTGCTCCTCGCAGAAACTTTAAATTTGAATAATTATTGCTCGCCGACACAAAATGACAACACCATGGGCGGCATAGACAAACCCTTGGATCCACTCGCACACATGGAAAGTTCTTACTGCACGTATGCATGTTAAAGTGAATCATTCTCTCATAATTTCCGAATGTGAATGTGCCTGCAGTGAGGTGAGGATGGGTGGCAAAGGATGACTATATGACGATGTGCTTGCTTGCTTGGTCTCGCTTCCCTCTGGGGAGTGAATTAACGTTCGTTAAGCTTGTGGCCCTGAAGCCACAAAATGAACGGTCTACGACGTTAGACCTCGAACTTGAGCAAATAATTTCCGAAAATTTATTCTCACAATTGGCTATGTATGCCGCATGTGTGTGTGTCTGATTGTCTGGTCTGCTGTATACGCGCTGATGTTTTGGAATGGGTTATCCTTTGGGGAGATTGGTTAGTTAGCCTTTTGCACCGGGAAAAGTGTTAATGATGATTAGAATCAATTTAAGGGATCATTAGAGATGGAGATGCAAGAGTCATACACGAATGGTATGTGCGGTCACAAGACCGAAAATTCAATGATGGGAAGGACGACGATAATAATGACGACAGCAGACGATGACGGCCATGCAGAGTGGACAGAGGTAGATTCTATGGTGCAGACCAGCCACATGGGCTGGTGCAACTCATTAATCCGGTCATAGTTGCAGAGTGGTGGACAATAGGACAGCAGAGGAAGAATTCGAATTTTCTAATTGTGTACAACGAAAGGAAATTTGGACCTTCTACAGGAGCAGCTTCTTCATCAGCTTTATCCTCAAAATGCTGGTAGTTCCAAACGCCAATTGGACCTTCTACAGGAGCAGCTTCTCCATCAGCTTTATCCTCAAAATGCTGGTAGTTCCAAACGCTATCCTGTAAAGAAAAAAAGTCGTTAAGTGGAGAAAAGTTAGCGTTAACGTTGAGTATTACTACGTTACTCTCAAAACATGTTCCAAACGGCTTCTTGTAACGAAAAAACAACTCGTCAAGTGAAGAAAAGTTAACGTTACGTTGAGCGTTTCTGCGTTACTCTCAATGCATGTTCCAAACGAGCTCTCATGAAGGGCGTTAAGTGGAGAATAGTTAGCGCTAACGTTGAGCGTTACTGCGTTAGTCTAAAAAAATGTTCCAAACGCCATTTTGTAACGAAAAAAAAGTTTTTAAGTGAAGAAAATTAAGGTTACGTGAGCGTTAATGTTTGAGACTAAAGCGTTAACCTTCTCTTGCTTTTGTTTTGATTTTTGTGACTAAAAACTGACTTTTGACCAAAATTTAGTTCAAATTTCCTTTCAGTGCATGCTATTGCTTTCAAGACCAAATTAGCATGCTCCAAGAGCAATACAACAAATATACCTGAGAACTGTATTATCCTACGTAAAGTGATTACGGGAAACAAAACCCACCACTAACAATGCATTGGGTTATAGCGCGTAGCACACCCATACAGACATGCAGGGTTAAACTCATGGAATGCGGTCCTCATTTGTATATATGAGAATGTGTAGACGTGACCACTATGTGCTTTAACTGTGTGACCTCTTTCCGCATAAATTTTCTCCTTTACATCCTTTTGGCTCGTTAAATAAATTTTGCACCCCATCACCTCGGCTGTCACCTGAAGCGTGTAGCCTTCTAATTCCAGTCCTAATTCAAAGCCTGAATGCCACCCACTCCAGACCAAAACACCAGTCGGAGTGACAACAGTTTTCAAATGGGTTGTCCTTGTCCTGTCCCATAACCAGGGCGGAAGGAAATTTGCCTGATTTCGCATCATCACAGTGTGTGTGTCTGTAGAAGGTAGGAAGGTTAGTTTGGGTCACTCAAGGGACAGCACAACTTTGTCCGGAACTCACTCGTTCTTTGCGAGCGTTCGCTCTGTGTCTCGGCGGCATATATCCTCTAATCAAATCAGAACCTAATCATAGGGGGTAGTTTGACCTCCCTGCAGCAGTAATTCCATCCCTTAAGTACACCTGCAGTTTATGGCTTGTTATGTGGTGGTAATTCGTACAACCCACACAATTAGTAACCGTATCCTGTGTCTGTAAAATAAATAATTATATCCTCTGATTTTTTTTTTTTTTTGGATCAAAAATTGTATGGTTATCAAAATGTTGTGCATTTAATTTGCCTATTAAACAGACGATGTAAACTTACCATACCTTTCCCCTACAGAGATGCATCCTGCTGCTGCTGTATGTTTACTGGCTAGAGAGCATACGTTCCGAAGCATCATCGTATCCCTCGTCCTTTTTTGTGGTTCACAATGTTTTGGCCAGAGCTGAACACATTGTGCACACTCGAGCGTAAAATTAATTGCTGACGAAGCTTAAATCGTTGCCGCATTTTGCTGTGTCGTATGAATTTCTGGGCAGTGAATAATGTGGGGGGTGTCTGCCCCAACAGCCACCATGAGTGGACTATACCAATCAATCAAAAAGTTCTCTACGCTTTGTGCTTAATTACTAGAGGCAGGGGGGCAGGGAGATCATGTTGATGATGATGATGGTAGGTCTTCAACAATGCAGTTGACCCAAACTTATGTCTCCGCTGGCGGGCTGGATGATGGTCGAACGCTAATAGCTTCAATTCAGCGTTACACTCAATCATAATCAACATTTTATGCATCGTAGGGGAATTTTTTCCAAAATGCGTGATGCATTTTTGTCTGCTCTGTTTGCATTGGCTAATAAATTAAGTCATTGAGTGGATGATGGGGCTTTTTTCTCTTGGTTGAACTTGAAATCTTTGGTACCTCGATGTCTGAACCTCAAATAGCCAACCTGTCAAGTCAACGTGGTTTTTGTCTCCACTATTTGCTTTATATTCTACTTAGTCTCAGACTTTCCAAATATAATTTACAACAAGTGTTTTCGTAGTATCTTTTCCTATCAAAAAATAGAATATTCCACAGATATGTTTACTAGGAGAATTATTAACTTTTAACCACATTAATCATCATATAAACTTTTTTCAAAACAATTAGTTACTTATGAATTTAAAATTGCTAAATTTTGGGGAAATCTGAAAATTCCATTTGTATTTCTTTCTTCACTGATTAGGACATTTCATTCGCATCAATTTGTTTTGTAAATTTTCTTTGTTTCGCAGGACTTTTCTTCTTTTTTTTGTTCTGTGTCGAAAAAAGTTAAAACATATTAACTTGTATAGGGGAGCAGCAAAAGCAGTTTTTTTTTGTTGTACCTTTTTTCGTTTGCCTCAAGTGGAGTTGCTTTTGAAAATTGTTCGTGTTATTTCTCGCGGAAAAAAACTTTTACAATTTTCCTAGGCAGGTGAAATGATGGTTGAAAATAGCTGAAATAGCATTGGTAGCGTGGCATGGCATATAGCAGTGGCACTGGCGTTCTTCTCTGGCTGTTCAATTTAAACTTTATTTTCGGTTTATTGAGTTCCGTGAGCTGTAAATGGGTTCCTTTTTTTTTTTTGCTCTCGGTATATCCCCCTGCTCTTATTCTTTGTATGAGAATGGGGTACACACAAAAGTATATTGTTTAACTTTTTTCCAGGATTTTCAATGAGAAATAAAAAAGTAAAAAATCGTAAACGAAATAAAGGAAATTGCTTGGTGTAAATTTTGAGGGGATAGAGCGAGAACTGCATGGGATTTTGTTTTTAAAGTGAGGAACAAGAATAAAAGTTCTAATTGAGCTGCGTTGGAGTTGATTTTTTTTTTTGCTCCTAACAATTTGATTACGGGATGAAGGTGCAAATGCGTTTCACAGGGGGTTACAGGTTTATAACAGAGAGCGCAACATGTTTCCGAAAAGATTCTGAATGTAATGGATGGTAGAAGTTTCTTAACATTGTCATCTTGATCAGCTGTCTATTAAATTGTGCTCTATAGTCGTGTGCAGACGACAAAAATCTATTTTCAGGAGTCAATTCTTCTTCATTTAAAACCAAATATGTTTAATTCTATCCCACTATATGCTCTTTACGTTACGAGTAAGGTTTAGAACAAGTTAGCCGCCACCGCTGCCAAAAGAGCTTCATTCAAACCACTCTACTAACACTGATGGTACTGATAAGTATAAACTTTTACAATTTAAGCGAAATTGAACAAATATATCTTCAGTCTCTAATGGATCACATACAAACATTGCCATTTATTCATAAAGAAAAATATAGTTGAAGTTGGTCAAATGATTTTAACTGATTGAACTGGCATCAATTTACAACACCTAAAATGTAAGAAAAAACTAATTATCCCACATAAAATGGATGTAATTGCTTTTTATACATAACCTTTATTCTATAAATGGTCAAAAATCCACTTTAAAAAACGTCTTAAGTGTAAATTTCATTGATCTACGGGACACAACTGATTTTCTATTAAAATTCATTTTCAAATCTCAACTGAAACTATTTGAACCACGGCCACTTAAACTGCAGCATACCTCTAGGATCATTATTCTTCGATCTGTCAAAGTTCCAAGTGGAAAGTGCTCGCGAAATTTAAAAAATTCTTTTAAAATACGAAAAAGTCGCGATTAAATCGTAAAAATATGTGCAAAATGTACATTAGGTGCGGGGAAACATTTTTCTATAAGCAATTATATGAAAATCGACCGAAAAATAGTGAAAAACTCAATTTAAAATTTGTGAATTTTCTGGGCGTGAAATGGCCGACACGGAAGTGCACCGCGGGGTAGGATTCGCATTGCACGGTGAGTTTCGCTTTTACTCAAGTGTTTATTCTTCCTATCTGTGTGCTGTAAGGTGTTCCTTTGATGTATATATTGTTTATTGAAGAATTTCTGGCGATTTTTCATTGTAAAGTGCTTAAAATGAATCGTTTTTCTTTGCAAAGGCAAATGCCGATTCTTGTTTGTTCTTGTTAAGGGAATGCGTAATTTCGTTATCTCTTTCGCACTTGATGCAGCTGTAAGTGATTTGCCTGCAGTATTCTATGCCTGAACGGTGGTACATGTTTTGTTTTTTTTGAAAATGCAAAGCAAATCGAGTTTATGTTCGTTACAATTAGTGTTACCATAGTGCAATATCACCAATACCTTTTTAAAAGTTATGCAATAATAGTTGAAGCTCGATAAAGTGAACTAAAGAAACTGTAATTGGTGTGAGATTATTAATTTAATTTAATTATATATTGTGGTGGCTTAAAACTAACTATGAAAAATCGAAAATCAAGATTTTTTTCTGTATATTTCTTATAAGCCAGGTATTTTAAGTTTTAATTCTTTACTTTATGCAGAATTTTATAACATACTTTGTTTGAATATTTTAACAGCATTTAAAAGTTTTTTTCCTTTCTTTTCAGCAACGTTCTAGCAAGAAACCTCTTCAAGTTACAACGAGCTTACGTTCACTTAAAGTGTGGTAATAGAGCGCGCGTTTTTTTTAATTCGAAATAATCGAACTCGAATCGATGAAAAAGTGCGAATATTTTACATAAAGAAAAATATAAATAATATCCATTTGCGGTTATAAAAAAAAGCCTTCTTATGAAGGCACGGTGCTTAAGTAAATCTTAGAGAGCTCGAAAATCTTTCCCTCTTTTGGTTCGTCCGTGGTTTTTCGATCTAAAAATTTCTTATAAAAGCCAATGCTCCATCCCTTAGAAAAAATAGTGCGCGGGTGATGTATGAAAAAGTCTGTCCCTTTAAAGGTTAATGCCTCAATCTTCTGAAAAGTGCGCGGGTGATACGTCAGAAAGTTGGTCCCTTTAAAAGCCCCTTTCTTCAAAAAAAAAATAGTACGTGAGTGTTATGTCAGAAAGTCTATCTTTTTAAAGGCTAATGCCAAAATCTTTAAAAAAAAAATTAGAGCGCGGGTGATGTATCAGAAAGTCTGTCCCTTTAGAAGCGAATGCCCCATTCTTAAAAAAAAAAAGTGCGCAGGTGATATGTCAGAAAGTCTGTCCCTTCAAAGGCTAATGCCTCAATCTTCTGAAAAAAGTGCGCGGGTGATGCGTCAGAAAGTTGGTCCCTTTAGAAGTTAATGCTCCATTCTTAAAAGAAAAGTGCGCGGGTCAGAAAGTCTGTCTTTTTAAAGGCTAATGCCTCAATCCTTAAAAATAAATTAATGCGCTGGTGATACGTCAGAAAGTCTGTCTTCTTAAAATGCCCATTCTGTGCCTTATAGTGTGTCTTTTGTCCCAGCCTAAATGTGTTCGTGTTCGCGAGTCGCGAGTGGTTCGAGAGCTCTACTTACCTGGAAACTTAAGTGAACGTAACAAAATGACGGTAAGTGATTGCCTACAGCTTCCGTATATTGTCATGTATTTGTTCATATGATCTCTTAAGTTTGCTTAAGCAAATTACTTTCTCCAATAAAAAGTCGCGGTCTAAGATTAATTGATGGGTTGTAGGCTCGGGGTTTTTTCGGTATAAAGAAGACTTTCTGTTGTTTTCGGTGACTTTTTAGGCTTTTGTTTGCTTGGTGATTGGCGTCTTTTATCCTTTAGAAGTCGTTCTAGGGGGCCTGTATTTTGTTTTTCCTCTTTTCTCCTTACCGAACTTTTCTTTTATGCAAACCTCTTTTGTTCTTGTCAAGCGCAATTCTCCGTGTAAAATAATCAAAATCATGACACCCACTTAAAAGTTACTCCATCGCGTTCATCAAATTAAAACAAGTGTCATACTGCTTGCTACGCTCTCCACCAGACGGCAACGTATATCCAAAAAGTCAACCACAAAAAAAAAAAAGCTAGAAAGCGATAAATAGGGGTCCAAGGGTTGACACAGGACGCAGATCCTTTCAGTCATTCTCTGCTATTTTTTTCTCTCCATTCATTCATCTCTGTGTTCATATTATTTTTCCGTACGTTTTACTTTTCTCGAAAGAGTTACAGACCGTGAAATGAGTTGAAATAACTGCACAAACGTGGTCCCGGCCGGCGGTTTACCAGAGCTGTGCCCAGAAAAATCCTCCGCAAATTGAAAATCAAGTTGAAATGCAAAACTGCAGAGAAGATAAAACAAATAGAAAATACAAATGCATGTGTGCAGGCATCAGGACAGGACCACCACCAATGACTGAGGTGGCCTTTGTGACTTTGACAAAACCCCGGCAGTTTTTTTTTTTTATTTTTGTTATCCTTATTCTGCTTTTCTGCCCATTTTGTGCTTTTTAATTTCGCCCACATATCCAGGATTAAATTGTTTTCCTCTCTCTCTTTCTCTCTCTGAACGGGTATTTTGTTTAAATGCTTTTCTATAGGATATTGGATTTTTTTCTTATCCTCTATATACATATGTATATAGAGAGATGAATGTGTCACTGATGATGATGAATACCCTCAGTGCATTGTGTTACCGATCTAAAATAAACGCTCGGAGAGACCTTAGGCGTTTTCGCATTGTCACCCATGTATTCCGTGTGCGCTTCCTGTGAAATGTCGAAATGAATGAATCTCTGAGTAATGAAATCGCAATTAATTCCTGCAGTTGTATTTTTTGTACAATTTTTCAAAGTCCTTACAATGCTAAGAGGACTAAGAATTGAGGATTCCGTCCCGATTCTCGTCCTTAACCAAAAACCAATTATCCACCCTGACTGACTGACGCTTCGCTATGGAAACAATGGAACACACAAAAGTCAGGATGAACAAGACGTCCTGCCAGCCAAAAAAGGATACAAAAAAAGAAAGAAAGAAAGAAAGAAAAACTGAAAAACTAAAGGCCGGGGTAATGAAATCGAAGGATAAAGAGCAAAAATTAAGAGGAATGATGGTAGCTGCTGCCTGGAGGGTTACAGAAAGCGTCCCAAACCGACTATATTTCAAGGCCTCCTGCTCCCGCTCCTCCTTCTCCTTCAGCAACCCCAGTCTCGTTAAGGACTTGACCAAACGAGGGGATAAATCTGTTGAAATTATCCACTTTCGTCGTTTTCCGTTCGGCGTATAGTCTTTAATTATTACACCAACCAGCAGAAGCAGCAAAGATCATCCCAAAAGGGATGTAAGGCGAAGAAAAACATTCTGAAAGAAAGAGACGCGCGATTCAAGTCTGAGACTCCACTTCAAGTGGCTTTTTGATGAGAAAATGAAAGGTAATTTCACAGATGCAAGGATACTGGTGAAATGAGGTGATTATCCTTGAATTTTTCCTTGTGTCTGTAGCAGCAACAGGGGAAACAATTCGGTTGAAAATGTCACACAGTAAAGCAAAGCAGAGGAGAAAGTCTCCTGAAGAAAATGGGATTTAAAAGCAATCCGCACCTTTTGTACTTAAGTTTTTGAATGAAATTTCGATTAATTGCTCGAAGGCAATTCTGGTCGAGAAATTAACTGCCACCTTGGGTGCGGAAGCATAATGGACTCGGCACTCGGACCAAGGAAGTAATCGGCGAACAGCAGTGCGACTAATTGCGGTAGCACCGAATACAAATTAAAGCTAATGGTTCCGTTGGTATATATGGTTATGGCTAGGACTGGGTTTTTTTTTTGGGAGTAGGAGCAGCATTGCAGTTTCCATTTAAATTAACTGTCAGGAGTAAATTTTCATCTTATAGTGTGGGGGGATTTATGTATAGACGTTGTCTCGTTTGCTTAAAGTAGCGTTTAGTTTGGTGAGGTTCTTAGGTTCTTCTTCTTAGATTGGAAGAAGAAGAATCACTATCTTTATTTTTTTCAATATTTTCAGTCCTTCAAGCGTTCTAACACAGACAGCAAACAGTTCGTAAATGTCCAAGGCTTAGGTTAGGTATATTGTTGCCCTTGGTGACAGGAGGTGTCAACGGCTCACCTAGACCACTATGAGTCCATGGTGCCCAAAGATTGATGGGGACCTAAGCCCATTAGAATCTCAGGAGTTGAGAGCTCTATGTCGAAGCCTTAGCTCTTGGCAATCATGGAGAAAAGACAAGGGGCTTTACGACCTCTACAGCTTCCATAGCCCATCAAATCTTCCTTTTGCTGTATCTCAATTTATCTCTCTTGCATTCCAACTTAAATCATTCACTTCCCTTGCTCTTCGCATGATTGGCTGGTGTAAGTCGATTCATGAATTTGGTTAGATTCGTCCTGACTTGTCGGCGCACTTGGGGCTCCCTAAGCAAGTCGGTATAGGGTAATGTTCACGGAGTTTAAACTCTACTCTCTTCTCGAATTACTCTTGTAGAATGCAATACTTAAAGGAGGCTTAAATGAGGTAGCATAAGATGGTGATCTTGCTATTGTCCAATGCCGGCTCCACGTTTATTTTGAAGCCTTCTTGAATGTTCATTGCCTGTTTGTTGAGACTCAAGTTATCTTTTGGTAGGTGCAATACTTAATCCTCGGTTTTCGCGTGTGTTAACTGACAGATTCGATCGTGAGCCTTGCAATCGTACACGACTTTTTTTTTCTGTCAAATGCAAGGATATGATCTAACCAACTCTCTAATCTGTTTCCAACTATATGTGCCTTATTTTTTGTATTCAATTTTTCAAAGGATGAAGCACTGCTCAAAGTTTTCTAGACAACACAAGAATTACAATTAAATAGCATACCTCTGATGACTAGGCAGTTGATGTTGGAGAAGGGCCATGAACTCCCATTAACTCCCATCTTGCATTGGCATTGAAATCCCCTATAACCATTATGATGTCCTTGTTAGGCTTCGGACTGTAGACTCATCGATTGTAGGCGCTTTCATATGTGAATGATGGTATTTATTCTTACTCCACTGTGGAACCCAGTCGTCAATATCTGTTCACCATTTCCAGGATTTGAGGCGATTTTTTTCCTCTGGAGTTTGTATAAGTCTAACTCCGAATATCTGCACGATCTCAGCAGGTCTGCAAGAGTAGTTGTCTTGGTTAACATGGTCCATTCTGAGGTTCCAATTTTCGTAGAACCGTCTGAGCGTTTCAAGTGGTATTTGGCGAATAACGCGAGTAATGTCGGCTTCCAATTCCTCAGTAGTACGTGGCTTATCTATTTTTAGTTTGACTTTACATACTTAGTCTCAAAGGAAGAAGTCTAGAGCTCTAGGCGACCAATTCACTGGTCCCAAGCACTAGATTAACTCTCCCTAGAATGGTTCTCAAAATAAAGCTATGGTTTCAAGGGTTGTTTGGTAAATAGCGCCTCCTTGTTGGTACCCAATGTTCTGGAGATTACGGGCTTCAATTTGATGCAGCAAATAGTCAGTTGTCATGGTGAGATTACGGGCACTGTTGAGAGTTGCGTTCTGGCCACCCTCGTCCTCGTTCATAGCGTACACTCTCAGCCACTGCTCCAATATTTTCTTCCTACGTACTGAATGGGGGCTATTTGGTCGCGGGTTGTCTAGCAATGAAAATTAGAGTTAAAATCTTTTCGAGTGTTTTACTAATAGTGTGTTAGGGAAGCCGATTATGTAGTCTATAAGTTGCTCTTAGTATACGAAACACATTCCTCGTAGAATGCTCATTTTCGTAATGCAGCTGAATAATTTGTAGACCGTGCCGGGCTCTTTATGATGAAATGTCAAACAATTCTGAACAAAAATACCATTAAAAGTTAACACGACTCAGGCGTTATCTCTCCAAAAATCCATAAGTAAAAAAGTACCTCTAAATGAATCAAACGTCGTTAAATGGTGGCAATTGGCACATCCCGTCTCGTCTTCTTTTATTCATATTTAAGCAAATTGATATTTGTAATGGAATATGTTTGAGTCTTCTACTACTTTTAGGTTACTACTATTCTTTTATACATAAGTTGAACTGCAGATAAGCGCGTTTCAATGTCGGTATGCTCTTGCTTTTAATAGTGCTCTTCATCTCTCAAAGTGGCAATATACTTTACCATGATTATGTCCCCTAACGAGAGGTTTATCGCTCTAAATCAACATTGAACAAAGCCCAATTTGGTGTCATTAAATTCGTATAATTTCCCTCCAAATTAGATCGCAAAAATGTCACAAGTCAAACTATATGACCGTTGTGTCCAATCGATCGGAAAGATATCACGTAATCGATGTAAATTTGAAGCCATTTAGCCATGAATTCAAATTAGAAAACATTTTTGAGCCAGTCATTCACACAACACGCCAGTAATTGCATCAATCTGACACATCACTCTTATTCCCAATTTAATGTCCAACAATTTATACTACGAGCAAACATTTTCGCCGGTGAAAAATTGTGATTACAAAAAAAAATTGCATTTGCAACAAGAGGAACAAAAAAAAATCGCATTTTTGTGGTGCGACAGAGGCATTAACAATATTTCCTCCACTCTCACAGAGCGCCAGAGCAGAGTGTTAATGTTACGATGCGTGATTGTCGTCCTTGTTGGGGTAATTTATTTTGATGGGCCGCCACCTCTTGTCCTCTCTTTAAATAAATTGCTTGATTTCAAGGAAACATGTGTGTACATTGCAATTTATCCAAATGTCCTGTTTAAATGTTGCACACATGCACATAGCTATGTACATAAGTGTTTTGAAGGACGCTTGTTGTGTCTCTCATAAACTCTAAGGAAAAACTTTATATCATTCTAGCCTAAGTAGAAACTAAACGAAAAAAAAAAAAGGATGCGAATACGCCTCCGAGGAATTGAAAACTTTGCATGTTTTCGCAAGCGTTTTTCTTCCCCTCGGTCTTCCTATAAACTCTTTGAATCGGATTCGGGATATATACAAGTCCTTTCTGCTCTTTTTTCTCTGCTGCATTTCCTGTTGGTTGCAAGAATCATTTTGTATTTCATTTGAATGCGAGGGGGGTAACTCGGATAACTTTTAGAGCTGATTGTGTTTCAGCGCGCGCCTTTTTTAATTTAATTAATGCTTTGACTGTGTAGTAGTATGGCGCGCTGCTTCGTTTCGCTTCAGTGCAAATACTTAGCCTAGAAAGAGTTCACACAGTAAATTTATATTTTTATCCAACATTCATCCGTTTATTTCTTTCGCGAACGGGCGGGAGTGCGTCCTTTAATATCCCCTTTGTTGCTTGGCATTCACTTTGTTTTATTGTTTTGGAATTACTTTCAAGCATTTTCCTGCTCCTCGACTCGATTCAGTCAAAGTTGTACGTTATGAAATCCAATTCCCCCCGACAAAACGAGACTTTTGTGCAGTTACTGTGAAAAATGACAGAAAATAGAAAAAACGGAAACGACAGGCGAACACAGCAATAAGGATCTACACTTGTATAGAATGAGGGCTTACAATGGAATTAGCAAAATTATACAAACCTATATGAGCAGAGACATTTATGAAGTCTGTGTGGAGCTATTAGAAATCCCAATGGTTGAGGTCCTAAAGGAAGGAAGAGAAGATGCAGAAGTAAATTTCAAGGTGAGATGAGGTACATACCTATGTGGTTGGAAGATGTCGTTGGACTCTAGGAAGGGTTGGGCCGTTTATTTTCCTTTAAAATTCCTTTCGTTCTCTGGAAAGATGCACATCGCGAAGAACGTCCAGCCACGTCTATCCAGGAGATAGCTTTAAGTTGGCAGAGCAAAGCGTGGCCATGAAACATTTCGCTAAGATCTCATGGCTCTTAGACATCAGCGTCTTGTGCAGCCCTCATGAAAGATGCCAGAAGGCGAAAGTTTCGAACTAACTGAACACCGAGATGTCATCTAGGATGAAGCTACTTTCACTCCTTTCTTCGGTTCAGAGAAATGCTCAAAAGGTGTTCAACTTGGTATCAGTCCGCATCAGAGGCTTGCTGTTGCGTATCGGACCAAAGACCAACCGACTTTAATTCTGGCGCAGGAAACTCGACATTCATCTTCATCTTGTTCGCAATTTCCGAAGAAATTTCCAGATGGCAACTAGATTGAAGTAGGGCTCTCTAACAGAGCTGGTAGGTTGCCGACTTATTTAGCGGACTAGCACCCATCGGAAGATGCTGCTCCTTCGAGGCCTTTATTAGTAATTTACCATCCTAAATATTTAAGAAGCAAGGAACTATAAACATTACTATACGGAGGACGAACTGGCAGTGGATTGAACACACCCTACGGCGCGAAGATGACTTTATTGTGAAGCACGCCATGCAGGAGATCAGCTTATTCAGGAAGACAAAACAGCAGGACGCCCGAGGCTTACTTGGCGCAGAACAGTGAATAAGGAATCGAGCTCTTTAGGAATGGGCTGGATGGGGCTCGAACATATCGCAGAACTGCGGGAAATATAGCTCAAAGGACCAGACGATTGGAAGCTTACTTACTTTACTTAAAGGGCAACCGACCCTTGTAGAGTCTCTGCCTTGGACACGGCTGCCTTCCATCCTCTGGCTTTTTGCATTTGACCAACTCGTTTCGCCGCCTCTACGACGCGATGTCTTGCCCGGATCTTCCGATGATCTCAATGTGGGAAAGCTTTAGCCACCATTCTTTTCATCTGCAAGTTCAAATTTGTTCCAAATTCAGAACCTATTTCCAACGTCAAACTTTTAACACAAAATTTCCCTCGGCACATGTTCTAGCTTAAGAGAGGTAATAGATTGATTTATACGCACTTCGTTAAAACCCATAAAAAAATCACTCTTCTTCCTTGCTGACGGAGCTAAAATTAATTAAAATATTCTCTGCAGAATAACTGAATATTAATTGGACCCAATCAATTTTATTAATGCAGACAAACCACAGGCACAGCCACCCTGGCCAACCCCACCCATTTGTCGAAAAAGTCGTGTAAGGAAATTTCGCTGCGCGAGGGAAATTTTTCCGCGCCAAGGTGTAAACGCGGGATTACCATGATCCGCTTCCCCAAGCCCCCCCCTAACACTTAACACACTTTAATTGTCCTTGATTGAAATTTTGTTATTTTTTCTTCAATTATCCCGTCGTCCTGAGTAAGAGTAGGTACCCCTATATGCGTGTTGAAAACATGCACCCATTATGAATAAGAATTAATTTTAATATCTAATTTATATGCACAAGGAGAGATATTTAGAATGTCATTGCGTCCTGAAAGATATGTGTACATGCATCGGTCGTCGGTATCAGTGTCCCAGGACACTGTATGTGTGCCGATTGGGGACGAGTGCTGGTAATGGCAGCGGCACAATGAAAATTGTGTCGATTTGCATATTTAATCAAAATTAACATGGGTGATATAATCAATTACACACAACCGATACGTGTCCTGTTTTCGGTTCGATTGGTAAAATCCTTTACCATTCTCCTTCGTATCCTATCTCACCCACCCACACTCGACCACAATGTGCCGAAGCTGCAGTACAGGGGAGACGGGCGGCGGCGGCGGCGACACGGAATTGTCGATACGAACGACACGAAAGTGTCCTTCCCACTAGGGATATAGGGTAGAGAGGACAGAAAAAAAAATGTATTCCATCCTAGGATTGTTTTATCCGTTTCTGTTGTAGCGATAAAAGCCTCTTTCTCTCTGTCGGCCTGTGCCATGCAAAATCACACTATGGGAATATGCACAGCAATTGCACGAATGGGACATGAATGTTAAAGTAGGTACGACCAGGATTCGTTCTCGTCGTTTCGGTGGAAAGGATATGCAACGTGGATTGTGTTGTGTGCGGATAATGTGGCAGGATAAGGGAAATTTAACTTTTTGGCTTTACTAAGTAAAAAGAGGTTATGATTCTCTGATGAAACTTTCGATTGAAATTGACTCAGGAATTTGGTCCTTCAAGCCGCATAGTTTTCAAGTTCTGGAAGCTTTGGTTGCGTTTTATTTTGCGGTGAAGGACGAAACTAAATTCCTCTTCTACGGAGTCCATCTAAGTCAAGTCATAGGGCGTGCATGGACATCTCAGTCCTTAGTGTCATCTTTAGATACAAAGTTCCCCCATCACTTAAACCTTCAATCCATCTATCGCCTTAGCCATTGCCTAGACACCCCACAATTAAGGCGAGAAGGCGGAAAAACTCCGTGTAGAATGGGCTTCGGATGCAATCAGTGTTGTAGTCAGTTTCGGAGATTTTACAGTGGATTGAAATCAATGCATTGCATGTACATGCAATTTACTCTAAATAAGGGACATTTGTCCGAGCCACACAGACAGACAGACACAGACACAAGTCCACACTCGATGAGATAACATGGCACTGGTCCTCGTATGCATAGATTATTCATGCAAGCAGAACCAGTCTCTACGAATGTCCTTGAACAGGTTCAACCAACTCGTCCGTCTCTGAGCTTTCATTACCATAGTCTCTCTCTCTCTCTCTCTCTCTGTCACTCTACCGATAAGCAATTGGTTTTTCTATTTACTCAGTGTTTAAATTGTTACTGTTGTTGGAAGGAAATTTTAGGGCGCTATTTTGCAATTGTATTGTTGAAATCAATTCCAAGTGACAGATTCAATGGTCGGCTGCCATTTGGAGCGTTCCTGAATCTATGTCAAACTGTTGTTGTTGTCCTGGGCATAGACCGGTCGCAAGTCGAGCGTGAAACAATTTCATTTTGTCGCCATCTAACTAAACAGAGACATACGAGTGGGTTAGGGCTACGAAGTCTGTGGAACTGGTTGGTGCTGTGATTAACTTGTTAAAGAGGAGGGCTTAATTATATTGGTCGACGGACGCTCGATAATGTGACATGTAACATGGTGATGCCTCGGATGTCAATCCAAGCTAATGCGCTCTATGACGCGAATTGAGTGAGTTGCTTTGGTTGTGCATGTGCTTTAGTTGAGTTGGTTTTTCCTAATCCAGGAAGCAGTTTAGTTTGGTTTACCGCAGTTGTAATTAGCTGGCTGGTTGAAACAAGAAGAAAAAAAGGTTTTAAAGTCCATCAGGCTGAATAATTAGATTCGCATCAGTGTCCCAAATCGGGATCTGCAAGTCGTATATTGATAAGGTCTAGTGCTCCTGGCTCTCATCTTCTTTTTTTGTCGGGAAAGGAAGAGCTTCAGTGGAGCCATCAATTTGTCCATTAAAAGCACTCACCACATCCTCACCGAGAGTCTGCCACCTGATACAAGCAAGGAGGATATCTCATTTCCTAATGTGACCTGGCACCCAGATAAGAGTCAATAAATTGAATCCTGCGACACAATTTAAAGCTCTCTTGCATTCACCAACTAATTAGCATGGGGCTAAAGGGTTTGGGAAGGCCTTCAGCGCAGCTTGACTGTCACCAATTCCTAACGATGTGACTCGCAGCCATTAGGATTGTCTTCTACATCTTATCGTCTTCTACAAATACACCGGCTTCTGATCCTTGATCGGTTTTGGCTCAGACGCTAGCTATAGCCAGTCCTGAATACCTAGAAAGTCGACCTCATACTTGCTCCGTAACGGAAGCCTCGCAGTCATAGCATCACACGGTCAGGGTCATAGGATAGGTGTCGTTCAAGTTCATCAAGATTCCAGTGCGTTTCATACCAAAAACCTAAGTCTATCGATAGCTTTTAGTATCTAGTAGCTCCCATCCTTGTGAACCCCGACGAAGACGTTCCATTTAGAAATTTCAAGTCTCAAGTTGAAGACCAGGAAAACCTCTCAAAGGCGCACCTTTTCATCAGACAGATTCAACTTTTGAATCCCTTACAGCTCCTGTCCTATCACGTACCAATCAGAGGCGCACTTCAATTTGTAAGGACAATTCATTTGACTCTTTAAATGCGTCCCATTCAATTAAACAAATCAAATTTATTCATTCGTTGTATTCGTCATTTGTTTTCTGCGGCAAATTAAGCCAATATATTTCCGATGTGGTCACGGTTTTGTTCCAATTTTTCCTCAGAAAAAAACAAAAAACTCGGTTAAATCCCCCATAAAAGCCCAGAAAAAAAAACAGCAACCCATACGCCACATTAAATTGGAACAGTTCGGATTATTCACACAATTTAGCCGCTACATTAATACACAAACAGACAGGAGCAACAAAAAAAAAAAAAAACCAGAAAAATTAAACACAAATCCTTTTTAATATGTACAGGACAAATTAAAATAAAACACACAAAAGCTTAACAAAAAAAAAAAACAAATTTGTGTGTGTTATGTCCTGCCCATTCTAGCCGCCAATTAATTCAACACCACGCCATTGATTACGGCAGGAGCGTGGGTTGGTAGGTGAGCAAGTGCCCGTGTAATTCCTGCGCTCCTAAATTGTTGCGTAGCATAAAATTAAACCAAACCGCAAAACATTCCCGCGGATGTTGTTGTGCTGTCGACTCCCAAAAAATTCCTCCACCACTGTGCATTAAGCCAACTGTGAGGAATGTCCGTCCAACAGTCAATGCCACCCACTCTTTATCACAGCAGGTAATCCCCATGTATCCTTTTAAATGGCAATTCGATATAGTTTGTCGTTCCAGGATCTCAGATATGTATTTTTAATACACACAACGACACAAGGATCCCAAACTACTACTCACTCACGCACAGTGGTTTTATGCAATTATTTTTGCTGTTCAGCGTTGGCGGCGGAGGCTACGAGGGGGGACACAATTAAAATCGCAGAAAAAAAAAGGACAAAAACCGGGACACAATTTGCTCGGTGTTAAATGTGAAATCCTGATGCTCTGCGGCTACAGTTTGTTGGGGCGGGCAGCAGGATTATCGACACGATATTCAGGCGGCGATTCGATTTATTAAAATTGGTATCAAATAAAATATTGTTAAAATCGATTTAAAGCACTTTTATTGGCGTAATTATGTTACCAGAACGAGAGTCGTGCGAGGCACGGGAAGGACATGAATTAAATGCCAAAGTCAGCGCGCGAGAGAGATATTTTTTTGTGTGTTGGGTGGGAAGCGTATCCTGCGTGTCACCACCACACCATGCTGTGAATATAGCCATCATTATCATTGGTCTATAAAATGGAAGGCAAATAATTACGTCCTCATTAGCTGATGATGCCGGCCACTGTGGGGAACGATTGGAACAATTAATAAACTGCTGTAATTTGCTATTAACTAATAAAATTGTGCATTGCTGGCGTAATTATTTTTCGCGCAAAGGATTATCTCTGCTGGAAGTTTGTATGCAAAATCGGCTGAATTGTGACTTCTGAGCCGGTGGCAGTTATGTATTATGTCACAGGTGGATATTTGTGCTGGTTGTGTGCTCACAGAGTACAAGCAAGCAGTCTCCAAACAGCAACCGGGCTTTCCTTCTAGGCAGGCGTCCTAGGGCCAACGTCAACTCTGATCTCGTCTATGCAATGGGAAAAGCAGCCAGCCGCCCAAAAGAAGAAGCTCAACGTTGGACGTCAACAAAGAGCATCTGGACGCCTGGCAACTGTTTCCACCTCCATCACAAATGCTAACAGCCAGCGCATCGACTACTAGAACAACGTCAAGGAGCTAGCCTCGACCATGCTTCGCTAATAGCCACCACTAAAAGGCCACTTGTATAATGGTAAGTGACTTCAACGGAAAAGGGTGACAGGAATATGCACAGGAGGGGCAACCAGGAACAGAGAGAGGAGTACCGGACCAAAAGAAAAGAAGAGAAAAGAAATCAGCGTCAAAAGGACGACTCACTTTGGCTACTCAAGAATATCTAATAGCCTCGAGGACGCATACGACGTTTGGATAGGAAATGCAGGCTCTTTCTTTTTTTAGGGCGGGAAGGAACTCCACTTCTGGTCAAAAATGAAGCACCACATGCCCTCAAAATGGAAGAAGTCAGCTGTAAATGGAACCGCAACAAAGCCCCTAGCCAACGAATATCAAGTCGAAGCACACTATCGACTTGAATCCAGCTCAAAACTGCGTTCATCATCTAGAGCTCTGCCAGACTATGCCCCTATTCTTTACGCCATCAAGTGTGTCGCCCTGCAAAACAGCTAAGAGCTAACAGCTCCCGCGAGCTCTTCCAAACATCCACCGGATTTCGGCAACAGATGCGCTGACATGTGACTTTTGCACTTGAGTGTTGGAGTAGGCGCAGGACACGTGTAACCACGGAAGGCAGTATCTTCAAAATCCATTCAACTGCTGGGATGGGTAGGCGACATTGAAGATCCTGGCAACCTAACGTCGAGGCGTTTGTGGCAGTTGATGAGGAGGCGACACCTTCGAGCGAAAAACACTTCGGAAAATAGGACCTGTATGCGAGAAGGACGAATGGAAGAGAACCGTGAAAGAACCTCAAATAGCTATAGCAGGATGTAGAGGTGGTCCAAAAATGTAGGCCACATCTAGGGAATGGGTAACAGCAATCCAGCCAAGAGGACCTTATGTAAAGTGCGGGTCAACTTGAGAGCGCTTTCGCTAGTAAACTCTAGTGAGTAACTCTCAAGTAGCTTTCCATATGAGAGCACTATCTACTTTCAGAATACGAATATGTTTTTTTTAAAGTGCAAGTTGAGCTACGAGAGTAAAGTAACACCTGTCCACTTGTCCAGCTGATAGTAGTAAACCATCTCTCTGCTAGTTGGTCTCAGGTCCATGTCCACTTACTTAACTCCTCTCGAGAGTGGCTTGAGAGCTGCTCGCCCATATTTTTCTCT
Organism: Chalcosyrphus nemorum; assembly: GCA_949716465.1. Classification (NCBI taxonomy): domain Eukaryota; kingdom Metazoa; phylum Arthropoda; class Insecta; order Diptera; family Syrphidae; genus Chalcosyrphus; species Chalcosyrphus nemorum. Next base: position 59,700,865 of record OX454334.1, on the reverse strand, counting down.
CAAGTGGACAATCACCTTTCGCAGCCCCAATGCGGTCAATCACTACTGCCCCTTAAATACAAACCCCCTTTAGCGCTCACCCTCTTTTCATAAACTTTTCATTTTCATATTTCAGTTGTTAAATTGTTTATCGAACGATTTTTCAATTATTCTGCCACAATTCACGTGCCCTATTCCAATAAAAAAGTCCCTTCAACTATTTGCCCAAGAATGTGTGACATTGTGTTTGTAAAGTGGGGGGGAAAAAAAAAACAGAAATCCCGAACAACCCCCTACTTTGTAGGCCTCTCGTCGTCACACAGAACCTTTCCATGTAAACATGGCTTAACCACACATCTGAATTCGAAATCAGCAAGCGACAAATATTTATGTTGAACGCCGGATGCGTTTTGTTCGTCGAATGTCGTTGTCGTACCCGGGCGCGCACACATTCCCGATCTAGAAAAAAAATAGGAAAGAAGAACTATGGCCACGTAGTAACGTATGTTAGTCACGATTGTATGAACGTCAAACCGAATTCCGCAAACAATGCAACACACCGACAAGGACTCTCCAACTGTCTATCGACCTGTCTATCTCTCCCCCAACTTATCTATTCAAGGCTTGTGTTTGTGTGCAGTTTTTTTTTTTTTTTTTTTGCATGTATTTTCCATTGAGCCCTCAATAAAAAGTCGTCTACTAGGGGTGGCTTTTATTTTTTGGAATGATAATTGCGGCAGTAAACCAAAATGGTCGGTGGTTCGGTTCGTATAGGGTTCAGGACCCCGTTGGGTGCCATAATTATCGACCCCATTCACACAGAAAAAAATAGAAATAGAAATAGGATCCTAAACAGTGTAAAAGCGCCAGCAAATGTCGTATTTTCGAGTGATTCCGGTCACATATTAGCACAAAACTGAACGAACCCCCGGCCGCCTGTCAAAGGCAAAACTTCTGTCATCCGTTTGGTGTTGGTTTTTCGAAATGAAAAGTTGACTTTTTCCTTACCAGTGAAAGACCAAGAGTGAGAGAGAGAGAGAGAGAGAGTGCTGTATGCTTTGTTTTATTGTGCGTTCTCGAGAAAAAGTTTTCTTTTGACTCCGCGTAATTCTAAACTTCAACCCCGGTCACATAGTCCTCTACCCAGGAGGAAGAGTGAATGAGTGGAACTCTTTCCGGTCGGCTTCGGAGTGAAATTTATGCATAAAGCGTTTTTGCCCAAAAAACTTCTCTCTTTCTCCCTCTCCCTCTCCCTCTCTATTGAGACTTGACTCTAGAGGCCTTAAGTTTTAAACCGAAGCGTATAACCTCAAGCCCTCTGTTTGAGTTGAGTTGAGGGTGGTTGGTTGGTTGTATTGTGTTAAATGTTAAACCGCTAGACAGGAAAAAGTTTTTGTTTAGTCCTATAGTAGTGCAAAGGCCTATTATAACTCTAAGGACAATTACGTCTTTACGACCACGACCAGTACGGATTTAGGGGGTGATGGTTGTGAACTATGTTGTTTTATACAGAGACGCACTCTGGAGAGGAATACTGAGGGAAAAGTTGTCGCAACTTTTTCCATGTCCATTAGATTGTTGAATCAAATAAATGGGGTGAAGGTTTTATTTCTTTTTTTTTTTATGGTGAACTCAACAGTATGTCTCTGATTGGATATGCTTTGGGGATTAAGCGAGATCATGGGTAACTTAATAAAACCGATTAGGGAAGTTTAAACTGTGGAGTTGTAGTCCAATCGAATTGCTGGCAATTGGCGATAAGTAGATGAGCTGCTCGTATCTGTAGATGATGAATTGAAAATTGTCTCAATGAATTTTGGATTAGATCAAATTGAAACTGAAAGTAGGAGGAAGATTCAGTACTTTGTGTGCTTAGGAAGGCTCTAATCAAACAGAGATACAATTTCTGAACTGAATTATGTAGATATTCTCAATGTGATTTCATAAAATGAACTTTTCTGATATAAGAGGCTTACGTTTGACTTGTCTGTAAAGTACATATGATTCGTCCAGGTTTGTGGAGAGAGTACATATTTAGAAATTTGCATCTCAATTGTAAAGGGTTTTCCAATAGGGATATTCAAACTTTGACAAGTGATTGCAGCCAAATTTTTGAAGATACATCTGTCAAATTGGCTGTCATTTGTTAAGCTTACCTTGCCAAATCAATGTGGAGAGTAATAATGTTCTACAGCATGTGCAAGTGATTTAAATTTTTTATGAAAGTGGTTCTTCTATTCGAGAAATATCTCGCGCCCTTCTCCCACTTTACCGTCGCCATGATCGTCCTTTTGAGGGGACTATTTACAACATGGTGGATAAATTGGAGTCGGCTGGTTCAGTGGACAATCCCTCAATACCCGTACGTCAAAAAAACTCAAGATCTGTGCAAAATATCGTCGCTGTCCGTGAGAGTGTGCAATAGAATTCGCGCCGCGCTTTAGAACTCGGCACTTTTATTCATAATGAGCCTTGAATATTTATGATTTCCTTAAAATCATCGTGGAAAGTTAAAAAAGAGATCAAAAATTTTAATGATTTCTATTATCCAAACGATTTTCACCAAAAATGCAAACCTTAGCAAAGACATCAACCACTTAATAGAAATTATACCACTCCGCTCCTAAAAATATGCCGTGTATTTCTCAATTTACCTATGATTAACTTTACAGAGTATGTACAGAAGCATTACAGAAATCTGTTAACTACCATTTCACCGCCTCATCCATGCTTTTGCCTACAATAGAGTTCCGCCGGTGTTGGGATGTCCTCTATGAAGAAATTCGCCGGAATATAATGGAAAATCTTCTTAAGAACATCCAGCAAAATATCCTCTATTGTCTGCGTTATGACACTGTATAGGGCGTCTGCTAACATCTTCCAATTATCATTGAAGAACTTGTTTGTACTGTCCTCTGTAAAACCAAACAAAATTAAATTGTATTTCTTGTTAGAGAATGAACCTTACCTAGAACCTTATTTCCATTGAACAAATTGGAAAAATGCGACTTGAGCCCGTCCAAGCGGAAGTCCACTTGAACGTTGGTTACGTTGTAGAACGTAAAGTCTCCTTTCTCGTAGAGCCGAGTCTTTGAGCTCATTACAACTGTCATGTTCTCTGAAATGGAAATTACATTCAAGCTAAGTTTAAAATTCTAAAAATGGTTTATCAAACCTGCATCTAAGAGGACCTTGCCTTTGCCGTTCAAAGGAATGAGCAGTATCCTCCCCAGAAGACTATAGTCGCCAATAAGTTTCATGCTGGGCAACATAAACGTCGTCTTCCAACTAAAGTCCTTCGGGTAAACTCTAAAAAAATACATAAAATTTAGGACAAAGATTAGATGTTGGGTTGGGAGCTGCATACATGCTCTCCAAGACATTGGTTTTTCCAAAGCCCAAAATCTTTATGTTTGACAGTTCCACTTTGAGGTTGATCGCTTGACTGTCACCTTGATTGATCTTGATCCGATTTAGGTAGAATGGATCAAAGCTTTTGATGGTATCCAGGCCAGGGATTCCTATTTCAAGTGGAGAGGGTCTAAATTTGGGAATAGGAAATTGTTAAGGATTACAAACCTTCTCCCAATTTATCGAACAATTGCTGTATGCTTTGGGTGGAACAATTTAAAAAGTCCCTGTCCGCTATGCGACATTGTTTGATGTATTCTGCTGTAAGTAATCAAACATTTGCAGTTATAAGTTCAAAATTGACATTTGAAGACTAAAAAATCCTAAAGAACTAATCGAAGGGGGATCCGCAGTGCATAAGCTCTTCATTTATAGACTAAGGACCCCATCAGTGATCAGAATGTCACAGTGGGCAGCTACAACTTCGAGGTAGTAAGGGACTTTGTCTACCTTGGCTTTGCTATCTATTCTGACAATGATGCAGGCAGAAATCAGGCGAAGAATAAGGCTATTTTACTAAGGAGACTCTCGTTAAGACCTTGATCATTCCAATCCTCCTTTATGGACGGCGGATGGAGATAACCTTTGAGTCGCTTTAAGAGAAAAAAACTGACGTTTTGGAGAAGAGAATTTAACGAACGAACGAGCTATACAGCGACATCGGCCAAGTCAAAAATCTGCGTATTGGACGTCTGAGATGGCCAGAACATGTAAAGCGGGTGGACACCAACGCTCCAGCCTGCAGAGTCTTCGAATCAAACAGGGAGGGACGACCAACTTGGAGTGCGCAACTAGAGGCAATTGCCTGAAGGTCGAGCTAAGTGGAGAGGCTTTTAGGTTGAGGCCCAGGTTCACCTTGAACTGTAGAGCCATCTAAGTAAGTAAGTAACATTCAGTTGTCATTATAATGATGATTAAGAGGACATGGCTGTCAGGTCATGTTTTGCTTCGATTTGACCCCCATCTATCTGTCAATGATTACAGTCAACACTTAATAAAAGCAAACTCAAGGAATGAGCCATTTTAGCCCAAAATTCTGTAGATTCTGACTCTTTCTGGAGGAAATTCTTAGCACTCATCCATTATCTCTATTTTCACCATCCAAATGTTCAACAATCTCTTACTGTTCTGATTGCACAATCACTAAAAATGCAGCCAAACTAGCTTCCACTTAGATCTGATGCAATACTTCACCTAAAAACCACTCAATAAGGACTATTCTAGAAAGCAACCCATTAACCTAACAAGAACCAGATAAACACCAAATAGCCCATATTTAGATCCAAAAAAGTCACTTAAAACTTCAAAACAAGTTTCGACCCCAAAGCTGGTAGTTATGGCCTTACAACAAGCATAACACAACTCCACTGTGCACTAACTGTCCGGCAGTAACTTGTTTCCAATAAAATTTCCACACCCCACAGCAATTTACTCTGCACCCCTATCCAACGAAACTCTTGCAATCCAGCAAAACTTGACATTATAAAAGTTGCGACTGCAACTTGCGCAATCCAAAGTCATAGTCTTTCAAAACACAAGCTTACAAAGAAGTGAAGCTATTATCCTTGGCTATCTGATTATGAAGAATTAGTGAAACACTCAACCTGTTTTGCCAATTAAATATGGGAATTTGAGTCACATTCACTATCAATTTTTTTCTTTTTTGAAAGGCGAAAAAATTCACTTTAAATACTTCCGAACACACCCCAAAAAACTGTCACTAAATGTCACTAAAATAATGACGATCGCGACTTACGTTGATCTGTCAGGAAGCGTTCATCCTCTGCTGCGACTGTAACGGCGACTGCGGCGAAAACAATAGCCAATAAGAACTTGCAAATAACCCGGACCTTGCTCATCTTCTTTTTACTTCCTATTGTGTGCGCCACACATCCAGTGAACTTCCGAAATACACTTTCAATTTCTTGCGAGCACCTGAGGCTTAGTCTCTTCTGGTCTGGTGGAGTATAATCCGCACGACCGACTTCCACAATTGCAAATGCAGCTCAGTCTGCACGCGACAATTCAATTATATAACTTTACGACGAGTATATTGCCACCGCCGCCGCCGCCGTTGATGCTGGACAAGTCGGTTAGGAGGTTAAAACCCACAGAACCAAACAGCTGCTGTAGAGCCAGAGCGCATATATCTCTGCAAAGTGTTTGCTCAAAATTAAAACAGCATCACATCGCAAATAGACATCCGCAGCCGCACCAAGGCGAAGGGGGTTGGTTTGGTATAGCCTTTGAGGTGGAAAACTCATGCACCATAATGTCGTACGACAAACGCATATGCAGCAGCACATGCAAAGCTCTTGCGGATAAAAAGGTAAACATAATTGCGCCACCAGTTTAGCGGAACGACCGACCACCACCGCCACTAGTTACCTGGTGGAACTTCATTCAAATAAATTGGTTTGGGCTGGCTGGCTGGCTGGCTGGTGACTTTGCAAAGAACTGGTTGGGTTACCTGAAATCTTTCTTCTTTTTTCTCAGTGATTTTCTATTTGCGCAATTTTTTTTTTTATGAGAACACATTTTCGCAAGCGATTTTCATTGCTCAACTGGAACTCTGCGCGCCTCTCTCTCTCTCTCTGTAGCTGCGGATGAGATATTTTCCGACGGAACAACTGGAACTGACTTGTTGCCAGAAACGGCGCAGTGTGTTTCGATTCGAATTTGGTAATACTTGGACAGCCAGTGACATAGACAGATGCAGTAGGTTGTTACCAGCTGGTTAGAGGCGAAATTCGGTTGGGAAATTCCCAGATCAAGTTTCCAATGAATGGAGTATGAGAGGAGTTAGTTAGCATCAAGCAAGCTCAAGTAATAACTCTGATCAGATTTAAGGTCATAGGCCAGAGTTATTCCGCAAAAATGCTTGGAGTTGTTGTCCTGTTTGTTTTGAAATGTGTAGGTATACGCAATTTTTGCTCTGTTGTCTCTATTTGCCTCTTCTAGATCTCTAACCAGTAGTCCCTTGACCCCGTCATGTGGTCTATTAGGAACTCCGGGCTTGGTAGGTTCGCTATGTCACTTGTGAAGCGTTTCCACTGGAACATAACGTGCCACCCATCTTCCTCTTCTTCTGGGCAAAAGAGCGAGCAATCGTGCCCAAAACGGTGGAGGTATCTTTGATCTACCTTTGGTGATGTTGCCCCACCTGACTTGCCAAAGTGCTGTAGATGTTGCCCTCTCTTCCTCCTTTACCCTCCTGGTAAGTCAGGTATCCTGTCGGCTTGCGATGAACCTAATGTAAATCCTTCTTTGGCGAGGGTGTTGAGCGGTACTATCTCAGCTTTAACCCAAGCTGCTTCCTCCGAAACTAGACGAAAGATTCCTTATTCCTTTACTATGAGTGCTGGAGCAGAATGCAAAAGGATGGAACTTTCCACTCTGGATAGTAAATTTCTCCTTCAAATACAGGCCCGCCGATAGGCAGCATCCGGGAACGTTGTAAGTTAAGTCCGCTGTTAAACTTAGAACCTCAGAAGATAGTAAAATTAATCACAGAAGGTCCATCAGCTCAACGTTGCCCAAGTCCTCCAGCTCCGAGAAGAAATGTCTGCCAGAAAAGTTTTGACGAATGGATTCAGAGTTGATGATCGTCTGTTTGGACGATCGATAGCTTCATCTTCTACATGTTTCCTTGAGAAACTGATTGGAGCTGCTATAAAAGGAAGGGCCCATCCATAAGTTATCCTTAGGTATAATTTTAGCAGTGACTTCGGCTTGAAAAACGCTGCAGTCGTCGTTTATTCGAAAGGAGCGGTTTATTCATATGGATTCACAGTAAACTCTGGCTCCTGTACCACTGTCAGTCTTAGAACCGTCGGTATAGAATGCCAGCTCTTTTTTCTTCTTGGTTCTCCAGTTCTTCCCGTAATTTCTGTCAGGAATTCTTGCATCGAATCTCCTTTTAAATGTTAGTATCGGGTTCATGTGATCAGTTTCCGTCAATCTACTGGTAGTCTCCCATGATATTCCATAGAAGTGGTCCAAGAACTGACCCCTGAGGAACTCCTTCGGTAATATTGTAGTGTTTAACTTTCGATATCTCAGCTTCCTGTTGGTAATGTAGTCCGTGACTAGCTTTAGTAGATACTCTGACGCATTCATTCTGGCCAGTGATCTGCCGATACATGTCCAGTTGGCAGAGTTAAAAGGGGTTTTTGTCGTTCTGCCTCCTCTATTGGTAATTCTATTCTTCTTTAAGCAAATCCACTCTATCGAAGGACTCACCCTAGCCTTAAATGCGTACGTTTTAACATCCTAGCAAAAATTCCCTGAAAACTTTCGTAATAATTGCATTATTTTATGAAAATTACCCTCAGCCTCTTGCAGACATTTAAACAAATATCTAGACCTCTCTCTCCACTTGAAACAGACAACAAGCTTTTTACGCAAATGGATTGACATAGGTCCTTCTCTTCTCCATTGCCTGCCCCATTGGGAATCAGTCGCTCACGTCTTTCTTCCTTCTTCCTTCTTCTTCTTTTTAATCAAACAGAAATAGTTTTAATGCAATTCGACGAGACTTTTGACGAGAGTTGAGTTTATTTACTCGCTTGCTCCCTTCCTCATCATCATCGTGAGCCGAACCAAATTAAAGGAGATTTTCGGCAAAGTTAAATGGATACTTTCAATAATTGCATTACCCCGTTCATTTTTCTTTCCGGGGAAGTACAAGTGTCCCTTGGGGAATATCCTCTCAACGAGCTTGTTTCCTTTTTTTTTTTTTGTTCCCCATCGAGTGAGATCCAAGAGCTCCGCTTGGAGTGATTTTTTTTTTTTTGTTCTTTTGTTTTTCTTAAAGATTTTCAAGAAAAAGCCAAAGATGATGATGCTGAATCCTGAATCCCGAATGAAATTCATCCTTCTGATGAAATTTATTCCTTCAAAAAAGAAAAGGAATACCAAAAAGGTGGCAGAGGGTGTTGTATAAATTTTCGCCCGAGTTTAATTTCGAAAAAGACAATTGAAATGTTACGAAAAAGGGGGCGGGTGGGCGGGTGGCAGATTCCTTCCATGGAATGAGGATACTTCTGAGAAAGAGAAAATAATGTTTACTTATAATGACGAAAGAATAGGCCTGTACAGGTGAGTGGAAAGAAAGAAAGAAAGAAAAAAAAAATTCAAATTCAAATTCATGCCCGAGAAAAAGGAGTAACAAAACGAGAACGAACAAGGCAATGATAGCGTGGTGAACGCGAAATTAAATTCCCTTCCTTTCGACTTTTGTTAGGGCCGTAAAAATTTATTTAGTTCTTCAAAGGTGTACATACAGATAGAAGAATCTCTCTCTCTCAGGATTGGATCATCTTTGTGACTTTGTAAAGGGCCGACACAAGGGGAGTGTAAATTGGTAAAGGAATAGCTATGCCCTTTAAGTGTGAAAATTGCCAAATTCATGCCGTAAATTGCCGGATGCTGCTTCACACTTTCGAAACGAAACCCCCACACGCTTTTGCACAAATTAAATCGTTTTAATGCTAAAAGGTGGCAAGCGGAATGCGCGCCTTTGGTCTTTTAGTGTGTGTGTAGCAAGAGCCAATAAATTTTGCCACTTTATCAGAATTTATTTTATGATTTTTTTGGGGAATATCCTCTTCAAGTCGAGAAAAAAGGGCTTATGGCTTTTTGAGTTGGTGTTTTGCTAGAAATTGCAATTTCGTTACCAATTTAGTTGGATGATAGATGGGGTTGGTTGGTTTATTCAGACTCACTCGCACTCGCACTCGCACTCACAGTGAGTTATGAGGTAATTTTATGGAAATCAACAGGAATTTTTACATTTTAATTCCCGGTCCAGAGGTTGATTGAGCTCTGAGTTGATTCGAGAGGAGTTTTATTGCGTTTTTATGGGTCGAAAACGATTGTTTTCGAAGTTCGTTATTTACTAAGTGTATTAATTTTATGATGGTATTCGTGGAATGTGAAAGGGATTGGAGGTTGTGGAATCTACTTTGGACTGCTTTACTCTCGGATATTTGTTAGATGCTGTGCCAAATATTGGAGGACCTTAACAGAAGAAGAGACGACGACGATCATGCTTTGAATACGGCTCATAAATATGGGCTACTGCCATGAAGACGAAATAGTGTAGAAGGAAGAGGGAGACCTTCTACCAATAGACCAATAGACCATCTTCTCGTTGAAAAAGCCGAACGAATATATCGCTCCAGCTGGACAATGATGTCGACAGTTTTGAGGCGAAATCATACTGCTGTACCATCAAGGATAAGCACCGAAGAATGGGAAGAAAGATGGTACCATTCTGACAAAGGCATGGGAACACATAGATGGAAGCAAGGAGGGCTAAACTTCTACTTGACACAGAGGCTTGCTGGCCATGGATGAGTCAGAGCCTGCTTCCACGGATTTGGACATGAAGACCACCCCTATTGGTAAACGTACACAGAAGTAGTTGAAACATCAGGTTCACGATATCGTGAGGATCGTAACCTGATAACAATAGAATGGTCCACAGAGAACATCACCAGACAGACTCTGAGCAAAGAAAAAGTCTGCTCAGGACTTAGCGCAAACAAAGACAGAAGCGACAGCAAAGAAAGCCTTCAACACGAACCTGCGGAGTTTACAAAGCCTTGGCCCCCTCTTGCGATGAACTGTTTGACGGCAGTGTCGCAAGGACCAGGGGTAAAAGGAAGAAGGGTTTATTGCGTGAAAATTAAGCCAACACTGTTACTGAGTACAAGCTCTGTTTCGAAACCACCGAGGTTGAGTTCATGGAAGCAACCACCATCAAGGAGCTCGTTAAGTGTCCTAGCAAGTTCGCTGCTGCTGCTACCCAAGTTGCTGCTGCAGATGCTCCAATCGCCGCTGCCAAAAAAACTGTTAAGGAGGAATCCGAAGAGGAGGAGGACGATGACATGGGTTTCGGTCTCTTCGTATAAGTGGAGATGCGTTACACCAAGATCATCCGGGTACCCACCTTCAAAGCCAAAAACTGGTCCCGGAAGGCGGTTGAAAGTATTTTCAAGAATATTCTAGAAAATAAAAGGACTCCCAGTTCCCCAATTGCATTATCCCCTATCCAAAGAAAGGTTTCCAACTCAATCAGATGAAAGAGAACGCACTGAAGAAACCGAAGAACCAATAGTGTGAATTACACACTGCGCCATCTACGAAAAACTACCCCATTTGCCTTGCAAGGATATGTATGAATCCTAATAAACGTCAAAAGCCTGTGTCCCTTTGCTCATTTCGTATCTTGCAGGCCGGCGAATGCGAAAAAGAAAGTGCAAAAGATAATCGGCTTTTCCTCCAGAGAATTGTGAATAACTGAGATTCAAGGATTCGTCGTCGTCGTCGTCCATAATCGTTGTAGTCATCATCATCACCATAATCGGCAGGCAGGCAGGAGTGGTGCCAACCAACAATGCAAAGGATCTCCACAATTGTCGCTCCCCATTGTACGAGTACCTAACTGAATATTATGTGTACTTCGCTGGGAATTTTTCCTTTTCTCTTCTATATTTTTTTTACTGTATTGTGACTTTTGTAGCCAGTTAAATGAAACAAAGGACATCTGTGCGAAATTGAATTGTCCCCAAGCCATATCTGTACATTTCCATCTCTTGCTCTTACTCCACGCCAGGTTAACTACCACTAACTGCATTAAAATTGGGTTGTGGGGTGGGAAAGGGAAACCCTATGGACATTTCTCAGAGGATATACTTTTTGACCCATGAAATGAGTTTTTGTGTCTGTCCCGTCCTAAACTTTGTTTTTTTTTTTCTCAAAATGAAATTACTTATTTTGTGCGCCTGCCGCTGTTCGGAAGCTTGGAAGCGGATTTGTACTTTTGTGTATTATTATTAATTTGTTCGTTTCATTCAGTTGGGGAGGACATTCTGCTGCCACTTCCAATTGCCACACTCAGTTTAAATTAATATGCGAACGAATGTGTGGTGGTCCGGTTTATAATCCGCCCGTACACTATTTTTGCTGAGCCCCAAGTTGGCTTATGAACACAAAAAAAGAAAAAAATTAAAACGAATAGCTTGCAATGAGAAAAGTTCCTTTTTTTGGGAAATTTTTTTTTTGTGGGTTTCCCCACCACGTAAATGCGATTATGAATGAGAAATGTGCGGCAGAGAGAGAGAATACAGAAAAAAAAAATTCAAGGGAGACATGAGAAATTAACGAAATGCAAATTTTAATTAAGATAGTTGTGAACTTATAAGCCGAAGAGCGGCGAGAGAGGGAGATGGCAGAAAAAATGTTTCATGATACTAATTTGGGATCTTCTTAAATTTTTATATGACAAAGTGCGAGGACTTTGCGCCTCGTTTTTTTACTGCCAGATCGTGTGAATTGTGCAGGTTATTTTGAGCGAGGATTTTTATAGGCTTGAGGGGATTTTTTGGTATAAATTCGGCATACAGATGTGCAGACCAGTGGCTAAAGACCTAGTCTTATAACTTCAATCATTTTGCTCGATTTGCTCGCCACCTTTATGTCAGTTTGGGCCCATCTCTTGGGGCCACCTAGGGGTTTCTTTTTAAATTATAGGTTGTTTTGACACTAACAGGTGTTTCTCGCTAGAAATCATGACAGAAAGTCAGTATCGTACTTCTGCGGAACGAATTTACACTTGAAATACGTTGGGAAATATTGAAAACTTATGTCCTAAGTGAGTGCTGTGTAGCCCAAAGAGTGCGTTTTTTGAAAAGGAGTTTTGGCCGAAAATGTTGTGCAAAAAGTTCCTGAGACTGGTATGCTAGTGGACAACACTCATGGCACATACGAGAATGTGGCTGCTGTAGCCAAGAGTGTGAGACTCAATTCACGAACATTAACTCGCCGTCGACAGCTCAACATTTCACTCTCTAGCCTGAGGAGGATTCGGCTCAAAGATCTCGGATTATACGCTTACAAGGTTCAATAGACGAGGCAATTGAAAGCTTCGCAGTTTGGGCCTTAGAACAGCTTGAATTGGACAACGATTTTGGGCGAAAAATCATCTTTTTTGACGAGGGACATTTTCATCTCAGTGGCTACGATTTGACCACTTTGTGGGGAACCGTGAAGGACCTATGTTGTACAAACAACCCGGAAACAATTCAAGCAGTCCGTAAGCTACAGCTCGAAACCATCAACAAGGTCTAGGAAAAATGGAGTGACAGAATGCGCTACTGCGACGCGAACCATTCCATACAAATCAGACAGTGGATTTGATGAATTTCCAGATGTGCATTGGAGAGTTCCTCCAGATCATTGAGGAAGTGTTTCCCTTGGAACTTATACCTTAGATGTTTGTGCTTGGGGCATAGGAAGTGGAAGTGGATTGTGTCCTCAATCGATCCTCAATCACCACAGCCTCTGCAGAGTTCCTCTTCCTTCCTTCGTAGTTTTTCCATAGCATACCGCAGAGAGTTGTGCCTTGTGATGATACCCACGAGTCCAGTTTCCCAACAAGTCCTTCGTTTCTTGCTTTGTCAAGCGTGGGCCATAGTTTCCTTGTAACGACACAGGTCTCTATGGATCTCCACCTGTAATCTGTCTCTTTCGTTGCTTATTTTCCTGCTTGAAGCTTAAGAGAGCAAGGCGGGATGTACACAGATGAAGGAGTTGGTTCTGTGGTCGAAGCTGAGCCGTAGGCTCTCTCGGCCCAATTCAATCTTGTGCTGCTTGAATCCTTAGCAACAACAGCTCACAACCTTTGATTTCATTTCAACGGCTAGCCTGGCTGTCAGTAAAGAAGGTACAAATTGGCTTAGTAATTCATCTGTTAGCTAAAGTTAAACATCCTTCAACATTATTTAACAACACGCAGCCCTCACAAACTCACAAATCACTGCATCTTCATTCAAGTGTTTAAATTAATAACGCAACCTTTCCCACAGCTCAGTAATTCATCCTAATTTAACTCCTTCGTCAGTCTTATTGAATTTTCCACTACGAACAACGAACAACCAAAACTGTTAACCTCCTCTTCCATCTGAGTGCGTAAAATCTAAGAAATCCTACTCTCGTTCTCTAGCTACAACCATCCATCATCATAGCATCGCTCTCATCTATCTGTCTATCTGAAAAATCTTCTCCAGCTACTCCTTCCTCAATCTTTTGCTGAACTTGCAAATTAGTTGTTGAGGCGCAAGAATCGAAAGTAGACGCAAAGAGACGACGGCGAAAATATCCTGTGCGTATATTTTCGAAAAGTCTCCTTGTGGCATATTAAATTTAACTACCGAACGATGCGATGTTGATGATGACGACGCCTGCCCCGGAGTAACTTTTTAATACATAAACACCGCCGCCGTCGCACACGGATTAGAGGAGAGTTCCAAAAGAGAGAGCACAACCAAATCAAAAAAAAAAGAAAAGAAAAACTGAAAATAATTTTCTAAGAAAAGTGAGGAGAAGCCTTTACAAAGACGTAACCTAACGAATTTTCCGCCGTTTCAGCGAAATGCAAGTTTACCCTAGCGAGGAAAAACTCCTCCTCCTCCTCCGCTCTATGCTGTCGTTCCTCTAATCTCTATAAAGTGCTTCGCTTCGGTGTGTGGCGGCAGCAAAGGCGGTAGCAGCGGATGTACGCTATTTGGCGTATGTGTAGTCTAAGATCAAGCCAAGTGTAACTAATACGCCTTTCCCCAAAAAAAGAGGTTCTGCATCAGAGGAATCTTGACGGAATCTTAGTTTAGAGAGAGGAGACTCTATATATCATTTTCTTCTTCTAACAGATTTTTTTCTTCTTCTTCTTCTTCATCTTGTTTTCTTTACATCTTTTTGCAAATATTTTTATTTTTTTTTTTTTTTATTTGAAAATGTTGATGTGCGGATAAAGTTTTTCGGTACTCTGACTGGTAGGATGCACGCCTAAGCCTTTTGAGAGGAGTTTTTCAGGTTTGAAATGGGATTTTATGGTATTTTATTGGGGATAATTTGATGATGACGTTACGCTAGGTGCTGAGATTAAATTGAAAAATTGTAAAAAGTTTTTCGCGAGATATGAAAAGTTGCATATTTTTTTCTAAAAAATGTTTACGCTGCTACCACCCTAGTGACTGCGGCGACAATTCTGTGGTGTTTTCGTCCGGCCTTTGGGCAGCTATGGTGATAGGGGCCTGCTTCTTTATATGTGACGCAAGACCTCTGCGGTTTCGTGGCCAAAGTTCGAGCTTCGGATAACTCCTTTGCTCTGGTACCCACTGAAAAGGCGGCAGGCTTCGGCTTGACTGTGGCGGCGGCATTTTCTCTAGTTCTGGGGGCCGATTTAAGTGAAGAACTCAACTTACGCTTCTCTTAATATCTGTCAAGCCGACCAATAGGTTCAGCGATGCTTCTGGCGTCAGGAAGGAAACAACTTCCTCTTTTGGCACGAATACGTTTGAGGCTAGAGCCTCAGACATGACTCGTTTTGTCCCATTCGCCGGCGCTTTAATCGACGGTAAACGTCATGTGAGGTAACTTCTCGTCCAAAAGTCTAAATCAGTGCATTCTCCAACTGGTCGTAGCTTATAATGCCCAATGTATTAGAGAGTTCTTAAGCGGTCTCCCTCAATAACCTTCGTTCGCCCAGGCACTTATATTCGTTGGTAAAGCCTCGTGCTTCGGTGTACAGTTCAAACTCATAGAAATCCTTAGCGCTAAGAGTGTTGAAAGCGTCGAAATTTACATTTCTGCAGTCATGGACAGTGGTGACTAGCAAAGCACCCTCCAAACTCTGGATCTCCTGTTGGAGCTTGAATACTTCTCAACGTATGTGCAGAATTTTCAGTTCTGCTTCCAGCTTGGCTACGTGTGGGCGAAAAAGTGTATGCTCTACGTCAACCAACCGAAAACAGAAGTGATTCCTTTCATCTAGGTCTTAAGACTACTGTGAAATCTTCGAATAATAAATGAGCGTCCAAGCCTGCCTCCAATCATCAAACTCATCCTGGCATATGGATCTCAATAGCTTCGTGATCAGCAGAAGAAAACCAATCTCAGGGAATTGATGAGACTCAACTGAGATCGTTGAAGCCAGACTCGCACTGATGTCATAAGACCTGTGTTCAAAAGAATCATGTGCAACGCAATGTTGAGAGGAGAGTTCCTGTAGAGCTGACACAGTCCTAATGGCAAAAGAATCATCCCTAAGGAGGACAGTGTATAAACGGCGAACCCATGAAGCTAGACGAAATCTCTATTGTCACTGATGGGTTCAGAACGAACGGAAGACTGGGCTCGAAAATTCATCCATCAGATAAAGAAGTCACAGAGGAAACTTGACAATTAACTTTGAGGCGTGAAATAGGGAATCGATCCGATGGGCAGTAATGAACTTATTAGCTCTGAATGGTATTCAAGGATGCGGAATCCTACTGGCACACAAAGGTTGCAACCAAAAGTCATAGCAGCAGTCAATAGGCACGAGGAAACACACGAACTAGCAATCAATGAGCACAAGACATACAGTTGACTTACAGTGTGAAGGAGAGAATGGTCTTCTGGACAAAACGCGACAAGCCAAATTTTTCTTTGCTCTACACAGGTTATAGTTATCTCTCTTCATAGAGAACAATGCCAAGCACAAGCACGAAATAAGGTTGCAGGGATTCGTGTGTAGGCTACATCTAGGATGACTTTTGCTATACGAAATTCAGTTTAAAGCACACACACTCTCAGTTGCACCTTTCCACACAAACTTATGAATATATTACTCTCGACCTCCACCAATACGCCCCAATATTTAAATCCAACCTCTATTAAAACTGGGTCAGTGAATACTAAGTAGTTCGTGAGAAGAATTCCCAAACGGGCTAGCGGAAAAGGAACTCTCAAATGTGTTGTCAATTAATTTTATGTAATATCCTTTCAACGCTATTAACATTTTTATGTGCCTCCATTAAGACGCAGGTTATGGCTCACAAATTGATATTAACAGCCGGCCATAACAACTCTAATTTACATCGTCTAGCCCCCGTCTGCCCATCAACTTGCCAAAAACAACATCAGCCAGCAACTCAGCGACGACGTTTAAGCATGCAAATTAAGCCATTAATATGAATCATCACACACACACAAAAAAGGAGAGAAAAAAAGGCTATCCCCCAGCAGCCAAAAGTCCGTCCAAACCACCCACCCACCCACTTGTTGAGCTCAGCTCTTGAACAGTCATGTAAACTAAATTGTTAACAACTCTCTTTAGGACCGATTCACTTCGCACCGAATGACATCGTAAAAAAACGAAACGTAAACCCACCGAGGACCATTCACGGTCGAATCAAAAATTTAAGTGGCATTATTATTATTATTACATATACAATTTTTTTTTATTGGCCCCCCCACCTTCCCACACACAAAAGGACAGAAAGGATAATACGACGAGTTTGTTTTTTTTTTTTGTTACCCATTTTTTGTTTACCCAAACAATCGAATCGGTTTCTTTCTTGTTGGCAATGTCATTATTTTTAAGGACGTTAAAAATGTTGCCACCAAAAAAGGGTGACCCTCTGGGGAGCCCATACATCGGGGAGGACAGTGTGCGGTGCCTACAACAAAAAAAAAAAAAGGACTAAAGACAAATTCTATTATGTTGGACTAAATCAATTTCTATTCATTGGGTTTTCGATCATTTTATTGAGAGTCAGAGGATTACACAATCAGGAACAGGGATGTTCTTATTCTCCACACAAAAAAAAAAAGGATAATGGTCACTAACTACCGACCTCCGCTTAACTCTTTTGAAAATACAGACGGAGCATGAGGAGGGACTTCATTTTGAACAATTGACAAAATGGACTAAAGATTTTTTTTTTTTTTTTGCCGAACAAAAGGATAACCAAACCGAGGCAAGGGAAAGAAAGAAAAAAAAAACTGCCAGCCAAGAAAGTGATATAATTGGAATCCATTGTCCAGAAATTTAACCTCTGTCGAACACAATCAGCCAGAAATTACATCCGCTCTCAAAGGAATCGAAGGAGTCATCACAAAGTCAGTCTCAATCTCTAGACCTGGAAAAAATCCCTTTGACTGCATTTGGAAAGTGCCTAACTCTACTTTAATTAGTTGTTTCAGTTCAAATCGCATAAGTGTCTTCTTGGCTTTATTTACTCAGGCACATAACTTATTTTCATATCCTTGCTGCAATAACACAGACAAACCAACCAAACCCTTCTAAGGACGAGGGTTAAACTTTCACAAATTCATTGATTGGCTTCCAATGATGATGACGATGATGACGATGGATGAGGATGATAGATAGCAATATTCTCCCATCTGCATACCATGCCAACGTCACATCCTGTGTGTATTGACATTGAATTGACTTTAAAAGCTTTAAATGTCCCATTCCCCAAAGGCCGCAGCTATTTTCTATATACTATTACTTCTATGTAATGTTGCAGTTCTGGTTACACACTTTAGAGCTGGCTGTAGGTAGTATCGTTAAAACAGCTTAGGTTTCATCATCAGTCGAAACCTTAGCAAATAATTTCAAAAACAAACACTGACGGGTGATGCTGATGCTGATGCTGATGCTACACAACACAGGCTGCTGCTGCTGTTAGAGCGCTCTTCTGTGCCTTTGCAATAGCACACTTCGATGTTATCCTTTGCGGCAAAAGCGGTGCACCTTAAAGTTTACCCCCCAGCCCGTCCAACCTCTTTTCTCTGTCTACTTGGAATGAATGAGAAGAGATCACTTCAAGTTCAACTCAAACAAAATGTTTTCCTTTATATTTTCCCTGACTGAGTTTTCTGTGGGAGACGAGGATACACTACTAGAGATAGTAGTAGAGATGCACAAGACGAAGATGAATAACTAGAGTCAGGATAAAACGTAAATATGTGCTGGAGTATTATGGTGTTGTTGGTTTTTTGTTGAAGTTGAATCGGGTGCTGCATCCTTTCGTCACCATTAATAAACAAGAACGGAACGGTATTCAAAGGTGGCTGATGCTTAACTGTGTGTTTGTGTCTGTGCGAAAGGATAAATGCGATCAGTGGGATTTAACACCCTAGACAAATCCTTTTTTTTTTTTTTCTTCCAAGTGGAAATGATATTAAAGGTGTTTGTGTAGGACTTTGGCTAGAGAGTATACATATGTGTGTGACTTTGGTGAGAGGTATTTCGTGTCAAGTTTGAAAAGTGGTGTGTAACCGCAGGCAGAAGAGGCTTGTGTCTTTTCAAGGGCAGCTTGGAGAATTCTTCTTCACTTAACCTTGATGACAATCAACTAACCCTCTCTAGGTATAGTAGTACAAGGAGGTATAGTAGTACAAGGAGAGAAACACAATAGCTGGACAAGTATCAAATATCAGAGGATAACAGTTGATTCCTCAAGAAATCCAAACTGAGGAGGAGGCTCTAAAGGTAGTCTGGTCACGCCGAAACTATAGTAAGAGTCAAAGACTGTCAAATCTACTTCTTGTAATTGGAACTCTAATAAGGGAACTGACTTCTAAAAGGCATTAGTAAAGAACATACAGGACTAATAGATCTCAGTGTAAATACTCCCTTCTCACAAATACAGTCAAATGCTCTAAGTCTGAACCTTCTCTGAATCGTATGTTTCGTCCTTTCTTGGATTCATCCTCTAAGTTAAAGCTCTCTCTAACTCTGTCGCTGGAATCTCTGGTCCAAACTACAAACTATCTATTCCTTTAGGATAAGCAATCACAATCTTTCAGGCAGAGGTCTTTGCTATCAAGCTCTGTGTCAGAGAATTCATTAGAAGAAACCCCCGTAGATCACATACTAATTTGGGTCCCTGGGCATAGGGGCATACCTGGCAACGTAGCCGCTCAAGAGCTTGCCAAACAAGGTGCTCAGGCTCCATTCATTGGTCCTGTTTGTGGCTTACAAATTAACCAGATAAAAATAGAGGTCAATGGATGGAAACGCCAAGGAATGCTCACTCACTGGAACTCTCAAAAAATAGAACACAGGACATCCTCTCCATGATCAAACACAAAGCCAAGCAAATCACCGTCTTCCTAACTGGTCATTGCTCTCTCAATTATCGTCTCCAGAAAATGTGCCGTGTCCAATCGGACACGTGTCGTTTTTGCCTTGAAGACACAGAAACAACTCATCATATGTTGTGTGAATGGCCAGCCGTAGCTCAGCTGAGAGTTAAGCACTTTAACCAACGCTTCACTTCACCCTCTGATGTCTCCTCTGCTTCAGCTTAAAATGTCTTCAGCTTACTAGGGAATAGCACAAAAGATCTATCCAGGTCGCAGTGCTTCATAGACTTGTCACCTTCTCTTATCTCCCACTAACCTCTCTGTTGCTCTGTGTTCTTATATCATGTGGATATTGATATCAAAGGAAATTAAAAGACTGACGAGCTTGCTCGAAAAGACTCGACACTACACTAATTCCGGGCCATCCCTTTTGTAGTATCCTAGCCACTTCCACACAGCTGTAAATAGAAGTTGCAGCCAACGATTGAACCAACAGATTCTGGGTTCATTTGGTGACTTGTGTAACGACCAGACAGCAACGGCCGCCGTACAGGAAGACGAAATCATCTCCTTTGGTAAAACTAAGCTATCAAAGCTCATGGTTCGTCTCTGGCGAAAATTCCGGCCATTGCACCATTGGCTTTCAGGCGGAGTGACTCGATAGGCTGCATAATGAGTATAGTAGAAGTTGTAGGCATCCTAGTCGATCCGTCCAAAGAATGAAGGCTCTTGGTAGTTACTTATTCTTGGACCTGGAGGTGCTTAAGCAACGTTGAACCTTCGGAGATTCGGGAGTAGCTCAGGGCAGTGGCAAAATCATCTATCTATTGAGCTGATCCTCATCGGCTATGAGAAGGTTTCCATTAAGACTCCTAACTCTCAGTCATCAAAATGTGCCTCCTTTACGGTTTATTCGTATTAATACTCGTACATAGGCGGATCAGTAGGAAGGTAGTAAAGTGACAAGGTTATGATCCTTCTGATACTTCGCTGTATAAACGGCCCGCCATTATTATTGGGTAGATTAATAGGCATTTTCAGTTTACAGCCACAATTTGCTCCAAAATTATTCTAACTCCACACTGTACTGCTCTATTCAAACATTACAAAACCTTATCCTCGAAGCCTTTACTAATTGTGTACCTCATACTACCAAATGTTAGTATTTTGGCGTAAAGCCTATAAAAAGAACTCTCTCTTGGCTGTGCCCCAAATTGAATATAAAAAGGAACCACTCAAGATCTAACTGCATGCCACTTGTGTTCCTCCAATTTAATACTTTCCTTAGCTTTTGAAACTGTTTTTTTTTTTTTCATCTTCTCCGCTCCTTCAGTGCTCATTAAAGAACGAATTTTACTTAGGTAGACAGCAATTGAAAATCATCTTCTTCACCAGGATATCAACACTTAATGTGGACGAGAAAAAACTCACAAAAAAAATTCCTGTCTACTTCTAATTGAAGAGGGTGGATACTATTAGTGCAGGAATGCGGGTGTTCACATGAGTGTCTACCTATTTTGTGTCCTCTCTCTCTCTGTATTGAATGGTGTTTTGTAAAAAAGAAAGGATCAAAGGCCAAGATGGCGAACATTACAGCGGCGGCGGCAATGTGCATACAGCAGACGAACGATGAACAACCTCTCGTAAGTTAAATGTAAAACGAAAGTGAGGTTGAGGAGAATTTCTTTTCAGTTACCAGCATCGTCCTCTGGAACTCTAAAAAAAAAAAAAAGGACACTCTTGTCGGGTTTAAAAGGACGTCGGCGAAGTATTCATTAAAATGGCATCGAAGTCTAATTGCCACTCACATATTACAAGGCGATGACTCTTTGTACAGCAAGAGGATGAAAGTGACAGGACAATTTTCATAAAAAGCAATTGCCGATGGTGTGTTGTTAAGTGCAAGGATATTTAACGTGTTTCCTGTTTTCATTTGGAAAGAATAATAACGGTTAGAGGGGGATGAGTACTTAAGCAAGAGATGTTTATGAGAACTTTCAGTCCAACTGTTTCAAATTATTAAATTTTATTTCTCCACATTAAGGACTTCATTTACAGACTTATCCCAATATATCTGCCAAAAACAATTCATCTTACGCCTACCACTTCTCCTGTAACAAAAAAATACAACACAAGAGCATCCTCCTCTAAAGACAAAAGCACCAAGGAGCAAAGCAAACCAAAAGGAGGCAGCAAATCCTCCCATCCCCAGTTTCCTGCAATCTTATTCCGTTGAAACTATTCCAATATAAAAAGATGAGATATTTACTTTAACGCTTGAATGCACCTTTTTCTTCGTCTAAATGAATTTGCAAGGACGAACCAAGAATAAAGGAAGACAAACTGAGGGAAGAAGCAAAAAAACAAAAAGGATATCGCCAAAGAACACAACTAGACGAAGGAACACACACATAATCCCACCACCGAGTGAGTGAGAAGTTAGCAAAAAACGTGTCCAGGCGCAGATAGGGAGCGGCCTTCTTAGAACAACGTTCCCGACTTATGCTTTTGATACATCGTCGAGGACGGCTGGGTCTTGACTTTTATCGTGTTTTCCCGTCAGTTGTATCCGTTTTTCCTTATTTTTTTTTTCAGTCTTTGCTTCTACCACGTCTTGTGTGCTCGCCTTCGAGTTCATGTCGTATTTGCTGTGCAACTGTGCGGGGAAATTGATTCCCTTCGGGTCGAGTTCTCACTCGTTGAGAACTGCAAGAAAATCTCCTGTGCATCGACACTGTAGGCTGGTCGGTCTGGTGGTCTGGCGGTGCACTGTCACACGAACAGAAAAAAGAAAAACTGAGAAAGGATTTTAGAATTTGTGTCCAGCACACATCGTCTTAGGCTGGCTGGTTTGTTGCAGTTGCGATTTTTAAGTAGAGACCATATATCAGGATCTATGTCATTGTAGTCTAATGCTTGTTCGGGCTTTGGTCGATGTCCAACTTTTTGGTATGGGCTTTTGGGGGTGGGGTGCTTGTACGTGCGGTTACCTACGAGCGGAAGGTCGAAATGATTACAATCGCTGTGAAATGATTTCCTTCCTTTTTGGGTTGGACGAAGGACTTGCCTTCTTCTATGGTTTCTCTTTCCCCTTATGTCTTGGGGAATATCATGATGAAGCAGTTGTGCTCTGACAAAATTATGTATTATCGACCCTTGGTCAGATTTTTCCTTCTTAAGTAAACAGTTTGCTCCAAGTTCCATATAACCTTAAATTGTTTTCAACATCAAAGCGAAATAATTACCCAAAAATCGATAAGTGAAACCGAAACAAGAGTTCAATAAATGGGACCAAAAATCCAAAGCTACAAGGTCACCCGCACCAAAGTGCAAAGAACTTTTCCGAAAATAGCTAACACTCTAACCAAACAACATCCTTTTCAACTTTCCGAAAATTCAGCCATCACCAGTGGAAAAGCAGCTCCAGGGCGAGCATCAACACCAGAGCATCATGAATGAACTCACACCATGCGTCACTCACGTCATTTGGCTCACACGGTCCCGCTGATGAAGTGTAATGATTGAATTTTCATTCGCAAAATAGCCCGGTTACATTTCCATATTTAAGCCGCCATCTGCCTCCCCCGCTGGAGAGTCAACATAGCACACAGCACCACCATCATGTTAATCATCGTCAAATCGACTTGTGAGGCTTTGACATCACATCCCTTAGCCATCGCACCGGTCGGTGGTGGGTGGTGATTATCCTCGAGTATTATAGCAAGCAACGATGGTTTTACCCTGAAAAAACAATTCTCCCCCGTTGGTCGTATGGGAATTCCTAGTCACTCTTTGCTACAATGAACGACGACGACGATCGAATCGGAACGACAAACTAAAACTCTCTCGGATACGATACGAAAGGGCTTGAAACAAGCTATAAATTCCAACGGGGCATGTGGGTGGAAGGTGTCCTTTTCCCTTTAACTTGCAACAACTGTATATGTATGTGGACGAAACAACGACGACGAATTGCTGCGATGATTTTCCATTTTGAGTGACGATGCAATGGCGATAAAATAAATTTGCATATGAATTGAGAATTAAGGACACTTTACACACCATCGAACGGGAAGCACAGAAACAGCCGATGGGCGAAAATGGCGAGTTTATAAACAGGACTAGAGGCGGCGGCGGCGGCAAGGGGAGTGCTGTCGAACAAAAAAGGGTTCGCCGAGTTGGTACTATAAAAGAAGAACGAACAAAAAATAAAAAGGATGTGCAGCTACTACTCGTTCGTTATTCATTTAACTTTTAAACTCTGCATAATTTGCAAGGATTAAATTATAGTCATGGTTTTGTAAGGGGGTGTAGCCAGGACATTGTTTTGAATATACTATAGGAGAGGTTTTTTTTTCTTTTCTATTTTGTGTGTGTTCCTTGAGGCTATGAGATTGGATTTTGTTGTCTTAGTTGATTACATTCACCCTGGTGGGCACACATAAATCAATATGTGGAGACGAACCAAAAAAACAATACAAAACACCGTTCAACTATTGTCGCAATGTCCTTGTTACAGAAAGTTGAGAAATTTAAATTTATTACCACGCAGTTAAACATACTAGAGAGAAGAATGGAAGGAAACCCTCGTAAGGTCAGGTGCATTCAAATACATTTGATTGAATGAAGGATTGCAATGAGGACAGTCGATGTAGAAAAACTCCTGTTGGTCAAGTTTCTAACGAATTTATGACGCCATGGCGGCTTTTTTGTAGGTCTGACATAATTAAAGGCCATTAATCACGTTCTTATGGAGTTCTCTGAGCCTTTTTGTCTTGCTAATGGGGGGGGGGAGGGAGTTAAGGTCTCATCTCTTCATATTCTCTTCATTCAGTGTATATGAAGCAAGAGAGAGGAAACAAGTGGGTTGTTATAAGTTGCACATGTATGTTGTTAGTTGTTTATTCACATTTTTACTATGATTTCACCTCAGTGTCAGTTCATACTGACAAGTAGTGACTTGAACTTGAACTTTATTATGCTTTCATTTCAATGTCAGTTCATACTGACAAGTAGTGACTTGAACTTGAACTTTATTATGCTTTAATTTCAATGTCAGTTCATACTGACAAGTAGTGACTTGAACTTGAACTTAACTAAGCTTTTACCTCAGTTTCGCTTTCAAAATTTGTAATTTCAACTAAATCCTTATTAGTGTTCCGAAAAAATGTCTGTCCATCAGTAAGTCACCGCCCTGTAACTTTTGGGCTTTAAACATATAGAGAGCTAAGACTATGTATAAGCCCGCACAAGATGGCGGCAATGTATTTGATTTTGTGATCAATTTTTGGGGCACTTTGCATAAAGGACAAAAATATTATTGTGCTTCACATAATGAGGCATATTAAATTAAAGAGAATTTTGCAATGGTTCCATATATGTGGTAAAGTTTTGGAGTTTCTGTCAAAATTTGTTGAACGAAAAAACGTGACAAACATTTGAAAAACGTTGTCCTTGCTATAAATACGAAAAATAAGTTTAAACATGTTTCGACTTTGATCGAAATTCATGAATTATTCGCGGGAAATGACAATTTTTGTGAAACAAGTCAACAACCGTTATATACAATTTTAGTCAAAGTTAGCGTATCTTACAATTTTTCCCTAAACTAATTGAAATCTGAAATTTAAACAAAATTGATGAAGTTGTTTTCGAGAAAATCCCATTTTTGTAGAATTTTTCATAAGTAAAGTACCGTTAATAATAGGGCTAAAACGAAAATTTCAATTTACTTTCTCGAGACAATGCAATAGACCCCAGTTATGAAGTTTGAAGTAAATCAGTTCATCGGTTTAGTCATAGACAGACAGATGAGAGAGAGCCACTTTTTCGAATTGGCTAATACCTTGAGTTCACAACTTGTGCTTTTTCAGCCTCCCCTGTAAAATAAACTAGAGTAAGTATATACATATGTATAAGTACAGACCCTAGATACAAATGAAGTTTGTTCAAAACCCGTCCAATCATTCAGGCTGTCTCGTGCTGAAACAGACAAGCAAACCCACTTTTTGGACTCTTAAAAGTATATAATCTCGATATCCGAAAATTTGCACGGAAACAATACTTGCGTATTACATATTGCTGCAAGTAAAAAAAAAAACGAATCCTGATGGCGGCAATCACACATGTCGCTGGCCAACAACAAAAAAAGGACATACACTGAACTAAAAAAAAACTCGGAAACTTTTTCGCAATTAAGTTAAAAATGAACACCCATTGTAGGCGATTTTTTTCTCAGCGATCCACAATGATTTCTCAGTTACAGAACCAAAATAAAAAAAAAGGACGAACAAAATGTGTTGCTCTGGTTCCTGGTTCCTGTATTTTGTATCCCAGTTGGGGATTGCATAACTCATGCAGTGGACATTTTTAAACGGTTCCGATATCCACATAGAAAAATAAATGCGGCAACAAAAAAAAAATATATGTAAGCATTTCTAGGGATATTTGAGGATATTCGACCATTTACACAATGGATATCCTGATGGTGTGATATAAATTGAAGCGATGTCAAAATATAACGACAGTTTAGTAAAACATTTATATTCCTGGTTGGACATTCGTTTTGTATCTTTTTTGTTGATCCTTCCATCAGGATGGATTGGTTATACACAAATTGATGCGAATTCAGCAGATTTTGGAGTATAAATTTTTTATATAACACTAAAACGAGTGGGAAATTGTTCTTTTAATAAAAATCAAAGCAACAAATGTGTATTTTTCTTGTTCACTGGATTTAGGAGGTCCTTTCCCCTCTATTGCATTGCATTCTGACTGGGGCACAGATGGGGTTAATCCTTGTTGGCACCTACTTTCTGTATAAGCCTAAATAGCTTCTAGGTAATTTAAGGAATACTTCTCCCATCTTCACTACTTAACTCCTTCTTTGTGGAGTTGCCTTGAAACTGGGATCAATTCTGATCGAAAATTTTGTGTAGGAGGTCGAATTGTCGTCGTTATAACGCTTGCCTGCCGTTCAAACTCAAGAGCTCAATACCTATATCATTGCTCAACACTTGTTAAACAAAAAAGTAAGACAAAACATTATAGAACCCAAAAAAGGAAAGCAAATAGAATAGACACTAATCCCTGCCTCAAATTTTAAAAGCCTGAATGCATCCTCAATCGCTGACCGTCTTCAGACATCCTTAGAGGGAACCTATACACAAAAAAGAAAAAAAACTTTCCCCGCATTCTAACAGGAATAAATCTCCACTAAAACAACTGTATTTATGCAATCGGACATAAAATGAATTGCAAATCGTAAAATCCGAATCCAGCCGAATATAGAATAAAACAACAACGACGGCAAGGACATAGACAAAAAGAAGTGTACATATCCTTTATTTACCCTTCAATTGTTTCTATCCAATGCAGCACAGTACCACGATGTTGGCCATTACACATCGCCACAGTCAACGAGAGACTCTCGCTCCTTCATCCTTCTCAAATAGACATATAGAGAGATAAGGCAAAAAAAAAAAAAAGGATCTCCATTAAACCGAAAGAAACGAAAGTGGCATTATGCTAAAGAAGACATTTTTGTACTTTACCAAGAAGGACGACGACGACGACGACGACGACGACGAACAAAAAAGAGGGGATAACATTCATCAATAGTCCTAGCAGCAGCGTGGCGGCGCATTCAATGCAGCACACACACACACACACACCAGCCGAACAAGGATCAAAGGACTCTCGACTCTTCTCCAATTGTGAACTTTCCCAGGGATAACACATAGTCAAATCTGTCTGTTTAGCCAATAAATCCTTGAGAGCTTATATTGTATGTGAAAGGGTGGTGGACAATTTTTTTGTCTCCTTTTTTTTTTTTTGTTGCAGAAGCCTGTTTGCTTGGACGTTTTGTGTGCCATCTGTGTGGTTGGTGAAGAGTCTCCGCTGGAGAGGGTTGTGATTATTTTTAAACGTGTTTCCTTTGGTTGCATAAATCATTGAACGCACCCAATTTCAATTCATATACCGCTATATGTCACTTCAATTCTATTAAGCATATGTTATGCCAGTGCTTCCCTATGGCACATACTCTGTGACTGCGTGCAGTTAGCCTACAGCAGCGCCTGCATGCGTGTGATATTGGGAAAAAAGCGTTTTTGTTGATTTTCCATTTGGGATTATGGATGAGAATACTTTTCTTCTTACCATTCCTTGGCAGCAACCAGAAAATCATCTCCAAATTGGCCTCTGGCTGCATCTCAATTTGACATTTTTGTGGAAAAGGAATATCGTCCTCGCTCGTCCTAACTGACAAAATTGAATGTCTCTGGTGGATTCATATCGCGCATAAAAAATTCATTTGATCTTTTGCATTATGCAAATAATAAAATGGAAATATAAGGAGGCAAAAAGGAAACGGGATTGATTTTCCCTGTAAGGGGAATCCCGCCACTGTACACATTTCATTGGATTGAAGAATACTAAACGATTCGTTGAATTGGAAAAATGTGTCCTTAAATGTGCCCGAAAGAGGTGGATGGATAGCTATCTGAGGCGATACGATGTTCATGAGAGGATTGATGTTTGATGGAGTGACAGTTGGTATGAGCTATGAGGAGTATTTCAGGTGAGGAATAGGATCTCTGAAGAGGGACTGTTGCGTTTTGATTATTGACAAAAGTATAGGAAAGGTTCTAACTTGTACAATCTCAGGAGGAATTGTTTGTGGGAGAACTTGTGGTGATAGATACTGATTGAGTCTCAGATAGGCTCTGTAACAAGTGCTATATAATTTCAGGGATTTTCGACACCTTTTTAGAAAGAAGGATTAGCCTACAAAATACCAAGCTTTAGATCTAACAAGTTTATGGATCGAATGGGTTCTCAATGATGTAGACAACAATTCCCTTTTGAGACACACACTATGTACTCCTCCACATTCCCAGTAAATGGATCTAATTCAAATTCAACTTGAAACACTATTACCATCCTCGACACCTTTTTGCCTTATACTTTAAATGTCAAGTAAGCGAAAGCAATTCATTCGTAAAGAGTCCTCCAGGCGAACACTCTTCTCTCCTAACAGAAAGACTATCTCAATCCATACCATCGATAAGGGTGACCCTCATCCGAGCAGCATAGAAGGGTTGAGCCATTTAAAATTGATACTCCATTCCGCTAGTCATGTCACTTATGCAGAGTTTGCTAATTATCAATGCGAAGCTAGCACGTGAAAGTGTTTTCTGGAACGCAGGAGGGACGACAGCGTGCATATTCTTCTTGAGTGGAGAGAATGCAAATCACTCTGTGATTGATTTTCCATTTCCATCAGCTCTCTTCTCGCACACACTTAGGTACTTCATGAGTCGATAGAGAAAATTAATTAAAAAAAAAAAAAAAAAACAAGGCAACAATTAAAAGGACTCAAGTGTAATATAAATAGAAAAGACAACATTACAAAGCAATCAAAGTTCGGTAAAAGAAACTAAAACACAATGAAAATTAAGTACGACACTACACACGTTAAAATACCCACAGGACTCTCTAGGAAACACAAAAGTATTATTTAGTCCTTAAAAAAGGATATACATCACTTTGGTTAGTCCCCCAGCATCTAGTCGTCCCCCACATTTGTTCGCTCTCCTTCAAGTTGAATATGGAAAACAACAAATTTTTTGGCAGAGAAGTGTCCTTAGAGAAGATGTGTCGTCCTGCTACTGGTATTGGGTACTTTGGTGTTGGTGGTCTGGTCACCACCATCGTAACCATCAGAAAAGGGACGTGTTGGTCTTTTGGCTTTCTGGCATTGTGTGTTGTGTGTTTGTTCTTTGTGTTACAACTGGACACTGATCCTTGACAGTTGTTGGGTTTTTTGCGCGCCCGGAGGTACCTAAACAAAGCTCAAGGAAAAAGGACAGGCAAATTGATGCTATTCGAGTTTATAGAAAATTTTTGCGGTTGAAAATTAAGTGGTGCACTTTTGGTGCGATTGTGGTTTCTCTACAGGAACCAGGTGAAGTCAATTTATTTTTCTTACAAATGGGGGGGAAGGAAGGAGGGGAAATATTATTCTCTTTGTGGGTGTCGAGTGTAATTAATTGAAAGAAGTGAAGTCCTTTGTCCTGTTCACTCAGAAAGCCTTCATGGATAAAGTCCATAACAAGGGCGGAGAACTGTTTCTGTCTGTCTGTAACTGATGAGATAAAAAGACCATAAAGAGGCTAAGGCCTAGCAGCAGTGTGTATTTTAACATCTACAGCTAGGTTAGGTTGAATAGGTTTAAAAAGGGTTATGCGTTCATCACAAAACACTAGGCACCATAAGGGGCCCATCGCGATCCCTAGTCCTAGTCTATTTTCGCGCCTTCTCAGAAGACAATGTCCAGAAAGGATCCCGATCATAGTTTTAATTTGTGCTATGGTTGATCTCATGCCATAAGGCTCTGGATACCCTATGTCCCTCCAGATTAGACCATCAAATCACTCTAGCGCTTTGAGAGCATCCTGACTGTCATTGATGATAGTAATATCCTTGTTGGATGTACATCCAATGTCAAGTAGTTCTGCAGCTTTGAGCACGGCTAGAACCACGGCCTGGAAAACACTGCATGAGCCCAGGGGTCTTAGTAATATTTCTAGGTTCAAGTCCTTCGAGTAAATACCTGGTTTTAGACCCATTTGTAAGAATGGCATCTCATTCTGAACGTGAACTTCGTCAGTATGCCAGTCTTCCCTGCTGGGATACACTACTTCGTACGGAGTATCGAACTCGAGAAAACCCAAACTATCATCAGATTTCTCCTGAGTCTCGGGAATGGAGCTGTGCCCTATACTACTACCCTTTAAGAATCCTATGTTTTTGAACCTAAGTGCACTTCTTCCCGCTTGAAGTTGTATTTGAAAGTCTAGCGGCAGAAGGTCTAAGAACATTTCAAGTGCTGCAGTGGACTTTATACACAAAACGCCCATGTTAGCCAAACTCGCTAATCTTTGCCTTTAATACATCATTTGGTTGCCTTTCATCATACTACAGCGCCATACGTGAGGTTGGGTCTGACTATCGTAACCTACAGCCAGTGCATCGTGACTGATTTTAGGGCCCACTTCTTCCGTAGGTTGACCACGTCATCAGCGTAGCCGTGATGCTAATGCCCATATATCTGCAGCTAAAAGTCCATAAGGCGGAGAAGCATTCTCTCGACACTGTTCCTCATGTACGTTTGTCAAACAACTAGGAGTGAATCAAAGGCATTTTTCACACAGGCATTTAGCACAGCACTGTGCAACAAAGCATGCGACTTATTTATGATACAAATGACTCATGCATCATGATGTCCGGTAAATCGAAGAATACATCTCATATTCCTATGCTACCTTCCTCAAACTTAATAGAAAAGAAATTTAAGAAGAAATAAAGATACCCAGCAGAGCATTAAACCTCATTAAGAGCACAGCCATCCATCGTTGATGTCCCCTCCTAGAGATTTTATCCTAAGCATAAGCTTCATAGCTGACGCTGATTTGA
Organism: Chalcosyrphus nemorum; assembly: GCA_949716465.1. NCBI lineage: Eukaryota > Metazoa > Arthropoda > Insecta > Diptera > Syrphidae > Chalcosyrphus > Chalcosyrphus nemorum. Next base: position 59,670,073 of record OX454334.1, on the reverse strand, counting down.
CATTTGTTACCGTCATCATCCAGCGCCAGTCTCATGTCCCCTTTCAATATTAACTAACATTCTCAAGAAATTCCATTAGATTTAATCAGCTTAGTCCTTGCAGCCCCCATATTCCTTCAAGTCTTTGACAACAAATTTCCAATTTCCAACTTGAGCAACCAGTCAAAGTCGAGGGTCATATAAAAATACCAACCCCCCGGACCAGGGAAGACAAAAAAAAAAATCAAAGGCACATCACTCGCAAAATGCTATAACAAAACGGAGATTCTTCTCTCAAATTTCGATACAATGTACACACAAAAGGTAGGATAATCCGTTCAATTCCTCACTCCTTCTGCAATTCACCCAAGAACCCGAAACCCAAACCCCTTTATGCAACATTGCAAAAGAAAAACTAGACATTTCGTAGAGACCAAGACGTCACAAGTGGCAGGCAGGACATACAGCTGCAATAAGTTACCTTAAGGCTATTTAAGATAAATCCACATACGAAGAACAATCTTTTTTCCCAATTTTTTTTTTTTTCGTTCTTTCGTGCTCACCATAAATAGCTTCGGATTAGAGATGTATCCCGGATATACTCGTATGCAACAGCAGGAGTCAAGCCAGGATATACCGAGGGTGGTGGTGGTAGTGGAAACATTATGTGTCCAATATATTTTTGTGAATCAATGAAGCTTGAGCAGCGTATGTCGATTGGCCGGAAGGGCCAAAGGAGATAGATGTGGGTATTGTACATTTATGTGTACTTAATGTTGAGCCAAGGACGAGAGGAGGATGCCGCTGCTTTAGGAATTACGATAGCAATCAAATTAAGTTTAACTGCCAAAAGGTAGGTTAAGTGGTGGGATACTATAAGGGGAAATAGAATATTACAACGCCTAATCGCATTTAGAGGATTCTTTTCTTTATCCAAAGCTTGCAAGAAAATATACTCCTGGTTTGGTACTCAATCAAAAGAGATATTGCACTTGGAGTTCGGTGGGATTAGAATCAGGGGGAAGGATATTCAAACTGAAATGGAAACTTCTACCACATCCCATAGCCCAATTTAAAAGTTTTTCTTTATTAAGGATAAAACCACACTCAAACTCTATCCTAAGCTAAAAATCTTCAAATTATTAAATCCTTTGGACTTGTCGATCTTTCCATTCAATCGTCCTTTGAAAACCGCAGGCGATTTGTTCGGCAAAGTCAACATGATGTCTACGCATAGATTCGTCTCTGGTACATAAGTCGGCAGGATTTCCTCATCGATCCTGTAGTCATGAATGTAGTATATCCCCTTCTTCACCGGACAGTTCTTGAAGAAGTTTCCATGCTTCAGAAGATCCTCATAGATCACCTTCAAGATCGGATCAATCGATTTGGATTTCAGAAATTTGCAAAACTCCACCGTTCGGTTCACTAAAGTTGTGTAATTCCCCTCGGCCACCTCCAAGGAGATCGCATAACTCAGGCTAAGATCGTCCATCTGCTCGATCACATTCATGTGACAATCAACTGTTGTCTCGCCGGTGTTGTTCTGAATTTCGACTTTCGTCTCGATGAAATCCTTGTTCACTTCAAAGGGAAAACTTGTAAACACAACTTTGAAGGATCGCTGAAAAGAGATCAGAGTTCAAAAGTGATAATTTTTGAAGGAGTTACCCTCACCCATCCAACGGCAATGCCAACAGATAGGAGCAGCACTACGAACAAAGATACGTGCAACTTCATAGCTTTCAAAATCTAAACTGACCACCTTAATTGCAATTAAAATGTCATGAATCCGAAATGCTTTCTGATCAAATTCAGAATTAATCGATCGATCGGGATTAGGTCAGACCACTGGAGCGTATAATGACGATGACTGAACCGGAATTCAGTGCGTTTCGATACCGATCTTGGTCATCATAATTATGAGAGTCGTTTATATTTAAAGCCGATGGTTGTCTGCATTTAACTCATAATAAAGTTGATCATCCATAAATCCGCAGTTATGGCTTTTAAGATTGCTTTTATTCTTGTGCTCCTGGGATTTTTCGCTGGCCTAGGATCCGCCGAAGTAAGTTGAAAAATTTACTTAAAAAGAAAACTTTAGTCAAAATTCGCTTAGAAAATTCTTCGGTACATGCCAACGGAGTACAAACTTTGGAGCGACAATGAGATTATGAACCTCACCTTCGCGATGGATGAGAAGGTTCCATATGTCAATATAACGATGAAAGTCTTGCAGGAAATCAAAAATATGGACGTTCATTTTGAGGGTAAAATTGCCGGCAAGAAAGATCCATCGCACTATTTCAGCTTCAACGCCACCTACAATCTCTGCAACTTTTTGACTTGGAAGAATGGATCACCATTTGGAACCATCATATACGCTTACTTGAAGGAGTACGGTAACATCGTAGAATCTTGTCCAATTCCAAAGGTATGGAAGGTTTAACCAGACAAACAGAGCTTAATGCAATCAATCTTTTAGGGCGAATATGGCCTGCGACGTGTTTGGTTCCCAGAGGATCCCATTTCGTCAACTCTTCCCGAAGTTGATTTTACCTTCAACATCCAAGCCTACGCCGACACTGTGGATGGAGCCAATGTTCATAAGATGGTCATGAACGACTTTTGGAAGGGCGAAGCTCTAGTAAGGGACGTGGCAAATGTCAAAAAGAGCATGCTGTCATTATTACCAAAGATGCATATGATGGGTTGAATTTAATTTGATGAAATATATTTCAAAAGGATTAAGAAAATCCCCCACAAATTTATTGTTATCATCTTGTCAATCAATTCGTAATCCCACTTTACACTCTCTTTCTGTCAAAAGCCGAAAGTGTTGATGACATTCATAAATCTATAGGTAAAGACACAGAGCGAAAAAATTCAAATGACGACAATCCCTCTCCTTAATGACTTCTTGAGTGTGGATAAACTCATTAATCACTTGGCAAAACCTATGCATACAGACGAGCCGAGCCACCTCCTTCAAATGGAATGTCATCGTTACGTATATGCACCCGAATGTACGTATACACGTTCCTAGAATCAAAGCTATTTGTCTTTTAATAAAAATGTCATTCATCCGCGCAAAGAAGCGGCCTATCAATCTCCATCTCTCTCCATTCACAATGGCATGCATGCCATTTTACCCAGGTGTAACATCAGCTTAAGACAGACATATTTTCAATTAAAATGCCCTCGCGCGTCGCACTGCGTTTACGATAGACTTTTCAGCGCCAAATAGTCATCATCATCATCATCAAGAGAGACGGCCGGCCGGTGTGAGACTGCGCGTCGCATGACGAAGATAGAATAAAAGTTTTTTGTAAGAAATTGCAAAAACAAAGATTAAAATAACAAAAAAAAAAAAAGAAAAAAGCTGGAAAGAAAGATAAACAACACAAACTGTCTGTGACATGTGATTACAGATTCCTGGCACACAACCGGACTTGAAATATTTAACACGATTTTGTGCGAGTCTGAGTCATATAGATTCGAGTCGATCGAAGATCACGTGAAACTGTCTGTCAGAAGATAAGACGTTTCTGGGAAAACAGGATTTTGAAGGAATTTCATAATGTCAGGCAGAATTTTTTCTTCCAGGAAAAGACAAGTGTGCTTGCTCCGTCTTAGAGGTTCTGTTACGCATTGTTAGAATTTTAGTCTTGATTTGATTTCGGAAACGTAACGTAAGCTTTCGCGCCCATAATCGAAAATGCTTTTCCCCCTTAATGTCAGTTGCAGTGACAGCTGTCAAGTCATAGACCTGTTTGTTTCTGTTGCGATAGTGCAGTCTCAGCTCGTTAGAGTATTAAAAACTTATGTTTCTGGGCCAAGATTCTGAATGTTCTTCTCCTTTAATATCAGTTGCAGTGACAGCTGTCAAGTCATAGACCTGTTTGTTTTTTTTGCAATAGTGCAGTCTCATCTCGTTACAGTATCAAAAACTTATGTTTCTGGGCCAAGATTCAGAATGTTCTTCTCCCTAAATGTCAGTTGCAGTGACAGCTGTCAAGTCATAGGCCTGCTATCAAAAATGTACTTTCTCAGTAGAAAATTTGTCCTCGCATTGGATGAGACCTTCGCTAAAGCTGTTGACTCCTTAACTGTGTAATGCATACCATAGACCATAGAATCAAATGGCATTTCAAAGAGTTTCTCTTCGCTTAAAAGTTCTCAAGGACCAACGTGTTATCTGGCTACTGACTCTGGTTGAATATTTAGTAAACAGAACCAAGCTAACAGAGCCATGGTCAGCATTTTATTAGACTGTCTTCCTTTGCCAAAATAGCTCTAAATTACCATATTATCCAAACTTAATAGACAATTACTTTCGATATGCACAATAGAACTGTCAACTGTCAAATATTAATGGCATTCTTGTACTGAATGAAGAATATCTTTATATTCGATCAACAAATCTAAAAATAGCCGCCTCCACCTTAAAATTTTACGAGCTTATGGTGCATGCGTTGTCTGTGTAATCATAAAGTATTGTCTGGATTTCCAATCAAGCTGTTGCCCTGTCATTTCTGACAGTTGAGTAAAGAAGACTTAAAAAAAGGAAATAACTAAAGAGTCAACGTGTAGGTATACTTAAACTGAAAAAAAGACGAGGTGCAAACCTTGTAGATGGTTAAATGCCTCATGTCCTTGTCAAAATTTATAACACCTTAACACGTTTCTGTCAATCGCAATCCTCTTGTCTCTCGTCTGCTTTATTTTATTCGAATCGGATCAATTCGCACAAGAGCGCTCTACCTTCAAAAAAAAAAAACAAAAAAAAAAATTGATGTGACACTTGTGAACTGAATATTCATTTCAGCACCTCATAAACCGCCAATAAAAACCGCGCGCATTCAAATTAAGAGCGAACGCGCACTCTGAATAATCCCACACCAAATGGCACCCGATTGTTGTTATCCGTTGATGGATTATATCGGATAAACCAACAGTTGCTGCTGAATTATGTAAGAGAGGTTTTGTAGTAACAGATACATATACATAGCCCGGCCGGCATTCTTTGTATTTCTTGTATTTATCGTCGTGGTGTTCAGAATATTTCCGCATTTTGAGGGAAATTTAGCATGATCACTTGTAAAATTGAATACAAAATTTAGCAGCCCTTTTTTATTACAAAGAACACTATGATCTAGTTGTTATGCTTTAAATAGGCTGTGGGACTTTTTTTTGCCTGTTGTACCGAATTACGTACGTGTACAGGGTTGTTAAACAAAAAAAAAAAAAAACTTTGCTTTAGGGTGAAAACAACAAGACCTCGATCGGTTAAACATAGATAGAGATACCACAGCGACCTCTACACTATCGGAATGAAAAATTAACGAGAACTGAGTGTGTGTATCGGTTTTTAGGCGGTGTCATTGCTTATTTTGATCATGTTTACGATGATCATGTCTGCATTTGCGATTCAATTCGACACCGAATGTTGAATACTAACCAAGAACTGGAGTACTATTCGGAGGAGAAGACCCACTATCACACACCGCCTCCTGGTAGTAGAGTGTCGAAAATGATTGCCGAATAAATTGGTGGCATTTGCAAATATTATAGCCAAAATGGCTTTTATTTGCATGATCGTTCTTTTTTTATACATATATTTTTCTAGGTGAGCAATAGTGGCAATGCTTCCAGTGGGTACACGGCTAAAACATTCTGAATCCGGATTCAGATAGTTTTGAAATGTTTAGTTTTTTTTATAGCAAAAAAAAAAGTATTTTTAGAACTTTTCTGAATTTATGGTGAAAGAAGCACGTGGGCGGTAAAAAACACAATAATTCTTTTAAGAGAATACTGTAAGCTAGAACTAGATTATATTGAAGGACACGATGGACATGTACCTACTTTATGAACTCTTTCGAAGGTCAGAACTCATCGATCTAAATATGAAATATCTGAAAGGGTTCAGGACTTCTGCACGAAAACAAATGTTTAGTATCTCACTGTCCGAATCAAATTCGATCTTATAAAATATCTGCCCTAAAGCAGGGTATATTTCACGATCCATTTTAGCCATTACATGCTGACAAAGTTTCCGAGAAATTAGCCTTTGGGTTTTTTTCATTTTCGAACTATAGATTGGCAGATAACAAATTCCTTTGGAAGGCCATTAAGACCCTTTCACAAGTCAGCCAAATTTACAATGACACTCACTCAATCACATAATGGATATTTTTTTGTCCAAAAAAACTCACGTTATCACGGGTCTTAAAATTTTGTAAGACAAGCGCCTTAAGTGTCTTCACAACCGCCAGCATGTGACACATTAACGCACACGCGTTCTAATCGTAACCGAACCACATGCGCGCCTTTTTGTGGAACTCCCCAGGGACGTTCTACATAAGCCATTTGAAGGAAAAAAAATGTGTCCAAATTGAAAACAATATCACAAGAAAAATAAAATCAAATAGCAAACACGTGACAGTATAAATCAGCGCTACAACGGATGGTCAATATTATTAAATAGGCGAAACTCACTCACTCATCGCCATGTGTTTACTCCACTTTGTTTCCGACGAATTTTTATGTACAACTCACCGATCGAAATTCTAGATAACAACTGGTGTGTCCAATGTAGAATGACAATCGCGTGCAAAACCAAAAACAATAATTACGATCGACAACACAACAAATGGTGGCGGCTTTTTCAAATGCTAACGACCTTCTTCTGCGCTGCGCCACTCAGTATCGCATCTCTTTTCAAAAAGTCGTCCTATAAGTTATGCGATTTCTCAGAATGATTAATCAGACCATTTGTCTCTTCTCTAGTTCGGAACTGAAATCTGTAAGCTGTCAACGAGTTTGATAAGATCACATCAAACCGTAAAAACCAGCGCGCTGTGTTAAGGAAATTTTTGTTATCAAACGTAAATACCGCTTCGTTTGCATAAATCCTAACCTAAAACTAAATTTATTATGCATTAAAATTATTTCTGCAAATGTATGGGGGGTCCAAAAAAATAGAGTAAATGCTATCATCCCTGTTTGATAACATCCCTGTGTGCGTGCCGCCGCGCCGCCTCAACGCAGCACTTGCGCAACAGTGTCGCGGATCTATTATGTGCACCTGTTGGCTCTGGGATTGGAGTCCCATTTAAATGCAAATTGATTGCTTGGCTATCCATTTAATTATATTTGTTTAGCATGTGTTATGAATTATATCTCGCAGTCGATCAGCGTCTGGTAGAGATTATAAATGGTCACTTGAGAAGCTATATCGAACGCGCGCGATTCCAAATTGGATTGGATTCTTGGAATCGTGTCTGGGATTATGAGCTGTCGCGATACATAGCTTTTCGATATTCAATGCGAATCCCATAAATCTCAGGAGTATTCTTGTTTTCTGTTCTGATGAGTGACATTGAAATTTGGCAAAATAAAAAGACGATTTCAAATGTCCATTTGAGTGGCCTCTGTTTGTTTGACTATAAACGATATTAATGGCTATTTTAGCTCAAAAAGAACAAAGACATGGTGCCGACGATGACCTAATAGGTAAACGACTCTCTGACATCAATAAAGGTTTAGATTTTTGTTCAAAATAACACACACTAGCTCATCATCCAGCTCGAAAAAAGTATGTTGGTCAATGGTGATGTTGCGTAGTCGAGATCTGATCACCAATACAAAAAGAATCGGCGACAGAATACAGTCTTGTGGTACACCACTTTTCACCTCTCAGTCCTCAGGCTACCTTCCTCTGTGCAGGACGTAACATTTTAATAATTGCCTATTGATTAATCGGGAATGCTTCTCTTGCGTAAGGCAAGCTAGTCCAACGCCTTTTCATAGTTCAACACACCGCCTTGGTGTTAATGTGGTCGACACGGTAGAATCCAAACGAAAATCTGCTTGTGCAACTAGCTTAAGCTACAACAGGTAGCACTCAGATACCACTTTACTTTCCAAATTTCCTTAGGTTACTTTTCTCTGATCATACCCTTCTTCTACTTATCAAGAACGGTCTCAGCTTCCCCAGCTCTCAGCTGCCCAAGCTCTCAGCTTCCCAAACTCTCAGCTTTTTAAGGTCTCAGCTTCCCAAACTTTCAACTTCCCAAGCTCTCAGCTTCTTAAGGTTTCAGCTTCCCAGGCTCTCAGTCTCCTAAACTCTCTACCTACCAGCACGACGCAGATCTCAGCGATCCAGAGACAGAGCAGACTTCTAAGTACAACTAACCACGTATAAATTGGCGATACATGAACTGGAACATGAACAGTGTTTGTAAATGAGTTAGCCCTGCAATTTGTTCAACCAAGTTCATTTTCAATCCCAAACACATTCGTTGTCATGTTTCATAGAAGGATGATTCATTAAGCACGTCATTCAAAATTCTCCGAATTTCATCAAAAAACTTCAAAAACAACTACAAAAAAGCCCCTTCAAAGCGGCCGGTGTTTCATGTTATTTGAAAATTCATCCCTCGTTGCATTGAGTCAACAACCATCGGTCAAGGCTGTCCCGAATGCCAGACTGATATCTAAAAAACTGCATGTTAACGACTCGCACCACTCCTGCGCTGCTTTAAATTTCTGCCCAAACCAACCATTTCGAATATATACGATACGATATGTCATACGTCAAATTCCTAATCTAAATCCAAACAAACAAATGTCATTTTTGACAAAATTATTGACATAAACGTCGCTCCGTCCACTTCAATCACCCAGAGTATCCTTTTCTGTTAAAAATTCAAATGCCATAGCAAAGCAAAACGAAAAAAAATCTAAATTTCCAAAAAATCACGATTGGAATTCCATGGCCATGCCAATCGCCACGAATAATCTCCTGTATGCCAACACATTTTTCTGTGTTGGGTATTCCCAACTGGTGCTTGTCTAGTGCCAAAGGAACAATCGAAAAAATGTGTTTAGCACCATACTGCCATTCGAATGATAATTACCGAAAAAAAAAAATCTATGCTATGTGTCCATTTGAGAGATAAAAGTTGACTCAGACAGGGGGTGCCACAGCAATCTGGCACCAGGCATCGAGAGGAGGCAGAGAATTATATGTCAAACACGATGTGTCGAAAATGGCGAATCATTTTCCGCATACAAGTGGCGTTTATTAGCATAACCCCAGCAAGGTTCACTGACTTAAAGTCGCCACTGATAAGCCGATTTTGGGGGTTCCCCCCCCAAGCTAGGTAGGGTTTCCGCCGTTGTTGATAAGACACAGTTATGATTCTAATTTTTCTCGCCACTTGTCAATTCATAACTAGTGGATAGATACCGATCAGAATCGGCACCACAGGGTGATTAAATATGTCTTCATGGTGCACACCGCAAGGGCAATAATTCTTCTACAGCCAAAATCAATTAACCAATCACCCTGTTTCGCAGCCAGCACCATGATTTATTGGCCCGTTGAGCTTATTTATTTGCGTGTGTCTATAATTAGGGATTAATTGATTCATAAATGTGGCGACGCCTCGAATCCCAATTAGGGTGGTCGCTGGTCGCTGGTCGAGCCAAAACCAATTCGAGGTTTGCGGATCGAAAATCGAAAATGCCGAAAATCGATTGATAGTTTTGAATAAATTATCGACGCCAGTTATATGCCAGAGGCATGGCGCGAAACGAAGAAAGAATCAAAGAAGAGAACGAGGAACACTGACGCCTAGCCCATAGTTTCTTTCGATGGTTTCGAGATCCCGGTTCAATACTATTTGAGATTCAAAGCTTGCCCATGGGGTTGGGCTTTTTCACCGGTCATCGTGCGTTTTGTTTTTTGCTTTTTACTGAAATTGTAATAAATTTATTGGACAAATTTCAACGAAAGACATTAGTAGACATTTACATACATACATTAGTTTGTTCAATTTGATTTTATTTCAATTTAATGTGGGACTTTGTCCGGGTTTTGTTTATATCGATGTTGTCGTCGGAGCTCCTGGTGAATTTTAAAAATCTTCTTCGATGTTTTTTGAACTCTCGGCTGTGTTTCCGGGTTGATTAGAACATAACGAAAAAAAAACTTATGTTTCATTGTCTTGATCACGTCTGGCATTGAAATCCAGAATTTATGAAGTTTTTTCGTTTTTTTTGTAAACAAAATTTCAAATGAGTCATCAGTTAGATGATTTTTGAGACCGATATACTTATTATTCGAAATCAATCAGTCACATAGAGAACATAAATTAGTAAGTGTCAGTTGAGGACTTTGGATAGACTTTACATAGGAATCGCACTTTAACGGACATGCTACTGGAATTGTTACTTAGAGAGGTTCTTTTTTTTTAGTATTCGGAGGCCTTTAACACTTTTCGTAGACCCTTTTTATAAAATAGAATACGAAGGATTGAACTTGAAAGAATGTGATTTGCTCCTTCTAATTCTACCTTTCTTTAGTGAGATTTTGGCCTGTGTATAGAAAAGAATAAAAACCTCATTTTCGTCTAACTCTAACTTTGTGGCTGAGCTCCACATCTTACTTGTCTTATTGCTTTTTTTTCCCTTTAAGATCTCTCAGGCCTGCCTCCTTATTATCTTTGATTTGAGACTACTGTAGTTTTGATGCGATTCTTCTCTATTGAGTATGGCAGTACCATGAGATGGTCTCATTAACATAAGAACTCTATACAGTCATAAAGTTCCTTTCGATATTTGTTCTCCACTCTCTTATACGAGATAGGTTATTGCCTCTACTGTAGGTGCCGTGGCTCAGTGGCTAGGACTGTCGATCCGTCGTTCCGTTGAACGTTGACATTCAAGTTGACGTATTGATTGGCAACGGTGATGATAGTTTCTCTAAATTCCCTCTCTGCTTCCACCAATGAAAATGCGTACTCTCAATTTTCTTAAACGTTAATATGTGAATGTGTTAACTGTCAACGGATCGACGGATCGACGGATGGAAAAAGTAGAAAATAAACCTACTTCATCTGTCAAAGTTCATCATTAAGTTTAAGAATGTGTGTATTCTCTCGAGCTGTGAGTTAAAAAGGACAGATCGACTGATTCTATGGATTGGGCACTTAACTGTCATGAGAAATGTTCTCAAAAGAAATCCTCTGCCCTTCGGATCTGCCAGAAAAGGGCCCCTTCTAAACGCACAGAAATGTACTACCAATGCGAATACTGTATATGAAAGAAAGACATTTGGAATATTTCTCTCCCAATAGGCGTGAGTTAAAAATACAGAATTCCTTGTTCATTACTACCCTGTCCATTTGGCAACCCACTTTAAAAGTAGTTACAGACAATAAAATTACAATTTACGTAGTCACTCGGGTTTTTATTGTCCGAGAGAGCATCCAACACCAACTACACTGTAAATCTTTCATTTTATTACCCATACTGACGCGTCCAGGCGAAATTCTCCATAACTTCTTTCCTCTGCTACCCTACGACCGACGAGCGGAAGAAAATAGTTTCCAAATCACGTAACAGCCCTCTCTCATTCTTGGCTTTTTACAAAAAAAACAAAAACTCAAAACAATGGAAAAACAAAGCTAACTCTTGTAACAACAGATGGTCTCTCCGCTAAAATAGACAGCTGCATCCGGTGCTTCTTGTGTTTATTCCCTCAAGAAACATGCTCCACATTTTCTTCTCATTTAACTTTCACCCCCCGGGAGCCACCCATCCAGTATTTAATTGCGCTGAAATGTCAAAGCAACGCAGATCTATGCCGAACAACAGCAACCGCCACTTAAAATTAAGAGACAACCCTAGAAACCGCCCTGGCTCCAAACTTAAGTTCTTCTCGCCCTCCATGCCAAGTGAAATGCATTCCCAGCAAGTGGTCCCTTGTTTTTCTTCCTCAACCAGGAATGGGATGCAAGTGTTGCAAGTGTGACAATACACATATTTTTAAAATTTTGTTTTTTTTCCTGTACTTTGTCTGGTTTGCATGTCCACGAAGGATAGACGGGGGCTGAGTTGGCAGATGTTCTTCTTCTTCTACTTAACCAAAAAGGCTGAAAAAATTTCGTAGTACTCGTATTTCCTCTGAATTCGTTTCATTTTGTGTTTTGTTTTTGATGTTGCTGTGCTTTCAAAAGTTGTGGTATCCTACCAGAAAAGTTTGAGGTCTAAGAGAATAAAACTCGGTGGCGGCGGTGGTGTCTGCGTAGTGTGTAATGCATGACCAAAAGGACACTTAATCACAAGTGCCAAATGCACTTGCAGGCCAATTATTCTTTACCGACGGAACTCCATGGTCAGCTCTCTTTGGCCACCACAGTTGCACAAAAGTGAGGATGCGGCTGAATGCTGCAACAGCAGAAAACCCCATCCAACCAAACCCACCCATGCACAACTGTATTGACCGGAAGTAGCGCCTCTGCAGTCAGCAACTGCCAGGCGTGCCAACAATTAATGCGGTTAACAATTTGACAAAAGTAATGGTGTTCCGTTCCGAGTAGCGCGACCTGACGAAAAATGTTTCGTGAGTCCTTTCCAAGTGTGTGTGTGGGTCTCTTTCGTTCTTCGTTTGCCATTTTGTCTCGGTCGCAATATTTTCCATATGTGGTTTTTGGGAAATAAATTGTAAGTTCGATGATTAATTGCGATGTCAAACAGCAATGCCGTGCGAGGATAGGTGTCTGCTTATGTATGTGTGTGTAGAACCCTGAACGCTGCAAAACCAAAGTCGTATATGCAACGGTTGGCCTTGTCGGAAGTGTCCAGTGCGAATTTAATCAAATTTTTTCTTTTTTTTTTTTTTTGAAAAGTGGAAGCGGAAAATGAGAAACGGATGAATTTCGGTTCATGTTACATAAATTATTTTTCATTTTTTTTTTATGTCGCAACTCGGTGTCAGGTGGGATTTCAGAACGATATGCTGCCGAGGATTTATGCGAAAATGACGCAATTAAGAAGGATGATGAAGTCCCCAGTTGGGTAAGTTGCAAGGTGTGCAACGAGGAAAAAAAACGAGAGAGAATTGCAGTTTTATTTAAAAAATTAAGAACGGAGGTTGTGAGTTAATTTAGTTGCAGTTGGAGTGGGTGGCTTTGCTGAGGAAGCGAAATCTTCTTGGGGAAATTTTTTTAATAGGGCTTCTAGAAAATGAAACTTGATTTATGTGCTGGCTTTGCATTTTGAACGGATTAAAAAAAACTGATATATACTCGTACATATGTATGTCTACACTGACGCCCATGTAAAAAGTAAAGTAAATGACATTTAATGACAGATGTTGCTATCTGCTCTCTTTCTTCAAATTCTCATTTATTTGCATTTCTAGCAGATTCAAAATGACTATCACTTGTCTTATAGAATACATATACCTTCATTTGCCTACACTGACGCCAAAGGCAATGTTAATGACATTTAATGACAAATGTTGCTATATGCTCTCTTTCTTTCTTGACAGATTAATAAGGAGTAGTACTTACTTATAGAATACATATTCATATGCCTCCTGTCACGACCATGTAAAAAGCAAAGCTAATGACATTTAATGACAGATGTTGCTCTATGCTCTCTTTATCCAAATTTAGTAAAAACGTCAATCAGTCATAACTAATTAAGTGCGGTCATCCATATCATTATTTGCATATTCCTATGCAAATCTTAAGAATTCTAAAAATGGCATCGTAGTGTCCCGCCGCACAATATTTTTTTACTCATATATAAATCAATTACACACCTCCATTTTAGGACCGAGTATCACCTCATCAATTCACTCGCTGACGTATTCATAGCGCACGCACGTCCTCCACCGAGTACGCATTTGGAAATTACCCATTTGCGCGCCATCAAACTGCGGTTTATCATCAACTACTTACTACACACTGTTCGCTATTCTTAGTGACGTCTGCTGACAACTCAGCAAATGTCTCGCATTCTCTACCTTTTGACAAATTCATAATGACTCAGTGAATGCAGATCAAAAAGAATTTGCCAGATTATCCGCCACCGCCACCGCCGACGACGACGTTGTCGTCAACACAGCGCGGCTGCAGGTAAACGCCTAACGCATCACGAACGCACTTATCATACTGAATGACAAGTGCACTACAGTGGAGGGCGCTAAAAAGCGTGCGCAATGTTGCAGCCAAATGCAATTGAAATGCATACATTATCACATCCATCATCGTCGGGCTTACAAGCAATAACATATTCAACGGACGTTGCATGACAATTCGTCGAACTTCCTTCAAAAGAGCCTGAGTTGAGTCTCTTCTTGTCACTTTCGTTACGTCAATGCATATCGACGCGCGAATGCCTGGCCAGCCTAAAAATAAATCCATTGGGATTCCCTAATTTGGTGGGCTAAAACTGAATTATGTCATCATCACTCGAGCTGGAAGAAGCAGGAGTTTGGTTCTCCAATCATTAGTTGGATAGAAAAAAAGTAATTAATAAAATTTGCCAAACCTTTTAAAGTCCCCCTCTCCTAACAAACAGTAGCCATGGCATTCATAATCAGTTTGCGGTCGCAACAGTTCGCTAAGAATTATATTCCTCATGCCGCTCAACTTTATGTCATTTTTATTACCCTTAGTGTGTTTAGGTGTAGCTTACATATTCAACAATGAGAAAGGCTCGTAAAATATTTAAAAAAAAAAAAAAAGAAATACCATGCTGGGACTCTCCAGAATCATTCGAGATTCAGAGACCGCCCATGTTCAGAAAAAACCAAAAAAAAACACTCATGTCATAAAAATGACAACCACGTTTTGACAATTATCGGCACCAAAAGATAAAAAGCTATGTAGCTCCAGTTTGGTCCTACTACAGGCGCAAAATGCTGCACCAACAACAAAAACAGTCGCCTGACGTTTGTGATACTGACTGAAAAACGTGCTGACTTAATTGGTCATTTCGGACACAGGTGCTCTCAAATTAAGTCGACTATTTTCGAGAGATAAGCAAATAGGAACCGAAAAGATTTGATATAGTAAATCTTTCGATGTGATTATTTGGTCATCTATATTCTGTACGAATTTTGAATTTTATAACAGTTTCTTGTTTCGACTATGTACCATGAATACAATTCCTTAGGTTCTGGGGTTTTTTTTCTCCTCTTTTAAGTTTGTTTTCCAAATTCGTTTTGTGTGCTAAGAAATCTTAATCCAAAGAGCACGATAAAACTAATGAAGACGAGAGCTTATGAATTCAAATAAAATAAAAATGATGACTTTCGCGCGAAAAGATTAATCAATTAGGCTTTGTGTGGACAGACGACGAAAGGGGAGAGCAGCAGGAAGATACTCCAGAGGTGGAAGTTGTTTTTGTTTATAGTTTTTTTCTGATTATATAACAGTCAAAAGGAGAAAGAGAAAAAAAGAAATGTTGATCGGAAGGCTATCCGTATGTGGCATTCAAATTGTCCAATTAGAATACTGACATAGTTACAACTGGAAGTTCGACAGAAGTGGATTTATTCCTTAGCCAGTGCCAGATGGGGGTGTGGAGAAGTGTTATACATTAAATGGGAATGTTTATGAGACAGTTTATAGAGACAAAACTACTCGTGGCCTGATGACTCAGCTTGAAATTCCAATTCCATGACTTGCTCAACAAAAACAAGTTAAGTTATTCAAAAGGAGCTTGAAAACTTTCCCAAGACAGAATACTATTGGTTAATTCAGTCAATGATTAAGTGTTATTCTCATGTCCTTTCTATGTTCAGGTTTGTCTGAATATCAGTTCTTACTTCTGTGTGAAAAAGAGCAGAAGTCTCGATACTTGTATATCTCTAATACCAAACTCAAACTCTTTATGTACATAATATTGCAATATCTCAAGAATAAGAAGAGGTTTTTTTATGATGCGCTTGAGGGGATGGACTCTTTATGGATACTTGCAGCCCGTGCTACGAAGTTATGTATGTCCGACTCCATGCTCTAGCATGTTTACGTGCTAAACTACTACCGATCAAGGCATTCGTTCAAAGGGGCAGGTTTTGACATCCTGTCGTCTTCTTTATGTTGCCGGGGTCTCTTCTTCGGCGGCACTTGGTGTTTGATTTTGCCGCCGTAGCTCCTGCATAATGCTTGCAATGATGTTTCCCGCGATTTCCAAAGCTTCTCTTCTTAATAGCATGAACCCTATTGCTCCTTGCGGTTACCGCATTCCCAATCTCTCTTTTTAGAGTGTTTCTCGCAGTCTCATACTTCTTGCACATTACAAGGACGTGTTCCGCGTTTTGCACTTTCCCTTCACAGTAACGGCAGAAAGGGTCATCTGCGATATTGTATTTGTGAAGGTATTTCCGAAAGCTTCCATGTCCTGTTTAGAATTGAGTGAGGTAGAAGTTTACCTCACTGTGTTTTCTTGTGGTCCACTTCGATGTTTGGCAGCAGTTTGTAGGTCCAGCTGCCATTTTCTGATGTGCTCCATCGTCGTTGCCATTCTATTTTTGCAGTCCCTCTGATGGTGCTTATTTCCTCGTTGTCGCTTTTGTGCATGCATGCTGCTATTCTGACCTCTAGTTCGATGGGCATTCGCGCTGCTATTACATTTATTGCATCCTCCGATACTGTCTTGTATGCGGATCATATTCTGAGAGATGCTCTTCTGTGTACCGAATTTATCCCACTTATGTATGAGTTTATGGCTGAGGATTAACTTGCTAACTGTCCCAAGTAGACTTTTTATAGGCTGCTTTGGTCCTCCAATATTGGGCATTAGCGTGGATATTGCGGAAACTACAAGCTTTGCCTTCATGCTTGTGTGGGCTAGGTGCTCTCTAAGGTTGAGAATATGTCCAAGCAATACTCCTAGTTACTTTATATAAGGCAATAGTGTGTTCGCCTGCCTCTTTTGCTCAACTTTCTTGCAGCTGCTTCTGAGGACGGCCTCCGTGTTATGTTCTGCCAATTTCAGGCCTGATGAACGGAGCCACGTTTTCGCGTTATACTCTCGATTTCATCCAGCTTGAATTTTTGGTTACATGTAGCTATTGGTATACCTATAGTGCTGTTGGCGCCCTACCCCCCGAGAGGTTAAAGCACCTACGTATAGTGCTGGCATGATGGGTAAGGTTGTTCCTACTCTGGCGAGTTCATCGGCCTTAGAATTCCCTAAAATGTCCCTATGAATGTTAAAACGCTCTGCCATCTTCGTAAGAGACCATCAGCAATCGAGGGCTACTAAAGAAAATATAGAGATCGAGTCCAGGGATTTGATGGCACCTTGGCTCTTTAGCCAATATCACGTTTTTCTTGAGCCGCGATAAGACTTCTTTGATCGCCAAAAGTTTCCGCCTGGCTACAACAGTTTGGCAGACGAAATGAGAGGCTAATATTCAGACTTTCTGAGAAAGCCTTTTCTAGCCTTTGAGCCGTCAGTTTATTTTAGCTCTGCAAAATTTGCATTCATGAGCACAACCTAAAGCAACTTTTTTGAGTCTTTTACTGAAGAAGCTAAACCAAATCCAGCCTTTTAATCGATGGCTAAGTAGCCTTCAAAAGATCTTATTATCCTTTTAATTACTACCTCCAACAAGTTAGTCCATAATTCCAGATTATGAAGCCTTTACCCGTTGCAATCAGTGCTAAATCATCTACATACGATGACGATGAATGTGGTTAGGTTTAAATAAGGTTAAGCCTCATACTCTGATCTTTGTCCTTGAATAACCAATACTTGTCGGTTGCTTTGATATGCACCCTTCTACACTCTTTGAAATGGTGGTTTTGTCCCTTTTTATTTTTCTGGTCTCAAAACACAATTTCGATTGTAGGTATCTACGACTATGGATCCCTCACCATCAAACCAAGACCAAATAAAAGGTCATCGACTTCTTGTCTACTCTCTCACGCGTCTTACAAATTTTGCAAGCGTACAGCTTGACTTTCCTAGAAACTCTTCCGCTATCCACCAAATTCGTCCTACAAGACGAATTTCATGATTTTACTACACCCAACGTGTTCCATTAATTTACATTTCAATAGTGCCGCCCGCCGGCCCGTAACACACAATTTATTTTAGAACAAATCTACCTTCAAGCCAGACAAAATAACATATCAACAAATGTGTCTGTGTACTTGAATATCGCGATAAATCTATTTTAACCATAAAAAAATAAAATAAATAAATTTTGCTTGAAACGTAGAAAATATTCAAATTTCCTTGTCCACACTTCACCAATTGAATTCGATATTACTCCAATTTGTAGTCTGGAGCATCTCTTGTTTATGTTATCCAAAATGATGTGAAATATAATTTTCAATAATATTTTGAAATTGAATTCCAATTTAAATGTGAAAAATGCCACCCAAGTGTGCAAAAGTATGTCAGATTAGTCCTTTTTGTTAATTTTTCAAAACCTATAACCGAAAGGAACCCCTAAAAAAATGAATCAACCACACTATCGTACGTTAACTCAACTTAGCCCACTAAGTACTCCGCACACATAATGCCGCGGCAAAAACTACGAAATGAAGCGAAAAACGCGAAAAAAATGCTGAAAAAAATGCTGAAAAAAAAAAACGACGAACGATCGGACGAGAAGAACGTTCTATGAATACTAAGCAGACGGACGTCTGCTATCGCCTATTTTGGGAGGGGGCGAACACCACTTGGTCAGATTGTTATAAAATCTAACGTCCGCCAACAGTCAGATATCATTTGTCTGGTGGAAACTTACCGAAGAAGTTAAGTTTAGCTCCGATACGTCAAGTTCGTTAACCAGTGAAAAGAAAAATCGTTTTTAACAAGTGTCCGCTGTGTCCGCATCGCTCGCTTCTCAAGTGGATAACAATTTTTCTCTCCTCACTAAGAAAAAAGGATAAAAATCGTAAAGATGAAAATCTGTACAGTTGCCGCAGTGCTGCTAGTCAGCATTTTCGCTACCTCGATGGCTCTTCCAGCTCAAAGAAGTAATTGATACAAACATTGGTCTTCACTTAGCAGAACTGTTAATAGCATTTTTCTTTACATAACTAGGGATGATCTACCAGCAGCCACAACGCGTTATGTACTTCCAAAGGTACGTGCAACAACCAAGGACCCAAGCTCGTTCCGGTGCCTACGTGGCTGGTGATACCGTCGCCTCCGCCTCACATCTGAAAGGTATGTCTTGAATGCCACTTGATGTGACTGTCAAACTACATCTTTTAAGTGCAGATTGTCTTCCAGGTGATGTAGCCAGTGTAGAGCAACAGAATGTTGAAGAGTCAGTCTTGAACCTAGCTGGAGCTAACGAAGCAGCCGAGCCCTACCCAGCCGCTGGTGGCCAAGTATCTGCTGAATTCGAAGGCACATTTGCTGATGGTGGTGTTGATGTTGATGGAATCTCTGGTGCTGCTGATTCTTCCGCCGCTGGCATCCCGGCCTCAGGAGAAGTCCCACAGGTCCCACAATTGCCAGAAGTTCCAGAATATTCAGATGCCGCTGAAATCCCAGAAGCTCCAGTTGTAGATAACCAAGTTTTAGGAGACGATTATGCTCCCTCGGCTGCCGTTCCAGAAGTCGCTCCAGAAGTCGCTCCCGAAGTCGCTCCAGCTGTCGCAGACCTCCCAAGTGATGATGCCGCCAAGGTCCCAAGGGAATTCACCTTCGAAGTCCCAGAACCAGCCGTTCCAGAGCCAGCGGTTGCTCCAGTTGAGGATGCTGTAGCTGAAGAAGCTATTCCTGAAATTCCAGCCATTCCAGAAATTCCAGAAGTACCAGCTGTCCCATCACTCATCGCTGAACAAGCTCCAGCCGATGAAACTCCCATTGCCGCTGCCCCAGCTCAAATCCCACTCGCTGCTGCCGCTCCAGCTGTACCAGCTGTCATCCCAGTTGCCAAGCCAGTCGCTGTTGCCCCACCAAAACGTTACCTCCCACCCAGGAAGAAGGTCTCCGTTAAGCTTGATACCCAAAGCGAGATTGCCAATGACGATGATGGTGAAGCCGATGCTGATTCCTACCGTCCAGCTCGTATTCCAAATGCCCGTCGCCCAGTGAAAGGAAGTGGCAGTGCAGTAGCCGCCAAGGGAAACAAGGGACAACTGCCAGTTGGTACTTTCTTCCCAATCAACTTCGGTGGAACTTCTGGTGGAGCCATCGCAATTGCCAACAGTTTCAGCACGGGTGAGGGTGGCTCAGCAACAAGTCACGCCATTGCCTACGGTAGTCCCGATGTGGCCCGATCAAAAGCACGTCCATCTCGTCGTCATTAAAACAAAAGCACAATAGTTTAAGAAAGAATAAAAAAAAACACACACCCACTCATAACGACCATCGCATTGCAATGCATTTATCGCCCGATAGAACAAAACTAGAACCCTAACTTTGTTTCTCTTGTTTAAATTAAGAACATCGAACCCTTTTAAGTTTTTGTTTAATTTGAAATTGTAGTCCAATTTATTATCGAATGGCAGTGTTTTTTGCTGCGAAAATATACAAAAAAAAAACGATTTTATCCACAAAAAATACAAATCAGCTTTTTTATTGTTTTTAAATCCAACATTTGCAGTCAAAATCTTTTGACACTTATTCACTTACACCCTGATTGCTGCTTCTACAATGCCATCGTGTGTGGTTTCTAGAAATGTGACTCAGCTCTTGCCAACTTTTTGCAGTGCTTCCTTCTCAACTATTCTGCGCCACATATTCCGAGGACCACCAAGGCAATACTTCGTTTGGCTAGCAGTATTCAAAGTTATTTTGATTTGCAGTTCAATAAATATACTAGGACATCTCTTCTTAATCCCTCGTTTGCTTCTTGCCTTTCTTAGGTTTTAAGATGTTGTCGTGCTATCAACTTGTGCATTTCTCATATCTTTTTTGACAAAGGTCATCCATGATGAGTGCTGGTCTTCTACTTTCAGTGCTGAGTTCATGACTTGGTGTATCATGTATTCATTTGGTCTTTTCATATTGTGTCCCTACCATCTCAAACAGCCTCCAATATTCTCCTTAATAGGATTTATTTTAAAGGTACCACAAATGTGTTCATTGCCTATTTCGTACTTCATTTCCTTTTCGTAAAATGTTCGTGTCTGTTGCTTCTTAAGTAGCCAGCATTCGGACCCAATATTAGTGCGGGTCTCACTGCGGTTTTGACTACTCTGTCACATAGTACTCCAGAAAGCATTATCCAATTGGTCCATCCACTACACTCCATCAATGTTACCGTCCTTAGAGACTATCGAACTCAGATACCTTAAATCCGAGACTGAAAAGAAAACCTTCCAGGTGTCTATATGATGCTTATTTGCTCTTGGTAGTCAGAAAATTAGCAACGCATACTTTGTATTCTGTCTTCTGATGCGCAGAATTCTAACGCTGAGTACCACTCATCTAACATATTCTTCTGCAGTGTCGCTTATCAGGACTATGTCGTCGGCGTAGAGTATAATCCATGGGTTGTAGGTTGTAGGATTTCTTTTCATAATGTTGGACAGTAATGGACTTAGTGCTGATCCTTGATGTACCCTATGGTACCAGCTAGTTAAGACGCTTTCGTACATATTTTTTACTAAGTCTATGTAATTCCCTGGAACATTCTGTGATCGGAATGACTACCTCTACGACAGCTTGCAGGAATCTTTCCATGTTGACACCTGCCCTGCGCACTATCTGTCCCACACGATATTAAAGAACTCACATGAAAGCGTATCTTATTGCCGTAATCCGGTGCACGTTTGGAAGAGGTCAGAAGAGCTGGATAAGGTTTGACAGTATCCAGTGGTTTACTGTCGATCTACCGAAGATTTGCTTTTGGAAAGACGTGGGGCTTGTCACCGAAAGAAGAAGAAGTTGTGCGTCGGTTGTTTGGTGGAAGGGTCTTTCTCGTAAATACGTGGATGCCTCTTGAGCTATATAATGAACCTCTTGAGCTATAATGAACAGTTTGTTTCGAGTTAACGGGAGCCTTTCCGAGTACTCTGGGGTCTGCTCTAGATGCACTGCAGAATCTCCTTCATCTTGATACTTATATCACGGGATGTTCGCTAAAAGCTATCCACAGACTCAGACGTGGAGGCTTTTGGTGTGAGACGCACTGAAGCTTTGATGATCTTACACGACGCTTATCCTATGACCCCCTGGTCTAATGGATATCCCGTCTGATGCCTTGACTGGGAGGCTTTAGTTGCAGCGCAAGTATGAGGTCGACTTTCCAGGTATTCAGGACTGGCTACAACCAGCGTCTGAACCAAAAACGATCAAGGATCGATGATTGGGTGTCTTATAAACACAATTGTGCGTGGCATGCCTCTCCTGGTTGTAGGCTGACTGAACGGACGCGTTAGTGAGAAATCCGCGGCATTCTTGCTATCTCTTAGCAGAAAAGACTGCAGACAACAACAGCTTATTGGCGTTCTAACGGGGTACTTCGCTTTTTTTAAGCATCTTAATATGATTGAATTTATAGTCTGTCCAACATAAATTGTCAGTACAGGGAAGATAGGGATGTTTGTCTCTCATTTGCACTCGTTTGTTTTCCGTAAGGTGCTACTCTAACAAAAGCTCTTACAGGGTTGCCGTAGTATCATTTCAAACTAGGAAAAATGTGAAAGAATATTATGTAGGGTTACCGTCCTATTTTTTTAGATTGAAATTTTCATTTAATTTTTTTGTTGCGTCAACAATTTCTTTTTTTTTTCCGGCACCTAAGTCTTTAAATGATTTGGAAGTCATTTATTACTACTGAGCACAAAATTCACGACTTAAAAATACAAATTGCACAATACTTCTTCAAAAAACAATTTGAAAACAGTTCTTAAAACACTACCCGTCTTAACACCCAGGGATCGAAAAAAAACTGTATCTATTTTTGGCAACGAAATAAGAACTCAAAGACTATCCTCCCTGTATTATGTTTTTATACGAGAACGGAACTAAATGTCGTACATCCTATAATAAAGCAATTAATTCTTAAGTCATACATGGAAATAGGATAAAATACAAAAAAACCCAGTCTTGAAAAATCTCGACAATTAAAAATCACTTCCTGCAATAAAGCAATAAAAGTTATGTACAGATGAGCGCAAGGATATAAGATGACCAAATTGACCTGCTTCTGTAATATTTTATTGCTTAAAATATCCTAACAATGTTGGTCAAAAATATTTTTGGCCGAGTTTATGTATATACACTGGCGGCATTATCAAAGATTTTTTTTTTTTGATTCATGAGAGGCGAATCGGCAAAGGTCCAATTTTTTATCCATTGAAAAGCAAAAATTGTCAATTAATTTTCCTATAATGGAAACAAATTATGTAGAACAATGCTGAAGAAATTTAAATTATTCACTCACTGCATTGCTTGCAAGTACAAAATAAACGTCCTATTTTATCAATTGCGTATTTTATGTAGGTATTTTTCAACGTACTGAAAATTGAAAGTGCAAAACAGTAAAACATTTTAGAATAGAAAACATCTTACAATTTTGTAACTGCATTTTAACGTATTTTCAACACATTAAAAGAAATAATATATCAGATCAAAACATGATGGTAACACTTATCAAAAAAGAACTTTTTTCAAAGCTCTAAAACCAAAAGCTTCTTAATAGAAACCCAAGGAAAAAAAACTGAACGAGTTACAAAACGGACACTGGTAACTCTGAATGCACATGAAAATAAATAGGGGTTGAAATGCAGCAGCCAATCAGCGCACACCAAATGGATATTCACAGGCGGGTATACACATTTTATGCGGGGTTCCTCTCAATTTAGTATGGTGCAAAAATATGACACGCTACTGATCTCTCCCATAAGACGTGTACTGACAATTTATGTTGGACAGACTATAGTGAAACATCGGTCTGCGACGCTTGTGAAGAAGGAACACTTCCTATGTGATTGTCCAGCCTTTGCTCGTATCAGGCGGCAGATTCTAGGTGCGGATGTGGTGGGTGCTGTGTAAGCGCCTACTCCAATTCATTAAGAAGACGAGAACATTTATACAGTACAAGGGGCCGTCATGGGATCCTTTCTGGCAGTACAATGGACATGTTGATGTCTGAGTGCTCCAGCGAAGGTTTTCCTTCGAAGCGTAGTCGTGTGAAAACAAAGACTTCCCCATTCGCTCGAACTCATCAGTAAAAATTAGTTCAACACTTAAATCAACGAAAATAAAGTCATGAAACATCTCATTTGAATTTGCTGTAGGCCTCAAACATCAGATAAACATCCACGTGTGGCGGTTAAAGTGAACGTGCAAAACTGACCGTTTCAATTGTTTTTATTACCCCGACAAGTGTTTGTAATTTACATATATTTACTTGAGTCAAGCAATTTGATCCTTCTTCTTACCAAAAACGTTTGAATGGGTTCAAAAAGGATAATCATAGATTCACCTTATTCATTTTCAGTTGAAACATCATACGAATAGAATTTTTCTGAATAGAATTTCTATCAGACGGCGGAGAACCAGACATTTTGGTTGGAATGCCTTATACTCATCATAAATCCCAAGCCGTCCAGCAAAAATAACCACAAATAGTGCAAATACTTAACATAATTGCATAATTTCTCAAAAGCAATTAATCAATGTCCGGTGAGGGTGCACATAAGCACACTTTCGGTTTCGATTTCCTACTTTAATCGTCGCACTCGCAACGCAACCCAACACACACATAATGTATAACACATGTTGTCTTAATATTTTATTTAAATTTCCTCTTTGTAATGATTTTACGATTTTCCATTCCACCACACGATGAGAACGTTCTTTGAATGCTAAATAAGCCTTTTAGTTTGCCAATTTTGGAGGGGCGCACATCACTTGGTCAGATTCTTATAAAATCTAACGTTCGCCAACAGTCAGGTATCACTTGTTGCGTGGAAACTTAGCAAAGAAGTTAAGTTTAGCTCCGATATTAAAAACAAAGAATAAAACAGTGTTCGTGTTCAAAAAATTGAAAAAAATAAATATTCTTCTCCAATAAAAAACGGATTATAATAATAATTGTGAAGATGAAATTCTGTGCCGTTGCCGCTGTGCTACTTGTTAGCCTTTTCGCTACATCGATGGCTTTGCCAGCAAGTAAATAAGTTTTCCAAGGATAAAGGAGTTCAATTTTAAAATTGTTTTATTTTTGCTAGGATTAGACTACTACCAACAGCCATCGTTCTACTACCAATCCCGTGCCGCTCCCCAACGACTAATGTACTTGCAGTACGTCCAACAGCCATCCTCGTCCAAAACTAGCTCTCGTTTGACCAATGCCGCTGCTGCTTTTGTTGCTGGTGATGCCGTTGCTACAGGCACTTTTTTGAAGGGTATGTTTTTTTAACTCAAGTGAATAGCTGTTAAAACAAAAAAAATGTCACCTATTCAGACGACGTTAGTGGAGAAGAGCAACAAATCGTTGAAGAGTCCATCTTAGCTGACACTGGAGCCAATGGAGCACAATCGGTGGCTGAAGCCTACCCTGAGGAGGAGGAGTCCCAAGATGATGCAGGTGCCGCCGCCGAAATAGCCGAATCTGAAGTTCCAGAGGCCCAAGAAACCCCAGAAGACAACCAAGTTTTGGAAGATGAAATCGTCCCAGTAGCCGAAGACCAGCCAGAAACAGGAAGGGAAATTAATGACGAAACCGCAGCCGAAGCTGATCCAGAACCATCAGTTGCCCTCGCTGAACCAGAAGAAACCGAAAACGACGATGATGAAGATGTCGATGATGATGAAGAGGACCTTCCGGTTGTTCCAAGCGTTGCCCGCCGTCCAGCAGGTAGCAAAGCCTCCTCTCCAGCACCATTGCCCGCAGGTACTTTCTTCCCAATTGACTTTGGTGGTGCCACTGGTGGAGCTATTGCCGTTGCTAATAGCTTCAGCACGGGTGTAAGTGGTTCAGCTAAAAGCCAAGCCATTGCCTACGGTAGACCGGAACCGTCCAGAGCAAAGGCTGGCCCAGTTCGTCGTCATTAAGGAATAAGATTGTTAAGTGAGAAAGAGGAGAGGATTTTGAACTTCTGTAGTCCAATTATTATCGAATGTAGTGTTTTTTGCTGCCAAAAAAATAAACAAAAAAATATATAAATATGTGTTTCACTTTATAGGGACTGATCTTTGAGCTTACGAGTGATTGGGAACGTGTTAGAAGCTTAGCTTTGCAGTCCTGTTGGTCTTTAACGAGTATGGTTTGAATTTGAATGTTGGTTGCTTGGCTGGGTTTGAAAATTCACTGAATCATCGAACCTTATTTGGGGACTGTGTGTTAGGCCCTCCCTATGTACAGCTAAAGTTAAATATGGTACCCACAAGACAGCATATAAATTTGCCGATGAATTCTGACACTTTTAAGGTGTGAAACTATTTCTTTTCTTTGACAGACATCCTTAAAAAAAACATATTGTATGTACTTGTTTGCACTAAGCTTTATTTTTCTTTTCTTTTTGAATTTGTATTTATATATATATGTAACATAATGTTCTCTTTATATTTGATTTAAAATTTCTTCTTTTTAATTATTTAACGACGCTTTGTCCATTCTGACGAAAAACAAAAAAAAAATTAAACTAAAGGCCTAACAAAACCGGTTGAAATGAAACAAGTCCCGTCTACAAATCATTTCCTTTATAAATTTCGTAAGATTGTTGGTCTATATATGCGACTTCTTTTTGTTTATTAATTTTCCTTTTTTTTTTTTATTTAACTAGAACTGTCTTGATTTATTTTTCGGTGCCACTTGCTCATTTCTTCATTCTCAATCTTGGGATTCTTTTTCGATTTTTTGACAAATCGTTTCATTCGTAATTTTTTCTAGAAAACAAAGTTATTGACAAAAAATATAGAAGAAGAATATCCTGTACTAATTAAGACTGATAATAAATGAATGAAACAAAATATAAGAAAAAAAAAACAATATCAGTATCCATATTTATCTTGTAGCGACGACATGACGTCATTGGCTAATGTACTTAAGCGACCAGCTACCTTTGTCACGCCCTGTCGTACACTCTCCTTAACGTCATCCAAATCTGGTGCATTAAAGTTCACAGCTGTGGAGTATCCTAAAAAAACAATAATTGAAAGAGAGTCCAATGTCACAAACGATTTGTGAAGGTCATTACCTCTCCTGGAAGATCGATTTGAAGTCGTTGATGAGCTATCACCAAAGTAGTCGGATGAAGAAATGCTATTGGATCCTTGGAATCGGGACAAATTTGTGGAATTATCATTCAAATTTTGTTCGTTGCCAAAGAACTGGTCCGAGGAGATGCCTTTAGCGCTGCCGAATTTCTTTTGAGCCATGTCATCATTTGAATCAGCTACTGCTGCTTTGCTAGAGCCATATGGCTTACGTGTGTTGGCAGTCTTTTCACTTGTCGATGTTATTGGCTTACTGGTACTCGGCGATGGAGCTGCGAACATCGATGTGATGTTGGAATGATGCGTATCTATTGGTTCGATGGACTCGAAACCCATCATTTCAAGTTCTTTGTCTTGCTTCGATGATGTGTACATTGGTGGCGGATAGCCCAGTAAAGAGTCGCTATTCAAGTCCCTGTCGAATGAGTTTTTTGTTCCCGAAGATTTTGGAGCGACTGCTTGAGTTATGGTCTCCATATCGCTGATAGCAGAGTGTGAAACATCCGATCTGGAGGGGAGATTTATTTATTTTCAAATTCAAAGCGAAATGACTGACAAAAACCATTGTTTTCAGGCAACTTACCCCCTCAAATTGAAACCCATTCCAAGTCGTTCCATTTGCTTGGCCTTAACCGGATCAATGCTCTTCAATTTTTCTTCCTCCTTGGATTTCTTCAACGATAGATCCTGATAAGCTAAGCGCACACTAGCAACAGACTCTAATTCCTCCTCTTCCGTCAGTTTTTTCTCAGGCACTGCCTCCTTGCACTGATTGGCCAAGTTGGCCCTTTGTTCGATTTCAGCAAAGTTGGTCTTCACTTTAGTCGCCCCTAGGCCACCTTTTCGTGCTCCTATCTATAAATGCAAAATCATTATAAGGATCTGCTATTAGAGTGTACGAAACGAACCCCAGTTTTTTTCGGTTGTATTTTACGGGCTCCAATTGACGGTGCAGGAGCATTCACCGAAACCGCATTCAAGAGATCAACACTTGGTTCTGATAAATTGGACAGCAGCGACTGTTTTGGTGTCATTTCAATCTGTGAAGTGGAAATACATATGATTGAATGAAATTTGATCATTTAGAGACCATCATTGTAGTTAGTCAATCAATCAAAACAACTCTGCACTCGTGATCTTACCTTAGATGTCTTCTCAAGGTTGTTGTTCTGTTGATTCAACGAGTCGTAACTATCCTGGCATTGGTTAAAGAAATCCTCTTCTTCAGCCTTATTTACCTCATTTTCTGTCTTTTCATTATCCAAGTGAAGCTAGAATTCAATTCGATAACACATCACGCAAAGTGGACAGTTAGTAGGGATAGGAACAAAAACTCACAAAAAAGCACACAATCGTAGGACTAGACTCACCTTAGTTCCATGTTGTTTCATGGCATTCTGTGCCATATTCTGAAGTTTATCTCGATACAGCTGTGCTGCCCGCGAGTTGTACTTCTGCTGAGCATCTGTGGTGTTGCAATTGTGCTGCCTAAAGAACTGGGAAGCATTGGCATTGCCACCAAGTTGCATTTGGCGCAACTGTAGCCACGTCCAGTTTGTATCAAGGTTGGTGGAGCGCACGAAAGTCAAATGTACCCCAAGGTTGCGATGTACAGCTGAACAATCGATACAAATGAAAATCCCATAGGTGACCGACGACCAAGTGGGTGCTTTGGCTCCGCAATCGAAGCAGGACTAGAAATCGAAATATTGCAATAAAGTGAAAGGATTATTGATTGTGGAACTCACTTTATTTGCGGCCTGAGAACGGAGTCTTGAGAAGACAGACTCGATTTCCTGTTTCGTTGGACCAGCGGAAGTCATTTCGGCTGTTTGGTGTACACTATTGTGGGTTCAGGTAAAGTGCAAGTTAATTGTTGTTGTTTTACTTTGATTATTTTGCCTTTTTCAAGGTGGAATGAAAACAATTGCAATTTTCTTGTACAGAGAAAAATCTGCGAAAGAAATCTCTGACGAATAATTTTGACGTGTTCGTTCCAACAAAAAATTAGACAGAATACAGAGTCCACAAGTATTTGCTACCTTCCACGTTCAATATGTCAAATGGTCGCCTGACAGACAGTAGGCGACACACGCTACGAACGACAGTAGGAACGTAGAAATGTGAACGTGTAGCTTTGATTCTCTGATTATATGCAGTGCACATAGTTCTAGAATCGGTGAATATGTATATCTTTTCTTTCTTTTACTTGGCGTTTGACCTTACTGCCTTTAATTTTTGGGTTATTGGGATATGCACAACTTGATTTATCTATGAATTTTATGGTAGAAACACATTGTCAGCAACAGCAAGGGTAGAACTTAGTTCTAAATCGGCTATTTAAGTTAAAGTTACCATGCTCAGTTTGTTGTTTTGTATGAAAAACAAATCGTTGCTGTGTGTAATGTGTGTAAGGTCTTTCACATCACAGCATTGGTGTATTTGTCTCTACTTTTGAAGTTGCTGCTAACTATTGCTGTGTCAAAGTGTTTCTAATATTACAAATGGCAAGGACTAGGCAACAAGCTCTTGGAAAAAAACAAAACGTTCTGCAATGCCTCCGTAACAAACACTTTAACATGTAAAACTATATAAATTGTGCATTGTGAATTTTGGGCTCACTCTCATCAATCGATCGCACAAATTTCCGTGCGAGTAGGACAATTTTTGAACAGAAAGTGTTATGAATTTTGTACGATTAGTTTGAAAGGATTTATACGATTTCCTGTAGCGTAAAAGGAAACCCTCTATAAAAGCACTATTGATGCAACTATGTAAAGGTATCCTTAAGAATCCGGATAATAATTTTTATATCTAGCGGTCCGTTTCATGTTCTAGCAGGTTTTAGTGGGCTTGCGACTAGTAAATGCCTGGCGTAGGCAACGCGATCAATATTAAGTGTCAGTTGTAATGATAGTTGATAAGTAATAGTGACAGTGATAAATAAAATTATTGGTTTTAACGGCGTATGCAGTGAGAAGTCCCTTTCTTTGATTATACATTTAAAACATACATTTAAAAGTAAAAATCATCTATACAAACGTTACATCAACATTTTTAATACACCAAATGTAAGACACTAAAATGTAACATCAACTAAAATATTATACCAACCGCCGATCTAATCTACCACCTAACTAACCGGAAACTATCGACCTAAATACTGAAATCGTGTCACCTACGTTCCACAACCCACAAAGCCTTGGCATAAAACAAACCCAAAACAAACTCTAATGACATTTGTGTAAATAGTTTTTTTTTTTTTCTTCAAGTACGAAGTGCCAAAATAAAGAACTTCTCGAGTGGACACGTCAGTTGTAAATCCCCACTTTATAAAATAAAAATCTTTATTTGTAACATATTTTTCTTCTCTCTGGTCATTCAGAACAAATTAGTGAACGTGTAGAACAATCTAAAACGCACAATGCAACTAGCAGGTAAGATTTTAATCCTTGCAACAGCTTTAACGCTGGTGACGGCGCTACCAGTGACAAAGAACAAAAAAGACGAGAAGCAAGAGCCTAAAGAAGAGAAGCCAACAGGTGCCGATGTTGAGGTGAGGCTTGGGAAATCCCCAAGTTGCAAAATTCTCGGAAATATATAGAAATTTTTTTTCATAGTCGGTTCTGGAGTATGAGAGGTATCTGAAGGAGGTGGTAGAAGCCCTTGAAAGTGACCCCGAGTTTCGTAAGAAACTCGATAAGGCACCAGAAGCTGACATAAGAGTAAGCATTTAGAACGTAATTCGAGTTTTCGTCTAAAAAAGAATCGTTTATGTAGAGTGGCAAGATTGCTCAGGAATTGGACTATGTGAATCATCACGTTCGCTCGAAGCTTGATGAAATCAAGCGTCGAGAGATCGATCGATTGCGTTCACTGGCTAGCAAGCAGTACGAACTAAGTAATGACATTGATCGGGATCATATGAAAATCCCACAACATTTGGACCATGGGAACGAGCACACGTTCGAGATTGACGATCTGAAGCGGTTGATTCTGAAGACTTCGGAGGATCTCGCTGAGGCTGACAAGAAGCGACGTGACGAATTCAAACAATACGAGATGCAAAAGGAGTTTGAGAAGCAGGCACAGCTGAAGGAAATGGATGAGCAGCATAAGAAAAAGTTTGAAGAGGAGTTGAAAAAGCAAAAGGAGAAGCACAACCAACACCAGAAGGTGCATCATCCAGGAAACAAGGCACAGCTGGAAGAAGTGTGGGAGAAGCAAGATCATCTGGATAAGGGAGATTTTAATCCTAAGACTTTCTTTATGCTGCATGGTGGGTTCATATGAGTGTTTGTGAAAGATCCTGTCTTATAGTTTATTCTAGATGTCGATAGCAATGGAGTATGGGACGAAAATGAAGTGAAAGCACTGTTTGTGAAGGAATTGGACAAAGTTTATCAATCAGGCATACCTGAGGACGATATGCGTGAACGTGCCGAAGAAATGGAACGCATGCGGGAACACGTGTTCAAAGAAACAGATACTAATCACGATGGCTTGATCAGCTTCCAAGAGTTTCTTGATCAAACCAAGAGGGAAGAGTTCCAAACTGACCCAGGTTGGGACACAGTTGACAATGAGCCACAGTACACCCATGACGAGTACTTGGAATTTGAGCGACGTCGTCAGGAGGAAGTTCAGCGTATGATTGCACAGGGATTGGTAAGTTTTTTGTAGTTTATAGTTCTGTATACAGTGTTGCCTTTCCATTGTAGTTGCCACCACATCCAAATATGCCAAATGGCTACTATCCTGATGCGAATAGTGTGTATCAAGGTTACCCTCAACAAGGACATGGAGGCCAACAACAGCAAATGCACTATCAGGGACAAGCTCCCCAGCAATATCACCCAGAAGCTGTTCAGAATCAACAGCAACAATACCAGCAGGCTGGACAACCTGTGCAGTTGCATCCGAATCAAGTTTATCAGCAAGTTCAACAGCAGCAGCAGCACTACCAACAGCAGCAGCAACAGCAGTACCAACAGTATCAAGACTATCAACAGCAACAGCAACATCAGCAGTATCCACCTCAACATCAACAACAACAGGTGCCTGTGCAGCAACAAGCTACACAACAAAATTATCAGCAGATTCCACCAGGACAACAACAGCAGCAGCAAGCACCTGTGCAGCAGCCGATTCCAGTGCAACAAGCCCAGCAAGCAGCTCAAGCTCCACAAGCAGCCCCAGCTCAACAAGCAGCTCCTGCTCAACAAGCTCCAGTCCAGCAGGCTGTACCAGTCCAGCAGGCTGTACCAGTTCAGCAGGCTGCACCGGTTCAACAGGCTGTACCAGTCCAGCAGGCTGTACCAGTCAAACAACAAGCTGTCCCTATACAACAGCAACAACAGCAGCCCATTCCACAACAACAACAGCAGCAGCAAGCTCAACCAATTCCAGCTCAACAGCAGCCAACACATGGTTAAAAGACGTCACTAAATTATCAATCACAACATTCAAAATTCTTTCATTCTAAACGATAGCAACGACATTAACAGGAGATTCCCTTCTTTTACCGACTAACACTAACAATTTCTTTTTATACCAAACTCATATCTACTTTTGTTTATTTAAATTTGTCTCTTCGGCAAAATAATCATTTATTTGTTGTGAACGCAGCACAGGGTGCTGTATATTGTATAAAAGATTGTTTTTCCATTTTCAAAATATAAATTTTGTTTAAAAAAAACAAACAACTTAAGCGTTTTTAATCGATTTCCATTAATTTGCTTAAAATTTAGTCAGAAACAAAGATTTTAAAGCCAAAAAGTAGAAAGAAGTAGTCTTGATCCCTATACATATGACACTAATCGCAAAATCCATCAACACATGAAAAGTTGTCCAACGAACGACTGATGTTCAGCATCAGAAATAGAGCTTGCCTCCTGCCTTTTCTGTTGGCCTGGTGTTAGTCGTCAACAAGTAAAGCAATTATTGCCAAAACACTGCACCAAAATTGACACTAATCGACTGATATCACCAGAAATGTGTTACTTAAAGGGTCGCCGGTATGCCTTCAATTTTCTGGGCTTTTCTGTTGACCTGGTGTTGTCCGAGAAATGTCACTAGTAAATTCTCCCTTTTGATACTTACCATTGATCTCACTGATCATTTAACGATGTGCTAAATGCGGCCTAATCAACTGGGAAAAAGTTGCGGAAAGCTGAGGCATGTTTCCAGAAATCGATGATGACGCGTAGGCATTGTAGAGGTCCTAGGACCCACAAGGGGATACAGGATATATGAATAACGTTTATGAATGAAGGGTTCGTCTCTAGTAAGTTCTTCCTTTTGATACTTACCACTGATCTTTGTCGCACTCAACAGAAAAAAGAAAACAAAACTATTTCAACTCAAAAAGGGTATCGAAATGAAATTAATCTTTATTAATATATATATATATGTATAGGTATATGTATGTAAATGTATCTCAGTACAAGCAATTCTTTTTTTTAAATGACAAATATTAATAACACAAATCAATTAGGTATATATGTATAAAAAAGAAGAAACAATAAAAAAAAAACAGAGAAACAGCAAATTCGATATATGAATAGATAAACATACTCGTACAACTATAAATTAAACAATATATATTCCACTTATAAATAAATTATCTAAAATACAGTATAAATTCTTGAAGATGAAGAAAATCTCATAAGCGGCAGGTAGCATTTACTGAAGAGTCTATCGAAAAAACGAATGAAGAAAATGCCTAAAATAAAATGCAATCAAATCAACTTATAAGTAAAAAAACGAAAACCCTCAACGAAATCTGTTGCGAGGAAATCGAAATTTCGACTCGATTCGCGTTTGAGAGAGACATGTGTGTGGGTGATGAATTTTAATGTTATCGAACTGACGTAACACAAATGTTATGCGGTCGTTGATAATCGAAAAACAAGGATACACTCGCGAGTGCATTAAGTAGAGAGCTTATGAAATGCAGAGAGAGAGAGAGTATTGCTTTGAATTTCGCTTCTCTAAAACCCTTCAGATAAAGCAAATTAAAAATGTGGACACAAATTTATTAAAACTAATAATAATGATATATGTATAGTGTAGTAACCATGGTTGACTTTTGTGTATTGTATGCATATGATAGGGATTTGTTTTGCGTGGGTTTTTCTGGATGGAAAAACCGAACAAACCATCATTTAAGGCGCGATTCTCTTTCGACAACAAAAAGAAAAACAAATTAATACATATACACAAAAATTGTTTGTAGGCGTTTTCTTTTCTTTACTTTCTTAGACGTTAGTATGTGTTTTGTTCTTCACTTTTCTTTACTCTCCTATTGATTACAAAAAAATATTTTGTTTATATATTATATTTTAAATATTATAACAGTGTTAGTTATTATTCTTTATTTAAACTTTTTTTGTTTTTACTTTAACTATCGCCTAACAATACTTGCCGGTCGCGGAAGCCCACTTCTTTTTATATTGGAAGGTGGCCGCAGACCAGATGGTTTGGGAATACCAGTAGATTTTGTTGCTGGCGGTTGTATTGAAGACGGTTGCGGCGGCGGTGGCATTAATGAAGATTCAGGCACATGTGTTGAACCAATGCCATTGGTGAAAGGTTTACCTGTTGAACTACCGCGGGAACTCGCTGAAGACATACTCTGAAATTGAATGATTTTTCATGCAAAAATTAATCTTATTTAAGTGATGTACATGTGTGATAAAGGTCGCCGAATATTTGCTGTTACCTTTAGGGCAAAAGCACTTTTGGTAAGACACTACAACTAGCCAATTGTAACTTTTACACTTACATCTGTTGGTGAATGCCTCCCAGCGTCTAGATCCGCGGCGATCGTAGCCTCTCCCTTTGCCACGCTGAAACTATAATAGCCCGACGATGGCCGTATGAGCCCAGTTCGTTTAGCTGACGGTGCGCG
The DNA here is from genome assembly GCA_949716465.1 of Chalcosyrphus nemorum. Lineage (NCBI taxonomy): Eukaryota > Metazoa > Arthropoda > Insecta > Diptera > Syrphidae > Chalcosyrphus > Chalcosyrphus nemorum. The sequence continues at coordinate 59,635,230 of OX454334.1, read as the reverse complement.
TAAGCCAGACACTAGGCCAGGTGCTTTAAATACTGCATCATCGGACTTCTACAAAGAACATAAGAAAATTGCTTAAGAAATCAACTTTTTCTTTTTTTTTTTAGGACTTACCTCCACTTTGGAGTTCGGTTGTTTCAGATTCGTTGATGCCGGAGCGGCACTCATTCGTGAAGTCGTTCGTGTTGTGTTTACCTTACCCTGTAACGAAATTTCATTTAAATTCAAACTTATTTACCCCAATTCAAAAGCAAATACCTGTTTCTCTGATAAAACATTCCCCGCTGTAGTTGATTTGCGCACTCCTAATGGCGCTGGTGCCCCCTTTGGTGCACCATATCCAAAATTGCTCGATAAATTATGAAAGGATTTTGATTTAATGCCCATGGGACTTTTCAAATCTGCCGTCGCTGTCGTTGGTTGTGTCTTGTTGAAGTTCTCTCCGTCGCCTTTTGCCTTTTCTAGATCTCCAGCTGAGATGGCTTTACTAGTCACACTGAACTTTTGCAGACCACTTAGGTATCGGGGGCGAGACAGTGACCTCTGTTCGGTTGGTTTCTCCACAGGCGGTGGTATAACCGGCCGATTTAACTGATCAATGTTGGGTCCACAACTGCCGCCGCCGCCGCCGCCGCCGCCTCCACCAAATCCGCCGAATTTTCGCACCTTATCTTTCGGTTTCTTAAATGTCGCATAATTATTGCTTTCCATTTCTGCTTTGTTGTTGTTAGAGACCACCGGTTGCACGTTATCTCTCCGTGAGACACGCGCTGTTGGCGGTTCTTCAGTTTGTGGCGTTTCTTCTTCCTCGGTGGAGGGCAGATGCTCGGACTCTCCATCGATACAAGGCACATTCAGTTCATTTGTTCCATCCTCATGTCGCTTAAATATTCGAATTGTTTTGAATCGATCACGATCCCGTTTATCTAGTTTACTATTGCGTGCGGTACGCTCTTGTGTAAATTCATTTGACTCAGTCGCTGTGTTGCACTGTTCCTCGTCAGTCTTTCTATGAGTTTCTTCTACTTCTCCTGCTACTAATCCTTCTTCAGTCTCTTTAACATATGAAATGGAATTTATTGAGCCACTAGGTGAGCTTTTTAGTGATTTCGTTATGTCTATGTTATCGTACAAACGGCTACGCCTACTAAGTAGTCGATCGCTGCCTCCGCTGTTGTTCATGGAGAGACCACTTGAAGCCATTTCTAAAATAAAAATGTTTAACTAAAAATTCTCTATTGAAAAACTTTGAAAATACAAACCTGAACTGCTGACCAAGGAACTCTCTTTTAGCTCGGGTTTGTCCGTCACTCCGTAGGTGAATCTTTTCTTAATCGTATCCAGCGATTTTCGCATTTTAATTTGCTCCTCATTCAGCTCCAGTTTCCCGAACTTATCAAGAAGATTATCGAATGCCTCTTCGTCGGCGGCATCGACAGATGGCGTTCTGCCTAGCAGACTCTTATTGAATGTCTCATTCGGGTTGATATTCTCCAGCAATTCCATTGTTTCAAAGGCAAGGTTCACCTCGGCTTCGTATTCTGCATTGCGACTGCACGGCAATCGCGGTAACACTTGTGGTTCACAGTATGTTTCATTGTTAATGCGCTCTTTGAGAATATTCGTGGCAACATTGCTTTGATTCTCAGGCTTATCAAAGGTTTCATTCAATGTTCTATTCATGACGGGACCGACGATTGGTGAGATATTCACATCGGCGGCTTTAATTGACGGCGTATACGACTGTTTGTGTCGTATCGAAGAAGTATAGGAAGTGTTATGTTGCGGCGTTGACTGTTCATAGTGTTTGGACTGCTTCACAGCATTTTCTGGTGTATCACATTGTACTTTCGGTTCACTGCAATCGAACGTTGTGTTAACCACATCAGCCACGTTGAAACGCTTCACACACACTGTCTCTTCGAGTAGGGGTTTGCGAAACGTTTCATTGGAATTACAATGAACCGTTGTTACATTCATTACTGAAGGTTTGACTGGCTCTACTTGTTGCACCGTTACGATACTGCTATCGACCAAATTGAACGTAGTATTCCCAATGTAATCGTCATCGATATTGGGAACGATTTGCTCCTTCCCACTGGGAAATGTTTCATTTAGAACGGGTTTCTTTTCGGGGACGCTCTGCTCTTCCACTTCTTTATCGGCAATATTGCACGTCCGACTTGAAAAAGTCTCTGAGCATCCACCGGCACTGCCACCCATACTATCTGTCGAATTGTTCATTGTGCTACAGGCAGACGTTGTCTTACTGTTTATTAACGAAATGTCATCTATTTGAGCAATATTCGAATCTTTTATAAGAGTTCCCTCGCCCGAGAGTGTCAGAGACTCAAGGGCCTTACGATCACGGATCATATCGCAGAGAGTGTAGCCATCATCGGTGGCTTTTTCTGTATCGAAAAATAGCCCTGACATTAGATCATCTCCTCGTGTCGACTGAAGGAAATTTATATTGGTGAAGTCGGCCGACGTGATGAGACTGCCGTTCATGCCGTTCATTGACACTTCCATTGAGGAACATATTGAGGATGGAGGTGAGGTGTCTTGAAGGAAGCTCTTTTGCATTGTTGTCACTAGACCACCGATTTCCAAATTCACATTGAGTGAATTCTGTTGAGAGTTCGGCTGAAATGGGGTGGCATTCTGTTGTGACTGCGGGACGGGACTCTGTAAATAAGAAATTATTTGATTATTAGCAAAATTTATTAAGAATAGGCAACAAGAAGAAACTGTTCTAATGTTTGAAAGATTTCCTTTCATTTTATTTTCAAAACAATACCACTGCTTGCCTACGATCATATATTTCTAAAATATTCCTTATTGTTGTCAGTTGGTATGCATATTGACGTGCTTGCGCTTTCGTCTATAAGACTATCGCCCACTTAGTGGTAAGGGTTTTAGCCAAGGAAAAGCTACTGCAGAAACAAGGCCAATAGAAACCGTATAGGCTATGCAATCAATGAAAAACTGTTCCTAGCTTGATGCAAGAACGATCTCCTTTAAAAAAGGCGGCAGAGTGTTATAATAAATTACCGTAAGTCTCCACAGGCATGGTCCGTTGCGGAACACTTCGATTAGTGCAGCTAACAATTCTTTTGACTTTTCCATTCACAAATTAAAAATAACTTTCAAGTTTAAAAGAAGAATCTCATTTATTTTTCAACTGATCAATTCAATAAAACCTCTGCCTCACACCTGACACAACGTACGTCTAATCTCAATTCAAAGCTGCGAGTATCTATTCTTCCTCGGCGAAAGCAATTGACACCAAGTCAGCCGAGAGCTCACCGAGTTGCCCAATGAAGCAGAGCACACGATATACATACACACATCTGGAATTTTTTTCTAATTAGACGAAACGTTATACTGCGAGGAATACATAGCAGACAATGGAAATTAAAGTACCTCAAATTGACCCCAATAAAACTCGTCTGTCTTTCCACATGCACTCTTTCCCTAGACCGTGGTGTCGACTGAAGATCAGGTGTCTTTACACATGGGAACAGCCAACGGTAGTGAGTTTTGCATCCAAAATTAGCGCAAGTTCATTAAACTTCTTTTATCCACTTCAAAACAAATGGATAACATCATGCATTTAGCAACAGTGACTACCCCACTCATGATTCCATTAAAAAGGAAAAAAAAAAAACGCATTAAGCCACACCAACTCTTACACAAGAGTGGCACTGACCTTATCTAGCCGCGGCTAATGTAAACCAGTTTTTCCCTCAACCTTTCCCACAAAACAGATTTAGTAACAAAAACCAAAAAAAAACACTTACAAATTGTGCCTCCAAGTTTTGAGCCGTTTTCCTCTTTGGTCGTGTGAATGTTCTTGTGTTCAATTTGAAAGCTGCAAATGGAAATAAAACCAGAAAAATTTTGATTAGACACATGAAAAAGGAAACCAAATGGCATCCACACAACAAATCAAACAAAAACAAATTAATTATTCTTCCCCCCGGGTTCAACTGTTGTGTGGCAAAAGGGGAACACTCACAGCATAGCACCAGGCAACGGAGCAGATAAAGAAATGAGAAGAGAAAAAAAAAAGTAGAAACTCACGCAACTAGGCGTAGGTTTCGCCCCTTACCTTGCTCCGAATTATGACTACTCGTACAATTGTTATTTCTCCATTGTTGCAATATATTTGAGACATCGTCGTGGGTTTTATCCTCAAGAAATCTGCAAATTAGAATGTTAATTTTCATTCAATCATCGGAAGGGGGGCTAACCAGCCATCACAGTGTACTTACATAAAAGAATCGTCCTTTAGGGCCTCATCAATGTCCAAAATATCCATAATTTGTTATCTTTTTTTTCTTTTGTTTATCGGCACTGCAGAGGGAAGAAAATTCAACTTATTATCTTACGAATAAATGCAATAAAAACGCAAAAAGGAATTAAAAAAAAAAATACGATGAATAAGTGCTCTTTTTTTTTGTCGGTTTTGGCCGCAAAAACATCTGTTTTCCTGCGTCAATTGCAAACGTCTATGAATCGACTGGATATTTATAAATAAGAAAATTATATAATTAAGATATTTAGTTGTCAGTTCACCTTTAAATAAAAAACAAACGTTTCGAAACTACTTAACAGGGGGCAAAATGAAATATTAAAAAATAAAACTGTTGACAAGTTCCATTATTTTTCTAAATACTAGGCTGCTCTCTCTCATCTGATGACACACGACGTTGCGAATGTAGTAGTGCACTCGGCTGATTTAGTTAATCTAGTACGTTTATATCAAGTGTTCGGTTCGGTCTACATTGCAGTGTGCGCGTTGAGCGGTGATTCTAATCGTTGGTGATTAATTTATTTCGTTTTTCCTTTTGTAAATTGTTGTTCAAGATTCAAAAACGTGCAAAAAAGCATAAAAATAAGTTTAACGCGATGGAAATGTGGAATATTAAACGAAAATTCATAGTTTTTTGTAGTCCGTGGAAGACTTTGAATCAAAACGTATATACTTGCACGGACATGTTCAAACATAGCGGGATTCTTTTCCTTTGTCTAGTTAGTTTTTCGTGTGCGGTTTTAGGAGCAAATTCGAGTGCGGTTTTAAAAGCAAATAAATTATATAAATGTGTTGTTAAGTATTTTGTGTTTAAAATTAAATAATTGGAAAAAGAAATACGAAATGTGCGGGTGAATTAAAAACTATTTTGATAGACAGATTCGAAGAGATAAAGTGAAAAATCGAACGAGAAAGATCTTCAGCAAACCAAGACATCATGTGAAATTTCTTCAACGATCAGGCTCACAGGTAATTAACACATAATACTAAATAAATATAATATAATATACAATTCTGAGGAATATATAGGGTAAATTAGGAACTAAGTTAAATCTCAAACTAGGCATGTTCAAACTTGAATTTCTGGGAAATTTTTGGGTCTAAAGGGAAGGATTGTTTAATTAAACAAATGGCGAATGTCAAATTCAACTAAATTGTTAAAATACCTTCCCTTGGCGGGCTCACAGCTGTAACGAACCTCGTAGCTTATTTCCTAAATTTTGTTCTGATTTAAACATGAAATATCGGAAAAGCATTTAAGTTTGCGCAGAATTTAGCACTAATTTTTGATTTTTTGTGTTTCGTTACCGCTGTGAGTCTTCCATTTACATGTACTCGCTTTGTTATTCCTTCTTAAATGCTTTCGTATAAGCTACAATCGCAATTGTAAGCGCATAGGCTGTGTAATCTCAATATAATACTATTAAGGCACCATTACTTTTGCTTCAAATAAAAGTGAGTTATAGTGATTTAAAGAAATTATGACCCATCTACATCACCACAAGACATTTATTAAAGAACAGCTGTTGAAGCACACAACTTTCTCTTTGTCAAATTTTCCGCTGTGTAAACGCGTAAAATTCCATATGTCTGTTAAAAGTAATCCCACCGTAAACAAGGAATTTATCGATAGAGCCACAAGTATTGAATAGAATTATTTACAAAAATGCCTAAACAATGACTGAAATCAGTAAAACAACAATCCTCAACCATGAGCAATACATTACAATCGTGGGTTACATTCAAGCCTATCGGGGGCTTTCAATTGACTGTGAACTGGATCTGGAACAACAATTTCCCGGAATCCATAGACAAACGCTGAAGAGTATTCTCTTCACAGAGATGGGACAACGCACAAAGATCAACTATTACCATTACCTGGCTAATGCCCAACGGCTGCTTAAAACGTTGGTAAAACTTCAAGAGCTCTCCACTGCCAAACACTATGCGGAGGTATACATTACGATTCGGTTTCTTTCAGATTTGAGGAGCAGGCAGTGCACAGATATGATAACAGTATACTCTTAGACATTGCCGTTGCAGAACGAATGTCACCGGTGATACTAGGTCGAATAATTTTACAAGAAAGGTACAAGGATTACACAAAGAGTGATATATCGGAGTTGATGAAGGAGCCGCACCTAATTGATGATGAGAAATTGGCGGGAAACGTGAGGCAATGTACACTGAGTGATAATCAGGAAGGTCCAGTGGTGGATATACGGAGGAGATGCCTGGGAGAAGAATATGAAGTCAAGGTGAGTCTAGAAATCGGATGATGATGGAGGCTAACTTCAATTTTACAGTTGAAGCAAATGGCAACGGATGCTAAAATGGCTTATTTCGATGAGAATGACCTCCGACGGACGGGCTTCGATAAGACACCGGATTTGAAATTAGTGCTTCCCTGCTTGTACAAAGGCTGTGTGGTTAATTGGATCGAGAGCAAGGCGCTATTTGGAGATTTGAAAACGCACCGAAGGTACCTGTATTCGCAGCTTAGTAGTTATAGCAACAGGTGAGGAATGAATACAGTGTTACCAGTGGAAGTTGCATGCCGAAAACAGATGGATTTCTATTTGCAGATTTGGACCGGGGATAGTCATCTATTGGTTTGGTTATCACGAGGAGATAGTACACTTAAAAGAAAACGGTGCTGGGCTAATCATACTGGCTGATTTCCCCAGCAAAGAGCACTTGGAGTTTCTAAACACATGAAAATAAAGTCTAGTTAAATTTAATTCAAACAAAGCACTCTGTTTTTAATTGAGTTTTAACTAGAGTTTAAGACGTTTAAAATAACCTCTAGAAACAGTGCCGCAACAGGTACAATGAAGTGTCAGTAAATGTTTTTAACTCGTATTTTAATTGCAAATTGTGTGTTGTTATTAAAACAACAAAGTTCTTCTCAATATTCTTTCATTGATTCTTTGGATTTGATCCAACATTTCTAAGCTTACCAAGTCTAATAGCTCTTAATTCGAAGTCTGGTTTCAGTAGCGTTCAGGCTAAGTTATAGTCGATGTCCGTACCCAGATACTCTTATCTTTTCTTCTTGATCTCTGTAGCTCCTGTAGACGTTTTTGATGGTACACAAGCTGAAGAGAGTGTCCAGTGAAAACACCTAAGAGAATCGATATGTATAAGCTCTTTAGCAAGGTTGATTCCTTGGAGCAGTCTCATTTTTATTCGTTAATCAGTAACGCTGCCAAATACATACCACGTATTCTTTTTTTTTAGTTTTTATTTAAATACAAATTAAAAATTCACAAGTGAGTTACATATGTTTCATTTTTTTAGGTTTTTCTCTTTTGCAATACGCAAAAGCAGTCGTTTTTTTTTTTGTTTTAATATTTTTTTACATAATAATAGTCAGGAAATGCTGCTGCTGCTGAGTGTTTCATGGTACACCATCAATCTCGTTATAGTTATTTCATTTTGTTTTATTAAAGACATAATTTTCTTCACACATTAGATATATACGATTTCTTGATTCTTTTCCCTCTTATTGTTTTCATTTGTATATAAATCAGGATATTTGTTGCATTTTTTTTTTTTTCATTCAAATAAAAAAGTTTAATAAAAGAAATACATTAAATAGGTTTTTGCTTTTTTGTTTTGTTTTTTAATGAAAGAAGGATTCCATGTTTGAATGTTTAGACGACATCCTTCAGATCGGCAGGCATTTCATTCTTGGGATGTTTATTTTCAAAATGTTGCTTGTACGTTTTCGGATCAGGCATTTGAGACTGAAATTGCAATGAAAAGGGTTATTAATTAGCTTATTTCAATTTTTTTCTTAAATAATAATGATATCAAATAGTGATTAACTAGATAAGATGAGTTTAACTAATTTTTTCTAACAACAAGCCCTTTCTCTAATACTTTTACGCTCTAGAATACTTCTCAGTCACAGATCTCATGCGAAGCAATATATTATTTTGAGCATAGACTCTTGACGAATGTTCTTAAAGTTAATACCTACTAACTACAAGCCTCAATTTCGTGAAGGAGAGTTGGCTCATAGCAATGGTTTACTACAGTTATCATACATGGGTATATGCAGTGCCAAATTATGCAAAGAACCCCAGAAATTTTCTACCTTGGCATAAATATCTAGATTTCTAAATACATTTGTTTCCCACCGAGCTACTAAGCAGGAATTACACATAAACAAATGCGCCACATAGCGAACATCTTCCGAATCTAACATTTCCGAGTTGTTAACCTTTATTATGTATGGACCTCTCTTATGCTGGAAAAAAAAAAACAAGTTCTTTGGTATCGTCTATGATGATAGACGAGCTTAACTATACTATACCTACTTGGCTAATCGTAGTCACGTTTTTGTATTAAGATAAATAGTTGATGTGCCCATATATGACGTCAGAGCATATATTTAAATCTATAAACGAAGACACGAACAGATAATTAAATTGCCAACTAAATTTTTCATAACATTGTGGAATACAAAACACATGTTTTGCAAGGATTTGGGCGCTAACTTAAGTCTAAATCGATATGCACATTATTTTTTGATGAAAACAAAACCAACTTTAGTGTAAAATGCTTGCTACATTATTTCTGCACACATCAACAATACGAAATTCTAACCAATCTGAACGAAAGCACAACCATCGACCATGTGTTTATTAGTCAGATACATCTTTAGCCTAAATTTTATCATTTTATGCATTTGCTAATCACATTACCAGAAAAAACACAAACAAACTCACCTTACACACAGCACATACGTGGACGAGCGCTTTTTGTGCAGCCTTTTTCTGATCGTTGGCACTGTGTCCTTGTTGCTTCTTCATTTTGGCCTGTTTTTCAGCTGCCTTAGCCTGCGATTGGATTTTCTGATGTCCGCGTGCCATTTTTCTTGACCCGTTTTACTTTGTTTTTGTCGATAAGTCTTAAATAAAAAGGAAATTAAGTTAAAATATTCAATTTGCAAGTGAAAGCAAAGGCATTGAACCAAACAACCAAGGAGTGGGTATTTAGGTTGAATTTCGAGAGGTAGCTACTTTGAAATGATGATGTGAAGAGTAGAAAAGAAAAGCTAGTAAAACGTCTCTTCTTTTGTTGCTTACCTAACGTTCGTTTCGGGAAAAGAAAACACCAACTCGTCGCAATTATATCCGAAATTATTGATATCTTGGAATGATTTTCCAAAATCCAGACAAGGGTTTTGTTTTAAAATTTGCTCAAGAATAAATTTTTGGCTTTCTACTCCAGAGAAGATTATTTCGCATCGCACACACACGAACGGAATACGGAACGTCGAACGTCGCAATCAATTTGTATTTTTCCTTTTCTACTTTTTGAGAAAACGATGACGATGGGAGTGAGAGAAGGACAGAGAGTATTGTCGACGAACAAAGCAGTATGACATAATCGGAATGTGCTGGAAAAGAAACGAAACATGCGGAGTGGCATTTGAAGGTAGCGTTTGAAGTTGTATAGAAGATAAAATGGAATGTTCGTGTACTTTTTCAACTAAAGTTCGTAAATTGTAAAATTTCAGGGAGTGGGAGTGAAAATACAAATGTTTCGTAAAATGTGTAGTTTCTTTCTCTCCCTTGAGGACTCTTTTCTTTGAAAAATTACAAGAATTTTCCGTGCTCGAATAGATTTCTGTAAAAGTTTGTAGAAGGACTTTAAAATTTGACTTTTCGGCAGGGTATTCGAACGACATATGTATATTTAAACTCATATTTTTCCATTATTAATTCTAATACTCTTTTGTCGAAATATAGAGGTAGCACTATCATTTTCATAAATTTTAGTACGCAGTTCGAGCGAAACTTAATTTTCGCTGGTTTCTAATTTTGTCTTCCATTACAACTTCCTCAACTTTAAAGGTTTCAAGATGGCAAAAAGGAATTGTCAATAAAAAAACATGATGGTTCTCACATTGTGCAAAAAGAAGAAGTGTATGTGGGTTTACCATCTTTATTTTTTTGCTCCGTCCGTACTTTTTATCAAATATTCTGTATTTTGGGAATAATCTTAAAAAACTAGGTTTTTTTCTTTTCTATACCGTGGTTTGTGAGTACCGTGATTCGGAGGTTAAAACGCTGGACGAGGTTTGAATCCTCGAAAGTGTTTTGATAACCTCACTTGTTGCGAATGTCTGACAAACATTCAAGAGTATTACTGCCTTGAAATCTTCGCAAAAGCTGTTCTGCTGCTTTAGATAAGGCGTAGGTTCTTTCTATGGGCTTTTTTTTTTGGCGAAGTGTTTTACATTTATTACAGAAATGATGGAAATAACAGTTTTTCTCTTTGCTAAAATCATCAAGCACAAGTTGTTGCAGTGCCAGCTGATTTGTTGCTATCTGTTAGAGCACATTGTTCTTGTTGAGCTGCAAATTGAACTCTGAGATACAGAGGCTTCGTTGCCAACCGAAAAGCTCAATTTTTCCTAGTTCGAAGTGTGCTTCGTACTCAATCCACTTAACTCGCCTTGGCTTGGGCAATGTAGTATTCCTGCTGATTCGCTCCAAATCGACTCTGGAGCTCCTATACCCAATTTTTATTGCATCCATGAACATCATTCTCACTAGTCGTTCATGACAGCCATATAAATTTGATTATACAAGAGTTGTTTCCTAAACGTAATGCATGTACGAATACAATTTAAAATACGCACCAAAACCAAATCAGAAGCATAAGAATATTTATTCAATATAACAGTATAAAAATATATATATGTATGTAAGTTTGTAAAACGTGTAAATCTAAACAGAATTCTGCACTTTTGGCAATGTAAAACTATAAAACAGACCTAACCTAAACGAGCATACTCGCATTATTATCGCAAAATTCATAAATATTGTCAACAAATTGCATTTTCTGTTGTTCCAAAATGTCCTCGGGATCTCTTACTACAGGCGCATCCCAAGTACTAGGAGTTCTTCTTTTCGACATTTCCTTGGGCTGCTCAAATGTCATTCTCTTCAAATTATTGATTATAGAAATATCGTGCTTAATTTCGTTTTTAATCTCCAGCAGTTCCGTTTCAGTTTTCAAAATCTCTTGAGCATAGGCTTCGATACTATTTTGAATCTGTCCAATAGAGATCTCCAACTGCTGGTCTTGATTTGTGTACAATTCATTTTGTAACTTGTATTGTCGACATTTAGCTGAAAGTTCCTTCAGCAAATGAGACTCTTTACTAAACAACTGATCCATTTCGGATGTTTTTTGAGCTATCTGATTTCGAAGTAAACTTCGAATTGGCATATCTTTTCGCATTCGATTATGATCAGTAGACTTGCCTATTTTTGTTGGAGTTCTTTGGCGTGACAAACTATTTCGTTTCTTCTTTGGCTTCTCGGAAAGCCTATAAAGTCGTTCTTTCATTCGACGCTCCTCATTGTCCTTTGAGATTGTTCGATTGTTGTATTGCTTGTCAGGTAATATCACGAACAGCAACTCGTCTACTTCACTTTCGTTTTGAATATGACGACAGTCTGATTTATTGTCAATTATTGTCCTTGTATCGGATTTTTGGCGTTCGTTTTTATCGGCTATCTTTTTCTTTCGTGTTAATAACTTAAATAATTTACTTAGATACTTTCGGATTGACGTCAGAGCTCTTCGGGACTTGGTCTAAGGGTGGGGGATAATAATAAAAGAAAAGGGTAAATCAAAATGACAGGCGACACGAAAAAGTGATTTATTTTTACCTTTTTATTATTGGGCTGTGTGACAACATCCGATTGTTTCTTTAATGATAAACGAATCTGAAATTATATAGTAAGACATAAGTTATATTATGACAACATGACTAATATCCTATACAAACAAATGACAGAAGTAGGTACTTCCTCCCTAATATTAAAACTAGACAATTTGTCAAAAATCAACAAGCCACTCTATTTAATGGCACTTAAATTAGCTTGGTTGTCTCAAAGCACACAAAAGCACTTCAGCGTTAAACAATTAAAATTAAATTATCCCGAACAATAAACCCACATGTCAAGTAAAACTTACATATGATTACTTTCAGTGTTGATGAAATATTTTCTATCAGCTAACTATCCTAAAAATAAACCTCCTTGCTAAAAACCAGAATGAAAACTCGCTAGGTAAAACCAAAAAAAAAAAAAAATCGATCGATGACTAATCCAAATAAAGTCCTTGAACCCACACCCATCGTCAAAAGAGAGTATAAATCGTGTACCCAATGTTTAAGTCTTAACGGTGCCACACGCGAATTAAAAGCCTGCTTCTGTTGGCAGTTGGCACACATATCATCGTTATTGTTATTATAATTATTATGCAATCTCATAAAAATTAAACGAAAGGACGAGAAGAAGCTGCTTTATGTACATATGTAGGGTCTAGGATTAACAAAAAAAAAATATACTACCTCATTGTGTACACGACTCCATGCTTTCCAAACTGGCAAAATCGCCATGTTACCATCGTAGCTACGTTCAACACCACGCCAACTTTCTGTTATAACATAATCACTGTAGTCACGCGATTCAGCTACGCCATCTGCAAAATATAATAAGACATAATGAAATATGGATTTTATGTACTCCATGGTTTGGTTTTTTTTTTTTCTTCGTTTTATGCAAAACAGGGATATAATTTTCTAACCTCGACTGTAGGCGTAATTGCCATTGTTCGCTTCGGCTTCATCATCAATCAAAGCTTTTATAATGTCATTGCATGTTGTACGATTGGTAACACCGGCGACATAACGTGGCTCATTCTGCACCCAAATGGGAATTTCCTTGTTTCCCTGTTCCTTTTTTTTTTTTGCCGTAAGGAATGTCAAGAGTTAATAGTTTTTTATTTAGTTTTTTGACGTCGAAATTGTATTTACCAGAGTACTAATTGATCCATGAATTGATATGGGTTTGTTTAATCTAGTCAGCCTACTTCCGGGCCTTAAAATCGGGCTGTAATGGCGGAGTTCATGACATGACGGAAAGCCGTCTAAATTTTCGTCAATTAATGTTGAATTGTGTGGCGCCATCTGGAAGAAAAAGCCATAAACAAAAAAATTAAATCAATAAAAGCGCACGAGTGCATGTAGGAATTCATTTGAGCTTCAATTAAGATCAGTAGTTGGCGATAAAAATGCAAAATTAACCATGCGGGACAAAAGAAGAAAAAAAAAAAGAATAAATGACTGGGGGACGAGGGTAGAAACGTCATTATAATGCACACAATCTGACGCGCCGGTCGGTAGCTGGTATGCAAATTCGGGTTGGTAAAATTGATGTTTATCAGAGTTCTGTACACGAATGGGTTTTTTTTTCTTTCAATTTGTATTTCTTTGAAAAATTTGTTTGTTTGGTCATAGGTACCAAGTGAACGGGTAGTACAGGTGCAATGGTTTATTGACGTGGAACAAGGGTTCAAAATTAGTGATTACGTAAAAGATTATTGTAAAAGGGAACATTTGTACTCGTATAGTTTGGAATTTGAAGAAATTTGAACTTTATTTGGTAGTGTATCTAGCCAGCTAATCGATTTCTTTTTCAACCACTTAATAGTTTCCGTGTTATTTTACAGGGACTAGTTGTGATTATTAGATACTGAAAGTAACTTTTTGATAATACAGTGTACCTATTCTCTCTAAACGGACACCCCTCATAAGGGGTCAAATTTCTTGGTACCGTCAGTGTCCGCTTATGAGAGAGTTCACTGTATTTCGTGGTTCAGTGGTTACTGCGTTGGACTACTGTGCATGGGGTTTCATCTTTGAATGCAGAAAAAATACCATCAAAGTTTGTTCACCTTTTTCGAGCGTCTGACAAATATTTCTCAAAAAATCCCTCTGCCCTTTGGATACGGCATAAAGCTGTTAGTCCCTTCCCTACATGCAGAAATGTGTTCTAAGCAAAGCACGAGTTGTGAGAAGCTAGGCTTTAGCCCTCTTTGGGCTTCTTACAGTCATAGCTCTTCTTTTAGTATCTAGTCCTCTTGGATCTTAATTTGACCCACAAAGAAGGATATCTAGAATTTTGTTCAGAAGTATTATCCCCTTTCATCTTAACTTTTACAATTCTTCCTTCAAAGTATGACAGTTAAGCTTAGCTTGTCATAATCTTTCGACTGATAGTCCTTCGATACAAGGACGCATAATAACTACCACCTCGTATCGATCAATCATTTTTATTGGCCGCTATATAAGAAACAAAGTACAAATTGTTATATAATACCTTTCTGCACGCTAAATCAAGTCCTTTGCTATTTCTTTGTTTACAACTAACATCTATCCTGTTTGCACGTAAGTGTAAGCAATCTATTCAAAGGAAACACATCAAATATACATATGTCAGATAAAATGCCTACTAGCTGTGTGTCGCCCACCATTCAGAGGAGCGAATATGGTTGTTTGTGGTTTTATATTAAATTGCATTTGAAAAGCGGATACCGCAAACAGCAAAAAAAAAAGAAACAGTTTAAAGGGAAAATGTAATAAGAAAACTAATGTCCCACCCACACTATAGCCCCTATCCCACAGAATATGTACTCGTACAATCGAGAGAAAATGTGTTGAACCTTTTCGTTTGGTAACTTGTCTGTGAAACGTCACCCTAACATTTGTATCCTGTGTATAGCTATATCCTGTTTGTTGCATGGCAAGTGCCCATATAAATACTTGTGTACGTGTATATAGCGCCGGAACCGTGGCTGCAATTTTTTTATTACACTCTTATCGTACCTGTCCTATCTTTTGTATAGTTTCGTTCTATAACAACCATCAGCAGGCATAGCACTGCTAGGCAGCCACGATAGCCACAACAGACGGCATATTCAAAGGCAAAGGCGGCGTGGCACACTGGTTGGGGTAATGCCCCAAAACATTTTAAGGACCTTTTTTACTGATTATTCCGTTCAAATGGAGGGTTAATTTGCTGGTGAATAAAAGACCATTTGTGTAAGTGTGAGCGCGCCGCGTACATGTTGGTAGAAGGAAATGGAACGAGCGAATTTTATTGGGCGAAATTTTTAATGAAAATTTAATTATATCATTCTTATAGTGCGAGCAGCCGCCTTTGGGGGTGGTTTAAAATGCGACATTTTGCGACGCGTTCTACCTGTTCAGTGTTCAGTGATATTTTATGCAGAGGTAAATTGTTTTACGGCTGGTCTAACAAGCTGCCAGCAGCAGCCGGGCGGTGGGAAATGTAAGGCAGACATGTTTGACGTCACTGTTTTTTGCCGGCGCCAAAAGGTTAATGGGTGTTATGCGTAAATTTTATTCAAGTCCTTTGAGACTTTTGTAAACAGATAATGTTTATATTGCAACTCTTTGATTGTTTCAAAGTAATGTGAGAGTGAGTGAGCGAGGATGACGTCAGTACCTACTTTAATCGGAAACGAAAATCGATTGATGAATCACAAATAGGAAAATTTATTTGGGCAAACAGAAGTTGTGATCTAGTCAAAAGGTGTTTATTGAAGCACTACGTTTGTTGAGCATGCTTTAAACTCTATATGTAGTTACAAGTGTACATGAATGTTTTCATGTAGTAAATAGTTTTTGGCAGTAGCTTCCAAATATAAATTATATTTATACCTTCTCACAGATTTATCGGAGTGGCACTCAAGAATGACAAGACACAACACATTTCATGATATTAAACTAGTTTTGTAAACTATTCGCATTTCTGTTATACCTTGCTGAACCGTTATGCAAATGAGTGATAGCCGAAAAAAGCCTGAGAAGCACTGGCAAGGCATTTTGTTATAGTATCTATTTCATTTCTAATCTAGATACTCTCAAGGTAGATCAGATAATTTTCTTTTGCCAAAGTATATAACATCAAGGCGATCCGATAAACGAACACACCTTTCACTTGTCGTTAGTTGAAGCTACTCTTCACTGTTTGCATTTCATAATTGCGTGCGTTATTGCAATTAGAAATTCGTGTCAGTTAAACAAATATCAACTAAACGTTGATGACTTTTCCTTTATTACTAAGTTTTCTCTTACTAGTTCAGTCATCAGAACCTTTACTGGTTTCGAGAAAGGCTAACCCTTAATTACATTCGAGTGGCTAGTACTTTATGAGTAATATTTTACAATTTTTTTAACAACACCACTCTTATACTAATACTTTTACTTTGTATGTTTGATTGGTAATTAAAAACTTTATAGTGCATCATAAACAAACTTTAAATTTTCAAGGTTTGAAGGTGTAAGTAATACTATGTTGCAACCAAATGAGATCACAAGGTTTTGTAAAATTTCTCCAATCCCCCGAGGTTTCGAAACCTCGAGAGAATCTAGTTGAAATCCGCCTGTGAGGTTGTCAAATCGAACCAGACTACAGAGTGAACTGTTCAGTTCATTTTGGTGTTCATTTAGTTTGTCAACATAGTTTGTGTTTCCTAATGTCACAAAAAATATTCTCATTCTGTCAAAGCGGAAATATTTATTTGTCAAAATTGGCAGTTATAAACGAAGTCACTGATTTTATATTCGAGGTAGATGTACCAGGGTTCTACTGTACTAAAGTTTCGTGGTACGTAATATACTTTAGTTGATGTCTCTTTTTGAAGGATAAGATCTTCAATAAAGCATGAGATGAACTACTCATAGTATTAGATAAAACTTTTCTGGAAACAGTTTTTTATTTTGCTAAAAAAAGTACCCAAAGAACGCTTTTAAGGTTTTGTCTTAAAACTCTTTATAATTCATTTCATTTATGCCGTCGTACAGTTTGTTGTCATTCAAAAGGAAACTTAACTTTCGGATAGGAAAAGTTAGTATAGTGCATAGAAGAGCACCAGCCAAATCGAAAGCATAGTCCTGGTACTTTCAATCTAAGTTAGTAGAGCTCTAAAAACCGCCACTAGGATCCTATTCTGTAGGCTACTTACCTACAAAAAATTGCTTAAAATCTTACATAACACCTCCCTAACAATAAATACCAATCAGAATCTAGGTAGTAGTGAATAATCGCTTGCTTATTTTAAAAATCTAGGTTTTACTGTCAATATACTCGTGTAAATTTTAATAAAATAAGCACCTAAAGCAGTTATCCGAAAGCAGGTGCTAGGATGCTTTGTATATGGAAATTACAGTGGCGTTAAAAACTATTTTTGAACATTTCTGGACTCGTTTTTTTCACTTTGAGAGCCTTGTACTTACACATAATAAAACAAGGATAATGCTTTTTAGTTTCTACAAGTTTTAGATATAAGTATAGAAAGTGACATTTTAATCAGGTTTTCTAATGCGTGACAACTAAGATAAAATATGAAATATAATAGAACTATCACTTGCTTAGTGTGTCCTTCATTGGGCTTTGGCACGAAAAGATCCACAGAATTTGTAAAACTATTCAACTGTGAATTCTCCCAGTGCCAAGGCCCATCAAAGGCTTCAAATTTAATAGTATAACAATCTGATACAATGCTGTGTTTTTTTCCATATCAGCTTACCTTTTTTGTAAGTCCTTTCGAAAACTTCTGCTAAGTTTGCCTCTGACTCGTCGCAAAATTACTTTTACAAGTTTTGTAATTCAAATTTTTAGTAGATCATTATTTATTTATTTAGATTTTTGTAAAAATTCTATAAGTTAACACTCAATAAGAATGCTTGTAGTTTTTTTTTGGAAGACCCATGTTAATCCTTTAAGCTCACGTCGATAACTAAAATCAAAAGTATTTCACTCTGATTCTGATGGTGTTCTCCTTCGGGGCCCACGACTACTGTACTACCACCAACTTAACTTAGTAGTCGTATATCCTGCTCGAGGATATCACAAACTTATGCAGGCGCAAAAAAAAAAAAAAAAACACGGCAACAGAAAAGCAAATGAAATAACACTCTATGAATAATAGAAGACCGTATATTTAGATTTCTGCACTAGACTTATGTTATGAGTAAGTGTATTTTTTTTTTCTTTAGATACGTTTGTTATAATCGGTCTTTCGTTGCTAGAATAAACACAGTTCTATGTACGTGCACTATATATCCGCAGCTATATTAGACTTAATAATAGTTGAAAGGAACTAGGAAAAGAAAAAAACTCTGTTGTTATCCTCGACGTTACTACGGCGACACGCACTGTATCCTTGGCTACGAATGACTAACTAAAAATTATTTGCTGAACTATAACACAACGTTGTCGTGAGTCCTTTTTTTCTCGACCAAATATCCACTTCCACCAATTCAGCCAACCAACCAAACCAACCAAATATTTTCCACCAACCAAGCCCTTAAAAAAACTGTTTTTTTTTTTTGTATTATTTTGTTCGATTCTACTACCATTACCACCAATACAATCCAACTTTTACCATACACGGTTAGCACAATGCAACAACAACAACAACAATTGTGAGTGTAAACTTCCCCTAAAGTGGTTCACGGAGGGTACCATGGCGCTCCACTCTTACTATTGCTCAATGTGTGCGCGGAGGAAGGGCGAGACTACTTTTCATAGAGGGAAAATATCCATCCGCGTTATAACCGCGCGCTACTACCAACGTAGAAATGATCCCCTTTCTTTTCCTCTTCTGTTCTTCTACCAAAACCGACAGAAGGAACAAAAACATAGTTTGACTCAATTCCTCCTCCATTAATGAACTGAGGAAGAGCGACAAAAAAAAGGTGGAAGAATGGAAAAAAAGGTGACGGTGTGACTACACGGTCCACCGCACGAGCTCTTCCGCTTACCGCACAGTCCGCCAAACCACCTGGCCCATTTGATATGAACCCACCTGTCAGTCGATGGCACATTCTGTCCTGTGTACAGGTATAAATGAAAAAGAAAGAACAAAAAAAACAGAAAAAATGTAAAAATTACATTCGTATCCTGATGTCGTCTCTTGTTCCTGGTGTTACTCGAGACTATTGTTGTTGTTGTTGTTCTAGGGAGTAGGGTGGTGATGCAGTTTTTGCCTTTTTTTTTTTTGGCATTTCTGACGTTTCAAACGATGACAACAGAGTAAGAGAATGAGAATACACTTAATGATAATTAAATTTTGAATAAAGTGTCATCGTAAGAATGCACCAAAAATGACGAGTAAAAAGGGAGTTCACATATGCTTTATTAAAAGGAATACTTGAGTGCTGCGCTTGTTGGCGGGATATTTTATATTCAAATCAATTTTCTTCAATTTTGGAAGGTCTATATCCATTTTTCATATTATATACTAGGTATGTAAGTGCTAAGTACTTAGTAACTAGGTAGTTAGTAACAATCAAAGTTTTTGCAACTTTTGTCTGTCGCATGCTTGAGGCAAAAACACAATGAAACAGGGCTTTTGTAGTTCCTTCGTATGGAATCTAACTTGTGGATGCATTGTCGTCTCGACAATAACGTGCGGGTGTTCCGAGCTCCAGACGCCGCAATTTTATTTGTTAACGTAGCCGCCGGGATAAAATGCGCCTCGTCAGAAAAGATGATTTTTAGCCCAAAATCGTTGTCCAATTCAAGCTGCTCTATGGCCCAAACTGCGAAGCCAATGGTCGCGCCTTGAATTGCTGAGTCAATTCCATCTTGTAAGCGAGTAATCCGAGATCTTTGTGCAGAATTCTTCTCAGCTTAGTGCATGAAATGTGTAGCTGTTGAGATGGATGGCGAGTTGATGTTCTGGAATTGAGTCTGACACGCTCGGCTACAGCAGCCACATTTTGTCTGTGCGCACCGTGCGACGAGGGAGACTAAGAATGTTGTTCATTGGCAAAGCAGTCTCACGAGCTTGAGTATAACAGGCCCGGTGAGTGCTTTATTTCGGCCAAAACTTCTTTTCAAAAAAGCCACCGTTGGGGCTACACAGCACTCACTTAGGTAATAAGTTTTCAATATTTCCCAACGTTGTTCAAGCGTAAAGCGCCTCATTTCGTTCCGCGGACGTATGATACTGACTTTTTGTCAAGATTTCGAGTGGGAAACAGCTGTCAGTGTCAAAATAACCTATGATTTAAAAAAGAAACCACTAGATGGCCCACCCTGTGGAAAACGCAGAGCACATAATGTTTCACTGTCCACGATATCGTGAAGCCGTAACCTGTTGGCGATCAGACTGGGTGTGAACTTAACCCCAGAGAACATCATCAGACTGGTGCTTAGCCTCCAGTAAGTCGAACCGTGGCTATGAACATGAAGGAGCAACGAAGTCAGGAACGACAACGAAACGCAGTGCAGATAGCTGCCGAAGGATAAGAGATAGAGGGGGTGGGTTTAGTGGGTGGAAATCCCACACTGTTACTGAGTACGGGCTCAGTTTCGTCTTTGAAAGATTCCCACCTCCTGACGAAAAAAAAAAAAAAAAAACATATGTAGTTACATACTAGTATGTATCTCCTTCTTCCACAATTAAATTTCTTCCAAATCCAAATCTCCAGTTAGAGTGGTAAAATTATTGAAAAAATGAAATCTAAAAATAGGCGTGTCAGGGGGGATTTTAAAAATTTGTACTTCTCACTTTTTTCAAAGATTTTCATAAACATAATTTCATCGATCTAGCTCGAAATATAAATTGGTGACAGACAGACGGACGGACATGGCTTATTCGACTCGGCGAGTGATGATCAGCATAACTACCTTTATGAACTTTATTGGGTCTATCTTCAATACTTCTCTATGTTACTATTTATGTGTCAGACTTAGGATTAGGGTTATTTAAAATCGTATCCAAACTAACGTCTTTCTGTAGTTTGAAGCTGATTGAACTGCCTCTCAAAATTGATATTGATATATTTACGTACATGTGCATATCACAGATCCAGTATTTGTTTTAAAGTGCGTGTCCACTTGAGAGCAATTTCGCTAGTAAGCTCTCGAAAGTAACTTTCGAGTAGCTTTCCATATGAGAGTACAATTAGTGTGATTTACTAACGCGACTAGCTACTCTCAGAATACGAAATTTTTTTGAAAAGTGCGAGTCGATCTCCCAGTGTAAGATAACATATGTCCACTTGCGAGCAACTGTTTCAAAGTCTGAGAGTAGTAAACCAGCCCTCTGCGAGTTGCTCTCAGGTCCGTGTCCACTTACGCAATTTCTATCGAGAGTGGCTTGAGAGCTACTCGCCTAAATTTTACTCTCAAGTGGACAAGCGCCTTTTAAGTTTTATAGCAATGTACACTTGAGAGTTTGACTGACTCTGTTTATGTACTGTTTAACTTCATTGACTGTAAGCGAAGAAGGACCTTCCTTCACTTTCTCTGTAAGAAGAGCAGTACATATATTAACCTTAAATTGCTTCTAATAAGTAAGTCATGAGACACGTACCGAAAGCTAAGAAGTATACCAAATTTAGACTCTACCAAAAATGTTTTCCCTTATTGCTCAATCGAAAGGTCATATACATAAGCCAAGTCGACCATTGCAGTAATTACATAAACTTATTGTTTGGAAACAGATAGAAAACAAAGAAAACTTTTAAATCCCCGTGCGATAGAATATTCAATAAAAACATTATTCATTTCTGAAACTCTTTTTGACAAATTGTTATTTACTGTCTATACACACAACTGTGCTCACAAACAGGGTGTGTCCGAGCGAAAAAATGCTTCCCCATGTATGCATATGATATTATTTTCTTTTTTCCAGATTCTTTCCATTGATATCGAACGATTAGCTAGAAACAAGACTTTTATACGCCAAAACTTAACTACCTACACGAACGTATAGTGCATACATATATACCTCCTACATAGCGAGTAATCTTTTCTACAGTCCTTAATACATAATTACAGGGGGAGCCTTTTGGTAGATAACACGTACATGTACCTACACGCGACCACATACTGATTTAAGAAATAAAAATTTGTTAGATCGAAGCTAACCTAACTAAAGTCGAAAAATGCAAAACTTCACTTAAGGAATTTGCTCCCTTCCTTGCCACTTAGTGTTCTTTTATGTCTCATATGTATATGTTGCTCTGTTGCGAGTGTGTAAATGAATCAATGCCTTTGTACAGCGCCACTAGTTTGGTTGCAGAACGCCACCCTTCGCTACTTAATTTTTCACCTGTAATTTCCTTTCTCATTCACTATCGAAGGAATAAAATCAAAGAACATACTCGTACATACACAGAAAACTGAGTGAAGTAGAGCTATCGTGGACTGAGGATCTAGGCGGAATGGGGCTAAGTTGTGGGGTTTCCACTCACACCTTAGACGTGCCAGATATGTGCATATGTATGTCGACTTGGAACAAAAAGAACTGTGTGTGTTTATGTTTAGCATGCAATCATTTTCGGAATTGGTTAGATTTATAAGAACGAAGTTGGCACGAACCTTAGTAACTTTTTCGTTTACAGTAGTTTGAAGAAAATGAGTTTCCAAGAAAAAGTATCGAAAATCATAAATTCGTTGTGTGGTGGTAGGAATATACCCTATGGCAGTATAAGAGTATTAAAATTTGTTAGTGTTGGGAAGGCCTGTCCTGTGACGTGCACAAGCGATAGAAAGCATCCACCCTAGTGGAATTCGAAAATAGGAGAATTTCTACGTACATACCTCAAGATATAGTTGGAACCTTGGAGAAGCCTTTGCAGCTCTATGGAATGTACCACCGTGGCAGCTCGCCTGAGGAAGGTCCTTACAAAGGCTCCGATACGGGAGCCTTGATTTGTCTTCAAGAATTGTGACGGCAGATGGATACACTTTATGGGAATACACTGGATGTTCTACAGAAATGCCGCTTTCCAGGGAAATACTCTCATCGAATAAGAATCAGGGGTACATATCGTTCCATGGCTCAAGCACATCTACGGATGGTGTGTCAGAATGGGTCATGTTCCAAAAGCTTGCCGAGAAATTGGTTCATAGTTGAATTTTGTTTGAATTTTATGAAAAATCTAGCCCCATGTGTTCCAAATAAGTGAATTCTACTGTGCAGATACATATGTTTTAGATTGTGACTAACTAACTCTGAAAGGAATGCATTCTGAATCGCTTGTTAAACTTTCTTTACCCTATACAAAAAAAGTATCTAAAATACTGATTTTTCTGTTCTCTATCGTGCGGTAATTTCAAATATACGTTTCTGCATGTCGGTGAATATTTTTTTCGTTACACAAAAGGAACATTTTTTTCTATGACGGAGGACTTACATAATTGCAACCCCTATTAGTCAGCCATCCTATTAGGAGAAGGGGAATGAAATGACAACCTGCAGTAGGAACTGCAAACGTGCTGTCGAAAATTACATTCCAATCTGTTTGTAGGGATCTCTACATTTTTACCTGTTATTTTGAAAACATCGCGGCAAGTTGCTTTACTAAGGGAAGGTCATTCGAGAGGAACGAGGAAGCAAGTGGAAAATACAATAAAAATCCCCTACATATGCCTCAATTGGAAGCAACGGATATTTTGATCGGTTCCCCACGTGCCCTTTTTGTAATGACAGGTGCAAACTGAATCATTCAGCGGAACGTCAACCTGTAACGTTAATATTTTAAAAGAATAAAACCTGTTGCAAGATAATGCCAACTGTAGATATACATATTTTTTTTTTTTTTTTTTAATTTCTGATCAGCGACCCATAAACAACAAAAAGGGACGTTCTTTGTCCTTTCTCCTTCTAAGAGGTGAATCAAGTTCACATTTTCATTGTAAAGGTGAAACATATGTTACTCGTATGTGTGGCGATCAGTTTGGCGGTATAACAAGCGGTTGTATTGTCCAAGGTAAAAGTAAACTAATAACAGATATGGACAGAGATAAAAAGGATCTCATAGGAAAACTACACTTAAAATATATGCATTCTAGTGACCTGTATTCTATAGACACCGGCTGCATGATTCACCTGTTTTCTCGAAAGTTTTGTGGTAACAGTTCACAAGCGACTTTTTAAAAAAATTCACTAATTTTTGCTGTTGAATGTAGAAAGTACTCTTATCCTTCATTGGATAAGCACTCGGTTTCATAATTTGATACAAACTTTTTGCAGTACAAAGTTCTGAATGAAAATAGGGATGGTGTGAGGGGGGTATCTCGCAGTTCAATTAGGCTATTCATTCTCCCTTTTTGAAAATATTTGCTTTCTGGATCTCAGCTGTCGTAGCCTTATACTTATGCAGGACATAGCCAATTTGTTTATAGTGATGCATAGGAGGTTACAGCCTATATATAAGTTGTGCATTTATAACTATGTAGGAGAAGATACAACCGCGAACTCTATAAGCTGTACCAGGATGTGGATGTAGTTCAAAAAGCCAAGATACGCAGACTACATTGGTTCTATTACATCGAGCACATGGACAACAATGCTCCAGCCAAGATAATCTTCGAATCCCAGCCCCCAAGTTCGAGTCGGCGCAGAAGACCGAACCTCCGGAACAAAAACCAAGTTGTCGCGGATGCCAGGAAACTTGATCTTCGCAACTGGAAGCAGCGTGCAGCAGTGTCTCAGGCAGAGAATGAGTAGGACTCGTGCACGCATATCTCTGTAGTTTCCCTGGTCGACTCGACATTAGTGTTTGAATCAAATGACGCACTATAACGTGTGCTATTATCCCTAAGTTTAAATGTATTATTGCCTCATTCTCACATTTCGAAGACGAGTTACTCGTACTTGATTGTTGTAATTCGGGTCCAATATTTCTTAAGGCTTGAACTTTTTCTACTTGACTTTTCCACTTAAGTGCTTTTTTTTGCACCTTCCACGCTAAATGTTGGGTTTGAAATCATTGGCTACATGCATCTAATCACTTTATGGTCAGTGTTACTATCGGACATGGTACCTACTATAAAGAGTTAGGTACAGGTCTCAGAGGACATAGAACCTCATCTATCCGAATGCCAATGCACAGCTCGGACCTATTTGAAGAAGGGGTTGCAGTGGACTCTTCTTACTGTATCACAACAGCTTCATATGTACTTAAAGTCTGTAGATAACGTAGTTCATATTCTATGCAGTAAATCCCACTCAACCTAACCTAACAAGATACCATTTTCATTGTTGCAGCATTTCTTTGTGTAGTCTTTACGTGCCCCATTTATTTAAAGAACTTCAAAAAATATAAGAAAAACAATAAACAAATATTTTTTAGATTTATTTTTGCAAAGCTTTTCGTGTGTGTATTTACATATATCCTCTTATAATTTTTTTTGTTTGTTTTCTTCTCTTTTCTCTTCTCATTCGATATTACAAATACGATTTATGCAATGTGTATTTTTATTTATTCGAATTTGAATTCGATTATCAATTCTTTCATATATAATTATATATACTTTTGTATCTACACTTTTCTTGTAAATAAATCTATCTCTGTTTTTTTTTTTTATTTTTTATTTCTTTTGTGATAATAATAAATAATGTATATTATAATAATTAAATTTTATTTAGAATATTATGTACGAAATAAATAAATTACATCTCTTGTTGTAATAATAATAATAATAATAAATACAACATAAACAATAAATATATCTTTTAAGCATAGAATATAATGTAAATACGATAACGTGTGAATTTGAAATGGTTTTCATATAAACTTTTTTCGAGGTTCGTCAACAGATAAATATATACTTTTTTTCTTCATCTTCTTTCCTTCGATTTGATTTTTTTTCTGTCAATTAACTTACAATAAAATTTGATTTAATTAATAAGTACATAGTAATAAAATGTTATTTACAAATTCGTGATGCAATTTTGTTTTTCTTTGCATTTTTATGCATATATAGGTACAAACTTTTGGTTGATTTTTATTTTTAATTTTTTTCCTTAAAGAGATTGCTAATTCTTTGGGTGAGAGTTGAAACAAATGAGGTGTATCTATATATTGTAATTTATTTGTCTGAGTAATTTATACAGCAAAGACTCTGCTTTTTTTTTAAATCAAATACATTACTTATTGGTACGGCGATAGGGTTTAGGTGCTTTGTTTGAATTTCTTTTAAAACTGATGGCGGTGGAAAAAAAAAACATCCCCATTATGGCTCTCCATAAATTGTTTTCTTCGTGATTATTTTAAGTTTTCCATAACAGAAATATACACATTTCTATGCATGAATACCTGTAATTGTATATACATCTCTTTTTTGACTACTTTTAGCATAAGCTCTGTGCCTTAATCCAAAAATTACATATCGTGTCTTTTTATTTTTTTAATTTTTGTTAAATCCTGTGATAAAATTATGTTTAATATTAGTTTCCCTGTTTAAATAAAAACTTGTGGAAATTCCTAAGTGCAAAAATGATTTATATTATGTCTTTTAAGTCATTTATTATGTGTGTGTAACTGAAAGCATATGATATACATATAATTTTTTTTGTAAGCTAAAGTTAAAAAATAAAAAGATTGAAACAAAATTTCTTGAAAGGCACCTATCGATTTTTCTTTTGTAGCTTTATCTACCATCTAATTGTTGCTAGACGTTATACTAAGTATTTTTTTTTTTCATTTTATTTTCTCACAGACTATTGGTAATTTATGAAAATTTAACAATTTTTTTTTTTAGATTTATTTGTTTGATTTTTTAGTTCTATACCCACAGGCAAAGGTTTTTTAGATTTTTTTTTAACCTTTTAATCATAATCAAGCATTGGCATCTTTTGGGTTTTTTTTTTTTTTTAAGAATTTAATTATAAATATTTTGTTCAATGTGTGAATGTATTAAAAAATATTTCCTAAAATTTGGATTTTAATTATAATCATGCCTAACATAATTTGAACAGGATGATTTCTTTCTTTTAAGTGATAAATTTTAAGTTTGGCAATAATTAATTTGTTTGTTTTTTTTTTTTTTTTTTTTAAATATACTTATCAATATAAAAATCTACTTAAGTGCAAGTGAAGGCAATAAAATAAGGTATTCGTGTGCTTTAAAATATGACACACATTTTTCTTCAAAATTCGTTTTAACATCAATGCCATTTGTTTTTTTTTTTTCAAGAAAACAAATTTGTTTTCTGAGGAAAATAAATAAGAAGAAACAAATGCAAATTGTGTGTGTGTGTATGAAACAAGTCTGAAATATGCATCTTTAGTTGCGCTAAAACAAGGGACACTTTGGAGGCACTGCTTTCCGATTTTGGTCTTGGTTTTTTCTTTAGACTCATTGCTTTCATATACTAGTTCTCTTCTTTGGGATGGTTTGCAAAATTTACTTAAATTGTTGTTACATAAAATTAATCTCCATCTTTATATTATTTAATGAATTTGTTTGAATTAAAGAGAGATTGAGTGCTTTGCACCTTTATTATTATATCTATTATTTGTACCCTACATTTTGGGTCAACGAAATTTCGACGCAACTATTTTTAGAAAAATCTTTTTTTCGTAAATTTACAAGAAACTTGTAAAAATTTACTTGAGCAAGTATCGTATTCACTGACTACTCACGACCTCTCTTTAGTTCCTAGAAAGAGAGGAGGGCAATAGATTTTCACATCTAGGAAGGTATTTATTTAGAAGTCTTGAAGAGGTTGGTTTTTGTAATCAACCGAAGGCAATCAATTGCTTAGGCGTCTTGATTTAGGCTTTAGATTTCTTTCTGCCATTTTTTACTCACTCAGGAGATCGCGAAAGGACCCATTATGGTGCCTAGTGTCTTTACGATGAACTCATAACCTAAGCTACCAATAGCTAACGATGTAATGTTTTAAGATTTCATTCTACGTGCTCTCCAGATAGTACGAGTATCTCAATGTGGTTATTTTGTATCTCAAGGCTAAAAGGGAGATTAAAATTTTCAAAAATAGAAGACGGACATATTATTCAATAAATCTATTGCAAACCAGAAGTAGCAATTTAACAATAAAGCTAAATGGAAATGGACGGGCGAACATAGGTGGAATTATTTTTTCTCAGATTGCAACAAAGTTTTCATTCTGATTTTTGTGTATAAAATATTGCATGTAGGTATAGCGATTGTCATTATTTTAAATATTATATTAAGTACATTTTGATGAAAGGGAAATTAAGAATTCAAAACATGCAAATTATGCTAAAAAATATTTTGCAAAAAACTTACAACATCAAATACAAACATTTAGATATCTTTTTTTGTTTTTTAAAGGCAATACGTCATTTTGAAAAATAGTTTATGTCATGTAAATATTAATACTTAAACATGTTGCTTAATGGTTCTTTTTGGTTTAGTTTTAATTTTTTTTTTTTTTTTATAAAAAGCACTTATGTTTCAATATTTTGTTTCCTTATTTAATCATAAAAAAATGAGCTTGAGTATATAAGTTTAAACGCGTTATTGGTCTTAAAGAAACTAAATTTCAAACTAAAATTAATATCGAAAATAGCTACATAAAAATTTGTGTGTGTTTTGTTTGTTGTTTTCTCAAATCATAATTGCAAATAGTTGTAAATAGAGTAGAAAAACAATTTGCAAAAAATATATTAACATTTTTCTGCTCATGGCAATACATCTCCTTTTTTTAAAAAAAAAAACACATATAATATTTTCTTACCTAGAGGAGAAAAAATAAACAATGAAAAGTAAAACATTTTTTTTGATATGTATTTTCAATCCGTAATGGATGCATAAGTTCCTTTTGAAAATCGCAACGTTTTTTTTTTGTTTATGTTGAAAAAAAATAGTCCAACCATTCGTGTGTTCTTATGTGTCATTCCTCGAAATTATGTAAGCAATATATAGTAAAGAAAACGGAAAAAGAAAAATTCATGTGGCTTATAACATTCGTGTTTTTTGTTTAAACATAATTACTTATTGTTTTTTTCACACGCAGATTTTTCTTGGTATTTTTTTGTTTTGTTTTTCATTAAATCTATTATTTCCTATGTTTCTTGCAGATCATTGTGTAGTTTTTTTTTTTTAATTTAATTATATTTTTAATTATTAAGCTGGTAATACTGAGAAAAAAAAAATATAAATAATTGCTTACTTTCTTGTTTTATTAGAACTATAAGGATTTGAGTGCGTATAGTGTCCTAATCTTAAAAAGTAAATCGTTGTATATCGAGAATTAATTTTTAAGCATTTTATTGTTTTGAAATAAAAAAAAAAATGTTTAAAACTTTTTGTCAACAAAAGTCGACTTTATAATACACTTTTTTATACTATGAATTGGTTTTTTTTTTCTTTATCTTAAGAATATTTTACATAGCAATTTAATTTAAAACATTGCCAAGAGTGCCTACTATTTTTGTTGTTTCTTTTATTAATTTGTTTTATGCAAATAGTACAAGAAAATTTTTATGATTGAGTTTAATGTTAATTTTACTATAACTTTTATTTTTATTTTTGTTATTTTATAAAAGGCAGTCAATATAATTTGTTTTTATGTAAAACATTCTACAGAAATGATTTCATTTTTTTTGCTTTAATATAATTTTCTAATTTTGCATTTAATTTAAATTTATCACTTAAGTGTTTCCCTCTGTTATTTATTCAAGTATTCGTTTTTTTTTTTTATTCAATTTATAGCTAATTTATTTCACAGTTTTGACGATTTTTTTCAAGTATTGGTTCTACAACAAATCATTAATAATAAATCAACAAATAATATCAACAGAACAGTAATTAAAATTTGACTAAGAATCACAAAAGTTTTTTTTTTTTAATTCCTATTGTTTTAGGCGTACTTTTTAACATTTTTTTTGTTGTTTTTCATATTCAGTGATAGATTATCCTAGATTAGCGATTTTCGCTTATAGCATTCGTGTGAATATTTAAAGTAATTTCTAGGAGAATCCCTTGTAGTGAACGAAGAAAAATATTAAAAAAATTGCATAAGCTGTTGGAAATGTTATTCTTGCTATGACATCAATCGTTTTAGCGACACGAATAGGATGTGGTGGTTCCTTTTTGCGGACTTGGACAAAGCAGGTCTGTAAAAAAAGAAGATTTTATAATATCTGTTTATACTGAAGACTTAAGAATAGAATTATTGTATCTTACGGTTAATAATTGTTTGTTGTTTTTACAAAAAATCAGGGTTACCTACTGCGATGTATTAATTAAAGTTCTAACGATTTGATAACAGCACTCGGTTATTTTACTATAAATCAAATGTTTTCTTCTTTCGAAATCATACCCTATTCTGTACCATGCGGCTCCACCCTAGCACCCAACCCATATCGTTGAACAATTTTATTACTCTCTCAAGCACCAGGACTTTATTCTCATGCACACTCATCCATTCACGTTTAATACAGTTAACCGGCTATAAAATAAATACGGTTTTAAAATCACCTTTAACCTTATCGTCCTGTTTCGCAGCAAACAAAAAAAACGAGAGGAAAAATGTGTAACACAGGGGTACACCGTAAAAAATAATCCTGCATAATGCGATCGTATTACACGTCGCATGCCGAACCGAATTTGTCGTGTCCGCCACTCAGTGTTACCCAAATGAGTGAGTAAGTAAGTTTCCAATGTGCGGTAACGTAGCTATCGAATTAGCATACCTAAATTCTCGGTGCACGTAACTTTCATTTTGTTTTTTGGTGTCGTTTCCCTTTTAATAAAACATCCAACGTGTGTGGATGGGTTCCTTTCTGTTGCCAGATTTTTCTCCCTTTTTTCTCTGTAGGAAATATGAGCTCTATTACTTATACGGACGAGGATATTGGTGTCACGTGTTGAAAATTATTTCGTAGACATGTTTTCGAAATAAATGTTCCAAATGTAAAATGTCTCCACTGCGAACACAGCAGCAGCAGAGACCTACTTTTCACAAGAATACCATTTTGTTTTTGTCTTATGAATTGTATATAATAATTTTTTGTTCACCATATTCACCTCTGTTGCACACCCATTATTTGCTGAATGTGTACACGGGCTGCTGCCTCCACCACAATTGGTGCATGCTACTATTTCGTTCGGACCGCCAGTTTCACGTTTTTTCTCACCCTAAAAGAGGAGTAAAAAAAGTTTTCCTTTAAGTTTACGGACAAAAAAGATAAAACTATAAAAAAAAACTTTGGCGTTATAAATATTTACAAAAGCCAAAAAACCTACTTACCGGCTAAAATCCAAACCAGCAGCAGAAACACAAGAAATAAAATGACGGAAAAAAGTAGAATTGATATTTTCATCAAATTTAAATATTTATTGAAAAATGTTTATATTTTTGTTTATATATAAATATTTTTTTTTTAATTCATTTTGTGTTGTGGATATGCTATGAACAAATGAAAAATGAATAACTGAAAGGAAATAAAAAAATAAAATTCAGAGTACGTTTATGTATGAACAGGGGATTTTTAAATGTTGGGTCATCTTATTGCTTTTTGAGTGACTTATAAACGTACTCTAGTTTTGTTTAGGTAAAGTGCTAAATTGTGACTTTGAATCAAAAATGCTTTAAGGTATGAGAACAAATACATTCCAATTCATTTTTGACGAGATGATTTGAAGTATATATTGGGAAAAAATAAATGTATAATGTAAAATGCAAATTGCTAACTAAAATTTGCTTAACGTGGTTTTAACTTGTAAGCTTCTAAAGTTGATTTTACATAAATTTACATCTATTGTTTTTTTTTTTTGTATTTTGGATTGCAAAAGCTATTTTTTTTTTAAGTTTTATTTGCAATAATAAATAATTTTTAAAACTAGTCAACGGAAAAGAAAAAATAAACTTAAACAAGTTAAAGGAAAAAAAAAATTAAAAATAAAACAAAATGTTCATTTGTACTAACTTGCAACTGTTTGAGTTCTAAAGGTGCGTGTCTACTTGAGAGCACTTTCGCTAGTTAACTATCGAGAGTAACTCTTGAGTAGTTTTTCATATGAGAATACGAACATTGTTTGAAAAGTTCGAGTTGATTTGCGAGAGTAAGATAACGTTTGTCCACTTGCTAGCAAGTCTTTTTGAAAGCTGAGAGTAGTAACCCAGCTCTCTGCGAGTTGCGGCTTGAGAGATACTAGCCCAAATTTGACTCTCAAATGGACAAGCACTTTAAAGCTTTATGAATTCTGTTAACTCCATTTGTATACTCCGAAAATTTGAAGGAACGCAATTCTGTTACATATACATATGTACATGACATAATAATGTAATTTACAACTTAAGGGATAATTTTTCAACCATAAATTTGTTAAACTTCGGGTTCTGTAGTCACATACAAAATATCAATGTAGGTACCTTAAGAAATGGCACATGGAATTGATGGATATTGTAGTTGACGAGGAGTTGACTGGATTAACTGACAGCGAAAAAGAACTTTGGTTTTGATTGCACATTTCAATTCGACAAAAGAGTTTTCTGCCTTTTATCTTTCAAAGATCAAAGACAAAAAAGGAATGTAACTGACAATTTTTCCTCTGCCTCCCTTGAGATAACCATAACCACATTCTGTAAATGTTTCTTAACCTGATAACGTGCTTTGTGGTTGGGATTCTCCTAAGAAATCGAATTATTCGTTGTGGTGAGATGTAGTTCCTCAACTTTTTCAAAACTTCAACCCCAATCCCCACATCGTGAAATTCTATTTTAGTTTTCCCTTTGCCACTATACGCATCCTCTTTTCTATTCTTACCCAAGTTTGTCCTACTTTCAGTTTAGTTTGCTAAACAATAGTTATTTTTCAAGTGCGTGCACATGTCATATTTGTCAACATCATTATACGTTTTTTTTTTTTCTAAATGAATGCAAATGCTTGCTTGAAGGAGAGTCCTAGGAACCCCTAGGTATATTACCTATTTATTTTTATTTTTTTGCAACTCTTGTGAAAGGAAAAAATGATTAAATTTAATTTGCTGCTGGCTTGCCAACTGTCTAAGAGCTTTAATATTTTAAATTACACAAAAAATCACTCGAGTTAGTAGGAAATAAAAGAAAGAAATGAAAATATTCCTGTGTACGGTTATTAGTTCAAGATACACATTCTCTTACATGATGGCTGTTGATAAACTAGAAGATTCAAAAATACACTTACACGGCGAAGAATGTAGGTTGAATTGCTCCCGAAGGTGAAACATCTTTTTTTCTCCCTGTTAGTTAGAACAAAGAGAACTTAAAAATGTAACTGACCCCATTGAACTCACCCTCTCGCAGAGAAACACACCCGCATACACACATTCTTTCTTACAGTACAGGATTGCTTGGCATCCCTTGAATCCCCTTGAAGGATGTGTTATAAGTACAAAAAAAGGAAAAAACAATTTAACTGCAAGTATTTTCTTCTCAAAAAACACTCTTAATCCACCCCCAAGCTAGCACAAGGAAATTCAGAAAAAAAAAAACAAAAAAACACCATGCCACTCAACGCCAAGTAATATTGTCCTTGTGACCTCTACAAAGCACTTACAAGATTCTCTGTCATTTTAATCTGGCCAGCTGAAGCTTCCACATCGTGGACGCCCGATGGGGTTGTTGAGCGACTTGATTTTCGCCTCGGAGGTTTCACAGGCAATTGACTTTCGGTGATTTCAACGTCCACTGTGGTGGTCCGCGTGCCTGGAGATACTTTTCGATCACCGACTCTAAGCGGTGGCGTATTGGTTGCCATTGAACGTGATTGCCTTTGATAGGGTCCGGTTTGTGATGATGCACCATCATACACCTCGACGTAGACGGGCTCCCGGATACCAAGAGGACCGGTGCCAGCAGCTCCTCCTCCTCCACTTATGGCAGTTAATTGCTGCGTGCGGCTTAAACTAGCTGGAAAATGCATTGCTGGAGCTGTTGGTGTACTTGGAGAAGAAGATGCTGCGGCCGCTGCTGCTGCCTTTTCGGATGACAAAGCAGCATGAAATTCTCGTTCGATAATTTCCTAATTGTTACAATTATTGAAATCTGTTTTTCGGTTTGGTTTTTTGGATTTGTGTAACAAATAAGAGGGAATGAAGATGTTGTCAAGAAACTAGTAACAATTTGTCATTTTAAAAGTGAAGAGAGGGTTTTCGGGTTAGTCTTGATCCAGGTTGTTTGATTAGTTGAATACTTTTGGGAATCATCTCTATCAGAACTCAGATAAAGTAGATTAAATGATCTAAATAGGGACTGTTTTCAAAATCTCAAGTCAACTGTCAGTTGAAAGTTATATACAGTAGCTCACTTGCTGTTAGTATCTGAACTAAATAAAAATAGAGTAAATTAAAATAAGAAACTAAAAAATAAACTACTAATAAAAAAATAAATATATATTTAACTCATGAAGTAATTTTAGTTAAATGTAACTTTGTATAAGGCAGACTCAATATAAATACATTTTTTTTTTTTTTCATTTTTAACAGTAAGCATTTAACCTAACATTTTTAACCAAAATAGCTTATTCTATGTAATAAGTTGCATTAATCTAAAAATTTAATTTTTACTTCCATTAGTCAATATGGTTTTTTGTTTTTTTTTTTTTTAATAAAAGCTTAAGCAAATTAAATTCTACTCAAATTGCAATTGGCCTTAGATTGTTTTATTTATTTTTTTGTTATGTTTTAAAAATTTGCCTTCACTATCTTATACGTAAGTAAGATTTTAGATAGTGTTGTATATTTTTTTTTTTTTTTGTTTTTATATCTCGTTGTCACACAATTTAATAGATTGTGCGTATTCGAAACATTTTTCCCAATTATTTGTGACCTTAAAGTGTGTTTTAAGTAACAAAGAAAAAAAAATTGTAAGAAATAGATAAATACAATCAGCAGCACAACGTATATGAATTGTAGTTTTTATTTCTAATTAATTATATTAAAAGCAAATAAGTTTGTTATTATTATGTTATGTTTACATTCAAAAGCGTGCAAAAGTTTTCTTGCCATGTACAACATAAATTTGAATCTTTGTGAATACAAAGGCACATGCTTAGGTTAGCCACAACTTGGAACAAAATATAAATTTGAACAGAAATAAATTTTAAAACACAAGCATAAGCAGGTGATAATGAATGTTTTACATAAACGAAATTTAGTTTTAGTCTTTTTTTATTATTTGTTTTTTTTTTAATTCTTTTGGGTAACTTTAAGGTTTTTGTTTTTGTGTAATTTTGTGAAAAGGGTTATTTTGTTGTTGTTGTTGTTGTAGTTGGTGTTGTGCGAAATAGCTTACCAAAGGACTTGCAAGAATAACTCCGATCCTGCTTAGAACCGCTGGAAGACGCTGGAAAAATTTACACAAAATATGTTCATACTCAAAACACACTTTAAGATTTTTTTTTAGTTTAGAGATGTTATTTTTGTTTTTGGTTAGAAAAAAAAATTAAAGAATATATATTTATTCTAAGGGATTATTTTAGCTTGTAGGTGCAATTAGTAGTAAGATAACTTATGATACGAGAAATATTTGTGTTAATCACGAAAATTGGGAAATAATGTTTTCGTAAATATTTTCAAAGCTTTACGGGTTATTTTAAATTGAATTTATTATTTAATACAATACTTTCTATTTTATGAAAATTACTTTAAAAATTAAATAAATACCATTTCACTGTTAATATGTACTTCTACAAGTTTAGAAAATATTTAGGAAATATAAAGGAAGGACATACATTTTCCAAGTATTTTTCTTAACGTAATCTAAGAAGTGGTTTGAGTTCGATGTCTTAAGTTTGATTAATTTTTTTTCGTCTTTAAATTGTTTGCTTTTTAAATAAAAGTAATAATGTCTCACCTAATAAAATTGCGTAACTACATAGTTTCGTAATAAAATTTCGTTATTTCAAATACTCGCGTAAATATCAGGATGTGTTGGCTCAATATGTCTTCAAGATATTATAAATGTAGGTTCTGTATTCAGTATTTTTACTTTAATTCAATGGATCGATAATATTTTAAAGAAGTTAGTCTGTTTGACCAGTTATGATCGGCCTCTTTTTTCTTTTTATTCCCTATGTAGAGGGAAGTCCATTCTAAATAGAGAACTGTCCAATGGAAATGCTTATGTTTTTCTTTTTCACTTTTTAAATGTTTCTTGCATTCTTTAATATATTTATTAATAATTATTGTTTTCTCGTTTTACATATATGTACGTCTAAAGTAAACAAAAAAAAAACATGCGATTTCCCATTTAAAACTAAACATTTAGAGCATAAATTAATACACTAAACGAGTTATTATTGCAATGCCTTTCTCCTCATCTTAAATGCAATGATTACTTATACTCGAGTGTGCATTCGAAAACCTCATTCAAATCGTTTGCTAAAAATACACACATAAATTGATTTTTATTTTTTTTATTCTTCTTTGCTATTCCATTTTTTCAAGTTTGGTTTTTTTACGTTGCCTGTCTGAGTGTGTTATATGAATTAATTGGCTTTTTGAATCAAATATCGTATTGCATTCATCATCATTAGTCGTACAGTATACAAGAAATCATACACAAAAAAAGGATAACACGTACAAAAACATTGAAAGAAAACAGATACATTTTTTTGTTGGTACTATACGATGCAATACAGTGAGACATAAAAAAAATGAACCAAAAAAATAAAAAAATACACCGATTTTTATTATACATAATATGTATAAACTGTACAAGAAAAAAACATTGATCTAAGACCTAACTTTACATTTAATAGGAACAAAATATTTGCTTAAATAGAATAGCATATTGTATATCAAAACGTTATCCTAAAAGAGGTATTCTATTAAAAAGGGTTGTAAAAGTATGACAGAACAAACAGAGATGAAAGTTTAAGATTTTTTTTTTTTGATTTTATTGAAATGAACACCTAATGTGCGCGAAAATGTTTTTGTTTCGAAAATGGTTTATTTTTGTTTCTTTTTTTTGTAAATTAAATTTTAACTCAAACTATATTTAATGAATCTGTAAAGGAGTATGTAGATTTTCTTTTGTAAAACTCATAACAACATTTTATTTCCTTCTGAAAAAATTATAAAAAATAAAATACAATAATTTACCTGTGTGACTGGATTTTCGCCAGGACGATAGACGACATTGTGCAATGGACGTTTGCGACCAACGTAGTTAACGCACACGAATTCCAGCAATGAGGCATAAATGAAGCACATACACACCCCGTCCCAGACATTCATAGCTGTGAGATTTGAGACGACTGGGAGTGTACTTCTGAAACCGTTGGAGGTGGTGAAAAAATTCAACATTGTAGTTACACCTGTGGAAAAGGGTTTGGAAATTTGTCAACATTTTTTTCGAAACTAGTTTGAGTGTAATGAGATGATGGTGTAATGAAGTGATGTTGTACATAAAATAGGTGATTGTGAACATCTTGAGATCAAGCATTTATACGGGTAATTTATACCATTTGGCAACTCTAGTAAAGTTTATCCCAGACGCAAACCATATCTAAGCTAAGGCACTAGCTGTCTGATTAGAATTGATACATTTCTTGGTACGTATCATTCTTATTGCATCTGGATGTTTATAAAGTGTCACACACTGATAGTGTGTAGCCTACTTTAAGCGGAATTACATCAATGGGCTGGCCATGGATGCAGAAGAAGCAGCAGCGAGGGGTGACAATATAACCGTTTAAAGAATCATCAAGCTACTGTTTCCACTTGTCGAGAGAACATAGGAAGCCGAGAGTTTTCTGGATGAAGAAAGAAAGGCTCTCTACCCTCGCAAAAGGTGACAGGTACCTAGCTAACCAATCTATGCAATGGAGCCCGCTTACCCCGAATGGCAGGATACGCGGCGGTCCTAGGAGCACATGGCGCAGAACAGTTGAGAACGAAGCGCGGCAACTGGGAAAAAAGTTCGAGAGAGCTGAGGCACATTTCCAAAAACCGCACACGATGGCGCGTAGGCATTGTAGAGGCCCTAAGACCCACAAGGGTATACAGGAAATAATGCATGATTTGCAATCAAAAACACTGATTCCGTGATAGTTGTTTTGTAATAAGCTTAATTCAATTTAACTTAAGGACTTTATCCAAAAGGTTTATTTAAAGAAAAGCTCACGACTGTATAGTACGAAGAAGACTTTATGGTGACTCAAGTTGTTATTGCACAAAGATACATTAAGAAATTAAGTCTTCAGAGCTAAGTCTTTCTTCTGCTTTTCAAAAACCAAGCTATTAATCTCCTTCCGATTTAAAACTATGGAAAAAACTAGACCGAGTTGTGATTTATTTAAAATGCTTGCTCCTTGGATGTACACTCAGACACAAACCACAAGTCTGCGTCCTCATGTGATTTAAAAAGATAAAGAAGAAAATAAATAAATATAACAAAACAACTTTTGTCTCAGATGAGAAATTATGCTTCACAAAAAAAAAACAAATAAATTTGTCTTCATTTCTTACACAACGGATGAAGAAGAGAGAGAAAAAAAAAATTATGTTTCATAAAACTTATGGAAGGAAACGAAAAAAAAATGGAAAGACAAAACGAATTCAATGGGGAAAAAGGAAGAAGAAGAGAAAAAAAAAAAAGATGCCATGCAAATATATTCAAATTCTAAAAAGTGTAACGTTCCAAGTGGGCGAGTGAACTCGTATCTAACCACATTTATCCCTCAACTAACACAAACACACACCCACACGCAACAATCACAGAAATCCACTTTAATCCACAATTTTAGCTCTACACAATTTCCTGTTTTACATGACATAAGAGTGAATACAAGCGGTGAACGAAGGCAAAGATATTCTCTAACTGAGGAGATGTACAGTACATAGTATTTAAATGAAATTCATTTGTCAGGGGCGGTTCACACTGTGCGCCACTGCCACTCCAACCCCTGTTTGACATTGATTTATGAAACAAAAAGATGGTTTTGGTAAAACAATTAAACAGCGAATGGTGAATGTTAAAAAAAAATTATAACCGCAACCAACAAAGAAACAGATCTTTAACGTTGCATCCAATGCCAATGTAAGGATATGCTA
This sequence comes from Chalcosyrphus nemorum, assembly GCA_949716465.1. NCBI lineage: Eukaryota > Metazoa > Arthropoda > Insecta > Diptera > Syrphidae > Chalcosyrphus > Chalcosyrphus nemorum. The sequence continues at coordinate 59,596,236 of OX454334.1, read as the reverse complement.
TTTTTTTTTTGTGTTTCTAAAAAAAGAATGCGAAGAAAAATATATTATGTATCTATCTACTTGACTATGAGAAACCATCGTTCTCTCATACTTCAAGACTGATGATAAAAAGTCACGTCCTTGATTTACACTGGAGGATCAAGGATTACCACACATAAGAAGCCCCGCGATGAAGATGCTGAACTGAATAAATCTGCATAAGAGAGAGAACGTACTGGTACATATCCTTCCTTAAAACAACCGTATAGTATAGTTTGAAGGAGTTATATTTTGTGTGCGTATGAGTGTGAGCGGAAGTGACTTTTCTTGTTGGGAATTAGCCATTTATTCTCGCAGAGTTTATGTTTTGTTTGGGTTGCCACAGGATGGTTTTTTGTCAAAGAAGTCTTTTCCAAAAGTAAATTGGTCTCTTGAAGTGACGGAAGAATATAATTTGGATTTTTGCTGATGATAGGACAAAGTTTACGTTATCTGATGGGAGACTCCTCTCTGTGGGGGAGGATATGTCATTCTTCGTCACTGTATTTGACGTATGAGGTTGATTTGAGATGTCATGTAACAACTTTACGTAGATAAGTGTCAATTTCGTAAGCCACTGTATTAATTTGTAAAAAGACAACTGCTATTGACAGATGAACTTTACGAATAATATTGTTAGGCATTTTTTAATCACGTTTTTCAAATATTGTAGCATTTGAAAATAAGGACTATATTTTCTTGATTTTAGTTACTATTCTGATACAGTCAAGCTAATTTATAGTTCATTAAGATCCTTTTGACAGGGCTACATACCAACATGACAGGTGACAACCACTCGAAAATAAGGCTTGGTAGTTCAACAACGATGTGAGAGTTACGATGAGTTAGACGACTAAAAGCGACTTTTGACGTCTGTCAAGCTTGTTTTCTTTGTAATTTGTTGACAGAGAGGCATCATGACAGCTGTTTTTCTCTAAACATTTTTCGATCAACATCATTAGGTTGCTGGTGATGCATTTAACTGAGAACAGCTTATGTTTACTTATATCAAACTTTCGCTTTAAAACAATTAAAGCAACAGGTGGAATCTTGACATATGTATATCTCTTTCTCCATGCCTCTTGTATCTCTAATTTGGTTTAAACGGGGCTAGCATGCAATATGCTTTGTTTCCTTTTTAGCGGGTTGTGCATCGCCTTTGTGGCTCGCCGCACAAAAGTAAACAGGCGATACTATTTAACTTTACAAGAGTTTCACTTTTTCTCTAAATATTCTTACAAAACTTTTCCATTGAAAGCAAAAGTCACTCTCGCTTAAAAAACACAATAACAAAGAGTGCAGACTCCAGTGAACATTCTTATAGATACAGAGTATGTTTGTGTGCCCCGCAGCCTCATTTGTACCCATTTTAACCTTTCCGTTCTTCCAATTTTGTCTTGTTGTATGAAGAGTCGCATATATTCATATGCACTTGGTATTTAGTTTGGGTAGTTCTACTCGGAAATGTTTTGAATTAATATCCGCCATACACACAACTGCACGATTCTTCTATTCTCTAGCAGCAAAAAGGACTCGTGAAAGATATCACAAAACGCCACATGATAAAAAGCTTTCGCTCTGTAGGTGTGCACAATCGGCGGTAGGATGCACAATTTGCAAAAAAAAAAAAAAAAAAAAACGGATACAACAGCAGCACATAGAAGAACCGTCTGCCACCCTCAAAATGCCGGAGGGGAGCTGGCTTTTTAGAGATGAATTGCACTCAATTGCTTTCGTCTGCCCAGTGTTTACAACTCATTTGAAAACCCCGCAGTTACCATATCCCTAGACTATGTATTTCTGTCAAGTGCATTCATTGTTATTGAAGGCGCAACGGTTGCACAAGTAATTAAATACTATATGTACATCTCAACTTTGTGTAGTGTGATCCGCTTAACCTGGTTTATTGTTTCAACCGCTTTCCATTGTCTGGATTGAGTTTGTAAGCCTTTTGTGAACATACACTTATTCGAATCGGAATACATTTACCAAATCTAATTCAAAAATTTGACAATTCTAAAGAGGAGACTGTTTTTAAATAATAACAATACAGTTTGCACATGCAATAAACAGCTTAGTGCGTAAAAAGTGAATAAAATTTTATAAAATAATAAATATATTTATATATCTTTTGCAAATAACCTACTTTAACTCTACTTGCAAAATGAACTCGTTCTATTTTTGAAAAACAGTGAAAATTGTTTGCAACAAAAGTGATGGTCACCCGCTAAGGTGACATACATATACAGATACATACATCCCTGACAATTTGGATGAAATTTGACATTAATCAAGTACATTTCAACATAGTTTTCGTTTAACACGGTTTCTTGTATTTACAAATATGTATATTTTCGTAATTTTGAACCCATATATGCCAATTTTTCTTAGAATCTCCTGTATTGTTTTATGCTTTTTACATACCAATCATTACTCTGGCTGGTACTGCATTCCATTCTAGCCAAAATGTGATAAACGATGATGTCACCAATATGATTCCGGGTATAAAGACAGTTGTGAAATAAAATGCACGATCCCTTGTGAACATTAGTTCAACTTTCAGGCAACTGTAATTACCTTCAAAGAAAAGCGAGCAATTACCATTGCTTTTTAGTCAAAAATTTTGTTCACCAAATTAATTGTTTTTTTTTTTTTTTATACATAAATTTTTCATTCTTATATTTTCTGCAAAGTATTTTTATTTTTATTTACAAATATTATTATATCCTCTTAGTTTGTTTTGTTGTTGTTACCTGGATATCAATTTCTTAGTAGCTAAGCTCATCTGTATTAATTTGTGAGATACAAAGCAAATACATCAAATCATACGTACGAAATAAAAGATTAATTTTGGCCAATTTTTTTGAAATTTTCATGTGTTCATTTTTGGCGAAGAATCAATGAGATCTTGGTATTGCTTCCAAACCTCTTAAATTTTTCTATTTCTTTTTAATCCAATGAAGTGTGTGTTCGAATTTCTTTTAGGCCGCCTTTCCACTTGCAAGTAAACTCGCGGAAGTCTTGCAGAAGTTTCTGGCAGTAGCGGTAACTCTGTCCTATGAATTCTTGCAATTTTTTTGCTGCAATAAGTATCTTGCAAGAAGCTTGTGCATCATATAGTCGCAATTAATTGCAGAGGTGTTTACACAGGACAGCCATTAATGTCGCAAGAAATTTACTTAAAATTGTGAAATCATGGCGAAAAGATGTCAGCTTTAAGCAGCTGCTATTACAATTTAATTGTTAAAAAAGAAAAAAAAAACTAACTTGTGTTCGCGATTGGACTTTTAGAAGACAGGAAGCTGGTGCCTTCTGCTTCTGTTGAAAGTCAATGCAAACCTGTTTAAAGCTGCAATTAATTGCACTCGAAAATACTCATAAGAAGTAAGGCAATAACTTGCTTCGTAGTTTCCACTCGCAAGTCACTGTCAGACCAAATGTCAGAAGTTTTCTTGCAAATGGAAACGCGGCCTTTAAATAAGAAAAACACCCTGCCTGGCAACATTTCATGTTAGACTAAAATGTGCAGAAACTATGTGAAAATCTTAACCTTCTTTATGATTTGCATACTATATTGCTTGGTATAAAATTATTCAAATTTACCCTGTCTCTGAAATGCTAACTTATTCTACGAATACTCAATAGCTAATTGAACGCAAAACTAAAAAAGAAAATAATTTACGCATATACATATGTATTTCAAGACTATTATACCATGCACAAACAAGTTGCGTGACTTTGTTTATCATTTTTATTTATTCACTAAATGTCTACATATTTTCTACATAACAAAGTGGCAAATTTATATTTTTCATAGCAGTCCAACTGGAGCAAAAAACAAAAACAGAAAAAGGAATAATAATTTAACTATATATAACTATTTTAGCATTCATTAAAAGGCAATCAATTACGGCAGGCGGTCAAATGTTATTTTCAAACTATTTATGTAAAAAATTAATATTATTTATAGTTTTTACAAACGAAATGCATGATAGCTTGCTGGTTTTTCTTGTAAATTTGTTAACTTGAGCAGGATTTAGCTGAAGATAAGGTATAGGGAGAATTTTACAAAAACCAAAATAATTACTCAAATAAGTTTGGGGTTCGGAAATTTTGTCTAATATATTTACGAAAAAGGTTATATGATGGTTATATGAATGGTTATTTTCTTTAAAAAAAAAAAGGAAATTAAATAGAATCAATTTGTTAAATGTGGTCTGTTGTAGCTGATCTATTTTTTTATATGTATATACATATAGTTTTATCATGTGTCTTGAGTTTGTTTTTTTTTTACCTATCATGGATCTAGCAGGAACTGCATTCCATTCGAGCCAGAATGTGATAAACGAGGACGTCACCAATATTATTCCAGGTATAAAAACGGTGGTGAAATAGAATGCTCGATCTCTTGTAAATATTAAATCGACCTTAAGACAGCTGTAGTTTCCTACGATTTTGTGTTAATTTTTTTTTGTTTGTTTGTAGTTTAATTAATTTTAATTTTTTTTCTAAAGATTAGATATTAATTTATTTATTTTCTATTTAACATAATCTTAACACAAATTTTTAATGCACATGTTTTTATTAATCGGTGATTAATTAGTAAAAAACAAAACAACACTTTATTCAAAGAAATTATAAAAATTAACAAAAAAAGAAACAGAAACAGATTAGGTAACCTTTTATAAGAATTTAAATTAAGTACAAAATTAGACAATATTAAATCAGCCTTCTGATAAACTATAGACAGGGTGGGCCAAATACAAGTTTCTTTTTAAAAATGCGAATAATCCAAGATCTTTGTGCAGAATTCTTCTCTGATGTTCGTGAATTAAGTCTCACACGTTCGGCTACAGTAGCCACAACAAAATTGTATACAGCCGGTGCGGTGGGTGCTTCATTTCGGCCAAAACTTCTTTTCAAAAAAGCTCTGTTTGGGCTATACAGCACTCACTTTTCAATCTAATCTAATCCATTTTTTCCCAACGTTGTTCAAACGTAAAGGGACTCATTTCGTTCTACGGAGGTATGATACTTACTTTCTGTCAAGAACTGACAGCTGTCAGTGTCAACATAACCTATTATTTAAAATGAAAAAAATAGATGGCCCACCTATTACATAGTTAAGATTTATTCTTTGAAGACTAATTACACACTTATAAAAGGTTACCGAAAAAAAAACACAATGTGTTTTTAAAAGTAAACAAGAAATACTTTAAATTACAACGTTTTCCATCTAATAAACACCAAAACATTCAGAGGTCTGTACTAGACTGACTTCCTTTTTTAACTAAAATAAAAAAAAACTAAAAACAAATCACACACTATCCAATTACCTGACCTTAAATCATAATCCTTACTAAACCAAAATCAGTGTCCTAACTACCCCAAGTAATAAAAAAAAAAAAATAACACTACACATAAATGGCTACTCTTAACTTAATTTTATTTTTTAAAAATTGTCCGGCATATTTAAGAAATTCGTTGGAAACTCACCTCTCCAGCTTTTAACAGAACACGTTACGGTTGCGTTTTGTATTAAATATGCGTTCAGTGTTGTCAACGAGGGACTCTTACGCAGCGTATCCTCATCGTTTTTCCACACATATTTTATGTGTGATAATTCGTACGAAACTGAAATGATGATACAAAGCAACGTTAAGTGGTTGACAAAAACAGAATTCACAATATTGTTCATTTTTTGTCTTAAAAATCTCATCAACATACAGAAGATATTTTGTCCTCGTCCCTTGGGGGAGGACTCTCTTATCAACATCAAGCAGAAAAGCAACACACCATGAATAAAAAAAAAGAATAAAAAAAAAATCTCATCATTACAATAAAGTCTAATTAATGCAAATGGACAGACACCGCTTTCTCATTTGCGCCCATCTCTCACATACACACACAATTAATACAGAATGCTATTACACAGAAGTGTACACCCACAAAACTCCATCCCAAGCTTAGGGACAGCCCTCGGGTACTTACTGCTTTCCATTGAAAATGAACATTTAGGATCATCGAAGGGAAATATATGCAAACTTCCTTGGCATGACAGGATTAAATGACGTCTGAAAAAGAGAAATACAAAATACAAAATTCAAATACAGAAAAATCATAAAAAAAAGAACAAACTTTCTGTAAAGGACACTTGAATACAAATTGTCGTATTAATGCAAAATGTTTACATTAAAAATCTCACAAAAAAAAGGGAGAAAATTGCCAAAGGATGCAAAGTAATATGCTTCGCATTGAACGGTCCGATGGTCAGTGAATGTGATGAGATGAGAGATATGTATGTCCCTTTGTTGGGGCGACTCTAAGGAAAAGGATTCAACTTTTTCAACTTTCAACAAACTCACCTCATTGCGTACGTAATGGTCCCATTCCGGTAAATTCTCAAAGCAAAATGCATCGGAATGATGGGGTCCTTAAAGTCACCGTGCATAATGAAATACGTATCTGGTGTCCAGATATTGTCATGATGATGCAGTGCATTTAAATAATCATATTGCGATTTATTACCATATTGCAGTCGAGGATCATTCCATTGTTGATTCAATAGGAACTCCACTTCATATTTCTATTGTTAAAGGAAGGATACACCATTTTAATGAAATAGATTGCAAGGATTGTGCAAATTTTGTGCCTACACTCACCAAACTAGATTCGTCGGGTGATGCTAAGCTTAGGAGTAATACGTTTACATTAACTGTTAATGTACCTGTAAGCAGAGAGAAGAAGTAGAAGGCAATTTTACTTATTAAGCCATAAAGATGGGATTTAATGAGGCAATTTATAAGTAAGATAACGTGCCTACATGCTGTGTGCAAAAGAACAAAGACGAAAAACACAAAAGATAGCAAAAAAATGTTACGTATACGCTGGATTTTTTTTGGGAAGGTGGATGGAATTTAAGACAGTGTTTTGAGCTTTAGAGGTTAAACCAGAGCCAAAAAGAGAGAGAAGGAGAATTCAAATTTAAAGAATAATTGAGTCCCTTTTGTAATTTGAAGCCCAGGTGTAGAGAATATATTGAAAACGCTGAGACAAAGTACAAAAATTTGACACTGCTGGTGGATTCCTACGTCAAGCAGTAAGGATATATGTATAAAAGAGAGATAAAATACCCCCATCCATCCAACATATACATATACAAAGAAAGGTTAACCTGGAGAAATAAGAAATAAGTATCATTTCTTAAGTTCTCACACAGAGAGGGCGGATTAATAGACTCACGTGCTAATAAAACTGGTCGATAAAAATCGAATTAGCGTCTTTCACACGAAAACGATTTAAACAAAGAAAATTATTCCTACAAGTAAAAATACATTAAGTAGTATTTGTGTTAGTAACTTAAGGGTGCCATATTTGTAGCCGTCACTAGTGGAATTTTTTTTTTGTTTTTGTTTCTCTGGGAAAATTCTGTTTTAAAACATGTAAAGGGTGGGCCATCTAGTGGTTTCTTTTTAAAGCAAAGGTTAATTTGACACTGACAGATGTTTCCCGCTCGTATCATACTTCCACGGGAAATATACTACCGTTGGGAAATATTGAAAATTTTTTTCTAAAGTGAGTGATGTAAAGCCCAAGCAGTTTGGGCTTTAGAGCTCCTTGAATTGGACAACGATTTGGATCGAAAAATCAGCCGTTCTGGCGATGTCAAGGTCTTGGAAAATTGGACTGACAGAATGCGCTACTGCGAAACCAGTCGTGGGAGCCACTTGAACTAGGTTGTGTTCCATAATTTATCAGAATGTTTGCTATGAATGTTTACTAATGAAGCCATACATAGAAAAAAATTAATTTTGTTAATTTTATTGCATTTTTAAAAAGGCACTTGTATTTGGCTCATCCTGTTCAAACAAACATGGAGCTGTAATTTCACCGCCTTTCGCTTTGTTACGAAAAATAACTAAACCAATTGACTTGAATTCGGTGGCTTAATGGATTACCCAAGCTTAAAATTCGCTTCCTCAATTCTGGATCGTTACCCCACAGCCGTCACCTTACGAATATTTCAGTTCATTACGCTTCAGTGAAGCCTGACAATAAATCAATTACACGTCAACAAATTCATCAAAATCGTCATGTTTACGCTGCGGAAAAATATATATTAAATCACTTAACATATTTCCATTACTCAATTTAGCTCTCGGTGAAGTCAACAATATTTTGAAATTCAGTTAACAAATTGGCACTCGTCGGAGCACAATTGATTACTATGTGCTATAGGCCTACTGCATTCCAATTATAGCTGAACTTACCGCTATCACTTGTTCCCCGTCAGCGGACCTCGTTAAATCCCTACACAAGTTCCAACAATGCAACTTCCTATTATTTGCACGGGAGCCTATCTTTGTTCAGCTAAGCTTTCTACTACCAACCAACCAAAGGGCGGGTTGGGTGACCCATTTTAGATATTCAAATCGTTCCTCTTGTCTTCTCCCGTCGACTCATGCCCTCAGGGGAAATTTACTTCCTTCATAACTACATACACACTCACAGAGAGTACTTGCTGGATGGACGAAACCCGGTGTATTGTTGAAAATGCATGATAAATTCACAAGCAGGCAACTGAGTAGCGATGGTAATATCCTGAAAAGGATTTTCACCTATTTTTCCTGACCATTTGCATGCAGAAGGAAGTAGCAGAGTAGAAAAACAATGAAAGAATGCAAAATCAGTTTTCATGCTTCTACTTTCTTTCTTTTTTTTCTATAGAAAACCGTATTTTTTCTATCTCTACAGTCAGGCATTTAACAATTGAACCGTAAATTTAATATCGCTTACACAAACTGCCTATTAATTACAAAAAAAAACATAACTTATTCAACACTATAAGCATTTTTTCTATTAGAATACAAATAAATATATATATAGCGGGGTGGGCATGTCTACAGTGCATTAAAGCAAACATTTTTCACAGTGTGTAACAGAGTTTTTATTTTTTTTCTAAATGCATGTGCGCCATAATCAAAAAAAAAAAAAAAAAACAGAAATTAATTGAGAACATTTTTAGATTTTTTTTGTTGAGTTTTTGTTTTGATTTGTAATTTTTTTTTAACGAACCGCGATGATGTGGTCTCATCGTAGTCTGGTTTTTTGCCATATCCGGCGATGACAACCCACAGCAGAAGTCTTCATCTGGAAAAATGTTGGCATGACATTAGCAATGTGAAAAATACATTTGAATGCACATGGTTTTATGTTCGAGTCAATAACTAGGAAGAAACGAAACATAAACAGAATATTCAATTCGTTAGGGATTACTAAATGTTTTTTTTGTTTTTTTTTTGAGCATAACCAGACTACAAACAAAACAGAAGACTGTACAAAATAAAAAAAAAAACAGAAACATATACAATTTGTGGCGACGAAGTGATGATTTCAATATAAAACAGAATGAAGTTTTGCTAATGAATAGAATTTTTCTCTTGCTCTACACAATTTCCTTCAGGTACAGCCACAATATAAACCAAAGCTGACAAGTGAAATCGATCAAATTGTATAACTAAAAAGCTCTACAAAATTAACAGATTCATAATGAGAAATCTACAAATCATGGCAAGGACAAAAATATTGGATTGTGTAATTTGTGTACTACTCATATTGTATGACGTCATTGTGTGGGTCTAAAGTTTTACATAAAACATATACAAGGAAACACTGAACATTACAAATAAAACATCACCATGAAATACTCACCATTTACTGGCGGCAGGAGCCTTTTATCATAACGTGATTTCTGCAATAAATGGTCCAGAATTTCCTTATCCGAACTTGATTCGTCAAATCTGTGGAATGTTGGAAAAATAAAGAAATTGACTTGTCAGATCTGTCAATTCAAACAAACGGCATGTCCAAGCACTATAGTTTGAACTGTCACTTCTTTTAAATTGCATACTTTAAGGAATCGATTCGAATGTCAAATGTCAAAGTTATCAGGAAAGTGGATAGCAAAAGTTAAATTTGCTTTGGGGATGGAAACTTCAAAACAGGTATTTACATGACAATTGTGGGGAGGGCAATTCATTCCATAGAACTGATCTTATCGCTGAAGCGGAAGAATTAAGTATTGGTTGAACTGCCCCAAGAGCTGGAAAAGTCCTTTGCAAATTTTTGTTGTTCAGTTGTGGTTCTTATCTTGACAGGTTTTTGTAATAGAGAAATTTGAGTGAAGCTGCTTTATACCGAATAAAAGGTTTCAATGAAGGACATTACTTTGTTTTGATGCATCAATTTGCTATGAAGTAGCAAAGATATTATACAGATGACAGACTGTTTTTTTTATACTATAGTTGTATAAGAAGTTAAATACTCTTCTCTTAATAACCTTTCTTTCTCTTCTTATCTTTGCAGAGTATGCTTCAGATGCTGCATGTCATTTTGTGGACTGTTTATCGGTAAGTGGAACTTTTTTGTTACTATCTATCTAAGTTTAAGATTTAGTACTGAACCTTCAAGTTGCAATACAATTTATTAAAAAAAAAAAAAAAATATTAAATAAATTCTCACTTACATCGGATGATCAATCGCGGCAGCCGATGTAGATGATGTTAAATAGCATAAGACTAATATTACACTAGACGCAGCGTACAGGCTAATTGAGTTTCGAATTGATGAAGTTGTTGCTGTTACTGAACATGCCCCTTTACTTAAATAATTTGTATTATTCCTAGAATTTAATAAACTATTGCTTCTTCTGCTTCTGCTGATGCTGTTGACGTAACTGCTACTATAGTTAAACAATAGCGACGTTATGTAATATCCGGCGCGTATATACTCATCCATTCCGCACTTGGTCGCCGTCGTCGTTTGATTCGTCCCTGAGGATGTTTTTGCTCCTTTTGCCTCGACATATTGATGCTTTTGATGATGATGGCGATAACGATTTTGGCGATAGTTTTTTTTCTTATTTTCCGATACTAAACTCTCGTAGAAGTTTTGTCTACTATTGCAATTGCCACAGCAACTACTGCTGTTGCTGCTGCAAGTGGTGGAAGGGGATGGTGGGAAATACTTGGGAAAGGGTTGAATTTGTAATTCACTTGAGTCGCCACGAATTTGTAGTATCGACTCTTCGCTTTCTTCTGTTAAACTTTCTGCGGATACTTCTGCTTTTGCCTCGGAATCTGTGTCTGTATTTGGTTGGGTTGTTGTTGGTACTGTTGCGTTTGTTGTTCTTGTTGCTGTTGTAGTTGCTGCGGTTGTGGGTCGGTTATCCTTGGATGTAATCTCATTGCATTGATTCCTCTTGGCTGTTTCGAACATACAGCCCATGTTATGACATCTGCAAGGACATAAAAAGAAATAATTGTTTTCTTTATTTTCATAATAACAATTTTACATAAAAAAAAAAAAAACGACATCAATCAACACCCACTGAACGTCGTTAAATTTCTCGCAATAAACCCTTGCGACAGTAGCTATATTAAATTTATGTGTCAAAAGGAGTTCCGTCACCAGGCAGACAGACAAAAGAACCGAACCTTCCCCCTAATTTCGCATTCAGTCTGGGAGATGGGAGTGTTTAAATATTGGAATAAGCCTCAAGAATGTCGACAGTATTTACATTGTTTTCGTGTATCCTTATTTCCAGGCAATTGCCAGTTCGCGTTATCTCCTTCAACTTGTTGAAGAGTACATACTCATCAATTTGAATTTCTAAGTATGGATTTGTCCTCATGTACATACAGCTAATAACTTTTTGGTTATTTTTTTTTGTATCTCTTTTATTCCAGTAAATAGCACCCAAAAATATGTGCGCAAATATTTGCACATCTTTTCAAAGTTGCTGCTCGGTCTCTCTTAAATGACGACCTAGTTTAAATGAGATGACGTTAAATGTTGCCAGAGGGTTGGAGTTTGGGCTTACAATTTGAAAATGGCTTTATTTGGTGCGGTGTGCGAACTATATACAGCTGTGGGTTTTAGGGGAGATTGTTCAGCGTGGACATTTTTCTGTTTATATGACGTCAAACTTTAGTCTCGTTTTTTTATATTTTTATTGCTTTTCCGGGACAGAAAACGTTGAAAACAATTGAGTTTGTGGAAGGATGCGATAATTTCATAATGTTCTTTTGACAGTTGATTTAATTAGGGATTTGCGGTTGAGATTTTTTAATTAGGCAAGTTTCGCTTAATTGTTTCAAAGGGAGGGTTATTTTTATACACAAATTGACTGGAAGAAATCTTTTTTTGTTTTCTCTGCAAATATGTGATTAAGAGTAAATATTCATAATGATGAGGAATTTCGCAAAAACAATTAACATTTACTGTTGAATGCAGAGCCCTTTGGAGTAGAAAAATTTCATCAATTTGGATGAAAAGTTTGAGCAAATTTACTTTTTCATTCAAGTTCAAATGGATGGAAGGAATAACTTTAACGATGTGTAGTTTTTTTCTCAAAAAGTTTCCCTAAAAAATCTTAAATATAATATTCAGATATCAAAAGAATTTTGATGCATAAAAATAGTCCCAATCTTTCTTGACTATCGATTTTAATTGACCTGTTTTTAAATTCAATTTTTCAAATAATGTTAACTATAAGTATTTATAAATATGTGTATAGGGTGGGTCAAATACAAGTTTGAACAAAATTATTTTTTTTCCATTAATTTCGAAAACTCACTGTTAAGGCTACACAGCACTCACTTTGGAAATAAGTTTTCAATATTCTCCAACGTTGTTCAAGCTTTAAGACTCATTTCGTTCCGCGAATGTATGACACTGACTTCAAGATTTCGAGTGGGAAACAGCTGTCAGTGTCAAAATAACCTTTGATTTAAAATGAAACCACTAGATATAGATGCTTCTACTTTTTTTAAATCAATTTTTGCTAATATTAGTGGTAGAAACAAGTCCCAAAAATTAAATTTGAATTTAATATCTACCATTCACAATAATTCATTTCTAATTTTCGTTACACTCCATTTTGTATTTACTTCCTCATGTAGAAAGGAGAGTCAGTAATGAAAAGCATATTGCCCTCCAGTGTTTGCTTTGCTAAAACATAAAAATGTCAACAATTTACTTTATACTGCCTCGAAAAGAATTTAATACTCAAAAAAAGATAAGGGACTCTCTGATGTGATGGTATACCAACATACATATGTACCATCGATAAATACCACCACCGGCACTAACATTAGAGAGTCACTAACCTTCTTCCACAGGAAATTGTCTCAACCTTTTTTATATACATATGTACTTATACCACACAGAATGCTAGCACATTTCATATTCCAGAAAAAGGAAAGAAAAAAAACGTCTCCTTAAATTTCGAAAAAGGATACTAAACTTTGTTAAAAGTTAGGGGTAAAACTTTTAATGAAACCAAATTCTAAATTCTCTCTAGATTTTTAAGAGGTTGAGAGTTTTTTTTTTAATTTAATTTATAATTTCTCATGATTTTTTAGGACATTTTGAAAGTGTTTTAACTTTCCTTCAAGTTTAATTTCTTTTTGTATTGTCCCAGTGACACTGGCCAGTGAATTGTTTCATGAAACTCCCATAGCTCTCAGCTTTGTTGTACTTTGATTATTTAACTTTAACAAGTTATATACTTTTTATGCTTCACATTTAACTGCGCACTTTCATTTGCTCCTTCAATAAGTTTATAGTGTATTGAGAAAAATAAATACCGTAGACAGAAGAGTTTGTATGCTGCGCGACATTACTTCCTCTCAGAAAACCATAATTACTGGGCAAATTCAAAGCCGAATATTGCTGCAGAAAGGAAAAAGAATAAAAGTGTGAAATTTAAATAAATTTCACCCCTAAAATAATGTATAATAATAATAATTTTCCCTCTGGGTCGCCTTTTCAGCTTAACGGTCATCCCGAAGGCATTTTATAGCTACCACAGTAAATGAGCACGTTATGGCTGTATGTGTGAGTGGATTTGTGTGATATGGGGTGGTTGGTGTTCGAATTTAATTTGCGTGCATTTTATATTTTTAACCTATTTTTCATATAAGCGGGTCTTATGTACTTGAATACATAATATTTTAGAAATATTGATGTTTCGATGGCGTGAAGCAAATTGTGTTCGGTCAGTTAATGGAATGGACAGACAGTTTGGCGCGTGTTGTGTAAATTTCCCAAGTCCTTCAGAAAGTACTTGGTTGGCCTTGTAGATAGAAATGATTTTTTAAATAGATTTGAAAGTGCTTTTGACATACATTTCCCAAGTCATATTAATGATAATTACCACAGTATGATTTTTACTTGAAGCTATAATACAGGGTGGGCCAAGTACAAGTTTCTTTTTAAAAATGCAATAAAATGAACAAAATTTAACTTTTACTGTGTATTATAGCTTCAAAGCCTTATTAGTGAGAGCAAAGATTTCCATTTGCTCGGCTGGCTTCGCAGTAGCACATTCTTTTACCCCAATTTTCCAAGCCCTTGTTTATGGTTTCGGGCTGTAGCTCACACTTAAGTGTGTTGGCATAACATCGGTCCTTCGATAAAGCGACTCATTTCGTTCCGCGGATGTATGATACTGACTTTCTGTGAAGATTTCGAGCGGGAAACAGCTGTCAGTGTCAAAATAACTAATGATTTAAAAAGAAACCACTAGATGACCCACCCATTATGTTACAAAACACAGTTTTTCTCGAAAATATATCGAACGATTTTGATCACATTTCATATTCAAGTCAATGTAGCGTTAAACTATTAGCTGGTCTTAAAACTGGTTAACTAGTCTTACAAAAATTAAAAATTTTTCGATCCAAATCGAAATGTGGTTAAATAATCCCCTGAGGTTATTCTTTTCGAATTAATGTAATTCACAATTGATCTACTATTATTGTTTAGGGAAGACTCAATGGGGTTGTTACCCTTTTGTTGTTAAGACATCACAGCAAGTTCCTTCGCTTACCATCTGAACTCGAAATTCCCCAACGCTCAAGCTTAATTTGCAGTTCAGGAAACTGCTTTCGGTATGTGACCCTATTATGACATCAATTACAAATCTCTGCCCATAACAAAAGCGGTGGCAATTCCTCCGCAAATAATCTGCTTTGACAGTAAATCACTTAAGCTCGTACATGTAACCATAGATAATTAAAAGCTTTCTCCGCCCTAAAAGCAATTAAATGCCCCCTCCTCTGGTGTCCCGCATCTAACCACTAGTTTTAATCATTTTCCTTTCCCTTTGCTGGGTTAGTGGTATCCTTGCAAGTCAATTGCCTCAATTAGTTAATATTTATCTAGAAATAACAACACAAACACATGCCTTGCTTTGTATTAATATAGAAAGAAAAGCCGAAGGACCTAAGCAAATATAATCCTTCACTGCTGAGATTATGGTTGTATGTCTTCACCCAGGGGCGCTACGTTTTTAATTGCGCACCACGAGTATTAACGATTTTTAATTTGCTTTACACTTTGCATGTGCAATAAATTTTTATTTGATTCCTTTGTCGTTGTCGTTTTGTGTTCATGATGACATGCATGTCACAATAACAACACTGAATCATTTTCAATTGTGTTATTTATAACGGTTAGATATCGGTTTTCATGCTTAAAGGTATTAAATTAACGGGGTTCATGTGTGTACAAGGTTGACCGTCAACTGTCACAAGTGATGTGTGTTTTGTTGCGAAGGACTTTTGCTTTTTTTTAAATAAATAATTATTGTATTTTTTGTTTGTACTACTTTAAGGTGGGGCTACTCAATTTTACTCTCATAAAATTTTACCGTATTTACTGTTTGGGGTAAAAATAAAAAAAAGAATCCTTCAGTCCATCCATCAAATCAACACACAGGTACGCAATGAATAGGTCACCTTGATCGATGAGTACTATAGTGGAAGTCCTGTATTCAATCGTAAGGATTATGGCATTTAAATGAATGACCAACAAAAAAATATTTATTTAACATTTGGGCGTGAAGTACTGTGTACTATACACACTCGTATGGCTAGGACTTCCACTGCAGGTGTACACGTTGCTGGAAGGATTGAATTAAATGTTTTATTATTAATGGCCTGTTTTTTTAAGTTATTCATGATACGAAATTGTGGAAAGGGATTGATTTTTTATTTATTCAAGTGGTCCCGATGTAGAGAGGTGATTTTTAAAGTTCTGCAATGCATTATGGCGCATATTTATATGCAAAATGACCACAAATCCCAATCCAGAAACGGGAAATACAATCATGTGCTCAAGTTAATTAAATGATATTACACACACTGTAGATGGGAAACGTGATGAAGAAATTGATAGGCTTAAGTGATTAATCGATACCATTATATTGATGAAAAAAAGGGGGATTAACGATTGAAAGGAAAAGCCATTATGTGTATGGTTCCTGGAACTCTGTTGTACGTCATAAATGTATTTAAGAGCTAACTGTGGGCACAGAAAATGGGATTCTTTGTGGAAACATGTTTATAAAATATGTATTAGAGTCATGTGCTGAATTCGTTAGATGGGCCATCGAGAGGGTTGAAATAGTACAAATCTGAGTTTAAGACCATTCGCTTTTTATGGTTGGCAATAATGCTTAAGAAATATGTCCAATTTGACCAAAAAAAATATGTATATTTAGGGAGTTTTTTGGAGAATAATTTATCTAACAAAATATTTGAGCCAAAAACAATCCAATTTCGTACTCAGCCTTACCATGAAACTCTTGTTTAAAACATCCGCTTGGATGTGTAAATTTCCCCAATTTACAGAGTAACTTTCCCCTTGGATGTGTAATTTTTCCCAATTTACTGAGTTACTTTCATAAATTGAATCATAATCACAAAACCATCACTTCAAATGACAATGTTGATAATCACTTTCAAGTGATGCTTAAATAGACACCTACTATTCAGAATCACTTCGCGCTACATAGCAGACAAGCTTCATTCGTGCCAACATCACTCATGAGCTACAAAGGAAAAAGAGAAATAAGCTCCCATCAAAACCATCTGGACAGGTTAAGAGCTCCTTTTAATGAAAGCTAAAAAAATAGCACAAGCCGAAGGAGTCGTCTCTCCAGATAGGTTCACCTGCCTCATTATGCGCTTATTTAACGATAAGTAATTGGATTTCGTCTGGGATAGTAATCGTGTTTTAATTACGATACCTCGTTCTCACATGTTGTATATATTATTTCCTACCCTCCTATCAATTATCGCATTTGCAACATGTCTGGATGGAAAAGAAGCAGCTTACACTAGGATCACACAAAAGAGAGCGGCACACTCCAGATGGTGACGCTTATCGATTAAATTTTTTTGACAGCCATAAAGTATGCAAGCATACGATGGAGAGGTGATGTGACACAGTTTGACACTGTTTGTCAGTTTGTCACTCTAGTGACACAAGTGGAATAGAATGGTAAGGGTTCTGCTCTGTTATCGTCGCTTGTTGTAATAAGAAGAAAGCACCACTTTTTGAACTTTTTTCTTTTTTTTGTTCCTTCTTGTTGTTGTCTTGACTTTAATAGAAGAAGTAGACGATGATTGGTGTGTGGTGGTGCTCTTGCGAAAACTCTTTAATGGGTTTCTTTATGCTGGCAGAAGTGGGTAAATTCCATTAAGTGGATATTGATGCTGCTTTGCCATTTGAAGAAGGGTGTGTAGACTGTAGATAGGTCGTTAAGAATTCAAAATTCCCGGCAATGTTTTGTCAAGATTATGATTAGGTTGTTGGGTTTGAGTAGGCTTAGATCGATAATGGCACTCGCTTTTCATTTCAGAAGTTTGCAAAAGGATTTCTTGATGCGTGTTGTAAATTAGTCTCGAAGACTGCGCACAAAATGGGATGAAGGATACTAATCTTAATTGGGGTAATTTGCATTTTACTTGGAGTTTATTAGCGACGAAAAATTTACTTATTCCATAAAATAAAGCCTCTTCGGCACTCAAAATGCAAAAGACAATCACTCATAGTTGGCTAAAGCCTTACTCTATCGGAACCCAGCAAAAAAGAAACAAGCTACTTTAGTAAGGCTATAAACAAATTGACATGCATAGGTCTACTATAAAAAAATCGATTGGAGTTTCACTAGGAAAAACATTGTTTTTTTTTTTCGACTTGCTTATTATTTATTTACATATCCAGATGTTAACAATAAAGTTTCTTTTTAATGACATTAAGCATGCAACGAACTTGGGAAAGGAATTGATGATATGCATACACGTTTGCTATGTACTTCAATTTATTTGTTTACTAAATTTAAAACAAGATAATTGTCAAACTATTGCGATGCAGAATAATTCCCTCGGGATTATGTTCATTTCGATAGGAAATAATAAATTAATTAATGTACTGGTACGAAAAAAGCAATCTTTTCAGAGCTGGTCAGGGTTGCCGAAGGTACAAGAGTCTCATCCACTCCTCTTGTTCTGATTTTATTCTCTTTAAAACATTTTAGTACATTTTTACCCTAACTTTATTGAATGAGCCAGCATTTCCTGGTGCATTTACCCGGGGTAAAACTGACTTTATAGAAGAGAGAGAGAGAGATGAAGTGTGATGGAAAAAACGGAGTAGAATCTTCATCCAGTGTTGAAGCAGTTGATCAGCGGGGTAAAACTATAAAATACACAAGTTGTCAATTTCGAGGTGAAAAAAATACTACTACAATGAAAGTCGGTTCATGTATACAGAATTTTACTCCGGATGAATACACCATTTTAAGGATATCGAGAATTTTAATTGGGGAAGTTGAAAACTGTCTTGTTATTCTCTCTTCTCTCAATTTATACTGTACAAGCATGATAATCATGCCAAATCCTGTCAGTAAAATATGTACATCTTTCCCATTATTCATAATGCCATCGCTTTTGACAAATTCCCCTTGACTTCGTTCCTTACTATCTTAAAACCCTAAAGCCAAGAAATAATAAACTGGAATTAAATTTCACTCAAAATACATTAAATTGTAAATCCCTTTATTCAATTTTGGCGAAATGGAACCGCAAGACTAGATGTTTAATTTATATTCGAATCGTCTTAGTTTTTTGTTTTTTAGGATTATGGTCTCAAATTCGTAAATATTTCCATGTTTTTGTTTATTTGTTTTTGTCTCTCTTGATGCCACAATAAAGCAATTTCGTTTCATTTCGCTTGTTTTTTTCATCTTTATGTTTTTCAACATCGAATCCTATTATACTTTTTGCTTTACAAAGTCCACAGACCACCGACTGTGTGCGCCCAAGACAAAAGTCTCCCACAGTCGACATTCACGAGTTCTGTGTTCTGTCCCTTCTGCCTTTTTACATTCATTTTTTTTAGTTATTTTTTGTATAAAATAATCCTTCTTTTTATTTTTTGCTGCTGTAAGAATATTTTATGCGGAAGGATCTTATACCATATACTTGTAACAGTCAGGGATGAAAACGAGGAGGATAGTCATACATAAGAACCTCCTGGATGAAGTTGATTCGTTAATGCTATGCAGTTTTACAGCTCAATTTGAGAGCAAATGAAAAGGATAAAGTTTTTCCTTTGAGTAAGATAATATAACCGACGCTAGTTCTTAAAGCCTTTAAGGATACCACCGCCGCCGTTGGCTATCAAAAGTTTTGTGCTCTTCTTTTGGTCGAAATGTCAATGTAAATGAGCATGGCATGGTTAAAGAAAAGAAAAGGGAATTGAGTCCTTTCGATAAAGGGCAACAAAAGCACAGGGATAAACCCAAAGGCAAAATCGATAATTGAGCCTACCACCAATGCTGCCGCGCTATTTCAATGCCCGTTGTGCCGTTGCTGATAGTCCTTGTCGTCGTCGTCATCGTGTAGTTTTTTTTTTTAGCACTGTGTCGTTATTGATGTTTCCGTTCATGTGTTTCTTTTTTTGTTTATTTCTGTTTGTAGTTGTAGTATTTTAAGACTAAAAATCACTTTGATTTTTGCTTGTTTTATTCCCATTTCATGCTTGTGTTGATCTTTCATTTTAGGGCATTTTCTTTGAAATTGTTTTGCTTGGGGATGATTGAGAGCACCTAGCCGTCATGTGCAGTTTGTGAGAGCCTTTTAAGGTAGCAGCACAACAGCCATCGTTTTTCGTTTTTTACTTGTTTTTATAGTTTCATTCATTTTGGCCTTCGTGTTGTTCACTGTATATTATGTTGAGGTTACACCCTTCCATTGTGGCCCACTCCCTTAACAGCACAGAAAAAAGCCCTTAAGTATACACCATGCTTACGTAAGTCGTATTGACTCATAACTCCATTACTGAGTTGAATTTTAGGCCCCTGCGAGACCGTTGGTGAGTAAATGTTGCCTCTATGTTTTTTTTTTGTATTGTTTGGTACCGAAAATGAAAATAACTCACAACACAGTGTTGGGAGTTTTTCCCAGTTGAGCAATAAAACGTTTCCAATTAAATGTTAATACGGTCATCATCACTATGGTATATGTGGTAATTTTAATTAAAAATGTAAAGAGTTGACTTCAGTTTCAGTCACCAGTTAGAATAAATTCTCTAGTAAATTTGTATCTGAGATTTTCCTTTTGTTCGTTGCTCCCTTATAGACGATGACAAGGGGCACGGTACAATGATTGATTGAAAAATCGAGTTGAAAGAAGTTTTCCCTCATCGTAACATCGTGAGGTGCTTTTTCCTTCTCCTTAGCCTAGTTGCAAGAATCCCTTGTGGTGGAGGTGTGTTGTGCTTTCACATGTTTGTGAGGTTTTGAATTATTTATCAAGTTTTCCGGGTCTGGTTAGCGTGGTGGTGAGGAACACAGCAGCGGGAGTTTCTTTCAGTTGTCAATAATTGAAATTGAAAATCTTAAAACCAAGCGATGAATAATGTTTTGTTGGCTTTCCTAAGGCGGTTTTATTTCAATGGTATTGGGGATTGGGAATTGTCTGCGTTCCTTTCACTTCCAATTAAGGATCGTTTATGTCTTACCAGTTTGTGTAGGTACCACACCTTTGGACTTGTTGAAGTGAAAAGTTTTCCAAAATTGGGTGGCATTGTGTTCAAACGTTTTTAAAGGGAATTTCTTTTTTCTTTGGAGCTTAAGGGAATTTTGAGGAAATCTAAACAAAATATGATTGAAAGAAGTTAGGTGCTGAAGAGACTTATCAGAGATTTGTGTTTGAAGGAAATCAGAGTAATATTTCTTTTGTTTAGGTCGTATATTATGACAGAAAATGTCAATCTTTCTTATGCTCAATTCACAATGTCGCGTTCGCACGCATAAGCGTTAATGATCTTTGAACCGGGCTTTGCAATTCACAATATCGCTTCAGAGAAGTCAGGCGTTGAGAGGTTATGTCTATGACAGAGTACTAAAAGTAATGTTTGCTCAGATTTTAAATACAAAAATTCGTCGCAGAAATAAGAGTTAATACACGACTCTATGACTAACCTTGCTGCTTGAAATCGAACAGGTCACAATGTGGGTTGTCAGAGGTGACAGCCAATAGCTGTCAAACGCGCGAGAAAGTAGAGAATATTTGCAAATTTTGACATTTCATTCACAGCAATTTTTGCGAATATCAATTATCATTTACCAAAGTAAGGTTAAAATATAGATTGCGTTCCACATCTGTGGAATGCGAATGAATTTGACAGTTCGCAAGAAGCATTCAGCGAATTATTAGTATTCTTACAGAAATGAAAATTCAACTTCTTTTGCACAAATCGATAGATAAATTAACCTCACTTTCTTAGGCATAGTAAAGTTGCCAAGTGCGTGCTTGAAATGGATAGTCCACGGTTTCCCCCATTTGCTGGTCGCCTTCAGCGCTTCAATGCCAAAGTAAAGATTGCAATAACAAAAAAATATTAAGCAATTTTGAGCCTTTTCATATCAAATCCTACTTTAACGATTATGTACTTAAGATAGGTCAATAATATTGCATATATTTACTCCAGAGTGGAAGCAATCATTTCATTGCTTTCCTGACCTATTTTCCCTGTCATACCCCATTGTGTCCGTATACAAAAAGCGATTTATTTTTTTTTTTTTGAAGTTCTTTAACCTGAATCCTTTTTGTTTTTTGTATTATTCCCCAACTATATTCCTGCGTATGTCACGACTTTCGATTCAACTTTGGTATATGTACAAACTTTTGAACTATAGAAAAACTTTCTATCCCCCAAGTCCTTCGCATGTTTCATGTCATTAAAACGTGTTTAACGTTCACATCTGACGTTTTATGTGGAACGTGAAACGCAATACCTTGTGGTTTGACAATTCGTGGTGGTGGTGTTGGTTTTTCTATAATTCGTGCTTATTGTCAAAGCCAAGTTCGGACTTAGTTTCTTTGCATTTTAGCCATCTACCATAAAATGTAAATCTCACTTTGCTACATTAAAGTTGAATTAAATATGCAAAAAGCAATTTAAAAATTATACAACCTTCTTAATTTAAGAAGCAAATTAGCATCCTATGACCAATGCTTTCAACGTAATTACTAGAAGACTCCCCTTGGATTTGTATACTTGTGTATATTTATATTCTCGGAATTTTTTGACCATCTAGGATGGACATGAAGTTGAACCTTTGCCCCATATGACCTTATTATCAATTCTCTTTTCTAATTATTAAAAAATTTGTTCGCCCATCTGAAATTCCCTCTTCGCGCTCTTCATCGGGGGATAATCATGATGAAGACACGACCGTTCGCAAAAAGAGATGAGAGGCAAGGCAAAAGTTTAATTTCGCAAAATGCGCTGTGCCATAAAATTAGCACATTTTCAACGAAAAGTATAAATTAGACACCAACTCGCTGAGCTAAAAACATCAATAATTTGTGTAGAACGCGAATGGTACTTCAATTGCAGTTTCAGAAAATCCTTTTCTTTACAGTTTTTTTCTTCCTTTTCCTTTGTGAAAAGCTGTTTCTGAATGTGTGTTTCAATTTACTGCAAAGGCACATTGTAATTTCTTTCCTTTCTGTTACTTTACTGTTTTCGTATGTTTGTAAGCATTCAATCGATTTAGTTTTATTTCCAATTCAAAGGACATCGATGTAATTTGCCAAAAACAAAGAAAAAACTTTCTACCTATACACTTTTATGTTATTTTTGTTGTTCTTTCTTCTTTTACTTCGTCGGTATCAGGGTTCAACTCAGCTGGATAGGTTCTTGCGTTTTGTCTGAATCGTTCTCCTTTTTTTTAAGTTGCAAATTTCTTTATTCAGCTGGAATCCTTGAAAGTACAGGAGATTTATTTTTAATGGTATATTCAATTTGATAGAATTCGGATGTATTCCGTTTCTCAATTTTGGTTAGTTCTACTAAATTTAAGTTTAGAATCAGGCAAAGTTGAGCCACTCAAATTTTTATTTCATCTTTAAAAACAGCCGGAAACATTTTGTATTTCGCTGCATATAAATAAATTAAATTCTTTTATGTAGCTCTCTCGTGAAACGGAAACTAATTCAAATATTTATAAGGAGTACATCGTTTACTTTCTTTTTCTGTTACTTTGAAAAACATTTGCATACATATATCTGGCCCTTGAGTACTTGTATTTCATCAGATAAAAAGGACTGTTCTGTATGATTTGAGCGGTTAAAACATTCCTTTTAATGGTGCAGACTCTTTCAAAGCTTTTTCTGTTGAAATATTTTACCCCCTTGTGAAAAAAACGCTAATTAAACGTTTGTAAAGCATCACTTTGCCACTAAACGAATCCACTAGTGACACGGTCAACAGCCTCTCTTAGGGAGCTTTTAACTGATTATTCTGCGTGCATTTGATAAATAAAGTGCTTTCCACTTAAACTGTCAAAGTGAAACGACGTCATCAAGTGGTGCAGTGCATTTTCAATTTAAATCCCATGTTCTATGAGTTGCTTTAATCATTCGGATCGATCTTTTGTGGCAGTTGGAAATAAATTCACCATCAGGAATCACTTATCCTGCAAATTGCAGCTATAAACCGAGTTTAATTGTTTTGCACGACAATTTGCACTTATCTGTAATCTCCACAGGATTATAGCCAACAAATTGCAGATTAGGCAATAGAGATACCTCTGCACGAAGCCCATTCCCTTAGTCAAGCGTTGCCAAGAGCACGTGGCATAAACTTTATGAAACGAGTTATAACTCACTAGAGGGTAGAAGAAGAAGAAAGAAAATCTCTTTATTTACACCTCCCTTAGAATTGTTGTAAAAATTGCTGCTACAAAAGAATAAAATTTCATGCAACTTTGCATTGTATCAATGAAAAGAGGATGAAAGCCTTGTTCTATACGTGGGCTAAGGTACTCTTGCCAAAATTCAATTCAAAATAAGAAAGAAGATGCATCAAATAGAAATATTTTTCTCTGTGACAAATAACAAGTACTTTCATTGAAATACTTTCGAATGAACCAGATTTTAATTAAATAGAGAAACGCAAATTGAAAACGATAACAACGAATAGGTTGAAATGATAATTACTATATTTTGCACAGAATAACACACAGCCCACGTGTATGCACGGCTTCCGAATGTATCTAATACACGCGATTAGAGAAAAGTATATAGGCAGGTACCCAAAGAAAATTATCTGAATGTACTTTAAGCTGAAATAGATTTCATGTTTCTGTTGATAAAAATAAAAGCGACACAAAAATTGATTTGTAATTTGGGTATAGATGCGGCAAAAATAGAAAAAATAGAAAATATTTCATTTGCAATTGATGGTGGCGATATGAAAGAAGTAGTAGAAATTTGAAGGGCGAAGTATTTTATTGGGCAAACACATGCATATAGCAGAGGTTATTTGTATTCCACAAGTCAACATCTCAGAGGAAAGCTGGTTATAATGAAAAAATCTATCGATTAGTCCTTTTGGTTGCTTGACCTAAATTTGTAAAATGGTTTCAACCGAAAGGAGAATGAACTCGAACTCGATTTGGGGAAAAAAACTCTATTTTTAAATTGAGGTTTTTTAAATGTGATATTTCTTGCCTGTCATTGATCAGAACAGCTTCAATATCTAAGGTTACAAATTCATCTAAAAATCATCTATTAACTTTTTAACTTAACATTCAGTCATGTTTCGTTGATGTCTTATACGTAATATAGACACTAATATTTCTTATTGTAAATACATTTTTTGTCGATAAATATTTGAACGAAATTGGGAAGACATAAACAAGTTTATATTCTGCTGAAAGAGCGAATCTCTTTTTGAAAATTAATTATTATAAATGAGGAATTTTTTCATTAAGACAATAGCCGAGCAAGTTAATACTTTTTCTTTATATTTATTAGTCAATCGCTGTGCAAAATTTCTTAAAAACATTTGGAAATACACTCTGCACTTTGGCACTAAAATTCGTAGATTGACTAATTTCAAAGAGGGGAGGTAAAATGCCCTCAAAGAGAGCTAACATTACGAAAATTTGAATACGGTCATTTGACAGATTTGACATTTTTCACAAATTTCTAGCATTAAAATTGGTAGCACGGGGAAATTTCTTACTCTTTCGTGAGCGATCTGGTCTGTGAAAAAATACGAACATTCTCGGTACGCGAACAGCTTTTAGTAAAAAATTTTAAAATTGCGTAAAAATTCTCTGTTTTGGGAGGGAGGTTCTCATAGTCTTTATAGAATGGATCACATGATAGTTAATGCCTTTTTTTGGGAGAAATCCTTTTTTGCGGTTTTTAAGAAAATAGAAAAAAGTGACAGAAGGGAAAAAAGCACCTCCAAAAAATGTTTTGATTTGTAGAGTAAGGGGCCAGTTATAGCTATAATTGAAAGACATCATTGGAAAAAATCAGTAGAATAGTGAAATTGAAAAATGTCTATCAGTGAAAACTCTGTCACTGAAATAGCAACAACAAAGCATATGTTTTAAGATTAGAGTTGATCATTGAAAGCAAAACTGACAGATGAGAATAGAATGAGAAATTAACAAATCAGTGGAACGATTGTGTTCCAAATTATAAAATTCAATAAAATCGATTTTGATCAGTGAAATAATAAAATTGGATTTAAAGAAAAGTTTTACCAGAATTAAATATTTTTGTTTGTAAAAAAAAATGATACCAATTAAAGCCAATATTGTTTAATCGTCTTAAAATTGGAAATCAAAATTTTTAATAATGCATTTCAATGATAGCTTTAACAGGCTTCTAAGAGTGAACGGGTTTTGAAAATGTTTTCACTTGTAGTGTGCTTTATAAGTTTATCCTTAATAGTTCTTTTCGTTGGGAATCATGTGTCAATAGTATGTATTTATATAGATCATAAATTCATATGGAAGAATTTTGAAAAATAAAGGTTTAAAGAGGCTTGCTTCCAATTTCCTATCATATTGCACTGTACGACTGTTCAATTCCCCATTTATTCACCTTTCTGTGAAATCCATATACCGAAATGAAGAGTGCAGCACAGACACGATTGAATGTCATAATTGGTTGCTCTGATTGGTTCAATATCTATTTCAAAGTATTTCCCTTGGGTTTATTGACTTGTCAAACAAATTTGAAAAGAGAATGAACTTATGTCAAAGGTGATGGAATGAGAGATCTTATTTGATTGGACATTCAATATATTTACATTTTCGTTTGTGAATAATTAAATCATTTGATCTAAATTTTACAAAAGAGATGTATATTTGATATCTTTTAAGAAGTATTGAAGATTCTACCCACTCAATTAAGGCATTTTCAAATACAAAATGCTAAATTGTATAATTTTCTTAAAGCACAAGGAAGTTCCTCATTTCCACTATTGTCACAATTATCACTCATTTACTGTAGGTATACCTACATTCCTTTGGTATTTTCGCCCTCAAAAGAAACTGTAATGATACTTGTATATGATACTCGTAATCAAGAGCAATGTAATAAGCTATTTAACTTGTCCGAATTTTTTTTCATGAGGTCATTAGTAGCAAAATGTTTTCTTTTTGTTTTTCTTTTTTGTTCCCCCACATAATATACTCCCTAATTTCAAAGTTGGTTTTCCTTTTATATCTAGTTTTGTATGTGTTCCTTTTATTTTCAAAGAGTTGCAGTATGGTCCAGATACACAAACACACTTATACACACACAGTTATACTACACATTCTTGCAGAAGTGCACAATTTCTGCAAAGGTTGTCCCAATGGTCTCGTTCTAGATTTTATTTTCCTTAATTTCATTTTTTTTTTTCTGCTTTTCTTCTTACTTGATAATTACACTTGTTTACCCAAGTACTTTGGCTCGGTTTTGTGTTTTTTTTTTCACATATACTTATGTACGTGTGTTTGGGGAGAGGAGTGCAGAAAACTGCACCAATACACATTTAGGGGTGTTTCCCGGCTCCTTTAAATAGGTGCACTGAAGGTGCAACACACAACACACTAGGCGACGACCCAGTGAAAAGCTTTTTTTTTTTTGATTATCTTTTTCGTCGTCTTACTGAAAATTTTCGATGTTGACAAAAAGTTGCAAAACAAAAAAAAAATGAGTGAGAGAGCCAGCAGAAGAGACAATACAATAAATTCACAATGCCATGGATCTAATTTAACATGCGAACGACAAAAAAAAATGAAAAGAAACCAAATATTCAGCGGGGTGACACAATCTTCTTGTACGACGCGTCACTATCAATAGGGGCTAAGAAAAGTTTATTTTTATCACATTTTGGCAACTACCCCATAACACACACTTTTTTCCCCAACAAAAAAAAAAAAAAAACTTGCCTCCCCCCGTCCCGACAAACACTCACTTAATTTGGTGTGGAACCCAAAAATTTTGCAATTTTAATAATTGCATCTTGCGTAGCTAGTAATTTTTTAATCGCTTTTGTTTTACCTGCAATTTTCATCAGCTCTGAATGCAAAGTGGTACACAAAGGACTTTTGTATCCAGAGGCTGTTCACAAAAAAAAAAAAAAATTACTACCAACATTCCCACACGTTAAAGAAAAACTCAACTCAATATTATTACCTAATTGGCAGAAACTCGTTCGCTATTTAAATCCTTCGGGCTATTTTTTTTTTTTTTTTTTTTTGTCAGCACACTCTCGCCAATTCTAGTCCTTTTCAGTTGGCGTTCTCTTTTATGTCGTTTCCTTTTGCCTACTTTTACTCCAGTAGTGCAGCAATCGTTGCTGTTGTTTTTGTTGCTGTTGTTGTTGTTGCTGCTGTTGTAAGACTGATGATAGTGGGGGTTAAATGTCGTATATCCTACTACCGCATCCTTTTTTGTTGCTTCCCTTTTCTAGTTGACACACTAACTGTATGCTATTCTGTGAACACTTTGATTACACCTTTCTTTTTTCTAACTGAATTTTCTATTTGAATCGTTCTACTGAGTGCATTTTTTCTTTCGTATTCTTGGTCTAGTACACTTGGTATTGAAATGAGGTGGCAACACTTTTTTTTTACCTTTTTCAAAGGAATTTTTTGAAACAATTTTTTTTTTTTTTTTTTTTGAAAAAAAGACACACTCACAAAGGGATTCAGGGGCAAAGAATTTTAGACACTATAGGTATTGACCACCTCTAGGACAACAAGAGAGAGAGACAGACAGAGACAGAGGAGAACCCGCGACCAACAGAATACAAATAAAAAAAAACAGAACCACACGCGTATTTTTTAGTGGGAAAGATGTTTTTGAAATGCACACCCGCAGCGGACTGAAAATGCAGAAATTCTCTCACGGTTTAGTTTGGCTTAGAAAGCAGTGTACTGTGTAGAAGTCCTATGCAGCTTTTTCGGCGAAATGTTTTTGTTTTTATATTTTTTTTTTGTTTCTGATTGGTACGATGCGCTACGTCGGGACATGCGCTTGGTGACGCGGAAAAGGATTTATGCTGGTTAGTTGGAGCTTTTTTTTTTGTGGTCGAGTGGTTAGTCTAGCTACGAAAAGATGTCGCTGAGATACACTTTATCCCTTTCATTTTCGTTTTTAAGGAATTTCAAGAGAGATTCAGGACATGGTAGGAGTAGTAATAGTAGTAATCCTTAAGAGATCAAGTGGTATTTTGGTGTCGTACGTGCATAAGCATATTTTTAATGCATGAGATATGCTTTTAATCTATTTTTGTTATGGAATCTCGAGGAGTGGGATTGCGCTATGCAGTATGAATATGTTGACATAGTTCTTTCTGTATTTCTGGAATGAATGAAGAAAGGGGTAACTTGAAGTTTGCTTGAACAAAGAATGGAGAGTGGTGCTGTTTTGTAGGATCAGAGATATTCTATGAATTCATGCACTTTTGAGTACTATGAATGTATTTCTCATAGAAGAGAGTTCAAGATGCAACAAGATTTGTTGCTTTTTACAAACTGTCCCGATGCAGGGGGACATTTGTTGCTAATTCCGTTTGTATGCTTTTTTATGGACAAGGTATTTTAATTAAGGGTGCACAAAAAATAAAGAGATTCTTTGATCAAAACACTTTGTGTGACAGAAATACAAGATGGCTGTTTCTAGCATCACTTAAATATTTGAATTATCTTTCTACTCCTAGTGGATCAGTGGTTAGTTCGTTGGACTACTGTGAATGAGGTTCCAAGTTAGAGTGCAGGAAATCAGCATCAGAGTTTCACGGCCTCACTTCTTCCGAGCATTGACAAACCTCGAAGACTGAGAAAGCTTCTCAAAAACCCTCTGCCCTTCGGATACGGCATAAAACTGTAGGTCCCTTCTATACATGTACAAATATAGATCACCCACAAAACGTACAGTTTCTGGGAAGCTATTCCTTGGACGTCTATAGGCTGCTTATGGCCTAATATTAATTCATTTATCTTTCTAGAGCTACATGTATAGTCTTATGCAAAATTAACAATTATTGTTGTTTAAGGTATCAATTGTTTTTTTATAAGCTTTAGTCTGCTCTAGTCCGTGTTAGTACATGGCAACACTTGCCTTCTAATGAATGGCATTCCCATGAACGTACTAAACCTAAAAAAGGCTTCATTCCAATAAAAGCAACCCTTTTTTTTTCCTCTCACCTAAAATCTACATGTTTCACAAGTGTTCATAAGTGTTATTACATTACTTACTCTCTTGACAAATCGGCCTGATAAATTTGAACACATGGTCTTTCCGATAAATATGTCTACCTTTCGCTTGATTTGATTTTTAATCTTTACAGCCAGATAATTCAAAGATTTAAAAAAGTTCCTATACATCGAAGTGCATCGAAGTGAAAAGTCTCGAGTCTGGTTGAATATGTACGAAAGAATTTTGATGTATACAACCTGTTGTCTAGTTTCTAAAAAAAGATCCATGTGCAAATTTTTTGTTTTTCTTTTGTGGCACTTAAAAGTGTTGGTATTAGGTAAATACGAGTGTCACTGAAATATATGTATTTGTCTCCATTTAATCTGTGGCATACTTGAGATCACAGCATCAAGTCTTTATTTGATTTTCAAAATTGTTCTCAATAAAAATAAATTTATTTGCTTGCTAATAAACGTCTACCTATCTATCTTTAGAAATAGGGTAATGAAACACTTACGATTTGGGTGTAGAAAAACACAAGTGTAGCCTACCTCAACAGCATTTCAAATAGTATTAATAATGTGAAAATAAAATTATAGCATTTTAATGTCTATTTAGCTTAATTATAAAACTTGTCTAATGGGTTTTTGTATTTGTATGGTTTCCAAATAAAGACTAAAAATGTCACGTATTCGCCACAGTAATTGAAATAACCAAACTTTTTACTCATATGGAGTGTTGTATTTGTTTTAAATTTTCCGAAAAGAGAAAGTTTAAAATATCCAAAAAAAAGTTAATATCTATAGATGAAGAAATTCACATGAAAAATAAGTGCATATTGAGCAATCAAACTCACGTTTGAATTTACTTACAATTGTTGGAAGCACAATACGAAAGATATTGATTTTCTTATTATAAACAAGAAACAAATAAATCCTACCTACTTTTTCGTATACTTCGTTTCCGATTCTTATGTTTCATTCGAAGTCTTCATGCGACTATAATCCCTGAAGCGACACAAAGATATAGAATAGTATTTTATGAAAGATCTGTCAGAACAATGGTTAGAAATTACTTTGGGGCACATAGCAACTTTAATCCCTTATTGAAGATGTATACTTCCCCAAGCCAAGTTTAGTTTTGGAGAGTCTTTTTTGAAAATAATCTTTTGCATAAGTTGCTTCTGCTTTTCTCGTTTTTTAGAGATCTGAACCAAAATCTCTGGAGCTACAATTGGTCCGCCAATTTTTTGTATGTCATTGACTTTTTCGTACAAAATAAATTCTCTCACCCGAAATGGCCGTAGCCCCGTAGTTCAAGTCCTCGGTTTTATATTTATGTTTTTGCTAACACAATAATTTTCTCCCTAAATTCTAAGACGAATATGTAGGAACGTATATTCCCCTCACTCAGGCATTACAAAAGGTAGAAAATAGATGTAATCGAATCCCATTTATGAAGGCCCTATCAAGGTATAATCTGGACGTATGGAAATTCTATTACAATTTCGGTCTGTTGGTGTTAACTTTAATAGTTCGTAAATAAGCTGAATAGTTCAAAAACAAGCCAATAAGTTCGATAACAAGTCTCACAATTTTGACATACCTACTCGAACGTAAACTCACTCTTTTACTGCATGTCTCTTCGACAAAGAGAGTGTGGTTAAAACTCCACTCATCTTGCACTCGATCTTATTTACTCTCACCAAACGAACTTGGTTTTCGTTCGAAAACAAGTCGAAACAAGTCCCACAATTTTGACCCACTCGGACCTACCCTCACTCTTTTACTCAGCATACTTCGAACTTAAGAACCAAAGAGAGTATGGTAAGTTTGTGGATAAGACTTCACCTTCACTCACCTTGGTCTTTGCGTTCGCTCTTATTTGATCTCACCAAACGAACTTGGTTTGAAACTTAGCTTTCACTATTTGGACGTATGGAAGTTTGTCATACCTATAGGCTACATTAGTCTCAGTGTTAAGCTGGAGGAGGAAAGTCGTCTAGAAAGTAGTCGTTCGATTTCGCTGTCAAAATTTTCGTAAAGTCCGATGAATGTTTTTTGTTTTAGTGCTTACCCCTTGTCTGTTAGAAAAATAGTGTTTGATGTTTGCAAAAAAATGTGTTTTTTATAGCAAAGCAGGTGTTGTGTTCTAAAGCATAAAAAAATGTGAAAAAATAGTCAATTTTCTGGCAAAAAGTAAAAATGCTGTCCCTTCCCTATCAGTTAGCCCTTGCCCCTTTTCTCGGTGCTCTCTTGCATCATTAGATTTGAGCAAATCGGTTCGGTTTTCGGTTCGTGTTCGGGCATGATCTATTTCGCGTGTGTGTTTGTAGTTCCAGTCTTCAAATAACCAAATGAAGATTTCTATTAAATGAAATGGTGAGTTTCTTCTGCTTGTTGTAACAATGTTCAGTATTTTTGGTTTCTTCTTGTTGATATACAGTGGTGTTCACTATAATTTGAACATCAGAAATACCCTACCTGTATATGTATGTATAAATTCTCATATGTATATGATTAGCCCAGCAGCCGAGTTGATAGATTCACGTCCGTCCGTCCATCACAACTTTGTGAACTTTAGGTTTTAAGCTACGTCCATGAAATTGTTCATGTATAGTATTCGAAAGAAAGTTATACTCCCGCGTCCATTTTCTGTATTTGAATAAAATCTGAAAAAACCTACTTGAGATGGTATTCCCTTATTTTGCGAATCTTGGGTATATTATGCATAGCCACGCCTACTTTAAGGGGCATTTGGTAACATAATTTTAGCCGAATTTTGAAGGAAAGGATAGTCGCGTCTACTTTTCTAAATGCAAGGTTTAAATACAAGAGGATAGGATATCCAACCATCCATTCCAGATAAATTTTTATTTCCTCATGTATGTACATATGTACGCATTTCTAAATATTCTTTTGCTGCTTTATCATCCAATTCATAAGTGATTTTCGCATTAGAGACTCATTATGTACCAGTTGAACTTCATAAAGGAAGTGTCGAAACTGAGTCTGTAACAGTGTGGGATTTCCATCCTCTGGCTCGTTTGCGTTGGCAGTCATCTGCGCCGATTTCGTTGTTACTCCTTTCTTTGTTATTCCTTCACGACGGTAGCCATAGTTTCACTTATCTGAATGTGAAAAGCGTCTGTATGACAACGTTTTCCGGGGTTAGGTCTTCACCTAGAATGTTTGCCAGCAGATTAGAACCTTCACGATTTCGTAGGCAGTGGAATATTATGTGTTCCACGTTTTCGACTACTTCTGTGCACGTTCGACAATAAGAGTTGTCTTCATGCATAAATCTACGGAGTTATGCTCTGAAACATGGATGATCAATAAGCATCCGTGACAGGCAGATTTTTTCGACTTTTAAAACACACATACCACTTTGCCTAGAAACAAAATCAACCTCTAGTGCATTCGAGACCTCCTAACTTCTTCACCAAGTGAAAATCTGATATTTCTTGTGCTACTTACGACCCAATGCTTTAATTTAAAAGTGTTCAAAGTGACTACCTTTTACTCTTACTTACCAAACGCTCTAAGGTACAATGCAACCTACTAAGTCTTTAAGTAAAGCATTAAATAGATAAATAAAAACTCAAGAAACTGCATTGCAAAACGAGTGTGATTTGAAAAAAGCTTAAAATATATATATTTTTTAATTATGTATATATATAACAATTAGCACAAAACCGAACAAAAAATATAAATAATTTGTTTTCACTTAAAATTTTATATTGTCAAATATAACCTATTAAAATAAAATATATAATTGAAAAATAATAAATCATAATTTATTTATATTTTTTTTTTTTTCATTTAATTATTTAAATGGGATTAATGCTTCATTATTAATATCATATACATTATACATTTTACAAGTCCATCGGTGAGCATATTCGAAAATATATGTTTTTTTTTTTTTTTGAAATAAGGATTACTCTTCCAAATTGAAATTTGTGTTTTTATTTTTTTTTTAAATTTTCATATTTATACTAAAAATTAGGAAACAAAATAAATAAAATTAGAAGGAAGAAGGAAGAAATTATTTATAAAAGAATTGTGAACAATTTTTACTACGTTCATAGATGGTGTCGTTATCTCCAATTAAATTTTACTTATTTTGTGTTGTGATATTTTGTTGTATATTTATTAATTATGTATATTTATATTTATTATATGGTAGGACATTAATTTTTTTTATAAGTATAATTTATATTTAATATTTTACAATCTTATTCAAAAAAGCTAACAATTTCAATTTATTTTTTTTTTCTTTATTTTAGTGTTTTTTTTTTTTTTCTTTCTTTGGTATTTTTTGTTTTGTGTAGGCATTTAACGTTTTGTTTTTCATTTAATTTTATGCGTGTGTTGCTTTTTGTTTTGTGGTTAAGTTATAAATATAAGTTTTTTTTTTCATTATTCTTATGTAAAAAATTAAATGGATTTCTTGCAAATATCTTGTATGATCGTCCTGCAAAATGTTTTTGTTTTTCGTTTTTTTTTTTCCTCAAATTTTCTTCTGTAAAGCTAGCTCAATGCAAAAAAGATAGAAGGTATACAAAATATATTCGCCACCAGATAGCGCTTTATGTTAAATTTGGATTAGGTAGTGGATAAGTGTTTAAAATGTTTGCAGGGTAACTCGGAGGTGAAGGATTGGTAAAAAGCCGGGAGCAAATAGTAGAAGGTTCAGGGACAGTAGCATTTTAAAACTTTTGACGTAAGGCATTTAAAATAATAATTTAGTGACAGACCGAAACAGTAAAGCACCTACACCTTCGAGAAACCCCGTCATCTACGAGTATTTTTAATTATAAATAGTTTTGTTTAATACTTTTTATTCGTCGGCTCTTTCTATAAACGTAGTAAAAGTTCACTATAGCTGCCGTCGTTAGCTGGTGTTTTTAATGAAGAGCAGCCCTCATGACTAGGATTTGTGGTAGCGGTAGTAGTAGTAGTAGTAGAAATCGTCTGGGTGCATCTAAGTGTATTCATAGTGGGAGTGGTCATAGTGGTGGGCGTATAAAAAATGCTATTGATGCTTTTAAAATTGGCGGCAATCATAATTATTATAATTACAATAGTTACAGATATTATTAGAAGGAGATAGAAATAATAGAAACGCACAAAGCCAATGGAAGCATTTAGGACTAGGTTTGATTGCTGTTCTTGCTGTGTCTGCAATCGATGATTCATTTGCTTATGCTGCTGTTGATGATGCTTTTTGCGACGGCTATGTGCTGTATTTATACAAGCAGTATAATTACTTTGTTTTCTTGTTGTTGTTGTTGTTTGGATTTCCGTTTCTGGTATTAGAACTTCCGATGGAGTACTGTAATCACTCCCATCCTCTGACAATACATCCATTTCGTTAGCGATGTAATGACGACGTCCAGAGATTTCATTCGATGGCTTTCTATGCACTAAGTTACTGTCATGTATCTTGGTACGTTTCCGGGATTTTCTGATATTTTTGCTACTTGTATCCGGTTTCCGGTCATTGTGAATGATAAAATTCTTGTCGCTGTTATTGTTATAGATGCTGTTGTTGTCTTGTGTATTTGTTTTCCAAAATAATAATTCAAAAAGTGAACTAAATCAGAGAAATAATTCTCATGCTATTGCACTTCCGGACATTGT
The DNA here is from genome assembly GCA_949716465.1 of Chalcosyrphus nemorum. Classification (NCBI taxonomy): domain Eukaryota; kingdom Metazoa; phylum Arthropoda; class Insecta; order Diptera; family Syrphidae; genus Chalcosyrphus; species Chalcosyrphus nemorum. The sequence goes on along the minus strand of OX454334.1, from coordinate 59,560,712 downwards.
TGTCGCCTGACGCTGTTCGGTTTGATGATCGCGATTTCGGTCGTGTTCAGCTGATTCTGAACTGAAATTCATTCAAATTGTATTAAGAAAGAAATACAAATTTATTAGCTTAAACTCACTTTGATCTCACTGCAATTGGACTACCGGGTATATCTGGATTGGCATTGTTATTATTCGTAGTCGATGCTCTTCGGCCATTTCCAGATTTATATGTGAAAATATTATCACTTTCTAGTTCGTTTTCAATCTGTCAAACCATAAAATGTCAAACTTAAATTTATTATATTGAAAAATATTAATTTTTGTTTAAGTAACTAACTTGTCTTTTAAAACACAATCTTTCGCTGGACACGGAACCACATGAGGAACTTTCCGATACAGCTTGCGTGACTGTTGGAATATTTGGTGGACTGCTTGGGCCGGGAAATCGTTTTGAACACACTTGCGATTGGATGTGTTCACAAATTCGTCGAAAACGTCGAATGTTACCTGAAACGCGGTCTTGGAATTTTCTAATTTGTTGAATGAAAACTTTTAAATTTAATCACTTACCCGATAGTAGTGTAAACGTTAAAGCAAATAACATATCAGCAATATCACCTTGCTTACATATGGCACTAATATCAACCTGAAATAGGTTTCTTGTTATTGCAGTTGTTTTGATTCTGTTTAATGACATTTACCTGAAATTTAACGTGTCGTTGAAACATGACAGGACCGTTTCCATTTCGTTTATATTCAACTCGAAATGAAGTTGGTGACACAACGCTATGCGAGAGCTCAGCCATCTACAAAAAAGTACAACAAATTTCTATCAGTTTGTTTCCACATAAATAGATGAAGAAATCGTTTCAAAATTCTGCCTAATTTCGAAATATTAAAAGAACCAATGATTGCGATCGATCGGATTCTATGGGTTGGGCCCGCATTAGTCTTTCTACTTCAATGACAGCTTAAAGAAAAGAAAAAGTATTTCATACTTACGGACAAAAATGCATGAATAAGATGTGCTTTGACCGTCGCTATAGGCTTTCCTTTCACCAAAATCGTAAAGGTTTCATCTTTCTCGGTTGTTATAAGATTTCCGAACCATGAACGTTTCGTTAATTCCGGTGATGATTCCGGTGTTAAATGGACCTCATCTGCAGAGACTTTTCGTAAAATTAGTAAAACTTTTACAAATACTAACCTGTCCAAACTGCCACACCTTGTAATTTTCTCCGGTGAAACCTGGGGCTACCTAAGAAACTATTTTTAATATTCGTTAACCGAGTCTTCCACAATTGACCACCAGGCGAATTGCAACCTGATCCGGGCATTACTGGTGAACTATTATTCAAAAGGGGTGATCCTGTTGGATTCATAACTAAGAAAACAATTTTATTTGAGTTTTAGAATGAAAAGATCAACTTTGGTAGTTACCACTATTAGCTTCGGGATCTTGGAAAACACTTATGGCAATTGTCGGTCCAGAATTGGCACGATGATGTGCATTGGCCTGTGCTGCCGCCGCTGCTTGTGCAGCTGATACTGCGGCTGCAGCGGCCACTGCTGCAGATGTTGGACTACCACCACTACCCGGAGGACAAGATACCGTCGACGTCTGTGATGGTGTTCGATTGGCATTTGTTGATGGTGATGGAGACGTATACGATGAATGCCGAGACGAGTGAGTGCCCGCAGCTGGTGAGGACGGCCTTGAGATGATACTTGCCTGTGAGGAGTTGATTGGTGAACTGCACCGTGTCGGACTGTGATATGATGATGAGCGTACAGAGGAAACCGAAGTGGGTGAACGTCGCTGGTGATTCCTTGAGCTACTGTATGAGCGGAAGCTTTAAAAAAATAAATACATTTTAGGTCAAGAATTCCGGTTTAAAAATTTAAGTATACTCACTTAAAAGCTTGTCGCCTTGGGGTCAGTGGTGATCCCTCACTAATTTGTCCATAAGTAGGAGAGTTCGTTCCATTAATGCGGCATGTATCCAAGCGCTTTCTCGGCGGATCAAGTGTATCCATTTCCGCGCGGGGTTTTGCCAGCTCTTCATCGTCCTCCAAGGCAGGGCGCCGTCGCTTTCGATCCAAAAGCAAAAAATAAATCACCTTCTCTGTATTGTGACTGAAAATAAAGAAGCAAATCCGTATCACAACAACGCCGCCAGAGAATGACATTTGCTTATCCCCTACTTAGCACTCAGTAACTCTTGTATGAGCTTGTCTTTCTCCTTAAAACAACCCAACGAGCAAATGGCATTCAAAACATCCGGATCCACTGCAGACGCCGAAGGTATAACATGTGTTTGCACCACCTCCATCATCGGCAACTCCAATTCGAGTTCACCCTTTCCACCGGCCGTTACCCAGGGATGTCGATTGATTTCCGACAACTGCCATGAGAAAACTCCATTATTTACTACTGCCTACTTTCTTCCCACCTAACCCCTTTCTCTCAATACTCACAGTTAATCGCCTTTCAGGATTTATTTCGATCATACCCCGCAACAGGCTCTGACAATCGGGCGGCACAAAATGCGGTATATGAAACACACCGCGTTTCACTTTCTCCAACAGTTGACGCAAGTTATCATCATCGAATGGCAGTGCACCCACAAGCAGGGCGTACAGGATAACACCACATGACCACACATCCGCTTTTCTACCATCGTATTTTTCACCCTGTAAATAATAGACAACCCAACAAAAAAAAATATTTAAATTGGAATGCGAGGTACGAGTAGATAAAATCAATGAAAAATAGTTCCTCGAGTGGAATGCTCCCAAATTGTACGACAAGACATTGCCAATAGAACGTTGAATTGGAAAACTCCATGTGCCAGCAATTTGAGGAATTCAATCCACAAAAGAGGATGTTTATCGATTTTTCGAAAATAATAAATAAATAAATCTCTTCTTGGAAATTGAATAATTTGTTAGTTTGCAAATAGGTACACTTATTCTACTTATTGTGATGTATATTTTAAAATTGATGCACATTCTGGTTAGAAGTTTGTGAATTCTTTTGCAAATCCCAAGTTTTGAGAAAGTATTTCACTGAGTTTTCAAATAGATACACTTTCGAAAGGAGCGTTCATAAGGTACGTGTAGTCTTGCATAATTGGCCTTTTATATGAGATCTTTTTAAGAGGGAATCTTATTGTTTTTTGTCCGTCATAAGTTGTGAAGAAGAATCCTTCAAGGATATGAAATAAAGTGGGTGTTTTTGGTTCACTCCACTTTGAAGAAAATTGAATGTTCATTATGTTTAAATAAATGTTTCAAGCCCTTGTAGAGTAATATATCTATTTTGAGAGTAAGCTCATCATAAATAAGCTACAAGGAAAATCATTTCATTTACCTATGACCACAATTAAGTACAAATTTATAGATTTATAGTACATAAATACACGTGTGTCTTTCTGTTTACTTTGAAAGGCCAATATGATCGATTTCCAAGTCCCCAAGGAACGAGGAAACCAAATTACTTCATAAATTTCATACATCAGCGTAGTACCTATTTTATTTATTTTTTTCTATCTTCCTGATTTGTTTGACACAAGGACATTCGATTTTATTCTCCATAAGCATTCAACACAACTCATAAGAATTGTTGTTTGTTTCAATAATGACAATGCGTGGTAAAGTCTCAACAACATTAAGGTGTGCCCCACCTACACACAGCTGTCCTCGAAGCAAAAGAAATATCCACATTCTTATCAAGATGAATAAAAGATTAGTTTCGATAGGTATAATTGAATGACCTTTGCCATGCAATTGCCTGTGCATTGGTCTTAATTTAAATACTTTGCGATGGGGTATTTAAATAGATTGATATCGCACCCTTAAGCTATTATAATTAAGGTTAATATACAAATCGATTGGATAATGTTTTTGTAAATGGGATCTGCATATGTATACAGCTCTTTTCCTTGTGATTCTAAGAATTCTGAGAATTCATGTTTTACTATTTCAAAATAATAGACATCTGCAATAAATGCCTTGAAACCAGTATTTTTCGATTACCTTATTCACAACATAGAAATCTTTTACTCATTTCCTTGCAATCTGTCAAATGGGTGCACTCATTCAAAGGTACTCAGTGATACTCACTCACTCAGTAGCAATTGAGATAGTACACATTAGATCTGTTCGCTATGCACTAAAATTCGTAACTTATCAAACTTCAAAGAGAGATTGAGGGTTAAATTCTCTCAGAGAGAGCTGAAATAACAAAAAAAGTAAACGAACGGGTTGAACAAGAAAAAGTTGAAAATACACTGATTTGATAGTGTTCATTAATGGATTTTTCACTAACTTTGCGATAACTTCTGTCATAATTTTCTTCTGTGATTCTATTGCACAGTCCAGCACATGATTTTCTGTACTTGCTTTTGAGATATGTTCTATTCGTGAGAACTGTCATAACTGTTTGATAACTAAATGCTTCTGACTGCTAATAAGAAGAAGAATAATTGGGAAGTGATCTGACTCATTGAACAGAAGGTAGTAATTTTTTGCTCTATTCTTTTCTGACAGTTTTCACAAACTTGTGCTGTTCTATTCTGTGATGTACTACATTTTCAGTCACTGAACGAAGCTAATGACTAATCTTGCTGCTTGAAATCAAACAGTTTACAATGTAATGTGGGTTGTCACAGCTGACAGCCAATAGCTGTCAAACGCGCAAGAAAGTAGAGAGTAGCTCTACTCAGACGTTGATGTCGAGTTTACAGATATACACGATCTAAGTCTTTTTAAACGTCTGAGGTAACATTTTGAATTGCCCCATTTCCACTCAATAAATCAAAGCACGATCTCGCAAACGTGACCTCTCGTGAGCGTTCTCTTCTATGAAAAACTATGAAAATTCTCTGTACGCGAAAGGTTTTCGTAAAAATTCGCAGTTTTGTACGCGGATGCAGTATACAAATTATGTGTATTCGAAGCGTCCACAGCCTTAATTCAATTTTTTCGAATTGCAGTCAGTCTATAATTTCTATACCAAGAGTAAATAGTTGCCTGAGCTGTAAAAGAATGCAATCATTGATCATTGATTGATTGATCTGAATTCTTTGAAGTCCCTAGCATTTATTGCACTCACTAGAAGTCTTTGAAGTAATCTAAGGTCACTGAAGTCTTTGAAGCCATTGTCAATGAATGCATTTCGATTTAATTGCAATCTTTTACAGCCCTGATAGTTGTAAATTTTTGTAGATTTAAAGGGTTATAGTTCTCTCTGATGTTCTTAAGTTAGTTTAAATTTTAACAATTGTCCGTACTTTTAAATTTGTTAAGTAAAAAATTGTTTAATGAACTCACCCTTATAACTTCGGGACAGGCATAATGTGGTGAACCGCATGATGTCTCCAACATTGATCCAGCTGGTTGCAAAGAAGCCATTCCAAAGTCAGCAATCTTAATGTTATTCTTTTCATCCAACAGCAAGTTTTCGGGTTTCAGATCCCTGTGACTGTGAATTTTCAAAAACACACAAAAAATCAATTAACAGAGATACATTACAGAAAAACAGATGATTGCCTTTACCAAATCGAATGTGAATGACAAAAATCCAGTGCGGAGATAATCTGTCTAAAGAATTTTCTTGCCTCCTTTGGCGTGAGGCGACCCTTTTTCACTAGATAATCGAATAGTTCTCCTCCGGATACATGCTCCAAAATTAAGTACAGATACTTTTTATTCTCATATACATCACTCAACCCCAAAACATGTGGATGATCTATCAGTTTCATAATCGCTATCTCACGTTCAACCTATGGACAGGGGGGGCGACAAAGGGTTGAAGGTAAAAACTTGTAACAAACTGAGTTCATTCAAGGAGATCGATAATTAAAGAAAAACAATTTGAAGACAAAAGGGATTACAAATCTAAATATAGAACAAGGATTGCGTGATTAATGTAAACTTTGACAAAAAATGAAACGAAAAGGAGGTTAGGAGTAGACTATAAGGCGACCACCTTTACTCACTCACTCACTCACTTACCTTCATCAGCACCGATTCGCTCAACTTCTCCCGGTTGATTATCTTTATGGCAACTTTTTTACCCAGCACACAGTGTACACCCAATTTAACCAAACCTGCAAACAAACACAATATACCAGATACAAATCGTATTTCACATTTTGAATGAAAATTCAAGTCTGCTTGTGTACTTACCAGTTTGACCCTTACCAAGGGTTTTCTCCAACCGGTACGGTCCGACAAATTGATGATTCTCCGGGGCTGAATTGTTTTCCTTTTGCATTTTGAATTTGTAATTTTTCCAACCAATTTATAACCACCACCAAAAAGCAACACCAATTTAAATAACAATAACAACAACAACCTTTCCATACAACAGGGTTGTGCAATCTAACCTATTTTTGGTTTCTTTGGTTTTTGAGTAAATTTTGTTTTTTTGTTTTTTGTTTAGTCTCTATGCAATATCACCGAGCGGTCTACATAAGTCATTAATGAGTAGCGAGCGAGCTTTTAGTATTATTAAAGTCCTTTACTGTCCCTTTTTTTCGATTATTAGCGTAATATCAATTAAGTTGAGTATTTTATGTTCTTCTTCGTCTAATCTGAAAATAGACACAACAGAGACAAGTCAGTCAGAAACTCTTCACAGTAATGCAATCCTCGGAGGGTATTTTGAATTCTCAATGAATGTAAAACTATTATTATTATCCAGATCCCATAACTGGTCATGAAGGAATTACCATACACCCAAGAAGAACCCCCCAACCAAGGGTAGTGCAATGGCATTTTCTTATGCACAAAGGGAAGTAAATCACTAGCACCCCCGTACGTTATGGTGTATAGTGTATGCCTTTAGGGGGATGAAGACGTTTGAAAAAAAAAAAACTACAAAAGAAAACTCAATGTTGTTTAGCGTCTAGTCGTAAAGTACAGTAGCGGGTGTAGTTTAACAAAATGGTTACAAATGTCAAGACATTTTATTTTCTTTAAGACATTTAGTAAATATTTATTTTAGCTTTAAGTCTTTCTGTTATTATTTGTTAACTAAAACTACTATTTTTGTATCTTTTTCCAGATTAAAAGACACCACCTCTTCAGCAATTAAAAAAGAACTAATTTAGAAAAGTAAGGGACTAGGTGAACCGATAAACGAAAAGCACAAAGTGGTAAACGAATAATCACTGCAATTGGAAAGGGTCAACCGAGTAATGCAACCCATAAAACGATAGAAGAACAATACGTCGATTGGTAAAAGTCTGGACGGTGAGGATTAAGGTATAGCGACTGTGACGTGGATATAACTGATTGAGAAACCTAAGGTACGTATCATTTGTTTTAAGGTAACAAGTGGCGTTGTTTCACGCAAACTTAATCGGCTAAAACGTAGGAGAAACAAAGTGGACTAATCCACAACGATTATTATAGTCTGATGACATATATTTCAGAATCAGACTATTGGAGTGTAGCCTTACAGTCAACGACTTCTAAGGAAAAAGAAACTCTTTTCTGTATACGGGCTTTGAAGTTTAAAGATTTCAATAGTCGTGGATATTTTTGAACTGTCTTTTCGCCCAGGGTTTTGCATCTCAGAAAGTTGGCATTTTATCGCAAAATAATTTGAATCTAATCTAATACTTAACCCATTTTTGATATCGTAAGATATAAGGCCTGTTCCCGAACTTTCTGCACTAAAATTCACAGCCTGTCAAATTTCTAAGAGCAAGTTTAAAATTCTTTCAGAGAAAGACAAATCTTCAAAAAACTACGGAAACGAGTTAAACAAAAAAGCAGCCCACTTTTTAGACGCTACATTTTTGTATTCATTTACTTCAAATTATTTTGCGAGCCAAAAACAACACAACAATTTGACAGAACTCATACTTCTCTTCTGTGCAAAACTACGAAAGTTTGACGTACGGGAACAGGAAGTCGCCTTTTTTTGTTAAATTTGGTAGATTTTCGTAGTTTTAGTCAGTAGAGAAAGAGACCTACTATAATTAGGAGGGTTTGTGTTCGATGCAATATGTGGAACAGGTCTAGAGGTACTAAAACTTAGCCCTTTCGGACTTAGAAGAAATAGTTTGCAAACTCGAATAACAGCCTTAATTGGCAAACTACCGAAAAAAATAGTAGTTCATCTGTTTGTAAGGACCATAGCACTTTTAAATGCAAATATTTTGCCAGAAAGCCGCTAGAAGATGTTCTACTTCTTATTCTGCATAATGCGAAGCTTCCATATTTAATAGTATTTCCTCTTCTAAGAATAAAATCTTCCCAGTTATCGAACACCTAAATCTCTCAACACCCGTGAGAAAGCATCTATCTTATCCCATTCTCATCACAATTCTCCACAGAGGCTATCCTCCTTCGTTAACCTACTAATCTACACAAAACAATTTCCTATGCCTCTCGTTAGTTGGCACTAATTATTTCCCTGAAGTATTGAAACTCGATTGGGACCCTAACCTCCCATCCTGCAGTAGGCTCAAGCAAAAAGTGGGTAGAATCCTATTTTGAAATGTAAAGCAAAGCAATATTACAACCCAAACAGGAGCGCTTCCGAATATTTATGTATTTCTGTTAAAAGGGTAGGATTAAGTTCAGGGAAGTGATTTCTTCTCCCCTGCATTTAAAGGAAACACTACACAACTATAAGAGGTAAATGAACTCCTATGAACTTTGATGCACATAAAAATGAACAACAAACACATTACCGACTTCTCTTCTGAGTAGGTAGTCCTCCTGTTCTTAAGTTATGGGATGACATTTAAAATCCCTTCTTTGTCAGAAGAACTTCAAAGGAAACTTGATGTATGTGAGTACATACTAAAGGCCTCCTTTTCAATGCAGAAGATACCTATTACTATGAAAGCAGGAAGCTACAGTCTTTAATACATCCTTTTCTACTTGGTGTCTGGGTTTCGCATTAAGGTTTCCTGGATGAACGTCAAGACCTTACAGAAAATTCTATGTTTAATAATTTCCAGTCATTACTGTACTCTCATCCTCACAGTGTTCACTTCAAAAAAGTTTCTTCAGGAAAAACTAATAAAAACCAGATGTTACAAAAAATTAGTACCGGAAGTGCATTTATATCACAATCAACTTCGCTCCTTAGGTATCCATAAAAAGTCAAAGGAAAAAAAAATCAATCACACCCAAACCTGTCTGAACACTAAGATCACGTTTTGTCCTTACACGGCGGCTAATTTACTCCCGAAAGGAGGATGCACCCCGCAAAATCCTTTTACGTAAGATGCTCTAAACTCTTCCTCTCGGAAAAGTGCATTTAACCATGAAAAAATGAAACGGTCCACACAGCATTTCCTTTTTCCTTTTTTTTATTGCATGATACTAAATAAACTTCACTACACCGTTAAATTCGTTCTCGCGGAAACCGCACCGTACGACCACAACTTGAATCCCAAATCCGACAGAAAAACGACGAAAAAAAGAAATAGAAAAAGCCTTTTACACTTTCTAGTGGAATTTATCGGATTTTATCGGTCCAAAAAAGTTCCCTCTCTCTTTCTATCCAACTTGGCCATATATCCGCCATATTTTTGTGAAAATCGATATACCTCCTATTAGTTGGGCGAATTTTCTTCTTTTTTGTGTGTTCCCTGCACCGAGTGTATGTTGTTCGAAACGAAACTCACACTTCCACTTCCGACGACAACGAGGACTCCTGGCCACTTGTGCTTTTTCTAATTAACATTGTTTAATTTTTACAGGCTTAGAAAACATTTTTCTTTTCAACTGGCTACAACCTTGCAAGGAGCAGCACATTAACACTTGTTTAAACTACACAACACTCTTTCACTTTTTTTTTTTTTTATTATTATGTATGGCTGCTGTTTTTTTTTCTCGAAATGTGCATGAGAATTAGTTGGTATTTGAACAGAGAGCAGCAAGGACTATTCAACTATAGGAGTGTAACTGCTGCTCGTTTTGCCCTGTACTGTCTTCTGGGGTCTCTGTGTGTTGTGTTCTTAAAATGCTTGAACTTGCTCTCGCTCTTCAACTGGGTAACAAAAAAAAATGTGCACGCAATTTCAACCCTTAAACCAGGAAGAAGAAGACGGACATGGAATAAAGAAAGGAAAAGAATTGAATTGAAAAGTGATTTTGACAGGTCTTTGAGGATTTACTGCACATGTGCTGTAGAAATTCACCCCTAATTGTATAAAAGATGGCAAATTATGCGAGCAGAGCTTCAACTTGGGGTTGATTACTTACAATCGAGGTGAAAAAGACTGAGGCGCTTAAATTTAAAACGGTTACACTGATTGCAAACGGGAATATTATGGTTTGTGTGCGTGGTGAACTAATAAAATATAGTTAACCGCCAAAGAGTATGCAACAAATTAATAGCGGATTTGGTAATTGTTGCTCAGTGACTTGTTTGTATGGAGTAAATACAAATTGGTTTGGACTTCTGAAAAACTTCGGGCTTGAACTAAGAAACATTAGATTTGTTTTTATTTTCCGATCACGACATGATTTGCTATTCATAGTTATCTTAGAGTCGACTGTTAACTTGAAGGCGACTCTAGACTGTTCATAGCGTCGGCTTTGAGCCATCGTTAGATTTTATTTCTTTAAGTTCTTTAGCCTTTTATTGCTGTGAAAACAATTACATAAACTGTCCATATTAGAAACGTATTTCTTCATTAAATTTGAGATTTGTTTGAAAATCAGTGCTAAAGGCAGATTTTTTCTATCTTTACAGAAATTTAGAACTGCGCTGAACTTTTGTGCACCAAAAGAAGCATTGCATTACTTCCTTAGTGACTCACAACGTCAGCATTTGAGTATTTAGGCATGAGACGAATGAAGATATCTAAGAACAGATACCAAAGCACCGCGGAAGCTATTCATCTAATGCGCATCAAGACCAGAATGGACCTTCGGTGTAAGCTACCTCAGACAACTCTTCCCGTGCCTGTCCCATAAGAAGATTATAAAACAGTGGCATATGGTAACGATTTAGTTTTATATAACCTAACTTAATTCAGAGTTGGAAAACATAGTTAATATTGGATTTTATTTTCAGGAAACCGGACCTAACTATTCTCTGAGCTCAACCAGATTTCTTATGAACAGTGGCGGTACAAGTCGATGTATTCCAGGGCCTACGTGTTATAATTTCGCAAAAATGGAAGAGACCTACAGTTTTATCCCGCATCCAAAAGTTGGAGACCTTATTTTAGGTAAGTAACATAACTTTCAATCATTTCCTAAACAGCTTTTTAATGGTGCCTTTATTTAGAGCAATGTAAACTGGTCTTCAGCGTTTCTTCATGGCATGCAAGTGTACAGAACCCAACTACTGCAAACAAAAAGCAGGAAAATGCAACGTCCACATTGTACTTACCTGTTTAAGTGGCAGATCTACAAGTTCTTTTCTGCATAACAGCCGCCCGAAGACGAAGTCAAAAACATTCAGCTTTCCTGCTCAACAGAGATAAAACATTTTCAACTTAGACCAGAACTCTTTATTTCTCTTTTTTTTTGTCTTAAAATTACACAGTATTTACTATATTATGTATTGAAAATAAACTATACCTTATTACAGAAATGATGAATTTTATTTAATTAATGGAAGAAAATCATCTACACCCTGTGACGCAAATTTTGCCGTCTCTTTCATTACGCTGGAACCGCAATTACCCTCTAAATTGCCAAGAACATTGCTAAATTTTTTTTTTGTAAAAGGCCCCATAAATACCCGAAGGCCCAACCTGTATTCCATAAAAACTCAGCCATAGTAATCTCCACTCTGACGTAAATTGTGTTGCATACATCAAGGCGCTTTACGTAAAAAAGCCCCCTGGGTTATGCAGAAAACTGGCTTTGTTAAATTTGCTCGGGATACCTACTGCTTTTCTGGGATTTCTGTTGGCCTGGTGTTTTACGAAAATTTTCATATGAATTTTCGTCGATATCTCGGCTCCCAGTGACGCTAACGTCATGAAACAAAGCTTAGCGTGTAGGTCATGGTCGGCGCTTGCTTTTCACAAAAGAGGGCGTCGCTGGCGTCACTTGACGCAAAGTTACCTACTGGCTTCTGATGATTTCTGGTGGCCTGGTGTTTTACGAAAATTTCTATGAGAACTCGCTGGGATTTTTTCGGTTCCTACGTAAGCAAGTGCCTTGAGGTATGCACCAAAATTTGCACCAGGAATTGGAGATTGCTTTGGCTGGGTTTGTATGGAATACAGGGAGGGCCATCGAGCATTTGAAGGGCCTTTTATAAGAAATTTAAGCACTGTTCTTGGCAATTCAGAGGGTAATTGCGGTTCTAGATAAGCTAGCGTGATGAAAGAGACGCCAAAATTTGCGTCACAGGGTGTAGATTAATATTGCAGGACTTCTTTTGAGTATAGGGGGGTAGTCATTCTGTAATTTACAGGGTGTTTTACGAAAAACAACGAACAATCTTATTTTCTTTTTTTTTCAAAAGTAAATGTTTATTTGTAAATTATTTTTTTTTTATTATTAAAGAATGAAACACAATGAAGAATAGTATAAAAATTGAACGAAAAAGTTTATGAACTGATGAGAAATAAATCAAGTTGGTGGTTATTCAGCATACTTCATAGTAGGGGTAGCAGATCCTTTTGGGTAACCCATAAAGTAGTCAGCAATGCGTCCGGCTTTTCGTAAGCTGTTCAGGAATGCTCCATGAATTGTGGCTGGATAGTTGCGAATTGTGTGTGTGTAAGAGAAAAATGGCGGTGATACTGATTTTGGCATCGGTTTTATTTTGATGTAAATTTTTTGTTTGTGGATGGATTTTGGTCGTTCTGGGGTCAAATTAAAGGAGATTTTCCGGGTAACACTTTGCAATTGGAAAAAATTGGAATTCAATATGGTGGATTCAAGTTGGCCGTGTATTTTTGTCAAAGTTTTGCTTCAGCTGTAGAACGACTATTTGTTGATGGATTTTCACAATTCTGGTGTCAAATGAAAGACAATCCTTCAAAATAGTTAAAGAGCAGTTCTTATTGAACTTACCTTAGTTTTCTGAGCGGCTGGTTTGAGGCACATAAGCTGATCTACATCATAGAAGCCTTTTTGAGTTGGTAAACGTTTGTGACAAACCTAACCCAATTAAAAGCTCATTATTTTTGTGCAATATGTATATGTGAATATTTGCACTTACAGAATATTTTGTAAACAGCGAGCAATCCACATATTAAGTCATTCTTTTCATTATGTTTACTGATCTTCTTTAATACGAACAGGGGTTGTCTTCTTTTGCCATGTTGCTTTTATGCCTTTGCCAACAATAAGTTTGGCCGTACAAGCATTTTGATAATACGCCTGAAAAATAATAATGTTTATGTCTCTACGAATAGCTCATTAGATTAATTTACAAATGTTTTTCTATTAATTCAAATCAACCAATTAGCGTAAAAAATGTTAAAAAAATAATTTCTCTTTTTTATAAAACAGTTTGAGATTACCTGTTATTGAAAATGACATAACCAAACGTCAACTACACGTTTCTTCCTATGGCGCTCCCACGTTACTCACGGCTGAGAGGATTTGCAAAAACACCCTTACGTCTGTGTTTGCTCTCCAAACAAAACAAACTCATTGCATTGCACATCGTTCAAAAATAAATTTTCCGCTTTCCTTTCAAAATTGTTTCAAATTTAGACCAACATTCGAGGCAAAAAAATACACAAAACACTTTCTCGACCTCTTGGATAACACGTCAGTCACGTTTTGTCGTTCCATGTGTGTTGATTGTTGTATTTCTTATTGTGGGTTTCGTTGTTGAATTCATCTGCTCAGTATTTAATTGATTAGTGCATTCAAAATGCATATTTCTTATATGAAAATTGCAATTTACGCGCTAACATTCCTCACCTACGCGTATTCTGGTTATGGGTCGAGTACAATTGCGGCACTTCGTGACGCAATAATCGCTGCGGAAGCAATCTTCGGTGATGTGTTCCACAATCTAATAACTGTTGCACGAAAGTTTAAGGTGGTACATGAGGTGTTTGATGCTGCTGTCGATGAAAATTGTATATTTTCCTGTCCTGGTGGTAATTATTAAAAAGCCTGAAAGAAGAAAGAAATATTTTATTTACTATTTGCATCATATACAAGAATGACAGTTTAATAAAGTGACAGTTGAATTGATTACACTCTGCGACATAATAATAGACTCATAATCTTATTAATAAATGTGTGATGAAGTTAACTAACTGATTACCATTTGGTAGCCATACGAAATCATAAATTTTTATTAATAAGGGTTAATATGAAGATACTGATATTTTATCTAGTATATAGTCATATGTATAGTTAATTCCAATCAAGATGTACCACGTCACAGAGAACTATTGCATATAGTGGAGAGCCAAAAAACAGATTTAGTTTTGAAAATGCCACGTAATACTTTTTGTTGTATTTTTAAATTCGGAACTGTTGAAGAGCTTTTTGAGATAAAAATATATTAGATAATGTAAGCCGAATCAAAGAAGCGAAAAGTTGTTGCACAAAACAAATGCTTAACACTTCGATAGTAAAGGTACGTGTCCACTTGAGAGCACTATCGCTAGTAAAGTAAATCTCGAGTAGCTTCCATATGAGAGTAAAATTTGTGTGATTTACTATCACGACTAGCTACTCTCAAAATACGATAATTTTTAGAAAAATGCGAATTAATGTCCGAGAGTAAGATAACGTCTGTCGCCTTGCGAGCAACTCTATAAAAGTTTGAAAGCCGAGAGTAGTAAGCCAGCTCTCTGCGAGTTGTTCTCAGGTTCGTCCGTGTCCACTTATGAAATTTCTCTCGAGAGTGGTTTGAGAGCTACTCGCCTAAATTTTACTCTTAAGTAGACAAGCACCTTAAGACTTGTCACATAATTTAAATGGATTAGGACACAATAAGAATCAAACTTTTTTTTTTAATTTGCGGCTCACAGAATCTTACAACCTTTCACAAGTCTAGTTCCCTTCCCACCTAATACTTGATTATAATAAATTCTTATAATTCTAGTTTCTGTTTGTTTTTATCTTATTCACAGATACAAGAGCTGTACAGAATAAAATGTACACCCCCACCTCGGACGGTTGTGGTTCGCTTGGCCTCTCGATTAGCACCGAGTATCTCCCAGCTGCCGAAATGGGAGCCTGTTGTAATGCTCATGATATCTGTTATGATACATGTAACAGTGACAAAGAACTCTGTGACTTGGACTTTAAACGATGTCTTTATAGACACTGTGAAACATATGATAAAACAATAGCCAGCGATATTGTAGTCAAGGGATGTAAGGCGGCTGCCAAAATGCTTTTCACTGGGACGCTTACACTTGGTTGTAAATCTTTCCTTGATGCACAAAAGCGCACGTGCTACTGTCCTCCTCCGAAAGAAGAACGTAGTAAATATCAGAAATCAAACCAAAACAACAATAACAATAAGAACTACAAGGATAAAAAGCAGAAGTTTGGCTGGAAGGACCCGAGTGATATGTAGTTTCAACTTTCTCATATATGTATGTTATTATTTTGTTTGTTTAGAAAATATTTTTCTAGAAGAGTGCTGTGTTATAGCTAACTTATTTGGTTAAAGAAATAAAATTAGAAAAAAAGTGATAATTGCCTTTAAATTTTTGTCTAAATCAAAATTGACGCTGGCATTGATATTTGGAAAGATTAATAGAAAAAGTGCCCCCAAATGGTTGCAAGGTTTGGCCGTTTTCGAGATACGGATCTTCGCTTGAATGAGGGTATTTCCCCTTGAACTCGTCATTCAGCTCTATGGCGAAACAAGACACACAAAAATAAGCGGAAAACAGAGTACTTAACCAACTCAATGTCGAACAAAAACAAAACCACCATCATCAATAATTATTAAATTGATGATTATTCATCAGCATAAATGTTTAACGTCAGGTCATTTGTTTTTGTGATTTTTGGATGGATGCACATATAAAAGTTTTGGGGGTTATTCCGATCGATTCATTCTGTCACTCGAAATATGGCTAAAACGTCGCTGTTATTTTTTTGTTGTGTCTTTTTTATTTTTATTCACGCGACGACCGCACAGTATGGATACAATCCAAATGGTTATGCCGGTTATCCCAACTACAATTACGGATATGGCAGCTATCCTTCGTATGGATATCAACAGCAGTATCCTGGGTATGGATACTATCCTAACTATGGGTATTATCCAAATTATGGCTATCAGCAGCAAGGGGGATATCCTTACTATTCACAGAACCAGGGGGGATACACGCCGAATTCGTATTATGGAAACGGTCTAAGTAAGTGATAAATCTATTGAAACTAAGAACGAAAAAGGAAAACATAGTGGAATTGTTAACAGTGTTTTGGGCTTGTTTCTTTTAGATCAAGCTTATGCTAGCAGCGCTGGGGGGACGGCGACAGCCCAAGCGACAAGTGGCGGTGGAGGATACTTTGGTTGAGCTCCAGCAGTGACGTATTCTGTTCTTGTGAATACTCAAAAACAAACGGAAGAGGGGCGTAGGACACTTGTTAGCTTTAAGGTTGTAGTTGTTGTAAATATATTTAATTTTTATAGAAAAATCAAAGTGTTTAATTTGGTACAAAGGAGAAACTGTTTGTCACAAAATTTAGGTCGTTCATATATAAGAGAAGGAAACACAAACTTTTTGGAATGAAAACATAGAACACAAGGTCACCAATTAGTTCTCATGTTTGCATGCATTAGTATTCGCATTTTATCAATCCGGACATACTCTGATTGCTACTTAATTTTAAGTACTCAAATTCATAGATTATGATCCGATAGTAAAAGTTTCAAAACAGTTTGAAAATGGTGTCCAATAACTTTAATGGCAGAGTTCTTAACTATTTTTAGACTGAATTGAAACAATGCACGCTTATTGTTG
Source organism: Chalcosyrphus nemorum (assembly GCA_949716465.1). NCBI lineage: Eukaryota > Metazoa > Arthropoda > Insecta > Diptera > Syrphidae > Chalcosyrphus > Chalcosyrphus nemorum. Next base: position 59,543,829 of record OX454334.1, on the reverse strand, counting down.
ACTTAATGCTGTTGGCAACACGATAACTATTTTTAGAACACAAACTTAACTTCAAATTTTAGATAGTTCTTACTTAACATTTTAAACCTGACTTCTTTGAAACTTTATGAAGGAAAAAAGGATATTTGGAATAAACTGAAACAAAAAGGGAGACAAAATTGAAAGGAAACCAATATTCAATAAGCAATTAACGATACAAACCATTGTTGCTTATCTAGAGTCTACTGTTCAAAAAGTCAAATACAAAATTACAATCAAGATTTATACATGAAAATGCCGAGAGACTAGTTAAAAATGGTATGTTAATTTCAGATACATTTTAATGGCACAGCAAACAACTTTAATCTTTTTTTTTTGTTTTACGATTTACCCTAATCTGTATCTCAAGCCATAGCAAATAATTGGCTTTTGTTTATTATTAATATCACTTAATATGACCAATAAACCTCTATACTCAGTGCAGGCATCAATTTTAAATGAATGAATGAAATTTAAAATTCACCATCGATAATTTTCCCCTTCAGACGAAAATACCATCCCCCAATGCGCCAACTCAAAGAATTGCACCCTCTCAACCCCCCAAAACAACAGAGCAGACACAAAAGTACCCTTCGAAACTCTATTCATCCCTCTCTATGTGCGAAAAAAAAGGATTCTTTTCTTTAACCTCCTCATGTGTGCATTTGCATACAGCATGTGTTCCATCCCATGCCCCCAAAGACGCGCCGTTTAAAAGGGATGCCATGCTCTTTCACTGTGGCCGCGCACGGAGAGCTTCTTCGTTGCTTACGGAAGTTTATTTCGATCTTTTGCGCACTGAGAGTTAGCAATGCGAGCGGGAAAATTCTATTTTCCTCTTCAACTAGACACACGAAAAAATACCACAGTTCACAGTACTTAATTTAGGTGTAACTACACTGAGAAAGAGCGCACAGAGTACGGAATACCGAATACCGAGCGCCGTGCAAGTGTGTATATATGAATGTGTACATATTGGGAAAATCAATCAAAAAAAGGGAAACTCTCTGAACGACGAAATTTTCCCCAATGCAACCCCAACCATCATCATCATCTTCTTCATTTGCTCAGAGTCTCATCGGTCCTCGGTTCCTTTCCGCTAAAATCTCTTCAGTCTTCAGGGCAAATTAGAACAGTTCGGTCCGAATTTTATTTGAGCGTTGGAACGCCACAACACAACACACACATTTTTTTCTCTCAAATCCGCCATTTAAATCCAAAATATCTATCCCAAGAAAAATTAATTAATATCAACAAAAACCATACCTGGAAAATTAAGACCACACAGTCACAGCCTAAATAATTCAACCAGCGAAACCAGCATATCCAAGAAAGGTTTTTTTCTCTTCGAAAAAAGGAAGTCCTTAACCGCTTGCATATATATCTATAACTGTCCCAGTATTGGAGAAGAAGAAAATAAAAAAAAAAAACTTCAACAAACCTCTGCTATCATTAACTGTATGATTCTACGTAATTCTACGTTTTTTTCCCGCATCCTTTCGATTGCCATTTGAAAACAAAAGAGAAACTAATATCAAAAAAAAAAATTCAAAAACGAGGAAGCACATAGAAACTCAACACGGAAGTGAAAATCAATACAGTGTGGTGCAGCGAAAAAACATACAAAAACAATTTAAAAAACATAGAAAACGCATAGAAAAATTGTTAAAAAAAAAAATAAAAATAAACAAAACAACAAACAATTTTGTGCCAAATTTTTTATGTAAATTATATTTACTCTGTGAAAACGGGTCAGAAAATAAATATTCTATATTTGGAGAAAAAAAAAAGTTAATTAATGAACTATAATTAAGGTGAACAGTTTATAAGTATAAAACAAAAAAAAATCTCTCGCGTTTTATTTTTTGCATATACACAGCAATTTTTTGAGTGCTGCGCCAGAGTGTAAGTGTGTGATATTTAAAAAAATAAAAAAGCAAGGACTTTGTGCAAGAGGTAAGTTTTTTTTTTTTTTTTTTAAAAGTCGAAAGCTAATTTATTTTCCTTTTCCTCCATCATCACTCCTTTGAGTCATGCTTACACTCAACGTATCGTTTTCTTAACTTATATAATGAAAAAAGAAAAATATATATGTAAAAAAATGTCATGGGAAAATCTATTGTCATCTTTGAATGGAGATGTGTAGGTAGACATACATAGGTGCAATTGAAAGCGCTATAGTCTTCGTGTATTTATGTATAGCGTTTTCCGACGTATGTTCGGAAAATGTCTATCTATTAGTTGTGTATGACAATCCGTGAAAATGTCCTAATGTCATGCATGCATGCATGCACATTATTTCTCATTGCACACTGTGTGCAAAAGTTATTCTTTTCTCTTTCGTGCAAAGAGCGGGGAGGCATGCAGGAACAGTAATGGAGCTAAAAATGGTACATAGTTGGCTTAGAGGAGAACCATTAAACCAGAACATACTTTTTTTTTGGAAATGAATCAGTTCTTATTGTAGCTATACACTTAAAACTTTCGCCAATTTCATTGACAGCAAATTGTGTAAAGGAATGCAAACATAGCTATACATAAGTAACTAAGTCATACTGCTTAAATTAATTTAATTTTTGAGTGGAAAGCAATGGCATTGAGACCATTCATCAGAATTTCAGCATGAAGTTTTGCATCCCTATCCTTTTGAAAGCAACTGAAAACTTTGATTGACTTGATTTAAGCTTTCATTAAAATATTACTCGTTAAAATGAACTGAAAAATAATACAAAAGGAAGAAATAGTTAAAAGGAGAAGCTGTTGATCCAGTGGAATCTGAAACTAAGGTAGCAGCGACGTGGGTGGTGTGCAAACTATTGTGTAGAGTTGTATATGATTTTTATATTCGGTTCTACTTCACAGAAATTTGTTCGCATTCGTTTAGAAATACACTTACGGCTGTTTAAAAGAATTATTTCAATTCATTTCTGTTAAGATTGAGTAAGTATGATTGGGAATTGATTACTGGACTTCTCATCCAATAGCCGATAATGTCTTCATTCTGCCATTGGCACCCACTCACATCCACGAATGAATAACCATTCTTTTCATTTTATGTAAATGACTGCAACGTTAAGTAGACCACAACAGTAATACAAATTTGAAAAGAACAGGATTTGTTCTTACGAAAAGCCTAAAAAGTGTATACCATGGGCTCTTCCAAGGACATTTCCCATTGTAACTATTCCACTTGACCCTGAATCTTCAGAGCGCAATAGGACAAAACAAAAACTGCTGGCACTATAAGCGATTGAAATCAAGGGCCTAGTTTCGCGAAACTATGCCTCTTAAAAATTTCGTACCAATGGATGAAAGGGATAAATTTTATGCCGTGTCTGCAGAGACTTCTTTAGGGAGTAAGAGGGTCACAAAAAGAGGGCTCGTAAAGCAATATTTTTTCAGGATTTAACCATTTCGAAGCGGCAGGGCATCCTTTGAATTCACATGGATTTGTTTTAATTCAATGACTTCATTAACAATAATTAATCAGCATTAATAATTAAAAATGAATGCAATCATTGCAATTTTGATTGAAATTTTGATTGTTCTGCATTTACTGAAGTCACCTTGCCAGTCTTTGATGGCATTGAATTCATCTAAAGTGTTTGAATTTGTTTAAGTCTTTGCAGTCATTGAAGTTATTGAAGTTATCTTAAGTCATTGGAGTCTTTGAAGTCATCTGAAGCCACTGTTATTTTATATTCGTTAAGACTTCACTGATTTCAGATGAATTCAATGACTTCAGATGACTTCAAACACTTCAAGTGAATGTTAGTGACTTCAAGGGGACTTGAATGAACTCAGAGCAATCAAAATCATTGCACTCATTTTGACTTCAAAATAATGTTTGTTAAATCATGACTTCAAAATGAATGAAGATTTATAATTTTGAAGTTGAAGTCATTGAATTGAAACGAATTCGTAGAAAGTCAAATGAATAACATATCAAAATGATTACATTCTTTTACAGCTCTCAGAAACGGTATGCACAACTGCAAGATATGACGATAAAGTTTAGTGTTAATGCTCCTAGTATAATGTAAAGGATAGTTGAAGTAAGGAAAATCAATCGGACTTATAAAATAAACTTTATGAAAGCTGAAACAATTCCTCCACTAAGGAGTTTAACTCCCGGCAAATCTTTAAGTTAGGACTTTTTAGTTTTGAGCTTAAAATAGTTTCGATTTTGAACATTTCGCGTTCAAAAATTGATTTGTAAATAGATAGAATAAAGGGTAGTGTTTTTACAATTTGAGTTCTATTTGGACTTGTTAGGAGTAGTCGTCTACTTGAGTTTATATAAAGTTGTTGCAACCTCACATGTATTCATATAAACTCATGGATTCTCTTTCAGTTGAGGGTATTAGAGAATTCTCTCATTTAAGACATTTTGGAGTTTAATCGGCTAATTGGAGTTCACACAAGAAATTGGCCGGTCTAAAGATTGACCATTTGATGTCAATTTTTGAGCAACAAGGCATAGGGAAGGAAGATTTCACCATACTTTCGACTTATCGACTCATTTTCTCGTTATAAAAACCGATTTCGTGACAAAAATCAATTAGGGAGCCTACATTTTTCACACATTCCTTGCAAAAATTTTGTTACATTTTCCCTGTTAGTCACTATCCTTTTTCACGTGACCATAAACGTTTATATTCGAAGACAATTTAGGTCATAATTGGATATGATTTCGCGTTAACAAAAGACCACTCAAAATCGGTATTTACAAACTTGTAATCAGCAGCGAACAAATGCCAACAAAGTCGCATTCCATCACACAAATTATGTATCCATGGGGTTTTTCCATTTTTACCAGCCGCTACTGTATAATCTTAATCTATGTGCTTGCATGTGTGACTGCATGCAAAGCGCATTATCCATCAGAGCACAAGGGGGCCTATTTTTAAGTTCTGCTTCTCTCTCAAATAGTAAAGCAAAAAAACAAAACCATTGCGACGTGCATTTTCCTTTTTTTTTTGTTGCAAAAGTACATGTGTGTATTTTGTTGTTTTTACATTCTCTTTCGTTTTTATTTTTTTTTTTTGCTTTCTTATTTTTCTAAGGATGCACTTACTACTAGAAGACTGAAGCACTATTACTGTCATTGATTTGCGAGTTTACAATAAATTTTACACTTTGCAAAGTTCTTTTTTTTTTTGTTTTAATTTTTCTTAATGTATCTCGTCAGAGTTGAGATAGAAAATTAATTCCACGTTACGATGTTGTCATTTGATTGGTCCTTTTTATCTTTGCGCAATGTTGCCATTTTGTTTTTTGGGTCCCAAAACCGTTTTCGAAATGTATTTTTAAAATAAAGCGGCCGTTTGACGATTTAGCAACATATGCAAAATCAAATAAAACCAAGTCGTTGTAAATTCTTATTTTGGTTAAAAATAGACAAAAAATAAATTGCACATAAGAAATAATTTAGCTTTTGGGAAATTTTTTCGTCGTGTCTACCTTGCAGACGTCGCTCGTCGGAGAAAATAACACTTAGGCAACTTACAAATGCAAAAGAAGGGTGCAAGTGGAAGAAATCTAATAAAATTGCAACATTTTTTGATGAAAATTTTAAAATAATTGTCTGACAGTGGGCCTTTGTTTTGATTTTTTTTTTTTGGCGTGTGTTTATTATTATTTAAATCGTGTTGTTAGGTGAGAAGGGGGGGGTTTTTTTGTTCTAACTTCTTGGCAACAATTTCACAACAGCGGTTACTAATAAATCAGTGAAAAATCGAACCAGAAGGAAAATGCTGCACATGATTAAAATCGCCGAGAGATTAATGATCGTTTACACTTTTTAGTTAATTAAAAATAAGTTTAGATGTGATTCGTTAGGTGCTGCTTATGCAAAGAAAAATACATATATTTTTTTGCTTATCCCTGCGTCACTGAAATAGCTTCTTTATTTTGCAGATATTTTTACTAAAGGATTTTCCACACACTAGTGTTTACTTTGAAGTTATTAACTAGCGCGTCAGTGGCCTTTCTTTTACTTATATAATGATCTCGCGAAAGTCTACAATTTTTTTACTTAAAGGTATCCCTCAGGTTCGTGAAAGAATTCGAACTCGAGATAAATACTAATTCTGATATTATGATTATAGAGAATTCTGGTCAAATCGCAGCTCCGAAATGGCCGCCGAGATGAAAATACGCCTCGTCTGAAAAGATGATTTTTCGGCCAAAATCGTTGTCCAATTCAAGCTGCTCTAAGGCAAAGACTGCCAAGCAATAACGAAGCGAATTGTCGTGGGCCCTCAATTACTAAGTCTATTGGACCTTGTAAGCGAATAATCCGATATCTTTGTGCAGAATTCTCCTGAGGCTGGTTCAAGAAAGGGTGAGCTGTTGAGATCGATGGCAAATTGATATTTGTGAATTGAGTCTCACACTCACACTCAGTCTCATAGCAGTCATAATCTCGTCTGTGTGCACCGTACGACGACGGGGACCATAAGTGTTGTCTACTGGCATACCAGTCTCACGAACTTTTTGCACAAACTTGCGTACAGCAGTGCTGCAATTTGGCCGAAATTTCGTTTAAAAAACACTGTTTAGGCTACACAACACTCACTTTGGAAATTAGTTTTCATTACCCAACGTTTTCCAAAAGGGACTCATTTCGTTCCTTGGATGTATGACTTTCTGTCAAGATTATGAGCGTTAACCCTTGTGTCTCCACCTAATTAAAATTCGTCTTGTCCACACCCGGCACACCCGGGTGTACACATACAAAATGCATGGTCGTATGGAGATGACTGAAATAGGGCGAAAGTTAACAACGAATATACATGCAAAAAAAGAGTATGACACATTTGGCTTTTGTTATTGTTCAATTTCTTTTATTTATTGTAAGTATATTATGAAAAATACTAATGAAGGGGAAAAATAAACAGCAAACAAAATTTTCTAACACTTAGCGCAGGTAGTATATATATAGTAGTAGTAACTGCTGCGTAAAAAGTGCGTACACCCGGGTGTGCCAAGTGTATATTATAATGAAATTAGGCTTGAACACCTTCTAACTCAAATCGTATTGGCCCGAAACACACGCATACATGCGCAATATTTTCGAAATATAGTAGCCGAGAGGTACTGAGCTCTACAGCGGGCAAAAATGTGAAGAAGTATATGTTATGATGCACTCTTACACAGCAAGCACACCCGGGTGTACTGGTGTAGACACAAAGGTTAAACAGCTGTCAGTGTCAAAATAACCTATGATTTAAAAAGAAACCACTTTCCACCTTTTTTTCGACTCACTTTTTGTATTCAATTGTTGAGCATCAGAACAATAAATAGCAAAAAAAAAAAACAATTTGCATTGAAATTTGAAAACAATACCTACACCAAAACTTAAGCCCAGCATTAAACCCATAAGCATGGTGATGTCAACGAATTGTCTTTTACCCCAAATGCTTGCTGCAGTCTTCGTCTTCGTCACTAATGACGACTGGCGTGGTGGCGGGCTTCTAAACAGAAATTGTCTGGCTTGCGGGAAAGCCTTACTACTTCATTCAAAACGAAATGAGGAAAACAGAGAAACTAGAGAGAAACTTAATAAAACACCTTATGTCCACATTCAGCCGCCGATAAATATGTAGGCTGTTCCTAATTCAGATGGAGCCGCCGCGCGCCGCACGCCCAACAAACCAACGACGAACCCCAAGTTTCAGCACACTTAACCATAATAATGCAATAAGTGTGTAGAAAAGGTACAGCAGGCAAAAAGTTCGCTCAACTTTTACCCACAAAAGCTAGGGTTTGGGGTTGTTCTGTTAGCGGCAAGGGTTGACGATGACGCAGCACAACATACAGCTGTATAGTCAGAGAGAAAAACGATTCTAATGGAAAACTTTCTTTTCCATAATTTGATTTAAAGTTTTTCCCCCATTTCCACCTAATACATGCGGCGGTGGTGGCAGCAGCAGAAGCAGCCTAAACAATGCCAGAGTGAGTTTTGTGAATTTCACCATCCGCTTCATTGGGTTTAATTGTTTACAGGCTCTTAGTGCGCCGCGTTTAGTTTTAATTTGGTTTCAAACCATTTTTTCTCTGTTGCTCGAGAGAGGAGACGGAGAATCGAAGGCGGTTTTTGGTTGTCAAAATTTTGTTTAAGTGCCACATAAAGGCGAACATAAGGATATTTTTCGAGATGAATCAACAATGAAGAAGAGTTTTTTTTTTCTTTTCAGTTTTGTTTTCTCCACACACAAGGATGAGATAGAAAAAAAAGAGAAAAATCTTTCTCAAAGGATATACCCAAAGCTAATGGACTGCATGTTCTATGTGTATGGCATAATTATGCTTAAGGCTTTTGGCCTTTTTTTGTAGGATTTTACTTTTTTTTTTTGTAAAAAAAGGAAAGTAGGTGGAGGATGAGAAAATGACCATCGGGAATAATTTGACAATTATTTAGAAGGACATGCATTTCTACTTGAAAGGGGTTATTGAAATTTCATGTAATTTCAAGCAGGATGTGACGTAACACTTGACATTAAGATGGGAAAAGTATGATACGAAAAATTGTTTTTTTTTTTTTTTTTTTGTTTGAGTTGCGTTAAGTGATGTTGACGACCGGGTTAGGATGTTAGGAATACGACTACGCACAAGCTTCAATCTTCAATCGCTCTGTCCGCGGAACAAGTTAGCATATGCTATGTATCAATATTTTCCACTTCGATTCTTCTTAGTGTTTCGACTCAGCACAACGGAATTTGCACACTAGTTATAAAGGAAAAGATACCCAACGATTTATACCCCTCATCATATGGTTTGTTAGGTGCTCCGGGCTTAGTAGATTTGCTATTCTTCCTGCAGTGTATAGGTAAGCTGTAACGTCCAAATCTGTGGAGAGAGTCACGTCACGTCCTTTATGTCCAGTACTAATCCTTGTAATCAACTTGTGGGTCTACCTGATCCGATCTGTCTTAAGAGAATGCTGCAAATCTCCATTACTATCCTATTATCACTAAGCGTTATATCCACCATTTGCATTCGATTGTCAAGAATGTTGATGGCAACCATACCTATTCGCCTGCTTCGTCCAAAATTGGTCGGAAATCTCATATTGTTCTAATTGCGATGAGCCCATATGTAAACGAGAGTTGCTTCCTTGCTTCGTTTGGAGATATCCGCCTAGATTGGCCAGAGGCACAGAAGGATGGAGCAATGAATGCGCTTTAATTTCAGCAAATGGCAAGCATTACTTTCAGCTATTACGACAGCTTGAGTCTTGAGGTCAGCTTGTTCAACATCGGCTGCTTCTAGCCACGGTGATGTCGTCAACAAAGCGCATCACCCCAAATGATTGTGAAAGAAAGCCAAGGTCCGGCCCTGTGGAACTCGAGGGGGTGACGTTGAAGTATTTGAAGCAAATGTCAGTCTGATATCTCAGCTTCCTGTCGCCTAAGTAGTTCATGATCAACTTCAGCATTAACTGGTGCATTCATTCTGCCCAGAGATCTGCTAGTGCATGATCACCCAGCATCCCCTGTTATATATGAAACGTTGTATCAATCTGCATTTTGGCGGATATGATGAAGGTTCTCCAGCTGGCTTTTTTCCTTTGGCTTCAGTGGCAACGGATGCTGAAGTTTCCATGGTTCGGCAAACATTCTGGCCTCAGGCCTCTTTTCCACGGTTGCTATAAAAAGATCAGGCTTTTCAAGGCTCCTGCCAATGGGTCCAAAGACTTTGTTGTCGCTTTTCTTTTTGAATGCTTCTTTTTGGTTTTTGGTATGATTACAGGAATGTATTCCGGATTTGTTTCTCACGTCATGATGTAACTGGTGTATGGAGGAATATGATCAGCATTGTTATGCAGGAAATTTGTAGGTTCCTCCTGCTCTCAGCCTCTTTGTAACCATCATACATGTCACCTCCAACGGGTCTGTATCTGTTTCGTCACAGAGTCGTCTGAAGCATATTGGCTTGCTATACTAAACGTGTCTAAATATTCCTGTGAACTTGAAAAAGAGATTTTATGTGGAGCCGCGGCGCGTTCCTGTCTTTCTTATATAAGCTGTACACACGTGTATTTTTAGCATAAACGAGGAACTGACGCAACACTTTTTCGCTATTGACGAACGTGAATGTCACTACCAAAAGTTTACCGCGCTCTCGTTACTGAATGTAACACTGTCTGCATTGTAACTGAATGTTATGCAATAAATGGGAAAAAATGCTTGTAACTTAAATTGTTCAGTATAATAGAAATTAAGTAGGTAATAGAATGAAGAAATAGAATAGAAATCTAGGTTAAGAAGAACCCATTCTCTGGACAATATAATATTCCTGACACCATTTAAAGTCGTGCGACAAGTGACAATCAACATGTCACAAATATGCCTGTTCAATTTGATTCAACAACCACTCGTTCCAAATGCTTCTTGATCTGTATACTATTGTTATTGTCACACTCATACAAGGCAGTTAGGTAACTCAAACTATTATTTGTCACTCTACACGAAAACAGCTTGAAGAACAATATTCCAATCCCTGGGCTTCCAAATTTCCTTCATCAAAGGTCACAATCTAACTCAACTCAAGTCACCTTCCCATCTCCATTCAATATTCCTAATGGATACCCTTGAGCTCCATTAATCAAATTTCGATTCGGCTTTTTGTCAAAACAATCCCCAAAAACACCAACAAAAAGAGGAAAAAAAAAATACTATCCCACCTGCGTCACCATGGGAATGCCCTAAAAACAAATTACTCGTTTGTTCGAGGGAAAGGAAGAATAACTTCCGAAATATTACTGGAACATCCTAAAGTACCATAGTGCCAAACATCCCATCCACCATCACCAGCATCGCTCTTCTCTATTGTCCTACTGACATTCCCAAAAACGACCTCTCAAAACCACTCGGAAGTGATATGTGTATACACAAATAGACCAGCTATCATACAAACAAAAAAAAAAAACACATGAGACACCATTGAATGCATCTACATTTCATATCGTACTCCTACCCAACTCCAGCACCACCACCACCCCCATCCATTGAAACATGTCATCTCCCCTTTAATATTTCACAAACATGCTAGAAGAACAAAAATATTTGCCACCTCTTTTCTCTCTGTGTACCGGGTTCGGGTTCGCCCCTTAGCATTTCAATTTAAATTGAATTCTTTTCTCTTTTTTGTTTTTATTTTTTTTTTTTTTTGAAAGGACAATGCACATACATAGAGGATATGTGTGTTTACACTTTTTTTCCTATTTTTTTTTTTGTTTATATTCAATATTTAATGACTGAATGGAAAAAAAAGGAACGAAAACATATACACACTCACACAAATAACGTATTCAACTCAACTATTCTAGCGAATAATTGTGTCGACTCTACTGTCAGTTAATGAACATTGGGTAGTTTAGTGGCGGTAGTATTTCCAGGATATGTCAGATATTCAGGAAGATAGTGCGGGACCGAGTGTCGGCCTGATGGAAGGATGAGTGATATTTTCAATTTTACCAGGATCTAGCTATGTTTGTGTTTTGTGGTTGTACTTGTAGTCTTCTTCTTTTTTCTTTTTTTCAATAAACCAATAGGTACATGTGTGTGCCCTGGCAGTTAACGATTCTGATGGCAGTAAGAGAGTTGCCAGTTGTGTATTTGATTAGTCAGCAAGAGCAGTGATTTGAAAATTTGTTTGCTGTTTGTTGTTCTTTGGTTCTCGGACTACACTTTTACTAAAGGAAGCTGCTTTTTCATTCCTGCTCTTGGCGATAGAATAAAATATTAGTTTTCTTTACAGAATGGGCCAAATATAGGACATAAGACTGAAAGACATTCGGCGACTCATCTAACCAAAACACTCGATTTTTAAAGTCAAAGTAATTGAGTGCATTTACTACCAAATTCCCCGCTCGTAATCTTGACAGAAAGTCAGTACATATCATACCTCCGCGGAACGAAATGATTCGCTTTAAGTTTGAACAATGTTGGGAAATATTGAAAACTTATTTCCAAAGTGAGTGCTGTTTAGCAAAAACAGTGCTGTTTGTACGCAAGTTTATGCAAAAAGTTCGTGAGACTGAGACATCTTTTCCGACGCATTTCGCATTTTCATCTTGGCATCTACGATTTGACCTCTTTGGACTTTTTTAGTGGGGAACCGTGAAAGACCGATGTTATGCCAATAATCCGAAAACGATTCAAGCACTTAGGGCCAATATCATCCTAGAAAGCCGTGAGCTACAACCCGAAACCATCAACAAGGTCTAGGAAAATTAGAATGACAGAATTCGCTACTGCGTAGCCAGCTGAGGCAGACATTTGAACGACGTTGCATACGATTATTATATGGTTGCATACCATTACATATGGAAAAAAATTTTAATCATTTTTAAAAAGGAACCACTAAATGGCCATCCTTTATATAACGGTAAATACCGATAAACTCTTTTTCTGTGAAACCAAGACAACTCTTTCGAACCTCATGACTACATTTATGACAAGAATCAGTTCAAATGGAGGGAAAATATCAACTAACAAGCGATAAATATTATACTTATAAGTTTTAGACTTAGTTCCATAAATTGGGATTGACCAAAAGCCCGGATTTCATTACTATTTTCTGTTCAGCAGTAACCAACCGCAACCACACCCATTAAGGCAATTTAGTGCTAGATTATAATCTACAAAGTTCCATTTAGTTGGCAACCCTTCTATTAATAATTCGAATGCATCCCAAAGCACCCAGGGGTATGTAGTAGGCTTATTTTTAATTTACAATCCTCTACCATCATCCCGATCCCACCCTGCACAAACGAGGCTAGGATATAGGATATGAGTTGGTTAACTTGGTTCGTCGGTTGTTTAGCTGCTTGGTTTATTCGACCGGCTGCTGCTGGTCCTCTCAGTGTGGATAAGACTCGACATGCAGCAGCAAAACGGTTAAACTTTTTCGTGTGTGTGTGTGTATACCGACACTGTGTGTGTGTGCAGAATGTTGGCACGAGGAGTGGCTTGTGATTGGTACGTCGATAGAGGTAATTCAATTAAATCTACTTCAATGGTCAATTTGAATTTTCACCTCAATAGCTGCACATCCCCAGCCCCACTTACAATATAAACAACTCGAAGGATATACCTTTACTTTATATAGGGAAAAGGGTTGAGTCGTTGCCGCTGCCGCGTTATCTGGGAAAACGGATCACCCAATCTTTTTGTGGAAAATAATGAACTCATTTTCACATTTGAATACATTTCCAATTGAGTTGTTCGACAGTAAGAGGACCGCATGTTGGGTTAATCTAAAAATACCGCTCTATCACTTATTATGTAATCCAAGGACTTAGAAAAGCAACAACACACAGATACAAGAAAAAAAGAAAACAAACAATCTTCCACTGCGATCCACAATTCTGTCCACTTGGCTGGACATTTAAGCGAAGGAAAAAAGGCGTTTTCCCTCTCACTGATCAAACTGAGAGCCACCCCAAAGAGTGTTTGACACACTGCTGCAGCTAACCCTCTGCTCTTGGCCGGGTTTTAAGAGATAATTATGGAAATAAAATATTCATAGATGCGAAACAGGTTTTTTTTTGCCAAACATGGCAGGATAATCCCTCATCGGATGGATGATGATGCTCCTGCTGCCAGAGCGGTGGTGGTGGCGAGTAAATGAAGTGTTCTACTAAGTGCTAAGGAATTTTTTTTATTTTTTTTTTTTTGTTCCTACTTTCATTCTCACCCCTTGATTTAGGGCTGCGTGTTATAAAAAGCATTGTAAGTGCCGAAGGGTGGGTGATGGTGATGGTTGTTTCAATTTTATTCCCACCTCGTTTGTTCCGAGATGACAAAGTTGCTGCGTAAATGCCACTTTCAGAGATTTTCTATGCTGCTCCTGCTGATGCTGGTGACGATGGCGTTGGGGCTGTTGCTATAATTGAATTGTGATTAGGTTCTATGATTTGATCTACTTTGGAAATGGAAGTTGTGTTCTCTAAAGACCGGGCGGGCGGGTGTACATGAGGCGCAGGTGTACCTATCTATGGCGAAAAATTGTTGGCGTATACCTAAATTTTCGGTCCTAGGCAGTCGAGTTTGAAATATCGAACATAAATTCTGTGGAATTTTATTAATATATAAATTGTAAGGCATTTTATGGTGTTATGGAAGGGAAAATTAAATTTTATGTGATTTATATTCAAATATTTCCTGTGGTAGTTGGCACAAGGTGTGCTGTATAGTTTCCTACAATTGGATGTAAGTGTGCCTTTGGATTAGGACCAATAGACTTGAAAGGAAATTGTGGGCAACGATGGTCTGTAACTGAGAAGAATGAGGGTGTGTAATTGGAAATTAAGATAGATACTGAGGAATGGAGTGAGTTCCCAATCTCTCAGAAGTTTCACAGTTCAATAATTCTTCTCCTAGTTGCAAATGTTTTGTTCCAAAAAATGCCATTGAAACAAATTTTAGAGTGCCAGGATAAAATAGATTTCTTTACAATCCTTTCTCTTGAGAGATAAGCTTATAACATTACACGTTCTGCTTTGAGTATTGCCCTCGCAGGTGTGCACTTAAAACAAGGACATAAAAGAGTGAAAGACTACAGTAGAGCCGCACACCAAGAACGTATACAAATCGCAGTCTTTGAGATAATGGGACTCGCAAAGAAGGTCTTTATAAAAGACTTTGGTCTCGAGAAACCAGTAGATAGAATTAATTCAGCACTTTCAAGACATATTGTAGATGCTTCTAATCTTATCCTTCAGATATTATGCAAAACAGACACCCCAACGTCAAAGACATGCGTGTTCAGAGTACCATCTCAAAATGATTAAATTATACATCTATCATTCACTTCAATGACCTGATTCTCTCATACTCAAGATTTCAATTTCCTTGCTTTCTGTAAGACATTCATTCTTATACCTATTAATGCTATGTTCTAATTGATAATTTATCTTCTCAATCATGGTCTTAACGCAAGCAAAACTGGCAAAGAAAAAAAAATTCATTCCTCCATCCTACTTTCAGTCGCTACTCCAATTAAAGTAATCTATCGCATAACTCAGTTATAATAGGATCATCTTCCTATCCGCTTTCAAGGACTTCCATTCCACTCCCTGGCACTGGCATAGTCAAACTTATTCCTCCACATAAATCAATCATTGTTCTCTTTTCTGAGCGCAACTCACTCCCCATCATCTTATACCGCTATTTCATAAAAATTCCCAGATTACTTATATCAAAATCTGTCCTTCAATTGCATTACAACTTTCTTTGATCCATTTCCAATGCGAATGGTTTTTCTTTAACAGAAAATGGGAAAAAGCACAAAAAAAAAAAAAAGTGCCACCGACATGAACAAGAATAAAAGACATCCACTCTGTGCTGTCATAATGTTCCTTCAACGTTCGCGTGCGACAATACCAGGCCATCCCGTCGTCATGCCTCACATACATATGTACATTGTACCAGTAGTGGGTTTTGTATGGAACAGTGTGTTTGGGATGCCAATTCCTTTTTGTGATGAAAAAATAAAAGGATAGAAGGATGGATGACGGTGGCTTCGCAACACAACTTACGGAAGTATATGCCGGATGTTCCGGTACTTGTGTCAAGTTCTTGTCACTGCAGCTTCTAAAGTAAGACTCCTTTATGTTTCTGTCACACCATCACTACAA
Source organism: Chalcosyrphus nemorum (assembly GCA_949716465.1). Taxonomy (NCBI): domain Eukaryota; kingdom Metazoa; phylum Arthropoda; class Insecta; order Diptera; family Syrphidae; genus Chalcosyrphus; species Chalcosyrphus nemorum. Next base: position 59,528,162 of record OX454334.1, on the reverse strand, counting down.
TGGTTGTGACTGTGAGTAGTCTACTTCTGTTACATTTTTGCTGCTAACGTTTTTTTTACTTAATTTAATTTTATCAGCAGCCATCGGGGGATTGTAGTCAGCGATGTAAAAGGCTTAAAAGGGTTTTAATGTAATTTTGCTCCTCCTATACACTGAATGCTTTTACATTGCATTTGTTTTTATACATAATTCTATTATGTTTGGTTGCTATCTTGAATGCTTTTCTTGTATCGATTTTGTTCAGTCAATCTAAGACAGTCAAAATTATTTCAAGCAAATAATATACTCTACCCTCTTCCCGGCTCTAATTGGCAGGCAAAAATAACAAATCTCGCTATTCCATCTGTCACAGTCTTGATATAAGGAATATCTAATAAGTAGAGGAATCCAATATCCTTTATCGAACGTTTATCCCTTATAAAAGCAGGATTGTGACTGAGCAAGTGTAAGCTGTGCAGCCCCAAAGAGGCGAAGAAAATTGAAAATTATGAGTGAACAACCAACAGGCGTCACAAAAAAGAATCTGTAAGAAAAAAATTTTGTTAGACAATCTTTTTCCTTCCGCCCGTCAGGACAACTTCCATAGAATGTCTTTCTGATGCCGTGTAATCTTAAGTGAAACGGCATTTTGCCACCCTCTAGACGGGTCGGTCGGTTGGGGTTTTCTTTTTTCTTTACTCCGTATTCGAAGTTAGTATTTTTTTTTTTTTTTTTTTGTAGGCAACTACCCACACTTTAGGTTTTGCTAATCCACCCTTTTCAGGGGTAAAATGTTGTCAGTCACATTTTAAAGGATGTGAGTTTAAGTAGGATTTCATTAGTGAAACGACGTGTGTGGAGAGCTTGTACTTTTAAATAGCAAACTTTGTGAGAAGGTTTTCAAAAACGTCTGACAATAAAAATATAATCTTACAAATTAGCTTGAGCGATAAAGTTGAACAAAGTAATATAAAACAATAAGGAAAAAGGTGCGTAAGGCTTTCTGTTTTTGACTACCTATTATGTCTGTTCGCGGAGCCTTTCAAAATAGCGATTTTTGTGAAAATTTACGAACCTAATCGAGTGTTTTTCATGGAAGACAGTGCGAAAGAGTAAGAATTGCTGCAAGGAATTTCTTTCTGGTTATTTAAACAATTGACAATAACCTATTCATCAAATATGTATTTGTTTAGCATTTAAAAAGGCCATCCACGCGTTTCCAACAAAATTAAATGAACGTTAAACTCTCATCTCATAACAAGAGCAGATGTTTATGTTACAGCTTTTAATTTCTTTTAAAAGGGTGGGTGCAAAAAACTCACTGGTTAATGCAATTATGCGCTTTTATTCAGCTGGGCTTTAAATTTAATTAAAAAGAGATAATGTATTAAATGTGCTGTTTAACAATTTTTCCAGATCGAAAAAAGGTAATGAAATTTTATGTTTTCAATGCAACCGTGAGAGGGATATCCATTCGGAAAATAATTAAACAAGAATAGATTGACAAATCCGAATTGAAAAACATGTAGCAGGTTAAAAAAAAAACGAACCCCCTGCGATATTATTTAAATTTTTTAATGTATTTTGTGCTCCCTTGTTCTAGGAAGAGAAAGAGCCTCTGTGTGACTTCATTTCCATAAATGCGCTTTATGACGGGTAATTTTGAACTGTATGAAATGGTTATAAAGTATCCTCATACAGTCGTATGTAGAAAAAAAATGCTGTACGATTTTTTGTATAAAAATATTGAGTATAAATATGCACAGAAAGATTTAACTTTTTTCTTAATTTACTTTATCAAAAACGTGGAACGTAATTTTTGAGAACTAGGTACACAAAACTAGCTTAAATATGAAATTTTAACAAAATTGTTACAGCCTATTTCGCACATATTGACTATAACCTCTCAGCCCTTATTAAAATTTTTAGACAAACTTGTGGTGTGCCATCTTACAGCGTTAGCCTCATTTAAATGATATTACAAAAAATAAGAGAAATCGTGAGAAACCTTTTTATACCAATCAGCTTTTAAACAAATTGACGTTATACCATTTTTGACCAAAATATTGTAAGTTATTTTGAAGCAAGTTAATAAAATAACTTAAAAATAAAATTTAAACAAAATTGTAGGAACCGCTTTCCAGTAAATCGTGTTTTCTTCAAATTGCCTATAAAGTACCGTTAGTTTTAGCATTTCTTTCGCCTCTATGGATTAGCCCATAATATTCGTTCACTCGTCTAGGCGATAGCCTCGGTGAGAGACAGAATTCTAGACTCACTTTTTTCGACTTTTCTATAATGGTAATGTCAGAATTTATCAAAATCTCAAAATCGGAAATTTTTACGATACATACGTATCGATGGGAGTAAAACGAAGGGAATGTGGAAATTAGTTGTTATTTATCGCGATGCATGATCTAGTATTAAGGTTCATACCTACATATGTATGTATATTTTAATAGGAAGGATTAGTCAAATCTAGAAATGCATGCCTTTAAATAATATGTCGATGGGTTAGTAAACAAATGTTTTAAGTCCTCGAAGCGTCGTTTTATAGAAGAGAGAGTAGGATTTTAAAAGTCGTGCACAGTCGTGCATTTTAGCACAAGAAGATTTTTTAAGCAGAATCTAATGGTATACCTACTTAACTCAACCAAAACTTAACACATTGGTGCCCTTACATGAATCTGTATACGATAGGTGCCTACATAAATACTTCTGATCAATATGATGTATTCATATCTTTATATTCACAACCGTAAAACTCTTAAGTTAAAAAAGTACATAGAAATGATTATTGCGAAACAAGAGGGAAACCAAAGTAGAAATACAATTGAATGTTTTCTGTCCGAATACAATTATAGAACAGTAATTGCATAGCTAAAATATTAGAGAAGGGACAGATAAACTATGAACATTTTTAGATGCAAGCATTCTATTTCAGTATGATTTGGTTATATCGGACTTGGTGGATTCGAATTCTCGGATTTAAGGTAACTAGCCAAGAAACCAGAACTACTTGTTTAAGGAAAAAATTCCATATGAATTCTTTTCCGTTTTAAACTCACAGCTGAATCTACAGAAGTTGTCTGTATTACATTTTTCTCCTGGAGCCAGAAACCAATAATTTTAAGCCGTAGGGCAGAGAAGAAGATTCTTCATGAAAAATACAATCTTGGATGTTCGTTAGATGCCCGCATGAGGCTATAAAAATGGTTGATGTCTTTTCTGCCTATGAAACACAAACACCCAACTACAACGATCAAAGAAATTCATGCTCAAAAATTCAACATTCACGACTTGAGTCTATGAGCCATCGATCAGACAGAATAGCTTGATTACAAGCTTACAGAAAAGATGTCGACTGCCAGATTCTGGAGTCTACCAGGACAGATTTATCAGAAAACTTGGGCATCGACAATGTCAAATCATCTTGACATGAAAACAAACTGCTTTATTCTGTAAGTACAGACAGATAAATGACACTCAGGGTAATCTTCCTGCCAACAAAACTAAAAAAGGCTGTGGAGCCACTCTACCCAAATTCGAAATACGAAAAATCGGTTGGTTAGATGAAGCTTGGATAGACTATTAATGTAGTGCTTAAACATATGCATTTAAAATATATTGTATCAAAATATAGATTCTAGTTTTATTATTTATATAATGGGTAGAAAAATGTCTTTCTACATACCTGTCATGGCCAATTTTCCAGTTCTCCATCAAAACAAAGTGAATTTTTCACCGAACAAGTAGAATTTCCTAACAGCAAATGCGTTCACACCCAAACGGGCGATAAATTAACATTTCATTCAATTTTCTCGTTCAACCCTTTCAACCATTGCACTTTGTGACTACAACTAGCTTCTTCTCCCTTGCTCAAGTAGTCCGTTACTTCCTCCGTCTCTTTTAAAGTTTACTTCAACTATATACTTTTCTCCGTCTTCATCCGATACTTTCCCCTTGCGCGATAGAGACAACCTGTCTGCATGAGGAAACAATAGAAACGACTAGCGCACCATCCGCATCGTTGTCGTCGACTCTCTACTGCCGTCGACCGTCAGTTGAACTCGCCAATTGAAGTTTCGTTCGTGTATTCTCTGTGTAGTCTCGTTGTACTGAGTGCGTAGCGCCCGCGAAACGAAAATCCAAGCAGACACACTCGAAGCAGAAGAAAATATCCACCGCGTTCGGGAAAATCAATCAAACTAATGAAAAACACCGGTATTATTTCGCCGAAATTTAAGTGAAAACCGCCTCGTCGTCGGGTGTAGAAATTTTCAACAATTTGCTTGAAGTGAAGTGCGAAAACTAGTGAATTTCTTCGGCAGTGAATTCTATATATTTTTTTTTTAATTTTCTTAGTGAATTTCCTCCTTTTCTCTTCGATTTGACATTTTCCCTGGGCCTGTTCCCTCTGTGCACTCACGTTCATTCACTTTTAATATTTCCCCTCCGCCGCCGAACTTCCTCTCTCTTGTGTTGTGCATTCTTTTGCCCTGCCACTGCCGGTTGTCGCCCGCTATTGCTGCTCTGCTGCTGCGCGAAAAACGAGGAAAAAAAGAGAAGAGAAGAAAAAAAAATAAACGGAATTATTGATTTAAATCGCACACATTTTATTCATCATCATAAACGCCATTGCAACTTGGTAAATATTAGAAAAGAAAAGAGGAGAGTTCATTTATTTTTTTGTAGAGATTGCTGCCACTTAACCTAACTCTGGTTGCAACTGCATTGCTGTAGGAATTGCATTGGATTTGGCAGCGATTCTGCTTTTTTCTATGTTCCATGCGAAAGTGCATTTATTACTTTGTTTTTTTTCTGCCAAATGTGCATTAATTAATTAGTGATAGCGAATGAGAAAAGAAATGAAAATAAAAAACCTCGACTGCGTTTTTATGAGCAAGTATTAGTTGCACTATAATTATTTGCTAACCATTCTCAGACGACATTCAGTGCAGTGGTGGCGCGAGGGAAGTCGTGCTGGTATTCCTACTTTCCAACCACCACCACTCAGCACGATGCATTTGAGCTCGCTGAAATGCTGTCGCACTGAATGCTCCTTGTTGCAGTCGCTAGGTACAGTGGCGCAGATAAGGGGCTGAGTTTAAATGATGTTGCTATTAATATTATAAGACGAGAGTGACTATGGCATATGCATGTATGTTCTTTCTATTTTGAAAGCGGTAATGGTAAGTATAGGTTATAGTTTAACGTTCTTAACGTACGGCCTACCCGTGATTGCCCTGGTTCAGTGGCTGGTGTGTTGGGCTACTGTGCATGGGGTTCCAAGTTCGAACCCAGGCAAATACCAATGAAGTTTTTTAACGGCCCCACCGAGCCGAGCGAGCGTCACACAAACATCTAAGAGTACTTATTGTCATGAGAAAGCTCTTTAAAAGTTGGCCTTTTAGACGGCATAAGATTGTAGGCCCTTCTGAACGTGCAGAAATGTATGCCACGTACAACGCGTACAGTTCTTAAGTCTATAGTCTGCCACTTATATGTTTATTTTTATCTTTAAGATGTACGCTTTACTGCTTAAAAGAATAACTAAGTAATTCTCTGGGTTTTTTACATTGATCACACAGAAATTTGAACAAAAGAAGTGAAGGTATAAAGAAAACAAATTACTGATACCCGCAATACGATACCTCTGAATAAATCGATTCTTCTGGAGTTGATATTAACTATACCCGCCAGCAACAACCACATCCGACATAACGACATACAATTGAAAATAAATACACTCATAACTATTTTCACCAAAAACAAAATATGCCAGTAGGTACATAAGGTATTAACATTCTTGAGATATTTAATAAAAAATTTCGAACAATTTTGTCAGTTTGTTTAAATTTGTTAAATTATCCCCTCAGAAATAAACGGGAAAAAAGTTCGAGTGAAATTCTGTGAAAATTTCCATCGAAAAGTTGTTCACAATAGGAATAACTTTTTCCTTTTCTTTCTCGAAAATTATTAACAACACCGGATTTCGCGATGAGATAAAAAAAAGTTGCGAGGAATTTTATTCATTATAAGGCTATATATGAAAAAGTATACAAATGTAGATATGTATATGTATTTAAAGGAAGACATTATTTGCTTCGCATATTTCGCTAGTGCTTCAAAAATGTAAGCTAACGAAAATGTGTTAATGCACCAATTACAGTTCTTCGGATCGATGGGTAGTTAACTTCTTAAGGGTAGTCAGGTTTCATAACTAGAGCTAGCACTTTCTAAAACCACAGAACTGCTGTTGCTGCAACTTTATCACTTTTGTATAACAATCGGTATTCAGTATCCTGTTAATATAAGCCAACAACGAAAGTCTCGAGTTTGCTTCGAATTTTAACTGTAAAGCGCTCAAACTTGAGACTTACAAAATAATTACTACTTAAATGATGAATTCAGTTTAAACTCCATAATTGTTTTATCCACGTAGATCTACTTTTTAGACCCTATCATTGAATTGATTAAGATCTAGAGAAGCTAATATAGCTGAAACTATTCTATATAAGTAAAAACACATGTCATTTTAATAGGTACTATGTGTATGATAAAGATTCGTAACCCAAAAACACAAAAAAAAAAAGGTTTATCACAAGATAAATTCTTGCGAGTGTCTGGTAAACATCCGTAGTATTACTGTCATTAGGAAATTCCTTTCGGAAATGCCATACAATTGTAGGTCCTGACTTGCTGAACCTTGGCTTTTGAAATATTAGTTCATAAGCAGCCCACAGAAAGTTGAGACCCAGCTTCATGCATACTTCAGTTGTCTGATAGAACAATCACTATCTAGTAAACAGACCTCGTACTGTGTACTATTTCGATAAAAAAGTCAATTCTATGGTTAAAAAAAAATTCACAGTTATGATGCATGTCTGAGTAGAGATACAAGTCTTATAACTCTGGTTAATGGACGCGTGAAATAATTATTTAAATTTATGGCCGTGGGAAAGTTAAAAAATGAATTGAAGTGATTAAGTTTAGGTGAATATGATGTCATTAAAAGAAGTTAGAATGACACGCTGACTTTCCTTTTGATTTAGTCATTTAGAACTCAACCTAATGTAACAAGATGTCTTAAAATTGAATCAATAAATAACTATGTATGTTCCTTCGAATATGACCGTGATGGAAAGAAATTAAAAATATCTACTGCAAGCGTGCATATAAAAAATACCTGAAAGAACATTATGGGCCTAGATCAATTGAACTGTGACAACTAAATATTATTCAATCTATCCAAAGTTGTTACCCAATTTTTCCCAATCCTTCATCTTTAATATTCCCTAAATGAAGCACACAAAGTTTGGAAAATTGTTTCTCGTTGACGGCAATTGCTATTGCATGTTTTTCCAACACTCTCAGCTGGCTTTACTTGTTGGCTTCAATGTTTTACATTTCTGGCTTAAAGCCCAGAAGTTTTGCTGGGATTCTACTTAAAGTTGGTAATATTTCCTTCCGGCGCATCATTTACTCTGTGCCAAATAATCTGGTAGGAAAAGTTTTATAGTAGACATAATATTCTTTGCGATACGAGGACTTGTATTTTCTTTTATTGTAATAGTAAAAAAACCGTGTTCGGCAATGGAAATTACTTCCAACTTTAAAGCTATTCATCCTCTTCTCTTTGTTTCGAAATGAAATTTTATTTTTTGGATTAAAGGGCAGAGTTCAAACAAGTGCACCTAATTGGTGTGCACTTTCACTAGGTTTAATTTCATAACTTAATGTTCAAATAAAAGTCATTACTCGTATGACCTGATACGTTTGGTCTAACACACGGCCACCACAACAAAATCATCTGAACATAATGAAAATTGCTTAAAACCCAAAACTATTTGAGTATTTCGATGCAATCTAGTTTCAAAAATGGCATTTGGCTTCATGTATTGTAGGATTGGACAATGAGAATGATTTGCATATGTATACTGATAGTGCAGAGTGCAATAATGTATTTATTTGTTGAGGCTTTAAATGATTTCTATTTTCCATTCTAAAATGATTTCTCACGTGTGGCTAGACATAAATTGTACAAAACTACCGCATAAACCATTAAATCTTCTCAGTTTTTAATCCGTATGCATTCAAAGCTATGTGGTTGCATAATTGGTCAGGAGTATTGAGTGGGCTCATTCTTGGCAGTGTGTTTTTGTGTTTAGTTAGATATTTTTTTGTGTAGAAACTTATGTAGTATGATTGGTGCAATAAGTTTTGGGACAATTGTGGCCTTGTTCTTATGAATGCTCCACAATCTTTTCTATTCACGCAATGGACTGAATGCTTGGTTATCAATCATTTCCCAAAATCAAATTGATGACAATTCTAGTTTCAGAAAAGGTGTAAGTTAGAATTTCAACTAGGTTTAGGACCTATTTCTGTAGGAACTCGCAAGTTACTGGGAAAGTTCACAACTTTGGTTATAAAGGAACTAAGCCGAATACAAAATTAGCAGATTTTAGTGCAACACAATTTTAAATAAAAAATTTGTTCATATGTCACAATCTGGTGAGTAACCAGCTTCAGACGAAGCTATAGTCTCGAACATCTTATGCGATTGTCGTTCGATTAGCTTTGTTATAGGCCGAGTTGATTTCTATTTAAAAATCTCTCACCCAACTCGAAAATTTAATGGATTTTTTCTTTTCAACTCAACCACTTGTCGGTCCCACATTGCAGTGTTATTCCACATTCCCCTGCTGCTGCTGCTGCTGCTTCTTGGGGACTCAATTTGCGCGAGTACAACCGAGGAGACGACTTTCCGTTCATTAAACCCGATTTTCTTTTTTTTTTTTTTGTTCGGTCTTTTCTTCCTCTGTGTTCCTATTCTCTGTTCGCTGCGCCTTGCCTTCTTTTGCACTAAACACAGTACACACTGATACTTCTTGGCTGTTCTGCTTTTTTATTCTTTCGCTTGTTATTCAGTTTTTTTAATGGTAAATGCATTTTCCTTCGACACACCAGTAGCCAGCCGACTTGGGACGACGGCTTAGGAGTGCTAGCAGGCACAAGCACCACCACCAGCTCTACAGTTGAAGCAACTCCATGGGGGGGTACTTTCTGTAATTTCGTACTCCCCTTTTTGCCCACTACAACATGTCTTGCTGGCTGCGTTCGTTTTTTTTTTTTTTTTTTGTACTTCTTTGCACATACTTAGTAGCATAAAAATATATGCTAACTTGCTTTAATGCTATTTAGAAGTTTTTTTCTTTTTTTTTTAATTTTATGTGCTCCATGAGTGTATTTCAGATGGTCTTTAGAGGCAGGGGGATCGAGAGAACACCCAATAAAATGTGCGAGTAAATGTTTAGATAGGAAAAGAAGAAAAAAAAAACGTGGATGTTTTTTCTATTCCGAATTTATTTTCGTGTACTGCAGCTAATTTGCTCTACGCTTAGATGTTTGGATAGATTTTTTTCGTGTTTTGTTTATAAACTATTTATTTTTATATTTCTGGCTATCTGTCTGTTTATCGGTCGGCCGACCTGGTCCGGCTAATGCGTGTGTACACAGAGATTTTTTGTCTGATTTTATTACCTGGCCGAAACAGAAGAGTGTTTGAAGTTGGAAAATTGCTTTTTTTGGCGGTAACCCCCGCTAAAATACCGACGCCTACATTTATCTATGGTTTTTTACCTCTGACAAAAAAAAAAACATTTTAGAAAATATCCTATTTCTGTGGAGGAAATTAAACAGATTCGTGATTATATTTTTGGTTTTTCATACACGAACTGTATACATATTTTGATTTATTAGTTGCAGGGATCCGGGGAAGCACAAGTGAAGTGTTTTAATTATTTAAATTGACTCCGATGCCAGTGAATGTATGGCTGTCGATATTGGAATGAGGAAGGAAGTAAATATTGAGCATCCCACTGGGAAAATGTATTCTTTATTCATGGTCTTTAATGTATGAGCTGCATACTTATACCAGATGATGTACATCAATGTAGAAGCAGGTTGCTTTTGGTTCTCATTGAATTTGAGTGAATTTAAGAGATAACCATAAAGTTTGGAAATAAGAGGCAATTATTGGAAATTAAATACTAAAATGAAAACCTTTTCAGATGAAATACATAATACCAAATCTCATTTGCAATTGAATTCATCTATTCTAATCAATAGTATAAAATTGGAGCAATGCAATGTATCTAAACGGATCTGATAGAAATTTTGTAGGAAGCTTATGAATATGGTTCTGTCGGAAAGGAAGACATTTCAAAATGATTTCTCCTTTGAACTCGTTTATCGATACTTTTCGTAATAAAATAAAATGATCATTCTAACCCGGGAATGTCAAAGAAACGGCTAGCGGGCCATGACTTGCCTGTAAGGCAATAACTTTTGGCCCGATACTGCTGGCCTTTGACGGTGATGGCCTGGCCAAATTCGTTCTCAAAGAAGTATGGACCGAAGATGCCACCAAAATCCAGACCAAACAGTAACTTTATCTGGATGTATTGCAATTCGTTGGACCTCGTGCGGATTATTATCGTCCCCAATTGACGAAGTCGTTCATCCAGAATTGAATGCGAAAAGTTGCTCGAACAGAAGTCCCACTTTCTTAAAACAATTCAATCATTTGCTGTTGTTTAACGCTATAACTCATTTGGCAAACCATGTTAAATAAAAAACAGCCAATTGGGTAAATGTAGCCTTCACAATATGGTCGCAATCAACTGTCAAAGTTCGGAAATCCCTATTGCATTCCCATGGCTAAAAATATATAAAAATTTGATCACCCACCACTTAGGCATATTGTTTTCCCCAAAACAAGGTATAAAACTCTCAAATCTAACATCTTAATGTGAAAGCATTCTTTTCGTATTGACTGTGATTTGATTGACACTTAAGATATTATCATGTTAATCATCAAACTCACGACAGATAGACCATATGCTGCAAGTCTATCAAATCAAATGTAATACAGATTCACTTGGGGACCCCTTGACCTAAATTATTGTTTAAAATTTCACTACACGATTCCGAATCACTTTCTCGTGTTAAGAAGTTCATTGCTCTAAAAAAGTAAATTAAGTGCCAAAATATGCCGTAGAGTTACGCTCATATGTGTTGTACGTCATTCAACGTAAGTCTTTCTTCTGGATGAAGTAGGAACTGGTTTTGACTAAGTTCTAATTGAATCAATCTCTCCGTTAATTTTTGGCCATCGTGAATAATAGGTAGGCAGCCCTAAAGCCCGTATGACACTACATTTTTCTCTATTTTTTTACATATTTAATAATGCTAAATTGTCAGATTTGCGTGAAAAAGACAGCAAGATTGTTTTAACGAAGAGCAAAGCTATTTTTTTGCAAGCTACTGTACAGTGCCATAATTTATTTTGAAATTTCGCTGGAAAGCAACAACAACAAACAGGAAAGTATAAATTTAATGCTGAACTGTCAAAAGGAAAAGTTGTCAGTGGGTGAAAAATGTGGTTAGAGGTACATTTTTTGACATTAGAGCGTACACACTCACATATACTGTAAACTGCTCGTACTGCTCTAATTTAATTTAAAAAAAAAATAAAAATGTCAGAAAAATTAAGTGTCATACGAGTTTTAAAAGCCTCATTTCATAACATACTAAAAGGACTAAAGAAATATCAAAAATGCTAGTGATTTTATGATTAAAACTAATTTTGTACAAACAACTTCCAATGCCTGAGGCAAAAGTATTACATTAAGTGGATGACAACCTATCTGTCATTAAACTACTGGCCTAGCTTTAAACCTCATTGCATCCTATCTAAATTGACTCATTAAATCAAGTCGCTGGACTTTGTCTTTCCTTCATTAAAAAAAAAGGAAAAAATTTCACAACGTGTTCCGATTCACATTAATTGCTCGTTTTTTCTCTGCCACACCCAATGACATGTATGTAACTAACCTGACTCAATTTATAACACATAAACCGGAATTATGCATGCGTATTTCACTTCAAATCCCAATGTTGATTGAAGTTTGTGTATAAACCAATACGGACCCTTTGCAGAAGTAGTAGGTAATAAAATGTAAAATCAATTTCGCCATGACATTCAATTTCGACACAAGTTTCCCTGAGACAAATTTAAGGTTTATTACACTTATTTAGCACCTCGAAATTAATTACACGCTTCTTTGTGCATATGTTTTCTACATTTGCGTTAATTATGCCAGCTAATATTATTGCTCTGCTTTTCAGTGTTGGTTTGGCGCTGTTATTGCAAAGCGGTCAATGCACTGTGTGTTCTGTCAACATCACACAACCTGTTCTGTGCAAATATTGAGCTCTGTGTGTTGTTGCACTTGAGGTGAATGAAAATTCTCTCGTGTAAAAGTCATTCTTATCAGTTCAATGATGGATATACATACATACGTACATATGAGATTGTTTTCACTTAAAACTTTAAGTACATTCCTACCCCCCAGGGGCAGGCAATATCAATCGGTCACATGTTGTGAAACCGGAGCAAAACACTTTGCACAACCATGAGAATGCGATTTTCCACAAAATTGTTGTCAAATTGCACTTTTTCGCTTCTCTTGCGTGTGTATATTTTGTAGTTCTCCATCTGGATACCCTCAATATCGCATAGCAAGTGCACCACTACCAACAACAATTATTGCTACACTCATAATTAATCTCCATTCTCTTAGCACATTTCATGCGTGTCCCAAAACAAGAAGACATGTCAAACCGCACCAGCCAAGCCAGCCAAGCCTGGCATCCCAGCATCTCAGCAGCACTAATACTCGTTGAGTTTCAGAAATCTGAAATGTAACTCTGGATTCTGAGTAGTTGCTGCTGCTGCTGCGTACGTACTTGATTCAGCATGGAACCGGCTTTGAAATGAAAGCATTACTATTATTCGCCTGGCTAGCTCTAGGCAAATCTAACAAGACTACCCAGCACCAGAGAGTAGGTTCTTTCAAAGAAGAGAGTGGAGTGCGCAGAGGGACAGATACGATACGAGGTGTCTAGTGCAGCACAGAGCTCCAGCATTCCTTTTATAACTCGTTGCATCCAAGTGCACATATTACTTTGTGTGTGCTTCTCATGTGTGTACTCGTCGCCGCCCGACCGCCTTCTAAAAAAAAGAAAAACCTCTTCTCGGGTGCTACATTCACATTCAACATTCCCAGTATGAGCATTTTTCTTCTTTTCTACTTATTTTCTATTTTTTTTTTTTGCATTGAATTGCATTTTGTGTGTGATTTTCTCGTAGAGTATGTGAGAGTTTGTGCCTCCATAGCGCGACATGATTAAAACAGCTGGACGAGTTCTTCTTCATCGCCATCACCATTATCATCATTACGGATGTGGGAAAAGCGCACAAATTCCGTTATATCTAGTCCCGTAGTAGTCGTTTTGAAAACAAAAAAAAAAATATGTGGAAAGAAAATCTTCACAACAGCAGCAGCATTCTTATTGCTTCTCTCGGGGGGTATTCGCCACCAACCCGCTTGCGTTCCACATCTTGGGTTTCATTCAATCTCAATTATGTCGATTTGTGTCGTGTCATATAGTCATCGTCATCGTCACCGTCTCTGTGCTCGTTTCTTTCTTTTTAAAGCAAAATAAAATTTATTATCGCTCAATTTGTTAACAAAAAAAAAAAGTTCCTTTATATTTACTTTTTGAATAATATTCACTGTCAAGAGAGGAGACAATCGACCTTTGTAGTGTTTAGCCTTCAGTTGGCATGGTTCGAGTTATAAAAGATCGGATCTTTAATCAATCAGAAAGTCTACCTACATAATTGTAAAGACTTAATAACCCTACTTACGTTTATGACTAACGGTAAGGAGTTTACTAACCTAAATAGGCAAAGGCCATCCAAAATTAAGGAGTTGTATCAAAATTTGCAGTTTTTCAAATTTCTAAGACAAATGCACAAAAATTTGCGGGAACAAGTTTCGCTATTTTCGTCAAATTTCGTAATTTTAGTCAGTGCGGGAACAGACCTTCTTCTGTGTGAAAGTTACTTTCAGTTTTAACAAACACATGTTCCTTGCTGAACAAAGTACCCTATTGAAAAAGTTACGCACGTTGTAAACAACATTTTAGAGCCGAACTCTAAAGGGTGGGTCATCTAGTGGTTCTTTTTTAAATCATAGGTTATTTTGACACTGACAGCTGTTTCCCACTCGAAATCTTGACAGAAAGTCAGTATCTAACCTCCGCGGAACAAAATGAGTCGCTTTACGCTGCCAACAATTCTGAAACCATTCAAGAACTTCAGGCCAATATCATCCAAACAATCCGTGAGCTGCAGCCCGAAACCATCAACAAGCTCTCGGAAAATTGGAGTGATAGAAGGCGTTACTGCGAACCTAGCCCAGGCAGTCACTTGAACGACACTGTATTCCATAATTAATGGGAGATTTGCTCTTACTAATAAAGCCATAATAAATGGAAAAAAAAATAATTTTGTTAATTTTATTACATTTTTAAAAAGAAACTTGTATTTGGCCCACCCTGTATAGTTGCGAAATGAGTATCTCAGCTTTGTTCATTTTGAATGCTGTTATTTACAAAGAATTCTTGCGTTAGATCCGGATTCTTATAAAAAAAGACGTGTCACTTCGTATTCTGTCAGAAATCATAAGTTTTATGATAAATCCAGATGAGACCGCCAAAATCTATGCTATACATCTGGTAAAGGATTTCCAAATGTTACCCCAATGAACTATCCAATCATTGCTGTCTTAAATGATTATATCGAAGACATGAAGCAAATTTCTTTTGTCTGTTCTTATCATTGTTGGATTAACAAAGATTATTGAAGGCTCATGTACAATCTGATATAAGTAGTAAAGGGGGAGGCACAAGTTTATTCTACTAGTTACGAAGAAAAATTAATCTGACACATGTTGCGCGTTAAATACCAGTGTAATATCACCTCTGCTTGTTGGGAAATTTCATCTGTAACCGCTCATAATAATATTTCACACTCATTGTATCGATAGACCACACTGTTGAGCAACTAGGCAAATAAAGCATTTTGCTTTGCATTTGCTTGCTATTCACTGCCGGAAGAACATGTTTTAATTAATGCAATACTATTTCTTGGCGTTACAGTTGCAGACACTTTTGCTCAGCCAATTGCGAAAAATATACTATATCCATTCTCTTGTTTGTTTTTTCTTCCTTTTTTTATTGGTTTTCATCACTTCAATCTTCACTGTCTAATTACTGACTCGTTTTTCTTGTTCTCATTCTAGGTGCACCGACTAAAGAAGCTGAAGAAGAATATAAAAACATTCTATACAACCAAGCATCAGTGTGACAACAGTATTTCTCTCATTAAACATAAAAAAAAAAAAACAAAAAAATCTTTCTCTTTTCGCAAACCAAATAGTGAAATATAAGAAACAAAAAAAATAAACTTACTATTGCATTTTTTATGTAAAGCAAAAGTACCGGGATACACATCTACAACACACATCTATTTATTTAGAGATTTAAGAAGAAAAGTCATATATACGTATACACATATTTATATATATACATAAATATATATTTAGAGAAGTTATAAGTGAAAAAATAGAAAAAGGAGCAAACAACAGCGCAATGGAAGACAATAATACTAATACGCCAATTCGAGATGACCCATCGGTTACACTCACAATAAGGCTGATTATGCAAGGAAAGGTATGTTAATCGAATTTCTTTAAAACTATTTAGCGGATTATGATTTTGAGATCGTAGTTTCCTGCGCCTGCTTACGATGACGAGATGGTGTCAATTAAATTAGAATTGTAGTGAAAAAGGTGTTTATCGTTGTACTGAGATTCAGTTAGCAGGTCGCTACTTAAACTTCTTACAAAACAAACAGAATTATCATGGGGATAATATGATGACCTATTTAAGAGTTAACAGCCACTTATATGGCTTTTTGTTCACGAATTACTTTTATTTATTCTTTTCTCATTCTGTTTACACGAGGTCGTTCTTTGATACAAAGAACCAGAACCTCTGCAGCGCCTACTGAAAATGAAATGAAATGAAGCATGTAAACAGAATATTGTCTTCCTTTTGGGTTTCCGTTATTAGGTGTAAAGAACTGAAGGAGGAGATGTTTATTGGGACTCGGGTGTTTGTCCAATCAATAATTTGGATCGTGAAATCAACATGTTTTGGCGGATATTAGTTTTTTAATTTGATACCTTGTTCCCGACGAAACAAAGCCTCTATATGTTGATGAACTTTTAGCGACACATCAGTCGAAATCACTTCGAATGTCTGTAACTGTCAGTTCTGAAAAATAAATAGTTTCGCTTTGACAGAATATCAACTCCTTTGACAGCAACACCAAAATGAACTCCGGTTCACGCTGTAGGCTTGTTCGATTTGACAAACTCTCACAGATAGATGAACTCAAAGGAATTTCAACTAGATTTCGCCGAAATTTCGAGGTTTCGAAAATGTATGAAGAAGGTTTGGAGAAATATGACGAAAGTTCGGGATTTCGTTTGGTGGAAACAATACAGGTTGGGCCAAATACAAATTTCTTTTTAAAAAAGCAAGAAATATAAATAAAACAAAATGTTTTCCATGTATTATGGCTTTATTAGTAAGGGCAAACCAAACATTCCCATTAATTTTGGAACTCAACGTTGTTCAAGTGGCTGTTACTCAAATTTTCCAAGACCTTGTTAATGGTTTCGGTCTGTAGCTCACGGATTGCTTAGATGATATTGGCCTTAAGTACTTGAATCGTATCCGGATTGTTGGCGTAACAACGGCTCTTCAAGGTTCTCCACAAAAAAGAAAGTCCAAAGGGGTCAAATGCGCCTTGTCAGAAAGATTATTTTTCCCCCAAAATCGTTGTCCAATTCAAGCTGCTCTAAGTCCCAAACTGCGAAGCGATACACAGCACTCACTTTGAAAATAAGTTTTCATTATTTCCCAACATTTTTCAAGTGTAAAGCGACTCATTTAGTTCCGCGGAGGTATGAAACTGACTTTCTGTCAAGATTTCGAGCGGAAAACAGCTGTCAGTGTCAAAATAACCTATGATTTAAAAAGAAACCACTAGATGGCCCTCGCTGTATATGTACTTGTCATTCTAAGAACATATTAAATTGCGATTAGTTATTTTTCAGAAACAATACTAGCTCCCAACTAGTATTAACAGTTTTTGTTTAATCTAGATTGAGATACATCCGTAATTGAAACGTGTATGTTCTTAATGTCATCCAGTAGTGGCACTCATCCAATCTCTAATTCTTAGAAAGCTAGTAGTTCAAGGTTATATCAGGCCTAGTAGGTCATGTTCTTTATGAAGAAAACGTGGAAACTCTCCTTTTATAGAAAGAAAAGGCTTAACAACAAATCCATAAACAAATTTAAATAATCCAATCACGACAAAGTCTACTACACACCACGAACATCTTTGTATCTATGAGTAATCAATACAAGACACAAGCCCACATGATGCTGTCGTCAAGCAAGATCAATCACACGAGTATCCACTCTCTAAGAAATAGTAGCATACCCGCTAATTAATGCCTCCACAACTTCTGGATAACACAATCAATTTTCCGCAGCTCATTGAAATGCAAATATTTATGAAGTGTCTTTCGAACGCATTCTCCTTCTTCAATTTTTCCCATAAATACATAATCACCCCACTGATCGCCCAATTTGAATTGATTATGCGAAATACATATATTCGTGTTCCGAATTTTATCCTTTTAACCGCGCTGCCGTCTTCGAAATTTATAACTCGCCGCCGGGCATAATGCCAATTCAATGTACAATTTCTCACTCGGCTGTCTATTTTTGCAATTGTAATTTACAATTGCTATCAATTTTGTTGTTTTTATTTGAAAAAGTTTTTCTCGTATTCTTTTTGTTGTTGTCTTTTGTTGTTGGCAATCTCAGCGCGCTCTCATGTTAAGGGTGTCGTCGCGCCGCACTCGTCGGTGAATAAATTCGAAAATAACCGCGCGCTGAATACTCCTCAGCTACTATATCTACTACAGTCAACCGCATCGCCGACAGTTCACACACAATCCAAACATTTATTCAAGATCAAAACACTATTTGCATTTGCATGCAATTAAAAAGCATACACAGAATATAAAGCG
This sequence comes from Chalcosyrphus nemorum, assembly GCA_949716465.1. Lineage (NCBI taxonomy): Eukaryota > Metazoa > Arthropoda > Insecta > Diptera > Syrphidae > Chalcosyrphus > Chalcosyrphus nemorum. The sequence goes on along the minus strand of OX454334.1, from coordinate 59,510,094 downwards.
TTTATATAGCTCGACGACACGACAACTACGACAAGGAGGAAGCAGCCGAGGCGCAGCGCAGCGCAGTGCACCGCTATCGAGCTGGCAAGGGAGGCGCGCAGTGTGCAATTGAAAGATGGGATTATTTTTAAGGCAGACATGCGTATGCAATAAGAAGAAAAGAAAAAAAAAAAAACCAACAGACAAATGAGGTCCAAAACAATATTTAATCGAAATGAAGATGATAGAGAAACGAAATAAAAATAATCAAGAGCCCGGGCGAATTTTATTTTAAATCAAATTGTTTTTAATTAATTTCTATAGTTTTTCTGTCCCCCCCCCCATTGTTGCTGTTCGTAAGAGCTTAAGACTTAGGATGTTATTTTACGCAGATAAAATGGTATTTCAACAAAAGCCAAACGATGTCAACAAAGAATTCTATTGTTGCCAATTATGTGAATGTTTTAGATAGATAGCGATTGGAAGTAGATCTCTCGGCGTCAATTGATAAAAATCAAACAGAAAATTTCTTTTTCTTATCGTATTTTCATCCGAATGAGTAAGTTGTTGATATCGTTCAAGTGTGCGAGACTTCTATCAAAAGAATTCCTCTCTCTCTCTCTGCAGCCGAATGACATGAATCACTATTGTTTTGGAAGATTCTGTATCGCACATATTTGCCTTACAAATGAGTAAGGGCTGATAAACACTTTTGAACATTTTGCAGAAGTTTCGGACCTTTGATAATCGACGGATTCATAAGTTTTTATCAAGTAGGTTAAGTGATACAACTTTTTGTTGTAGATTGCCTAGATACGTCACATAAAGAGGGTTCTGTTTTAAGGCTAAAAGATTGGTAACTAGTTGCTTTATGCAATATAAGGAATCATTTCGCCACTTTGTTTATTTTTTACCAGCGTTTGGTGGAAGAAAAAAAGACAAAACATGAAAAACCAATTTATTTGTGTCGATGGGTTGTAATTTATCATTTTTCAGAGAGCACAGGTATGTAGAGAGGTATTCTAAGGGTACCTTGTAAGCATATCTGATTTGCGAATGAAATGAAACATTTAGAGTTAGACTGAAGACCGAGCGAGCGTGAGGACATTTACTTGTATTTAGTAGAACCCACGTTGGGCGCCATTTATTTATGCATATCACTGAGGAAACACAAATTTGGAAAAAAATCGTTTGAGTTAAATTTTTTAGCTGATTACATAACTATCCAAACAAAACTACCACGTCAAGTTTTATCGCTACCGAAACATAGCGCTTGAAAGAGGAGGTAAGGTATCCTACTTTCGATCAAGGGAATTTGCATTTCTGCAATACTTTCCAAGTGACGTTTGTAAAAGCTTTGCCTGAAGGAGACTGTTTCAAGTAACACGTTTCAGCATTTACTCGCCTTTTGATGAACAATTTGTTGGAACAATGACAGAACTCTAAAAGAATGCTTGGTTGGCATTCAAAAACGTTGTCTTGGGAATACGCGACCAGAGAATAACACACAAATTGTCCAGCAACTTTTAGATAGCCTCAAAATGCTTGGTTGTTACAACATGAACATCAAGGTTCATTTTCTGCGTAGCCACTCTGCTGACTTCGCCGCAAAATGTAGGTGCACTCAGTGATGAACAGAGTGAGCGATTCCACTAAGATCTGAAGATCATGAAAGCACGGTACGTAGGTAGATAGGATGTACAGATGGTGGTCTACTGTTGGAGCATCAAGCTAGATGCACAGAATGCACACTCTAGGAAAAGCTATAGACGAACATTTTTACCTTAATACGTATGTCCGCCTTTTGGTTAAAGAAGTTTATTACTTTTAGATCAGTTTTCTTAATGGTAAACGTAACTATTGTAATCAAATTCATGCCTAGTATAGACTCTAAAGCCATTTAATATTGGCCATAGTACAGAGAACAGCAATCCCTCACAGTCTCTGCGATTGCTTAATTATTCGTCAAATTTCACAATTTCAATTATTCACGCAGATGCCAGTCTCTTTGGCATTGTAATTACAATTTAAGCGGCACCCATCTATCAATGTCAAATTGTCTTTAAGAAAAAAGAACAAAACAAAACTTTCTTCACAACAAAAATGTTATGTTTGCTTTAATACGCCTTAAACAGTTGAACTGTACAATCTGACGGATTTTTGTTCTTCGTTACAGGAAGTTGGCAGTATTATTGGAAAGAAAGGAGAAATCGTCAACAGATTTCGCGAGGAGGTAAGTAATCTCAATCGAAATTTACAGATTTTCCAAATGAATTAATGGTTGACTTTATTTTCTTGCAGTCTGGAGCTAAAATAAACATATCCGATGGGTCGTGTCCGGAACGTATTGTTACAGTATCTGGTACAACCAGTGCAATTTATTCAGCGTTCACTTTAATAACAAAAAAATTTGAAGAGGTAAGTGTAGTAAATTTTATCCTTCCCAGTTCTCTAAGTTGATCAGTTTATAAGTCTGTGATGCGATGGCACATGAACATCATTTCAAAGAGTACACTAGAAAAAGTCTTAAACTAAATGAAACGACTTAGAGAATAGTGGCGTGCATATCAATGTAATTAACAGAACAGTCAATTTGCCTAATTCAACTTTGGAAATAGAATAAAATAACTTCAAACTCATAACTCCTTTGTGTAATTTTCTTTTCTTTTAGTGGTGCTCACAATTCAATGACGTTGGAACATCGGGTGGCAAAACTCAAATACCCATTCGATTGATAGTGCCAGCCAGCCAATGTGGATCATTAATTGGTTTGTTTTTGCACACTATCTATCTACTTAGAGTTTTATATTTATTCTATTTGTTTTTATAGGTAAAGGTGGCTCTAAGATCAAGGAAATCCGCAACACAACAGGATGCTCAATTCAAGTTGCCAGTGAAATGTTGCCAAACTCAACAGAACGTGCGGTCACATTGAGCGGAACTGCTGAGCAAATTACTCAATGCATCTACCAGATTTGTTTAGTAATGCTGGAGGTGAGAAAAATTACACGCATTAGAATAGAAGTTGTTCAAAGGACTTGATTTTTTTTGTAGTCCCCGCCAAAAGGAGCAACAATTCCATACAGACCCAAACCACAAGTATCCGGACCAGTTATATTGGCGAATGGACAAGCTTATACAATTCAAGGGAATTATGCAGTGCCCGCACAAGAGGTATAACCTACTTACGAACAACAGCCTATAATCTAAAAAAGAGAACAAGTTTACGTTCCCTTAAATTCTTCTCTCTATTTCTCTTATAATTCTGTAAATCTAAGTTTTCTTTCTTATCACTTTTTTTTTTCTTTTATGGTTTTGCATTTACATACGTTATATTTTTTTCGCTTATAAAACAAACAAAAAAAAAAAAAAAGGGAAAAAATTAATGAAAAATTAAAACAACTCTTAGTTTTGCACTTAGGACCCTCGCACACACAAATCGCACCACAAAAACAAAATAAAAAGCAAGAGAGTTCTTCTGAGTTCTGAGTGATTCTCTTATTGGTTAAACGAAATCGAAATAGTAAACGAAAAATGTTTTAAAATGTGTCGACGTGCAATTCAACGAGAAATACAAACGTATGTGTTCGAAGAAATATTTTAATTTTTTTTTTGTCTCCTTGAAGAGTTTTATTTTTTTTTTTACAATAATATAACGTCCTCCTCCAAAAAAAAAATCTCTTCATCATCTTTTTGTCCCTTTTCATAGCGGAAAAAACATTATCCTTTTGCTGTATAAGTTTTTTTTTCTTAAATAAGAATTCCACCAAACCACTACCGCATTTTACCGCCAAGAACATTTTTTACCACCACACATACCGTCATAAATAATCACCTATCTCCGTTGTGGTGAAGGTTGTTTTGATTATCTCTTTCTCTCTATTACTCTCTCTCTTGTCCATTTTGATATCCAATTGTAGTTGCAGATATATACACTAAAAAAAAGTTTTCTATTCCATTTTTTGTTTAATAATTTCTTTGTTTTTAATTGAAGGCGTTGATGTTGAGGATGTTACATTCTTGAAAAAACATATATGTATTAATCATAATTGGAAAAGGGAAATGCAAAAGATACATATGTATAAAAAGAAAATCAGGGACCCAAAGAATAAAAAACTCTTAAATGTGTAAATCTACTTCAAATATTTTTCAATTCACTCAAAATCTGAATGAACGCTTTCAAAACATCAACGTCTTCCGTTTTTCTGTTAGCAATTAGTCTAAAAACTCTAAATTTAGAAGAAAAAAAACTCCAAAAATACTCTTTCATTTCTAATTTTTGTTAACTTCTTATTTTTCTTTCGTTTTCTTTGTGCGACAAATATTTCAATTCCAAAAAAAACAATAAAAATGTTCTTTCCCACAAAAAACGAAATTAATGAAAAAACAACAACACAACAACTACTGCTACACAAATCTGCAAATAAAAAACTAAAAAAAAAAATCCAACTACCACATCTATACTACAAACAAACAAAACGTTCTCAGACCTGTCCAGTATTCCCACTTGCATTGGCCGGTGGTCTACATGCAGGAATTTCAGGTTTGACGGATCCTCTATTAAAGGGGGCGCATTTGACAGGAGCGGTACCAGCTGCACATCATCTACAGCAAATACCTGATGTGAGTTTTGATCGTTTTGATTGGTGCTGCCACATCCTAAACAGAAAAAATGTAAATCATACCTCACCTCTGAATATGCCTCCCCCCGTTATATTGTAAACACCCCCCCAACAAAAAATAAAATTAAAACACCCGCCTGCCCTCTGGCCCATTTCGTATGATAAATATTTTCTTTTGTATGTTTGTTACCCCTTGAAATATTTGAATCGTAAATATAAAATGTTGAAAGCCCAGCCCCCCTTTGTATGCCTTGCCCGCCCCCCAAAATAGCCCTTCCATACATATATATTCATATATTTTATTTTGTTTTTGATAGTTAAAGCTAAAGACGACCAGTTATTATGTGTAAACATTCATTTCACCTTAAAAACAAGTGTATTTTCATTTCAACTTGATGCATTTTTTGGTTTAGATGTTTGACCCATTTTATTTAGATGAGTTGTTGTTTGTCCTCTTCCCCCTCTTTGGTTTTGTAGATGTCTACTATCAGAACCAACTTTCAAAAAAGTGGTTTGGGTTATTTAATTTCCTGCAGGTCCTCCGACCGAATGAATGGTATATCGGAGAACTTGTGTTATCCTGGAATGCGGTTTATAGTTTCATTGGTAGATAGTTTTGAATGTAACAAATATGTACCCACCCAGTCCCCCTCCCAGGTGCGAATAAGCTATGAACAACATTTTAACACAATATAAGATTTGAAATGTTTTAGTGCTTGAATCTATTTATTAATACTTTATACATAATACTCTAATATATCTAACAGCAAACAAACTAATAGGACATACAACAGAAACAAACTAATATTAAGATTGCAATACACTGCATTAACTCAACAAAAAAAGTAGACATTATTTGGCAATATTATTTGTAGATGACATATTAATTTTCTAGCTTCTTAATTTGTTGCTTTCTTCTTAATTTTGTAACTTAGCAGCACCACAAAATGATTATTATTTGCCAATCAGATGGTATAAATGTTTCGTTGAGCCAAGCAGCTTGATTCGTAATTATAAAGTGGAGTCATATAGTTCACTTAAATTAAACAAAAAGGATATAAACTCATAGACCACTCATATATTTACATAGACAAATTTCAGTCTAATTTAATTTTTTTAGCGAGTTTAAAGGCCCCAAAGAGTTACTAGAAAAGTAAAATTGAGTCAGTTAGCGCATAAGTGATGTATAATGTATCATTTGGGAACATTTTGCCGTTCGAACAACATAAACTAGACAGATATGTCCTTCTGAAGTCGTCAATGCATCACTGCTTACGTATTCTACTGGTTTTCATGTCCTTCATGATTCTACAATTTTAACACAGTGTAAATGCCGTGGCTCAGTGGTTAGTACGTTAGACTAATGTGCATGTGGCTCCTAGTTCTCTCACGACCACAGCTGGTTTCGGGCTGTAGCTCAGATTGCTTGGATGATATTGGCCTTAAGTGCCTGAATGTTTCCGGATTGTTGGCGTAACATCAGTTCTTCACGGTTCCCCACAAAAAAAGTCGAAAGGGGTCAAATCGCAGCTCCGAGGCGGCCGCCAAGATGAACATGCACCTCGTCAGAAAAGATGATTTTTCGCTCAAAATTGTCGTCCAATTCAAGCTGGTCTAAGGCCCAAACTGCGACTCGATAACGAAGCGACCGGTCGTGCGTCTTTAATTGCTGATTCAATTGGATCTTGTAAGCGAATAATCCGAAATCTTTGTCCAGTATTCTCCTAAGGCTGGTGCGTGAAATTTTGAGCTGTTAAGATCTATGGCCAGTTGATGTTCGTGAATTGAGTCTCACACTCTCGGCTACAGCAGCCACATTCTCGTCTGTGCGCACCGTATGACGACGGGGACCATGAGTGTTGTCCACTAGCATACCAGTCTCACGAACTTTTTGCACAAACTTGCGTACATCAGGCGCGGTGGGTGCTTCATTCCGGCCAAAACTTCTTTTAAAAAACCCACTGTTGGGACTACACAGCACTCACTTTGGAAATAAGTTTTCAACATTTCCCAACGTTATTCAAGCGTAAAGCTAGTTAAAGTTAACACTAAGTTTATTTGAAAATTAAGGGACCATTCTTTGGGCAGCAATCATCTTACACTCGCGACTTCGCATTCAAAACAGCATAATTCATTAAAACTATGTAACGCTTTGCAAAATTAAAAAAAAAAGAGTATCGTTAAAATTATGTTATTCATAGCTATTTGCATTTATTTGCTGAAGAACTAATTTGTGTTTATTGTGCTATGTCCTTCAAAATTATATGTACAAAATTTTAGGTCGATGAAACTAATTCTAACATTTATGTAAATAACGTACTAATAAATTAAATTTTTCGTGTTGATTTGTGTACTTCTTTGGTTCTGTTTTAATTTTTATTTCCTTTTTGATATGAGCTGTGAAATTTTTAATTTTTCCGTTTATACTTCCAAATAATTTTCATATTCACCAAAAAGAACATAAGCAAAAACTCCAAATATCCTCATTAAAATGAAATTTTTAATTTAAAATTTCTTTCAGGTGGCAAAGAATCCCTTGGCCGGTTTGGCGGCATTAGGATTAGCTGGTATGGCACCAGCCAACACCGGTGGACTCAATCCAACAGGTTGGCATTCTAGATTTTGTCATAAATTTGATTCTTTTGCTAATTTTCATTTGAATTTTGTTAAATTTAAGCAGCTTTAGCTGCTCTAGCCGGTTCACAGTTGCGTACAAGCAACACAAATCGAACTCAACAGCAACAGCATGAGATGACGGTATCAAATGATTTAATTGGCTGCATAATCGGTAAGGGTGGTACTAAAATTGCCGAAATTCGACAAATATCTGGCGCTATGATCCGTATCTCCAATTGTGAAGAACGTGAGGGCGGTAACACCGATCGGACAATAACAATCAGTGGTAATCCCGATTCGGTAGCATTGGCTCAGTACTTAATAAATATGAGGTAAGTAAATATTCCAGAGTTTTTTTTTTGTTTTTTTGTTTCATGTCGTTTTAGGGATTATGTAAATAGAGTCATATCAAGGAAATTGAATAGTTTATAATTTGTCTCTGTTCACACAAACACAACTGATTATATTATAAATATCACATGACTGTTTTATTTAATTGAATTATATTTGGAATGAATCTGTATAGTATAAGATAAATCTTTCACAGCGTCAAGAAGGATTAACGCAGCTTGAGCAAAATATATTACATATCACCAATCGAAGCGTTGAGAAATGGTGATCATGTCTCATTGCTGTTTAAGATTGTTACCGGTACCCTTCAGTGAATTATCCTTATCAGTCCTTCCAGTCAATTCCTTTTCATTAAAAACAGTTTAACAACAATTTTTTTCTCACATAAATGTTATTCATAATACTATTTTGTAAATTTAATTTTGACTTTAAGTTTAGATAAAGGAGAGAACAATATTGTGGATGAAGTATAGTTCGCTGCTTTACTTAATAACAGCATGGTAAAGAGCTGATATATTAATTATTGTCGGCTACACTCCGTCCGTTATTGAAACGTTAACTCAAACTTTATATTCAAGTTTTTCATAAAGGAATACAGTTTTGCTTAATCGCCGAATTATAGTAGAAACACATTGACACAGCAACAGCCAACAGAAACTTCAGCAACAGAGGCAAAGAGACCGATGCTGTGGTGTGAAAGACATTACAAACAGCAACGACAACAGACACAATATATTTTGTCATGCAACGGAACAAACTGAGCACTGTTCCAGCAACAACAACCTCAACAGCCAATTTAGGACTTAAGTCTAACGTTAAAGTTGCTGTCGCTGTGGTCAATGTTTTCTGTTCCATTGAAAGGCTTTGGTTCTAAAAAAATTTTTCTAGTAGTCAAAGTTGCTGTTGCTGTATCAATGTGTTTCTACTGTCACTTTCAGAAACTAAAGGCTGTCTCCACAGGCATATGTATTTAAAAATTCATTAGATGATATTTCGTTTAATCTTTCAAAAGTTATAAGAAAATATCTAAAAGCCGACGAAAGTATAAAACAATTTCTTGTATATAAGCTTAAAAAAAAACTAAAGTGCTTTGTAACAATTGTATATATATGCGAACGCGTTTAAGAAACCAACACATGCGCACATTTCATACCCATAATCCCTAAAAACTTTTCCTAGACGCTCGCTACAATAAAAAATAAAATAAAACGTTTAACTAAAAAAAAAAAAAACAACAAATACCTCTCTCTGTCTAAAAAAAAAAAAATGTTACCACCTTAAAAAAAATTTACCTTACACCAAACAAAAATCCTTTTCCTTTTTTCTATCCCGCAGCGTTGAACTCCAGAAGGCAAATCTCCAAGAGGCGAATAGTAATACGTCAAGTGGAAACCAATCATCAGCGAATAATCTAACATCGACAACGTCCACTTCGTCGACTTCCAACACCTCCTCGAATAATACAAATAATACCAATAACAGTTTGAATAGTAACACTAACAATAACAATAGCTCTACCAACAATGGTAGCTCCAATAATACAGCAAGCTCTCTAGCTTCAGCCATACCGCTGGCTCAGTTGCTCGCCAAACCGGGCGCATTGAATGCTCTCTCCAGCCTCACCGCCTTGGGTGGTCTAACCGACTTACTCGGCGGCTTGGCCAATCTTGGTCCACCAGTTCAAACAACTGGTGTTCATCGTGCCAAGAATTATCAATCACGTTTTCGTTCCCATGGGGATAGTTCAAATTCTGATGTCGACAAGAAACCAGATCGGAATAAGTTTAATCCTTATTAAACAAGAAAAAAAAAGGCATCTCTTTCCCATTTCAAGTTATGCGAATAATTGTGATATTCAGAATTATTGAGATAAAGAAAAAAAAAATTAACATAGAAAAGAAACCAAAACATTGAAATAATTTTTGCATAACACTAATACCAAGGAAAAAATTTAGTGGAACATTTTATTAATAAATAATATCACTGCATCCCCTCGGCACTTCATTTACCATAACCCCCATATAACGGAAGTAAAGAGTTCTCTTATATATTCATATATTTTATCGTTAGACTTGAAATAATTTTTCTCTCACGGGCGACGACATACAACACTTATATTCGAACAAATAGTAGCATTTAATCCCATAAAGCGTATTTCCTTTTTATCATTTTTATCAATCCACTGAATTAATTTATAAAAAAAAACACTGATTTTCATTTTTAATAATATTTAAGTGCACAATATCATTTTAAAATTTTATCTAGTAAACATTAAGGCTAAACATTTTTTTTTTTTTCATCAGACAGTTTTTCTTTCATCATTGTTTAAATTATTTATTAAAATCTGTTTGCTTTATGAACAAATATTTTTTATTTTACAAAAAAAAAAAAAAGAAGAAAATCATAGTTGCGATTCTTAATTTTTATTTTATAATATATTTTATATAAAAATATATAACCGCGATACATTAATATGTCTTTTAGAAAAATGACATTCATTGCGTTAAAAATACTTAAAAAGAATATATAACACGCATAAATACATTTATATATAACGATTATATGCAGTTATAGTTGTAATGTTATCAATTTTTTAAACCATCTAAAAGATAATGTACTCGAGTAAAAAAATATACAAAGTGGAAAGAAAGTATTTTAAATTTAAAAAAAAAATCATTGACTGGAATAAAAAATAGAAAAAAAAAATTAATATGGTATTTTATTACATTATTGGGAGACGGAGACTGACTTGTGCTTTGTTCCTATGAGAAATTAGATCTCAAACCCAAAAAACAGAATTTCACTAGTCACTAGTCAGTTTCCGTGGTTAGTCTCTTCTTCTTTCGCTGTTTCACACTTTGAAGTCGAGTTTTTGGACGTTTAACACATTTTTTTACGTAAAGCTTAGACATAATCGCCATCGCCGCCGCCGCCATAACCAAAATCCTTCCCATATTTTGCAAATATGCGACACAAAACTATTTTAATATTCAAAGTTCCTCCAGATCCTTATTAACAACACTCCGACAAAATATATCTTAAAAAAAAAAAAATCCCAGGACAACCATGTTATATACACCACAACCAACCAATCATCTACCATCTACCAACCGCCTACCAACCACCACCACCACCACCAACCAACCAACCATCCAGCCACAACCTTTGAATGAATTACTCAAAAATACAAATAAAAATTCATTCATTCAATGTCCAAAATATCCAAAACAAAATTCAAATCTAAAAATTCCGGTAAGAATTTTTTTCCTCCTTATTTGTTTATATTCAACATATTCAACAATATATCTATGTATCTATATATAATTTTGTTTGTTTATTTGTTTGAATGATTTTTTTCGTTTTCCTTTAAATTCCCTTTTTCACATTTTCATGTAAAAAGGTTTTTTTTGTTTTTGTTTTCGTTGTTCTTTTCGATACCAAAAATGTATTTTGCTCAAATCAATATGTTTGGCATTGGATATGCTTGTTAGTTTTAAAAAGAATATATACATATTATCTAAGTATTTATATATATTTAATTTTAGTTTAAAAAATATATCAGAAGATAAACACTATAAACCGAGTATATTTTCAGAATATCTATGGAAACTGCTGGACTTCCTATTCCTGGATATCATTATATTGCACCAAATGCAATTGTTAAAACTCCAATTCATTAAAGCAAAAAATAATTTTAAAACTAAAACTAATAATAAATATATATAAAAACAAAAAACAAGAAAGAGTTACAAGTTGAGGGTGATTGTGCCGATCATACTTGTCTTTAAATAAACGCAAAAAAACAACTTTATCAAACGTAAAAATGACCACCAAGACAACAACAAAAAACACCAAACACCATAAAAACTTAAAAAAAAATTAAATAGAAGCATGATATTCAAATTTATTTTAAATTAGGCAAAGGTATTTCTTTGGTTAAATAAGAGGAATTGCAACTCCCCCAGGACCATTTTTATTTTATTTTATTTTTTCTTTAGATAATTTCTACGTCAAAAAGTTTCACCACAAAATAGGACGCAAAAACAAAACAAAAAAAACATGTAGCTAATTGTGAACAGAAGAATACAAATAAAATTCTTAAGAAGAAGATTAAATAAGTAAAAAACAAATATCTAGTACATTTTGAATGTTGTGTAGGTATTAATTATATTTTTAGTGGGTTTAAACAGAAAGAAAATTAGTGAAAAAAAAAAAACTTATTTGAATATAAAAGAAAAAGCTTTAAAATGTAATTTTAGTGAGAAGTAAATCATTGAATACAAAAGAAATAATAAATTTTATAAAAAAAAAAAATAAAAATCAAGCCCAATGCTTATGCGAAGAAAAAGACTTTTTTAGGTATATATACTTTCTTTAATTTTTTGTTCTTAAATTATAATTTATTATATTAAATATTAGAAGATTGGAAGAAAAATTCTCGTGGTATTAGGTTAATAATTAAAATTTAACTTTTTTGTCTTACAAAAGTAAAAAAAAAGAAGAGAAGTATGCACATTTTACATCATTTAATTAGAAGAACAAACAAATACATATCCTTAAAGGAAAATAAAACAAACATATGTGACAAAAAAACACACACCAAAACATATCTGGAACGTATCAGCATATTTTAAGTCGAAATATATCCAAACAATCTCTAGAGCTATGTGGTTGCATTAGGTAAGAAGTAGATGAACATTTGCAAGACATTTTCAGTACTTTATTTATTACATACTTCCTGGACTATTTTCTCTTTCTACTTCTTCGGGAACAGCGGCATTTATAAACGTGGCATTTTTAACAAATAACTTCTCACCTTCTTAAAAATGAGTTCACTTTTATTGAATTTTATTAAATTCTGTTGTAAATTGACCCAGATAAAAAGGACCATCTTCAAAGGCTCCAAAGGAGTTCTTTTTTTGCAGTAATCTTATGGTAGAATAGGTTAAAAATCACTGATTCTATCTAAAATGCTATGCCACTTTAATTCTCGAAAATTTCCCTTGTGAAACAAACCTCAAAAACACCACATGGTTCTAGGAGTAAAAAAAACAACATATATACCATTAACTACAAAAACCATAATCATCCAAATTACACACATCTTAAAAAGACATATCGAAAAGTCTGTTTAAAAGTTTAGAACAAACATGCAAGAAGTATTTAATTATTTTTTAACAAAAAAAAATTACAAAAATTGTATTAGTTGATGAGTATATAGGTGATAACTTTTATTTTATATATATTGGGTGTAAATATAAAACGACATGGGGAATTGATTATAATTAAATATTAGAAACAAATCTATACTTATACTTGTATGCTAAGCCCTCATGTCCAACCAAAAACCCAATCCCAATTCTTAGTTAAAATTAAATTAAAAAAAAACTAACAAACAAACAAAGCAAGATCACACTTAGTAGAAGAAAATGGAAAACGCAGAGAAATGTTTGTTGTAAAATTATCAACATGAATACAGGAATAGCATTATTCAATAAAATGAAAATAAAAAAAAGCCAAGAATTTAGAAATAAAAACTATTTAAAAAAAGAAAAACAAAAAATATAAAAAAAGAAGTAATTAAAACTACTTTAAATGGAAGCAATCATTTTTATCGTAAAATTATTAAATGGTGTATCTTATATACATATACATATATTTAGAAAATATAAAAAAAAAAAGAAATCACAAAAACAAAAGTTTACATAACTTAATGAGACTCTACGAAGCAACTAAGATTTAAGCAGAAGAAAGAAAAAATCATAGAATCCACTTGTGGAAGGAACATTAAAAAAATAATTTGATTATTTTTTTACAATTTAGTTCAAAACACATTTAAAAGAATTGTTAGTTGTATGCATGCAGCAATTAAAGTAAAATAATTGAAAATATAACAATTTTTTCAAATTAAATAAATTATTATAAGGACAAACAAAAGAAGAAAAAAACACAAACAAAACCACTACGCGATATGAAAAGAAAAAAGCAATTGTAATGGTGCCTTAATTACTTATTTCCAAATTGATTTTGAATTTTAAATATTTAGTAAAAACTTCCTTTGCTTTGCCTTAATTGAATTTTTTTACTTTCTTCTGAAATTCTGTCGATTTTTTCTCTTCACAAATAATAAATAAGAAAATTACGCGTAGAATTAGCAAAGAATTTTGTTACTTTTATGATTATGTTCTTGTTCTTCTTTTTTGCTTTAAAAAATAAATAATTATAAACTTAGTGAATTTTTTAGTCCCTGAAATATAATTGTATATTTCTAGTGATTTTTAGCAAAAGAAAAAAAAAAACATAAGACAAAATGAAAACATTAGTTGCGTGTAGTTGATCTCTGTCTCTCGATTTCTACTCTTAAAAAAGAACACAATGGTTATACATATATAGTATATATATATTAGTATACATAAATATATTTTCTGGATGTACTGTTTAATATCATTGTACATAACCAGAAAAAAAGAAATAAAAAAACAAAAAAGCAAATATATAAGGTATTTTAGATATTCTTATTTAATATCCAAAAAAAATATTTAAAAAACATTATTAATTAATATTAAATAAAATTTATAATCATAAGTGAAAGTGAGATGAGAAGCAGTAACATAGATATGATTTTCATTTTATTTTATTATTTTTTCTTGATATGATATTGGTTTGCGCGAGTTCACATTTTCTCAGTAAAATAGTGGATTAGACTCAAAGAAAATTGAACATGGTTTGCAAGGTAAGTGCATGAGGAGGGTCTTACTTCAAGCTGCATCGTACGTGTTTTTAATGTGAAAAGATGTCAATGCGTACTCTACACATCCAGAATTTGTGGATTTATCAGCTTATGGTTCATGCCTAGTTGAGGCTACCTTTAAAAGTATGTTTCACTACACCAAATTCAAATATCCGTCATCCAATATTTATTAAACATAACACATATATGTTTATAACCACATGTCTATTTGTGGCACACCATTTAATCGACACTATAACCTTCGATGCAACTGTATTGAGTAAGAGTTTGCAAAAAATAAAACTTCATTGCTAATTACTCTCTCGTATTTAAACAATTCAACAACTCAACAACCTCTCCCTCTAAAACCTCCTCTGCATTCTTCCTTGCACTAAAAAAAATGTAATCATAATAGCAACCAAATCATTTCAATCGTAATTAGATTTTATGGTTTCGAAGCACTTAAGAAAAAAAAAACAACAACAACAACAGTATAAATATTAAACAAATATATATTAAAAAAGAAAAGACAATATTGTTTGTAAATAGTAAGGAAATAAATGTAATTTTTAAATTTAAACTAAAAACAAATTCACAAATATTTGAAATAAAAGCAAAAAAAAAACAAAGAGAAAAGAAAGAAGAGACCTCTCCAAACGTACTCTTCAAACACACATACAAAATCACAATTTTTTGCATCATCATCTTTTATAAAACAAAAATAATATCTCTTTGTCTCTCTGTGTGTACATTTAAAAAAGAAAAAAAAAAAAAGTGAAATAGTTACATTATTTAATTTTCATTGTCTTTAATAAGAAACATAATGAAATTGATTAAAACTGAACAAATTGGGATCAACTTATATATGTATATGAAATATATATAATTAATAACAATAATATATATTTAAAAAAACATAAAAAAATATATTAATGTATAATTAAGAATTTAATTAAAAAAACTGAATATTTAGCAAGATTTACATTTAAAATGAATATAAAAAATACACATATACATTATACTAACAATTATTATTACCACATACCACATCAGTAAAAGAAAAAAAAAGTAAATAAATAAAACACGAGTTAAATACATAAAAAAAAATAAAGAATTTAACTAGAAATGTTTCACACGGTTTTCTTGGTTTAAAGTTTCTTATATCAAATTTGTTTTTTATTTTTATTTTATTTCTTTTTATATGATATTATTTATCAAACACATAGCTTAATTAGAGGTTAATCGTTTAAGACAAAACAAAACATAAAAATTATAAAAAAAAGACGAAAAAAAAAGAAGAATAATTTACACAGAAACAAAATAAACACATGAAGAAGCAATACATTTACAAGTGCTTTAAAAAGATAAATAAATAAAATAAAAAACAAAAAATAAATAATATTTGTCAAAAGAGCAATTATTTTATGTTTTCCTTTGAAAATAAACGGAAATACCAAAACAAAATTTCCACACGTTTAGCAAACATTTTTAAAACAAAAAAAGAATTAAGTTGTGGAAACGCAAAAAAATAAAAAAACAAAGCCAAGACAATTTTTCAAGCAAGCAACGAAATTTATTTTTGTCGCACATAAGGAAAACACAAAATATAAATAGAAAATGCATAAGAACAAATTTTTTGTATTTGCTATATTGAATTAGAAAAAAAAAACAAGTAAAAAAAAAATATTACATTGGGAACAAAACAAAGGAATTTTTCGAATTTCTTAAAGAAAATATAAAAATTTTTAAAACTAAAAATATATATATTTACTTATTAGTTGTTTAGATAAACGAGCAATATTTATTGAATTGAAATTTATTTTTCTTAAAACTATTATTTTTACTTTTTCTTTACAATGCAATGTTTTCGTATTATTTCATTTAAAAAACACATGAGCTTATTACAAAAGAAACAAAAAAAAAAATTGTTAAATATAATATAAAGAAAAAATAATAATGTAAAAATTATTTAGACTGTTTACTCGATTGGGAAGTATATATTTTGTGCCAAAGCAAAAAAAAAAAAAAAGAAATACAAATTTACTACACAAAGAACAAATAAAAAAAAAAAGAATTTACAAATATTAAGTAAATAATAAAAAGCAAACAAATTATATTTTAGAAAAACAGCGGTTTTCATTTCGTCGGTTGCTTTGCTTGTTGTTGCTTAGAATGAAAATAAACAAAAAAAAACTCAAATAATAAAGATGAAAATTTAATTGTAGTTAATAAGTTAAAAACAAATAACTTAGACCCTGAAACACAAAGGAAAAAAATAACAACATTTTTTTATTTTTAAACACATATACCCATTTTATATATTTTATTTCCTTTTTGTATTTTCTTTCTAAATATCGGGTCTCTACTTCGTTGAAGTTGGGTATTAGCTACTCTAAGCTGATGGCGCACCATGCATCAGAGCATTGAGTTTTGAGAAAGAGGTTTTATTTACCAAGCAGTTCAAGAGTGAACTTGATTGTGACATTTTTTTGAGTGAAGTTCTTAACAAAAACAAGGTCTTGTTGCTTAACAGACGGATCTTAGACTCCCACTGGACTACGTCACGTCGTTCTGCTTGCCTCGATTGATTAAATAACCAAAATTCTAACAAAGATGACCTGATATTTGCCATTTTTTTTCTTCTCTTAAATTATTTCTTCATTATATTATTTTGAGACTGATTTAATTCAAAATTAAAACAAAACAAAAAAAAAAAAACTTAAAATAAACATTTGCTTTTAATTGTTAATCGTTATTGAAAAGAGAAATATTATTTTGTTTTATTTTTATTTTTCTTTAAGAATGCTTATATTTTATTAAATTTGAGTTTCATTGAAAATGAATATTAAATATTTTTTAGTACTTTAAGTATTTTTTTATAATATCTTAAACAAAACAAAAAAAAACGTATACTTATAATATTTTTTAAAAAATATTAATAAATCTTTTTTTTTATATCTATAGATAATTAATAAATTATTATTAATTAAATGAAAAAAAAATACATTTTTATTATAAACTATATACATATATATATGTGTATATATATATAATATGAAAAATTTATGTAATGTTTGATTTGTTGGATTCAATAAAATCGTGGTTTTATTAAAAAAAAATTCTACAAAAAGAACTTTGTTTTTTATTTCCTTGGTTTATGGTTTGGTTATTGGATTCCGTTCGATTTCGTTGGTCGATTGTTTCCAGTTCTGGTTGGTTGATTGTTTGATTCTCCTTGTTTTTCACGTTGCTTTTGACTTTTTCAGTTTGTTGCCTTTTATTTAACCCCATACACAAGAGAAAAGAAGAGTTTTTTCATCCACCTTGCGACACACCAACATGATGTTTAAAAATATCACAGAAAACCGTTATTATTATTGTCTTATTGTCAAATTTAAATTGTTTGCAAAGTTTTTTATCACAGAGCACTTTTTAGAGTAAAAAAAATAGAAAACAAAAAATTGCAATTGATTCACCTAATAAAATTTTTGCTAAACACTTAAAATCATATTAGTTGCACAGTTTTTTCATTCACAAATAAATGAAAGTTATTTAAACTAAAAAAAAAAAAACAAAGACTTTCAACAAAGCAAAAGTGGCCAAAGAATGAGTTTTTTATATAAACTTGTATAAAAAATGACTTCCACCTTTATTTTATTGAAATAAAAAATTGTAAACAAAATTGTAGCACAAAAAACAATATTTTTTACATTTTAAATAATAAAAACAAAAAAAAAAAGTTTCTTATGAATATGGATAAAGCAAAAAAACAATAATGGTGTTCAATTTTGATGATGAAAAAGTTAAAACTTCAAAGTAAAAGCAAAAAAATAAAATAAATAAACAAATAAACTCTGTGTATATTTTGAAATACAATTTCTATACTGACAAATATTGCCAAAGAAAGTTTAAAAGCAAAACAACAACAATAAGAAAAAAACTGATAGGGAGAAAATTTCTTTAAGAAACTAAAACAAAAAGAGAAAAACCAATAAAAAAAAATATTAATAGATCTTTAAAGAAATGCAAGGCAATCATATAACTAGAGCTTCAACAAATAAAATTAAATGAAATATATATTAATATTAGTATACATGCAATATATAAATTATATATATATATATACATAGACGTAAAAAAAAAGAATAAATAAATAAATATTTTCATTGTT
This sequence comes from Chalcosyrphus nemorum, assembly GCA_949716465.1. Classification (NCBI taxonomy): domain Eukaryota; kingdom Metazoa; phylum Arthropoda; class Insecta; order Diptera; family Syrphidae; genus Chalcosyrphus; species Chalcosyrphus nemorum. The sequence goes on along the minus strand of OX454334.1, from coordinate 59,491,625 downwards.
CATTTGTTTTTTATTTACATAAAATGAAAAATAAAAAAAAACAACTGGAATGAAATGTTAAAATTTTTGCGACAATTCAATCTTCTTGTGTGTTTTTAGCAACAAACATTTTTTCCAGACAAAAAAATAAAAAAAATATGTATGTGCACTTTTAAAAATAAAAAGCAATAAAATTTTTTTAAATATTTTGCGTAGCAGTGATTTTTGTTTTAAAATTGCAATCAAAGAAAATCAAGAAAATATTTTTAACAATACTCAGTGTTTAGAACTAATTAGTAAAATTGATTTTTTGTAGTGATAAATAAAACGTGATTTTTGTATTATTCTTAGTTTTAAGTACAATTAAACAAAATAATAATAATAAATGGAAAGAAAAGTAAACGATTTATTTAGGACAGTTTGAGCAAGGTTAATTGAAAACGGAATGCTTATTATTTGTTGTTAAACTTATAAAAACAATTTGTTAAATATATAATTTTATTTTATTTTATTCATATCAAAGAGTGTTTTCAGTTTGAGTGTTTTCAGTTCACCACGAACTTTGAATATGAATTCATTTATATTCTACTCTATGTTGTTCTGTTCTGTTTCGCATCATCCAGATCTTTGAGGACAAGAACGATACAGGAAGCCCTTTAGACTGTTTATTTTTATGGACTTGTCAGCTTTATACAATGAGACGTCTTAGTCTAATCTCTTACACATTTAATTTGGAACCTCTTTACTGACTCTCTTGCGGTAGCAATATTCTCATCCACCTTCTTCCTTATGTAGGAGTATCAGCCTTGGTACAAATTACTTAAAATCTAAAATTTGTATCACTTCTAGCCTATCAACACAAAGTATTATCCAAATATTTTATGATTCTTTATAAATAAATCTCTGCTTTATGATTCTTTATAAGGAATAATATTGTGATATAGTGTAAAGGGAAGCAATAGTTTGAACGGTTTCGATCAAGTCAGCCAGCAGGTTTTTTAATTTGGTTTCTATTTATCTTTAAGTATACTTGCATTGTGTTTATTTTGTGTAAAAAAAGCTTTAAATTGGTGCAATTTTAACTTACAAATATACACATAATTCAATATCAGCATAACAAATATTAATTCATATTCAATTATATTTATTATTCAATATAAATAACAAATTATTATCTAAAAAAAAAATGCATCACGTACACAATTTGTCGTGCAATTATGCAAAAGTTCTTATGAAACGGTCGCCAAATGATCCAAATGCTCACTTCAGTTTCATTTATCCTTTCATTTTCTTTTACAATTTTTCAGAGGAGACTAGCAAAAAAAATGCAATAATAAAAAAAAATGTAACAAAAATTTTTAAAATTAAATATTTCAGAGAACAACAACAATGATATTTAATAAGTGTTAGCAAAAAAATTAAAAATATTTATTTATTATTTTTACTTAAATTTACCACACAAAAAAAGCTCTATAATTCATTCAATAAAACCAAACAAAAAAAAAACATGCACTGAAAAATAGCAAAACAAAAACCAAAAGACATTAAAAATGTATTTCATCATCTCAATTAACAAAAAAAAAATCGTATAAATGGGTACTTACATATATTAATACTATATATATTATAACTATTATTAAACAAATGGAAAACAAATTATACAGACAAGAACAACAAGAAATAAAAATAAAAAATACAGTATTTACAATTTTATAATTATTTCCTCATTCTTGTTCTCAATTTTTCGGAATAAAGTTAGTACAATAATGGATAACATTTATTATTATTACTATTATTATATATATTATATATATTGTCACAAGTGTACACTTTAAAAAGCAAAATAATAAAACCAAAAAAAAAAAAAAAAATTGTATGAATTTAAAGTTTAAAGTAAGAATACAAAATATTGTGAAGCGTTTAAAAGAAACAAACATGATCTTATGCTGTTGAAGTAAAAAAAAAAAAAAAAAACATAAACAAAAAATGGGAATAAATTAACAAAAAGGAAAAACAAGTTAATAAAATGCGTGTTTAGGTATAAAAAAAAAGGAAATTCTTCTTTTATTTATTTACACAAATCGTTATATAAATCAACAATGTGAACGTGATGAAAGGGAGAAAAAAGGCGAGAGCTCTGCTGGACCTAACATCACGTGTGTTCAAACATCTATAGGTACTTTTACTTTCTTAGTCAGGTGGCGCTACAGTCCGGGGTGGACCTGGGCCTTAACCAACAAACCTCTCCAGCTAGACCCGTTCAGTTGAACACGCCAAGTTGCTTGAAGTCGCCCTCCACTTGTTTGCCGTACCTCCCGCGAGCTCGTCGTCTACTGCGCCGTCCATTTGGGGCGAATTCAAAGACATTTTTAGCTCCATCTCTACATGAGTTAACCATCTTATTATGGTCCTTGTGCAGGCTGGCTGTATATTTCGGCGTTACATCTTCTTTTCCACTCCCCGTCTATGCAGACAGGACCAAAGATCACTCGAAGAACTCTACTCGCAAAATAACCAAGGGCATCCTCATCCAATTTCGTCAAACTTTATGCCTCTGCACCATACAGCAGGAGTGGGATGATTAGTGTCCTGTAAAGCTTAGCCCATAGAACCGATTGTCAAGAGTGACTCTTCGTTTGATCGTTTGATCTCCACAGGCTGCTTTTATCCTTTTTATATGAACGAATCGAATTCCAATCTCTACCATATAATCCCAGAACGAATTGAAACAGGATTGTCTGGATCCGATTTCAAAATTTTTTGGGATTTAATTGACATTTTCAATATAAACCGAGATCGAACGATCGAATTTAGCAGCTAGAGAATGAAGAGGCAGAAACTACTCCTTGTGCCGTCAGAAAACGAAAAGTGGTTGGTAAACAAATCGCCACAACGGAAAACTTATGTATTTAGTGGAATTAGTAAATTCTTCAGAGTTCAAAGAGGAAACAAATAAAAACCTTAAAAAGCAATCACGACAGCTAAATAGCCAGTGGGGATGAGTACAACTTATAATTTAAGTTTAAATAGGCTTCTTCATCCCTATCACTTTGTAAATGCAACCAACTTTAATTAATTTTTTTCGGCAATTTTGTGAAGCAAAATAAATGTCAAATAATCCCAGTTGCCATTATCGTTGCGTAGTAAATGAAGCAAATTATTCGACAGCCGTTGAATGGCCCTGACCTTGCGCAATTGAAATGGAACCAGAGCTTCTTTCAATGAATATTTATTTTAAGATATTACTTTAATATAATGAAGACCTTGAGGTACAGAGCTCTAGAAATACACCATAAAAGGGTTAAATCACTTTGTGTCTCAAAACATTGTTCAAACAAATTTCAAGGGCCCATATATAAACATAAGATAAGATGAGGAACAATTGACTTTTTTATTTACTTAAATCATGTTTCAGTGTCTTCGTTTAGATTTGCTTTAATTCAAATCTCATTAAATGATACATGTATCTGTGATGAACACATTTTTCCCCCACTAGGTATATCTATTCATGTATGACTTGATTGCAAAATACATTGCAAACGTTTTTAATATGAGAACCAGTTTAGAACTATGCATTAGTCGTGCATGAAAGTCATTTCTGCTTTGAACATAATCATTTACACTACACATACGAATGTTTTTCATTCTTCATAGACCCCAGTAGTTAATTTATTAATCTCAACTATTTACTATCTTGAAATATTTGTTGTATTTGTTACCTACTATCGCTAGCTTTAATCTAATCCAATGATTCTCTATGGGAAATTAATCGTTTACATAAATACTGCGATTAAAAGCTATTAGCACCGACACGTGCTTTAATCGTGTATTTCGTTTAAAAACAAAAATAAACATTAAGTATAACGAGGGAGAATTTTTGAAAAAAAGATTTTTTGCACACCAATACCCTGATTTGCGTCGTTAATTGGGACCAGAAAAGCACGACGTAAATCAAATTAACGACTTTCACTACTTAAACTTGGGAAATCCCCTTTGGACAAAAGAAAATAAAAAATACAAAAACGCAAACCGAAATGATATAAACGCAACTTTGAAACTACAAAGTTTTTTAAACGATGCAAATTGATACAGAACCAATGCAGCCTCGAAACCACGATAATTTTTAAATGACGCAACTTCAAAACGATGGAAATCAGGGTCTGTGAAAAACTAAACATAGCTTTGAGGGGCGGGAACAAGAATTTACTATTTTTCGCAAAAATTTCGTAGATTTTCGTACTTTTAGTCAGCCGACTTGAGTCGTTTTCAACTCCCGACAAACGTAATTGAGGCGATTTGCTTTGTCACACTATTCAATATTTCTTTCCTTTGAAATTCGGCAAAAATCATGTTTTTACCAAACGCCCTTTAAAAGTAGGCGTAACTATGCATAATATATGTACCAAAGATTCATGAAGTTAGTGAATGCCAACTCAGAGATTTCGTATGAACACAGAAAATAGACGTGTGAATATATCTTGCTTTCAAATACTTTGCATGGAAAATTGCATTGACAGTCCTAAAGTTCACAAAGTTGTGAAGGACGGACAGACTTGAATCCATCAACTCAGCAGCTGGTCTAGTCAAAATTATATCAACATCTATGGTGAATTTGTGGCAGAAGAAACCAATAATACTAAAGACTATCAAGCAATTTACAGCATGCAAACGAAACTCACCATTTTATCCATACTTCATTTGGTCATTTGAAGACTGGAACCACAAACACACACGCGAAATGGAACATGACCGAACACGAACCGAAAACCGAACCGATTTGGTCAAATCTAATGATGCAAGAAAGCACAGAGAAAAAGGGGGGGCAAGGGCTAATTAATAGATTTTTACTTTTTGCCAGAAAACTGACTTTTTTCCACACTTTTTTATGCTTCAGAACACAACACCTTCTTTTCTATAAAAACACTTTTTTTTTGCAAAAAATTAAACACTATTTTTCTAACAGACAAGGGGTAAGCACTTCAACAAATAATTCGTCAGACTTTACGAACATTTTGACAGCGAATTCTAACGATTGTTTCGAGAGGAGTTTTCTCCTTCAGGTCAATACCGAGACTAATGTGGCTTTTAAGTACAACATACCTTCTAGTCAAAGCTAGGTTTCAAACCAAGTTCGGTTGGTGAGTATAAATTAGAGTGAATGCAAGAGCAAGATGAGTGAAGTCCTACCAACAGACCATACTCTCTTTGGTTCTTAAGTTTAAAAGAGTGTGTCGAACTCGAACAGTGAGTCTAGGTCTGAGTGGGTCGAAATTGTGAGACTAGTTTTGACATTTTCTCGTACTCATTGATTTGTTTTTGAACTATTCAGCCTATTTACGAACTTTTAAAGCTAACACCTTCATACCTTGATGGGGACGTCGGGAATGGAATTAGACAAAGAAAGAATATCTATTTTTTTTCCTTTTTAAGTAGTATGGAGTAATGAAGAATAGGCTTCTTGTTAAGGAGACTTGGAAAAAAATATTCTTAGTCCGGTATTACACGCCGACTTACTTTGCGTCGCGTTAATCGTGAATTCTCTTTTGAAGAGTCATCCTGTAAGTCTTGTGTTATTACACGTCGACTCTTTTCAGTGTGCTCAATTTGGCATTTGAGTCTATCTTATCACTGCACACACGGAACGAAAATAAAGTTGAATTGAAAAACTACGAAGAAGAACAAAGAGAAACAAGAAAAAGAGTCGATGAAATTCTACCGGCGACTCACAGGGCTGGTGTTCTTCCATCTCATCTCCTTTCTCTCTTCCACTTATGGAATTTCAAAAAAGTCTAGACTCATAAGTCGGCGTGTAATACCGGACTTAGTAAGCAAAACGATAATTCTAGATCCGAGGACTTGAATTTCCGACTGACACTTCGAGAGGGAGATGTTTTCTATACGAAAAGATCAACAAAGTAGTAAAGTCGAAAGTAGAGAAGTAACTTCTAAAAAGGTTATTTTAAAAAATCTGCAAAAAAAATATACTTTATTACAAGATTAAAAGTTGCTATGTATTGGAGTAATTTTCAACGAACCAATGTCCTGACAGAACTTTAATTAGCCCTCAATATCCTTGTATCGATTTAGGGATCACAGTTGCCTAGCACAAAGGAAACAGCTTCATTCAGTCACAGCCAAATGACACGTAGAAAAACCGCAATATTTTCTGCCCTGTACCAAAAAGTACTGGAGAGAATAACTGCTAGAGACTACTCTGGTTGAAGGAGTCTAAGATCCTTATTAATATCAGGAGACACGGTGCGATATCCTCCATATCGATCAGTATAAAGCGTCGGCTTTGTTTACAAAAAACTCGCCTCAATCTTGGCAAACGATTTAGAAAAAAGATTTTGAGAGAATCAGAGCCATGTGACCCAAAAATCTTTGGAAACGAGAACGTGGAGAAAACCAGCAAAGCTGCGGTGTTAGGATCTCTTTTCTCACATTAGATACAAAAAGGGCATATAATTTAACTTTCAACTCCGATGGCCACTTAGTCACCTATCCAACCGCATCATCATCAGAAAATTATTAGAGCCTTTATTGAGGGCACACATGCATACATATATAACACACACAAGCATCATCAGCTCAGTAGCGCAAATTATTTGAAATAAATATATTTTTAGTTTCTTTGTCATCCATCATCAAGACACTATTCATTGATTAACTTTACTAATCTATTGAAAACTACCTTTGTAATGCTACTTAAACTTTTATTATTCCACTCTGACGGAATGCATATTAAGGCACCTTTGATCCACGAGAAGCACATTGGAAATTTGTACTGTACTGTTTCCTTACAGTGAAGGTGTCTGTCCCTCATCCTGTTTTAGACCTGAAAACATACGATGACTGTTATTGAAATTGTGCTAAAGTTGTATATGAATAATTTTATTATTATACCTCAGGGCAAAGACCTCAATTTTGGAACGATATCACTTTCATACACCACGTAATCGTTAAAGTCAAATTTTATTCAAATTCATTGAGCAGATAAACGAGTACGGCTACTATGCCGGCTTTAACCATTATGTTAATCATCCATAGTAATCACCGACAACTAAACAGCCACCGCTCATCAGCTGATTAGCATCGTATGAATCTCATGATTTGACACCTTTTTTTTTTGGCAGCAACAATGCTTTTATTAAAATGTGATTCAATCAGAATCTAATCACGACTAAAACAAGATTAGATTATCGGATCGAAAGAGGTGTTACACACCTACTAACATTTTTACGCACAGAGAGCGAAAGTTCAACAAGAAATTATGGGCTTATAAGTGCTATTCTAGTATACCTCTATCAGTCATTCCCGGGTAATTGAACACGACATCCACACATCCGTTGATAATCATTCTACGAGCGTAGTTCCCATCGCGTAAACTTTGTACTTCAACAGAAATTTCGCCTGAAGCACCGCGCACACAGAGCCACCCACTTTGGAACCGCACTGTGTGAGTGGCTAAGAGAATCGCTTAAGCGTATTTAGCTTATTTCGCTAAGCGACCTCAATCGTGTAGGTATCACCACCACCAGCTGCGCTCTGGTCTGGTTAATTCACGCGCTCTTATCATAAATCGACTATGACTGAGACAAGGAATAGTGGTGCTAGTGCTAGCGCGAGTGCCCCCAACTCGCACTCAGACGAGAGTAGTCTAGACGCGATTCTAGTTCGTATTGGCCAATTCGGGAAGTTTCAGTTAATTAATTATCTTTTAATATGCATTCCTATGCTATTCAATGCGATATTTTCCGTTACATATATCTTTACTGCAAGTACTGTGGTACATAGGTTAGTGACTACGAATCGATTTGCGATTGGTCAGCCGAGGATTTTGATAAGTGTTTGTTGTTTTGTTTTTTTTTTCTTATGTGTAGATGTCGAGTACCAGAGTGTGATGGGCCTCAAAGTATCTACAAGGAACCATGGACGCAGTTTTCAATTCCTACGACTTCCGGTGGTGATTTGGAGAATTGTAATAGATTTGTTCCTTACAATAGGACATTCGAAGTGGACGTTTGCTACGCGGAGAATTACAATCAGAGCCAGAAGGAGAAGTGCGGCATCGACTTTATATTCCGCGATAAGGAAGTTTCCATTTCCAACGAAGTAAGTTTGAATTTTCAAAGTGATCTACTATTTACATATGTGTACTATATAGTTTGATATATTCTGCTCGGACGAATGGAAACTGTCGATGGTTGGTACCATCAACAATGTTGGAAACTTTATAGGGATTCCTTTGGGAGGATACTTTGCTGATCGGTAAGTGGAAATCATTTCATTCGATCGATCTTAATGAGGCAACAAGTGGTTATGGCAATTGAAAATAATAATTGAGACTAGATTTATGGTTTTCCTGGCAGCTGTTCTAAGAACTTCACACATGAATTACAGAGTGATAAAATGTTTTTAATTTGCATTAGCTTCAGAACAATTTTAAATATAAAAATAAAGCACGATCGTTTGAATTATCTTAAATGGGTCCACACGACCCGACGCTGGTTAACAAAAGGTTTCACGGACACGTTTGTCCATATGTCAATCAAAGTCATGTCATTCTAATTTCAGTTTTTGTCAGTACAAAAATATATTAATTAAATTAGCGATCGCCAAAGAAAATAGCTTTAGAATTAAATAATCCATTAATTTCCTCCTCTTTGTTTAAGTTTCGGGGTTTTCAAGTTCAAACTGCATCTGTGCAAATAATTAATAATAATAGCTAATTAATAAGAGTTATTTCCATGTGGTTGATCGGCACGTTACACAGATCAGAGTGTGTACCTCAATAAGTATAAGAAAATTCAACTGAAGCTGTAAATCGGTAAAATTTCAAACGTGCTTTGCATGAGATACAATGCAGTAGAATTATTTTTTATGGATAAATTTAATGGCGAATAAATAACCAGAAAAAATAAGAGGTGTCAGGCAGGTAGATTGCAATTTGATGGAACGTTCACTTCGGAAATGCGAATTGCGATATAAAAAACAAGTTAAAACTAAATATAGTATGTAATTCCCTGCCTCTTGAGAAACGAGTTTACGTTTTCTTTAGAATTCATGCAATAATAATGTCTAATTCAGCTGATGTAATCCGTTGTTAAGATAAACACTAATTTTTTTTTTATTTAAAAACTCTCACCGGTAAAGTTTGAAACAAAACTGGAACCAAAGAGGCTTACTTTAGTTTCTCTATGTATGTGCAACAGCGCCAAAATTATTAAAATATTCTTGGCAACACAGATAGGCTGTAGAATTCTGTATTAATTTGCATGGCGTAACCATGGTCTGGGGGGAAATCTTGACATTTGGAATTAGCATTGGAGAACGAGTTTATATCGACATTATCCATCATATTTTAATTCATTTGCGTTCTATATTCGATAAGCTGTTAAATTAAATTTGATCCTTTTGTAAAGTGTCTGAAGAGCCGCCTTAGTAATCTACGTAATGCATACGTATACGTCAGCACTGCCAAATCTATTAGCTTTTAAGTCTTGCTTCCTCTAAAAATCTCTTAGCTTTTTATCTCATCTTCAAACTTCAATTTGAACTTATGCATTTGCAATTCAAGTGCTTGATCACATTTAAAGTTTTTTTTGGTAAACATTTTGAGTTATTTGAGAAAACTAATAAAAAAAAAAGAATAAAAATGTAAAAAATAAAATACAATAAAACATATTTTTAAAAAAATAAGTAGCCTATGTCACTCTCATGAAAATAATGTACATTATAAAATTTGTTTCACGTCAATCGGATCAGTAGTTTTCAAAATTACCTAGGGACAACATTTTTTAAGGTTTCGTCTTTATATATGATTATCAGTTGGAACGCTCCATTTTCCATATGTTTCGCTGCTCTTAAATGTCTAAAGATCTTGGGTTTTGAATTAAGGCGAAACGTCAAACGATCTGAAGTTGACTGTCTAAAGTTGATCCGTTCTTCCGTCGTTTTTAACTGACAGGTTAATAGAATAGACACATTCTTATGGGAGGCAGCCGATAACCTACAAGGATGCATAAACTTCGACGGATAAAGTAGATCTTCTGTCAACTTTTTCCATGCGTCGATCCGTTGACAGTAGGTATACACATTCATACATTTAAGTTCACACATTGACACAAGTTGAAGTTCACGCATAAAAAAATTGAGAGTACGAATTTCTATTCGTGAAAGGAGAGAGAGACCTTAGAGAAACTGTCATCGTCCTTGACAATCACTTGATTGCTGATATGACGGATTCTATGGAGCTGTTCTATCTGGTAATACGTACGTCATCTTAAATGTCAACGTTGAACGGAACGACGGAGAGTTGTGCTATTAATTTAGTAACTCTTTGGCTATTAGTGTTTAGTTCCTTGACTTGCTACCTTTTGTTTGAATCTACTAGCTGATAAAATATGCTATGGGTCTAGTGGCAGCACTGGTATACATATGACCAACTTTTTATTACATACCATTTGCCACAGTCTGATCGACAAAACAAATTTCTATTCAATTTCTTTTCAATTTCTATTCAATTACAAAATGAAAACCACCTTTATCTGTTTCAGGTATGGTCGCAGAACAATGTTAGCTGTGGGGGGCTTCCTTAGCGGCATCATGGGAATAATAAGATCCTTCTCATTGAACTACTACATGTTTTTGTCGTTTGAATTTCTGGACAACGTTTGTGGTGGCACTCTCTATGCAACAGTATTCATTTTGGGTCTCGAATTGGTCGGTCCGAGAGTACGCGTGGTAGCCTGCTCAGTTATTACAATATTCTACGCCATCGGAGAAGTTCTTCTCGCTTTAGTGGCCAAATATTTCCCTAATTGGCGTTTGATCCTTCGAATCTTTTACATACCTGCGCTGGGACAAATTATTTTCTTATGGATTCTACCAGAAAGCGTTCGGTGGCTACTATCCCAAGGTGAAGAGGAGAGGGCGACTAAAGTTCTAAAGAAGGCAGCAAAGGTTAATAAACGTAAGCTCTCCGATATAAGCATTGATAAACTGCTCCTGGCGAATCGATACAAGTTAGCCAATGCTGATGAGGGTAGTTTTCCAATCAAAGAAGCATTTAAGGCATTTTTCTGGCGGATATGCAACTGTTCGTTGTGTTGGTTCACACACGTTCTGGTCTACTATGGCCTGAGCTTGAACTCGGTATCCCTCGGAGGGAATAAGTACGATAATTTCATTTACATATCTCTAGTTGAAATCCCTGGATTCTTGATACCGATCTTTACGATGAATCGAATGGGGAGACGGTACTCGTTGTTTGGGTATTTGCTGATATGCGGGGTTTGTATAGCAGCCACAGTATTCGTTCGATCTGGTAAGTAGAAACGAGAAGTCAATAGTGCATCCTTCAATGTGTCCTTTTATAGATTTGTATTGGCTGCAGCTGACTCTGTTTCTCATGGGGAAGCTGGCTATCACTGCATCATTCCAGGTCCTTTACTTTTACACATCGGAAATTTTCCCAACGAATGTGCGAAATAGTTTGCTCTCATTCTGTTCAATGTTTGGACGTTTTGGATCGATGGTGGCGCCTCAGACGCCACTCATGGTATGAACTAAAATCAGACTGTCCATAACAACAAACTAACTAATTTCCTTTCTCCCCTAACAGGCAAAGTATTTCGAATCAGCACCAGCTATTCTGTTCTCCTCCTGTGCACTTATATCGGGCTTTATGGCTCTTCTGTTCCCGGAAACAACCGATGTCGTACTACCCACAACCATGCATGAGGCTGAAGAAATCGGACAGCGGAAAAAGAACATAGAAACAGCAAACTTTTAACATAATTGGAACCAAACAGTCATTTTTTTTTCATATCATTTCATATAATTCACTCATCTCGTTTCGTAACATTTTGGAAGATCGATTAAGTTTAGGCAGTATCCTTAAATGTAAACATAATTTAAAAAAAAAGTTTTTTTTTTTTATATTACAGTGGTAATAAAAATACGTCCCTAAAAAAGTACAAAAACAACACGCTCATTCTATTTCGCCGGTACTATGCTAACGGTTTTGCTATTTGGCAGGAGAACCTCGCCCTCTTTAGCGTCTGGATCGATTTCGTTATTTGTGTCTAAATGGAGGTCTTTATGACCGTTTTCTAGTAACACCACATTGAGAGGCTGCATTTCTATGGGAGCAAGCTTCGTCTCAACTATAGGCGGTATGAGGCGCTCTCTGCAAAGACAATTAAATCATAAGAAGCACTCAAATGACATGAGATAAACTTACTTGAATAAGAGTAACCAAATCATGGATACCAACATCATCACTGTTGTCATTCCAAAGGTCCAATATGTCCCGAATCTGGTATAAATTGAGCCAACAAATACTGGTCCCAGAACTCGCGACAAACATCCAGAGCCGGTCATCATTCCCATCCACACACCTTGAGGTCTTGGCCCGAGGATTTTGGAGAAAATCGTTTGGATTAGTGTTACTGCGATCGGATATCCGATTGAGGTGAATCCATAACCAATGAGAAATTGCGTCAGTGTTAGAGCAGGTGTAACGGGACACCATTCCTGAATTTTTGGACATCCTAAATAGATCTCGCTTTCGGGATCATCATACAAAGGATTGTTTGTCCCGTTTGGACCCAATGGAATGGTTACGTTGAAAACTTCTGCCACTTTTGGAGGGCCATCGCCCCAGGGGATGTAGAGGACTCGGCCAAGGACCATCAATGAAAATCCACCCCAAATAAGAACGTATTCTTCTCGAAATTTGTTACACAGGGGTTTTATGCATACAAACGTGACGCAAGCAATTACGGCTCCCACGGACATGAGCAGGCCCATGTAGTAGAGAGCTTGTCCCTTGGTCCAGGCGAATTGATCCATTGTTAGAGATGTACCCAAGCTAAAGAGAGAGGTTTTGGTTGATTTTTTGTCTGTTTCAAATATGATTTGTGTCCACTTACGTCTCGAGTAGGACAAAGTTGAAGACCAGAACGAAAAAGGCTACAATCAGTGTCCAAGAGGACACGTAATCCGGTTTCATGGCTTTCCAGGTTTCTTTCTCCGAACTCTTTCCCTGCATTATCATTATTTCACGTGCTGCTATTTTTCGTTCCTATAAGGAGAAACATTAGCCAGGCTGAGTAAGGATCCAAAGAAACAATACAACTTACTTGGAAGAAATGCGGCGTAAACATGACAATATTGGCGATGCCCATCAACACATTGATCCACCCGGCTGCTGTGTACATATTCAGAATGATTCCACCCCAAAACAGTCTGTATCCATCACTTCCCAGTGGCGTAACTGCCGCCTGTAATGCTGGCCCGACGATAAAGCCCAGGACCTGGGCCAGCGAGATCATCGATACCGCCCCAGTGCGTTCACTAAGTCTCGTCGCAGCTGATAAGTACGAACGACATACCGCGATGTTGGCTATAAAGGGAACAAGGCTAGGTATATTCTCTTTTTTCTCATGAGAAGGCGAACTAACCTGAACTAACTCCAATAAGGAATCTAGATCCCAACATCCAGTACTTAACATTACTAGGTATTAACTCTAGAGATGAGTACATTGCGCTGGCTATGGAGAACAATGTCAAAGAGCAAAGAAGTGGAACTCTCATTGATCCTGACTTGTTTTGCCAGTAGCCAAAAAGTGGACTGAATATCATTTGACCCAGGGGATTTGCAGCCACCACAAGACCCATGAATTCTTTTCCCGCCGTTGGATCTAGCTAAGGACAACAAAATGATTTAAGTATTTTTTTTGTTTGTGGGATAGATTCGATTGACTTACCTTATCTAGGAAAGGCCATACGCCTGTGAGGATTATACTGAAGGCGAGAGACATAAGAAACATGGTAAAGTAGATTATCCGAACGGACAGCCATCGGCTGTGATATTCTTCCAAGGTTTCCAGTCCATCGTCAACATCTGCAGGTAGCTTAGATGGCTTGAAGCGTTCACGTATTTTACGGTAGCACTCCATTATGCTCTGTGTTTGGGAGTATTGAACTTAAAATCTAAGGTGCGTTTGAACTTATCGTTGGATGTGTGTGTGTATGTGAGTTTGTATTGATTTTTGGATCACTAATATCAGTCTGAGAATTTCCCGTTTATTGCACAAAAGATGGGACCTATCACGTCATTCTGTTGAAAGGAGAAAAAAGAGTTATTTTATTTTTCATTAAGTTTTGAACAACGTTGCAGAGATTCATAAAAAAATGAAATTAATATGAGCCATGCACAATGACATTCATTAACCCACTCTATATAGGACGGGCCATCTGGTGGTTTCTTTGTAAATCATAGGTTATTTTGACACTGACAGCTGTGTCCCGATCGAAATCTTGACAGAAAGTCAGTTTCATACCTCCGCGGAACGAAATGAGTCACTTAACGTATAAACAACGTTGGAAAATATTGAAAACTTATTTCCAAAAGGAGTGCTAGGTATGTACCACAAACAGTGCATTTTTGAAAAGAAGTTTTGGCCGATCACTCTCTTTTAGAAAGATGGCGCTACTCAAAACTGTTTTAAGCTTTGTGTCATTAACCTCAATGATTATACTTTGAGTGATGTATTTGATGCTTTTGAATAATTTGTAAGCAACCTTGGAATCTTTTGTTTCATGAAACTACGACCTTGTGTACCTACTCACTGATTCAAATGTGTATCTTCCGGAGGAGATTCGCTGAAGCACTAGCTTATGCATAAGTAAACAGTGTATACTTAAGTTACTGCTCAATTATGATGCGGTCTCGAATTGTAGTAAGCTGATATGGACACAACACGCCCACTATTGCAACCACACATAAAGTATAGATTATCATCAGCTTCCGATAAATTTATATCAATTGGCGTCACTAATTATTCAAAGCGAATGTCACATGCTAAACTGTTTTCTATTATTACTCAACGTTAGCCGCAGCCTGTCGCACATATTATGATTACAAAATATGTACATATGTACATACACAATAATATCTAACGACTACTTTGCATCCAATAACAGAGCACCACACAATCCAACCCTAATAACCACTTGTAATAGCAGAAAAAAAAAACATCGCCACTTGTAGATACATGTTACCAAACCGATTTATATTCAAATGTCACACAATGAATAGTTTTTGTACCTTTTCGAGCAGGTTATTGAATTTTAATTGTGTTAATCTCCAAAAACGATTTATCATTTGATAGCAAATCACTCAATCTAGATTGAACGCAATCACCGTAAATATTTAAGCCTAAGCAATATAGCGGTGTGTCACAATGTCGCGTGTGTTTAATACTGAACTGATACAAATTGCTCTCATTCATTATAAACGAATGAAACAAAACCCTGAGAGATATAATTATAAACTACGAGTATAGATGATGATAACACAAGTCGAGAAGAGGAGAATTTTCCAGATTAGCACAGGAGAATGGGTTCTTTCTTTACATTTTCCAGGAAAAAAGATTTCCTTGTCACTGGCGACAGCGGAAATACTTCCATCTCAGTTGTCTCCAATGCACTGATACCACCCGATATCGTAAACGTATCTACAAGTTGTGGCAGTGGCCGCAGCAAGTTGTGACAAGAGCGGGAAAAAATGAAGTCATTCATTGGCATGTGGCATACGCATGCGAAGAACATTGTTAGCTGTGCATGCAGCTGTTCTATTGGGGGTGCATAAGCCGAAGTCTGGCAAAGGGATTACACAATAATGTGGGTGGTAATGGTAGATGCACTTATGTATATACATACACACGGTAGAGATGGTAAGAGATGCATTTGAGGAAAACAAAAGGAAGACAAAAATCGATTGGTCCCTGACCCGGTATAATCACTGCTAAGGGTTCATTCTATAGAAATTCCTGACATTCAAATGACACTGAATGGGGACAAAATATCTATTGTGTGGTGAGGGATGTAACCTTTATAGCTATCATTCAAATGTATCATTGGAACAAATCAGTGGAACAGTGGTTTCATTTTCTTGACAACTCAGTTAGGTTAGCAATCATTTAAAAATTGCTATCAATGGAAGGCTCTGTCAGTGAGATGGGTTTTGAGGTTAGATTTGATCATTGAAAGCAAAACTGACAGATGAGAACAGATTGAGAAATGAACACATCAATGAAACGATAGTGTTCCAATTTTTAGAAACGAAAATCAGCTGTTCATTGAAACCGATTTCTATCAGTGAAATACTAAAATTGGATTTAAAGTAATTAGCTTCATTTTGATACCAATTAAAGCCAATGACAGCTGTAGCTGGCGCTTAGAATCCCACCTTTGATCTGCAGTATCTACTACATTATTCATTTCTTTATTTATACTCTCTTCTAAGGGTTTCAGTTTGATAAATAGTTTGTAAGTACGTTCATACATATGAATATATTCAAATGTTTAAGACCACTAGCCTCGTCGATTGAACCCTGCCCGACCGTCCATTCGTTAGCTAATAGTTTTTGAGTTTATGTTGTCTGATAAATAGGGATTTACAAATATTTCTCAAAAAATTTAGTACATTAAAATGCAAGTGATTATCAGGACTCAGTGTACGCGCTAATGTGACTAATATACTTATATACTTTTATATATATATATAATATACTTTTAAAATGCACATTCATTAGACATCAAATTTTCCCACGGTATTTTTTCAATAAGAATTAAAATTACATTAGTTCGATGAGTAATACGAGTATGTATTATGAAGTCGTGCCCATCTTTCACTTTTTCACAGAAGTATTGACGTCTTTGGAATTATTGTGCTACGAAAGAGGTGTACACCTTTCTACAAAAAGGTACTCAGAAAGCGTTGTCAGAACTATAGGATTTGAAACCTAAAAATGCAGTTACAGCGCACTTGGTACTTTTATCTGTCATTCAATGCTGTAACATACCACTTAAAAAGAACATATGTATGCACATATTCTGTGACACTTCGTGACTACATGAGCTGTCTGTCAAAAGCATAATTACAAACTAGAAAATTGCTTTTGCTTTGCTCATTATTCCTCATGTATGTACGATGTAACTTCCATAGAACTTTACACAAGTTATATTTATATTTCCAAATACCGCAATCAGGAAATTAGTTAGACTAAACTAATTGCAACAATTTCTTAGTAAAATGTCTCTTATCATTTAATACCAGCAAATGATTTGATAAGATAAGTAGCATGCAGCAATTAACTTCCTTAAATCTAAATCATTTCAAGTACCACACCAATAGCTGCGGCAACAAATTCACATCACCTTAGTAATTAAAAGGTAATCAATACAAAAAGGCTTGTAGGAAGAGATCACGCAGAAGTATACAAAGCCTTATAATCACATTTCTCTTGTCTGGTGTCTGTTGAAATACTTGTAGTGTGGTAAATTACTTAATCACTTGTCTGAGCCTGACAGACAGTGTGTCATGAAAGAAGGTCTAATTGTTACAAAGATTTTTACTCTATTTTTAGGTTGATGGATTTATCTTTGTGTGATCTGGGAATGAGTGTTCATGAGTCTTGTTTACAAATTTGGTAGAACATTCTTTATACAAATAAAATTTATCAGAATGCCCAAATGTCTCATCAATATCGAAATGAATTTGCCTCCACTCAATCAATATCGCAAGTCAATACTAAATTAATTGCAGCAAATTAATAAATCTGAATCAGATACCCATTAATATATCTGCTAAATATTGATTAGAAAACTAACATATCAGAAAATATCCCGCTCCACTGTATTCATGGGGTACGGGTATCAACAACGACGTACAGTGTGTAGTAACAGCTTAACACAAGCACGTGCACCATCAATTGATTTGCTTGTTCCTCTTCTTCATATAGTTTACAAAACAATTTATTCTCATTCGATGTCAACATCTCCGAAAGATACACAGCCAACACAAATTAAATCAACAATTTATGCAATCAAAATAACAATATGGGGATCAAAGTGTCCCCGACAGTCTGTGAGCAACTTGTCAGCTTAATTGATTCCATTTGACTTTTGGGACCAGTGAACTCTAACACCCACCCGGTGAAATATAAATTCGAGAGGTAGATGATTTGATATATCCTTAGATAAGTACCTGTCTCAAAATTGTTTAAGAAAAAATATACAAGCAAATATTTACGTTTAGACTAAGACTGTCACTAATTTGTGCCATGCGGCATTAGACAACGGCTTACGTCAGAGCTACGAATTGACTAATTACCTTTATGCTTTGCGCTTTAGTTCTCATACATTTTTTATCAGTAAGAGGATGGACTTTATCTGAATATGTTAAGCTTGGAAGAAATGTAAATGACTGGGTTTTGGATAAACGTGTCCCGTGGGTTGTAAACAGCTGATAGTCAAACTAAAATGATAAGGGTGATTTTGAACTGAGGTATGCTTCGATATTTATTCTTTTTATTTCAGTCAAGGTCACCTCGAAATGAGCTGATAAAGAAAGGGGCAGTATACAAATCTACAATCTTCCACAGGTGGATGGGTGATAAGATTCCTATTGTTTCTAAAAATAACTCCATAAAGGAGTCCACACTTTGGCATGAATTTCACTGAATATATTTTGCATTTCATTTCTCACTCAAATGTCAAAATTCATTAAAGATTGAGGCAATTACAATTTGCTACTTTGACAGTGCATTTTTATGGTTATCGCTGTCACCGATAAAGACGTAAGTTTAAGATGTGTTGGTACAGTTTTTAATTGACAGAAACACTAAATACCGGTGAGTGAGCTTGTTACTAACGTATGATATGCCATATTATGCGATTGGATACAGTAGATAGCCAAGAAAGCAGAATTAATATATAAATCACGAAAAACTTGTTGCGGATAAAATTTACAGTTTTATTTACTATTTGGTTTACAATACGAGCTTAGTTACGAATCTTAAAAAAAAGCTGTTAATTTAAGTAAGGTCGGGTTTTATTTCTCATACCGTCGTCGGTCGCGCCTCATAAGCAATACCGCTTGCGCTGCGCACACTTGTGCGGCTTGTGCTTCTTGGCGTTAAAATCACAAATTTTAGCGAAATTCTTTTATGTGAATCGCTCGAAACGCTCACTGTTTTCCCTCACGCGGGAGAGACCTCCTCTGTACTAATCCATAACACTGATGAGATTTCTCTGACCACACACTAAAGTTGTCCACTGCTCTGCTCTCTCTCTCTTTTTAACACTTTCGTAGTTCTTCGATGGTTTCCAGGCCTATTTTTCTATTTTCTGGCCTTCTCCTATGTACGTCGGTATTTCTATTTTTATCAACAACAAAGTATTTTTTGTTTTTTTGTTTTCATTCTTGATCTGGTTTTCTAACCTCTTGTTGATCTCTCTTCACCTCGCTTCAACTTTTACAACTTTTACAACGCACTCTATTCATACTCGTACATTCAAACGCGGTCACTCACTTACTCATCTACACAAAACAAAAACTAAATAAAAACAGAAAAACAAACTCAGATAAACGATCCCCGTCAACAAAAACACCAACAAAGGAAAACAATACAAAGGCAAGAGTAAAAAAAAAAACAAGTAAATCCGCCACCAAATATAGATATTCACCATTCTCACCTCCTTAAGATACTTCTGCCCATTTCACAAAAGTATAGCAAAGTCAAACTTAAGAACTGATAACAATCGAATTGTTACCCGCAAATTCGTTTATCGATCGTTTCGCAATTTTCCGTGATAGTTTTTGTTGTATTACAATACGATCTAGAACTGCTGCCACGCTCTGCGTTGCGTTTCACTAGATTGCACGCGAATAACTGTGTTGAAGCTGTTTTCCGTAGATAGATCGTGTCGACGACGAGTGGATTGAGAGTCTTGTCATGCGCGACAAAATAGCCAACAAGTATGCTCTCAGCGGGGAATTAAAAGCAACAACAAAAGCAACGACGACGTCATAAAAATCGCAGAAACCGGCACAAAGAGAGTTCGTCAGAGACAGATACTTTTAGTTATTCAATACAAGTTTTCATTGCTGTACAGTGCAGAGCACATACAACAGTAGCAAGTGCTCAAGAGAAACTGAGAATTATTACTAGATGTTAAGAAAATGCAAGCAGCCTATTAGATCTAGCCAGCAAGAGAGTGGACAAAGAAATCAAACCAAACGTAACTACTTATCTGAGTGTTCTATGGGGGAGTATATTTTGTATTCGATTCCTGTTTTGTCTGTCTCTTCTAGTTGGATAACAGCCATTCCAACGCCATATCCGGGAATATCCAGACCGATACCAAAAGACATTTTTGAGGATATCCAGTTATTTAATACACAAACCAGTATTTCAAAAACGGAATCCCCGGTTCGAACTCGAATCTAACAGTTTAGCAAATACACAAGCCGCAGGAAATCGAATTTTCGAAATCTCAAAAAGCAAAGTAAACTTGTCGCAAACCAGCGTCTCATAAACAAAAATTTGCGGCTATGACTGTCAAAATTTCTTGTGGATTGGCATCAGCTTCACTCAAATGGCAGAATATCATTGAACAAATTGAGCGCTCCCTTAGTTCAGTTTTAACCATGTTGAAAAAAAGTAAATTTGAAAATTATTACCTTCCTGATTGAAGCTTACATCAGCTCGATAATCTTTTGTCACTTTCATAACGCGATACCAGTATTAGTCTACTCTTTATATTATATATATGTATTTGTTTATTGAAATCCTATGTAACTATCACGGTCTTTATTTTTAAATTAAGTTTAACTTGTTAGTAGGAAAACATATTTCATGTTAAAACCATTACTAGACCCATTTTCATTTAATTTCCTCACTAGCATACCTGACATAATCAAAGAGATTGTTAGGCGCCATCTAGATTTAAAGTAGTTGCGACATAACGTCGTTTAGAGTTAATTAAGTTCGTGCTGTCCTGCAGATTATTTGAATAAAATATTAATTCTACAAACCAAATATAAATTTATAGTCTTTCAATGGAAAGGTAATAAATATTATCTCGTTGAATAATAATTTTTAAAAAGAAAAACATTCCACCATGGACACAACCCAGAGCTGTCATGTTAGTTCTTTATTTCGCATGCAGTTGCTCTGGCGCCTAAACTGTCATTTACCGTTTGACACTTGCTCAGTTTACAAACAAAAACTCGCGAATTTTTTCGGTTTTAATCAGTAGGCGCCGGTTAAGTCGATTATTGCGTAAAAAAAGTTAATTTCTTGTATTTTCCATACAAATAAAGTGTTTCCTTTAGTTTTCGTGAGTGTTTCGTGAATTTTCGTTTCGTAAATCGCGCATTTAAAATGGAAAACAAGCTGCCAACCACGAATGCCGGTGGGAACGACATCGAGTATGTCACGCTGATAAGCGACGATTCTGATAATGGGGCGGACGATGAAGGCTCAAAACGTCGTGGCCTCAAAGCTAAAGACGAAGAGGATTCTAATGACATATCCAATGCCGACGAGCGACGTACTAGCCGTCGGAGGAAACCGAAGGTAAGTGACTGCCTGTTCTTCGTTTTGATTCAGTTTTTTTTAAAACAAAAAATTCATTTTTAGGTTGAATATTATGTTAACAAAAGTGCCACGGACAGTGCTGACAATAAATCCTCAACAGAACGTCGCTCGGAAGGTCTGCATAAGCCTAAAAAGTCAGACTACGCTAGGAGTCCTAACCCAAAAGATATAACGGATGTCCGCGAAGCGACTGCAGCAGCAGCTGAAGCATATAAGGAGATCCTCACCGGTTTGGAGGGAGCCGCCTTTCAATCACGAATTCCATTTGATAAAATGACATCAGCCGAGGCCGCATGCTTCACTGACATCACAAAGACTGGTCTCGTCGCACAGCGAGTGTTTCTTAATATTCGCAACAGGCTCCTTCAAATGTGGATTGACAATCCAAAGCAGCAGTTGATCGTCGAAAACGCCATCAACGACATGGAACCGCCATTTGACAGTGACCCAAATTTGGTTAGACGCATTCATGCATTCCTCGAACGTCATGGTTTCATAAATTTTGGGATTTTCAAGCGACTACAACCAATTCCTAGTAAGAAGGTCGCCAAAGTGATTGTCATTGGCGCGGGAATTTCTGGCCTAGCTGCCGCCCAGCAACTGCAGCAGTTCGGCATGGATGTGATTGTGTTGGAGGCACGTGATAGAGTTGGTGGACGGATTGCCACCTTCAGAAAGAATAACTACATAGCCGATCTGGGGGCGATGGTTGTGACTGGGATATGGGGAAACCCAATGACAATTTTGAGCAAACAGACGGGTATGGAAATGGTGCCGATTAGACAGGCTTGTCCATTGTATGGAGCTGGCGGGAAGCCGGTGCCTAAGCATAAGGATGATATGGTGAGTAGACAAATAACTTACTTTTCAAATTGTCCAAAAATTGTCATTTTGTGTTGTGAAGTAGAATTACTTTGGATTTTGTTTTTCTAATAAGAAAACTTGTCATGTTCAGTGTTGGAGTCTAATAAGAAACTTGTTAAAATGATACCTATCCACGGTGTTTGAGAATTTATTCGATTATTAGGTTCGAACTGATTAATCTCTTCCTTGAGTCCGAAGATGTCTGCAGTTTGGCTTCCATTACTAGCAATAGTGCTCTACTGCCGATTATAAGCCAATCTTATGTAAAATTATGGATCGCTACTGTCTTGTAATTCAAGTAATAGACAGTTATTCCGAGGTTTTCAAATGCCAACTGTAATATTTGAACTTTCACCAACAATGTATAGCATACCTTTAGGAGGTATTTTATTCTTTCTTTCTTTCTGTCAAACTGTTGCTGCGATAAGTTCAAAGTGCGTTGTGAAGTTTAGAAAAATTATTTAAAATATAATAAAGTCGCGGTAAAGTTATAAAAATATGCTTAGATTGTTCATTGAGTGTTATTGAACATTTTTCTGTGCGCAAATATATGAAAATCTTTCGAAAAATAACGAAAAAGTCTGCATAAAGTTTGCAAAATATATCTTTCTCCAAGATGGCCGCGGGATGTGCATTTTACCGGTGAGTTGCTTTCAATCGTACAAGTGGGAAAAGCTTAGGTTAAGTTAGGTTAGATCGAAGGGGTTGCTGAAGCTTGATAGTTGTTGGCTTTACACTAAATTTGAAGTTCACTGATGCAACAGATACCGGGCAGCCAAAGTTTACCAAAAAGTTTGCACGGTATCTATTCTTGTACTGTCCTGAACTTGGTATAAACTAATGCTAATTGGTTTCGCAGACAGATGGCCTAATTGTTCCTAGATTTTCAAGTAACTGTACTATAAGTGAATTTATTCTTTCTTTTTGTCAAACGGTTGCAGTGTTAAGTTTAAAGTGCGTAGTGAAATTTAGAAAAATTGTTTTAAATGCTAAAAAGTCGCGGTTAAGTCATAAAAATATGCGTAAATTGTTCATTAAGTGTTATTGAACATTTTTCTATGCGCAAATATATGAAAATCTTTCGAAAAATAACGAAAAAGTCTGCATAAAGTTTGCAAGATTTTACTTTTTCCAAGATGGCGGCGGGATGTGCCTTTTACCGGTGAGTTGCTTTCAATTGTACAAGTGGGAAAAGCTTAGGTAAAGTTAGGTTAGATCGAAGGGGTTGTTGAGGCTTGATAGTTGTTGGCTGTACACTACGTTCTATTCTTGTACTGTCCTGAACTTAGTATGAACTAATGCTAATTGGTTTCGCAGACAGATGGCCTAGATATTTGTTCCTAGATTTTCAAGTAACTGTACTATAAGTGAATTTATTCTTTCTCTCTTTTAATGGTTGCAGTGATAAGTTCAAAGTGCGTAGTAAAATTTAGAAAAATTGTTTTAAATATTAAAAAGTCGCGGTTAAGTCATAAAAATATGCGTAAATTGTTCATTAAGTGTTGCTGAACATTTTTCTGTGCGCAAATATATGAAAATCTTTCGAAAAATAACGAAAAAGTCTGCATAAGGTTTGCAAGATTTTACTTCTTCCAAGATGGCGGCGGGATGTACGGATCTTGAGCGTTCCCCCGGTGAGTTTATTTCAATCGCACAAACGAAAAAAAGCTTAAGTTAGGTTAGGTTGAATATGAGGCTTGATAGTTGTTGCTTTAACATGGATTTTGCACGATAACTTAACTGGAGTAATATGTAGATTCAACAAAACGAAACCATATCTCATTGTAAGGTCACAATATGCCGTTTTCTGCTATTTTTTTTCGATTTGAAAGTTCACTTATATTGCACATAAGCTCTTTGAGGATCATCATAAGTTATTGTGTCAAGTTTAGGCTTACGCTATATGTACTCTTAAGCGATTCCGAGAAGCCTTTCGACAAGTTGAGCCAAAAGCTGTGTAGCTAATTAGCCTTTTGACAAAAATAATAAAGATTTGTTTCCTCTCTTCGCTCCCAGCGACTGACATTGGAGGATATACGGCATTTAAACGAAGGTCACTTTCGTTCGAAGGTTGTAACGATGGCGTTGCGACGAGTAGTTGTAGTTGAAGATCCATCTGGCATAAATGGAGTCGTTTCTAAAGTTATTAGTCTTTGGTACAGGCCTCTGTTTATCACCCGGCAATGGACTCAATTGATGTTAATCCGTTTGAGTCTTGTTAGCCTTTAGTCCAAGATCTCTTTCGACAGCGTTGCGTCGATAAGTTTGGTTCCTCAATGTCTGTTATTTGAACTGATTGGCAATAGTTACACGTTCCTCACCGTTCCAATTGCTCTCCACCGTATAAAGCGCAAAGATCTTTGTAAATTTCTCGAGTTGAACTGCTTTTTTGGAATGACGAAACAAAATTATAAGACTATTCCCCCTTTCACATGTGAAACAAGGCGTCTAATTCAGTTCTCGTAAAAATCAGTCCACTGACCTTCAATTATAATGATTTTCGCAACTTCGCCAAATTCCCATGACATTCAAGATTTATTTCTCTATCCAAACTCCAAATTACCGAAATACCAATCGCCCACACAAATGTAATTACAATGTTTCCGCCCTCCCAAATCAAATATTTATTTTTGTTTATTTACAAAATGGCTCTGGCCTAATAAAACGTCACGCTTCCACTTCTCTACATGGACCGCTCCTCTTTTTTTTCCGCTTCCCCAACCACACGATGTCGAACCGCGAAATTGTACGACCCTTTTACATCTTAACAGCCAAAAAGTCGTCAGTAATTAATAATGAGTTTATTGATTGTTACGGGTATGCCGCGCCAAACGGACGCGGCTATCTAATTAAATGCCAGACAAGAAAGAAAGAACTCTTCTTGGAGCTGGGGGCCTTCTTAGGTCTCTCTGGTTTGGTTTGATGATGAAAGCCAAGCCAATTAATTACAACTCATGAGTAGTTTACCTACAAACGATCTTAAGCTTTACTCGCTCCACTGGATACGTAGCAGCACGCACATTCTACATCTCAATTGACCGGTTCGACAGTCATAAGACTGACAACCGAGATATGGAATTCAGTTTTATTGGATTATGACAGTGCGCCTCTCAATTGGAATCAGAGAATGGCGGAGAAGATCAATTAGAGAGAGCATAAAGGTATGGAGAGTAAAGTAACCCTTTTTCTTTATTTTCTGAATTATTTTTTTATGGTTTTGTCTGTCTGTCTGTAAAAAAGAAGTGCCACCTTGTTATGATGCGATTTACATACAAACCCTTCGTCAGATGCACGCTTGGTTGAGGAGAGATGCCTACCTGCATGAGGAGACGAACGATGAATTGCTTTATGAGCCAATAGGACTGTCGTTTATTGGAGTGTCTTTTTATTTTTAAGAATTGAAATGAAGACTTTTTGATTGTTTATGAGTTGAGTACTCATTGGATCGGTGATCATAAGAATGTTACGATCTGTGGGTAGGAATTTTTCCGGTGCTAAACTGGTGGGAAGTTGGTTTCCCCTATTTTCCCTTAATTGTCTGAAGGAACGTCTTAATTAGAGGTTTCAAAGGAGGCTAAATGTTGGTCGCTTTATGATTAGTTTTCTCAGCTGGTTCTGTAGGATACGTTTTCCTATTCGAACTTTGAAAAAACTAAAAGAGAACTAGTCGATGAAACTTAAGTGGCAACAGTCAAGAAGCTTTAACTGCTTGCAAATAATAGTCTTTCCTTTGCGTCAGAGAACACAAAACTGTAATATGCCACCCTAAGTGCATCTCGTTCCAGTGAAGTCTTTCAAACATCATTCGAAACCAGTTTTTTAACCCAACCGCTTACGTCCAATTGAACAATTTTGAAAGAAGCATAATTTATATATAACAAAACTTTTTAAACATCTGCACACGCCCTTCCAATTTGATAAATGTATACAATTTCAACCAATGATCTGCCGTAGATACTATAATTTGTGCGTCTACAAATTTTGAACATGCAATCAATTTGCCTTGTACTGTTGTTTTCCAACAAACCCCTTTACGGTTCATTCACCAAGGACAGGGATACAATTTTTTGCTTCCTCATTCTGCGGTCCACTATTCTTTGCTCTAGTTTTGAAATTCATCAAAAATATAAACTAACCCTTAAAAAGAGGGTTGAAAAATGGAAGAAACCTGTATAATTTTTCCACTACCAACAAACAGGATCATATTGTGGATTAATTTATTATCCTTTTGAAAGAAATCCCGTTCCGCGTAGTAGCTGCAGATCAGCTACGGTTCGTCTTTCATTGTTTTGATTACGCGGAAACCCTCTTCAACATATGTTGCATTCCCGAATGACTTGCAGAGAGAGAGAGCAAAAAAAAAAGGATGAAAATCGAACGTAAAGTGGCCGACAGGCATGTGTAGAATGCCGCTTAATTGGGCGAAATTTAATTTGAAACCTGAGGGTTTTCACTGACGCACCCTTTGAATTTTTTTTTTTCAATCCGAAACCTCCCTTATCTTTTATTATGATCCTGCGTCTGCTGCGTAACATGAAGCCAACATTTTGAGGTTTATCTGAAGAGGTGTAGGCTTTCAAATGCATTTTTTTTTTTACTAATTCAAGGACGTACCCTTGCTTTGTTATGCAAAGAGGGTTGCCATTTTTCTTGATCCCTTTTTCTGTGATCTTTATTTGACTTGTCTATCAAATTTGTTTTTTTCTAGGTTGAACGTGAATTTAACCGCCTTTTGGAATCAGCCAGCTACTTATCCCATCAGCTGGACTTTAATTATGCCGGGAATAATCCCGTGTCTCTTGGCCAGGCTCTGGAATGGATTATAAAGTTGCAAGAGAAGCATGTTAAGGAAAAACAAGTCCAGCATTTGACAAATGTAACAAATGTCCAGAAGAGCATAATCGAGAATCAGAATAAAGTCGCTGAGTTGGCTGAAAAGATTCAAGGATTCAAAGCAACATGCAAAACGTTGACTAAGAATCGTCCTCTTAAGAATAATGACAACGATCAGGCTTGGATTGAGCATGAGTTCAAGATCAGAAGCACTCAGTATGAGTGGAATAAGGCTTTCAGAGAATTGGAAGCACTCAATAAGGAAGAAGAAAACTTGCAAGTCAAATTGAAAGAGATCGAAATGAATCCACCCAGGTGAGTTGGAAGTCGAAATGCATATAAAAAAACTTCTTCTATTTTCTTTCCAGCGATGTGTATCTCTCATCAAAGGATCGCCAGATCCTGGACTGGCATTTTGCTAATCTGGAATTCGCAAACGCAACACCACTCAACAATTTATCTCTCAAGCATTGGGATCAAGACGACGATTTTG
This sequence comes from Chalcosyrphus nemorum, assembly GCA_949716465.1. Classification (NCBI taxonomy): domain Eukaryota; kingdom Metazoa; phylum Arthropoda; class Insecta; order Diptera; family Syrphidae; genus Chalcosyrphus; species Chalcosyrphus nemorum. The sequence goes on along the minus strand of OX454334.1, from coordinate 59,463,998 downwards.
AATTCATCGGAAACCATACTACAGGTGAGTTGATTGCGTCATAAAAAAAAAAAAAAATACATGTATCCAGTAGCTTGAGCGCTTCCTGAATTTGGTGAAGCATCTCGCGTGTGCCCTTATAGTAGTGCATTTGATACAATTAAGACGGTTTTTTTTCCCACAAATATCCCGCGGGCATAAATTAATTAATTTCCACTAAAAACTGATCATTGCTGTCGTTCATTCCGTGTGACCATAAATTAATGGTGGAACCACTACAGTTTTATGATCAAAATGTCTTAATTAATACGTTTGTTTCGAGAGAGAGCGAGTTGCCTCTATCTCGTTCTCTTTCTTCCTAAGTTCTGTGTGCAGTTTAATTACAAGTTGAAAAGACAGTGAATACCCCCAGCTGAGTTCGTTTCCTTTTGTTTGATATCCGCGCATCTTTGAGAGTTTTATTGATGGTTCCTAAAGCTTAGATTTGTATTTGCATTTTTTTCCCTAAATTGAGACAAGTATGTGAGTAGCTATCATTCACCCAAAAGGAGGTAAAAAATACAAGATCTATCTAATAAAAGGAAGGAGAAGCAGGAGGCAGAGATGAAGTTTGAAACTAATTAGTAGGTGCAAGAGAATTAATTCAAGTCTTGTGGCGCTGATAAGATTGGTAGTGGAACACAAACGAGAGCTTGTGCCCTAATGGGCACATAAATTATAAACATAATGGTATTCTCTAAAACGGACAACTATGAAGTATGTGAGGTGGTTTTCGATTTGAGATAGCGCGACACACTAGGCTTAAGAATTTAGGTCAATACGTTCTCTTTTGGATACATTTTCGAATCATAAATTTCCACTGATTTGGAGACAGTTGTTGGCTTTGTTTTTTTTTTTTTCTCACCGTGGGTTATGGGTATATTAGGATAGGACCTTAAATCATAAGTAATGTGCGCTACCTAGAGGAAGGGTATTGATTTCGAATTGAAAGTAAAATAATGGGACTAGGTGATATGTATTGTAGTAGAGAACATGCAGGGGGAATGTAGGTTTGACAAAAAGGCACTTTGATGTTCTGTTAGGTTTGAGTTTTTGTTCAGACAGTAAGTCCAATAACTTCACCTCTGTAGTCTAAATCTGAAATGCTGCCTATGCCTTCTCAGAAGAAGTCTATTTCACACAAACTGCAAAAAAATTACATACAATTCTCCCCAGTCGATTTGGACACCACCTACGGAGAACAAATCCCTTCTGCTCTCTTCCAGTTGAACTAATGCCTGTTCCCTGCGGCTGTCATCCATCCTCTGTGGTCTAGTTTGCCGTCTCAGACCTGGAGCCTGTGATTCGAAGATCCTATCGGCTCGTTCAATGTTGCCACATAAGGTGTTTCTTAAATGGTTAAGTCCACGGTATTGGCAAAGGAAGTGGGCGGTGTCTTCTCTTTTCTTCCGTCCGACGCAGAGTGTAATGCCTCGTAAAGATCCCTACGAGGATGGAAAGGGAACGTCAGTCCTGAAATCTCTTATTCCTTTCTTTGTCGAAGAATGGCTCTAGTCGTCTTGCAATATTGCATGTTTCCATGGAGTTCCACCATCCCCTCTCTTGTGGTTAGTTTCTCTGCTTAAAGCTGGCGTGTTTATAGAGAAATCAGTTTGTTCTAATAAGTCTGATGAAGTTTTCCTTATTAGTTCATCCGCTTTTACATTACCAGGGTCACTGTGTCCAGGAATCAAGTGCAGAATCAATCCTGCACGGAGAACATGACTGGTAGCCACAAAAAACAACAGTGGTGACAGTACACACCCTTGACGTACTCCACTTTGGACTTTAGCTTCTTCTGATACCTTGCCATTGTGCGAAACTAGACCTATTGCCTTCGTATGTGGCTTTGATAATAGCTTTGAGTTTTTCTGGGATACTTCTCTTGCCTAAGGCCAGCCAGATAGCAGCTCTATTCAAGCTATCGAAAGACTTTTCGAACTTGGTACATAGCAGATGTAGCGGAGACCTCAACGCATTGCTCGATTATGATCCGTAAGGCGTTTATAAGGTCGAAGCAAAAGAATCCAGCACGAAAGCCTGCCTGTTCGTTGTCTAAATACTCCTTGATTCGTTCCAGACTTATTCTTGCCAAATAATTTGGCTACGGCTGGCAAAACACACATGCCTCTCCAGTTTCCACAATTTATCAGGTTTCCATTGCCCTCTTCAACTCCTGCGGAAACTGTTCGCTATTCCAAGCTCTCCGTATAAGAGGATGCAGCAAATCTACAGATGTATTTGGCGCTGGATGTCACGAATACCCACCGCCTTATTTATCTTGAGGCACCTGGTTGCTGAAAGCTTAATTTTTTTTTAAAGAATCGATATCTGCTCCTAGGGTTTGAGTAGGTAGTGCGAGTGAATTCTGTGCTAGGTTAACGTCTCCTTAGTCTGCATAGAATCTGTCATATATCCTAGTCTTGTCTTAGAATTGCTGAACATAAGGGTCCGCTGTGAAATTTTGAGAAGAAAGGCTATCAAAAAGTAGGTCATTCAAAATGGTGTTGAATCGAACTTTGTATGCTAGTTTCGAAGCTAGAGAAGACGATTTAAAGCGGAACTATAAACTGAATAAATACCTACGTTTCCTGATTCTTTGCCCACATGCTTATGTTAAAAACAGTATTTAAAATTAGATTGAAGGCTTTCTTTCCATTTTCAACGCGCTCTACAGTCTGGCGCCTTTCAAAGTGTTGTGAACAATTTCAAATGTGTCAGCGAGAGATTTTAAAGCCCAGTAAACATGTTGTGAATTTTTATCCCATTTCACACTTTATTCTCCACCTGTCTGCACGTGGTTCTTCGTTATACAATACCCAACGAAAATTACAATTCGCATTACAACATAAAATCCCTTTGTATCCTCTTCACAAACAACAAAAGGTTAAAATACCTCACACAAGACACAATGTTTTATTTATATTCAACCCGCCATTCATCAACCTGTCTCGAGGAGTCTCCATGTATACGCACATTTACATAATACTAAATCACACACAAAACAAAAAAAAAAAAAAACCCCTAATAACAACATCGAATTAACATTTTTAATCAGAAGAAGGAATACCGCACCGCACCGCGCCGCGCCGCGCCGATTCTTCGCGACTTATTAATCGCTCCAGAAAAATACAATCAAGGCAAAATTGAATAAATCACCTGGAGATTCATGGGCCCCAACGAACGCCTCCTAAATTAACCACACACTAAACAGACCAATGATCGATGTCTAGCCTACAAAGGCGGCTACAAGTATCAAAAAAAAAAAAACTCCTTGTATTGGTTCGAAAGAGTTAATGAGATTCCTTCGAGAGTCTCTGGAACACACATCTTCTAATGATGATCAGTGGAAACGCGCCTCTGCTCTCCTCACATATATCACGCGAAATGGCCCGACAAAAGTCAAAGTCGGAACGGAACACACAATCTTCTAAAGATGAGAGGAGAAATTCCCATAAAACGATTCTCGAAGCAACAATAAATTATTGTAAATCAGAGAAGTTTATTTGAACAAACATGGTTTTATTTCTAGACGACGACGAGGAGGTGGGACGAGATGATGAGCGCATGTGATCAGCAGCATAGTGACTCCAAGAAAATGAGACAACGGCGGCAACAACAGCAGGCATCGCAATCGCATCCTCTAAGGTCTAGAGGGGGCGAAACCATAGAAAATGTTGTGTGTTTTCTTCTTCTTTACTGAGAAAAAGGACATCAAATGCAAAGGATGTGGCCCAAGTTACTCCTCCAGAGATGGTGATCCCGCTGTTGCTCGTAAAATCCCTAAAGGAAAAGGAAAATTCTTCCTACCTACCGTAGGTAGTTAATCATTTTATGATTTTATGACACAAAGTCAACGAAGCGAGATCCTTGAAATAGGATTCTCCAACTAACAAAAGATCGGACCGGAGTTTTATAGAAAAGTAAGGATGACAACCGCAAATTATATTGATCCCCATATTGTTCGAATGTTTACACACAAACAAGACGACGTGCATCGAGGACACAATGTGACTTTGTCACAACAAAAATTAATGTCCTTTAATGTGTCAGCGTGGCATATAAAGAGGGAGCAGCAGCAAACTAACAGCTGTTACATTAATTCGTGAACATTTTTCATTTTCCCCGAAAGTCCTTTTGATCAATAGACCGAGTTTCTACTACAATGTCACTTGTGTCCTTTCGCTTCAGCGTTTTGTCCCCCAAATTGAATTTAATTTATTGTCTTCGCTGAAACTTACTTGGTTCGCTTTGGTCTAATATAAGTCAATGAGACGTCAGCGGCTAACCACACCCCTGCGGTTGGTTTTTAGGAAAAACTGCGCCATCGCATGTCCTGCGCACATGTGTGCGACTCTTGGGTCGAAAATTAATGGTCATCTTTATTGGGATTGGACATTGCATGCAGAAATTGAATGCAGCAAGCCTGCAATGACCTCCTCGTCTCCTGTGTGAGACTGGGAATATGTTTTGTCAGCTCTAGAATGCTAATTATTTGAAATAAAATAAAATAATGGAATGGAATGGAATGGGACCCTTGCGTGATTGCACCACACCGGCTGGCTGTGTGTTGGTCCTGCCGCGCGGATTCATGAATATGCAAACACGATATTGCGATCAGAGATTGATTTATTTTTAATTTTATTCACTTTGGTCGGGTGTTAACGGTCATTAATATAAATCCTTTTGGGACATTTGCGGTCTTCCGATACAGTTGGCTTCAAGGTGACTTTATTATGAGGTCGGAGTAATTTTCAACTTGAATGCACACACTGTGGTGAGTTGCCTTTTGTGAAGCGTATGCTTTGAATGGATATCCTGTGGTCTGAGCTCTGAGGGCTGGCGGTTGGTCGTTGTCTTTATTTTTGATAAAGAGTTTAGATTTTGCCTTTATTTAGAATACAAGTTAAAACCTTGGGATTGAGTTCTACTGCTTGATGGGTAATTGTGCTTACAATTGGTATGTACGGCTATCTGAGAGCAAAAAGGACCCAATCTCTTTAGCTAACTTACTTAGATGGGGATGCAGTTCAGGGTGAACCTGGCTCTCAACCACGAAGCCTCTCCTCTTAGCTCGGGCTTTAGCTAATTGCCTCCAGTTGCGCACTAGAAGTAGGGCGAGCTCCCCTTGAACCTGCGGTGAAGATGCCCTCTACTGTGTCGTCTCTCCGTGTTTGATTCAAAGACTCTGCGAGCTCATGCGTTGCTCTCCATTCACTCTACAACCTCTAGCCATCTCAGACAAGAGCTATGCAGTTTTTTGACTGAGTCAATGTCGCTGGACAGCTCGTATAGTTCTTTGTTGAATCCTCTCCTCCAAAACTAGTTTCTCAAGAATATCTTCATCTAATGTTCATGCCAATGATTTAGCGCCGTTAAGCAGGATTGACATAATCAGGGTCTTATACAGAGTCTCCTTAGTTTTTCGAGATGGGGCTTTACTGTTAAATTGCCTTTTAAACCCAAGAATCAGCGGTTGGCAAGGGTTATTCCTATTATTGTCAGAGTTTGTATCAGACCCAAGGTAGACAAAGTCCCTTACTACCGCGAAGTTGTAGCTAGTCGCTGTCACATTCTGCCCAATTCGTTGGTCTTGATTGTCCCTTCTTGTTCACAGCACAAACTTGGTCTTGCCCTCGTTTATCACTAAACCCACTTTGACAGCCCGGTGAGTTCTTTCAATAATGTCAATCTCCTCGTCGTAAGCAAGCTGTTGTACGAATAGATTGAGCCACTGGTGTTGGTTTGTGAGCTCGGCACAATCCGCTCAAATACGATGTCAAAGAGGTCGCATGACGGCGCTTCATCTTGTCTAAAACCTTTTTCGACACAGAAGGTCTCATCGAGCGGCGAGCTTCCTTTTTATCCTACTTACTTATATCCAATACCGCCTAGTGAGTCCTAGGGCCTCTACAATGCCTACGCACTATCCTGTACGGTTTCTTGAAATGTGCCTCTCTTTCCCAACTTTTTCCCAGTTGCCGTGTTTCCTTCTCAATTGTTCTGCGCCACGTATCCTGGCTTCCTGGGTAAGCGGGTTCCACTGCATCGCTTGGTTGTCAATGGAGGAGTGAGCGTTCTTCATCTTTATTTAGCATAGAGGGACAAGTTTTGAAGGGATGTCAAGGCTAGACATGGCTTTGCATAGCTCGTCTCTTTAGATGCTGTCATAGGCGGCATTGAAATCGGTTAAGAGATAATGCGTTTCGATGTGCCCTTCTTGGGGTTTTTTAGGATCTGTCGAAGTGTGATTGATGTTGGACTTTCTCGTCCTGAAACCGCACTGACATGAGCCAATCAGGCTGATGAAAGAAGGTTTCAGGCGTTTACACAGTATCGTGGAGAAGATCTTGTATAAGGAGACTGATGTCTCCTCCTTTCTTGTGGATCTGGCAAACGATGCTGAGGTTCCATTCATCAGGCAGGCACTCGTCTGACCAAAGCTTAGATATGCGTTGAGCTGTCTAGCAACTCATCACCACTTGTGTTGAACAGTTCGAGTGGCAATCCGTCAGAGCTTTGGTCAGGTGGACGAAATTTTGTGTGTCATTTTCAATGTTGAGTGGTTCCTTTTGCCTGACATCGCAATGTTGGTCTTCCTGATCATTATACAGCCTGCAGAAGTAGTTTTTCCATATTCTCAGCACTGCCATCTCTTCAGCTGCATGAAGCATTCTAAAGAACATCATACAGCTTCTTATACCTCCCACCAAAACAGTGAGAACATATCGAATTTAAGCTTAACAAGGTTTCTATTCGGCTATTCACATTGAAAATAAGCTTAAAATTAAAATCGTAAAAACTAATTACTCAATTAGAATACCGACTCTCCTCTTTTCCGCTCCAAATAACGCGCCATTATTACCAGATTAGTTGGTCTAATTTCCCGCCCTAAGCATCAGCATCTAATTTAATTCAAAAACTCTAATCGGTTTAATAATGTTTTTCAAGTCATAAAAATTCACAACTTATCACCGGATGTCAGAATGGACATCCGGAATTTGTTTGCTAATTTCTCCCCATCACAAAAAAAAAAAATAAAAATTAAATCTTAATCCAAAAGAAAAGAAGAGAAAAATACTAAACACACCAACAGCAGGTCCCAGCACAAACCAAAGATTTATTAATTTCCTTTTGTTTCGAGACATCTATCGCTGAGTGTTGTCTCTGCGAGAGAGAGAGAGAATAAGAACTGACTCCCAAAGAATGCCAAAGTCAAGCGATGAATTATTACCTTTTCGTTACTCAAACATGTAATTATGATAAAAATCTAAAAACAATTTGCCACAAAAGAAAGGAGAAAAAACGAACGACTGCAGAGCGGCCACCCTACTCTGCGAGTCGATATACCGTCATACGCGAGCGAATAAGCGGGCGCCCTACTACAGTGATGCACAGTTTTCGTTCAGATAATAAAAACAACAACTTGAGCCCATAAATCAAAATTAGTACATTTCCTCCTGCTCTACTGTGTGTGTGTGTTGTGTACGAGTACGATGATAATTAGCAACCGTAATTAATGATTTTCCCCGAAAAACTTTTTTTTTTTTAAAGAATAAACCAACAGAGAGAGCCCAAACCCGGGGTAACTTCCGGTTACCCGTGTGTGTGGTGTAAGCCCGTTCAGGATATACAATTACACAAACGATGTGTAAAATTGTTCCAAAAAATTTGCGATTTTCTTCTTTTTTTTTGTTGCTATTCCTCCCCGAGTTGCAAATTTGTTGAGCGGGCGCGCGCGTTTTTGTTTGCTCTGATGAGAGTTTTGTGTATTGGTTTTTATTTTCGAAATGGATGTGCCTCAGGCGAGGCTGCTGGGGCCAGTGCTGTTTCGAGTTCTTTGTTTGTTTTCTTGAGAATTTATTTTTTTTGGCAAAATCATAAAGGTTTTTTTTGCGTTATATCGGGGGGAAATTATATTTGATGGGAAAATTTATGTATTTTTCGAGTTTTTTGCTTATTTTTATTTTTGTATACCGGGAGGAACCAGAACATGTTTGGATAATTACAGGAATGAGAGCATATTTCGTGGATTAATGGATGAGGAAGTTTGATAAAATAACCCAAGGCGACTGAGGGTAGATTTCACATGGTGGGTAATGCATAAACCTACGTGGGGATTTTTCTTTTTTAGGGAACTTGTTGTTGGGCGTGGTGCTATGGAGGAGACTTGAAATTTATTGGGAATTTGGTGGAGAGATATGTATAGGTGATGTGGTGTCTTGTGGGGAATTTATGAAGCGCCAGTGGTGCAGCGGTTTTAAGGTTTTCAGCTCTTGTGTCCTAGGGAGGGTTATTCAACTAAAGCGTATGTATAAAAAACCGGAACCGAACTTGATATAGGCAGTATCTATGGATACTATAAACAAGCTACGACTGTTCCGCTGAATCCGTGCTGCTATATGGACCTGGGGAGTGACCGCCACTATCACAAGGAAACTGCAAACGATCGTCAATAGGAGTCTCCGCTTCGTTCTAAGGATCTTCCAGTCAAACCGTATCTCTAAAGAACAGCTTTTTTAGAGGACGGGCCATGAACCTATAGGCACAAGCATACGACGATAAAAGTGACAGTGGATTGGTCATACTCTGCGAAAGGTTGACAGGTCCATAGCTAACACACGATGCAATGGAGCCCGCTTACTCAGGAGCGCAGAACAGTTGAGAAGGGAGCACAGGAACTGGGAAAGACTTGGGGAGAGCTGAGACACATTTCTAGAAATCGCACACGATGGCGCGTAGGCTTTGTAGAGGCCCTAGGAGGATAAGCAGTTTTATTGGACTCACTTTGACTGTGTCATCTCCTAAGTACAATGACATTTGAGGACGCTATAGAAACAATGAGGAAGAAGTCCCTTTCTGAGCGCGTATCACGTACTAGCCAATACCCCAAAGGCTGCCGGGACGGTCTAGGTTTTTCAACGATATCCCCAGGACCAGCAGGGCGAAAAGGAAAAGCACATCGTTTCATCAGCAGAACATCGGCAGTACAATGGTCTCAGTGGATCCTTATCGAAAACCGTCTCTAACCAACCTACTAACGATTAGTTAGCTTCAAAATGGTCTAAGGTCAAGTAGGGATAGGAAGCAAATTCAATGACAGACGTGTGTTTTAGCAGGACGATGCCTAAAGACATATTGCTGGCGAGACAGTTGTTGACTGATCCTACGCAAACATATTGCATTATCTTCATTGCACTGCTCCTGTTGCGTGTGCAAAAGCACTGTCCTGGTGAACCTCCATATGTTGAATGTGGTTAGTCGAAAGCCTCCTAGTCGCAGTAACACTATTGCAAGGACTTGGACTCCGCTTTCCTCCGTAAAAGTCTTGCACTTCTGCAGCCATAGCAACGATATTATAGACCGAACGATTGCTAAACAGTGGTTCTGTTCAGACGATGGCGACATTCATGTTTGAACCAAAACAACCGACCCATTATGTGTCAAAAATGTGCTTTCTTGAAGAGCATAGGAATCCATATTCTGTCTACGTGCGTTCTGCTTCTGTAGACCTACCTCACAAGTGTCTGGGCGGGCTAATGTTTGTCGGACAAATGTTTACCATCAACCTTCCTAGCCTTTTAGTTGGATATTTTCTTTGCCGTCATACAGAACTCTTGTCCGAAAGTGAAACCTATAGATTGCTACAGTCTAAAGACACATTGCGTAGGCACCTTCATAAATGAGACATCAGGTCGAAACCTTTTACCTTCGAGCCAAAGAGACTTTGACAACAATGTGGCAAACCTTAAACACACCAACAAAGGCAATTAAACTTCTGTTCCCAGACCTAAAGACATAACTGCGGATTCCAGTAGAATAGCTAATATACCTCAAATATGCCTCATAAGCATCCCAACTTAAGCACCACTTTGAGCAGTAAAACTGACACGTTTTACTACAAAATTCCATCATTAGACTTCGTGACAATTTACGATCGAAAAAGAGCAGTGGCGCACGCATGCACAAAACTTCCCTACGACTAATTAAAGAAGTGCAGTGCAAATGAGATTATATTCTTGCATCTCAACACAACAAATGTTAATGCGCTCTCCCACCGACTATAAAAAACAAGAACCATTCAGCTCCCTCGCGCTTTCCATTCCAAATAAACAAACGTAATAATCAGGAGGCGCACGCTGTTAAGACTCCCCATAAACGTGTTTGTTTTGTACTCAAATCGTAAAAACCAAAAATGCTATCTGTTGGTTTGCAAAGGTACTATAAGCCGAATCCTGCAAAAACACAAATTAAATTAAGTCATAAACTAACGATTCTTATTGTTAACTCATAAAAAAGTTATATTTTTTCTCCTCCTGATGGCAAACTAATTATGCCATCGTGGGGTCTTTCAGATTTTTGCTCCATCACTCGAGAGGACACTTCTCGAATGGACGCTCTGAAACAATGTTGAATGTAAATTTCGTGTTGGTTTTTGTCTTAATGACAATACTCGTCAATTTCTGGGCAATTCATATTAATTTTGTACATGCCAGTGACACTGGTGTACGTTTGATGGCAATAATGTCACACGATGGCGCGAGACGTTGGTTTAGGAGTTGACAATAATTTTCTCATTAATTCAAATTACAATCGAATGACCACGACAACGACGGCGAGTGTTTTTTTTCCTGCCTCACACAATTGTTGTTAGAGATTGTTGGCTTGTCAACCATTTGGAGATGATATAGATTTGAACAAATGTCAAATTGATTGTAATTGAGCGTGACACTTGTAAGTGTATATCGTTTTTTTTTTTTTGGAATGTGTCCTCGAGTTATGGCAATGCAAGTTCGATGACAGTTTAATGTAAATTATTGGCTTTTTAGCGGCAATTTGTCAGGCAATTGATCCAATTGGAATGACAGCAACGAGATGTCATAAAGTGTTGGATGAACTGTCAAAGTTGGCAATAACTACGAGCAGGTCGATCATCAACTCTCTGATACCTTATACTCTTACATAGAGTGTCTTTAGACTGTAGGAATCTATGCATTTCACTTTAGAAGAAGAGTCACTTCTGTATGACGGCAAGGAAGGCTAGATAGGTTGACGGTGATCATGCGTGCGACAAACATAAGCCCACCCAGACAATTGTGATGTAGGTCTACAGAAGCAGAACACACTTAGACAGAATATGGATTCCTATGCTCTTCAAGAAAGCACATTTTTGACACATAATGGGTCGGTTGTTTTGGTTCAAACATGAATGTCGCCATCGTCTGAACAGAACCACTGTTTAGCAATCGTTCGGTCTATAATATCGTTGCTATGGCTGCAGAAGTGCAAGACTTTTACGGAGGAAAGCGGAGTCCAAGTCCTTGCAATAGTGTTACTGCGACTAGGAGGCTTTCGACTAACCACATTCAACATATGGAGGTTCACCAGGACAGTGCTTTTGCACACGCAACAGGAGCAGTGCAATGAAGATAATGCAATATGTTTGCGTAGGATCAGTCAACAACTGTCTCGCCAGCAATATGTCTTTAGGCATCGTCCTGCTAAAACACACGTCTGTCATTGAATTTGCTTCCTATCCCTACTTGACCTTAGACCATTTTGAAGCTAACTAATCGTTAGTAGGTTGGTTAGAGACGGTTTTCGATAAGGATCCACTGAGACCATTGTACTGCCGATGTTCTGCTGATGAAACGATGTGCTTTTCCTTTTCGCCCTGCTGGTCCTGGGGATATCGTTGAAAAACCTAGACCGTCCCGGCAGCCTTTGGGGTATTGGTTAGTACGTGATACGTGCTCAGTAAGGGACTTCTTCCTCATTGTTTCTATAGCGTCCTTGTCATTGTACTTAGGAGATGACCAGTCAAAGTGAGTCCGGTAAAACTGCTTATCCTCCCAGGGCCTCTACAAAGCCTACGCGCCATCGTGTGCGATTTCTGTAAATGTGCCTCAGCTCTCCCCAAGTCTTTCCCAGTTCCTGTGCTCCCTTCTCAACTGTTCTGCGCTCGTGAGTAAGCGGGCTCCATTGCATCGTGTGGTTAGCTATGGACCTGTCAACCTTTCGCAGAGTGTGACCAATCTACTGCCACTTTCGTCGTCGTATGGTTGTGCCTATAGGTTCATGTCTCGTCCTCTTATAAAGCTTTTCGTTTGATTTACGTTTTGGCCAGAATATCCTTAAGATGTAGAGTAGGCACCTATTGACTAACGTTTGCAGCTACAGATGGAGATGTTGTTCCTCTATTTCTCTTGGATTTTCGGAGACCCAAAAGCTACAGTTTTGTTTGTGGAATATGTCTGTTTAACTTGTCCTGGAATAGAGCCTTAAAAATAGGATACTTTCCACAAAAATATTCATATCCAGCTGCGCCATATAAGTTGTTCTCTCCCAGATGAACTTCCTATGATCAGTTGCTCATGATCAGCTACCACGATCGCGCAATTGTATCGCATCCTATCGTGAGACTCAAGTTGGTCTATTGTTCTCCTTTCTCTCAATCTTCTCAACAAAACTGCAATGTTACTTTTTCCTCTATAATCCATCAGTTGATCCTTGCATTTGCTACGAAACTATGCAAATTTTGTTTATCCTTCATCCCTTCATCAGTCGCACTTTTCCCTGTCCAATAATGAGAACGGCAGTGCCAGCAGCCGTCAACCCTTCCCAGAGAGCAGGCCCATCAAAAATTAACCAACAGCGAAACCCCGGTGCACAATTAACTTCTGTGCATCTGCCCAGATATATCATTTTAATCGAAAACGATTTATAAAACTCAATTAAACCCCTGGCGCTTGCAACCGAATAAAAAAAAAAAAAATCGGTTCTCCGCATCACAATCAAAAGGATTACACTCTCGAGAACCCATTTCACCTTCATTATAACTCATTTCCACACAATTTACTCGGGAATATTCATCATCATAATTTTTCCATGCTCGCGCTGCGCATGCGCACCATTACACTAATCCTTCCACATAACTCAGCTCGTAAGGCGGCCACTCTCCTCGCTTAACTGCTTTCATTAGAGCGGAATTAAAAGAGGAAACCACTCCACTCAATTAAGTGAAAATTAGAATATTTTCATAGATGTCTACATCTTCTTGTCCAGCGGACAAAAGATACTTGTCGCCGCGCGCTCCCCTCCCCCCCCCCCCCACAAAAGTTGGACTTGGGACTTTGTCCGCTTAATGGGCGACAATGATTTGTATCTAAGTCTCAATTTTTCATTTTTATTGTTTGCTTTTCAATTCTATTTTTACGTTTTCCTCTTCACCTTTTGTGGTGGACGTGTTTTAGTTCATAAACTTCTTTGAAATTCAAATTCTGCGCGCGTCGATGAAGCAATTTTTTATACGAGTATCTTTTTCCCCCAAAAAGAAAAAGATCTTGATCTTGATTATTATTCTAGTGGAAACTAGACTACATGATCTTGCAGAAGTTAATTCATAAAAAAAAGAATGGGTCCCCCCCCCATAGATACAGAAAGAACGATAAAGTCCCGCTCCAGACGACGACGCACATTTAATTGCCACAAACAGGGGGAGGCAAAAACTAAAGCAGAAGCTACTTCTGCTACATGAATCTATTTTCTAAGGAGTGGTCTCTCTTGGCATAAGATAAACGATCTGTGTTGAAAGAATTTGCACGGTTAATGTCGGCATTGGTGAAAAATTCCTCTGATCTTCAACCCGAGAGAGAGTACATACGAAAAGGCGTTAGCTAACCATAACTCATCCATTAGCATTGTCACCTTCGAAACGCAACTTTTCCATTTGGCCTCAAAAAGGCGTGGGATGCCGAAAGATCGGTGATCCGCAAAAGACAATAAAACGAACCTCAAGATCCCGTGCTAAATTGATGTTTTCTACCAACAGAGTCGGTCTTTGTGTGTGTCGTGTCGTCGTATCCCTTTTGAGATGTCGGCCGATCGGACTCCGATCGGACTTAAGATCAGGGACCTAAAAATACAAAAAAACAATTAACCATCCATGCGTAAAACTTGAGAGAGTATTTGAATCATAATTGGATTTATAGTTGATCTTTGCAGTCACACACCGACCCGATCGGTAAGATCGATTTTTATGTGATCAAGGAGGATCCCTCTTGATCCTTTTTTTGTCTATTTCTTTTGTATTCTTTCTCAATATTACATTTTTCCGATGATGATGAGTGGCGGTTGCATTGCGGTATGTTGTTTTAGGATAAAAATAAAAAATCCCTAAGATGATCGTACAGATCGTACAGATCGTACAGATCGTAGTGATCGTTAGAGATTCGGTGTGTACATCTCTGGAACATGACAAGGAGTAGATAGATGTCAATAAATATTTTGGGATTGGATTTTTCTAAAGAATTACTCGTAGATGGAGCGGCATTAAGGTAAAAAAGCAATGGGTTCTTTTTAAGAAAAAGGTTTAATTGAATTTATTAGAACGGTAGCGGAGGGTGTCACCACTGCAAACAGACAGACAATCTGACGGGAAAGATATTTTAAGACGTAGTTTTTTTTTTCGTTAAATCCTCGGAAAATGACATCTGCTGAGACTCGTGAGACACGACATGTTGCTGACGCGCGAAAGAAATTCTCGTCCTTTGGTTTCTTTTCAATTTTTAATTAATTCTGGAGAAATGGGAGTTTTTTTTTTTCTTAAATGTAGTCACGAAGTTGGATAGATGGAAATTACCACCTGTTTTAGTTGTAGTCATTTGAGGAATGCTGCGAAGATGATCTTTGCTTAACTAACTGTCTTTAGACAGCTGGATTTTTGGACTAACAATCTGGTGAAACGCCAAAGAAATGGGTCAAAATACAGGCTCAATAGTCTGTAGTCAGGGTGCGTACTTCTGCGACTGTAAAAGGACATAGGAGGGCTTTAGAGCTGAGCTGAGAATATGGGAAGAATATTTTTCCAGGCTTTTAAATGAAGATGACAATTCACTCAACCTGATCAGTGAAGTCATCTGTAAGATTTGTTCGGAGTATGGAACCTCAAAACCATTTGAGAGATCGACAAAGGGGACCTCCTGAACTGCGTCTAGTTTGAGACCAAGGGGTCAGACGTAGGCGTCAATAGTAGATAAATGCGAAGTTATCCTAGGTTCAATGGTAAACCCTCTCTTCAGGGATGAAGTCAAGCGAAGAATTAATCTTGAAAGTCGCTCTTACAGTCTTCATAATCCGTCTGCTATTGATAAGTATTAACTCAGTCTTTTCCTCTGTTCCATGCTTAGATCCATGTCGTAGATCCATGCTTACCAGCCAGTCGTGTACTTCACAATCTTGTTCTGATTCTTTAAGGAGTTTGGCTAAAACGATCGCTATATCGTCGTCTTACATAAGATTCTACAGTAGTGGACTTAGTATGGAGCCCTGGGGGACACCGCCATACTGCCTTACCCCGTCGTCGGTGTCGTAGTGTAGTATTCTATTTGAAAAATAGCCCTGCATTATCTTCTGCAGAGAGTCCGGTACTCTCTTGCGATAAGTGCCCGGAGAATTTCGCTCCAGTTTGCGGGGATGAAGGCGTTCTTAACATTCAGTGTGATCATAGCACAGTACTGTTTAGTGCAACCTCTTCAACGTCTTTCTTCTATAGCTTCGTCGATGGCTTCGATCGTGAAGCATGTCCTGCGGAAACCATTCGGGTGATCTGCGAGGCCTCCTGCTTCATCGATCGCACTCTCCAATGTGTCACTTATGTATTATAGGCTTCAGCATTTTACCCATTGTGTCCAGCATGCAGAGAGGCCTTTACGATGAGTGATCCTCTGGTGGTTTATTACCTTTTTGTAAAAGAACAAGTCCCTGCTTGGGAAGTACTTCTTACGTGCAGCCGCCAATGTTGGGAATTCCATAGACACCAGGTGCCTTTCTGGCCTTGATGTTTGTGCAGGCTTGATGTAGTACAAGTGGGGCAGTGGTATCATGACATCGAGCTAGCCAAGGGAGTTTTCATAAAGAGACAAGATGATTCACCTGATAGCCTCATGTGCCCTCAGTTCTGTCCATTCTTTGTGTCTGTCTTTCTCTCTGTCATTATGTCTGTCCTTTTGTACAGTTTTGAATGAAAATTTCCGTTGTTTCAGTCACTACAAAAGTGACTCTAACTTCGTTTGTCCTCTTGGTTCTCAGTAAAGGTTATGATTCGGTGGCTTCACTAAGAAACCTTGAAGGTCGAAGTGAGTGACATTATACCACAGAGGGTTTCCTCAAATCTTCCCCTGACTGTCATCAGCCTAAGCTTGTTAAGTTGATTCCAAAGTTTGCTAGCCGATAGTAGTCCTCCTTGTGGACATCCTCTTGTGCTTGATGATTCTTTTTGATTTTGTCAACTGTATTCAGGCATCCACTCCAACCCAACCCAACAGATTCGTCAGTAATCGAGTTAGTTCAACTCCTAATCGATGAATATGACGTTTATATGATTCTATTTGCACATGAACACCTGAGTAGTCATCCAAATTGTGTGTGGTTTATTGCTCGTGAGAATTTGGTTAATCCCTGAAAACACCACATCACCTTCAGGTCACTTTCACCCATAAATAGGTAGATCTGTAAACAAAAACTCAACCGAGAACAACAAATAGCTTTTGTTGTGTGTGCATAAATTCCAATTAACAATTAAACCACACAACTTACTATTTGACTTCAATTAATCGCGTTATCGTTCCCAATCGCAATGGATTTCAGATTTCAGATTTCGGATTTCCATTCAAAAGAGCGCGTTAATTACATTCTTTATTGAAAAATTACCTCAAAAATGTTGGGGCAACGCCAGAATTTATCTCTCTCTCTCTCTGTTCCCCGCCGCACAATAAGAACGACGCATAATTTTCGCACCGAAAAAAATCCATAAGTAGAACGCAATTAATTTACACTGTCCCCCTGGATTCATGTGGCCTAGTAGTGGTACCTACCACGCCCCAAAAAAAGGAAAAAATTAATTGCATCATTCGAGAATCATCATCATCATCATCCCCATCATTGGCAATAGCATTATCCTTCGTCCCAGCTCCAGTGCATGGCATATGCTGGACTGTGCCCCGAAGAATATTAATCCCGTGTATTTAATTTGCATCGAAAATGTAATATTTTATGTCAACACACACCGAATTGAACCGAAAACGGAACAGCGACAGAGGCAACACAACATTTCCATTTTTTTTGTCCATCCCAAATGTAATTAATGATCCCAGGTCGAGGATTGAAGTGTAAACAGGCTACGAACAGAATGCAATCTCATATCCATAACCTCAAACAAAAAAAAAAAAACGGGGAAAAAAATGTGTGAGTTGTGGAACAAAAGGATAAAAAGGGAAGCACATAATAAAGTGCCACAATGGAGCAAGAGAAGGTGTTTCAATTGTATTCGACCGGATGAATCATGTCTCAAAGGGATGCCGCTGCAGGAGAACGCCTACACTCTCTAAGAGGGCTTGACATGCCAGTGCTGCCTGCCTGTCATTCATCGGAAGTGTATGACGTTACCGCTGGTACACTCGTGGTGTCTCTCTATCCTCTCGTGAGGATCGCGCTATTCCAAGGATCGTTTACCAACGAACACAACAGACATTCAGGCGAGTCGCGCGCAAAATATCCTCATCCAAACAGAGCGAAAAAAAAAAACCTCAGAAAAAATGCCTTAAAATTCAAATGAAATGCGCCCGTGGAATAGGAATAGGAATGGGAATGGGAATAGGATGACGGGTATCAACCATCGTTGCATGTGGCAGAGGTGAAGATATGTAAATAATACTCTGGGAACGATACGCGCTAGAAGGATGCGCCAACTTTTTTTCTTTCTTTGGAAAATAATTCCACTCACATTCGCATTCATGTACAAGACGACGTCGCGTCGATTGAAAGGATGGACGCACGAACGGATGGCTAGCTCGGAATAATAAGTGAACGAGCCTCGACTCGACTCGAGCTGAAATGGTGGTGAAAACTTAATGATCGGTTTCTGGAGCTGAAGCTGGCTTAATCCAAGCTTCTTTTTTGTTCTTCTTCTTCTTTCTTACCTGTCGACTGCTTCCGTGGATTTATTTCCAGAGGAAACAATAATTACACACGACTAGAGTCATGCTGGACTGGTTGTTGCCTTGTGGTGGTTGCTTTGTTCTGGCACCTCCGTCTGTTTGTCAAAAGTGGCAGGTCAAGGAATGCTCTCTCTCCATCCCCATGCGCTATCACCTCATCCTCATCCAATTTGGTTAAAACGCATTCACTGCGTTAGTTCACACTTTTGCAAATGGGTTTTTGCTGGAGCAACTCTGAGGGGAGTGCCGCCTTCCAATGAATGAGGCGCTTTATTGTGTGCTCGTACAATTTAATTAACAACTCGATCAGTGTAATAAGAGGGCGGTGATACGAGTAAGTTCTTTGCAGATTGTATAAATGCGGAGCAGCTGGCAGTTGGGGAAGGATAAAATTAGCTGCCAACAGGCTTGATGATTGGATGCATTTGGGGTGGAGTGTGATGATTGTTTTAAATTTGCTGGAGCCAGCAGACAAAGTCGATGCCTACTCCGTGCTAGGAAGCAATCACTTTTGAAAATTGTAGTCCTCTGACGCACGACATGTTATCAGCTAACGATACGTGATTTAAATGAGATACTTTTCGATGGATAGTATGATTTTGAGCGAGTTTTAAAAGCCAAGGTTCTGGGACTAATTTGAAGAGCAATAGTCGCTGTATGGGGTTGTGCCTTCGTAACTGCTTGAGATGGAATCAGTATTTACTTAGGGTATTGCCATCTTCATTGAGAGTCAGGCTGCGCTCAAAGCTTTAGAGTCTTTTGCCATCAAATCTGAGCTGCTGGGAACCTGGACACTGTGATTGTGAGGATAATGAATGCCCCAATAGATCAGCCGAACTCCAATCAAGGAACGTCTCCAAAAGCATCAGGGCAGCGCTGTGTGTCGCCAGGAGAAGTATACACAACATGGCTTATCGCAGATGAGCTAATCTGGAAGGACATGGGGTATCCAGGGCCTCATGTCCTGGTATTAACCAGAGAAGAGCAGGAGAAATGATTAAACCAGGGAGTTCACAAACTAGGGCTATGATTGGGGTCCTTTTTGGACATTGTCTTCTGAGAAGGTGTGCCAGTAGATTAGGATTATCAGAGGAGGATATTTGTACGTATCGGGAGGATCTACTCGTGCTTCCTCTGAGGCACAAACAGTGCGAATTTGAAGGCACTTCTAGAAGTAGAGGCAGGTTCATATAACCAACTAAAGGACCTACTCACTTACTGCAGAGCAATCGAATGCTTGGACGACGATCCCTTATCGCAATGGGCTCTTTATGGTGCCTAGTGTTTTATGATGGACACTGATTCGGATGCAGCACTCTTGGCGTATATTTCAGCTTGAAAGATGCTGGAACTCTTGCCCATGGTTCTGAATGTTTCGCACCCTTTCCTTCCTCTGTTCTCGAGCCGTCTGTTTACCACTTTTTGTGGCTCCTTAGTCCATGTGTTATAGATTCATTGCTCCACCCTTGAGTGACATTATATCACAGAGGGTTTCCTAATATCTTTCCCTGGCTATCATCAGTTGATTCCGAGGTTTGTTAGCCTTTTAAGTAGTTCCTCCACAACAAGACATCACAGTAGAGGAGATATTAGTCCTCCTTGTGGTCATCCTCCTGTCGAGTTGATGATTCTATTTGATGTTGGAGTTTCTGCTGATCTGGTTCTCGGCTGACTCCTGCCCGCTAGGGTCTAGGGCTCTTATGTTTCAGGAGCTCTTTCGATTGTCTCCGCCAGACGTCTCAGTGGATCTCCCCGCTCTGTACACATGTCTATAGAAGTGGTGTGGGCATCTATTTCAAGTACATCCTCTCTAAGGTAGAGATCCACAGCTTTTGAGAAGAAAGGGTTTGGGCTGATCGGTTTATATGACTTCGGCTGTCTTGGGTCTTTCTTTCCCACAACTTTCCCACGTCTCCACTGTACCCCATTTAAACAGGACAGACACTTCTTAAAGACTCCCTAAACATTCGAATTGGCGATGTCCAAAGCAAGTTAAGGCATCAATCTCCAACTCTTAACTCAGTGGGAGGTCGACGTGTTATGGTGTTATGACACAACCATCTTAATGACTAAACAAAAAAAAACTTGTCGCATCAACAGATTCCCAATTTACAAGCAATTTGACGCCTCTAACCCCATGGCGGCACGCAACGCAACCCCCTTCCTCCCATCCAATCATAATGAGTTACATTGTACGACAGCTTTGTCCGCCGTCATCATAATCTCTCATATCTTTCGCATTCCTGTTCATCGATTTCTCTTTCCCCCTTAATCACACATTTGTTGTAGATATGTTTTGTATGGTGTCCACTGGCAAGAAGACGCCTTGATAGTCATGTTAAACACCTGTCGGTCTTCTTGTTGTTTTTTTGTGGTGACCTATCGGCCCAGCACAGCCCCCGTGCGTCGCCTGTGGAGGTTATAAGTTGTTTTCTACGTTTCTATTTGGATTTTTGATATTTCGTCGTCGTTTCGCCTAAGAGGACGACAACAACACATTTCATTTGTGTCGTGAACCCCCCCCGTCCCTCCTCCGAAGAGAGATAACGAAAAGCTTGTTAAAGCTTACATCAAGATTGGATGAGGGACAGAATGACAGATACACGCAACAGCCAAGCGACCTTCCCGAGGCCCAAAAGAGACGAATTGTATCTGTCCATTTGGTTGACATTTAAAATTTTCATCTAAGATTGGCACACAGAACACAGAAAACAGGAAAATTCAAATGAGATACAGCAAATCATAGATTGAGAGATACATAGATACTCATCTTGGATTGAGGTCTTTTTTTCTTCTCCTCTTTCTACTGCTCCAGCATTTTATGGCTAAAGAAGGTATCAGTAGGCGAATTCTAGTAATTAGTTGCTCCCAGAGGCACAGAGAGAGAGAGAGAGAGAGAGAGAGAGAGAGAAGAGGAGCAATAAAGCCTAAGCTGCTGACTGTGATATGTATAATATGTGGATCAGGGGGCAGGGAGAATCCTTTAATTAAAATAATTTTATTGCGCGGCTTAGAGTTAGAATAACATGAATGATGATGTATTCTCGTAGATAATGAGGAAGCGCACCCGAGTTTCACAACTCGGCCAACTGACTAACTGACTAACTAACTGGCTAGCATCGCTAGAAGGGTATGAGTTTTTAGTGCTTTTGAAGATATTTTATTTATTGATGCTGATTGTGGTTTATAGACTTCCGAACTACATAGATATGTGTGTGTGTGTCTATAGTTTGGTAGTTAAAAACAAATTAATTGGAAAAAAAATACACGAAATCATTTAATGCCCGGTGGTAGGGCATGTTTCTGGATCGTGGATGTAGATCAGTCAATAAAAATCTTCAAAATTGTAATGCCGTGGGACCGCTTGTTCAATTTTACTACTCTTTTTTTTTACTAAATATGCTAGTACATGATCCATTCAACTAATGTAGCCTTCGGGGGATTGTTAAGACTTGCTTTAACTAAGTGAGAGACCACAGGTTAATGAGTAGTTACTTTCTGACGCAAAGACCTGACTTTAAATTAGAGGAAAGTCCTGAAATATTTTGCACTAACTTCAGTTCTTGGGAAATAGCCAATTTTTATGGCTGTAAACCTTACAGTTGCGCTTGCGTTTTAATGAACTTTTAAGTCATTTACTTCTAAACACTTTTAACTGACTATTGCTTTCTCTTTTCTTTTCAGGTAAGTCGTTGTGAAGATTTGACTAAGGCGTTCAGCAAATAGGTATGAGTTCTTTTCTATTAAATATTTGGAGGATTTTTATATGCCTTGTGTCAATTTTTACTTAGTTTTATGTAGAATCATGTAGATCCTAAGATTTCAATACAATACTACTTGTTCGTGTCCTACGTGTCCGCTTCCTAGCAACATGTCTCAGATTTTCTCTACTCTTTTCTGGATCTTTATGAGGGTTGAGGGCTTATATTGCTTCTTTTGGGCTTCCATAGGAAGGTGGGAAACGTTGACAGATGAAACTGACCTCGTACTCAGTAACTGTGGGAGATTTCTAACCAATAAACACCACTGTCTTTCCCCTGGTCTTAGTGGCACTGTCGGCAAGCTAGAGGGGGACTAAAGCCTTAGATACTCAGCTCTTTCGTCTTGACAGACGGTTACACTGAGTTCAGCTGTCTCTTCGGTCTTCATAGCTCCGTTTACTGCTTTCCATGCTCCTTCCATGCACAGCGTCTGTCTGGGTCTATTGATGTCGGTCCTCACCCAGTCTGTTCACCAACAGAGCACGTTCTTCATAGTGGGCAATGGAACATGACATGCATCTTCTGTATCTTCGTGTCCAAATCAGTGGAGTTCGTCACCCTAGGTCGGATAAAAGGTTAGCTCTCCGTCACTTTTGACACCACTGTCTTGTTGGGACAAGCCTATCGCTACAGCTATTTGCCGCGTGGATGGTTGTCCGAAGGGCTCTGCAAACTCTTAGGGTGTGGATTCTGTAAACTGCTTCCGTCTTCCTTCTTCGAGTTAGTCTATGTGGCACTAGCCCATTTTTGGGAACCGTAGAACATGGTCGTGTTCTGTGATATTTGGCATGACCCTTACAAGAGCGACTGTTGTTCTTCCTGCCTTCTTAGCTAGATGTTGCAAATGTTGTTTACTCGTATATGTTAGTCTCTACTTCACCTGTCGTCTAGAAAGTACAAAATGATCGTGCACAGTCTCCATGACTCGTCTGCTTCTCATGAGTACTGTACAGCCTCTGCCTTTTGGTCTTCTAGATGTAGTCCTCTTCTTTTGTCAGTCCTGAACCAACTGTTCAATGAGCTTGGTCACTACAAGCATTGGCAACATAGCAAAGCCGCAAACCAGCGGGGTTTTCATACATTTTGGTTCACAGTAGCGGTCCTAGTACGAAGCCTTGTGGAACACCGTCTGTGACGTTAATGCAGGGATGGGCGTCACAACTTTCGTTTAGGTCCTCACGTATTTTTGATGAGTTCATTGATGTTCTTTGTTGAAATCAGTTTAGAATTGAAATGTAACTGGGGTTTGAGTGCGGGAGCTTAACTTTTATGGGTAACAAGGACTACAAGTACCTACTACTAGCCCAGCGACTGATCTCTTAGTGCAGCGTATAATTCTACATCAAAGCTCTTGTGTTGATGCCTCTTTCTTGCCTCTGTCTTCATTCTGTGTTGTTGATAAACATTTTGAGTAGTCTTTTGAATACAAGGTCTTTTGCTAAACTATAGTGCCGTACAGTGCCTTCCAAACTCCTTATTAGAAGTCAAAGTCACCCTTCCACCCCATGAGATGCGTTAACCCCATTTATTCCCCACCAATGCGCAATTAAATAGTCACATCAAGAACTTTATAGTTGCCTAGGCTTAACAGCCTGACCTAGAAAATCCCCAAAGTCACCATCGGCGCAGGGTTTTACCCCATTTACCCCGTTTATTGCATCCATAACACCAGATACACAAAGCTTGGTCAAATAAACAAATTAAATTGTATGTCCTCCTCTCTACTTAATGTTTGACACCTTCCAATGAAATTTACAACAACCTCCCCACACGAGGGGATTCTTTGTGTGTACCATTAAAAACCCCGAAAATATCCCAACACAAAACACACAAATCTCTTCCCGTTCGAAGCGACAAAAATTGACATTTTTAATGAGAGACCGTTAAATTTAATTTTATTTACAAAACAGAAAATAAAATCCTACATCGTCGTTGTCGTGTGTATGAGTATCTCTCTATCTACCCCCAAAGACAAAATACATTTTTATTGCATCTTTAGATACTTGACTGAGCGAAAACGAAAAAAAAAATGTAAATACACAAAACAACACTTTGGATTCGATGTGACAACAGTTTTTCGTGTTAAAAATTCCCATTTCAATTCCTCACATGGAGCTGAACGCATCCTCCTCTTGGTCTTATGGACCAAGCGACGTTCCGCCCTCACCATCCCAATGGAATTCCACTCGCTCGCACAGAGAAGAGAAGAGAAGAGGAACCATAAAAATCTTTCTCCTTTTCGAGGGAAAAATTATTGTTATTCCAGATATTTTATATTGTGTCACCAGCGGGCGCACCTCTAACTGCCAGTAAGGTTGCTGGCTCCTTTAATGAGCCATACATGTGGTCAGGAGAGAGGAGCAGCCGACTGCTCACTGTCATCACCCCATCAGGCACAAGAGAAATTGTCGATGGTCGTCGTATAGATTTTTACGATATTTCCAAGGAAAGATGCTTTTTTTTTGCTTTTATAGTCGATCAGTTGTGTATCGAGATTGTTTTCTTGTTTCGTTATGGCGAAAGCAATTAATGGTGAAATTGAAATCAAACACAAATATTTGAAGATTTTTAAGAGAGAGATGTTGTCTAAAAGCAGCGACGCAAATAGCAACATAGACAGAGTACAGATACATTTAATTGGTTTCTGTAATTGTTTTCTAAAGACCTTTTAAGGTTGAGGCACCAGACTGTGCTGCTTGGTCTAGATTTTTTGCGAAGCTGTAATTACTTAACAGAGGTTTAAATGAGTTTGCTTTGGCTGTCTTTGAAATTGATTTCCATTAGGCGGCAGTGCGAGTAGGTCTAGGTACATTAATTACAATTGAGCGACGACATATCATTATAAGCAGAAGCTAATAGCTAATGGAGGTAGATAGGCACTTACCTTAATGCTGGCACTGAATTCAAAAGAAAATTACGTTCAAAGGTGTGGAGCTACATATAAATATAAGGGTTAATGGTATCGCTTTAGACAGTTCTGAAGTAATTCCTTTCGTTGTCGTCCTCAGTTCGAGGGAAAGTCAAGGCCACTGGCTCACATAAAATTTACACTGGCCTGGCAAAGGTCTCAGTCATTTTCATTCAATCTTCGCAGTAAAAGTACTTTCTCAACATGAACGAAAAGAAAATTCTGTGAACTACAAACGAATGCAAAAATTACATATGTAGAGCCATCCTCAGTCAATTTGGACACCACCCATAGGGAACAGCTGAATTCCATCTAAGATCCTAATCAGAACAAGATTTTTAGGATCATAACTCGTGGTTAGGAGCGTTCGTTGTTTGGGCTTTAGTTGGTAGGCAGTCGAAGTCGAAGTTGGCTGTTGCCATTGCTCAGAAGCTAGTATCTACTTTGGGTTTGGACTTCAGTGTATGGGCTTTCAGAAGAAGAAACCCAGAAAGAGCTTATTTCAGCATCCACCTCTTCTCAAGATATCTCAGCCCTCCTTCATGGCATAAAACTGTAGGTCCCTTGTTTGGTTGGTTGAAACCGGCCCTCGGTGAGGATGCACTTAGACCAAGAAAAGGTCCATTGTGCTGCCGGGTTCTCTCTTACTCTGAGAACCATTTACTTCTTGATATGAAGGACCCAATTTTAGCCGTACAGGCGTTGATGAGATGGTTTAGTTTGTTGAACAGGTATTCACCTTATGTGGCCTTTCTACTAATGTTGGCGAGTGCGACGCAAGTGCATAGGAAGACTGATAGTCCTCTTCTTTTTCATCTCTACATCTTCTGCAGAAGTCTTTGGACATGCCTTCCTATAGCCAGTGTTCAGTGAGGGTGTAGGTATACTATTTTGGAGAGGGTTCAGAAGTCCAATGGACCTGGTTTCATTTAGCATGAGCCAGAGCAGCCTTGGAGTGTTACAATAGTCGAGCTGTTGCCAACTATTGATGAGGTATTTGGCATAAAAAGTTGGTGCCTCGATGTCGGTGAGGCTTATGCTGTTTAGATCGGAGGAGCCTCGTCGAGCCAACTCGTCAGCTTCACCATTCCCTGGTATGTTACCGAGACCCGGCTTCGAACAGAGGGTGAGGTCGTACTGTCCAACTATCTCGTTCAGAGATACGCGGCTGTCTTTCAGTGCCTTGAATCCGAGAGATTTGATAGCCGCTTGGCTGTCGATGTATATGATAATATCTGATACTGATCCTGTAATAACCGCCAGCCAGTCAGCTGCTTGGCGAATGGCAGTGACTTCGGCTCGAAAAACGCTTCAGTAGTTAGGAAGGCTGAAGGAAAGGCTAATGTCCAGGTCTTTTGAAAAGATTCCAGCACCGACTGCTTCGTCAGCTTTGGAGATTGTCAGCGATTCATGGTGAAGACATCCCGTTGAGTCCATCCTGTTCTATTGGGTAACAAGCACTAGTAACCCATGTTGAATTTGTGTTCTGTGGGCAAGTAGTCGGTGACCCCTGCATTATGTTTGGTTGCAGGCCCCAAGTGGGGATTTCCTGGCATATCTCTCCAAAGAAGGTTTCAGTCAACCTTCAGGCCCAAATATTGTGCGCTATTTCAGAGGATGTGGTGGGTGCCTCTTAACTTTTGTAGGGTGTCAGGGAGTTTCTATTTTCTAGTGAATAGGGCCAGCTCAAGCAGGACAAGCTAGACCTGGCCTTATGTAAACTATAGTAAGGTTCAGCGGGTTATCTGTCTATCCAATTTTGGGCAAATCCTTCGGACATTTGAGGCTCTCTCTATCTCATAAGTAACGCGTTGAATGTTGGCTTCTAAGGCCTGAATAGCTTGTCCCACTAGAGGTAATCGAGTGGCATTAAAGCGCACGATCTCGATGGCAAATTTACTGATCCAATTTGTGACTTAATGTTCTCGGTGAATCATGTCCTTAATGAGTTAATGGCTGAGTCTCATGACTCTCTTCTCGACTTGCCTCACGTCCAAGGCCAAACCGTTGCCGTTGACGTGGAATTCACAGTCCGTGGACAGATTGTTGTTGGACTATGAAGATCAATAAATTACGTGCTTAAACGAACATCAAATAACGAAGTGAAGACTGATTGTCAAAATAAGTTTCAACGGCAACATTCTTCTGGTGTAAATCGTGTAAACCCAGATTTCCTTAGTAAATGTCAGAGAACTGTCAAATATGAGTCCTCCCGTCGCATCACTCTGCGTGTAGCCTTACATAGCGAAGCATTTCTAAATGGTATATCCTTCTGCACCCAAGGTCACCTCTAAATGCTATCCCTATAATCCTTTTCTCCTATCGAAAGTTTTGTCTCTCAGCGATTATACCATCGCCATTACTGCCACAGTAACCAACTGTCCACAGTCGTGGTCCATAGAAGCGACCTCTCTCTAACCATTCCATCTGTCACCTATATCATCTGTTGCGACACTAATCCTATCTCTCTCGACTTTAAGGGATTTTCGAAAGGACAACGCAACACAAAATTATCTCCCTCACATCCTCGTCCTAGCAAACCAACACCAGTGACTGTCGTCATTCGCCAAAAAAAACCTAAAAACCAGAACCGAAAAACCAGAACTTATGAAATGCGGATGCGGGAAGCCATTAAAGAGAACTGAAAAGACCGCGCGCAGTGCACACTGCTTGAATATGAATTAAATAGTGTAGTTTTGTTGTTTTTGTAGGGCGCATCCATATCTGCCGATAAATTGAAGGCAGCGCATGCATGCGACACGATGAAAAAGAGAGCCTCCACCAAACGCAAAAGAGGAAGACATCGCATGTGTTACTACCGACCGACCGACGCGACAGCTTTTTGCTTCATCTTCAGCTCTCTCCATCATCAGAGCGCGGGATTGGGAGTCAGACAAGCGTTATTCTTATATCTTAATTGAAATTTTGTCAAATTACGTTGACAGTTTTAGATTAGATTATTCTGTTCTGCGGAGTACGGCTCTGTCTTTATTGGTTTCCTCTTCTGTGTTCGTCGTCTCGGTGCGCTCGTTTCGTATGGTGTGTGTGTCGTGTCGAAGATTGGTGTCAGCCTTAAGTAGTCTCCTCGTCGTCATTGTTGGAGGGAGGAGGGGACGCCGCGCCGGGCAGGGTTACCTTTTGTGTCGGCGGTGCGGTGTGTGCCGACTCTGAAATTAGGAAACGGTTTTACGCAAAGCTTCGAGACGCCCACTTGCTCGAGCGAGGTGGGTTAGTAGGAGCGTGATGGATTTTTTGTTGGTTGGAGGCCGCCTCTTGCTCTTTTGGTGAATATTCGGCGTGTCATCACGTCGAAGACGGAGTTGGAGTTGTCTTTGTCGCGTTTGTCGTCGTCGACGGAGAAAGGTATCGAATTAAGAGGATTTATTTGATGGAAACGTTCCTCAAAGGGGGGGGGGGGGGGGACATTTATTGAATATGATATTGTTGTAATTAATAACTGTCAATTAAAAGAAATGTGTGGCGTTGAATGGTTTTTTTCCTTCTCAAATGGAATGTGCATTAGGCTTGCATTGAAGCAGGGATTGAGTTGGAAATGTGAAATTGTTTGGCGGCTTGGCTTTAAGCCCTAAGTCAATATGGGTTTATGTCTTTTGCTGCAGTTTATGTTCCGTTGGCTACTTTTTGGGCTCAAGACAGTGGAGTATTTATGGGTACTTTCTCAGCAGCAAGGTATGAGTCGATTTTGAAGTAATAAAATGGCAGGGCAATTTCCGACCGAAATTGGGGGCAACTTCCAGCCGCTCTAGATCCCAGTCAGTGAAAAAACGGCGCTGCCTTTGAACTCCTGGTTCAGTTGAATCTTGTTTCGGTGTACGCCCAAGTCATGACGCCAATCTGTGGTCTACGAAAGGCCGAGTTCTTGTGTGCGTTGCTGAATTGATTGCCTCGGATTCTCCTGCACACTCTCACGGACAGCGGCGATAGTTTCGGGTTATCTTCCTTTTCGTTGACGTTGCGGTGTTGGTGGATTGTTCACCGACTCAAATTTATCCACCTCGTTGCAAATAGTCTTTTCTGAATGTCGCTTATGGCGACCGTAAAGCGGGCGAAACAAGCAAAATGTTGTTCAAAGAGACGACCTATTTTCCTAATCATTTGCACATGTTGTTGAACGCTATAACTCTCTATGTACATTTGGCAAGACAGATCCAAATAAATGACAGTCAATTTGACCGATGTAGCTTCGACAATAAGGCCGCGATTACCTGTCAAAGTTCGGAAATCCTTATTGGAAAACCCCTTCTTTGAGGCGTTTGTTGATTCTCAAGTAGCTCTCTGGGCTTTCTGAGCTTTGTTGCATATGTTGTTCAAGGCTATAACTTTCCGTATTGATTTGGCAAAACTGACTTATTAAATGACAGCCAATTTGACAGATGTAGCTTCAACAAAATGGCTGCAATCACCTGTCAAAGTTCAGAAATTCCTATTGGAAATCCCTTTCTTAAGGCCTTTGTTGATTTACAAGTCGCTCTCTGAGCCTTCTGAGCTGTATTGCATAGGTTGTTCAAGGCTATAACTTTCCGTATTGATTTGGCAAAACTGACTTATTAAATGACAGCCAATTTGACAGATGTAGCTCCAGCAAAATGGCTGCAATCACCTGTTAAAGTTCGGAAGTCCCTATTGGATAACCTCTTATTTATGGCCTTTCTTGATTCCCAAGTCGCTCTCTGAGCCGTGTAACTGAAAAAGCCTGTCCTTTTGAATGCTAACTCAAGAGTATTGTTGCAACTCACTTCTCAGCTGTAATTTGAACTCGTGGCGCCCATATGTCAATGTGGATTACTTCCAGTCAGCCACTCAAAGGTGTTGACCAACAGTCCCGAGGCCCATTAAAAAAATAAGAAACGACTCCAAAATCATTCTCAACTCGCTCCTATAATTATTTCCTCCTACTCAATCAAAGTTTTTTCCCCAAAAAATACAGAAAAATTACTCGAAATTTCGAAAGGACTTTGCGTTCTCATCGTGTTCCATATCTTCTACTACGCTCACCAATTTTTCTATCCGTCGACCTCAGACCCCCTACTTAAGTCATATTATTTATTACCACACTTTTCATCGATTGCTGGCATGCACAAAGGAATTCCAAAAAAAAAATCAAACCGATTCGTCAGTAATCACAGCTCACCCATCAGCGGTAACGAGGCGAAAACGGTATAGGACAACAAATGGCTTGTAGGAACTTAAAAAAAATTAATAATGAAAAAAAATTTCAAAAAAAAAAAGAGAAAAATAATAATAACATCGAAAAGCATTTGCATCATAGCCCAACGAGACGAAACGCGATCGAGACCTCCTTGGGACTATATGTCTCTTTCGCTCTCTGTCTAACCCACTTATAGTGTCTCGGTCTATGCGGGAACCCCCTTATTAAATTGATTGCCGTGTTATGAGGCTCTAATCATCATCCGTATGCGCTGAGCACAGAGATCAACGAGCACCAAACCAACACAAGTCGTTATACTATATAAAGTGGCTTGACGATGGTCTGTGTCCGATCGATCAGTCGGTCGTTGGTCGTTGGTCGTTGGTCGCCGGTCGCAGTTTATCCAGACGTAATTTTGTTGGTTATTATTATTTAATTTTTTTTTTTTTTTTATACTCCTTTCGGTCTTTTCAGCTGTTTGCCCTGCATAAATTCCCTTGGACAATAGATCGGCGGTGATTATTTTTTCGATGTTTTTTTCTTCCTTTTTTTACCAAATTCTATCTCGTTTGGTTTTGCTGTGGAGTTTGGGTTCTCCTTAAGCAAACTAATAATTTTCTA
The DNA here is from genome assembly GCA_949716465.1 of Chalcosyrphus nemorum. Lineage (NCBI taxonomy): Eukaryota > Metazoa > Arthropoda > Insecta > Diptera > Syrphidae > Chalcosyrphus > Chalcosyrphus nemorum. The sequence goes on along the minus strand of OX454334.1, from coordinate 59,433,524 downwards.
GGAACGCCCTCGAAAGGAGGGCAAGAAAGGTTCACAATATGTCCAGTTGGGTTCATGCGATGGCATCCCTTTTGTACACAGTATGTGCTGCGGGAAGAGGTACGACAGTGACTAAGCGTTTGATTGGGCGATACTGTATCCTGAGGTGGACACGTAGTCAAATTTGTCAGTCTGTTATCGATCAGAAGCTGAAAAGAGGTGGATTTGACGTTGGATTTATGTTTGATCGTATTTCAACGCTTAACTTTGGTCTTGTTTTTTTGGTAGATCATCGACAGTTGTTGAACAAAATGATTTGTCAGTTTCTAATGCGAATTTCGATGTCGTGTTTTTTTGGTAGATCATCGACAGTTGTTGAACTAAATGATTTGTCAGTTTCTAATGCGAATTTCACACTTGTTTTTTTGGTAGATCATCGACAGTTGTTGAACTAAATGATTTGCCAGTTTCTAATGCGCATTTCGATGGCTTGTTTTTTGGTAGATCATCGACAGTTGTTGAACTAAATGATTTGCCAGTTTCTAATGCGAATTTGAATGGTTTGTTTTTTTGGTAGATCATCGACAGTTGTTGAACAAAATGATTTGTCAGTTTCTAATGCGAATTTCGATGTCTTGTTTTTTTGGTTGATCATCGACAGTTAGTGAATTAAATGATTTTACAAATTTGTTGCTCACTTCTTGGTTTTGGTCGTTCAGCTTCTTAAGCCTCTTAAATGAGGAAGTATCAGGAACCTTGAAGGTTTTAAATTAAAAGAGCGAGATGACATTGCTCTACTTACTGTCAACCATACTGTACGATCATAGATCTTCTTTCTTCTACCTCTGTGGGTTCTTACTCATCATCTCGTTATGATATTTCATGAGAGTTATACCGAAGAGAAATCTTCACCTCACGACGACCATCACCGTCATCATCATCATCGTGATCCGCTCTGGTCTTCTTGTTGATTGCAACAAGTCATTATCTTTGCCGAAGAAGAAGAAGAGGACGATCGACGACGTACCATGCATGGAGGGTTCTCTCTCGGTTTCGTCCCCCAGCCATGGCATAGCAATTTGGTTAGCCATCTTTTTGCGCTGCACAGACCCCGTTTTGTTGCAGAGTAAACAATGATTTGCCTCAGATGTGTAATTTTCTGTGTTATTATTATTTTTTTTTTGTTTTCGTTCCTGGAGTCTCTTATCCTTTGAGTGGGAAACAGGAAAAACCTTTCCAGTGTTCAGCGTTTCAGTTCAGTCCTTCTCGAGAGAAGTGCGCAATCGTGCAACCTGTGTGTCTATATAAATGCAACAAATGCAGTTGTCGGCAGTAGCTATAACGGTGTTTGTAGGTACCTGAACCTTATATTGAATTTTTGAATTTGTATGTTAACTACGTCGAGTACACGCCCACTTTTTTGTGCATTTCATTTCGCGGACATGATGCCTGTAATTAAAAATCAACTCAACGAGGTTATCAATGACCAAAACCAGAGGGCGTAGTACACTACTCCATAAGAAAGCCTGTAATTTGGAAAAGAAGGATTCCATGCCAAGTTTGAGTGATGGATGACATTTATGAAATGAGAAATGGGCCATCATGCATGGTTGTATCAAGTTTTCGCGATTTTTTTTTTGTTGTTCTCAAGTGAGAACACGTGAAAAGGCAATCAAAATATCTGTTTTGTAATATAATTTTATCTGCTGGCAGGATCTTTTTGGAGCAGGTGATCGGTCGACAGACAGCTTTCATTTGCGATCTGACTGATTATATGGCTGGCAAAAGATCGAAATCACTGCATTCCATTCAATTTTCGTGGTATTTCTCGGCCATAAGTCCCCAAGAGAGTCCTTTTGGTTTCTGAGAAACTAGTTTTGATGTGCGCCGATCACTGATCGTTTATCAAAATACTTTTATCTAATAACATGAGCAATCCATCAATCTGCTTCGACTGGTCTTTTGTCTAGTATTTGAGATCATCGATCAGCGATCGTGAAAAGTGTGATCAGTTACTCAGCGAAGGATAAAAAGGGATTTTCACTTTTTTTTTTGACAAATTACCAAGTGATCATCATGGGAGATCACAGGATCATAAGATCTTACATAATGATCGAACAGTGATGATCTATGAATACCAATCCCACGCTGAAATACCCGTTTTAGGTGAACAAAACAAATTGAATTAATAACCAATCAAATTTCTATAAAGGAGCTACCACAAATCCATAGTTGATCACGCCCAACGCTGTAATAAAAATGTAAATTTTTAGTCACAAAAAAAATAAAAATAAAATGAAAAAAATTAAATCTCGTTAACTTTCTCATCAGTCATCTAACGTGTTTGTACTGATTGGTTAAATGATCAACTCATTGGATCAGATTACAAAATAGTCTTTAACTTTGGCATCAAATTTCACACAAAACTTGCAAATACGATGACTTCATAAGTATTTTCAGAGATTTTAGTACCAAATTATCGACTAATATCTGAGTGTAGATCAGCGCGACTAGTTTTTGGGCGGATTTTTTGTTTTATGTAAAAAAAAAAACTTAGCATTCAGAGTTTAATTTATAGTGTGGGAGGTGGCTCATGAATTTAGATTTTGATGGATCAATCTGCTTTGAGATACATAAATTAATTTGTGGAAATGATTTAAATATCACTTGATAAGGGCAGGTTTCTAGAGCGTTTAATGCTTTGTCCTAGGTCCTCTACAATGCCTACGCGTTGTCGTTGGCGATTACTGGAAATGTGTCTCAGCTCTGCCCAACTCTTCCCCGGTTGCCGTGCTTCCTTCTCCACTGATCATGGTGATCTTCTGATCATGGTGATCCTCTGATCATGATGATCCTCTGATCATGGTGATTTTCTGATCATGGTAATCTTCTGATCATGGTAATCTTCTGATCATGGTGATCCTCTGATCATGATGATCCTCTGATCATGGTGATCTTCTGATCATGGTGATCCTCTGATCATGGTGATCCTCTGATCATGGTGATCTTCTGATCATGGTGATCTTCTGATCATGGTGATCTTCTGATCATGGTGATCTTCTGATCATGGTGATCTTCTGATCATGGTGATCCTCTGATCATGGTGATCCTCTGATCATGGTGATCTTTTGATCATGGTGATCCTCTGATCATGGTGATCTTCTGATCATGGTGATCCTCTGATCATGGTGATCTTTTGATCATGGTGATCTTCTGATCATGGTGATCTTCTGATCATGGTGATCTTCTGATCATGGTGATCCTCTGATCATGGTGATCCTCTGATCATGGTGATCTTCTGATCATGGTGATCTTCTGATCATGGTGATCCTCTGATCATGGTGATCCTCTGATCATGGTGATCTTCTGATCATGGTGATCCTCTGATCATAGTGATCCTCTGATCATGGTAATCTTCTCATCATGGTGATCTTCTGATCATGGTGATCTTCTGATTATGTTGATGGTATGTCGTCAAGTCCCACCGCCTTTTTAGTTTTCAATGCTTTTATCGCTGTAATAATCCCTTCCGTACTGACGGTTGTGGTGCGAATTCTAGAATTTCTTTCTACGAACATTTCAGTCTGATTTAGGTGGATCATTTCGTCTCTTCAGTTCGATATTAGCGACGAACCGTGTAGGTCCTTTTTTGGGTGAAGAGTAGAGCTTCGGTCATCTGCGAGCTCCTTGGCACCATAGATCACTCGAGTGAAAACCTAACAAGATCAGCATTAACCTTCCCTGTGTAGATCGTTTGATCATCAGGCTACCTACTCCCTACAAATTACTTAATTGCGCTTAGTCCCAATGAATCATCATAATCACAGCTCAGTCTTAATTGCTGAAATTAATCCTTTCCTCGAGTTCTACCGAACCCCAAACAATGATCTTTTCCTGGAAGATCACCCCGACGATCACTGCTTCTTCAACAAATATCCCGAACACGACTTCTTCTCTCTACTAATTACATCGGCAATTAGTTTTCATATTATTTTCCACACTCCCCCGGCTTTTAACGATGCCACCCAAAACCATCCACTTAAACAAAAAAAAGGAAGAAAAGAGTACCTATGCGTCCCAATAATATTCCACCTCCTCCTGCTGCCACACAGCTATTGTGGCAACTGGCGAACGACGCCTCTGGATATTAACAACAAGTTGTGAATTCGTTTCGCGTTTCGCAGATCTTTAACAACTCCGAGCGTAATTACCATAATCGAGGACTTAATGGCAGGGGGTCGTTTCTCGAGAGACGACCCTAAGCAAGCAGCGCCAACAAAAATACAAACAAACGAGCTTTTTTCTGTATCAATGCTTTGGCGCTAGCCGAAAAGGACGGAACACGGAACACGATTTGGCGATTTAGACGGAAGGCAGGAGGAAACTTGTTTACAAACCCTGCAGCTGCATCCTTTGCAAATGTGTGTCTTGTGTGTATTTGGAGTGCGGAATGTCACAACAAGCAGAGGGTTTCCCTCTTCTCGATCGATTGATCCTCGGCATGGAAAATTGATTTTCTCATGGTCCTGCCTCTGTGTCTTGCAATTGCCATTGCTAATTCTTGCAAAGAGTAACTTCCAACTGAGGGTTGTCAATTGAAATCATAAATTCTTTTCCAATCGAGGGTTACACACTGATTAAGTGAGAGGGGAAGCCACCACCGAAGGTCCTTATGGGTCGGTGTGAATCGTTTTATTGAAACCATATAATTGCCGGTAATAAATATCGAACCGTTTTGTGAGATGTGTGAAATTTGGATTTATCGATTCGAAAAGGGCTACCAAATTGGTTGATTGGATAAAAAGAATGCAGTGTCTAAAAAAGAAGGACATCACTTTTTTCTCTTCAAATCAAAAGGGATCTTAAGATGCCGATCTTTCTCTCTCCGATCTCGCCGATCTTTTTTGCCAGGCATTGTTAGGGAATTAAAGAGGTATTAGCTGTTGTAAGTGCTGTGTAAGATTGGCAGTCTTTTTCGTACCTTTGGGCCTTTGTTGTGGACTATTTGAACAAATTTCTAGATCACGTAATTTCTCATGAAACGATTTCGCCAGGAGCTATGCAGCTGATCGTTCACAAAGGAACTGATCACAATGATCTGCAAATTTTTAGGTCTACTCATGGAATTCAATTTGTGTGGAGGAGAATTTGTGGAAACATGCATGCGACCGAATGCACTTCAGCGTGATCATTTAGGCTTTTTCCTTTGTGGGTCCTAGGACCCTAATCGCCGTTGCTTGCGATTACTGGAAATGTGCCTCAGCTTTCCTAAAATCTTTCCCGTTTGTCATGCTTTCTTCTTAAATGTTCTGCGGCTCGTACTCCTAGGACCGCGGAGTATCCTGCCGTCCTGGGTAAGCGGGTTCCATTGCATCGCTTTGTCTGAACATGACGATCTTCTGATCTTGGTAATCTTCTTCTCTCGACAAGTGAGATCACAAGGTCTGCTGATTCTGTTGTTCACCATTCGAATTAGAAAACCTGTTATTAGGTCAAGACTAAAGGTCGAGGTTGAGAAGCAAGAACTGTGCTATCTTCTATTCTGGTAGACCAAGTGAGAGTGCGCGAAGCTTTGGAGTAGAGCTGATGGGATCTCCAGCAGCAAGTAAGCCGCCTCATAGCGTAGAAATCTTCGTTTGATCGGATATTGACGGATGAACTCAGACTAGAGTAAGGAAAACCTATATTGTCCAGTGCGATACCCCGCTAGAAAACAGGAAGGACAGCCTATGGACAGCGTCTAAAAACAAACAACCATAAGACTTTGCCTAAGGTAGGAGTTCATAGAGTTCATACTCCATATCTAGTGCCAGAGAAAGGAGGACAGTGCACTGGGATACGTGGCATGTCACTAAGCTTGGACGGGAATCTTATGGTTTCTAATGAGGACAAGGTCACTGAATAGAGGGAACATTTCGCTACAGTCGTGAAGCGCTTAGTCAATGGCAATCTTATCCTGAATTCACAAGCCTTCTGAAGCAACAAAATCCTAATGCCTTCCAACAAAGCTGAAATAGCAACAGAAAGCAAGTCCTTCGAGAAGAACAAGGCATTTAGAGGGTATCCCTGGCGAAGTATTAAGAGTCTTAAGTGGAGCAAAATACAAGCCAGGACCAATCACATGGACACCTTAGGAAATATAGAGTACTAGTGCCCAGAGTACAGATCGCTCTTAACATCTATTGCTTATCGACTTCGAGAAGGCTGTTGTCAACTTCAGTTAATATGCCAAATGGTTGGCTTTGCGAAGGAAAATCATAGGCAGAAACCATCCCTATTATCAGTGCAATGTCCTAAGATAGCGAGCTCTATGTCACTGAATTTTGAGTTCCAAACTGGAGTGCTTCAAGGCTGAATGCTGTCACCGATATTGTTCTCGTTGTGATGGCCTTGTACTCCCTGCCGAATCGACGGAAGATAATCATGCTGGAGGTCGTAACTAAGTGGTTAGTTCGTTAAGCTACTGCGGATGCGGACTTATCCAGAAAATGCCATCAAAGTTTGTTTAAAGCCAAACCTCTTCCGAGTGTCTGACAAACATTCAAGAGTACACTGTCCTGCGAAGGCTTCTTTAAAATCTTCTGCCTTTCGTTTATGGCATAAAACTGATCTCTTCTTTACGTGAAGATGGCTTTGAGGAGCTTGGCCTTGGCCCTCTTAAAGGCTGCTTAATGTTCTAATATTTATTCTTTCCTAAAAAAACGTTTGCGATACTGAAGATGTTGGCCTTCTTTCTCGTTGGATAATAGAGCATAAGCATGCCAGAATTGAGAAGCTGAGGTCAGCAAAGTGGAGCTGGAAATAAACGCTGTCAAAGCAAAGGCCTTGAGCACTTAACTCTTGCCTTCAACTCAACAATCTGGACTTTATAAGTAGAGCTTTGGGGGGTATCTTGACCCAATCATATCTCTTACAAGCAACTAGTATCAGGATTAGGAGACCGTCTAAGGATCTATAGGAAAATGCAGCTTGCAACGGACTCCGCCAACACAAGCAGATAGAACCTTGGACTATCCTAGCCAGAAGTGTATAGAACAGTTGAAGAGGAATGGAGTACTTGGGAAATGATAAGATAAGATGACCCACAGGCATTTTTAACGCCTTATGTCCCTCGCCATAGGTTCTTTTCTTTTGTGAGACTCAAACGTCCAAAAAAAACCTTTGAATTTGATGTTGTTTCTGTTATTTGAAGCATTCGTCCCTTTATTTATGAAAACTGTTTTCATTTCCCATATTAGAAAAGTCATTAGGTATTCTTTTGTGTTCCTACAGGCATTCAATTCTCCTGTCCACTTTACATTCATTTTTCCCCCGAAAGAGTTGTTTATTCAAAAACTCGTTTAGATCTTTACAACAAGTGTGTAGTTCCACATTTGATTTGGGTCGTTTCATCCTTAAAACAACACTTCGACGGACCGACCGCAATCCTTCAACACAATTTCAAGAAGTAATCTCTTGCAATAACACATCTCTGCTGACCACAGAGCCCCTTTAAGTCGCTTTAAGAGTAAAAAATATGTTAAACCCTCCCCAAAAGGACATCCAGGATTATAAAGGCACGACGACGCATCATTACTTGACAATTTTGTGCGTACGGATTTAATCACCCTGAACGATGCTAATTCCGTACATCTTTCGCGTTATAAAGATCTTTTATAACCTATAAGCAAGTCGTTAACTTCGCGTATGACATTTATATTGCGCTGTGCGGTTGGGTAATTATCTGTCAGACCGCGAGGTGACAAATTCACTGCGATTTATGTCACTGTCTCTTTTCCAAAGAAAAATGAGCTCGATTTGTCTCCGAGGGACTTTATGATGGGTTATTAAAGCCGAGCGACCAAGGATTCCTTTACTGCTAATTGAGTGATGCTGCTAACACCTTGGACAAAGTCACCAGGTAAAAAGTAATGGTCCCCGGGGGGCTTCAACATACAGATGTCAACTAATGCTGAGTCTCACAGTGAGATATGATTGTGTTGCAAAAAAAAAAAAAGGACATTTTCACCCACAGGAAGAGAAATCCAAGAATTTAACAGCACAGCACGATTCTTTGAGTTTTTGGGTGTTCCTCTGGAGAAAAGATATGTTTATTGACATTGCCATTATAATCCTTAAAATTTACCTAAACAGGAACTTTTTTCATAAAAGGACACAGAAGAAGAATGAGAGGATTAGTGGGAAGAAAATTGCAAATGGAAAACCACTTTTGGTGGTCTTACTTTGAATTCGATTGAAAGGAAGAAAGGAAGAAGAAAGAAGTCCTACCTGTTTGTGGGACCAAAACAGAAGAAGAGAATAAATCTTTGTTATGAATGGATTCCTGTGGATTCTCCTGCGGGACGCGAAATGTATAATTGCAAAGGGAAAAACCCCTCATACACGATTGCCAGTGCCAAGTGGTGTATGAGATGCGGAGAGAAACGTGTGGGTGATCCTCTTTTGTGGATGTGATGACATGGAAGATTTCATGTCTCATGATATGCATTTTAAGGGAAATTTACTTTAGCGCTGGGGGAGAGGGACACGTGCTCAATTTGATGGCTTAATGATGTGGAAACTAACTTTAAATGGGACGAGGATTGCGGTCGGTCATCGTTGCCGTGAAGGAAGTTCCTTAATCGTTTTCCAAGTCCTGGAGGCTTGAGTGAATAGGCGGGGATTTTTATACACACGTGACCTCTAATCTTGGACGGACATTGGAAGCGTGGTGTGGTGATCCTTCTCGGTGGGATTCGACGTGAAATAGGTTGGGTAATATCTGTTGTCTGCTTACTGCTGTCCACTGACGGCATGAGGACACAGGAGCAGTGGGAGATTGTGCTCTAGTTCCAGTTCTCTCTGCTTGTCAATAGATGGCTCCTGCATGCGTTGATTCCATGCTTTGAGATTCAGAGAGCTGTGGGAGATTGCTCGTCGCTTGTTCTGTCCAAAGGCTCTGATGTGCGCAACCAAGTTCTCGCTGTTGGTCAATAGATGGCTCCAGCATGCGTTGATTCCATGCTTTGAGATTCAGAGAGCAGTGGGAGATTGCTCGTCGCTTGTTCTGTCCAAAGGCTCTTAAGTCGGCCACTAAGTTCTCGCTGTTGGTCAATAGATGGCTCCAGCATGCGTTGATTCCATGCTTTGAGATTCAGAGAGCCTCGTCGCTTGTTCTGTCCAAAGGCTCTTAAGTCGGCCACTAAGTTCTCGCTGTTGGTCAATAGATGGCTCCAGCATGCGTTGATTCCATGTTTTGAGATTCAGAGATTAGTGGGAGATTGCTCGTCGCTTGTTCTGTCCAAAGGCTCTTAAGTCGGCCACTAAGTTCTCGCTGTTGGTCAATAGATGGCTCCTGCATGCGTTGATTCCATGTTTTGAGATCCAGAGAGCAGTGGGAGATTGCTCGTCGCTTGTTCTGTCCAAAGGCTCTTAGGTGCGCAACCAAGTTCTCGCTGTTGGTCAATAGATGGCTCCAGCATGCGTTGATTCCGTGTTTTGAGATTCAGAGAGCAGTGGGAGATTGCTCGGTGCTTGTTCTCAGCAAAGGCTCTTAAGTCGGCCACTAAGTTCTCGCTGTTGGTCAATAGATGGCTCCAGCATGCGTTGATTCCATGTTTTGAGATTCAGAGGTTGATTCCTACCTCAATTCCTGAAACGACGAGAAGACTCATCAGTCCCTGGTATCCGTAGGTCGCTTTCTTACTAAAAAAAATCTCACTGTTAAGCCTTTAAGTACTACTATTTCGTCTCGTGTACACATCCTACACAAGGAAATACACGAATTCGAATATAAATGCACACATTGCTAACCAAACGCATCATTAACGCCCCAAACTGTCAATTACACCGAAAATTACTTGACTACTACTTGCATCACACTGCCGCATCATCATCAACATCAACATCCACGACGACGACGATGACGATGACGATGAGGATGATGATGGCGACGACGACTTCATGGAAAATTCGTAACCATAGCGTTTCACGATTTTGGAGAACAGAGAAAAAAAAACCTGCAACCTGCAGGCTCTACTGCGCGCAGCCACGATGCATGATGAAGGCATGAATTTACTTTTCTTTGGCCAATAATGAGAGGACGACAGTAGCTAGCTGTGTGTAGCGTGTGTGGAAACACACACCATATCGTGAGGTTCCACCAGTGTTACAGCAGATGTTGCAATTGCAACAAAAGCCACTACTCTCGAGGCACAGAGAGAGGGAGAGAGAGTAGCCACCACAGTGAGCGCCTGCCGAAGCATAAGCGTAAATATTGATTTAATGAGGTGCGATAAAAATACCTTCAAACCAGGCGGAGGACTCTCGGAAAGGACAAGAAAATCGCACGGAAAAAAATAAGAAAAAAAAACCTGCGATCGAATAATTTCGCAAAGGCGTTGCGGAAGTGCGGGCTCCAAAACGAACTCAAATTAGCGCGTTACTATGGAGCACACAGTGCAATGGATAGTCTTGTTAGAGGCACACAACCAACTGACTGTGTCGTTAGATTCAACGGCCTATTGTCACACAGAGTTTCGCGCTTCAATAAGGTTCCATGCGAGTGAAGCGAGAATTTGAACGCAAATCGTCGTTTGACGGTAGTCGCTCCGATGATGAGGATACTGATGCTGGTGTTGTGGTAGGACTAAGCCTCTGGTCACCAAATTGCAAACGCTCTTCCATGGAAATCGTGTCGCAAGGGTGTCAGAGCGCATAAATAACTCGAGTGTGGGCACACACCGTAACAACGCTGCAGATATTAGGTTTCATGATTCGGAATTTTTGACGTCGTCATTGCTTGGACGCGCACCCAATTCAAGAGATCCACTGACAAAGATTCCAACGTTACAGGTTTCAAGAATTGCCGTCGCGTCGTCGCCTAATCTCGCATGAATCGCACTCAGTGTCAAACAATAAATAAACGCGAAAGGTGTCAATTATAATGAATGCACTGCCAATTGCGATCGTGTCTTGATGTGTGCTCAAAGGTGCACTAGGTGCTAAAATGCCCGCAGATGGACAAACCGAAACCGAACAGCGATTGCTCAAGCACAGGGTGAGAAAGAAAGAGATTGTGTACCTTGTGTGCCTTGTGTGCCTTGTGTGTGCGCGCGAGTTATGATTTTTCTAACCCACTTTCATTTAAATCAAACACACCGAGTTTTATTTCGTACAATTTATTTATTAAATGATTTTTGCGGGATAGGAGTGTAAGATGTTACTCCGTTTGGGGTTCACTTTCAACTGAACTTTATTTCTATATTCAGTATCAATTTAGTTTCTGTATTCTGATTAAGTATGTATTGAGTATGTATTGAGTATGCTGAGTCGATAATATGTGCATATTAGCGATCTTCATCGGCATATTTATGTTTACACAAGATATTTGTGTTTACACAAGACTTCCGTTGAGGATGATTGCCAACATACAATCTGTGTGATATTATGTTCATATAGCGATCTCCATCAGCATATTTATGCTTACAAAAGATATTTATGCTTACATAAGACTTCCGTTAAGGATGATCGCCAACATACAATCTGTGTGATATTATGTTTATGATCCGAAGATCGACTTGGCTGTAGCAGTACTCATAGGAACTGCTATGTTTGGTTTTATGCTTGGGAGGTCTGACTGTATCATAACTCCTCCTGGGTTAGATTGAAGATTCTCCCGAATCTTTACATAATTACGATATTTTATGTATGTTATTACTATTACAATCGTAATGAATATTATTGTAATTATATTTAAGGAATAATTTGCCGTTTTGTGATAACTTAATTCGATTATCTTCTCATTATTCTCAATACTTTTCTCGTTTATTTTATCCACAGTTAATTTGTCTTTGAATGTATAATTGATATTTTCATTTGGGATTATAAAGGTTTCTTTAAAATTCTGTATAACATTATTAAAATAATGGTTTCTTATTTCAATAGAGCAGTTTTGAAAATATATTATATAATTTCCATTCAATGTTCTGTTTCTATTATTACAATTCTGTTTTAATGTTTCATTTCTTAAGTTTTTCAAAATTAATGTATCGTCATAAATTTGTATTATTTCGGTATTATTATTGAATATAAGTTTACAACTTTTCTTAAAAATACAATGTTTAGAGATTTTATTTTCGTTTACAAATTCTGTTTGATAAACATATGTTTCATTCTTATACTTAAATATTACTTCATTTCTATCATCTATTTCTTTATAATTTTTGTTTGGTATTGGTACAATTATTTGTGTTTTTATTTTTACAACTTCTTTTGGGATTTTTACTATAAACATAAGTTGATTTTCTTTGTATCTGAAAAGTGCTGTTCTTAACAATCTTAGTTTATCTATGTTAATATTATAGTTTTCTATTTCTTCTTGTGTTAAAATATTAGGATTAATTAACCCATGATGTGCCGCTAGGATATTATCTTGAATTTGTTCTATTTTGTTTTTTATTATTGTAATAGCTAACAACTTATCCTGATAAATATTCTGAAGTATTAATTTTTTTAAGTTGTCCTGTATATTATTCCAATCATTTATTATTTCTAAGTTATTTTTATAGAGGGTCTCTTTTAATAACTGAATTGTTTCGTTAAAGTAGTAATTTATTTTTATCTGTTGGTTAAGGTTTGTAAATGAGTTGTGTAGGTTGGTATCTACCTTATTAAAATGGTCTTCTATGTCTTTTCTATCTTTACTGTCCATTATACCGAATAGATAACTAGCTGCATTGCCTACTATGTCTATTAAGGCTCTTTTTGGTCGTTTTAAATTTTGACTTTTTAATGTTTTTACTTTTGATTTTAATACTGCTATTTCATTTAGTAACATTACTTTTTGATACTGATATAAAGATCCTACATTACTTTCTAATGAATGTATAATGTTTAAGATTTCATTTGGATGTATGATATGGCAAATTAAGTCTGTCTTTGTAATTAAGTCTTCTTCCTTTCCTGAAATTACTGCATAGCCTTCGTTGTTGTCAATGTATTCTGATATCATTGTTGCGAACGTCATTGGTACTGCCAGTATTATTATAAGTGTTATCATCTGGAATATATAAATCTATGAAATCTTCAATATTAGAGTTGTCTCCTAATCTGTTAATTATGCTTAGTTTGTCATCGTCTTCGTCTGTATCAAATGTAATTGGTGCGAAGTTTCTCTTGGGTCGTTTTATATTTGTATTATGAACATTTTTTAGTTCTGTTATTCTGAAATATGGAGCATCCTTATGTCTTACTCTTTTGTAATTTTTGATCGGCCCTACTTCTCTTGTTTCCGTATAATATTCTCTGTCCTTATTTCTTTTATTTATAATTTTCCTTTTATTGGCATCTGTTCTGTCTTTAAGAATTATGGATGGAACTCTGTCTTTAGCTATTCTGGGTGTGCATTTAATTGTTGAGTGGTATCTATCATTATAGTTATTTATGACTATTTGTATTTTCATTTCGGTCGATAGTTCATTATCGTCAATTCCTGTTAGTTTCTCTATTAGGGTTGAGTGTAATCTCTCAATATCTGCATTGCCCGTGTGACTATTGGGTGTAGTTAAATGTACGTCTACCTGCTCTTGTTTCAAAAATTCTATTAATTGTTCGGCTTTGAATTCATTATCCATTATAATCGTTTTAGGTTTACCAAATTTAGCAAAATGTTCTATAATTATCAGTTTTTTCATACGCCAATTTCTATCAGTTATGTTGTACGCCGTCGCGAATTTTGTTAGTTTGTCGATTACTGTTACGAATGATTTTTTCTTAAAATGGAAAATGTCAAGATGAATAGTATAATTCTTTTCTAGTGGAGTTTCTGTAAACCGAAATTCGGGTTTAATAGGTTTTCTGTCATATTTAGTAGTTAGACATTTTTCACAATTGTTTATTATTAGTTGGACATGTTGCTTTAGTTTTGGATAAAAAATTTTTCCTCTTAATGAATTAAATGTCTCATTGATTCCACTATGCATTGATTCATTATTGTGGTATAATGAAATCTGCTTATGCAATTCTTCTTCAGTACTTATCTCAGTTGCTCTTTTTGTACATGTAATAAATTTTTTATCTAAATCTATTGAGAACATATCTATTAGAATTTTTTGTATTTTGTTATAGTCACTGTCGCTCACTTCTGAATATATTCCTATTTTACCTTTCTTTATATTTCCTAACAAAATTTTCTTTATTTTGTCTTCCTGATCTTGAGGATTAATCTCTACTATGTTTCTACCAAAACTACTGTACTTTTTCGTGTCTGTATTGTATTTAATTACAATTTGTTGTTTATGTTTATTTACTATATCCTCTTTTATCTTGTAATGCTCTCTCCATTCTTCTGTTGCAGAATGTATAGTGTTTAGCGATTCTGTGTCTGAAATTTCAAAATTCGATTCGTTGTCATTTTCTTCATTTATTTTAGGTGAATTTTCGATACGACTCAAGAAATCTGCTACTACGTTTTGCTTACCATTTTGGTAAATGATTTCACAGTTATGTTCTTGAAGCTTCAACACCCATCTACTATGTCTTTGCGACATTTCTTTTCCTTTATATTTATTATTAAGGTATTTTATTGGACAATGGTCCGTTATTATTTTAAACTTTTTGCCGTAAATATACGGTCTGAAATATGATACCGCATATATGATTGCTAAGAATTCTTTGTCTGTCGTTGCATAATTTTTCTCATGGCTGTTTAATGTTCGCGATATGTAACATATCGGTTGGTTGAATTGTGAAAGGACTGCACCTATGGCGTAATCACTTGCGTCTGTAGTGATTGTGAATTCTTTATCGAATTCGGGGTATTTGAGAATTGGGTGAGAAGAGATTAGACTCTTTAAATTCTCAAAACTTGCAATATATTGTGGATCATTGCAGTTAATTTTACAGCCTTTCTTAAGGTATTTTATCATGGGGTAGGCTATTGCCGAATAATTCTTCATAAATTTCCTATAATAACCCGTAGCTCCCAAAAAGCTTTTTAGTTGTTTTTCCGTTTTAGGAACTTTTAAACTCTTTATGGCTTTAACTTTTTCAGGATTAGGTTTAATACCTTCTTTAGTCAGTATATGCCCAAGGAATGGGGTATCCTTTTTTAAAAATGAACATTTATTTATTTGTAGTTTCAAATTATGCTCCCTTAGCTTTTGAAAAATTTGTTCAATGTTACATATGTGTTCCTCCAATGAAGTGGAAAAAATTAGTATATCATCAAGATATACGACACATATTTTATTGATTAAATCCCTGAGGATTTCATTCATTAGCCTTTGAAATGTTGCCGGAGCGTTCTTGAGGCCAAATGGCATACGAACGTATTCGAATAGCCCACAAGGTGTAATAAAAGCAGTTTTGTGTATATCTTTCTCTGACATCAATATTTGATGGTAGCCTTTGGCTAAGTCAAGAGTGCTGAAATACTGTGCTTTTCCTAACTTATCCAATATTCCTTCAATATTCGGTAGTGGATATTTGTCGTCCACTGTCAGCTGATTAAGTCTTCTATAATCTATCACAAGCCTGAACTTTTGTATTTTTGTATCGTCCAATTTCTTCTTAATTAGTAAGGCTGGCGAGCTATATTTACTTCTACTCTTCCTAATTATTCCCTGTCTTTCTAAGTCTTTGACTTGTCTTCGAATTTCTTCTTCTTGTTCTGGGGGTAATCTGTATATTCTTGAGTTAATTTGCTCGTCATTAGTTGTCTTTATTTCATGTACCACAGAGGTTGTGTTTGTTAAATTATCTCCTTCTATGAACATGAGACTTCTATATTTGTCTAATAACTTTCTAATATTTTGTGATTCTTCTTTATTCAAATGGTCTAATTTTATTGTTGCATTTTCTAAAACTTCTAATGCATAATTGTCTTCTTCCTTTGTTTTTTGTAATATTTTCAAAATTACTCCGTTTAATAATTCTATTTGTCCGCTCCTTATATCAATATTTTTTACGTTTTTGCTTATCCAGTCCATCCCTAACAATATGTCAAATGGTTTGTTTAAGTCTACTAGTGCCCATTTCATTTTGCTGTTTGCTTGACAATTGAATTCTTTTGGGGGGTCTGTTGCTACTAATTTCTGCATTACTTTTTTATTTTCAAATATTGTGTTTACTATTACTTCTCTTCCTCTTAATATGGTTAATGGGTATTTGTCAAATTTATTTTTGTTTAATAAGCTTATTGTTGAACCAGTGTCTATTAAGCTTAGCCATGTCTTGTCAAAAAGTGTTAATATAATATATATTTTACTTTCCGAGGCTAGTTGATAAAAAAAATTTCATCAACTGTTTCTACTTTTTCATTTTCATGAGTCAATTGGTTTGTTTCCATTGGTTCTGGTCCCTGACGTTTTTGTGTACTACTTATGTCTTTTTTTTCTTGATAATTTTTATAATTACCACTTTTGTTATAATTTCCTGAATTTTCTCGCTTGAAATTTCCTAACTTGTTTTTCTTAAAATTTCCTGATTCATCTTTTTTTTCTATATTATTATATGAATTACTTGTATACTCCTTGGTTTTATTATCTGATTTTGTTCGATAATTTTGCTTACCATCGGTTTGTTTAATGTATTTTGTATTTAAATTCCCTTCGTCTAAATCTACGAATTCATATAGAATTCTCAAAATTTCTACAAGAGATACCTTTTTCAATATATTGTATGCTAGAGGTCCTGCCGCTAGAGTTTTTATTTTTTGTATTAAAATACCTGAGAAAATTTCTTTCATAGTGGGTCCTTCTTCAGATATAGAACAGTACAGTGTAATATCATCTACAATCTTGTTTGTCTTATAAATTAGTTCACTTACGGATGCTACCCTCATGCTGAAAATCTCTTGAGTTATCATCATTTGATCCTTTTTCGGGCGGTAATGCTGCTTCAACAGTGTTTTTACTTCGTCCCAACTTCCTGCTGCATATAGTTGAAGGTAATTTTTTGCTGCGCCTCCAATCTTCATGTCAAGGACTACTCGGAAAAATATGTTCTCCTCCTCCACGTAGTCTGTTTTTACACGATCGATTGCTGCCATAAAGCTCGGCAGTTCCTCTACTCGACCATCAAACACTTTAATCGATTTTAAGTCTCTTTCGACTCGTTGCTGGATCGACGTTTGTTGTTGTTGTTGGTTTTGCACCAACAATTGAGTTATTGCCGCAAGGCATTGTTGTATTTGTTCTGCCATTCTTGATTTAACAAAAGAAAATTTTATTTTTTTTTTTTTTGCACGATCACTACCTTGATTTAAAGGGAAAATATTCGTTACGCTTATTGTGACACAATCGCCTCTTATGTAGATATACAAAGAAGGTCTTTTTGCACACTTTTTTTTTTTTTTTTTTTTTTTTTTTTTTTAACTATAC
This sequence comes from Chalcosyrphus nemorum, assembly GCA_949716465.1. Lineage (NCBI taxonomy): Eukaryota > Metazoa > Arthropoda > Insecta > Diptera > Syrphidae > Chalcosyrphus > Chalcosyrphus nemorum. The sequence goes on along the minus strand of OX454334.1, from coordinate 59,416,185 downwards.
GATCGCACAATTTCTAATAGACGATCTTGTTAATTATACAATCACTTCCTATTTTTTTTAAAGAAGATCTTTTTGTATTTCCTGAATTATATAAAAAATAATTCCGACCGATTCACCGACTGCGCCAGTTATGATTTTTCTAACCCACTTTCATTTAAATCAAACACACCGAGTTTTATTTCGTACAATTTATTTATTAAATGATTTTTGCGGGATAGGAGTGTAAGATGTTACTCCGTTTGGGGTTCACTTTCAACTGAACTTTATTTCTATATTCAGTATCAATTTAGTTTCTGTATTCTGATTAAGTATGTATTGAGTATGTATTGAGTATGCTGAGTCGATAATATGTGCATATTAGCGATCTTCATCGGCATATTTATGTTTACACAAGATATTTGTGTTTACACAAGACTTCCGTTGAGGATGATTGCCAACATACAATCTGTGTGATATTATGTTCATATAGCGATCTCCATCAGCATATTTATGCTTACAAAAGATATTTATGCTTACATAAGACTTCCGTTAAGGATGATCGCCAACATACAATCTGTGTGATATTATGTTTATGATCCGAAGATCGACTTGGCTGTAGCAGTACTCATAGGAACTGCTATGTTTGGTTTTATGCTTGGGAGGTCTGACTGTATCATAACTCGCGCGCGCAGCGACCTTGGATTTTGTCAAACTTGACACTTAACAGCGGGACGATTTATTGTCGTTTGTGTTCTTCGCTTGGTGTTGGTTTGACTCTGTCGCAATGCGCTGACAGTTTGGTGTGAGGATGTGGACAGGATGTCCAGCATAGATACATGTGTTGGCTGTTGTGCACTGAGGGCAGAGACGACTGCTGTCGGTCGGTGTTTTAGATTTAATTCCCTTCGTGCCTAAGCATCTCTCGGCTGATTGGTGGACGAGGTGATTATCACGCGAAAAAGGGCGCGCGATGCGATGATGTCGAACTAATTAAAAGCGAGTGTGACTTGGGACGCGGAATGTGACTCTCTCACTGGAGGACAAGACATGCATCAAAGGCGCCAGTCATTTAGAAGGTGAGAAGGCAATTCGCCTGAAGGTTCTACCAGCAAACAATGTATCTTCTTCGACTGCATCTTGGGAGAAAGCCATTTGGTTACAGTTCCACTCCTAGGTTGTATCTTAATTCTGCTACTGCCTGTCTTGGGCACGGCAGGTTGTCAGATAAAAATCATATATTCCCCACGACCCCATGTTGTGCGCTCTACACCTCCTCTAGAGCAACAGAAGTTAATCTCTGTCCAGCTATTAGCCGGCACTTTAGCTGACCATTATTACGAATGTTTTCCCGATCAAAATTGAATTTACTCCAGAAGATAGGATACCGTCTTAACCATCGCTTAAGCATTCAAGTTTAAACAATTAAGATAACAAGGTATTGAGAAGACGATCAGGGTTATGGAAACCGCCGCACGATCAATTCTTTCGACAAAAAAATCGAAAAGAAAACAATCGGAACAATTAAGTGGCCAGCAAAAGTTGTGTAAACGAAGAGCAGAGATAGACTCGGACTATATCAAGTTTTTTTTTTATCTTTATGAGGTTCTTTGGGGTTTTTTTCTTCTTCTCTCTCCAAACAAACAATCTCATTTGAATATACAAAGTCCGGCTGTCGGCTATCGGCTGGTTCGAGTTCGAGTTCTTGGTTGGCCTTTTGTTTAGCAAGATGTTTGGAATTTTTACTGGCAGAACACATTCGATTGCAAGAGATGATTTTTTTTTTTTGTATTGGACAAGGATGTGGAGTTGGCCGAATTTGTGTTTATTCACACATAAATTTGTTCAGAGAATCAAGCTCGGCGGGGTGTAAATGGGTAAATGGCCAACAGAGAGGCGAAGTGGTGTATTTTATAGTAACACATGTAGTTTATACGGTGTGCAATATAAGCGACAGATATGGTCTTTAAATTAACCTTTTTTACGAAAGTGTGCTTGCTATATCCGATGGCAGGAAGAGCAAGAGACTTCAAGGGTTCGAACTGTGATCGAACTTTTTATTGTGGTCATTAAATTATGGATTTTTATATACGAAACGCTGCCACCTGCAGTTGGAACCAAGAATACATCCAAGCAAGCGAGGGTCTTCCATGTCATAGAGCCTTATGCGAAATTGGGCCTGAAATGAAAGATGAAAAGAGACAAAAAGCAGTACTATGCTTTGTTGACAACCAACATCAACATTTAACTCGACCAGTTGCATCTCCACCTTAAGAGTATGTGACTGCTAAAACACGTAATGCGACTATTACGAAGGCAGAACTCTTCTCTGCGGAGTTCCACCTGTAATCCGCCTCTCTCCTGGCGGACTGCAGCTGCTAGTTCTCCCCTAACTGAGTTGGAGACATGAAAATCATTGAAAGAATTCCTCTGCTATTCGATTCAGCAGTGTGCCTCTTAGACTTCATCCATATTCATCACCCCCATATTCATCACCCCCTGGCACAATTAACAAATCCCCCAAACTTCTTCCTCATTGAACTGGTATATTGACGGATCGAAAATGCGAGTGGGTCAGGAGCTGGAAAACGACAAGCAACCACAATCTTTCAGGCAGAGATCCTCGCTATCGAGGGAGGGAGCTCTCAAGGCTCTCAGATCTTTTACTTTGACTCAAAGCTAGTCTGGAACTGTCTCCAAATAAAGTCACATTAATTTGGGTCCCTGGACTTAGGGGCATCTCTGACAACGAAGTCGCTGATGAGCTTGCCATACAAGGTGCTCAGGCTCCATTCCTTATTCCTAAACCTTTCAGTGGCTTACAAATTAGCCAGATAAGGATAGAGCTCGATAGATAGGAACATCAAGCAAATCACTGACTACCTAACTGGTCAATGCTTTCTCAATTATCATCTCAAGAAAATGGGCCGTGTCCAATCGGCAACGTGTCGTTTATGTCTTGAAGACACAGAAACAGCCCACCATATACTGTATGAATGCCTAGCCATACCTCGGCTGAGACTTAAGCACTTTAACAAAGGTTTCACATCGCCCCTAATGTCTCCTTTGCTTCAGTTTAAAATGTCTTCAACTTGCTAGGGAGTAGCACAAAAGATCTGTCCAGGTCGCAGTTCTTCATAGGCTTACCGCCTTCTCTTATCCCTAACTATCCTTAAGAAAACAATCTTAGAGTTAGTTCTGTGGTCGATGGAAAGACACCTCTTACCAGTTCGTCAGCTCTCTTGTGCTGCGTACTAATAGACAACACTTCCCAAGCTTTGACTTATTCCAATGGCAGCCTGGTTGTCAATAAAGAAGGTTATACCCTGAGGAGGTATTGCTCTTATCGCAGACTCACGGGCTGTTGTTGTCACTGCTAAGACATCCACTTGGAAGACACTGCTTTAGTCTGGGAGCCTAATTGACGGTGCTATTCCCAGAATTTCGTATAAAATGCCAGAACCTACACCCGTATCCACTTTGGAGTCATCTATTCATACAGCAATGGGTTGTACATTTGGGGTATGACCACTTTTCTAATCATCGCTGCTAGACTAGAAGTCTGTCTAGTCTTTTCGTAGGATCGTTTTAGGACCCGTATTGCCTTCTCTCTAGTTTTCTGATTGGCCTACTCTGGGAGCATCAATGGCTGCCTGTAGTTCAGTGAAGATGTCTTGCGGAAGCAGGTTGTGGAAAGCCTCAAGACCGGCAGTTGGTGTGATTCTCATTGGGCTGATGGTACTAATGCACGCTAGTCTTTGTACCTTCATAAGGTTTATTAAGTTGGTGGGTTTCTGGGCTACCTGCTACCACATTATACTGCCTTAGGTCAGTATAGGTCTTACAATGGCTGTATACATCCACAGTAGCCTAGGTAACTATGACGTGTTCTGCTTAGGCAGTTACAGTGGCATAAGTTATGCCACTTCGTTGTACATTCCAAATATGTTGTCTTGTTGCTATTGCCATGTTCATGAGGTGCTTTTTGACTCTACAGTGGCCTGTGAGGAATCTCGGCTCAATTTGAAGATGGCTCCTAATGAACAAGTGTTTCGTTCTTTTGTGGGACAGGTTTGGCAAGAAGAGTTTGGCTTGCCTGTTAGCTTTAGTTTCGATCCAACAGGTTTTTATGCACCCTATTGTTCAATAGATTTCAAATTTACTTCAGCACCTACTCGAAGGCTCTTTGTAGGGCCATAGGTTTCAGTGTTTGATCCTATTTAAACTCGAGAAGCTCAATTGCACAGTTACTCCAGTATCAAAGGGAAATTTCTCTAGCCCGCCGATACATGATACGTACACATTCTTTGCATTGAAGATCATCCCGAATGTCTATCGTTTCAAAGAATAAAAGAGCAGTTCGAGTAGCAACTTCTATGCTACACCTTAAGGAAGAGAAGGGAGGCAAAAAAACCAATGCAGATTCACACAAAATGCTGATCCAATCCTGCTGGAACAATTGACCTAAAGAACCCTTATGCTATCGAGAAGCGAGGCATAGTTCAAGGGCCATCAGTGTCAGAGCAAGTTTTCGCAAGATCTGTGGCAAAAGAGGCCGATTTAAAAGAACACATTGAAATACTCTTTGACATGATGTTCAAACCTGTCCTTATGCAGAAATGCCTTGATTTCTGGGCGTAACTTTAGACCATAGGTAGAAAAAACACATCCTCGCAAACCTGAAACCTGAAATCCAGTCATCAGGCATCTTTAAGCTCCGTTTAATCCTATTAAATGTGCAAACACTAACACTCACGTTTTGTAGAAACTGATTTGCTCGCTTAACCAAGACGTCTTCCCTCAAAACTGTGAAAAGCTGATCTTCAAAAACTTTCTTCCACCAGATCGTGTTGCACAAATTCTAGAAAACCAAAAGAATAAAACACAAAAACCGTAATTAATCGGTGTCATAATTTAGAGAGAAATATTTCCTCTAATCTTTTCTCGAAAAGTTTCACAGCTTTTTAAGAGACCCCCTTCACACGATACGATCAAATGAATGTTACCACCGTTGTTGATCGTAAACCACGACAGGCTTTGATCGAATTCCCTTCAACACCAACACCTATGTTGTTGTCTTGACGAAATGGAGGAACTCTCCCCGAAAAAGCCCGAAATTATTCAAATCCCAATTTATGTCCACGTCCACTCACTAGAAAACTCATCAACGAATTTTAATAATTTTTCAATACCAATGAATTTTTTGTCTATACATCCATACGATAAAAATCTCTTCTACCATTTAATTTAAATTATCTGCTGACAAATATTGGGAGAGAAGAAAAAAAAATGTCAGGGATTTCCATTTAAAGCGTAAACGTTCAATAATTTGACGCTTTATTTTGACATCCAATACACCGCAATGAAATGTCATAAATTTATCGTAATGTGCCATTAAATGCGACACCATACAATCGTCGTCGACCTCCCACATACAAGAAGAAGACAAATATATGTTCTTCTTTTTTACTTTTTAAATGGCGCTAAATACGTCGTCCCAATCAAGCGCGCACACACGCACGCAGTGATTCAGTTGAATCACCGCCATTTGTCGATTTGGACAGACGAAACGTGTTCCACTGACAATTTAAATGCAAATCTGCAAAAAATCTTTCGGGAAAGAAAGATTTTTTTTTCCTAAAGATTTCCAAAAAAAGTTTACACGAAAAAAAAGATTCGAACACAAATCCAATGAATGCATAATTTTCCGATAAAAATTTCTTGAATACAAATTCGGTGTTTTTTTTTTCTTTTAAATATTTAATTTCATTTTCAGGTGAAGAGAAAATATATTGAGTTTGATGGAAAAATTCTTTCATCGTCTTAAATCACTTTCATTGGGATTTTTTTTTTTTGGGGAAACGGGCCTAAGGGGAGCTAGATTTAGGCAGACTAACAATATCTTCATTAGTCAGAGTCTATGACGATGAGACGCACGTGAGGAAACAGAACAGTCTTAGAGTAATTTGTCGAATGTGTTACTCTCAAGGCGAGGAGAGAAAAGTTTTCGAAAATTTAATTTTCTAGTCGAAATTTTTTTGAGAAATTGTGTTGAAATACTGCGTGGCAATAATGTGTTTTGATCATTGGAAAACAAATCATCGATGATGATGACAGCACAGTGGCGTTGATATGGGAGAGGGATGTGTTCAGTGGATTTGGAGTATTTCTAGGAATAGAATTTTAATAGAGTTATTGGGTTTGAATTTGAAAAAAAATATATGAGATATACGATATGAGGATTGGAGTTTAATAGCAGAACAGCCACTTCAACAGCAGATGCAACTAGATTGACGCTGTGATTTAGGACACAATGGACACAGCAGCACACAATGTGTTTGTCAATGAAACAGAACAGACTCAAAACGGTAACAGCAGCAACATCTTTCTCTTCAACAGGAAATTTAGGACTTAGGTCTAACGTTGAAGTTGCTGTTGCTGTGGTCAATGTCTTTCTACTATAAGTACCTTGCCACCTTAAGGGTGACCAGATAGGAGTGATACTTTTTCCAACTTTTGTATTTTAGCAGCTGTCAGAGTTACCACTGAATTTTAGTTGTCAAAATATTCTGCAAGGTTTGCCATTTCATCATGCATTGTTTCACTCTTTCTGAACGTGCGGAAATTTTTGAAAAATCTTATCGAAATTCCGACTCAGTTGTACATGCGAAACGTGAATTTCGTCGTGAGGTCGGTGGTCATCATGGCTTCAGTAAGCAGGCATTGGTCGCACCGAGGAAAATTTTGAGCTTGGGGACACTTCTTTGGACCTTAAGGCACCATCCAGAAAGAGATTTTTGCGAAATGAAGGCAACATGGTCGCCGTAGTGGCCAATCTCGAGGAAGACCCATAAATCCTGATTCGTCGCTGATCAGCTGAATTGGGCATCGCTAGAGAGTCAATCCGACTTGGGCCTACATCTGCTTAAGATTGCACTGACGCAAGAATTGAAGCCGAACGACTTTAGACAACCTGTTTACCTCGGTAATTGGACGCTGGAAATGTTGTCTGGAGGCCAAGAAGTCATTTTCTCGGATGAGGCCCAGCGGCCTATGTGAACAACAAAACTGGAGTCATTGCAGAGAGCCCAAGCCACAAATGTTCGTCCAAGTATCAAGGCATCCAAAAAGAGTGAAGGTTTGGTGGCATCCTCTTTTGCATCCTCTCTTATTCTTTTAAAATGTGGAAGGAGACCCCATTTCCCATTAATGGTCTCATGTTAACCGACTTTCTATAACCATAGCTCGACAACTTCAATATCTCCAAGCTGTGGTTCCAACAAGGCGGTGCTACATGCCATAAAGGCGGCGCAACGATCGAAGTAGCGACAGAGAATTCACCAATTGGTCTCACCACGATTCGACTTGACACCACTCGATCCTGTGGGGCAACGTCAAGTCCTTAGTCTACACTAACAAGCCAACCACGTTATTGGACAAGCTCCAGGCAACATTTGAGACACTATTGCAGAAAGAACGACGTTCACATTGGACCGAGTCATCGAAGATTGGACGGACGACTTGAAGCACTTACAGCGAAGCCATGACGGCCATTTGAATGATGTGCTATTCCACACATAATGCCATGAATGTAGCTTCAACATAAAACCAGAATAAATTTCATATCTCACACCGTTATTGTTGTATTTAACTTTGTTTCCCTATCGTTCTTATCTGGTCATCCTTTATTGTGCTAAAAATATGACTGAGGCTTTTGATAAACCCTTATAGTGCCCTGGCATTCCAATTTCCCTTGGGCTAACTGACACTGACGGTAAGGGAAGTAGAGCTTCTTTCTGACCCCTGAATATGAGTTCGGCCCTGTCTGTTTGTGTTGAGGTCCAGCCTTTAGTTGTTCAGTGAAGGAAGGCATTGTAATGGATTCCATCAGCTCATTTAGCTCGTGAAAGTGGAATCGCTGTCCACAGTAGGTCTTGGGGGTAGTTAACATGATGAAAACAACAAAAGGCTTCAAGTTACACCAAACTTCAGCCTCTAATAGTCCTAGATCCCTTTCTCTCTCTCTTGTAAGCTTGCTGACTCTATTTCTTTTAGAGGAATCTATTTGAGTCTTTGAAAAATTCGACTCAGTTCCTATCGTAGACATCCCTGTTTCATCCTGTTTCCCAAGATTCTGTTGAACTGTGTATCCCCTGACAAGCCCCCACTGGGTGCTCCAATCACACATGACATCATCAAAGTTGTCAAAATGAGTTCGTCCTTCCCATCACAGATGTATTGTGCCATCCTGACAAGTTAGAAAAAGCACTCCTCTAATGGTTTTGTTATATCAAAGCAAAAAATTCATAAATGTTTCGTCGATTATGCTCCTCAACGCAGAGAACGCTCTTGCTCCTGTCTCAAAGTAATCAATGGACATAGAAAATTCTTTCGAAAGAATATTCCCAAATGTGGAAAAGTTTTTTACTTTTCATGCGAGTTACGAGTTTCATCGAGTGGCAAACAAATCCTCATCCCAAAAATAGATTTATCCATATTTCCATATATAAAATAGTCCCAAGGAAGTACTTACATTCGCCGCTGATGAGAGTCTGATGATGAGGAGACTCACTCGCTGAGTTCGCCTTGACAGCTCTTAGAGGATTCGAATTAAAAGCGTGCGCCGCGCAAAGGAATTCCTCCAGATACACTCGTAGATGATGTGTTCTACATCCACAAAATGTTTCCTATTCTCTTCCATTCTGCCGGCGAGAAATGTTGAATGTGAATTAATTTTTAAACAACTTTTTCGTGATGTATGAGATGAGCTCGTCGTCAAAATCATTTCTGACAAAATGACGAAATGGCATTTCATTGTTCTTTGATGACATTCTAGAAACAGAACACGACGGGAATGGAAATGTGTGTGTTGTAAGTCTCTTGATTGAAGAATGGAATTTTGTGAGTTTATTTTTTGTTGTCTCCTTCGTTTTATCATGGAGATTGAATGTCGATTAAATTTTTTTATTGCAGTTTTTTTTTTCTTCCTTCTTTACTTTCTATCTGTCGGATTTTATGAGGTGGAGACGACGACGACGACGTCTAGAGGATTTGGAAGAGATTTTCCGTGTGGTTGTCTTCTTTTTTTATGGAGTGTGTCGAAAAAAAAAAAATAGGGGCTTTTCGCTTTTGGTGAGAGATGCGGAGAGACACCTGGTAGGTCTAGGTAGGTAGTAGCTTTTGGAATTTTGTCCTAATAAATGTCAGCTTAGGTAGTTTTATTTTGTTACTTTTGTACTAAGAGAAAAGATATGAAGTGTGCCATGACGCTGTGATGGAATTTAAAGAATTATGATATGATGTGCTGGGACATGAATTTATTTGAACAAAATATTTAATGTGGTCCTTGTCCTCTTTTGTGGAATTTTTCGAGACGGAATTCAGTTTTTAATAGATACTTATATATGTACCTACATATGTTAATATGAGATTCCGAAACAGTCCACAGTTTTGAGCCCGAGTTCACAGTTCTTCTCTGATTTTGATTCCTTACATTTGCTTAGCAGAAATCTGCTTCATCCTCTTAAGTTTCTACCTAATCACTCCCCGAAAACCTCCATTCTTCTGCTGGCTAATGCCGGACATCGACAGAGCATAGTTGTGTTCTCCTTTTATAGTTCACAGGCATCGTCCTCACAAAGAACCATCTTCTCGGTAGGTAGTGCTACCACCGATTTCCGTGTTCCTCACATCCATGGTTAGAACTTTTCTATGAGTGAGTTAAAAGCCCCTATAGCCTGCTTACAACCTTCCAGGGTTAACCACCTCTTCCGATGTTTAGCCGCCAGCCTGTCGTTCCCCAGGTTCTCTAGCTTTCTTCTGCCTATTGAAGCAAGTAGTTCCAGACCAAAGACCTCCAAGACCTTCTCCCTTTCATGCTCTGGTATATGTACATAATACGAAGATCACTTAAGCCATTTGAACTTGCCATGAGACTTATTCTCTGCTATCTAGTCGTAAGCTCATTTAGCTTTTCGATGGAAGGTCCTGAGGACCCGTTCGTAGCCGAACCACGGCTGGTTGCTTTATAACATCCAGTCCATATGTACAATGCAAAACGCTCAGGACTGTACTGTGTCATCTTCCAAACTGGACTTCATCCAAACACCGTCTCATCGGCAGTAACATATCTGGGACGTGGATGGCTAACAGCGTAAACCCTGAGTAGGCGAAGAAGTCCTAAGTCTCTCTCAGTTTTCTGGCAGTATAAGGGTGCTTTTGGAAAGGCGTGGGGCTTGTCACCGTCAAAGGTCCTCTGGATCTATAAGGCCATCTTAAGGCCATTTCTGACTTATGCAGCGGTTGTTTAGAGGCATAGTCTTTCTCGTAAATACTTGGTTACTTCTTGGGCCAAACTTCAAAGAGCAGTTTGTCTCAGTTGCACGGGAGCCTTCCCGAGTACTCCTGCCCTTGCTCTAGACGCACTGTTGAATCCCTCTCCTCTTGATACTTGCTTTTCACAGACTCGGGCTTTGATGATCTTGCACGATACCTATCCTATGACTGCGGTCTTATGCATATGCTGTCTGATGCTGTCATACTGAGGCTTCACCTACGGCGCAAGTTTGACGTCGACTTTCCTGGTATTTAGGACTGGTTGTGGCCACAGCCTGAGTCAGAGACAGAGTGTGGTCGTATGGTCCTGGTAAGGCCTTGTATATTTATGGAAGACGACAACAAAAGACTGTGATACTCATTGCACGAGCATGCCTCTGTCTTTCAGGCGGAGATCATTGCAATCCTAATGGCTGCGAGCGAATAGGTGCCAGGGTCGTAGTATCTGTGTTTCTAGAGACAGTCAACACTTAAATGCCTTGCCTTGCCCTTTAACTATTTCCAAATTAGCTGGTGAATGCACAAAGTCCTTGAACTATGTCGTAAGACTCAATTTATTCACTCTCATCTGCGTGCCAGGTAACACTGGTATCAAGGGAAATGAGATATCTGTCGAGATTGATAGAAAAGGCTCATAGAAGGATTTCGCAGGCCCCAAATCTGCGTTAAGTCTTCCTGCTTAAAGGGTCAGGGCTTCCATTGATGATTGGGTTTCTTATGAGAACAATTGTGCGTCTCTCCTGAATGTAGGCTGACTAAACGGATGCTCCCAGACGCTAGTGCGAAATCCGAAGTATTCTTGCTGCCTGTCAGCAGAAAAGACTGCAGGCAACTTATTGGTGTTCCTACTGGGCAAAGCATCTTAATCTGATTGACTTAAGCGAGACATCTGTCTGTGACGTTTGTGGAGAAAAGACTTCCTATGTGATTGTTCTGCTTTTGCTCGTATCTGGCTGCAGATTCCCATTCTGTGGTGAATGCTGTTAAAGAAAACTCCTCATCACTGAAGCGCCTACACTAATTCACTAAAAAGGCGAGAAAATGCCACATAATGGGGCATAATGTGGTGCTTCTAGTAGAACAATAGATAAGTTGATGTCTGAGTGTTCCAGGGAAGGTTTTTCTCTCTCAAAAAGGAAAGACAAGTGGACACTGAAAGGCCTCAAACACTGTCAGGTTGCATGACCCAGGATAGTCTTTACAGTCGGCCCTTACAAGACCAGTCAGTACTCGTTTCTTTGTAGGCTCCTGAGACCACTCTCTGAAAACTCTCCTCTGAGATGTAGAGGATGTCTCAAGAAACACTATTCAATTCAAGGTCTCTACTTTCACTTACATCAATCACTGACAGGCCTGTTGACCTTTAATTCAATCGCCAAACGTATGTATCTTTCGCCTAGGTGTCGCCTATCTAGGCGACTTCCCAGAAAATTACTAATCAATTCCAAATACCACCAAATTTATAATAATTTGCTATATTTGTCCGCGCTAATTTCTTGTTACGAATCTTCATCCGCTTAAAAAAAGAAATTAATTAACAAAACACGAAACATTTAAAATAAAAAAAAAAACTCTCTGCCGCTAAATAATTAACTCACCTGGACTTGTTTCTTCTCCTAAGCCAATTTAAATGAGGCCGGGGCCAACCGATATAATGACTAAATTCTTTTAATTAATTGTAATTAATGACAAAATCAAATGCCTAAGCAAAATAATTCATACTAACAAGGCACCGAAACAAAAAAACCTAAAACAGAAAAAATCATCCACCAAAATGCAAATCATTCAAAACAAACAGAGACTGTCTCTAGGAACAGAGAAGAGATGGCAACAACCAGCAAACATTTAAATCAACTTAAGAAAAATTGTATTTTAATGGCTTCTAATCTTGAAAACATTCTCACCTCAGACGGTTTTTCTATTAATAAAGTTTGGTGTGCCTCTCGGGGCGTCGTCGTCGCATTCAGTTGATTGTTGTTCACTCATCCGTTCAGCAGTAACAACCGGACAGACAGACAGACAGCCAGCCAGCCATTTGCATACTAGCGCAGATAAAATGTAATAAAATTAATGTTTTGCGATAGAGCCCAACGGACAAAAGAAAACTAAACATGTTAAATTGATTCATTAAATTTAAGGGGGATAAGAATGGGAGCTCATCAGTCTTCGTAGTAGAGTGAGGGTATTCGTTCTTTTTTGTTCTCAAGGAATTTTGGAAAAAACTGTCTGTTTGAGTATATTTTAGGCGGGGAATTGGTTTGCTTTTTTTTTTGTAGGTTACTAGATGATCTTACTAATTTGACATTAATCAAAGGGAAATTGAGAGAAAACGCTGTGTTGGGAAAGAAGCACCTCTATACAACTGTCTCTAGAGAAGGAATATCTGTTATGTCATTAGTTTTATCGACAAAATTAAGTGTGGGACGAATGTGTATAGTCTATTGTACCATAATTTAGGTCAAAATATGTACTATCTATCAACGTTCATCTAAACTTGAGATCTAAACTTGAAATCTCCTTTTCCATGAAGTACCACAAGGTTCCATTCTGTAGTCTATACCAGACACCTGAAGCAAGTGACTCGTTTTGTGAGCCATTCGATATATTCACTTTTAAGTATTCAAACACATTCGAACTCATTCACAAAAAGTATTCGCTGAGCTCACATTTTATTGACTTTCATAAAATGAATCTGAAGCGAGCTTCCATTCACATTCACTTCGTTGCCTGGCACTGAATTTGGAAAAAGGCTATGAATGTTTCGAGTGGCTGGTGCGATCCTCTTTGTATGTGCTCTTTGTTGTTGCCTCTCCTTTGTCGCCTTTGTTGTTCATACTTTCAATTTTCTGCATTTTCTACCTACTTTTTATGAAACCATTCGAAGGCTCGTGAATCATTTGTACATTTCACTGAATTTGTAAGTACTCTGAATGAATACTTGGAATATAAGCCTACTTATGATGATGATTCGTTTCCATTTCGTCCATGATTTATACTTGTTTGTTTTCTGTGTGAGCGAGACTATGCAAGGCTTTTTTAGCGAATGATTCACAATGGCAAATGAATGGATTCATGCAGTTCTCTTGTCTATATACTCGTATATTCCTTAAAGAAAAATATTCATTCTCAGAACTTTAAATAGCTTTAAGTTGTGACTTTTGTGAGCATAAACTAATAATGAACTTTTCTTTTCGTTTCAGGTGAGTGTCTTAACCTCTTCGTTATTTCTAAGGATCGTGCTCAAAATTTTGAGTTCATCTCATCTACTCATTGTGACAGGTATTTTCTTTCATAATATAGAAATGTATCTTCGTACATAAATTCCCCCTTACAGTTGAGTTAGTCTTAGTTAAGTCTGTCCACTTCGGCTCAAGTAAATTTAGGCCCAGTAGTGTTATGTGGTCGGTCTATCGCGATCCTTTACGGCACTTAGGCTCAAGTAAAGCTATGTTCAGTTGTGTTATGAAGTTTTCATGAAACTCTAGGCACCATAGTCAGTCTCACAGGAACCTTCACGCCTGAAAGCCTAGACCATTTTACTCAAACTTTTGATATATTTACAGAATCGCTGAGTCCTTGGTATAAATCAAATAATCCTCGTTCAGATTATTGCAGAAGTAGCTTCCTTAGTGCTTCAGCTTTCAATGATCGCCCTGGACTCACTATGGTGCCTAGTGTTTTATGTCGTCCTCATAGCTCTTTTCAATCTTACCTAATCTAAGCATTTTAGTGTAGCCTAGGCAATGCCTTGGTATCTTCCACATTATCTATGTCTTCAAGCCATAAGGTCTCTGCTTAGATCTGTGTCCAGTTTCAGTCTCATGGTATTGCTGGGAGTATCTCTATCAGTGGTTTAGTTTCCTAATACTATCCGCCTATTCTTTACAGTCTATCGCTAGCTTAGTAGCAACAAACTCTTGTTTGTCTTGTCTTCTATCACTAACTGCAAGGTCTAGGGGAAGACAAGGCTCATCTTAGTTCAGTCCTTTTATGTCACCAATTATGTAAACTTGTAGGAACTCTGGCTTCTTTGTTTTGCTTTGGGAGTTAGGAATCTTTCTCAGTAATAATGTGGGATTTTTACCTTCTAAACTTAACTCTCCTTCTATCCCTGTTCCTCGCGATGGGGCCTTATATACATTTCGTTGTCGTTCCTGTCTTCTTTGTTGGTCCTTCATTTTGATAGCCACAGTTTTACTTACTGCTTACCAAGTTTCATGTGTGCTGAGCAATCAGTCTGATGATCTTCGCTGGGGTTAAGTCCACACCAAGTCAGTTCGCCAACAAGTTGCGGCCTTCGTGATACTGCTTCTGTGCACATTGGACAATAAGGGTTGTCTTCATGTACAAATCTGTGGAGGTATGCCTTGAAGAATCCATAACCAGTAAACGTCTGCGTAAAGTAGAAGTTCAACTTTCTATGTCTCCTATTGATCCAAAGGTCTATATTGAAGGTCAGTCTCTGCGTCCGTCTACCTTTGTCAGAACAGTTCCATCCATTTTACGTTCTCCCAGCTTTGTTCTTCGTGGTACTTCATCATCACTTCGTTGCTGGGGGCATCTGCCCCTTCTTCTGCTTCTGCAGGAGTCATTGTAGGGCATGCCCAGTCTTTGGGTATATCTTCCTATAGCACAGTGTCCAGTGTTGTTTACTTAATATTTTGGAGAAGGTTTCTCTCTTGTGTTTCAGAAGTCTGAAGTACCTGGTTTTATTTAGCATGGACCAGAGCAGCCTTGCAGTGTTACAGAAGTCAATCTGTTGCCATCGATGGTTGGCTTCTCTCCCCGCATGGCCTCCGCCTCTATGTGGGCGACGCTTACGCTGTTTAGACCGGAGTAGCCTCGTCGAACCAACTCGTCACAATTTCTTGGTATGTTACAGTGACCCGGCACCCAGAAAGGGGTGAGGTTATATTGTCCAACTGCATATCTCGCTCAGATATACACGGCTGTCTTTCACTGGCCTTGATCTCGTTGTGCTGGATCCAAGGGCTTTGATGGCCTGTCGTTGTAAATGACAATATTCGATATTGATACTGCGTTAACCGCCAGCCACTCAGCTGCTTGATGAATGGCAATGACTTCGGCTTAAAAAACCCTGCAGTAGTTAAGAAAGTTTAAGGAAAGGCTAATGTCCAGGTCTTTTGAAAAGATGTCCAGCACCGACTCCTTCCTTGGTTCCTCGGTAGTCTGGATTTGTGTCTTAAAACGTTCGTCTCTAAAGAATAATTATTCTACAAAATTTGTGGGAAAAAACACTTGTAAAATGCAGTTTGTACGTTGAGGGAATAGGAAACCTGTAGGGTTCTGCGTAGACCGTACATATTGCCTTTTTCTTGAAGTATGACCCTTCTCATCTTTTATTCTGAAGAAGCACTTTATTCCTTTGCCAATCCTCACTTGGTATTTCATTAACTTAAATTAGATCCTAGATGACAGTTCCTAAGCTCGGCTTGGCTCTTCCTTTGGCCCTTCACCTTTTTTTTTTCAAAGTAAAAAACCTCATTTCCATTCAAACCCCCAGCCAGATGTCTCCATTCCAAACGGTTGCATATTTTAAGCTCCCCGTGTCGCGATATCACCTCACAAGATCTGTTCTCCTTTTAATTTTCCAATTGAAATCCCGTCCTCATCGTGCATCGTCTTAGTCGTTGTCATCTCCCGAAACTCAAACAGAGAGTTTATAACATTTTGAATGTCTTGTCTGACACTTACCGTTCCACGCTGTCTTAATGTGATTTTAATGTTTATAAATCCCCCCCTTAGTCTCTCCATAAAAACTAATCTCATAAGCTGACCATAAACAAAAGCTTAAGCCCCCTTAAACCACTCGTCGTTGACTAGCCAACACAATGGTAGTCTTCTCCCAATGAACCGATCATCATTTGAATCAATAAAAATTGAAAGAAAGAAAAAAAAAACTGCTCTCCTCATGACCGTCATCGATTTATTATTGAATCTTTTATTACTTATTTATCACCGAAAAAAAAAAAAACCAAAAACTAATCTTAGACAAAAGACTATCCGCGTAATAAAAACATTTTCTCGCATTAGGCCCTAACAAGCAAGATCCAAGCCACCACCAAACGAGTAGACATTTCACTAGAGATCGCGTTCAAACTGTCTGTCAGAGGGATCTTTTGGAACTATTTGTTGTTTTACGATCAGAAATGTCAGAAAATTCTTTTGGATTTTGTGTGTGTATCTTTTTATTGCTAATCGCCCAACAGAACACAGAATAGAATGCGCGCCTTAAGAGTGGAAAATATTGTAAAATAATAAAACCGAAAGCTTTTAAGATCTGCTCTTTATGAGGTTTTATGTGAGTTCTATTGTAGAACATCGCCACGAGGAGGTGGTGGTGGGTCCATTTTAATGAGGACTCTGTTTAGCTGTTTGTGTCTCTAACTCGTAATCTCGTTTGGGATGAGTAGGTCGTCTTTTCTTACAGTTAGGCAATTAAATGACAAAATTTTAACAAGAGAAGGTGGTTAACTTATAAACGGGCTTAATCAGATGAACAACACCCAACACATCTTTGGTGTCGTGGAATAATTCTCGATGTTGACAGCCAACACAATCTAGACTTGTTCTTAACCTCTCTTTGGGATAAGTATTCAGTTGTAATCACCACCGCCCCTAGGAAGATCGGATCATTGTCAGGTGCCAGCTAAGTTCTCGTACTACCATCGACTTTCAGAAGAAGGAAGAGCCTTTTTCATCCTCCATCCCAGCTCTTGCCAAAGTATCATTGACTCCCAAGAGAAAGCTAATCTGCTCGCAGCTATACGCCTCTTCCACCACCCCCACTGAATCCGGTTCAATATACATTTGGGCAAGTATTTTTCCGGACCCGATCAGTAGCGCAAGTCCTAAAAGGCCTTAACAGTATCCTTAACAGTAATCCTTCCCTTTTTTGGTGTCCTTCTTCCCTGGCTGAACCTCTGTGTAAGCTCTTCCACCTTTCATAGTCCGCAGGCACTTTCCATAACGAAACGATAGAAACTCCCCTTCAAACCAAACCGACCCATAGCCCTAACATCAGTGCTTTCTAGTCTCGAAAGAAATCCTCTTTAAAATGACCGTCAGTACGGTTTCCGGCAACAACCGTCGGGATGCCGAGTAGTTTCTCTTTATATCTCTAGAGCTTTCAACAGAGTGTGGTATACGATGTCGCTAGCAACTTCTCATCATGGATTGCAAACTTATTGAGTAATCGGTCAATACAAGTTGGTGTACCACAGGGCTCAGTTCTTTCTCCGATACTGTTTACTCTTACTCGCAATCTAATCCATTCCTTTACGGAAGAGATACCAAGCTGTGGAGTCAACTCAGTGTCAACTCAGTGCTGTTACCTGTCTCTGAAGCGAGATATTAATGTAGCCAAACTACAATACAAGTTGGTGTACCCCAGGGCTCAGTTCTTTCTTTAATACTGTTTACTCTTACTTGCAATCTGATCCATTCCTTTGCGGATGGGATACCACGCTGTGGAGTCTCACCGGCAGGCAGCGAATGTCTCAGTGTCAACTCAGTGCTGTCTACTGTCTTTAAAGCGTAGCCAAACTACCAAAGAATGGAACTGGCCTTTGCTGGAATCACAAAATTTCCGAAGCTGCTAAGTCAGTCCTGTAGACTTGGCTACTATCTATGAAGCTTATAGTCTATAAACTAGAATACAACTTACATATTGGAGCTCCCGCTACTTGTTTGAGCTTCTAAGATCGTGTCCAGCTCTTCAATCTGTGACTGAATCTCTTCGCTTGAACATCGTCCGACTTACTCTTGATAGAGTTTTAGATACACAAAAACTAGAGAAATGCACTTTTTTTTTATTGAAAAGCTTGGCTCTTTACAAACTTAACACAACAACGAATTCACATTAAATCTCGGCAATTGCGGGTTTATCGCTGCAAACTCGAACACCTCGCAGGCATACGAATAGCCCTCCTTTTGGGTGGTCCTCCTCCAGTTTATCCACCTGATGTTATCGCTGACATCTGGACACACAACGGAAGAGCTCAAGACCTGATGAGGATTATTGACAGTTATGAGAACAACACCCCTTTTGGTTGACGGCTCAATAACAACGCGGTAGAACAACATTGGGACCGGAATCAAGCCATTACCATTGGCGTCATAGTCCAGATACAATTCTTTCTGAATACCCTTATTGTTGGGCAGAGTGGCAATGCCATAAACTCCAGTGTAACAGTCGACGTGTTTTTGATTTCTCGACACCCATTCCCGGGTGCCATCTTCGATTTTCCTCCAATTACCGTTGTTGATACTCTGCCATTGTGGTGCGACGTTCAGGAAGAGAAAAGTGCCTCGCTGTTGGGCGCCATAGACAAAGTCGACCATTGCAGCCAAGTGTCCGCGAGCCAAGTACAAGTCATACCTTGCCGTGGCACTGCCCAGCTGACGTTGGAAAGCGACGGCTATAGACGTCCGGGAGTACAAGTGATCGACATTTTTGCTGTGAAAGAATCCGGCGGTCTTGAAGTTCGGTCGAGGGACGTTGCTCTGATAGAAATTGCTTCCTGGTTGCAGGGTGTGATGGACATAGTGTGTCACTTCCAATCTTTCGTCGAAGCATATTTCCAATTGTTTGACGAAGCGTGTTCCCACAGTGAAGCCCGTTTCGATGAGTTCCCCACCATTGCAGGGGATATTCGTCTTGCGCGCTGTGGGACTAACCCAATTCGTGCAGTTCACTAGGAGTAGATCCGTTCTCACGCCGCCGATTGTAAAGGTTGTTCCGCTCTCGCAAGTGGCATATAGGCTTCCTGACTTTTCCGCTGGATAGGCATAAGTGGACGGGCAGAAGAGTTCGATGCTCTGTCCAGGGGAGAGTTTAATGTTCCCGGTTGCATAGTAGCGAAGAAAGTCAGAGGTTCCTTGTTGCAGGAAGAGTGGTTGAGTTGTCTGGATACTTTTGATGCTTACATCACAAGATGCGGATGCGGAAGCTAGCCAGAGCACTAAAGCACCGATGAGTTTCATTTTATTTCGCACTAAATTTACACTCGTACGACGTGGTGTGTTCCGATCAAGACTGAGAGTTCTTTGTTTACTAATAATCGTTTGGCTGTACATATTTTGCATCTAGGGAGAAGTGTTATCATTATTCGCTTCCACGTTCACTGAACAAGGGAAAAAACTTTTCTTATCTGATCTATTAGTCAGTGTAAGTCTGACGAAGCGTTTTAATTTGAAACAATGCGAGATGTTCCAGCGAATTGTTGCATTTCGAGGTGTTTGCTGATTATATTGATTTGTGTTTCATCCTCACGTCACGGTTTGAATCAAAATTTACAATGTGCTTAGCAGTCGAATGAAGTATTCTCATACCAGAGGGGAAGGCATATGAATTTTGGTTGCAATTGTGGGAGGAGGAGGCCTTCTTGTTCTAGTGTTCCAAATGATTTCGTAACTACCTTCTAGTTCTGTATTGTCACTGAGCTCTTTGGCAACACTTCTCTAATCTAGCTGCTAGAATACAGATGACAGATTTTGTCCTAGAAGCCGCTAGATTAGTTAGCGGCAAATCTGTCATCCCGGTGCAAAAGTATTTCAGCAGGTAGATAAGCAAAGTGCTAGGAACGCTCTCACTAAAAGGCTGTATTAATCGAACTAATAACGTTGATCATTTGTCCTGGGAATAGTTTTCTATTTCAGGATTCCGTCCTCGCGGTTTAATTTTGTAAGAATTGTACCAAAAATGTTGGATTATCGAAAAATTTAACTTGAATTTTGAAACGTGCCAAGGTTCCATTTAAAAGTCAGTTTTTGGTTCCGAAGAGGGTATTACTTTTTTTCTAAAATAAAAATTTCAGTAAACTACTCCATCTTTTTACCAAAAATTTAGTACAATTTTTTAAGCTCAGCTTAGTCTCTTCTCTCCTTGCTCCAATCGATCTTTCTTCTGAACTAATGTTGTGTAGACGCGTTCCTGGCTTAGCATATAGTATTTCTTCGGACAGTTTGGTCAACGTTGATGCGGTTTCTAGCTCCTGGTAGAGTAATGTCGTTAGTTTGTGCCATTTTCGGTTCTTTGGCAGAAACAGTTGATGTTTCGCTGATTTCGCTAAGGACTGCTAGCCAAGTCTAACTAGTTGTCCCATATTGAGCGAATCATGGCTCAGGTCGACTTTTTAGGGCAAAGTTATGATCACGAGTAGGAGGACCATAACCTTTCCACTTTGTTGCAATCCTACCGTTTCGCCGGTTTGACCTCAGGAAGTACCGGCATCCTTCTTGGTTTTGGATCACTTAGTCCAGTTTTTTCTTTCATTTGCGTGATCTTAGCTTTGATTGATTTTGGCATTTTGACGGGTTTCGAAGGATCTTTCCTTTGAACATGACAATACCATCTGACCCTGTCGTGCTTTATCTTGCTTGTGATAGATTCTTTTACATGAAGGCTTCCTTAAAGGTTCTTATTCTATAGAGCTTTGTTACTCCTGCTGTCATCTACACTTCAACTACCGTCATACTTTTTGTTGGTTGTCCAGCGTATGTTTGCGTTGGGCCTACAACTGCAGTGTAGAGGCTTCTGTTTCAGCTTAAGAGGCACAAAAGATAGCTCAGCTATGCCGCCACTTCATCTACTTCGTGTTATCATCATCACAAGCTGCTTTGTATATATGCAAGTGCTTGTTGCAGGCACATTTGGTCTTTGCTTAGATTGCTCCATACTCAGCCAGAGAAGAACTGATGCACTTTGGGGTCCGTCACTCTTCCTTCAATCATATAAACTGAAACTGCAACAAATAGCAAAGGGCTGATGGCGTTTCCCTGGTGTCTAGGTCTCCGGCCATAGCTAGGACCAGGTAAGCCCATTTTTGCAGACTTCAGGACAAAATTGCAGACCTCTTTCTCTATTTGAATTCCACTGGTTGGGTTTAATTCCATCGCAATCAGTTGCTTCTTTCGGTGAATAGGTTGGGCCAAGGTCTGTGGTTTCAAAGCGGTAGACTCTAGTATTTTGGCCGTATATTCAGAAGCTTTCTCATGATTATACATTTATACCTATAATACTCCTGGATGTTCGTCAGACACTCGCAAAAGGTGAGGCCCTGAAAGAAATTTGATTTGGATTGGATTTGAACTTGCAGTCTCATGCACAGTAGTCCACTACTGATCCACGGCAGAGAGTGCTCTTAAATTGATGGCTCATTATGTGCTTTCCTTTCGAATCTAGAGCTCCGATATGAGGTTTCAATCACATCCCAGAGTGCACTCCTTTCTCATTGTCCACCTCCTTAAAGTCTTTCCTGCTGATAACTTTAAATCAAACTTCGATTATTTTTCGGTTAAATGTCAATCAAGCCAACTAGCTCCTAGTGTCCTAGCCTTAAGCCATCAATACACAGTTGGAATTGCAATTGAATTCTGTCGAGCGTAAAACTGATCAACAACCGACCACTTAAGTACTTCCTTCCTAATTAGTCCCTGAATTTCCCACACGCACACTGACACCGCAACTCAATGCCAATTAATCAATTACCGGTTCACAACCTAGTAGTCGACAAAAATCCATCCGTGACGCAACGAACGCCAGAGGATCCGACCCTCTGGCCAACAATTACACTTTACGGACGTGTAGAGGACCTTTTCGGGAAAATTTACATAAAAAAAAACCCCCCAAAGGAAGTTCGTATGTATCGGTGATGCAATTATTGGGAAGAGGGTAATTTCCTTGCCATGCACTTGCCCGAAATAATTGGAGTAATTTTCAATTAGAAACGACCGGACAGATGGCACAGCTCGATGTCTCAAAAAAAGAAGCGCAAATACCGAAACACCTCAAATAATTGTCAGGAAAAAAAACAGGATATCTATGCGCAAAAACGCCATAAACCAGTCGCGAGGAAGAATGGCGACAACCTGCGAATGTGTCAAAGCCAATTTGTTGGACCATAGAGGAACAATTTACACTTTGCGCCTGCAGCAGGATGGAGCAGGCTCCATGCACCATCACTCAGGTTGAGTGACTTTCCGAATCGACCAAACCAGATTGAAAGGATGGGAAAGGGGTGCCGATCGGCTATCGGCATGCAGTCGATAATACCCATCGCGTCGTCGCTCGCGCGCACCTAGATCGCCATCTCACATGACTAAAATTGGTATGCAAAAATGCCTTCCGAACAGAAGTCTGCAGCATCTTTTGCATACAGAGAGAAGCTAGCTAAAGCGGTCCAAGATAAGTGGAAAGGACGACGCGCATGCGTGAGTTAAAAATCTGATATTGTAATTGAAGTTCCTAGTTTTTTACTGCCTTGTTTCGGTCCGTTTTGTTTTGTTTGTTTGTTGTACGGCGACTTGGTTGTTGTATCTTGTAGGTACAAAGTCGCTAAAACGCAACCTTGTTAGCGTGTGGAGGTTGGCGGCGAAACAAGGCCTACATCCTAAGAGCACTTGTTTGGCTTTGGCTTTGCTCCTTTTTTTTTTTCTCCTCCAATTGGAGTATAAAATCTACATAAAACCTATTGTAACGTAGTCTTGGTTGTTTTTTTTTTCTGTTCCCAAGACCAAGAGCAAGACTGTGTCCAGTAACCCTCTCCCCCCCCGTGAAAAATTCCCCCTAAAGCGATCAAAGGGCATGTGCATAACAAGCTACAAATTATACCTTAAATGATCTTGGATAAACTTTTGCGCGCACAGAGCACGACGTTTAAACCAAATACATGTTGGCTCTAGAACCAGCAGCAGCAGCAGGAGCATGCAGCAGAAAAAAAAAAGAAACCCCAACTCATTGAGCGGAAAAGTGTGGACCCTAAAGAAGGGAGAGAGATACCAATAAAACGAAAGAAAAGAAAAGAAAAGAACAAGAAGAATACCATGCATAGCATGCTAACATAGTCCCGCGAGTTGTAATGGCTTTTTGAAGAGAGAGAGAACGAAACGATGCACGCAGTTTTATTTGCTGCACGAAATTTCGCAACGAGAATGGCGATGGAAGGATGCGATCTTGTTGCTAATGGTTACAGGGAGGCATACACTATAAAGTTGGACTTTTTTTTTTTTGGTTTCGTCACCCGGCAATGCGTGGAGAATGTAGAACGTGCGTGCGCAAAACTTCAGGTTCAATTAGAACGAACAAAATTAGATAATTTACGTGAAGCGGGAAGATTGTACAAATTTCTACGAAATGAAGATATTAAATTGAGAGTTGGTTGGCTTTTTGTGCACAGGTACATAAGTCGATGCGGAAGAGGCTCTCTTGTGCGTCACGCATGATAATTTGTTTTTTGTGCGAAACTTCTCTCGTCACACAAATGCGTTTTGTCATTTAATTATGTTCGTGTTGTTGCCTGTTGCATTTAATTTTCTTGAGTTGAGAAAGGCTCTCAGGGGGTTCTTAGGTTACATGGGCTAGATTTGGTGCATTGTGTTAGGCCAACGGTCTTGTTCTGTGTCCAAAGGACAGAGGGTTTGTCAGACGCTCTCAAGAGATATGGGCCGTGGAAGAAGTTGTTGGTGTTTGTTGGGACTTGAACCCACTGATCACTGAGCCACGAAGTGCTGATGAGTTGAGCTACTGTAGACATCCTTTCTCCGCTTCCTTCATGAAGAATGAGAGGATGAAGCGGGTAGATTGAGTAGACCCAAACCTCCTCTGGTCCGTGGAATAACTTGTTTGCAGGTCTCTGGGATTCGAACCCACTGATCACTGAGCCACGAAGAGTGAGTTACTGTATACACCCTTTCTCCGCTTCCTTCATGAAGAATGAGAGGATGAAGCGGGTACATTGAGTAGACCCAAACCTCCTCTGGTCCGTGGAAGAACTTGTTTGCAGGTCTCTGGGATTCGAACCCACTGATCACTGAGCCACGAAGAGTGAGTTACTGTAGACATCCTTTCTCCGCTTCCTTCATGAAGAATGAGAGGATGAAGCGGGTACATTGAGTAGACCCAAACCTCCTCTGGTCCGTGGAAGAACTTGTTGTAGATTCTGGGACTTGAACCCACTGACCACTGAGCCACGAAGTGTGGATAAGTTAAGTAGACCTCCTTTCTTCGCTTCCTTCATGAAGAATGAGAGGATGAAGCGGGTACATTGAGTAGACCCAAACCTCCTCTGGTCTCCTTAGGTTAGGCTAGGCAGATGGATGCCATGTGACAGGAGAGTTACTGCTGACGTAGACCAACAAATCGGGTCCACTTTAGCCATGGAAACGCTGTTATTAGAACCACCATATGAATCTCAGGAGGACCATCAGCTCAACGTTGCCTAAGTCCTCCAGCTCCTACCGAGAGTTCTCATTCGTCTGACGGATAGAGCAGGACAATCACACAAGAGATTCGACTTCTTTTTCGTCCCTGCAGCTTCTGCAATAGTCAAACTCCGCGTGGAGGCCAGAAGCCAGAGAAATCCTGTGCGCAATAAGGACAGAGTTCAGAGATCTCTTCTTGCTAAAGTTCTGCCAAAGGGCCCTGGTCGTTAAACATATCTCCAGATGAGCTCAGTTTCTCTCGCCCTATGGCTTTATCTTTCCTTAGGAACTGATTGGTGCTAGTAAAAGAGGAAGGGCCCATGATAGGTGTAGCGTCGACCCTTTCTGAGCCAGTTCTACAGCCTTTTCGTGTCCTTCGATGTCTATATGCCCTGGTACCCAGCTGAGGGTCTGATATATAGTTAAACAGTGACATTTAGGTTCTCATAAGGTCTCCTTCTTTCAGGCTTTCCTTCATTAAAATCAAAGAAACGAGGGACAGTTTTTGACGGCGACTTTTGGGAGAATAACTTGCCTTTCCTCTGCTTTTATCCAACTATCCTCCACCTAGACAAGAACTAGAAACATGTGCCCTTTTGGTAAGAGTGCACTTCCGACAAGTGCCTGACCACAATCCAATATTAAACGATCTTATCTTTCGCACATTGTGTGCAATGAAGCAATAGGAAGCCCCCGCAATAGCTTCACTTCCATTCAACTCCCAGCAACAACAGCCTCCATCCACAACGATTAAATTCCAAGTGGACAAAATAGACTACAGGCTATGTTGCAGCTGTGTTGCACATCCCGATTCGTTTCCTTGCACAAAACTCAAATCGAATCACAAACCATAACAACCTCGTTACAATGTCATTACATCTGCCTACCATACGACCAGCCAGCGTGCAGCATCATCATCATCATCCAGAGCAAAATAAAAGAAAAGGAAGCAAACTGTACATGAAACATGCAGCACCACATTATGTCGTCCCTCTGTGTGCTGTGCTGGGGAAAGGTGTGGGTGGGTTTTGCTCAACTATATGGCGAGCAAAAGGAAGATTGAGTGGGTCGCATTTACATGTCCTTTTGCACACACAAAAAGGGAACACCATACCGAGAGAGACCAGAGACCATCATCATATTGTGTCGTAGAAGAAGACGCATGCGCGCCTTATATGGTTGGCTAGCACATAATAGATCCCTCACTATAGCCTCGGTTGACAGATTGCCCATCAAAAGGAGCCAGGGAGCCAGTAGGCTGAAAGATTAGATTTGATTACAACCGGCCGAGGAGAGAGAAAATTAAACCGGGGGGGCTGGCAGGACAGTAACAAGCAACAGAGCTCTCTCTCTCTCTCTTGTTACGTCAGTGATGTATTTATTTGCGCGAATCGAGTGGGTGAATAAAATTTAAGACGACAGAGTATCCCCTACGCAGCACACATGGGCTGTACCTTGTCAATGAAGAATCAATTCCTGATCTTCAGAGATAATATAGATCGCTTCGCAGGATCCCTACCGAAACCTACACATATGACAAAATGTATTCAACATTAAACCAAGAAACACGTCTTCAAGGGACAGAGGACACACCACGACCACCAAATAACATCGCGCGCATAACAAATGGCCAACGCGACCGACAAATATGTAGAAACAAACATTTCTGGTACACAAAAGGAGGAGACGATATATTTTGTCGGTTAGCCGGACAAACGAACTCAGGAAAAAACAAAAAAAAAACTCACCAAAATAACAGATTGAAGCCGAAGGAATATTTGCATATTACATCGGCCGAAAATTGATTTTCCATGTTTGGCATCACAACCAACAAAAAAGAGTTTATTCTGTTGCTTTGTGTTCTGGTTCTGGTTCTCGTTCTGTGTCTGTGTGTTGGATGTGTTGTTAACTACGAAATTGGTAAGAGTTGCGCAAATTATTGGAACGGAATGTGGTGCATACATAATCCATGAGGCTTACACTCGCTGCCCTGCATCGTTTGCAAGGCAAAATGAATATTTATGAAGACATGCAAGTGTCCAGGAGCTAGAAATCAACAAATGGTTGCCCTAATTTTGTCAGGGAACTCTGTGTGATCCTGTGGAAGGTGGGGTTAAGTCTATAGCCGCATATGTCAGCGGTAAGTGTCTTGAGCTCTTCAAGGCGATGCGGTGGCTGAATTTGGGCTTCTTTACGAGCTGTGCCGGGTAACTCTGGAAACAAATGCGACGCTCTGGTCATTGTTAAGGGCGTCCGGACTTAGTGGTTAGTGCGTTGGTCTACTGTGCATAGGGGCAAGATTTGAATTCCAAAAACAAAGGACAACCCGATGTTCTCTGCGATTACACTCGTGGTGTGGCTCTGTTGATGACTGAGACAAGACTTTCCCGATACAGGCTCCATCGCGGCGCGCAGTAGGCTTATATACCCTTCGCATGTCTAATGTAACAGCTCGGTCATCTTATCATCGATCAGAGGTTTCTTCTTCACTCAGATCGTTGGCAAGAGCCAAGCCTCTTCTGGGAGCTCGCATCTCATATCTTGCCTTCTGGTGAGCTTGGGTCTTCTCGATTTTCGCCAAGGCTTGGTTTCGCCGTCGTTCCGTTTCATCGGCATCTGCTCTCTCAGCTCTGGCAACAGCTTATCTCCCCAAAATGCTTCTCAGGGTATAAGCAACTATCAGTTCCAGATGGGGTTTAGGCCCAGTCTTTCCCCCTTTTGTGCTTGTCGCATGCATTTTACTGACGAAAGGATTGTTCGGCTGCACCTCTCGGCTTCCTAACAGCGACCTTGATGTAACTGCATCCTGTTCTTTCCACAGAACTGCTCGAAGACTTGTTTTATCATTTAGAGAGTCATAGAGGGCCTTAGCTGGCTCTACAACCTCCTCCAAAGGCTTGGTTGGTGACGGGATTTTGTATTCTGTCTCTGGAATGTCGTAGGTCTACTCCTCCTTTGGTTGATAACTAACACAATGTCTCGCAATGGCTTCTTGGGACCAATTTTCTTTTTGGAATCGTATGACAACATGGTCTTGACTTTGGTACCAAAAACTCCCTCGCGCAGCAACACATGGCGAGTGAAAACCTATACATAATCGTTGCGTGGATCACGACAATGAATCATCAAACCATCGACGAATCCTTGGCGCTTGACTCCATGATAAAACTCTTCCGATCAACTTGTAATGAAACGATTCACTGAGCAATGGAGGGATGGGATGACTCGCACCTCAACGCCCGAGTAACCATCCTTGGCGAGCTCATGTTAGGAAGTTCAGTTGAGTTCAGCTCAGAAAATGCCACATGCCTAGGAGATCGAACGAAGATTACTCTTGACAAATAGTGTTTCCCTGAGCACAACAAAGTTCTATCTCGATCTCTATAAGACACATCCCAGTCCTACTGTATAGTGCAGAGGCAGAGGATGATGATGCCCTTAGCTGTTTAAAGAGAAATCTTTATCCTTGGTCTCGAATTGAGAAGATCATACAATGCCAAACTGTACAGCCTATACAAGGACATCGACTAAGCTAAAGGAATTGGTATACAGCGCCTAAGATAGCAGGGTCATGTAGAGCGGATGGAACCCAACGTTCCAGCTAAGAGTGTCTTCGAATCCACCCAGATGGTCGGCGCAGAAGAGGACAAATTCGCGATAGGTGGCGCAAACAAGAGATGGGGACCTTAACCAACTTAACCAACTGGAAGGAGCTGGCTGAAGAGGTTTGTAAGTTAATGTCCAGGTCCACATCGGTCCTAAGAAAGAAGATAATTATTGATAAAACAGCGTGTCAGGGATCGACGAGGACGGAAGAGTGCTATGTCTAAGGCAGATTCTCTTTGTGGGTTGAGGAGTATAAACAGTTCAAAGAAAGCGTTGGACAAGCTCTGAATAAGACGCTTAAGAGGCCAGTGGTTAGAAAAATCTTCTGTAAAGCTCGAGTATTTGCGTCTAGTAAGCTTTGCTCTACACTACTCCTTCTCCACCGATTATCCCCCTGCATCTGCTATGTCTCTTGTGTCATATCGCATTTCTTTCTCCTCGAAAACTGCTTGCCGTAAAGGACATGTCTACTTAACTTCCGCCTTCAATCATTATTATACTGAAACTTGCCTCCTGCAGTTCCTCTTGATTACAATTCCTTCTAACATAATTGCACCTGCACTCCAATTGGCATTAATAACATATCGACTGAATCGTCATCGTCTGTTCCCAAAACACATTCAACTGGTCATTACCAAGTCAAACAATTCTAATAGCATTTTAATGATCCCTTAGGCAATGTGTGTTTTTCATGAAATTACATGCCGACAGCGGCGGTTCAGGTAATTCATCATCCATCGTAGGAGTCAATTAATAACAACTTAGCAAGGTCATTTGGTTGTGATCCTCCATCAGATCAATCGCCAGCTGTGCTAATTATATAGAGAACCATCATTCCGCAGTCAGTCAGCCTGTTGGTCCGCAGCAAGGAAACAAGGAAGTCATTACACAGTCGACTCACTTCAATGGAACACCAAAAATTCATTATCCAATCCATTATCACCCAATCAGATCACGCAAAAATGCTTCCCATTGAGCGTGTCACGTTCTGGATACGAAAAAAAGGTGCAAACTCATGTCATATTCAATTACAATCATCACCCGAGTCTAATGTGGCGAATATTCTTCACTTGAATGGTCCACTGATTAGCGAAATGGCCGGAAAGATACACAGATACAAAGATGCTGATGAAAAGAGGCCTCAAAATGAGAGAAGACAGTCTGCTGGTGCACGCAACACAAGTTATTACCGTCAATGGCCACTGATTGATCTGGTTGTGGTGGGCTCAACCAGTTTAACAAAAAAAAAAAAAAAAGGAGGATCAGAGTAAAAAGTCTTTCATTTGAGATTTTTTGTCGATTGGCCAAAAAAATCGCATGACCGGACGGACTGGGACTGACTGGCACATTTGGCACAACAGTTTAAGCCGGGTTCGTGCTTCAATTTATGATTATTGTTCGCGCGCTTCGATCTTAAGCTCAAGTCCAAAACGAACGAAGATCTTCTCCTGAGACAAGCTTTGAGAGAGCCGCAAGATACCCTCTGCGCTGCACGAAGGAGAAGAAACCGGGCGAAAAGATTGAAATCATCAAAAAACTTGCAACATAAAGTTAATTGCGGCAAATCAGGCAGAATGGCTGGTGTAACCCAAGTTGAAAGTCAACTGATGGAGTATCTAACCGGCTAAACTCTTCGTCTCCGTCGTCATGGATCAATTTCTGGCTGTGCGCGCAATGTGATGGGAAAATTACGTCCGATAAAGATTCCATACTTGCAAATGCGCCCGCTGCCGCGTGCTCACATCCATCCATCCATCGAGCGACCGATTGGAATCATTTCGATGGTTAAAATGCTTGGCCAAAGAATGAAGGTATTTTAACTCCATACAAAGTCCGTAGTAGGCAGCGCCAATGTAGCGGTAATTAAATAATGTAGAGGAGGTGGAATTTTCTTATAATAAGTCAGCAGGAGGTCATTAATTGGTTGATATTTCGAATGTCTTGTGAGTTACTAGCTGGAATGTTAGCCAAAGATACCGAGATACTTTCGTTTCGCAATAGAGCCAAGGAGATGATTAACTGGTAATGTTGGTTGTGGTTAATTTGATTTCGAGGAAATTATAGATACGCAAAAGGTTTCATGAAAGGTTTGGCCAAATATTCAATATCTAACCTTATAGCCTGAGATTGAGGTCCCTTTCTGCTGGTTCTGAGTCGGATCTTTCATTCTGAGTAGGATCTTGCTAACATGGTCTATATTGATGCCAAGTTGTCTTCTTTTTGCGCACTTTTTGTGGTGTAGAGCCTAAGCTATTCATTAGAAAGGTTGTCTCTGAACATCGATCTCCAAAGTGGGGTTCCACAAGGCTGTATTCTCTCACCCGATTTATTTTTATTGGTGATTAGCAACGGACTCTTACATCTGAGATGAGATACCTCAGCTGTCGATATACGGATACTATCTTATAGAGCAATGGACCTTCACCAAATGGCAGCAAATCCAGGGAAGCAGAAGTCGTTGTTGGCCTCGAAATTAGCTCGGCAAAAGCCAAAAGAAGTGATCAATTTGGGACCGAACTCATCAACTCAAATTTGTTTTGCTGCAAAATCGGTTGAGAGAGTATAAAGTTGCCAATATCTTGGCAATAAAGTCTCAACAGATGACACAAAAAGCAGCAGAATAAGCGGATATAGGCTTCAACACCAAGGTAGGACTGTGCCCTGGCCTAAGGTTGAGTTTGTGCTGTTGCATATATAGTTGTGGCAGTGATCGCTATTACTACTAGTGATCTTGATCGCCACTAGTACTAGTGATCCCCCTAATACTGATGATCGCTGCTAGTACTGGTGATCGCTGTTAGTACTAGTGATCGCTACTTATACTGGTGATCGCTGTTAGTACTGGTGATCGCTGCTAGTGATCGTTTCTAGTACAAGGGATAGCTTCTTGCACTGGTGATCGCTACTTATACTCGTGATCGTTTTTGATACAAGGGATAGCTTCTTGCACTGGTGATCGCTCCCAGTACTGGTTATCGTTTCTGGTACGAGGGATCGCTTCTTGCACTAGTGATCGCTACTAGTGATCGTTTCTAGTACAAGGGATAGCTTCTTGCACTGGTGATCGCTACTTATACTCGTGATCGTTTTTGATACAAGGGATAGCTTCTTGCACTGGTGATCGCTCCCAGTACTGGTGATCGTTTCTCGTACAAGGGATAGCTTCTTGCACTGGTGATCGCTACTAATACTGGTGATCGCTACTAATACTGGTGATCGTTTCCAGTACAAGGGATAGCTTCTTGCACTGGTGATCGCTACTAATACTGGTGATTGTTTCCGGTACAAGGGATAGCTACTTGCACTGGTGATCGCTACTAATACTGGTGATCGTTTCTAGTACAAGGGATAGCTCCTTGCACTGGTGATCGCTACTAATACTCGTGATCACTGCTAGTA
The DNA here is from genome assembly GCA_949716465.1 of Chalcosyrphus nemorum. Classification (NCBI taxonomy): domain Eukaryota; kingdom Metazoa; phylum Arthropoda; class Insecta; order Diptera; family Syrphidae; genus Chalcosyrphus; species Chalcosyrphus nemorum. Next base: position 59,384,646 of record OX454334.1, on the reverse strand, counting down.
CTAGTGATCGCTACTGGTACAAGTGATCGCTACTTGTTCTGGAAAAGCTGCATACGTTTGGAACGTAGTGTTGGAACGATTTTCTGGCCAAACCGTACCTTGAACAACGCAAACAGGCAAATCCGATTGGTGACACTTTCCCAAAAGGTGACACGTCCATGGAACGGGATACGAGGCCTTAAAACCCACAACGTGATATAAAAAATCTGCATAATTTCGTCAATGAGAAGGGCAATAAGTTGGACGGGCAAAGCTCCCTAGAATCCGTTCTTCGATTCTCAGAAAACACACTGGAGGCTGAAGACTAGTCAAATGCTCTGCAAACAAACTACAAGAGTACTAAATTGACCTCCCTGCCAAGTGACATATTATCCAATTTAACTAATGACTTGAAAGTTCTAAACAACCAAACTAATTGGTAGCAAATCTAAGAAAAGTCAACTAACAGACCAAGGCTAAGCTATCACACCTAATTATCACTCCTTTCTCTGCTCAAACTTAGTCATCATTTGTACTACCACTTCAATTTGTCCAAAGACAAAGTTTCCGAGTGAAAAATTAAATTCAACCAGACACCTTGGCTGTCTCAAAGAACTCTGGCAGCAGTCTTCCTCCTCAGCAGCCAGTCATTCACATTTCCACGTGATAAATTTAATTCAATTATTTCGACAGGTACGACAATCAACGCACAAATATACACCCAAAGAATAGAGGGTCTGTGCTCTTCTATATTCGAATAGTCAAACTTGTTAGAATTATATCAACTCATTAACTTGGCCAAAAAGGCAAGAGGGAGTGCACACAGACAGAGAGCGACCGCATTCTTGCGGTTATGTGGTGGTAGCGCGCACCGATTGTTAGACCTTTTGCACACACCATCGTTCAAGTGCACATTCCGTGACGGAAAATTGAATAGCTCGAGAGCGGACGACCGACAAACTTTATTTTACGAGTACGAGAAAAAAAAAGTATCTTTTTTCAAAGTCATAAGCCACACGATTTGTGCAGCAGTGGCAACCTAAACTCGGAGTCACCCAATCAAAGGAGTGGACGAATCGGACACAGTGTTCAATTAAGTTATTTCTCTTCGGTAATGGATGCCACGGTCACCAGCAACGATGGCTAAAGCAAGAGGTTGTGCAAGTGTAAGTTTAAGAACCGATCCCAGAGTACCTGCCATTTGTAATAATAATGTATTAAGCGAAGCGAATTGGATGCAAAGTAGCGGTGGAGACCTTGGATTCCTCTGAATCAATGAGAGACGGTGGTGGTATGCCCTGGAGCTGCAGTGTCCTGTGCAACTGGACAGGAGATGGGAGCTGACTTAATGGGGGATTTCTAAGGATACTCTGCGCGCCACGGCAGAAAGATGAAAGGAAACTTTTTAATTTCTTTTATTACCACTGCTAGCGTAAATCATTCGGATGTGCAGAGAGAGATGGTGTGAATGGATTGGATTTGTTTAGAAAATGCATAGTTCGGATGGTGTTTGCATGATTCATGTTGCTTTGGAGGGAAATATGCATCAGGATCGACATGAAAACTTTTGTGGAACTTTGCGAGGAAAGAAAAACTAATTGTTTGTTTAGTTCTTGATTCAAGGAATGTGAGCTGAAGAAGGTGGCTTTTTGACCTTTGTCCTTCAAAGTGGGCTCATGAATTGAATTTTGGACGATGGTTAGGTAGATGGGTGCCTTGTGGCAAGGCTTCTGATGAGTTTCCTTCTTGGAATCAGAATCACAGACAGGTATCTGGCTAAACTTGCTTTATTTAGCTCAAAGTCGGTGGTATTTGGGGCCTAAAGAAAGGCATTGATCTCTTCTTAATGAAAAGAGCAACCTCCATCTTTGAAGAGGTTACTCCCAGTCCTTTGCTGCTGACCCACTCATCCACTAGCCAATGAGCGACGTTGAGCCTTTCACTTAGGACAGGTTGACCAACGATGTCCATAGGCCGTCACGTTGAAGCCAATAGTACTAGGACCCCATCCACTCAGAGGAAAAAGATTTCCACCTCTGGGTGTTCCTTTTACAGACCCTTCTCTGGATAGTAACATTCTCTTGCGATGAGAAGATAATCCTTGACTGAAGCATCTGTGCCTTTCAATTGCAAAGGCCGGTGTTGAGGTGAGCTCTGTGCAGATCGTTCAAGATCGCGTCGAAGCTCACGTTGTTAAACGTCCTCTCGATGTCTGGAAACGAGCCAAGTGTGTAGTCCTTGAAGTGGAGGGATTGCTCGTTACAATCTACCACAGAAGTTGTCATTTCGATAGACGCTCCAAAGTTCAACAGTTTTCACCATAGAGGCGATAGACTGATAGGTCTCAGGTCTTTTGGGTTTCTGTGGCTCGCTTTCCCTGCCTTAGGAACACATCCTAACTTAAGACATCCTGTAAAGATACGCTTGAATCACAGGTCAAATGCTATCAGTTGATGGTCTTTCTGACTTCTTTTTAGAGCTTCCTTGAGTTACTAAGTTTTTATCAACTGAAGTCGTTCCACATGCCAAAGATTTAGCATTCATTTCAGAGAATTCATGGAACTAGCGTCCACCTCCGCTTCTCAACCGAATTTCCCCCACAAAACTCGACGCAGTTTCCAGTAGAAAATCCCTTCTTTGTAACATTATCGGTTTTCCATTAGCCTTCTCTATTGTTCTCCCACTTTGTAGTGCCTTCATGCATCGCGAATTGTCTAATAGAACACTTTCCCCCGCACACATTCCACTGAACAATGAAAGAACACACTTTCAACTGTCTGATCGCTTGAATTCTCTACCAAAACCCACATGACGGACCACTCATCCTCAAAAACCATTCAATTGTCCGCCTGAAGGGTGCCGTATCCTAGAACACATCATCAGAATGATTCGTCAAAATTTATAAAAAAAAAAAATTCTACACTGAGCCCAACCCCTAGAATGATGTGGCACATTTTTGCTGGCCACCGGCGGTACACTTCACAGGGCGCGTTGACTATGAAAGGTCATCCTCTTGGTCCGAAGGGACCTTCGTCATTTTTGTTAAATTTCCCAAAAGTCATGTTGGACATTCAGTCAAACTGTGTGTATGTATATTCCCACACAAAAATCGAAGGAGAAAGGAGAGAAGAATTCGTTTGCATTGCCAGTCGTTCAGGAGGATCATTGCTAAATCACCTGGCTGATAGGTGCCTATTTGTTAACCAATTATCTCTCCCCAAACCGGATGACTCACATCATTATCTTGTCAACACACAATTCCACATTGGATCAGTCCGGTCTGCTCTGGGTCCGTCCTTCTCTTCTTTAAAGACAATTTAGACCTCAACCAATTGTTGCTCACGCATGGAATACACAAGACGCGCGCGCTTGCACTGAATTTAAACCATGGAGAGGAAGGTAGACACCCAACAACTTTAACAACCTGATAATGAATTATTGGCTCAGTAATAACATACGAGGTCGCGGGGTATGAGTTATCTACCGCCACCGCGAATCCACTGGTCGCTTCACCTGGTCTCCAAGAGAGCATGGTTTCTCGCTGCTTAATTGCAGCTAAATTATGCGGCTACCTGAACGACATCGAGCACATGCATTCATTCTGTGGTTGCACTTGTATGTATGGAAATCACGTGGACTCCATAACGAGGAGCACCAACGACACAAAACCAACGAGACCAATGACGACGATGATGGGGACGAAAACGACGACTGACTTGGATCGATGATCTTCACCCAAATTGTGTACGGAATGAAGAAAAGAATGAGGTGACTTCCTTTGCAGTCCTTCATCCTTCTTCGGCTGAGTGAAGGAACCGAATTAACATGAACCATATCGCGATATATAAATACTTCTTTTCTTTGTAACCGGCATCTCGCGGTGGTGGTGCGCTATAGCAGCGGAATTGGCCACGAGCATTAATCGTTTCTCATCTTGTTTTCGAAAACGACAAGTTAATAACAGGGTTCCACTGTAGGTATATCCACATCCTTCTTTTTTGTTCCTTCGTCTGAGAGCTCATATGAGAAATAATGTATCATGATGCGATGGAGGCGAATGTGGGCAAGTGTTGCCACTTTGTTTTCTGTGCTACTATCGCCTATACAGCCTCTGAGTGATCCTAGTTTGCTCACTTGCCTTTAAGACGCCCTATAAAGCCTCGTTCTTGATTCAGCGGTTTGGTTCGAATCTCTGAATATATCTACGAGCTACGGCGTGACTATCTCTCCGGCTAGTATTCCAAAGAGAAGCTGCCTTGGTTCCTTTGCCAAACATCCTTCACGAAGAGTGCAATTTGACTCTCTAGTGGTTGTAGGTTTCAATATGGTTGCTGTCCAGGGTTCTATCTGCCTACATTTCAGTATTCGTTTACAATTCACAGGTTTTTTTTCGAATTTCTCAGGCTATTTATCCAAAATGCAACTGCCTTGGTTCCTTTGGTAAATATCCTTTATTATCAGTCGTATTTGACTCTCTAGTGGTTGTAGGGGTCGATATGGTTGGTGTCCAGGTTTCTGACTTCGCATTCATTTACAATTCACAGTTTTTTTTCGCGGTCATGTTGAAAGACAGTAAGACAAAGTACAGTACCACTGCTATGGCAACACCATTCGTAGGTCTTTACCTGGAATCTTTGTACCCTTAACATGAAATCTCATTCACCGCGCGCACTCGTGCCCAATCGCGTACTCGTGTCTATCCAGCATCGCCTGACCCACTAGTGGTGGACGACTCCGCGGGCCGATAGCCTCTTTTGCATCTGCTCGCTGCGCTGCCCTGCTCTCAACCCACTTCACCCTTCGGTTTATTTAAGGAGCGAAGCCATGTTGAGCATGCCATTGCATGGCGTGGTTAATTTTTTATCATTTGGAACATCATCATCGGCTGGAGCGGCTCTCACTCTTACTTGGTTCGTCTCATCACACGAACCAAGCAAGAACTCCTCCTCGTCCGTTTTGTTATGATTTCTCTCTTCAGAAGGCCGAAATATACTATATACGGCGGACGTTGGTCCTAAAGGTCCATCCAGTATTCCATCATCCTCATCATCATCGCCCGGCCAGGCACTATTATCATCATCGTCGTGAGTGAGGAGTCCCTTGCTCCGCTTGCTGCTGCTGCTGCTGCTGCTGGAGCTCGTCAGTAGATTAATCGCTGTAAGTTATCGCTTCAAAAATGTGCACACACAACACAGAGAGCGCGCAGCCAGCTCCTCGTAGTCGGACCATCACACTGACTGCCGCCGCCGCTTGTGTTACAATCTGATCAGAGGTTCGTAAAACGGAGCACGAAGGGTTCGCAACAAGAAAACGAATGCCAAAGGAATACCTTAAGCGGCTATAAATTCCACAAACCCGGTTAGTATTGGCTATGGGCTGTGTTTTGGTTCTGTCCGAGTTTACCAGCGAGTGGTGGGTACACACAACAACAAAAGATGACATGAAGATTCCATGCCACTGCTGTGCCAGAGAGGAGCAATGAGCAATTATTCATAGACCATCATCTTTCCTCGGCCAGCGATGGCGGAATGCACAATGAACTACGGACGCAATCTTAACGAGAACCATCATCATCAACTTCATCGCGCGTTCCGCCACCACCACCACCACCAGTACCATTCGTCGTTCTCTTTGGGTCGTGGCGTGGTCATTTATATTTTTGCTAATTAGACAGTTATGTGGAGAACATTCCTTTGTTGTACAAAAAGCCAAAGCCAAAAGGAGTATGACGAACCGCCGCCGCCTCGCCGTAGAAGAAAAGAAGTAGGAGCAGAAAGGAGGAGATTTATCGCAAGCGAATTCATGTAGAGATATGTAGATAATCACCTTGAGAAGTTTTGCCTTGAGTGATACTATGATTGGATGAGAGTCTTCTTGTTTTGGAGTACAAAATACTCGTGAACCGTGCGGTGCAATTCATTTGTCAAGGCTGACATTGCTTCTGCTGTTGCTGTTGCTGTTGAGTGTTGTGTATTGGCAAAGGAATGCTTAAAGATGGCTAAAGGCCAAAATTATCTACTTAATTGAGAAGTCGTATCTGCAGGCTAAATGGCATAATAATCTGGTATTAAGGACCTGCTTTTTTTGTTTTTGCTTAAAACGTTTCCTTATCAAGATGTGCATGTGCCGTGAGCGATAGTTCCTCTAATAGATTAAGTCGAATTTGAGTCGCTAAAACTTTGTCTTAATGAATTAACTGGAGCCCTAAGGTTCAATTGTTTAAATCAATCACTTAGTGGATTCGTTTTTAAGGTGTCCTTACAATATTGAGCTTTGAAACAGAAGAATAGTCGAAGTAATGGAACAAGACAGACACTGCCCGTGGAAGGACGTGAGGAATGAAAACCACAACCACAGGGAAGACACTTGAACGCAGAATGCCTCAACGGTTTGAACTCATGTTTCCTAAGGACTAAAACAGCAAAATTTGGGAATCATCTGAGCGAGAAGCAAGGCAGGAAGGCCCAGAAGTATTTGGAACTCAACAACTGAAAAGATTTCAAGGGAAGCTCGAAAGAGCTGGAACTAAACAAAGCCAATGTTGAGAGACAGAAATCGCTGGAGAGAAATGGCAAGTGCATAGGGACAAAACCACAAAAGGCATCATCTTTCACATATCTGTCCAACTGCCAGGATACGGAGTAGATGTTGACATCGTTGGAAGATCCCAACTCGCTGTCGTAGAAGTGTTTAGGGCATTTGAAGAGCAGGCGAAACGAGTTGGCCTTGAAGTGAGTGAAACTCTTAACTCGAAGGACCAAATTCATGCTCTATACAACGCTCAACTTACCAGTTCTGCTGTGTGGCGCCGAGTGCTCGACTTCGAGCGTAATATACTCCGTCAGATCATAGGCCTCATGATCGCTTAAGGCGCATGACGGAGAAGATACAACCACGGAATCTATGAGCTGTACAAGGATGTGGATTTAGTCAAAGGAGCCAAGATAACCCGACTTCATTAGCTCGGCTAAATCCAGCAAATGGACAATAATGTTCCAGTCAAGAGGGTCTTTGAATCACAGCCCTCAGGTTGAAGAAGACCGAACCTCTCCGGTACAAGAACCAAGTTGTTGAGGAAGCCAGAAGAACAACTGAAGTAGCGTGCCTGGAAGCACAGAGAAAGGACGGCCGTCGTGTCTCAGGCAGAGACTGTATATGTGTCAAGAGCGTCTTGTACTTATGGCTTACAATTGTCTACCAATATACCTAGTTCTAACGATCCTCTGGCTCTATATGGCTCAATTAAATGAGAGATCTTTTCCTAGCAAGAATGCTTTTAATCACAAATGGGATGGCCAAAAGGTTATGCCCTTTTAATGTGCTTACACGGGAGGCTTTTGGTCCTTCGTGAGTCCCTTTTGATTTCTATCGATCTGTAGTTCTATTTTCTCAATACCGTGACAGCTCCATAGTCGGCTGAACTGGCTCCTAGTCTGGTGGCTGTGTTCGTTGGTAGCAATGCTGTAGTGGGAAATGTGTTCGTTTATTACCAAATGTGTGCAAGATCGAGTCCCAATATACTTGACCAAACCCATAGTTACAAAAGCATCCCTTTGGGTGCAACCGGCCCTCGGTGAGAATGCACTTAGACCAAGAATAGGTCCATTGTGCTGCTTTAAAGCCATCCCAGATCGAAAACAGTTTAAGGATTTGTTGTGAATATACTCTATTGGGCGAACGCCTTACATAGTACCCTCTTAGACCGTTGCCCGCGGTAGGGAACATTTTGCTTTCGTCAGTCCGCCTTATGTATATCCCTCCACTTTCTAGAAGACAACGAAAAGTGTTTTGCCCCAAAAACTCCTGCTAAAAGAGTCCTTCTTAACAGAGTTGCTTACAAGGCCAAGATAGGTAGACCTGGAAGGGTGTCTTAGGCGATTAAGTAGATTAGGTGTTACGAGATAGATTCAAGATTAGAACACTGTTAGGAGTACCCTTTGCTCTGATCACTGTCTCCTGAGAAAGCACGGTATTAGATTAGAATCACCAGATACGGATTCAGGCAGGAACTGCAATGATATATGATGGGAGGCCCTTCCCTTCATTCACATGTCCAGCTCATGGTTCCAATCTAGTTTCGTAGAGCACTTAATTGCTTAGGAGAGATGGTTAAGGTTTTGTATTCGAACTTTTTCTACGTTCTCCCATAGAGATCGCGATGGGGTCCATTATGGTGTTTGGAGTTTTAATGACGCCCTCGTAGCTTTAGCCATATTTCTTTAAAAGTCCCAGTTGCGCTAGTGACTGTTTGTCATTATAATTATGACATAGCATGATGAAGTCAGTAGAAGTCACAAACGAAGGGCTGAAATTAAGTAAAATATTGCTTCCAAAGTGTCACCTTACAAACCCCAGCAATTAGTTGGTCTCGGTTGGTCAAAATAATCCACAACGTGGTTGCGTTCCTATATTTTCTGGAGGAGGTACAAAAGGAGGAGCATTCGCAGGAGCATGTCATGTTCAATCGATCTTACTGATCTTCAATTGATCTTACTGATCTTCAATGGATCTTACTGATCTTCAATCGATCTTACTGATCTTCAATCGATCTTACTGATCTTCCATGGATCTTACTGATCTTCAATGGATCTTACTGATCTTCAATGGATCTTACTGATCTTCAATCGATCTTACTGATCTTCAATCGATCTTACTGATCTTCAATCGATCTTACTGATCTTCAATCGATCTTACTGATCTTCAATCGATCTTACTGATCTTCAATCGATCTTACTGATCTTCAATTGATCCTCTTTTCGGATGTACTCACATAGATTCTGTTTGACTTCTTTCCTCATTATTTCTCTTACCAAACGAGTGTAAACCATTAGCTCTTTGGTGATTGCATAACTCATTTGTACCAGTCAGCTGTGGAATATAACAAAAAATCTACTCCAAACAGTAGCCCTTAATTGGCCCTTTTTGGGGAGCAAAATACACATTCAAAGTCAAACCATTTATAGATATGGAGGGCCGATGTTTTTTTGGGTCGTAAAATGCTTGCCCAAATTTAGTAGGACCTACAAATTCGATAGGTGTGGCTCCATGTTAACTAAACATTCCCAAAAAAAAGTCATGTTCGCTTCAACGAATTACAAAAAAAAAAAAAACAACATCCCACTCCCAAATAAAATTCTCAACAACATACAATCCAAAACAGAACTATCACTGCAAATCACTTTCAGCTCGAATGCATCTTGAATTCATTTCAATTCTGTTTGTTGTTGTTATTTTTTGTATCTCTTTCCACGTGAGTTAATCCGCCAACAATTCATTTCAACCTAAATCAGCGGTAAGTGCTAAACCTGACATATATTCTCATAATAAAATGTTTTAACATAAACAAGAACCGAAATGCCAAACAACAGAGCTCCAGAGCTCCAGAGAGAGAGAGTGGGTGCTGCAGGAGGAGTGCCTGGAACAAATTTCCAACCGCATAATTTGCATTGAGCTCTGCTACGCGATAATCAACCGTAACCAACCAAATAGGTACTAAAAAAAAACAACAACAACCAGCTGATCTCTAACGAAGTGAAATAAGATCCGAAAAGGCATACAGACAATCAGACAGACAGACAGACAGACAGTGATAGTGGAAAGCCCTAACCATAGCAGACAGGATGAAAATTAGCAAAAAAAAAAAAAGAAGAACCTCTCCTCTATGTGCCGGGTTGACATTCAACAAATCAACTTTATCTCTTTGTGTACACACGTAGATACAACCGTGCAAGATGCAGATACAGATAGATTTCTTCTTCTGTCTGGAATGGAACACAAAAACTGCGATCTAATAACACGAAAGAGAACACAACCATCACTGGACGGATGGACGAAGATCGTTGCTCTGCCCATCAACCTTGTTCCGTACGATGTCTGTTCGCGTTTGCACTATGTTGTATGCAAATGGAGAAGCGCGAAAAAAATTCCAGAGGTTCCAACCGGCCGGCCTCACACAGCACACAGAAGACAATGCATTTGTTTTATTATCACTTGTTGTACACACGTATCGCTGGGTGATACTAGCCGGCTAGCCTGTCCTGCCCGTCATCCTCCTCACTCTGCTGGTCGGTCCAAAGAATGGAACCTGAGAGATGGCTATCAAGCGTCCGTGACGGATGCAGAGTGAGTTGAGTGCCGGTGTTTTGTGATTTTTTTTTCATCACAATGATCATGAACCGGGACAAGGACAAGGACTATGTGATCTGGAACTCCTTCTTCTTCTTCTTCGTCTTATTCTACAAATTCTGTTGAGACGATTTTTATTGTTTTGTTAATTTTCTTGTTGTGCCCTGGAGAGATGGACACAGAAGCTCAACGGGAGCGAGGTGGAGGAGGGCAACTTGAAAAATGGATAGACGCAAATATGGAACAATGCAGAGAATAAAGAAGTAGCAGGAGGATGAGAGGATGTACTTGGTAGATTGACTTTACGATGAATTGTTGTCATGCATGGTTTCGCAGTCTATCAGATGAAAAGAAAGTGAAATATGATCCGGTTATTGTCTTGGCTATGTTGTGTCTAGATCGTATGCAGTTTTTATGAAATCCCTTTCAAGTGGAGGGAGTCTAGCATGCTAGTACTAGGTCTCCGAGCTTCAGAGTAAGTCCCCTAATTAGTAAGGCATTGCCATCGTCTCTGTGGGTGTTGTATGATCGGATTGATCCTCTCTTTGTCCTGAACTTTAAATTACTTCCTTTCTTTCTTTCTTTCCTTGGCCTTAATGATTGATGATCACAATAAAATCTGACGGTAGTGGCGTTCTGTTATCTTACAGGGATGCTACTGATCATGGTGTCCTTCTGGTGATCGCGGTGATCTTTTGATCAAGGTGACCTTTTGATCTTGATGACTTTCTGATCATGGTGATCGGATCAAGGTGATCTGACCATGGTGATCTTCTGCTCAAAGCGATCTCCCGATCATGGTGATCTTCCTGATCATGGTGATCTTCCTGATCATGGTGATCTTCCTGATCATGGTGATCTTCCTGATCATGGTGATCTTCCTGATCATGGTGATCTTCCTGATCATGGTGATCTTCCTGATCATGGTGATCTTCCTGATCATGGTGATCTTCCTGATCATGGTGATCTTCCTGATCATGGTGATCTTCCTGATCATGGTGATCGGCTGATCAAAACACGATCGTACAAAAGTATTAGTGGGGTTCAGAATTTGTCGATATCTAACCTTTTGTTTCGCTTGATTGATGCATTTTCTTACCATTTAATGAGCTTTACCATCCCTGTCCATTCGCTTGCTAAACCAACAAGTAACGATCCCACAAGGATAGCCTCCTTCACCCAGAAAATAATCAAGCCAATGCTACGCTGCGCCTCATATTAATTTGACGGATGCTATAACTCCAACTGAATGGCTTACAAATCGAGAAAAGAAAAAAAAATTTAGCTTCAATCCACAAACAAGATTCCACTGCCAGATCTGGCGCGCACATGCAAATCAAACGACATCCACACAACGATTTCGCCGATTAAATTAAAAAACCGAAGATGGGTTTCGAATGAGAAGCAAAGAAGACATCCGCCCGTCGGTTTTGTCCAGGCGAGACGAAACAAATGTGACTAAGCAATTGACCGGAACAAATTTCACCGTACCCAAATCAAAGGCAAATATTTTGACTAAAAGTGAAATGCACGACCAGAGAGTCTTCTTGATTGATCCATCGTTTCTCAAGACTCCAACTAGCCATCGGCAGATTGGGATTAATGGTTTCAAAACACAGAACAAAAAATATGAGTACGCCGTAGGTTTTGTGTCGGCCACAAGTCACGCAAGCGCAAACTGCCGCCAAAGGTGGTAGCCGGAACCATAACAGTTATGCTGCTGGCCAACAGCTTGCCAACAGACACACAGTCACTGATGGAATTCAAAAATCTATAATTGCATTAAATGTCAATCTGTCATGCGGTCTGCACAAATCATCATTTCCATCATCATCATCATCATCAGGAGCGGCTGGAGCTGGCTGTGAACCATGGCCAATATAGCGTGCAAAATTAACTAGAGGATGAGAGAGGATGAGACACCGGTTATGGTTCTTAGACAGACTTGGCTCTATGCCTGGTGATGATTTATGACATTTGTCGGATAGTTTTTGTCTAATGCGTGTGTGTCTTTTGCGCGCCCCTTACAAGTTATAAACTGGCGCAGCATATGGATTCTGTGTCTGTCTGCAACAAGCGACTGTTTCCCTAGCGCTGAACTTGACCGATGATGGAAGGAATCCTCCCGATTGATTGCCAGCGATTAGTTGCTAATCCTGTTTTTGTTTTGATGGATATATTAGTGGGTATTTGAGATACGAGATGGATGGTGCGCCTTCCCAGCTCCGCCGTCTGTGTGTGAGATGCCGCAACACGGATTTTGATTCATATGTTGAATCGTTTATTTATGAAGTGGATATAGCATGAGGTTTGTTTAGCTTGACGCAGATGGAGTGAATGTGGCTCATTGGGGATTGGCTGCTAATCATTTTTTTTCTCTGCCGCGCGACCCATTATGGCATCGGTTGGCTTTGGCGTACCTGGAGGGTCTAAAATAGGAGTTCCCCTGCAAAGCGATAAATTGCATATCATTTTTAAAATTATTTTTTCCTTATTTAGACAAAAAAAAAACGAGCAAACAAGTCTATATTGAGTGGAGTTGTCGTTTAAGGATAGAAGCAGGTTCCTTGTTGTATCTATTCGAGGAATTTGTGGTTTCCTGTTTCCAGAGAAAATCCATGCCTTTAAATCTATCCATCGTGCGTCTTTTAGTGTGATATTTCGATCTGTTTCACGGCGTTTTTTTGAGCGGGCTATCGCCAGTTTGCAAGTAGTGTGTAAATAACTCCTTGGCACTTATTTGAATTTGATATTTCGATCTGTTTCACGGCGTTTTTTTGAGCGGGCTATCGGCAGTTTGCAAAGAATAGGCAAATAACTCCTTCGAACTGATTTGATTATAATATTCCGGTCTGTTTCACGGCGTTTTTCTGAGCGGGCTATCGCCATTTAGCATTTAATATGCAAATAACTCTGTTCTTTGTGAAAATATTTGCTTTGGAACTTATAAGCGCAATGTTTTAAGCTGCAGTCCGACTGTTTCACGGCGTTTTTTTGAGCGTGCTATCGCCATTTAGCATTTAATATGTAAATAACTCTGTTCTTAGTGAAAATATTTGCTTGAACTTGTAAGTGGAATGTTTTGTGATGCAGTCCGACTGTATACAGTCTCAGTCACACCTTATGATACCAACCAGAGCTGCAAGTCTAAGAAACGAGTTCCATGTTGTATTTGCTTGAAGAATTATGGTTTCCTGTTTCTTATGAAAGGCCAGAGTGAATTTTCACGGCGTTTTTTTGAGCGGGCTATCGCCAGTTAGCATATACTATGCAAACTAATCTTTTCTTACCATTAAGTGAAAATATTTGCTTTAAATTTATAAGCGTGTGATGCAATCCGACTCTCTCTCATATACACTTTTCGATACCAATTTGAGATGGAAGTCTACGTCTTTCTACCTCTCAGTGACTTTTGTCTATAGCAACTGTTAGGCAACTTGAAAGGGCATTCAAATCATGATTTTCCCACCCAATTATCGGTTGATAAACTCCTTGAAGCGAAAATATTCCCATAAACACCAACTGACCATGCCTAAGTAATTATGATCTTGCGTCATAAACTCAATTGGCCATAAACCAATATGAAGCCATGAAAAAAAGCGGCATTTGCATGAATTTACATCGAAAAAATTCCCAAGATCCTCGTCCTTTGCAGCCCCTTTAGATGGCTGAGTCTTTTCTTGATGATGGCCAAGCAAATCACGCAAGTGTTTGGTTCATTTTTGACTCGTTTTTTGTTTTTTTTTTTGAAAATAAATTTCTTATTTTTATACCCAAAAGGCACAGCGAGCGCGCAGAGTGAAACCATCAAATCGTGTTGATCGATATCAGAATCACGATCCATTAAAGAAAGACTGAACCGCCGCCGCTCAACAAAGCGCAAAACCACCGAAACCGACACTGTATCAAATTTCGCCCTCTCATCTTGGTCTCTCATCTCTCTGGCTCTTTCGAGAAGGAACGTTTTTTTTTTCACGTCTTCTTTCTGTTCTTTTTGTTTTCTTGATATTTTTTGGAGGTTGAAACACTTTCATGGCCAAGAGAGGTCCCAGAGTAAAGACGACCCCTTTTGCGCTGCTAATTAATTTTCCCACACACACACAGAAGGCCATAGAATCAGGAGGGAAAAAAAGTGCACACTATGTCCAAGGCTCAGCAAAACAAATGACAGGTGTCAGTCTGTGGGTTATGCTTCATTTGTTCCCCCAAAAAAAGCTTGCAGTAGAAGCCAGTTCTGTGGTTGTGCCTTTGGTCGGGCGCCATACAGAAGAACGCACCCACTCCGGGCTGCTTTTTGGGGTTTCGAGGATTTCTTATCGGGGATGCGCGCTCCCTAATTGGGTATATGGATTTCTCTATGACAGGGCCATTTGTCCACCAGAGGAGGACCTAAATGCCTCGACTGCCTGATTTGAATTAATTTCGCTAGTTAAGGTGATCCGATGGATTTTTTTTCGGTTTTTCACGTCGTCGTCTTCCCATCTCTTCCCAGAAATCTTTGATTCATCTTCTTTTTTTCTTTTGGTGGTTTGTGATTAATGTACCTCGGGGATTTATCGCTGGAGTTTGGAGTCATTTAGTGAGTATTTTTTTGAGACAAAGTGCTGATATGGTCACCCATAAATGAATTCGATAAGGTCGACTGTCATTTATGAACTTGTGATGATTGTACGAGTAGATACAATCGGAGAGGAGAGGACTATTCAGGAGCATTTTTTTTTTTTTTGAATGCCTCGAGCGATGAGGTATTTAATTAGAGTTTTGTGTCTGATTTATGAGATCATTAAAAGATTTAAATGATTTCCCCGGATAACCAAAGTGGGATTTAGGCGATGATAGTTTGGGGTTTTTGCTATTACGCTATGGGGATAACGTGGCTTTAGATAGGACGAACGACTGATGCATGGCCTCGTAAATTTTCGCCGCGCATAAAACTGGTGGTTATGTAAATATGTTGGCGGTAATTTGGTCCGTATTTCAAGTTAAGGAGGACAGTGACCCTGTGGGAGATTTGTGCCATGAATTCTATTTGGTGGGAGAGACTTCACTTGATACTCAGACCAGTTTTCCCCTTGGAAATCCGATGCCAGACTCTGGCTTCTGAGACAACCCATACAAGATACCTAACGTCCACTCTCGGACCGAATTTGAATAGAAGTCCTCTAGATATGGATCTTTTCAAATTAATTTCTTTTTATTGGCTACCTAAGGAAACAATAAACAAAAAGAAAATCCTTTAATAGCATCAACAATGCCCCAAACAAATGTATCTAAACACAAAAATGCCATTGTGTCTCATCAACAGCATCTCACCCATGTCTTGTGTATGTAATCGAATCTCCTTTTCAAAAAAAAGAATTCCTTTTCCTTTGATATCTTTCATTCTATCGATTAGATTCTTTTTACTTTTTTTTATTGTTATTCTACAAAATCCAAAAGAACAAAGTATCTATCGATCTTTGTCAAAATCACCTTCGCTGGCGCGTATCTATTACAATCGTCTAGCAGTCTGACACTTTGATTAGGTGTTCGTCATCATTTATCTCGATCGATCATTCCCCATTATGTATAATATTATGCGTTCTTATTTTACACACACGCGCATGCGTGGCAAGCTTCTTTTGATTCCATTAGATTGAAAGGCCTTCAAATAATAAAGAAGTATCCAGAGAGACACACGAGAGGATGACTAAGTTCTTGGCGTTGATGGCGGTTAATGAAAATTATCTATAACCAGGCAGAGATGAATCAATTTGACACATGCTCGCCACCGATAGCCGCCGCCAAGAATGTGTGATTTACATTGAATTGGGCATTCAATCGATTAGAGCTATAATGATTACAGTGACGGCCATTAGAAGCGATAGATTTTTTCTGCCTCGTCATCATAGCCCGGTCGTAAGTGTGTGCAATTGTAAGCGAGCAGCACTCAGCCATTCAGGGTCATTACTTGGAGAAGTAATTGAATGTGTTTTCACCTATAAGCCGTAGCAAATTGCCATCTCGTCACTCTTTACGTCTGTCTGTCTGTCTTTTTTTGAGAGTGGCTATTGCGGCAATGGTGAACGAGTATCGAACCCGTGTGTGTGGAGAATCGAATTGTTAGCATTTGCTGGGTTATTGTTCCTCTTAGACTTGGTAAACATATTTTGTGTTTTGGCGAAGGATTGAGACTAGAGCACGTGGCTACCTTGGACCTTTAACTCGAAATTTTAGATGCCTTATTCCACTTTCTTCAAAAGGAGGAGGTCTAAAGCTGTGAGTGACTCAGTTTTGAACTCAATTTGAACGAAAAAACGCAGGCGAATCCTCGACGAATCAAAGCCAAGTAAGGCTTATGTAAAATTTCATCAAATTGTGCAGGTGGAAGATCGAAATGTGTTCCTTCAAGAGAGTAGGTCTCAAGCTAATGAATATCTCAGTTTTGAGTTCAAATTGAGTATGCTGTCAGCGGAATATGTTCTTCCAAAAAGGGTAGGCTCATGGCTCATCTTTCCTAGCTTCTGTCGCTTCTTTTGGGCTTGGCTTTTGCCTCTTTCCTGGCTTTTCCGTCCTTCTTGGACTCGAGCTCGTTACGACTGAAAGCAACTCACTGCTGGGTTCGGGCCTTCGTTTGGGCCCCATGCTTCAGCCATAGGGATGCTTGTGAGGCGTTCTTTTTGCGAATGACTTCTTTGGCCTTGTCGTCATGCATTTCGATCGCTGAAAGCTTATAGAGCGCCTTGATGCTTCCTATTGCTGGTGGATGGAGCGCCTTTTTGCATCCAGCTTCCACCAGAGTTTTTATTTGCTCCCCTTGTCTATGGAAGCCTGAGTTCTGTGTGTTTGGATCCAGCACAAGTACTGTGCTTCTTTAGGAAGCCGCATTTTTTTCAGACCTCCTTTGTGGAGCTGGTAGCTCTCTGACTGGTGACATTTGGGCTCCTCCGGGAGAGGTTTTCACAGCTAATAGGGTTTGTTGTTATCATTTCTGTTGGGTCCCCACTCAAAGGTGCAGTCCTCAAGAGATCCCATGGTTGTCAATGCAGGCAGTGAGGCCATGTGAGTGTTGACACAGACCCTTATGGAGTTATGTGTCGATGCCGGATAGGTAGTAACCAGGACGTACACCACCAACTTAATGGCGACAAAGCATTGAACGTACTTTGAGGCCTCTCAAGGTTTTAACAGCATTAGCCTGAAAGCCATTTCGACAGAATTTCACTCCTGGTTACTCAGGCAACATAATACTGCAAACGTCAGCTCATATGTCAATCATTTTGAAACGTGTTTCCATTATGACTTTACTGGGCTTAGTCGCGCTGCCCAGGACGCCGGTGATTTCGAAGTACTTCCAAGAAGGTTCCCATATTGCCACTTACTTGCCCAAGGTCCAGGAGATAGCTCATTTTTGAAGACGATACCGACTCGTCTTGGGGTTCCTGTAGCCTTTTCAGGCTCTGCTATGACTGACTCATTTAATACGCAAATAACTCTTTAGAACTTATTTGAGTTTGATATTCTGGTCTGTTTCGCGGCGTTTTTTTTGAGCGGGCTATCGCCAGTTTGCATTTAATACGCAAGTACCTCCTTGGAACCTCTGCTATGAGTGACTCTGTTTCAAAGCGCAATTTGATCGCAAAAAGGCAGGCGAATTCTCTGCGAATTAGAGCGAAGTGAGGGCACTGCTTCATGCTAAGTAGATAGTTAAGTCTAAAGGTTCTCAGAGTCATCAAAAATCCATCAACTAATTTGGCTTTTGTTTGTCGGTTTGCCTTCTTTAAAAACGAAAAACATTTGAGGTTCCATTTTGGCACTTTACATGCCAACCCTGACTCTCTGTCCAAAGAAATAGATCACACCTACAGATGGACACAGATAAGGTAAAAAAGTCCAACACTGCATCATCGATGTGACTCTTGTCTTTCAAATAAATTCATCACGTCAGAACGTACCACGCACGGAACCAGTTTCCAGAACTTTTATATCATTTTTAACGACTGGACGCAACCTTTTTCGAAGCGTGTCACTACATCTTCTACGCTACGCTATACGGTAATTATAAAACCGTGGATACTAAAGCCATTCACATCTTTATGACACATCAGAGGTCAACCCACAAAAAAAAAGAACAACATCATCAGCTAGAGACATCACATCACATCACATGCTGATCATGATCATCCGTCGCTTGACACTCATGATTAATATCAGCGACCGGTTGCGTACGACATGTCATGCCAACTAGACAGGTGACAACTTGGAAACCCCGAAAATAGACAAAAACAACAAGCGCAATTCGTAAGACTCTCCAACCGTCGTGATTGATCAGAGTGTGATTAATGATCGATCATGTTTCCTGAACGGAAAGAATAAATATTGTGTAGCCTCGCCCCAACCCAACCCAACCCAGCTACTACCTCCGCCTCTGACAAACAAAATCTAAGATTTCAGCCCAAATTTGGAATGCGATCGTGCTATTTTGTCGGAAAAGATACGAAATGCGACTCTGAAAAAGGGAAATCCATCAAAAGTGACAAATTATTGGCCAGGTTCAGGCTCTTAGTGTTCGGTCTCCTATTTCTATCTCTGTGTGCTGTTGTGTACCCTCGGTGTTAATTTGCTTGTTCAGTGATCTCTCTCTCTCTCTGGAAAAAAAAGATCAAAAACACATCGAAAAGGAGGCGGTGGAAGAAGAACTACAAGCAAATGGTTGTTGGTGGAACCCATGTCCGAGCGAGGTTACTTGAGTTAACAGGTAAATGTCAAAAAGCCACATGTTTACATCGGTGATTAGCTTCTTCTTCGGGCGTTGGTTGGTTTTTTCTTTCTTATACCTCGGGGGGAATATAAGAAGTGTCTTTGCATAAAGAGCGAGGTGAAAATTAGTTTTCTCTTATTTTTGGGGCGAGTGTGTGAGCTTTGAGGAGACGAGAGTGGAAGGCCACAGGAGTCGATGTTTGTCATTGTTGTAGTTTTGTTGGATGAGAGCAAATAGGTGAAGTAGTGTTGTTTTGCTCTGTTTGGTGGCGTTAAGTGAGTGTTAAACAGGGGGAAAGGATTACAATTAGATCATGGGTGGCCATAGGGCTCAACTGTAGACGTTGTTGGGAATAGCAAACAGAGAGAGAGAGAGAGAGAGAGAGAGAGCAGGTGTGATTGTTAAGCCATTGTGCGCGTGTTTTGAGTGAAACGAAGAAGGGTGCTAAATGGATAATGTACGAGGTGAAGGAAATATGAGCTCAATATTTGGAGATGCTAATCCGAGGAGGGAGTTAAGTGTTTAGTGAAACAGATGAGGGGTTCTTGTGGAATGTTTTAAGGGGCTTTGTGCCTTTAGATTGTGGGCTTTGCAACTGATCTCATGAAGTGCTTTTCCGACAGTCGATTGCCTGGTTCTACATCCTTCCCTTGCCTTCTTATGATTGTGTACATCTCTGCTGAACTCTGCATCTAGGACAAACTCCTCTGAGTGCAGGTCTAGCGCAAGTCGTCTCTCATTTAAGTCACATATCCTCTTAGAATCCAATCTCCACTTCTCTGGCAGGATACGCGGCGGTCCTAAGAATAGGTGGCGCAGGACTGCTGAGAAGGAAGCAAGGCAACTGGGAAAGAGTTACGAAGAGCTGAGGTACATTTCCAGAAATTGCACGAAAGCCTTGGCTCTAGGACCCACAAGGGGATACAGGACATAATTCATCTGTTCCTCTTCTGTGTTCAACAACTAAAAAGTCAATAAGTCCATTAACACAAACATCCTTAAGGTTTGACCGAAAAAAAAAAAAAAAAAAAATGCAAATTAGAGCGCCACCTTCAGACTGCGAGAGTCCAATTAAAAAATCCACAAACTACTTAACTGAGACCTCCTCTTTCCAGTAAATCTTTTCACTGCCATCTCGAGAGAAAAGACAAATTACTCGCCGGCATATGTATACCAAAACACACACTGGTACTTTGGCGAAGAACTCGCTGGTGTGCTGCTCCTTGTTGCTCTTCCTCTTCCAGTGCATGTCTTCCCGACTCTATTATTAAAATCGCCACCACCACCATCATCATCTTCCATCTGAGGTTGTTATTATTCCACATCGCGAGAGAGAGAGAGTCCCTATGCATGTTGCCAATAATTAGTACTTGTTTAGAGGGCCGTCTTGTTACCTTAGTCTGGGCCCTGGATTCGCCTTTAATTGAAACGAAATACGTGCAAAGCCATCTGAGGGCAGAATGAAAAAAGAATAATCTTATTAATTAGCTGTGGCACACACAGAACTGTCCAGTGTCCACCCTAGCACAGGAATCCGTTACGAGACAGATCATAAAAATTGAATAGCTTTACATCAATAATCATAAAAAATGACAACAAAACTTATGGTGGTGGAACGAGAGGCGTCCAAGTCGGCGGCGGTTGCCACATTGTCTTCTCTGCAAGGAAGGCGGCGGCGGCGCGCAGCACACACATGTGTCATATTCCAATAGGCAAGGCTCTTTGTGGTGCGCATGCCAAATGGGATCGATTCGTAACTACTGTAACTGCTGCAACATGCAAACGACTACCCATTCGAAAAGAGAATTATTCGCTAAGTGGTGTGGTGGTCTGTCTGTCCTCTGTGGGTCTTGCGCTTTTTTCCTTTGGCCAATTCATATTAGTTATAGACCTGTTGCCAGGCATGTTATACCTGTGCCGATGCCATGGTTATTGCTGCTGTACCAATGCATGCATATAACTCCGATGGTGGTCAATTGTCGACGAAGAAGATAGACGACCCGAAAGAGTCCCGAGAAGACCATCAATTTGGCGAGTGCATATATCAAATCAACAAAAAAAGGCGATTGTGGTTGGAATCGAATAGAGGAGGACGGCTTTTCCACAGTCTAGGCAGCAAGGAGGCTTACATGAAAGTGAAAGGCTTTTTGACTAGTGTTTCTGTGTTTTGAACTTGAAAATATGTGGGACGGAGGCTTGCACAATTCATAGGTCTTTGCTGTTTCAGTGGATCTCGTGGAGCTGTAGAAGAATTTGAGGTCCAATCTTTACCATTATGGCGTTTTACTCGTAACCATCTTCCTCTGCTGTATAAGACCCAAAAAGGCAGAATACCCTTTGCCACATGTGCTGTATTTGTTCATGTCTAGAGGGGACTCCCAATCTATGGCTCATCAAAAGGGAATCTTACTTATGACAGCTAACACCTACAAAAAGGTCCTTCCAGATAAGATGGGGATTTACAATCATTCACTGGATACAGCAATCATCAGACCGATCATCACCTACTCGTCTTTAGTGTGGTGGACAGGAGCAGAAAGCTATCTAAATGAACTCTTCAAAGTGGAAAGACTGGCAACATGTGGAAAGGCAGTCAACAAATGTCGAGACTCACTAATCGCCATCAGACAGCTCAGCTGGGTACCTGTACACAGCAATGTGAAAGGGAACTAAAAGGCAGCCAACGCGAGGCCAACGTTTCCTTGTTATCCACAGAGGTCTGCACTACTTCACGTACCTTAATGGCCAGAATTGAATCAGTTGAAACCAAAGACCCTAATGGCAATGGATCGAACCTTTATGCACATGCTCTCTGGAGTAATCGCAAGACACAGCACCATAGGAGCTATGTTCCACAAATGGAAAGCAGAGTTCAGCGTTTTATGCAGAAGCTGCAGAGAGGAAGAGGAGGTAGAGTCAATCAAGAGCCTCTGCCCGGCATTACAAGAATAACGCCTTCGAAACCTAGGCCACAGATTCTTCTCTAGCTGTAGGGGCACCTACATATATTGAAACTACTTGCATTCCTGAGTAGCAACAACTTGCTTAAGAGTAGTCCGACACCAAGGTAGGTGTCATCCTTCTAGTATTTTTTCCATTCCCAATTCACTACCAAGGGCAGAATGGACCTTAGTATCTCCTAAGGCTCGTGATAAGTTGTCTTTCCATCTAACAGCCTCAAAACCTCATCTAACTTACTTATATTCAGGGATTTTTGTTACACAATTGGGAGAGGAGACCCCACTCGTTCATGATTCGAGTCTGTTTCTCGCACTTAGCAGTCCGACTGACTGACACCATTGCCTTCTCTGTTATGAGCTATGAATTAGCTTTCGTCATGACTTGCTTATAGTTCCCACAGTACCTACTGAGTGCTAGTTTTTGAATGTTGTCCGTTAGAGTCTAAGTTTCCATGATGGCCCAAGCGAATACCAGGTCTAATAGGGCTTACAGGCTCTAAAAATATTCCGATACATTGACTATACAATATTGAGCTCGATTGAATGGGGGAAGATCATTATAAACTCTTGAAAGAGGTGAGCATTATTCAAGACCGTCTTGCCTTGAGTACATGGTCTATGAACGTCTTAATAAGAAGCTCCAAAGACTCCGACTTTGTTACAAAAATGACAAAGAGGAGACGAATTTGGGAACCTAATCTGGAAGTTTTTCTCTTGCTTAAAGGTCCTCGGACTGTTGGACTTGAACGCCTTTTAGTATCGTCCGACAAAAGTGTTGACAGGATCACCTTTATGTCTTACAATAACCAACCATCTGTCTTATCTTTTTGTCCTCTTAACTCTTAATTTTAAAAATTAGTGCACACTCTTAACCTCCTATGTCGAAATTGAAGGCTGTACCCTTCAGTTGGTACTTTTAAAATGTGCCCTGATGGTTACTTGCTCCGACTTCTCAGTTTCAGTTTCTCTTACCTTTTTGGTCTTACATACAAGACTTGTCCAAAGTAAGAGTTAAGGCTAGGCGCGCACATGCGATTTTTTGTCGCGGCGATCTAAAAATCGTAGTCGCTGTAGGAAATGGCAGTCCGCGCACCAGCGACAGAAAACGCCACGACTTTTTAATCGCAAATTATAGGTCACATAGTTTATATTACGAGTGCGCGCACTTGCGATTAAAGAATCGCCGCGACTGTAAATCGCCAAGAAATATGTGACATGCTGCATTTTTCTAGTTCCTGCGATTATTTAGTCGCAAGTGCGCGCGTTCGTATTAGACGCCATGTGTTCCATTTTGCGCGACTGAACAGTAGAGAGATAGAAAATCGCCAGTGCGCGCACTGTTTTATATTATTGCGACTACTATTTTTTGATCGCGGCGACTAAAATCGCCAGTGCGTGCTAACTCCTTTAAATTCATATGATTCGTTTGTTTTGGCGACTATCGCGTCGCTGAAAAAATGTGACAAATCGCGGCATAATAATCGCTGCAATAATTATGAGCTCTGTGCGCGCATTTATATTGCAAAGAGTGTGTTTCATTTTGCGCGACTAAGAAATCGCGCGATGAAATCGCATGTGCGCGCCTAGCCTTAGAGCTCTGATACTTTTGCATTTGAGACCAAACTTCTAAAGCTAAAGTTGGAGTCGAGCGAAACCGACATGTTCGACAATAATATACACCTACCTACCTTTACTTCAAGTCGCTTTACCTACCTCTCTCTCTCTTTTCTTTGCCACGAGTATTTCTCTTTGTTTTAAGCCGAAATGCTGTGTCAAAGTCCCCATAGGTGGAGAAAGCTTCTCTTCACGATCGTTTCAATTCCAACTAATTCTCAGTCTAGTCAAACGTTTTAGAGGAGTCAATGCAAGCTATAAGTCTGAGACGAATCACATCATCCGACAAACTTGTTTACCAACTAAACTCTTTGTTTTCAATGCATCCTAGCTGTAAACTTCTTTGTTTACGAACTATTTGCTTAGCAAAAGTGACAAAATAGACTCGACTCACACGCATCTCTGTTTCGTTCTCAATTTGTTCTCACATTGGGTTGCTGAACAAGATTCGACAAGCTCAGTTGCAGTGCAACGTCTGAGCAAAGTGCGTGGTCTTTTTTTGTTTTAAGAACAAAAGTCGATAAAATTTTTAATAAAATCCGTCGAATTGTTAATTTTAATCGTTTTTTTCGTTGTTTGCTCTAAAAGTAGTAAAATTTTGTACAAAAAGTGGTGTCAAAATGTGAATTAGACTAGGGCAAGTGCGGGTTCGCGGTCGGGGTCGGGAGTGTGTGTGTGGTTCCAGTCTTAAAATGAGTAGAAGGATGGGAACGGGATTTTTTTAAGAATAAATGGTGAGTCTCAGCTCAGAATTTTGCTCTATTGTTCATTTACTTGGGGGTCTTCGCCGATTTTTGGTTGTTTTTAAGCACTTTTTTATCAGAAGTCTTCTATATCTTAAATTTCATTCGATGCAAGGGAAAAGGAGGGAATCAGTTCGCCTTTTCTCTCTCTCTCTCTCTCTCTCTCTCTCTCTCTCTCTCTCTCTCTCTCTCTCTCTCTCTCTGTCTCTCTCTCTCTCACACACGGACAGTACAAAACTGTTCAGTCTCCTGATGTCGATCAGCCACTGTTTCTCTATTTCTAGAACTCGAATTGCCTGCGCGCTGTTTGAACGTTTGAAGAGCCAATTTTGAGGGGTGGCTTCTGGGGCTTACTCACCAGCTTCTAGTATTTTTATGAAAACGTAGACTTGACCTTCATGTGTAGTAGTATTAGGTACACTGAGACACTGTCTACGCCAAAGATTGGATTAGTCCACTGTTGCAAAGCAATAGGGCCCACGAAATTAAAGCCTGAGGATGTTATGGTCCAAAGAAGATGGTCTACAACCGGCCAGCGGCTTTATTTCTTGTCTTGAGTGGCAATAAGGCCTGCCAATGAGGTTGATCGCTGTATTTAGACGTTTTTTAAAGTCACTATCAAAAGAAGGTCAAATAAGTGGGTCTGCCAACCCTTTTTTCGCTGGGAAGTAGTAATCTTTAAACGGCTGAGCTCTTACCAGTAACAGTGTGGGATTCGTACCCCCTAATCCCTTCTACCTTGTTACCCTTTCTCTCTAGGGTATCAGCTTCTTGGTCTTTCATCGTACACAGGGTTCTGACTTAGTTGTTATCTGGATTCTCTGCCAATCCTGTCTGTTTGAGGCACTACATTGTTGTCTAGACGTTCAATTTGCTGTAGGATCTACCTAGTCGAGTCATAACTGGTTCGGACTCCAGATTGTTTGTTTATTGGGCCACTAGCTAGCCAAAATTTGTAGAAGAAAGGGCTGCAATCTTTCACTTTGGCCACTCATCTATTGTACCTCAAGTATCCATGTTCAGGCAAGGGCTTGCCTTAAAGTCTTAATCTCTTGGCGTTTGGTATCACAGAAAGCTTGAAGCTTAGGGGAGTTGTCCACTTCCTCTGTCCTTGAAATAGTACCCAATTCTGTCTGCCCTACTGTCCTCTCTCTACAACTCAGAACACATCTCGCTGTCGGCCTCTATCTCTCTCTCCCGCTATGACACTTGCAATTACTAGACTATTCGACCTGAAGGAAATATAAATTGTTCACCACTCTCAGTTGAGATTTACAGCGCGCTCCAAGACCTGCAAAGACAAGGTTCCTCTCCGAGTCTCTGTTTGGCTGGTGGCTTGTGTATTATTTTCAAATTAACAATTGCACTTGAGATATTTATTATCCTGTTTCAATTCAGATCGCTTCCTCTTCGATCAGCACTTGTGAACCCTGATTCCTTGTGCCTTGTGCCTTGTGCCATCGTGCCATGGATCATCTCGAAGGAGTACTCGGGCAAAAACATGATTTATGAGGCATTGTATGTATTTGGCCTTTTTTCTGTGTGTTCTGTGTGTTTCTTCCTGAAATGTACATCATCTTTGTCGCGTCATGCCCCCCCTCGGGTAGATCTTTCCATCGAGACGTCATATCAGTTACTGGGGAGAAGAGGTCGAGCTCCTCCTATTTGATGTACGAAGCGATAAATTCCCATAAACTAATTAAATTTAATAATTTTCTCTTTTTCACTCAAAAAATTGTTGCAAGATTGTTCTCCTTTTTGCCAAAGAGCAGAACAGCAGAAGAGCAGAAGAGAGTTTTGTTTGAAATTTTTTTAATGAATTGGCCCAGCGATGCGGAACGCGCCGGCAATTCCTCTCTCCACCTTCAAAGAGAGAAGGAGAAGGAAGGTAGCGAAGAAAATAAAATTCATCATTAAAATCTTTAGCGGCGATTGCATGCTAACGTGCAATCAGGCGGTTTAGATCGCCTTCTTCTTCTTCATCATAGTCGTCCTCTAAAACGGTCAAGCTGCGCGTACGAATACAAAAAAAAAAAATTAAAATGGACCACGCCTCCTTAATGAGATATTACTTTAAACACACATACACACACAAATTTGCAAGTCGGTTGTTTATTGCATGTTTCGGTGAAAATATTGGGAAAAAGTATGTGTTTTTTGGGGGCAGGCCATGTGTGCTCTGGGTATGGCGCGAGAAGTGGAGAACACGGTTCTTCCGGTTGCAGCTTGTTTGCGAGTTGATTGCATGCGGTATTGGGGTTGGCAACATTGTTAGTGCGCGATAATGGTTTTATCAGGTCTGTTAATCGACGAATTATAGGTATAATTTTGAAGCCGTTAAGTCGAGTTAAATGAATCGGGAATTCACATGCTGGAGTGTGTGTGGTTCTTGACGGGTTCTTCTGGGTGGCATCGCAGATAGGTTGAAGGAGGTAGAAGTGGCTTGTGATACTTAAAAACGTAGTCAGAGCTTTTATCTATCCATCAGAGCTATAAGTCTTTTTAATTTTAATCTTTGAGCCCATCTTTGTCGAATTCTGTCCTGGTCAATGGCGATTCTTACTTTTTTCAATTCAAGGTGCATTCAACGTGGCTCTTTGGTGAATCGTAGTGGCACCATCTAGTAGAAATGGTAGCTAAAATCCCACGCATTAATGTCCCTATCTTAGCCTGGTTCTTGCGACACAAATTTAGAGGCAAATGCAGCCCATTCGTCATTGTTTTCCCTCGTGTAGAACCCATGCCGACGCGCAGCAAGACTGCGACTGGAAAGGACTAATGTATCGAAGGGTTGGAGTCAAACTAGACAACGTTCTGCTTCCTTTATAAAAGATAGTAGGTATTCTTCTTCTGCTAGCTCTTTAGTTGCTCTGAAGTATGCCAATGTAGAATGTGTTAGGACGGGCCTCCTTCCTCTAGATAAAATTGACAATCCTTTACCTAGTACAGGGTCATCTTGATTAGGGTGTTTCAGGTCGTAGTGGCCAGTTTCAAAGCTCGCTAGCCTCCCAGTGTAGCCTCCTCTACGTTAAGGACCTCCTTAGGGCTTGATAAATCTTTTGGATTGTCTTTTGGCGCTTTGGCCCAGTGGTCTAGGCGAAGTCTGCTGTTCTTTAGTCAGCGTTATGGCTGATGTCCAATTGAAGCCACAATGTGGTTCAGGATCCCAGAAGTCAGTCCTGGCAAGTAGATCTACAGATTCCTTGCCCACAATCCGTTGGGTGACCAGGGGCCCAGTCTGATCTTTCCTTCGTATGCTTAGCTAGGGACTGAAGAGCATTGTAGCAGCATTTGACAGGTTTGGAATCGATTAGATTAGACGAATATACCCTAAGTGCTGCTTGGCTATCTAAGAAGATCTGGATTTTAGCGCCTTTGATCCCCTTGAGGAGATTTTGTCTGGTGCAGATCTCTTTTTTCTTGAGTTGGGAGATAGGAAACTTTCAAAGACGAAACTCTATAGCAGCGTGGGATCTCCACCTACTAAACCCACCTCCTCTTCCACCCCTGGTACTTGAGGCATTGCCGTCAAGCATTTCATCGCAGCCTTATCTACTTACTTTCTTGCTTATCTCCTGTATTCCCTTGTGGGACTTAGAGCCTCGGTTACGCCTACGCGCCATCGTGTACGGTTTCTGGCGATGTTCTCCCCAACTTTTTTCCCAACTGCTGTGCCTCCATCTCCACTGTTCTGCTCCGTGATCTCCTTGAATCGCCGGGTATTCTTCCATCCTTGGCTAGCAGGTTCCATTATATAGCAATCACCTTTTCGGAAGGTGTCACTTTCGTCGTTGGATGATTGTGCCTATAGTCTCTTGACCCGTTCTCTGGTGTAGAAATCTCCTTAAGATGTTACACAGGCACCTTGTCCTTTCTGTTTTCGTTGCTCCTTCATGTTTTACTTACTGCCTCTCAAGCTTCTTGTGTTTTGAGCATCAGTCTGATGATATTCTTTGGGATTCAGTCCACATCCAGTCTCTTTGCCAAGATGGTACAGCCTTCATGATATCGTAGACAGTGGATTGTTATGCGTTTCACGTTTTCTAGTGCTGCTGTCGACATTGTACAGTAAGGGTTGTCGTTGTCTTCATGGGTAGAATGTGAGCTCTGCATGTTTCCAATTGTTCCAGTGTCAGCCGTCGTCCTTGTGCAGATCGGTAGGGGTGTTAGCTCTAGAAGTTGTCATGCTATTCAATCCCCACGGAAATGTCCTGGCTTATGAAAGGCCCAAAAAGAAAGTCTGCGAGGATTATGTTTACAATTGTCTGGGAGTCCCAAAATCCATGGCAATTCCACTTTAGTTCGAGAAAAGTCTCAGGCACCACAGAGATATCTTTGAGCCTCTTTTGGTGACCTATATTGCCCTTTCGATTGCCCAATCGATTTCAATTCTGTCTCGATGACGTCTTGTCTGAAATTGTTAGAACAAGTTGTAATTACAATCAAAAAGAAAAGAAAAGCCTTCATTGCATGATATCTATCCAATTGCGCCATAGAGTGTCACATTACATGTCCTAACCGTTGCAACATCGAATGCATTAATCACCCGGCAATTAGTCTGCCCCATGTCTTCCTTAATTTGATTGATATCTCACCGAAACCGACACTCTGGGCACAAATACAATTATCCCCCCTGTCTTACCTAAAAAAAAGTCAACAAACAATTGCCACCACCAAGATCCAAGAGACAAAAGTAAGCAATTACAATTGCCTGCCCTAGATGTCTCGCGCCTCTATCCCCCCAGATACACACACCACACACAATTTCATTGAATAAAATTCCTCGCTGCGTTGAGTGTAATTGGCAAGATGCCGCCGCCACTGTCGCCCCTATAAATGCACCACCACCCCGGGTGGGGGCAAAGCAGAAAAAAAAACCCCCTCAACCGAAGCTAATTGCAACCTGAGCAGCTCCTACTTTTGATAATCGAACATAAGCGACAACAAGACAACACACAGTGTGTATCTTCTCTCTCTCTTCTGTGACATGTAATTATGTAATTCAGCTTGTTACAGGAGGAGGGGGAGATAAAGCGAATCGACAGATAAGAGAACATTCGTTCAACCCACGGAAGGCCACAAATAGATGCGCACAGCACCAAGAGAGAGAGAGAGGGGTAAAAGGTTCACCAGACTCCTGATTTTGGTTGTCCCAGTGAATTAAATCTCAGACGCTTTGCGTGAATCTAATCCATTCGGTTAAATCTATCTCTGCATGTTCGTGTAGAGGAGATATTTATCGAAAACGCAAATACCCTTCAAGAAGTCAGCAAAAGGAAACGAGAAGCTCAGCTCCCGTTTGGCATCCTCCTCTTTTTGTTGTCGTCGTACACGACACAAAGTAAAAGATACGAAAATTAATGGACAGTAATTACTCCAGCTTTGGTGGTGTGTACAAAATTGGGAGAAGCCGCCTAGACGCGCCTAGTGTTTACCTTTGTTTGTTTTACACGTGTAATGTTCAACAGTACAGTATCTCGACTCATCAAAAGATATCATTAATATCGAAGAGCTACTCTGACTGACAGTCGGAAAATTTTTTGAAGTTTTCGTATCTGTATCTGGATAATTATTGCCGGCTTATAGAGTTGTTGTATCTTGTGTTGTTGTGTGCCCTAAGGGCAGCAGCAGTGGTGGTGGTTTTCTTGAAATTTTTCGGTTCTTCTTCTGTCTGTCTGTCTGTTTGTCTGTCTGTCTGCTGGCTGCTGCTTCTTGTGGATCAGACTATAATTGATGGGTATAATGGGGGAGAATAAATCAGTTCAAGTTGATTACTCATTAACTTGTGAGTTCTGTACTTATTGGCTTTTTATTGCACACATCTACTTGTGTGTATCTTAATGTCTCAAGGCACGAAACAAAACACTAGTACAGGTGGTCTTTGTTTGTTATGACTTTTGCGTCCTTTTGCGTAGGAAACATTTTTATATCCACTGCCTAGGTGATGAGCAACTGGCAGTAAATTGAAAATTTATATCTCAAGCCTCGAGCAACTTAACATAACTTGTTTTGGATAGTGGAACAGCACAGAGGTGAGCCATGAACTTATTAATTTTGTTTTTTTTTTGGTTATGCGATGCTTTTGATTTCCTGAGACAAATCCTTGGTGTCATCCTCTTAGGGGCTTGCTCTCATCCTCAGTTTAGGATGAACGTGGGCCTCAACCAATAAGCCTCTCTACGTACCTCAGTCTTTAAAGCTTAAACGGTCCTAAGCCTTCAGTTTTGCACTCAAATTTGGCCGAGGTGTCCTTCAATTTGTATGCGAGGAGGCTCTCTACTGTGTCATGCCTCTGGGTTAGATAGACTTTGCAGAGCGTTGGTATCCATTCGCTCTACCTATCCTCACTATTCCAATTGTTCAATATGCATTGACTAGATCGATATCGCCATACAGCTCGTAGAGTTTGTTGTTCAATCTTGTCCTCCAAAACTTGTCGTTGTCCTCTCGAAGCGACCTGTACATCTTCGTCAGTAAAGTCCATATTTCAGCGCCGCAAAGCAGGACTGTGATGATCAGAGTCTTATACAGAGTCTCCTTAGTTCTACGAGATAGGGCTTTGCCGTTGAATTGCCTTATTTGCCTGAAAAAACAGCGGTGTACTAGGTAGACGAAGTCCCTTACACAATTCCCACATTCTGTCCATTTCGTTGGTTTAGATTGTCCCTTCTTGTTGACAGCGAGTACTTAGCTTTGCCCTCGCTTATCGCTAAACCCACTTTTGCCGCTTCGTTCGCCATCGTCCTCCTGCACAGACGAACAAGCTTGGTAGGGTAGACATGGCTTTATATAGTTCGTCTCTATAAATGCTGGCTGGCAGCCTTGAAATCGAAAATGAGGTAATGACTATCGATGTGCCCTTATGGGATTTATTCCTGGCTTTGTCGAAGTGTGATAGATTGTGGACTTACCTGGCCTAGAACCTCGCTCACAGGGGCCAATCATGGCTAAACGCTACACGCATTCACTAAGTATCGCATCTTGTTGAGGAGACTGATGGCTATATACGAGTACTTGCCGCAGCTGTGGGCATCTCCTTTTTTGTGAATCGAGCAAAAGATGCTGAGGTTCCATTCATCCAAATCTTAGGGATAACTTGGTGTATGCTCTCTGCCAATTCATCACCAGCTGGCCTTTGAAGTTTGCCCAGTAAGCCGTCAGATCCAGCAGCCGTGTTAGAGGTCAGCTTAGGTATTGTTATCCTCACTTCGCTTTGGCTATCATTGTCTATGGTGAATGGTTCATTTTGCCGGACAGCAGGGTGTTGGTCTTCCTCACAGTTATACAGTCTGCAGAAGTAGGTTTCCTATATTCTCAGCCCTGACTGTGATTCTACTACGAGCTTCCCATTTTCATCTGCTTCTTGGTTTGCTTCTCTGACGCGTTCTGTCTACCTTTGTGAGTAGTATAAGCTCTCTTCTTCTTTTGGAGAAGCCGATGTACTCGTACCTCCCACCTCTTTTGCTGATAGATCTCGGCTCTCATCCTCCGTTGTAGTTCTGCTTTGTATGCTTCTTGTATTGCTGTATGCGCTCGACGGCATTCTTCGCTAAACCACGGGTTTCACGGTGATAGTCATGCGAAACTCAACGGTGTTTCTAATGACATGTTGACAGGGTTGCCACTGGTCTTTGGCACTTGACGGGATGATTGAGAGCAGACTTTGGCGGCCTCTTCCAATTTTGGCCTTTCGAGGTTAAACTTTCTCTCAGAGTGATTCTTCTTTGTGGCTTAGTTTGGGAATGGGTATCCGCACTCGTCCAAGTCTCTGTTGGCTGTTCGAAAGGTTCAAACTTTCAGAATACTGGAGGCAGGTCTTGCGTCGATCGTTGCATGATCATTGGTCCGTTTGTGGATATTGAGATGACGATACCATGTGCTTGCTATGGTGACGTTTGCCTCTACTGATTCTTTGAATCACATTCACTCTAGTGGCACCTAGCTCTGCTAGAACCCTGTATTCCAAACAATAACTTCTGAAACCCAACGTTTCCATGCGTTACACTGTAGGATAACTAGCGCTCGTTAGGTAAACTCGAAAATTACCAAAAGCATTTCATTCCCCACAAATCATTTGAGAAATAACATGCCCCTCTGCAAGTAATTGCTTCCAACTATGGCCATTAAAACGAGACTGCATTTCAGGTGCACAGCAAAGCAGCTTTTGCAAAAAAAAAAAACTCCGATTACATATGCCAAATGCCCGCTGGCTGACTGTATAAAACCCCTAAATTACAAACAATCCAATTTAGTCTTACTCACAGTAAAATCCCACATCCACACACAAGATACTTTTGGCCAAAAACCACAAAGCCAGACGCTTAATCCAGGTGTGGAGCAGAGGGGCGGTCGCCCGCCAGCAAGACGCGAAGCGAGCGAAAATCAGTCGGAAACATAATTTAATTAACTGCGCTCTAGTTAGACTGCAATTTCGGCTTAATTGACTAATTTGCCTCAAAACTTAAATGTTGCAAATGCGCTACATGCACAGCACAGATACAAAGATACTCTTAGTTTGTTTTTCTGCTTTTCTCGACTAAAAAAAATCCTCCTCTCATCCAACCAAGGAGGAGAAAGAAAAGGACTCATTATGTCCAATTGTGGTTGTCAGGATGTGCACTCTTGTTGAAAAATGTCCTAAAAATACATATTTGCAAAGCAATAGCATTTCAATACAGTGGAGGCGGATATAAAAGAAACCAGATGAAATGTGTGCTTAGATAGCAAAGAAAAAAAACGAAACGGAATGTAAAGCAATCCTACGCAAGATAAATATTGGGAAACTGAATTTTTTTTCCTTGCTTCTTCTTCTTCGTCCTTCTTTTCATTTTGTAGAAGATCAATACGCTTCGCACAGGACATTTGAGGCGATGGACAAGGCAAATAGTACTTGGAATCGAATAGAGTCTGTGGGAATGGAAAAAATAGAAAATAAATTTGTAAAGTCAGTTTATTCTTTTCTTGCATTTTCTGTAGGCGATTGAGTGTTGAGGAGGCTTTAAGGTGTTCCGCTCAAGTCGAGGTTGTTTAAAGTTGTTTCAAGTGGAACCTATTTAAAGTTTTACAAAAGAGTGGGCGAAAGGGAAATTTGTGAGTGTTTTAGCCAAAGCAAGAACCAGGAGGGGGTCTGTGGATATGGGTGGCAAGGACTAGTGAGTCTGGGTTCTCGAAGATGTGGTTATAAAGAGGGATTCTTGTATCAAAGATATCTATTGATGCAGAGGACTTAGTTTTAAGTGAAACTATCTAAACTTGGAAAGACTGGGCGAAAGAGGAATTGAAGTATGAACTAGCCAAGGCAAGAATCAGTGGATCTGTGTTTGATTGTGGTGGTTGGAGGGTTTCTTGTATCAAAGATTT
This sequence comes from Chalcosyrphus nemorum, assembly GCA_949716465.1. Taxonomy (NCBI): domain Eukaryota; kingdom Metazoa; phylum Arthropoda; class Insecta; order Diptera; family Syrphidae; genus Chalcosyrphus; species Chalcosyrphus nemorum. Next base: position 59,351,125 of record OX454334.1, on the reverse strand, counting down.
GCGGTTCCATCCTTGTCTTTTGATGCAGGGGCTATTGTTGAATCCTACGTTAAACTTGCAAGCTCAATTGTACTTTTAGTTAGTCAAGACATCAACCATTTGATAAGTTAGTACTGCCGACATTAAAGTAATGAACCTTGGCGATCAGCAAGAATATTTTAAAACTCAATCTTTATGGTTTACTCTGCTTACTCCTGCTCTCAAATCTCGCACTTAATATGCCCAAACCGTATGCTCTCTGCGTAGGCAGTCATTAATAAACAAAAACTACCATCAATTCGCTAAATATCTTCACTTCTCACCTTGTTCCTGCGATTTCAGATTTAATCACGAAATCTGAATCTGAATCATGCCACACATGCAAAAACTAATAATGAAACCCACGCCGACGGCGAAGACGAAGAAGATCCTCCGGCATGGCCACACCACTAACATCTATCTCTCGTCACACAATGCGCCACTGTATTCTGTGTGTGTGTGTTGGTGTGTGGTGTGGTGTTGCCCCACCTGAGAAATAATTAGCCGCCAATCTTGTTCATTATAATGCCTTCTCGAGAGAGAGGAAGAGCTGCATACCTAGGTGGGTACCACCATCCGTGTAGGAGTGCCAAATGGCAAGAAAAAAAACCAAACAGATACTGGTACACAGGACGAATCACTATCTATCTATTCATCTGTCTGGAAGTAGTGTGTGAAAGGAGACAAGGAAAGAGAAAAAAAGACAAACAATCCGTAGAGCCAACGAGCATCATCATTCAAATGAGATAGCAGAATACAACTTTGCACACAAATAGCTTAATCGCAAGCAATTAAACAATTAACCCACCTATGGGCTCGTTTAGGCATGCAGAGCACCAGCAGTAGTAGTGGGAGAGTAGCAGCCGTAAACAACTTGGAACGAGGTGATGTCAGTTGGAGGATACTCGTATCTCAGCGTGGATTCTCGACAATGAAAGTGTCTACAAAAAACCAAATCCTAAAACAAATTGTTATCGACGGGTGGACGGACAGAGGTTCTGAGTGTGTGTGTGTGAGCAAGATCGTGAGACGATGCAGATCATGACGATGCGAGGTGATGCAGATGATTTGATGATGATAATTCACATTTAGGTGAACTGCGCGCGCGAGATGGGGTGCTAATGGATGGTCAGTTGAGGAATTTGTTTCTCTCGAAAGGGAAGGGAATATAGCAAGCAATTTGGGGAAATTACAGGATCGACGGGATTTTCTGTTTTTTTTTAGATGATGGTGGTGGTCCCCCAATATATCATCCAAGATGACAGACTTAATGGCTTGTGAGCGATGGTGATTGAGCGTTGAAGGGTCAAAGATGAACGAGAAACCATCAAACGGTCGAGCGTAGATAATTGTATTGGTTATTTTCAGAATTACAGTTTGCTTTGGTATGTGCGGATGGCGGGCCTTTGGAATGGGTTCTAAGGAGACCATCTGCCTTGTTTAAGTGCAGATGTTTGGAGGGCAAAACTTTTCAAAGGGGTTCAGAATGAGCACAAGTGATTAAGTAGACGATTCTATGATTCTTTCAGAATAACTAGCGGAATTGAGTTTAAAATTAAATGCGAATACTAGACCATAATCAGGCAATAGAGGGCCAAGGCGTAGCTTCTCACAGTTTTACGTGATGAGAGCGATATACACTTTTGCACATGTAGAAGCGACTTGCACTCTTACGCCGTATCCGAAGACAGATCCACTGGTTCTTGCTCCAGCTAAAACATTCTCTAGCTCCTCTTTCGCCCCAACTTTTGGTAAAAGTGTTAATAGGTTTCACTTGAAACTATAGCCCTCTATATCTATACACAAGGAAGGAACCCCAGACCTTTGATACAAGAACAAGAAACCCTTCGACACCACATCTTCGATCTCTCTTCTCAGGACAGTAGTACTCTGACGCTTGCAAGATCGTGATACAAACTTCTTGGGATTCGAAGATCGCACCACCAATGAGCCACGAAGCTCACTACATAAACTATGAAGAACCTTGGTCGGTTGGTTGGTTGGTGAGGGTAAGCTTACGCTCAATCACCTAGGTCTACATTGGGCCCATTGTGTTCCTCTCGTTGGTTTGGAGAATGGGGTTTTAGTTGTGTGGGACTTAAGTTGGAAGGGGATGTCAGGGGTCATAAGAGAACACGGGGAGTATGAGTTGAAGTTAGTCGTATAGTGATCGAGGAAAGAATTTTGTTCGCCTGTCAGCATCGCACCGAGGTGTGTTATGTCTGGTATCTGATATGAGACAGTGGCAGAGGAAGTGTTCTGAATCTTCTTCCTCCTCCTCACAGTTAGCACACATTGTTGTATCAAATAGTCCGAGTTTGCATGAGTGTTTATTGAGATTGATGTGACCTGTAGTAAGTCCCACCATCAGTCTCAACTGTGTTCTGCTTGAGTTTATCGCTCGTTTTGTTACGTTGTTGCTCGGTTCTCTTATAACAGATCTGGCCAGTATAAGATTTGTCCAGTATTCATTGAATTCCTGTCTTATCTATGTTTTTGATAGCTGCCAGGGGAACTCCTATTACCTCTTAACAGATTCATTTCTCTGTTACTAGCTAATTTCCTTGTCAATTGATCTGCCTCTTCGTTGCTCGGTACACCTTCATGCCTCGGTGAGGCTGTCTAGTAGATCTAAATTAATCTTGCGTTCCCTTACTCGTCCAAGGTTCTCTTGTAGGAAAAACTTTTTCAAGGTTGTTGTTAATATACATATACAGTGTTGGCCAAAACTAAAGCAACTTAAACACAGACTACAAACACATGAGTAAAATTGCTTAAATGAAAATATATTCCTTAAAATTTTTATGTAGGAATGTAGTGGTTACATTCAAAAATTAGATTATAAAAAAAAAATCCATTTGTTTATATCAAAAACAAAGAAAAAACAAATAATACTAAAATATGCCGATTTTCAGCTGGACAAAACTAAAGCAACTCCATACCAAAATTGTATTTATATTCAAATTCGTTGTGTTAAACTCAATATTTTAATGCAAAAACATTATTTCAGATTACCGCTGCACACCTCCAAGGCATACTCTCCAAAATATTTTAAATTATGGAACTGGGGATATTATTCCATGCCTCCTTGACCTGAGTGAAAAGGCCCCCCTATTTCGATATGTATCCCGAATTATTCTCCGATCTACGATCTCCAAGAGGTTTTCTATAGCATAAAGTTCCGGAGAACATTCCATAATCCCAAATTTTCTATCCTGAAACCAATTTTTTACAAGTTTTGAGGTATGTTTAGGTGCGGTATACTGTGGAAGTACCCATTTCAAAGGCAACTCCTCTTCGACATGTGGCAGCATAACGCCTTACAGGATAGTTTTGTACACAAATCGGTTCATAATTCCATCTATTTTATGGATTGGGCCAATTCCATATCCATGGAAGCATCTCCGGACCATGACATAGCCTCCTCCATGTTTGACCATACCCATCGAATATCGAGAAGAAGGTGCTTCATTGCTGAGCCGTCAAAGACGTCGAAATCCATCCGACCTCTTAATATTGAATTTGTATTCATCAGAGAATAGAGCTGTCTTCCTTTTAGACACTGTCCAGTTGATGTGGCCAGCTGTAAATTTGAATTAAGCCGTTCTGTTTTTGACCGAAGTAAAAGGTTTCTTCACGACACTGAAAAATGAAAGACCACCATTCACTGCCCTTCGACGAATCGTTTTGGTGCGGATATTCATGTTCAATTCGTATCTCAACTCTCAGATGACATGAATAGATTGCTCCTAATCTTTCTTATCACATATTTATCTTCCCGGTGCGTCCTAACTCCTGGCCTGCCCCCTCGATGAATCATTTTGACGGATTTGCTGGCCTTATAATAATTAATTAAACGACGTTTCACTGATTTATGAGTAGAATATAGCATAGACTTCCTTGTGTAATTCCATATTCAAAATCAGAATTTTTTTTTTGTCCGTTCAGAATACTATTCCTTGCCATTTTTACAAAATAAGTTAGAGCAGATTTTTATGTCTTCTGCAGCAAAATTATACCCGAAAATCGTCCAATTTTTTCTTGTTTGTTTATTGGCAGCATTTCTATAGCAGTAAATACTCAAAACAACGGTTACTTTTTGTTTTCCGTAACAGAAAATCGTTTTTTGAAGAAAGAAACGAAAAGTTGCTTTAGTTTTGGCCAGCTGAAAATGGACCTTAATTCAGTTTTGTATTTATTGTTTTTTTAATTTACTCATAAGAGTGTTTACTGATTCTATATACTAATCTATAATATTCAGAGATATCGGGAAAAATAAATATAAAAACATTCTGGCTCATACGCACTTGTTAGATCTTAAAACAATTGTGTGGTATATTAGTTGCTTTAGTTTTGGCCAACACTGTAAGTGTTCCCAAAACATCGATAAGTGTTGTCACTTGACCAGTTTACAGACTGGTTTCTGGGGAGATCTGCATGAAGTCTGGGTTCAAAGCTCAGCTTGAGCTGAAAATTTGGCTCATCCCAGAGCCGCGTCCTGGTTCATTTAACACTTTCCACTTCAATCCAAATAATGGTAGATACACCCTATAGTCAGCAGCAATCACCCACCTAATTAGCGAAACCCCACGCTCAAGGGCTGACCTAAATATGCACAAAACCCCCATCAGAAGTATAAAAATCTTCCAAGCTCACAGTCGAGGGGGGATCCTCCTCCAACGAAAAATTGTATCCATAATTGATGCGTGAAAATTCTATTAAATAATTAGATTCTAACATTGAATCAATTACTATGCAATAAACACTTTCCACAGCAACAGCAGTTTGTTGTCCCACCCTGTACGCGCGACTTTAATCGAAGGAAATTGAAAAAAAAAAAGAAAAAGTGGAGCACGGAGTAATTGTTATTCAATCGAACACCATCAGCTGTTGTGTGTACCGGGGAGTAAAATTCTATTTTTCTTCGTTTTTTTTTTTTTCTCAATTTAACAAGCTCTACGATATTAAATTAATTCACGAGTATACGCCAGCCAGCCAGGCAGCCAGCCAGCCAGCACACAGACAACAAGAAAGCAATCATGTCCCCAAGGGGTGGCCCGGGTTACTCGCATTGTGTATGGAGCAATCGCTCCAATGAGCGGACAAATCACAGCGCGACTGTGATGAAATGATGAAAAGAAAAAAAAGCGCTCCCACCCCTAGGCCATGTGGCATGGGTCGCACAGTAGCTTCAGCTAGAACCTGACCGCCTCACTTGGTGTTCGGTTCGAATTCCATTCCATAGCGAGGACTCGCGCATTCTAGCACAATGCAATTAGGATGGAGTAGCTAGCAGCAGCTAGCACCCAATCAATATATATCCTTGGTGCTCTCTCCTCGTAGAAAGCTATTTGCATATTTTAATTATAAAATTGTTAAATCAACACAACAACAAGAATACAATAGCTTGAGGGAGTAAAGGCGATCCTCTTTCTTCTCTGCAAAAAGAAACAACACTCACTAGGAGGGTGGTGGTGGTTGCACAAAACAGGGGAGGCAATCAGGTGCAGAGGAGGAGGGCGGCGGCGGCAAGTGGAAAATTGAAAAATTCCTAAAAACATATCTACGATGTGTGTACGTTGTTATTCTTTCGTCGAGCGAGTTGTGCTTGCTCCATCGTCGTCTTGGTCTTGTGTTCTTTTGTTAAACAGGATGTTTACTATCTTTGGTACAATGTATAGGAAAGTCCTTGAGGGTGTACCGAAGGACGACGATTAATTTGTGTGTGTGTGTGTGTAGGAGAAATTGGTGATTTTGTATATTGTTTTTGATAGGAAGCTTCGGGGGGCATTGCATGTTAAATTCGAACAATTTATCCCCCCTTACAAGGAAGTCGTAGTCTCTCCTTAGACGGGAGTATAGGGTTTGAGATGGAGGTGCCAAGTTACTTGGAAGTAGAGATGTTTGAGTTTTTATCATCAGTCTTTGAGGTCAGTGACTTCTGTTTGTTGTATCACCTCGCCGAATGACGATTTGATTTGCAAATATCTTAGACGGGCTTTAGCCCTTGATAGAACCGTCTACTTGTATACCTGCATGCAGATGAATTGAGGTCGAACAGATACAATCAGCGGAACATGTTAATTCACCATCAAAGGGAAACTCTCGTTTCCACTTAAATTTAAGGGAATAATCCCAAAAAGGGTACTCCTCGCCCTAATGGGGGATACATGCAAATTGAAATTGAATTCAGGCAACACATAGAAGAGAAGAAAAGGAATTCTTCCCGAATCCTGTTTGTTTAAGTGCTTTTCGAATGCAACTAACGACGACAAACAGCAGCATTCAATTGGATGGTGTAATACTGGTAGCACCAAAAGATACAAATACCCAGTCGTAGGTACTTTCGAATGGAAATCCATGTGCGAGTTGGTTCACGCTCTTAATTTGATATGCATTTGGTTGGTTGGTTGGCTGGGCCCATCACCTGACTGACGGCGTTTGTATTTCTAATGATGTACACTATAGGGATCCCCCAGTGCTGTGCCACCATCTCTAGCACCCACCACTCACCACCCCCTCTATCATCAGTCAGTCATCTGTCAATATTTCGCGCTTCTAGTTTGCCAATTGTATCGCATAGGTATCTTCCCACTGGGAAGTCGGTTCTTCACCGACACACTGTCGCTGTTGTGTGGAACATGGCATCGCATTAGCCCCGGCTGACATTGAGGAGGCTTCGATCTGATGCGAACGCGCGCGCGATATACATATTCAATTCTAACGGTGGGTCGTCGCGTCTTCTATACTGTAAATCCGCAGCTTGTTTGCTGTGCTAGTGACGATGATGACGACCATGACGATGTTGATTCAATTTATCCCTCGGTTCCAGATGCGCGGTGTTTTTTTTTTTACCAACCATTCACTTCCTCGTTTTCCGTGTACCAAGCTACCGTCGTCGCACCAGGTTATGCAAAAGAAAAAAAGATGCGAAGCGCACATTAAGTGCATTAGAGCGACGTGTCTCTTGTACCGCGTCGCGTCGTCCCGTGAGTAAGTATCTGCAACAGCATCAACAGAAGCGCACAGCATCATTCCGCCACCGTCGCCGCCACCTACATGTGGAAGCTGGAGAATTTTCAAATTTTCATCTTAATCTTTGGAGATATCGCGCTGCTTCTATTGGGAAACCCTTTCCTCTTTGTCCTTCGACTGGGTATAGGGAGAAATAAAATAGTTTTTCCACAACACGGTTGCGCTGTATCTTGTTACAATGGCACGACATGGGTCGCGTATACAAGATATCGCTGTTAAGAATCGATGTGCTGTGTTTCGTATCTCATGGATACGTGGTTCTTTTTGCGCAAATTCCTTCTAAATAGACACAAACAAAAGGGTGGGTAATATGTATTGTTGCGGGGGGGCGCTGGGGCGCGTTATATGTAAATCTTTCAAGTCGATCGAGCGCGCTGCTGTGCACTATCAGTAGTTATATCGTTTTTTTTGTCTATTCTGTGCCAATAAGGCACACCAATAGTGCACAGGCACTCTGCTCTCTCAAAGTGAATGGGCCTTGTGTTGGTCTTGTTGTAGATTTTTGTCTAACTATGCTGGAGGTACACTGAGAGAAAAATTGTGGCTCGAGTTTGATTGGTTTCGTAGTGGACCTGGGCCTCAACCAACAAGCCTCGCCACTTAGCTCGGTGTTTGGGTAATTGCCTCCAGTTGGGCACTCCAATTTGGTCGAGTTCCCCTTCGATTTGTACACGCCAACTGCGGTAAGAAAAGCCTCAACTTTACTAGTCATGTCATAGCCATTCCGGACGTCTTACGCCTTTTTTTGACGGCCGATGTGGCTGTAAAGCTCGTATAGTTCGTTGTTGAATCTCCTCTTCCGAAACCCTTCATCTGCGGTAAGAAGGGCCTCAACTTCGTCGTCTTTCTGAGTTTGATTCAAAGACTGGTGGGCCGCAGCTTTGGCCTTTTTCTAACGGCCCATGTCGCTCTATAACTCGTATAGTTCGTTGTTGTATCTCCTCTTCCAAGACCCTTCATCTGCGGCGAGAAGGCCCTCTACTGCGTCGGCCCTCTACTGCGTCGGCCCTCTACTGCGTCGTCCCTCTGGGCTCGATTCGAAGACTCTGAGGTTCAGTCTAGTACGTCGTAAAGCTGAGAGCTTACAGGAGTTGGTGTAGTGGTCTTACAAACTCAATATTCAATATTTATTCCTCATGGTTTGTGTCTTGGGAAGAATTGTATGGGATTTTTGCATTCGCTTGTAGTTCACAGTACTTTTTCGTTCGTTCGTTTTGGTGCCTTTTCAGCAGCAGAATTGGATGAATATGGTTGGGACTTGAGCTCCAATGGCTACCCACTTCAAGTACTTTCTTTGAAGATGAAGCGTCGTGTCTCTAATGACAGTTTTTGAGACAATTTGTCACGTAGTTTGAGAGTCACTGTGCTTGTCTCGTCTCAAACGGATCCCATTCCTCTGAAGATTTTTGTAGAGACAACCAAACTATTTCCCCCAGTGTAGGCATACAACTATCTGTTACAATTCCCTGTTGTATCTTTCCCAATACCCATCGTCATCAGAGGCATTACCATGCTGCAGTTGTTGAGTTGTTTATTGGGAGTTTTTTTTGATTCTGCCAATCTACTGCTAAACGAGCAAAAGGAAAATATCTGGTGGTCTAATGCATCTCTCCCTCAAAACAGAAAGCAAGAAAAAAAAAGACAGAAACTCTGAACACAGTGCCATGGAATCGTGATTGGCGATATAGACACTATAGACCCTAGCTACGCTACACAATCGATAGCTAGATTGCCTCCTAATGAAACACCACTGCCAGTTTGTATAGAGTAGGTACACAAGGATCGCTGATGCAATGTAGCACTTTGAAGTGATGGAAGCTTAATGGCTTGGGCAAGGGTGTGAGAACTGCTGGAGGCCTTCGCACGACCCAGACTGAGGACCGACCAACTGCCGCTTATAATAATAGGCGACAACATAGTTTTATTGATGATGGTTCCTGCTCCAGCTCCAGCTCCAGCTGCAGCTGTAGGATAATGATGATAGGTCAATGTCATGCTCGTGTCTTGTTCTTTTTCTAGATGTCTCCTAGTGGGTGGTGCTTTGGACATTCCATCATTATTCTCGCCACATCCTTCACACTTTTTCTTTAGCAATTCGATGAGATACCCAGCTTGAGGTACAAATTCATCTCACATGCACATGGATTTGCATGTCCGCACGACATGCTGTTGCACCATGAAGTTGTTTTCTTGTTCTTGTTGTTGGTGTTTCTGTCAGATTTTGGCGTGACATTATTCAAAGTCTATTTTTGGGGACGTGTTAGCATGTTATAAAGGACAACAACGACGACGTGGAAGACACCTGAAGAACGACGTTCAAATAAATCCCATGGCATTCGAAATCGTATTCAGTTTCGTGTTCAATCAGTGCATCTAAGCGAGGTGCGCGTGCGCATTTGAGATCCCCATTTTTGGATTTCAGCAAAGAAAAAAAAGGGGCAAATTGCTAACATTGTTATGCGGAACTATTTTTCGCGCAGGACGACGACGACGAGCAAAAGACCATTAGTCACTAGTTGGCAATTTATTTCGACAGAAAATACGAGGCGCACATCGCACCTCGTCGGTCGGTCGATGAGATTTTTTGTTTTAAATTGCAAATTGGAGAAAGCATAAGAATGTCAAGACGGTTCAAGGAGAGGAGATGTCCAAAAATGGCAAGGTACCCATTTGTAATGATTGTTTATGGGAATTGGCACCTATAAAGTAGGCAAACACCCGAAGGGGAAATGGTCATATAGAGCTTCGGTTTGGGTTTCCTATTCTTTCTTTTCTTGGGTTAGTTTTGTGTGCCTTAGAGGGACAGAACTTGGATTGGAAATGGTGCGTTGGTGTGGCTGAGAAGGTCAGGGACTGCACTGATTTAGTTCTTAGCTTTGTGGTAGGGATTCATGTGCCATCGTGTCCATACTATTTGTGCTTTGATACTTTGCTTCCTAATGACACTTTTGGTATTTTCAAAACCTCTTACGTTGGCTCTTTTTGGGTACTACTACTAGTTGCTTTAACATTCTCAAAAACCCGGCTTAAATGCTGTCTTTGCGCTTCGAAAGTGTGGTGTGAAGCCTTTTAAACTTTTGAGAACAAATGTCACCTCCAAATCCTTACAAAGATGCAATGAGTGAGCTGTCTGATTAGGTCAACAGCAGCCTTTAAAGCCATGATAGATATTCTTCTACTTGATATCGTCTCCGCAGCAAGGTTAGGTTAGGGTATAGGGTTGCCCTTGCGGCCACTGTCAGTCCATTGTGCCAAAAGATTTAATGGGAACTTAAACTGATTTTACCGCTCAGCTCAGCCAGATATGTCTATGAATCGTAGGAGTTTGTTGAGCTCTATGTTTCCAGCTCCGGTCTCTTGACACTCCCACAGTAGGTGACAAATGGATTCTTTTTCCTCTCTGTCCCTTCAACTTCAACAGAAGTAGTTGTGGTGTATGTCTAGTGCCCTGTCACGACACTAACGACTGTTCGTATATTCATGCGACTTAGTTTTACCATAAGGACTTCGCTGTACCCCATCACTGTTTGTTAGCTTCCTCGCAAGGCTCACTATCTATTTCCCTGTCCAATGTGCCAAGCAGTGTCCTCGCCTTAGGAAGCTCCCATTAACAGCTTTCTTGAGACTCAGAGAATATTAGGTTTCCTCATTTTTTCCCCCGTGGTTGGTGTCCTGGAAAGAATTGTATGGGATTTTTGAATTCGTTTGTAGTTTACAGTATTTTTTCCCTCGTTCGTTTTGGTGCCTTTCTATGCATGTGATTGGGACTTAGGCACCAAATACTTCCACACTCTGGCTACCAATTTGAAGTCCTCTCTTTGAACTTACTTTAATTATGTACTGTATCCCCTTGTGGGTCCTAGAGCCTCTATAACGCCTACGCGCCATCGTGTGGGATTTCGCATTTGCCGTGCTTGCTTCTCCACTGTCCTGCGCCACGTACTCCTATTACCGCTGCGTATCCTAGTTAAGCGGGTTCCTTTGCATCGCTTTCTTTCAAGCTGTCAAAGTGTTTAATGGTAGACGTCATGCAATTGGTCATGTAGTTTGAGAATATTGAACTCCAGCTTTCTAGTCAATGTGCTTGCCTCTCTAACTTCACCAAGACTAAGGTGCTCACAGTCTAGCTGCCTTTAAGGTGCTATTGCCAATATCTCTTAGTTCCCAGACTTTAGACTGCGCAAGAACCGTCTAGATGGTCAAAAAGATGATCTTTTGCTGGGTACTGGGTCACATGAGTATCCTCGGAGACAAAAAGTAGCCATAGCAAGCCTTCGCAGGGCCTCTTTGAAGCTAGTGTACCTCTAAGTGTTGTACAAGAATGAAGAGAGATTGAAAGAGAAGGTTGCTTTGCGTGGTAGGCAACGACTTTAATAAGAGCTGCAGGGACGAATCTATTGAGAACTTGGGCTGAGCAAACGCCTAAGATGGACTCTCTGTGGTCTAACTCGTCAACAAGGACATCCATTTATCTAATCCCAACGTCTGTTAGAACGTCAAATCATCGCCCAAAAACAATTGACAGTTTCTGTCCACCTTCGGCTTGATTATATTAATTTCACACATTCGTCCATGAAGAAAGAAGGCAACCTCCTTATACCACCTTCACACATTCGTACGCATTCATCCAAGAAAATAAAATAATTGATCTCCTCCTCCACCAAGGACAAACTCCATCAACAGCAGCACACAAAACACACACACAACAAGGATATTATTAAATTGCCTAACCAGGCAAAATAAATCGTCTACACCTACAGTCACACCCATCAATATACTATGTGTTGTGTGTAGTATATGCTTTAACTCGCAGCGTATCCTTGCTCTGGCTTTCATTAATACATTTTCTGCTCGAATTAATTCCACCCGAATATCACATATTGAATAAATCACTGCAAAGAATGGCGGCGCTCTGTGTGTGCCATGGATAAAGGCAGGCGGCTGGCAGGACCCAAAATAACATTTGACATTTGCCTGTCTGTTTGACTTTGGCAATTCGGTGACACATATTGACAAATTTCCCACGCCCACTATATACAATTTATTCAAAATACCAGTCGATTACTTTATTCCATTTCCGTTGGAAAAACGAAAGAAGAGAAACCACATGTCCTTGTTCGGAAGCAACCACATGTTATGTTGCTATTCACCTGAAATTAACTGAAATTAGATTTTTTTTCTCTTTCAACACAATCCAATTTTAGACGAAAAATCCACACAGAAGCCCCATTCGAAAATAAAAAGGACTCGAACAAAGATCCAAATACAACACACGTATCTATTGAATCAACAGGATGTTGATGCTTAAAAAATTAATGCAATCTATCAAGGAAGAAACAAGTAAAAAAAGATACATTGCATTGGATAATTGTTACTTAGGAGAGGAAGAGAAGAAGATGCCAGGTAGATTTGAGAATTTCTCACAGGATAACGTAGACTTTCGCAAAAATTTCTTCACTCGACAATGGATTTTCCTTTTTTTTGCGCAAAGAAATGTTTGTTTGGAAAACATTGCATAGAGAACCATGTAAAAAGGGTCGTCTAACGATGGCTATCCGGGTCCTTGTGATTTGTATTCTAACAAATGGGATCAATTTTTCACTTTCATCCATCAAAAGGAAAGGAATCCCTTTTGGGCTTCCATCTCAGCTGGTTGGCTGGCGAAAAGCAAAAAAAAGAAAAGGATATGCTCAATCGGTCGTTTCCAATGGGATTACAATTGGGTGAAGGTAAGAAAACCTAAGCCGGGAGATTCTTTTTTTTTTCTTCTTACAAAGTCCGTGTCCTTTTTCTTCTTCGTTCTGTTGCTACTTTTGTGTGTATGTTTACAAACAAACTGTGGGCTAAAGTTAAAGAAAAAGAAAAAGTAATGTTAGCATGTCCTTTCTGGTCGACTGAGTGACTATATGGGGGCTGGTTGTTTGTTAAATCCTTTCTTTGAGCAGGAAGGTGGGTGCAAACACGTTTATTGACTTGGGGCACTTTTGAAGTCGAAGTTTGAAGTTGTATTGGGCGACATATGGCTCTCTCTCATGATCGCCGTCTCAATTGATCTGATCTCCCTCGCCCACTGACTGCCTCTTGTAATCTCAATTTAATTGATTAATATAAAAAGCATCCACCTCCAGATGGGGCGGCTATCTTGTTTATAAGATCGCCTGTCGGCCCTTAAAGGATCAATTAATTTTTCCTCTCGAAATATGATGATGACGATGAGCAATGACCCATCTCCAGACAGAGAGAGAGTGGGGATCATTTTCAGATGGGAACACGGGTGGCTAATCGTATGTACTTGATCTTGGTACGAGGAACGATGGCGGTTGTCGGTCTTTTGAGGCAGCCCACGCACACACACACACATTCGATCGATGGTCCTACAGAGTACCTACGACTCGTTGTCAGTGACCATGGAGAGCAAGCAATTTGCTTCTGTCATGATGTATGGGTTGCGGTCATTTGTCTAGGATCGAGAGTTGTATGGACGACGTGTGGAGTGAAATATTTGGATGCGCTAGGTGATGGACGATTCTTTTTTAATGATCTCGATCTTGTCGCGCTTATGGACTTGTAAAGTGAGTCGTGATGGGCGTCAAAAGTGGTGTTCCACAAGGTTGCGTTGTAGGGGTTCTACTGTTTATTGTATGGGAATTTATGTACTTTTTAAATAAATATCATTAGTTCTCTAGCCTTTGATAACTAATTCTTTTTCTCTTTTCTTTTCAGGTGAGTGCTAGAGCGATAAGGCCTTCTTAAGCGTAAAAGTTTGAAGAAATGTAATTGACAGGTAAATGCTTTGTTAGAACTGTGAAATGTTTGTGGTATTTTGTCGTTTCAATGAAGCTATAGGTTGGTGGTGTCCTAAGTCAGGGAAAGATAGTTGCTGGGATGTGTCCGTCGAAAGGTTCTTTTAGGTTCGATTAGCGACGATTAATGGAAATGCGCCTCACTTCTCCCCAACTTCTTCCCAGTTGTATCCTGCCATCCTGTGTCTGTCGAATGGTCTTTTGTTTTGTCCAAGCTATAGATTCCTTGTGCTCTTAAGTCAGGGAAAAGACAGTAGTTTAGTAGTAGAGGTTGAAGGGATGCGTACGTTTAAAGGTCCTATTAGGTTCGATTAGCGACGATTAATGGAAATGCGCCTCAGCTCTCCCCAACTCTTTTCCAGTTGCCGTACTTCCTTTTCTCTACTGTTCTGCTCCACGTACTCCTAGGACCGTCGCGTATCCTGCCATTCTGGGTAAGAGAGTTCCTTTACATCGCTTAGTTCTGTCACCCTTTTGGAGAGTGCGATCAATCCAATAGTGGACAGCTGTAAGACACCTTTGCAGCATATCTAATGACCCTTCTCTATTACTGACTTAGGTGGCGCTACAGTCAGGGGGTTCGTGTCTATTATTAGTGCAGATTGAGTCTCGGCTAAGTAGGTAGCATTTGGTTGATGAGAAGGATATTAGTTATGTTTTCGTGACAAGTTTTCGAGTACATAAGGCTACTTTTCGGGCTTTGGGTCTTAGGCATTTCAAAATTCCTAGGCATGTCTGGATTCATGCTCTCCTTTCATTTACATCGTGAAACTTCTCTCGTAACGAGGATAGTCATCTGTCTGGAGATAAGGTGGCGAAAACCATAAAGTCTTAAGTGCTCTCCTCCACCGTATTGACACAGTTTTTCAATTGAAAACACTCTATGGGTCACAGACTCCCAGTTGCTCTTCTCATAACGACAACAAAACGATTCATCCATTGCGAAACAACAGTGTACCATTCCAAAATGCCCCAAATAGAATAGAATTCAGGAAGCTTTCACTTGATCGAACATCCACACATATGAAGTGTTCTTCGCCATTGTTTTAGAAAGTACCGATATCTGGCGCGCAAAGTGCACAGCATCTTCTTCTTCTTTTGCTTCTAAGCCAACATCATATGGGAACCTATGGCAGCACCCTACCCACTTTCGAGGCAAAAAAAGCTGCTGATCGTAAAATATTCTAAAATGATCCGATAGATACTACATGGTTGTTCTTGTTGTAGTTGTAGCGAGCCACCATTCACTTTGAGAATCCCTTTCCCATCTTCATCACAATCTCTCTCTTGAGAAGCAGAGTCGAGTATATGAATAAGAAGCATCATTCTTCTTCTTCTCCTTCTTCTTCTGCTTTGTGTGTATGCTTCTAGTTCGTGGTACCGTCCGTCGTCGTCGTCGTCGTCGTATGTCAGTTGTTGTTTACGCTTCGCGAATCTGAATCGCTTTGGACGAAACACATTCATCCATCCTCTCAAACGTAAGTGGATGTGAAGTGTGTACGAGTATGCAGCAAGATCAGTGGGGAGGTTTTTATGCTCCACTATACCTACCTATATGACCGCGTCATCGTTGTTGCTTTAGGCTGCGCGCGCTTAGCGCTCTGTGTGAATGACCTGATAGTTGTGCTAGCCACAATTATATTGGCTCTCAGCCATGTTCACATATCTTTTTGCGCTCTGATTAAATCGCCTCTTGTGCCCTTGCGCACTTGCACTATTTGAGCAGCTGATTCTGTTGTACATCATATCAGAGGAGAGGCTGCGAAACGAAAGTCATTTGCTGCGACTGGTTCTCGTCTTCATTATAACACATGTAAACTGTTGAGGAGCGCGTTCGCTCTGCAATCGGATTGAATGAAAATTAAAACTTGAGGAAGTAGAATGCCATAGTGGTGGTCGCTGAGGACATTTTGATGGAATTAGTCTCTTGTACTGGTTTGGGAAGAAATATTGAGTACCTCTGCAGAGAAGACATTATTGTCTGTTTGAAGAACTTTGGGTAAAAGGGTTTCTGGTTTCGAAAAGGATGCTCTGGACTCTTTATGGAAAGGCTAAACATGCCTTTCTCATTTGACGGGAATTAGTTCTTAGAAAGCACATTGGGTTCCTGTGCAACGTGAGCTTCTTTGGCAATAGAGTGTGAGTAGTGCTCATGATCTGAAGTTGAACTCGTTTGTTTCACTCATGATGATGATGTTGAATGCAAAGTTGGTATCTATACAATTTACTGAGTTATGGCAAGGCTAAGTAGGGCTGTTGGGTTGTCATCAAACACTAGGCTCAAAGAAACCTAAAGGGCAGAAAAAACCTTAACCGTGTCGCCGAAACAACCCATTGTCTCGTGGAAGTTGAGTAAATGCATGAGTTGGCTAGGTTCTCTCCTCCTAGAGTTTCTTCTCAGGCACATTGTTCTACTACTGGAAGTGCTCCCACAGTTGCTGGGTATGTAGGTATGCAACATCTTCCGATACAAGCATGACCAGCAACACGTAATGCTCGTTTGCTAGAGCACATCCTCAGACGGCAATGTCCAGAGAGCGCTTCTATCATAGCCTTGTCCCTAGCCCCATTGTGGTCTACCTAACCTTATAATTTTCCCTGTTTTCTTTTAGTTTCACTTTGAGTATAAGCCATTTGGCAACATGTGTTCCTTTAGGGTCCAGAGGAGCCTAGAGTCTAGACTGTGCCATCAACGGTTAGCTGTTGAGAGTATTTCGTCTCCGTTTTCTGCGCACCTCTTGACCAATCCGTCGACGTGTTCCTTCTCCTCTATATGGCAGCATAATCTAGCTTTGATCTGCCTTGAGCTTTGGGCGATAATTCCTTTACTTTAAGCGTGGCCTGACAGTCAATGAAGATGGCTGTATCCCTATTGGATATTGGTCCTCATTCAAGCTAGAACATCACCCTGGAAGCATTGCCTAAGTGGAGGAGTCTCATGGACATTTCTATATCATGTCTTTTGAATAAATATCTGGCTCCCATTGGTGTTGGACTCATCTGTGGAAGTGGGAATCTCATACTAAAGAAGGACTGCCAATCTTCCATATAGGGCTACTACGTAGATCCGATGTCCATTGAATATCAGGGAATAAACGCCAGAGAATGGAGCTGTACACTATAAGAGCCTTCCTTCCTTTATGAGTCGATGCCCACTGTCTGGCTTTAAGTTCCATTTGTAAATCGAGTGGCAGAAGGTACAGAAACATCCCGAGTGCTGATGTGGACGTAGGACTCAGAGCATTTGTAAGCTTATCTTTACACAGAGGGTCAACCTATTCCATTCGTAGCCAACCACCCATATGTACGTGAATGAGGATCTGACTGTCGTAGTGTATAGCCAATGTAGTGTCACTGGTTTCTGGGCCTCGTTTATTCCAGCTGTTCTTCTACAAATGAAGAGACCATCATACCCTTTTGCGAACCTTGATCTGTGTATTCAGTTTCCGTCTAACTCAATGCCAACAAATCTAGTTTGATTCCAAAGGAATAGCTTACAGGAAGTTTGAAGAGTGGTGTCTTTCTTGTGTTTTCTGCTTCCAATTTTTGGCGTTAGGTCTTGAGTTCTTAGCCCAGTTTTTAAGTCCCAGTTGGTAGCTGATTCTACCTTGAGTATCTAACAATTTTCCTTCATCTAAGATCACAACGTCATCCGCTTATGCCACCACCCTATAGTCCATGCCGCATAGTTCCTTTGGTACGCCGTCGATTACGAGGACTAAGTGTCGGAAAGCCTCTAGCAACGTGTTTCTTAATTCCAATAGCTCTTCCCCTGACACTTCTGAAAGGGCCTCTAATGTCTAGGAAGGCTTAGTCAGAAAGTCGCTCCGCCGTGGTCTAATAGTTCGATTGAATCAGTCCCTCTACCTAGTCAACACCAGCTGCATAAGGGTACCAAGACTTTGATTGAATCAGTCACTCGAATTGTGCTACACATCCTATACCTTGTTGGTCACCTAGACCACATTCTCCGCCAAGAAAGCACAAAAGGTTTGATCGCATCAGTCACCTCATTAAGTTTGCTAGATCTATCTTCAGCCTTAAGTCGGAGTTGATTGAGTCAGGGACCCCACTTCAGGTTCAATTATCTTCAGCCTTCACTTCATAACCCCTCTTGAGATAGATAAAGGTTCCCAAGTAACCGCTGACTCCTCTGGTTTATCAACCTATCTTTGGTCCAAGTGTATGCCGGCTTTTGCCAGGATAGCCACCCCTCACCTAGCCTAGCCTCAGAAATGCGCTCATCTAAAGCCTCGAATCAGGAGCTTTTATTCATCATTGCTTGCCGTCCTCGTGGGTTTATATAGTCCTTCTGGGTGGGGTGTATTTTCTGCAGATATCTGGCTTCGTTTTAGTGATTATCGCCAAAGATTACAAACATTAGATACATCTCCAACTTCCGGCGCAACAGTGCAACTGTTGGCTCATCCATAAAAGTGAAACCATTACCCAACGTCATACGCAATATACTCTGCTGCTCCTCCCGCATGAGGCATGCAAATCAACTATAGACCTCTTACCGCTTCGCTGATGCCCGTTTGTTGTTTTTATTTGCTTCAACTGTCTGTCTGTCTGTCTGTCTGTGTGCCTGCTGTTGTTATTCCGCCTGCCAGTTTATCTTTTGTGGAAGAAAAAAAGAAGAAACCCTCTGAATCTCAAGAGGCTCAGCATGTTCTTGGCCCAAAGGTGATTCAATTCCTCCGTCGAGCATTCATTCGACTCCAGAATCTGAATTCAATTGGATTGGATTTTAAATTCGGGGAAAAGGGGAGACGTCATCATCGTCATCATGAGCAGCCGCCGTTCATATCTCGTTATGATGTTTATTTGTTATTTTTAAAAGTTCCCTAAGTGGGTTCAGTTAATCCATCATAAATCAGGCATTAACTATTAATTTCTCTATCCATTCACCGTTCAGCGGGACAGACGCATCTTTTCTTCTTCTTCTTAAATAAACAGCTGGTGGTGGATCCTTTTTGTTTTCTGTTCATTCAATTAAAAGAGGTTTCATGCAAAAACTAACACAAAAAAGAGAGATAATTTAAAAGAAGCAGAAGAAAGATACGTTGCCTTGAGGTTTTAGATACAAAAAAATGTACAAGAGCATCGCTTAATAATAGATTTAACGGATGAAACACACTCGACACTTGGGTGAAGTATATGGATATTGAGAGTGAGAAATTCCAATGAATTGGATTAAGTGGTGCTTAGTTTCCAGTCTCGAGTCTCGAGTTTCGAGAAGAAGAGGTATTTAGAGAGCATCTTGGTTTTTTTTTGTGGATACCTATGGTCTTTTTATCTTGGGAGCAAATTGCAATTAATTTGCAGATTGTTTTGGATAAATAAATAATAGATGAAGTGTGTAGCACCTTTTTGGATGTGAAAGATTGGTAGTTGTTGTGATACCTCAAGGCGAAGTAGTAGGTTTCGCGTGTGCGTTGGGTACTCGAAAGGTGCTGTTGTAGACCATTGCACTGTACAAGTAGGCAGATCGAAATATGTAGATGAGTTGCTTAGGAAATTTGATAGGGGGTATAGTATCATGATCAGTTATTAAGAGGAGAAGTTTCAAGGTAGTTGAAGCATTGAAATTGAACTAACAATCGGTTCTGAGGCTTTGAGACGTGAAAGTAGCTCTACCTTGGATTGAGAAGGGCATTCATTGAGGCGAATACTTTCTAGACTTTCAAACAGTTCATCTGGTGGCGAGTAAGTCTAAGTCTGCTATGGTAGAATGTCCTGTTCAAATGCTAAGACTCTCGCAAAATCTAAAGAGGTTTCAACGCTCAATTGCACTGTCCAAAAGTGTTTGATTGGTCACATCTGATCTAAGCTGGGACTCTGAATATTTTGCTTGCTAAAGAAATGAAGCCTAGGTTTGCTTTCTTCATGACTTCAACTCTTATCCAGCCACTAAAGTCTAGATTGCTTGCCGTGCTAGCAGGAGATAAAGAGTCCGAGGGAGGTTTCTTGGGCTTTGACTGATTGGTTCAGTCCTAGCTTATGGTTGAGCTCCATATCGTAGTTACGAGAAGAACTAGCTATTGACTGGCTGGCAGCTAGGACAGAATCGGCATCTAATAATCCTTCGCATCCACCACTATGAAATCCAGAGGAGCGAAGGACTACCGCCTATTTCTCAACCAGATCATTACAACATGTTGGGGGATAGTTAAGCTTACGAACGGACTCCACAAGGCTCATCTGGTACGAATAGCGTAAGCTAACCACGCGACACCTTACTTACTTACTCAAAGCGCTCCAAACCTTTGTAAAGTCTCTGCATCAGGCTGCCTTCCATCCTTCGCTGTCAAACGCTTCTAGTTGCGGAGACTAAGCTTTCTGGTATCCACGAAGGTTTGGTCTTCTCTGTCGTCTCGGTCCTGGAGACTGTGATTCGAAAGTAGATCCTCTTAGCTGGAGCATTGTTGCCCATTCGCTTGATGTAGACGAGCCAGTGTAGTCTTGGCTTTTTAGAGTACATCCTCATCCTGGTTCGCAGTTATATCTTCTCCTACATTCGCCCTCCTCGAATAAGGGACTTGTGACACTTAGACTAAGTCACTCTGGCCAAGACTCAACAAAACTAGGTTCGTAGGCCTCTAGGAACACAGTCGAGGAATTCTCTCTAAAATAATACATTACTGGCCGCTGTGTCTTGAGAAGGCACGCTTATAGACAGGGCATTCCTCTTAACGACTTCTGCAGAAGCTGTAGTCACGAGGAGTGGAAAGAGACCATCAAACACTTTGCTGCAATTCGTCGGACAGACTTTCTCAGAGAAAATTGTGACATATGAACCCATGGAACGTAGGCTTGGTCAAAGCATTCACTCTTTAGTTAGTCTGCATCCGAAGTAAGCAAGGGATCGTCCCGTCTATACCTTTCACTGAGTATTGCTGAAACTCTGGGTACTTCTCATCTTTTCTGCTATAGAACCTGCCTCTTCTACTTTTGTAGACAACGCCTTGGTGTACATAGATGTTTTTATGACATCCCACGCAACAGTGTTCTTCTCTCAAGACTCCAGAGCCCAGGCACTTGTGCTTTATAGATATTCGATCTTTTCTTCTGCTACAGTTGCTTCAATGACTCCTTCCTCGTATTCTTGAGAACACACTAAGACTCATCAATGATTAAATCTAGCTTTTTGGACTCAGTTTTAGGTTACGTTAGGTTATAAAGAGGCACCATAATGGGCCAATCGCGCAGAACGAAGCCTAAAGCCTCAATCAAGTCGTCCGAACAATTGATTGCCCTGCAGAAGTTGAGAAGCTCCTTCGGTTGGTTACAAGAACCTTCCTCTTCCAGACTCTTTCTAGAAATACCCTCTGGGTAGTGTATGTCCTCTCAATATCTGCAAAAATCAGATTCAGATAGTCCTATCCTACTGGCGTGCCTTCTTCAAAGATAATGTCCAGAGAGGATCCTACTCATTGTCCTAACTTGTGATCTCTCTAGCTTGATCATTTCCACTGATCTTTTGTGATTGATCTCTGGCCACAGAGCTCTGGATATCCTATGTCCATCTGTGGTTGGCCAAGTTGTGTGTTCGTTGTTAGCTTTCCACTATACCTGAGCTCCATACGTCTAACTATCGTGACGTAAAGCCAGTGTACATCATGACTGATGTCAGGCCCCACTTCTTCTCTGTTGTTTTCAAGCAGATAATAAGGGCTTGGCATGTCTGTCGAAGCCTTTCCTCCGTGTTCAGTTTCCAATGTAGCTTTCGGTCTAAGACAACAACAAGATATTTGCCCTTCTTCTCTGCTCCTCTTCTTCCAAAACTCTGCTAGATGAACGTTCCTTTACAAGACGAACGTTCCTCCAAGTCTCATATGCCCAAAAATTCTAAGCTTTTACATCATCTCTCTGATGTTACATCCAACCTACTAAGACAGCCTTTACCTGTGTCCATATCGCTGCCCTCAAAGGTTCATTTTCAAGAAACCCAGGGCCATTATGTCAAAATTAACCTCTCTCTCTCTGGGAAGGACAATAATAGTCTCGAGAATCCTCCCATACATCATCTATCATCTCTCCCACTGTATAGGTAGGTAGACTCCATCTCTCTGCCATTTGGCATCTGTTACAAATTGAAAGGCAAAGCACCACCAGCACCAGCACCGGTACCAACCACAGAAAAAGGTTTCGCATAATAAATCTTGGATCCGGCGAACTCGTACTCGCATTACCCCCGCGCGCACATTCGAACATTTATAACAAATAATAATCGGAACAATAATAACACTGCGAGACCAAGAGTCTTGTGGTCTATCCCAACACACAAAAGTTGGCAATCAAGTTCAAGACCAAGAGTAGCCACTTAGAGTGAGCAAAGAAATGGAGTATAGGAGGTGATTCAATTGAATTGGTATCGCTCCAGAGCACACAGAGTACCTGGTAGTAGAGTCAAAGTACTCTACAAGTGGAGAATGGAGCAAGAAAAACATATCAAAATATTTGGCGTGGTAAAATTAATGGTGGGACGACGCTAGCTTGTGGGAGCCGACACGTCACGAATTCTGCGTGTACCTTATTAGATTGAGTTTTTGCATAATGCGAGAGAACTGATTATAATATTGGTGGAGTAGGTATCTAGATGCGGAGGTGATGCTTTTGATGGGAATTTGTCCCAAAAATGGACGCTTGATTGATTCATGTGACAAAGGTTTCTATTCAGAGTTTCAGACGACAGACAATGTGTGCGAGTTTCAAATAAGGTTTGATTCTAACATTTGAATTTATGTTTGAAATTGAAGCGAAATGGCGACTTCCTGGGGAGATGTATGGCTTGGGGTTCAACTGTCTCTCTAATGCGCTGGACAGTTCTGGAAAAATACGAATCTGTATACTGGTTAGTCGCAGGCTTTTGGTTTAGTTTGTGTTGCACTGAAAGAGGGCCTGTAACAGGGTGAGACTTTTAGGCATTAACTGGCTTAGGTATCATTTGCATTGGCCGAGGGTGTCCTCTCATCTTAACGCTGAGGGCATCGAATAACACTTCTACGAAGACCAACATCTACAAATGCAGAAATGGCAGGTTCGATATCAGACCCATTGAAGCACTAAACAGACGATAAGTACCCGTAGTTCCACCATTACTCAGTGAAAGGTATGGACGGGTCTGGCCTTTGCTTACTTCGGATACAGACCTTCTAAAAAGCGAAGGGGACCAGCCATGCTTGGCGTTTTCTTCTGATTCTTCACAGCCCTTTCAGTGACTGTGTCATGCGAAACCCTG
This sequence comes from Chalcosyrphus nemorum, assembly GCA_949716465.1. Lineage (NCBI taxonomy): Eukaryota > Metazoa > Arthropoda > Insecta > Diptera > Syrphidae > Chalcosyrphus > Chalcosyrphus nemorum. The sequence goes on along the minus strand of OX454334.1, from coordinate 59,328,025 downwards.
CTCTAAATATTTACATCTGCTCACTCAGCCAATTCTACTTACCTTGTACACTCTTGGGTGACCTAGGGCGTCTATTGCGCCTTATCCTCTTCATGTACGCTTTTTGGCAATGTGTCTCAGTTCTCTTCAAACTTTTTCCCAACTGCCTCGCCTCCAACTCGACCATTCTGCGCCATGTTCCCCTCAGACCATCAGAACTTCTGCCATTCTGTGTTAGTGAGTTCCATTGCATTATGGTTGGCTATAGAACAGTCACCTTTTTGGAACGTTTGGCCAATCCACTGCCACTTTTGTCGTTCGATGATCATGTCTTCAGTTCCTAAGCCTGTTCTCTTTCAGGGGTGTTCTTTAGAGACACAGTTGGGCCAGAAAAGCATGAGATGTTACGTAGACACCTTTTTTAGGTTGCGCCAAGGACGTGTAGTCTTCAGAGACAGTAGTAGCTCGAGTGTTACTACCTTGTCATATTCGCAAACCTGACGAATCGATGCCAGGAATAAGCCTGCTAAACACATGCCCTACACACTTCAACCGCTCTTCCCGGGGAACTGCTGTTACTTCACGGTGCTGCTTAGCAGTTATGCTCTAATCTCTGAGGTCAGCTCTTGGGCTCTTTGAGCAGATTTCCATCCAGTCGCTTTCTGATCCCGTCATGTGACTTACGAGATGGACTTGATAGGTTTCCTCTGTCCTCTGCAAAGCGTCTGCGGTAGAACAATGCTCCTCCTCATTTGGATATTCCGGGTACTGTGACGAACTATCGTGTTCAAATCTGTGAAGTTATTTCCGTGTAAGATGATGGTTACAGTTCTCCTTCGCCATGCTTCTATGATGGGAAAGAGCTTGTGGTTTGAAACAGCGCTGCCGAGACTGGCCTTTCCTCTTCCTTGATTCGTTTTGCCTTTTGCCAGTTAGAGGGTCGCCTAAGGTACACTTCGTTTGGAACCCGCCGATCTCGCTAATTGTGCCAGAGCCTGTAAACTGATGATAGCTTTCTCTTGCATAGATTTGTCGCCAGTGCATCTGTCCATATCGGGGAAGTCTATAGGAGGACCGAGCTTACTGTTCTGGGCAGCAGGATTCTTTGTGCGTGACTCGGTTCGCCGATGTTCGAAAGTATTCTGAGCCATCTTACTTGGATACTCGATGAGGGATTTGAAGCGGAATCTGTGTTGTTTACTCTGCAGAAAGTAAGTTCCCTCCCCGCGATTGGGAGCACAATATCCAGCGCTGGCATGACCTCGACTGTTTGCAGCGTGTTCCACTCAATTGTCCGTGAATTGAAGTCGCCAGCGATGATGCTAAGCATTTTACCTTATCCCTTGCTTACCAGGATTGTCGAAGAGTTCCTCGATCGAGTGGATGGCATATTGCAGCTCTATGCATACAGATCATCGTTTTTTGAAGGCATATCTACGAAAGCTACTTATAGCCGCTTTTGAGGTTAAGTTTTCTGTCTAAAGGCTCTTTTTTTATATCCCTATATGTTTCACCAATAATTCCTTGTCCAAGGGACCTTAGGTTTTTGAGAAACCTTCTCGTGCCAGTGATACTTTTTGATGTTTGTCAGACGCTCGCAAGATGTAGAATCGTGAAAAATTGCTGTTGGTTTTTGGGACTCGAACCTGGAACTCCATACACAGTAGTCCAACTAACCACTGATACCGCCGAATATATATGAAATTGGTGACCCTTTCAAAGAAGAATTCCCTTCATCTCTCTGTACACCTTTATGCCACAAATCGCATGCAAATTCCCCTAGCAAGTGGTCTCTTTTAAGAAGCCCCCACTGCACACCCAAACACCTCCAAAACAAAATTTAACCTTTCACAAACCCAATAGATACACTCTTCCGTTGAGAACTTTATTTCGGTGGGAATACTTATAGCGTCTCTAAAGTGAAAGACAAGCCATGCGTCAGCACCCCAGGAAATGAATATACTTTCACAATAACGACTAACAACCCACAACATTTAATTAGCCATCCTCCATGGATTCATAATGAATTCCATTCTCCCCAGACACTTGTAATAATTCTCTTCTCTTCAAGAAGACGAGAAAAAAAAACATCTTCAATACACTTTAATCGAGTCTCTCACGAACTTTCATCTACGAGTAATACCCCCATCATGATCATCTCTTGCTCGACCTATTTTACGATTCAACTTCTCCCAATATATATTTCGAATGGGGTACGCCTCGTACGCCTCGAAAATATCTGCAAAGATACATTTACAAAGATTTATTCCTTACCGCAGTTTTCGGTAGAAATTCACTTTCAAATCTATATGCGAGCGAATAGTTATGGATAATTCAATTTGATTTATTGCGGCTACAACATGAAAATGTATCTTTTTTTTTTTGCGAGTTTTGTATCTTTTTAATTTTATCTCCCCACGCAATGTGGGAATGTAGTTTGACACAGTTTCAATGTTGGGGTCAAAGTTCTCAAAGATTTATAGCCAATCCCTTGCCGACCGTCGAAAGTCTGATTCATAGGCCTTTTTTGGTCTCAAATAAGCTCTTAAAATATCGTCTCCATTTGACGAAAGTTAGGGGCCTTTGAGTGCAATCTTGTGGCAGCCCTTTTCGCTTCTGTGCCTTCCCTTGCCCACCATCAAATGCCTGATTCAAACGCCCTTGCTGTCCTAGAACATCATCTCCATTCAACGAAAGGTAGGGGTCTTAGTAGGGAATCTTTTGGCAGCTCATTGACTTCTGTTTCTACCGAGTGTTTCTCCAAATACAAACGTCTTTTCTGGGCGATCATCGAAAGTCTGATTCAAACGCCTTTGCGTTCCTAGAATATCGCTTCCATTCGTCGAAAGGTAGGGGTCTTAACATGGAATCTTTTGGCAGCTCATTGACTTCTGTTTCTACCGAGTGTTGATCCAAATACAAACGTCTTTTCTTGGCGACCATCGAAAGTCTGATTCAAACGCCTTTGCGTTCCTAGAATATCGCTTCTATTCGTCGAAAGGTAGGGACCTTAGTATGGATTCTTGTGGCAGCTCATTAGGTTCTGTTGCCGACCATCGAAAGTCTGATTTAAAGTACTTTTTTGGTCTCAAATAAGCTTCTAAAATGTCGTTTCCATTCGAGTAAAGGCAGGGGCCTAAGTATGAAATCTTGTGGCAGGTCTTGTATCTTTTTAATTTTATCTCCCCACGCAATGTGGGTATGTAGTTTGACACAGTTTCAATGTTGGGGTCATAGTTCTTGAGATTCATAGCCAGTGACCTTGTATCTTATGTCCAAACAATAGAGCTCTAAACTAATCAGCGATTACGAAGCAAAAAAAAATTAATAATCAATTAACTTATTCCAATTTGTATGCAGATTAAATGACTCGACTTCCATGGAAGCGCAAACGATACCCGGTGAGACCGATGAGACCGATGAGAACTCCCTGGGAGTATCTCCTTTTTTCGGTTGGTTTGGAAATGTATTCATAACTGGAAGTTATGCGTCTGATTTGCGTCTCATAATGTGTTCCCCTGGCTGTTGATTGCGAACAAACGGGTCACAAAACTGTCGTCCACGTCGCGCGAGTATCGATTACATTCGTTCTGTGGAAACTTATTAATTAAATAAAAAATGTTTTTTTTTATGGGAAACCAGTTTTGAAATTTTGTCGCATGTATCTCATGAATTAAGTCCATTTAGATAAAAATTTTGTACCTTATCTTGGTTGGGGCGGGGGGGTTTCCTTTCTTGCTAAGGTATTCGCGAAAAATGTATCTCAATGGAGAAATGCAAAATGACTACACATCGTCCTGCTGCATGCACGATTAAATCCTTAAAGGGGAGCGACACGTATCCAAAGCGATCAGTTGGATCAGTGATTCTGTTGGCGATGCGATGAGAGGACGACAACGATGTCGACGCACAGGTACCTAATTAATGTCTGTCAAGTTATCTCGATCGAAAGATCATCAGCTACACCATCTCCATCAGTATCCTCGCCTCATCATGATGATCGGATCGGAGCTCCAGTTCTCTTCCTGCAGCTTACCTGCGTCTCCTCCTTTTGCGAAGGAATTTTTTCAGCTTGCTATGCGTGTTGTACGCACCACTGAGCGGCACCGTGAAATCTTGAAAATCACTGAAAGAAATTCCTTCTTTTTAGATTTTTTTGATTAATATTTTGAAGTCCGACGAAAACTTGTGCTTGAATCCGTGATAAATTAACGGTTTGCGTATTTTTTTTTTCTCTTCTTTTTCTGTTTAATGAAAAAATATCGACAGAAATTAACTTTTAAGGGCATCGGGAAATTTGTTTGAACGCATGAATAACCGGCTGACTGATGGACCCGAAGATGTAGAAGAAGTCAAGAACGAAAGGTCGTCTCTGTGGAAGGTGATGAAAGAGGTAAAAAATAAAAAAGTAAATGGTTTTGTTTCGTTTTTTTTTTTTTTTACGGTTATATTCTTCTCTTCTCTTCTCTTCTCTTTGAGTGAGTGAAAAATGTATTTCACGAATGAAATTGATGATTGGAAACCTTTTGCTTGTAGATTTACATCGCGAGCGCTCACTTTGTTGTTTTGTTAAAAGTAGCTACTGGTATTTCGTGGGATAAAATCAAGGTTAGATCGAGAGGTGATTTGGGGAGAAATTATCGACTTGAACGCCTTCTTTTTTTGTCTTTTAATAAGTTCGTAGAATGTCGTTTCCATACGCAGAAAAGGAGGGGTCTTGGTCTGGAATCTGGTGGGAGCTCATTGGGTTCTGTTGCTCTCTATACTGATTCATATTTTTCGCAATACACTTGAATGGATACGTCTTGCCTTGCCGACCGTCGAAAGTCTGATTCATGGGCCTTTTGTGGTCTCAAATAATCTCTTAAAATATCGTCTCCATTCGACGAAAAGTAGGGGTCTTTGAGTGCAATCTTGTGGCAGCCCTTTTCGCTTCTGTGCCTTCCCTTGCCTATCATTGAATGCCTGATTCAAATGCCTTTGCTGTCCTAGAACATCATCTCCATTCAACAAAAGGTAGGGGTCTTAGTAGGGAATCTTGTGGCAGCTCATTGGCTTCTGTTGCTCTTCATACAGACACCAAGCCAACTTGTATGGATATGCCTTCCCTTGCCGACCATCGAATTTCTGGTTTAAAGTCCTTTGTTGGTCTTAAGTAAGCTCTTAAATAGTCGTTTCTATTTGACGAAAGGTAGGGACCTTAGTATTAAATCTTGTGGCAGCACATTTCGCTTCGGTTTCTACCGAGTGTTGCTCCAAATACAAACGTCTTTTCTAATGTCTGATTCAAGCGCCTTTTCGTTCCTAGAATATCGCTTCTATTCGACTAAAGGTAGGGGCCTTAGTATGGATTCTTTTGGCAGTCCATTAGGTTCTGTATTCACCGAGGGTTGCTCCACGTACATACGTCTTCTTTTGTCGACCATCCAATGTCTGATTCAAACGCCTTTGCTGTCCTAGAACATCATCTTCATTCAACGAAAGTTAGCGGCCTTAGTATGCAATCTTGTGGTAGGCCTTTAGCTTCTGTATTTACCGAGGGTTGCTCCACGTACATACGTCTTCTTTTGTCGACCATCCAATGTCTGATTCAAACACCTTTGCGTTCCTAGAATATTGTCTCCATTGGACGAAAGATAGGGGCCTAAGTATGAAATCTTGTGGCAGCTCATTAGGTTCTGTTGTTCTACAAACGTCTTCCCTTGCCCACCATCAAATGCCTGCACCCACTTTAAATTCAAAAGAATTCCCTGCAAACACCCCCAACAGCTTGGACCCTAATAAAATCAATGTTCAATCAAAAATGTCAACAAACACATTTAGCAATGACAAAATTTCAGCGATAAAATCAATTCGCAACATGAATCCGTAAACAAAACTTCGTCACGCATCTCTGCGTCTCCCCATTCAAACTCCAACAGAGAGAGAGAGAGATACATAATCTCTGCCGCGAAAAACTCTCGATTTCGACTAATAACCAATGACTCCCAAGTGATTATATCATCACCGTCATTCGCCGTCGTTGTCGTCGGTGTCGTCTGTGTGTTGTTGTAGTCCTTGTTGCTTATTGTAGCCACCATCAAGACCAACACACAAGACAAAACTGATCGATGCTCATTAGCATTTTATCTTGACGGAAGAGCATCATAAAATATCTGACATCTTCATCGGAACTATAAAGCACAGATACAAATGATCGAACGGATATTTTTTTTTTTTTTTAAAACCATAGAGAGACATCTACCGCACAGGATTATGGTCGGGATGGTTATATAGAGACCGGCCTGAGGGATGCGCGGCGGTATGGTGGGTGTCTCAAGGGATTGGAGAGACTGTATCTGCAGGGCACTCAATAACAAATAATAAAATCTGACAGTTTTTACTCGAGAAAGATACAGCGTTTTGTTTTTCGGTAGCTCATTCAGAATCGAATTTATTGGATTGCGTGCGTCTGTGTGCGTCTGCGGATGCAGTTTTTGGAGTCGTCGTCGTCGTCGTTTGTGGTTTTGAAATTGTCATATTTTGTCGGTTGTACGAGTATTTATCGATCCGTTGACAAGCGAGATGAAGTGTTAGTGCGATGGGATAGGAGTTCTTCTCCTAGTGATGATGAATGAGGACCATGTGTTGGAGTATTTTTCCGAGTGTTGGCCACTCCAAATGAAAAAGCTCAAGGGTGTGTTACAAAACTTGTACTATCCTTGATTATTCTTAATTTAATCTCTCTAAAGTCCTTAACACACCTCAATTATTCAAGTATCTAAGCATCTAAACATCTAAACAGCATCAAGTATCTAATAATATTGCTGGCAGACCATAGACCACACAATCAGGTCAAAATCTCTTGGAAATTAATTAAACATAAGCTGTTTAGTTGATTTTCAAGCATCCCATTCATTGCACACTAAATCCCATTGAATGGAATCCTCCTCCTCTGCTCTGGCATTCTGGCACTGGCACTGGCACTGGCACTTGCACTGGCATCCCACTTAATTCATTAGCCTGTTCAAATTTGGCTTTGCATCTTTGTTTTGGCTTGCATGCATGCTGCCACTACTACCGAGTGCAGGAGAAAACTTTTTCTTGAGAGATGCATCCGCAGCGCAACGCAGCGTAGAATCTTTTGTCATTCTAAGGTCAATAAGAAAACAAATTAACGAGCATAATTCCAGCAGAGAGTGAGAGGAGCAAAGAAGGTGGCTCAACCTCACAAAATATTTGTTTGTCAAACGAAATCAGGTTTTCGGGTTGTTTGTTGTCTCGTCTTTGGTCTATGAAATTTCCATCCAGCCAAGGTGTGTCCTACATTCTCTTCTTTAGAGAGTATCTACATCTACATCTCTAGATCGCGTCTAAGCTTCCTTATGTCAATATTGATTTGAAATTCTTTAGATGATTCGTAACGCAAACCACTCTGGAGCTTGTCAAACAGAAGTGGAAGTGGTTTCAACTTGAGAGTCGTCGTCGTCGTCATTTTAATCGCGTTGTGTAAACACATTACCACCACCACCCCGGTCCCGGTCATTTAATTTCAATTGAGTGCGAGCATATGGCCCGGAAAGAGTTCGTCCTAGCCTAGTCGCCCATTCATTGGGCATTCTACTTGAATGCAAATGCTGAGCGAGTGAGAGAGACTACGTGTACGTGGGGTTCTTGGCATCGTTCTGGGCTGGCCCGCAGCCATTTACTTATTCTACTTATTTATGTGTTAACAAGTCATCGTATTATTACGTGCTGCAGCTTGCAATGATAATTATGTCCACAGGATAGATAGATAGATAGATAGATTGACGCAACAGAATCTTTGTTTCTATAGGCGATGATGATGATGATGATGATGAGTCGAGTCTGCACGATGTCTCTCAGTCTCCTCAGATGAAGATGATGAACCACGCACGAACAAAGAGAGGCACGACGATCATCATGGATCACTTTGTTTGCGCTAGATTCCCTGGCTGACTGACTTTGTGTGTACACACAGAATGATTAAGTGCGCTGCACGCGGGGTTCGATTTAGTTCTATCTGTTGCCTCCGATCTTTTCACAAAAGCTCTCATCAATGACGCGGAGGACAAGGAGCGGAGAACGTAGTAGAGTGCGGCGATTTGTTGGCATTTTTCCATTATCGCATCCGCCGTCTATGATGGAATGGCCTTTGGTTCAGCTCTGTGTTTCTTTGAATTACTGCAGCGATGATGTGCTGGCTATCTGGGCTTGAACTAGTGATCAGAGAGAGAGAGAGTTATTATGTATAGTATGGATGTATCTTGCGGCAGGTCAGAAATGGATTGTGATTATTACTTCTTTGCGTAACATGGGGAGGAGAGGTGCGCATGGATGTGAAGGTGCTCCTCGAAAGTGGAGTGTCTTAAGGGTGAAGCGTGATTTGTGCTGTGTGATTAGCAGAAGAGGTGAACTCATCAGAATAAAAGTCAGCAGAATGTCGACTTGGTTTCCCTTAAAGGGTTCTCTATAAACTTGGATTTGATTTTAATAGGCGGCGATGAGTAGGTTCTAATGGGAGGTCTATCTCCCAGTCGCAAAAAGAAAAGAGCCTGTTGACTGTGGTCCCCCTAATCCGTTTGAATTTGATACCGTGTACTCAACTCTCAGTCTGGGTTTTTTAAGTAATTGATAGCTGCCTTGTGATGGTGAAAAACTACTCAGTTGGACCAGTTCAACCTCAGGAACCTGGGAACAACAAACTGAAGAGTTTTTTAAGCTCTCCACTCCAACTTCTGCTCAAAAGGGTTATTTCTTCTCTCAGAGAGAACTAGACTTTCACAGGTTCGATTGGTTCCCAGTCCCTCCATCTTCTGGAAAAGTAGCCGTGATGCAAACCTATACCTATACTGTCATGCACCCGGCGAATGTTGGCTTGACTAATGGTCTCTTGTTCAATAGCCTCTTTGACTGAGTAGAGCTATGAATCGCTGATTCCTTTCTCACCAGATTCTCGACCTTCTTGTCTTCTAGGACAAAGTGCCTCGTAAACGAACATAGGGCCACTCTATTGGCTCTAGATATGCACGTGTAGGTAGGTGGCACCTTCCAATTGAAGAGACTAGTCTTTTTATTTGAACACATAGATGGGTGTGTCCGAAAGGTTTCTGATATATGAAGTGACTCCTGAAGCTTCTTGGCGGATAGTTTGGAAGTTACAGAGGTACAGAAGGCACTATGTGCACCATTCGTCAGTCTAGAAAGCCTTGAAGCTCGTTTGTCTCAATCTCTTGGTAATTTCGCCTAAAATCTTCTTACATTTGCCCCTTTAGTTATGTTTGCTTGAGTCTCTATAATCAACGTGTGCCAAAAGAGATACGAATACATCTTTACTGAGGAAACGGGTAGGATAGGAAGGAGGAAGTTTGTATAGTGGAATTCGACTCTCAAGTGGTGTTACTTACTTAAAGGGTTCCCGACCCTTGAAGAGTCTCTGCCTGAGACAAGGCTGCCTTCCATCCTCTGCGATCCCTGGCTGCTTCAAGTGGTGTTAAGTTCCAGTATTGATCTTCCATGGGTCGTATCCAAATTGGTTGAGAAGAATTGTATGTATTTTTTGCATTCGTTTATAATTCACAGTAGTTTTTCGTCTTGGTATTGGAAGGCGAGAAAGACTTGACTTGATTCTCTTCTTAGTGGCCATCGTTTATAATTGAGTCATAAGCATCAAACTTTAGGTCTTTTATGGTTAGGTGTTTGAAAGTGGCTGCCAGCTTAGGAACGCCACCACACTTAGACCATTTATAGGTCCATTGTGATACCACGAACTTTGTATCATACATTTACCGTCACTCTTTAGAACCAATTTGAGCTTCTTATGAGGCGTAAGAGGCTTTTTATGTCTACATTTGCTAGATCCCTTAAATCGTTATAGTAGAAGTTCCTAAGTGAAGCCTCCTTCTACGCGAGAGAGGTAGTCAGACACAAAGAAGGTGAGCTCTTCCTCTTCCTCATCTATACAGCTTTTGTAGAAGTCGTTTGCGAAAAGGCCTAGCCCTGTTGCCTTCTTGCCACTATCTAGTCCCCGTGATGACACTCATTGTGATGATGATGTGAACAGGTAACCTCCTGGTAGAAATGAAAGGTGTTAGAGCGTCTTAAATCCAGCTTAGACCAAATGTGCTTAGTCTCGCTAGACATGTTATACCTACCATTGGTCCTACTAAGGTTTGTACTCTCGATTGCATCCTAAATCGCTCTTGTTTGGCATCCTATTCTCATGAGCTTTTCGGTCTTACAGTTCCCTAGAATGTCCTATGAACAGCTGAGCCATCTCCGTAAGAGATGATTGGAAGTCTAGGGCTAAAGATAGAGACTTGACTTTCTGAAAAGACACGGATATCAGGTTATTCTTAAGCCACCATAAAACATCCTTAATCCCCATAATTTTCGTCTGAAACACCCTACAGTAGTTTGGTAAAGGGAGAGAGAGAGCTTAAGATTGAATCTTTCTAAGAAAACACCGTCCTTGGTCTGTGAGTCAGCCGTCAGTGTTGAAGTGAATCGCTTCGTCTTCTACAAATGAGAGTGGTCACTCGAGTTTGGCCTGGAGGGACTAGGTTTTACAAAGGCCTAGGGCAGAGTAGATGGCTATACGTGTGTTTTAGTTACACTCATCCCTGTTCTTAGTCTGGAATCTAAAAGTGCATGTATGAAAGGATGCCTTTGATAGTCGTAGTTCGCTTCTCCTTTGAGGGTTTAAAAGATAGTCTAATAGTAGAAATAAGGAGACATTCTCAGTCTTCGTTGCATAAGGTACCATCACACCAATGCTTAAGTCGGAGGACACCTTTCCGCATTCCTTTACCGCCTTAATCTACTTAATTTGATGAAGATATGTATCTCTTCCGATCGCGTGAAGATAAAGATCCAAAAGAACTGGAAAAAAAACTCTCAACCATAAATCGCCAAATAGTTTCCCACGAAATAGGCACACGCTTTCGCCTCTTGCCACACACAACCAGATTCGAACCTCTTAAGCCTCTAATCAGTCTAAAAACCCGCTCAAAATAATTCCTCACATACACACACCCTCTCTCTGGGTAACTCTCTGTTTGCGACAAATCATTCACAAACAAATATGTATCTAATCACTTCATCGGCGCGGTAGGTAGGTAGGTAGGTTAGGTATTATAAGCTCCGTAAACAAACACCTCCAAGAGTAGAGAGACTCATTTAAATGCTAAAACCCGCCACAGAAGGCCTCCAATACACTCAATCAATTCGTCGTTATCATCACTCTCCATCTAATTAACATCGATTTCAATTCAATCTTTCAATAAAATGAAGATATATTGCCAAAAGCCGTTGGTCGATGCATTTCTTCTCCTCTTTTTTTGTATCTTTTAACAGAGATACTTCATTTTCTTCCTTTTGACACATTTTCAGATGAAAATCGTCTCCATCTTGATGAAAAAGATATGATTCTTGAAAACCCACACACCATTTGCATATTATTAGATAAAAATGTATCTAATCAGGCGAAAAGTATCTCTGACACGGCATTTGTTTGAAAAAATCAAACTAAAAAGCTCGCCATTAATAAAACCAAAAAAATGCCGAGGCGAATTTTAGGCCCTCGACCACATAAATTGTGAAAATATCTTTTTTTTTGTATTTTCGGTGGAAAATATTTGAAATATCTTGGACAGAAAAGAAGGGGTAGAACAAAACATTGGCATCTATCATCGGGTCCGGCGCAGCATCACTTAATCATTAGCGCCGTCGGCTGACGCATGCAGCATGCAGCTCTGCATTTGGTGAATTGTTTGTTGCTGTTGCTGTGTGTATGCTATGCCATTTGTTGCGACCATAAATCAAAGAAAGATGCATTTTTACAGGCCACGCTGTTGTCAGCTCTGACATTTCTTTCTCCCTGGTTGTGTTTTTGGTGGTGTGGTGGGCGGCTTCGACGGTTAAGTGCATGTGAATCGGTCTCTTTTTTTACTGGGGCGCCCTGGTTTGGTATAGGTATAGAGCGGCCCCCGCGGGGGTATATCACTGGTCATCGGAAATTGGTTTGGCTTCGATTTTGTCCTCCTCTGTGGGGGCACCCACAGCTTGTATCTTTTCGAATATAAAATTTTTGTTTTTTATCAGATAAGATGCGGCGCGCAGTAAGATGTTCGCTTTCGGTTTTTATTGCCATAATTCTTACAAGCCGCTGCGTGCTCTTGTTTGGTGGGTCTTCTGTTGAGTGCCGCGCTGGTAACAGCTGCAGCAGGCAATTGATTCTTTATGGTGGTGGTGGTCCTTGCGGGCTATGGATTCATGAAGGTGCATGTGCGAACAATTGACAAATGATGTTTTTTGGGGAACGATTGCTGGGTAATATTTGTGCGAAAGTGCGAATTCATGTTGGGGTGACAATGATTTTTATTATTTGACTTTTATTGGGTGCTTATGGGGGGGAGAAAATGAGTTATGACTGCTCGGCTGAAGGGTGTGCAAAGAAATGCTCTTAAACTGATGCCAATAGGTTAATTTAAACATTTATCATGTAAACCCTTTAAGGGTTAAGGTTCACATCGTGCACACAAAAATCTGTTTACATACGAGTCGTCTAAACAGTGTTTGGATGAAGCTTGTTGCGTAACAAATCAAAGTCGTGGTTCCCACAAGTAGGTTCAGATGTTACGCAGGAAATAGAGATCAATTGATCATTCGATAGATACGAACGAAAGCGGCAGAAAGGCAGAAGATTTGTAATCGAAGGAATTGGTTACGTGTGTTAACTGAATGAAAATTCGTGTACCTTCTGCGAATAGTCTAGTCGTGCCAACAAGGAACAAATTGTCGTAGATCACGCGCACAAAAGATGTATGTATCTCTTGGGGCTCTGTATCTGCCGTGGTAAAGGCTACAATGTTGTGGCATTGGGTTTTGGGTTTGTCGTAGTTATCATTTGGATAAGAATGGGTTTTAGACTGAATTTGCAGCTCTGTGGATAGACGTCACTACGAAGAGGCAGTGTGATGGAGTTTCTGTCTGAAAGGAGCTAGAAAGATAGGGTACCTACTAAAGCAGTGTAGAAGAAATTTAGAGAGTTATCCAAGTTATCCAAGGGCCATCCCTCTGGTGAGGCAGAGACTAGTCTCTTTTTAAAGAAAGTGCTCTGAATCTTCCCCTGCATTTGTGCCACCACCTTCTCTGAAGAGATCATCTGTAGATAGCCGCAGTCTTCTTAAAATGGTGTAGAAATACTGCGAATTACAAATGAATACAAAAAGCTCATACAATTCTCTTCACTTAGTTTGGACACTACTCATGGAGAGCAAATACTCGAACCTAATACGACTCCTGCCTATCCCTTCTTCTGCCATCCAACGTAGGCATAGCCCGTGCCCTGTACATCAGTGAAGGAGTATCTATATCCACTTTGGCATGTCCTATAAGCCGAGAGTTTGCTTGGCTTTTTCCGGTCAGAGCGAGGATGAATTTGCTTTTGTCCAAGGCTTTCTAGAGACATGGTATGATGTCAGCGTTGACTATCTAGGAGGTGATCTGTGATGGCGAATAAGTGAGCTCAGCTCCTGATATTGCAAAGGCTTCTATAGGCATCTGTCTCCTTGTTTGAAATGTGGGACAGTCATCGCAGTTGATCCCTTTAGAGACAGGTCTAGTGCGAGTAATGTGTCAAGTCTTGCACTGGAGGTCGTTGCATCCTTAGAGTCTAAGCCTAGATTTATGTCAGTTCTCTTAGATCGGCGCCTCTTTCTCCGTTGTTGACCATGGAGTCTGACAGTCACTCCATGTCATTCTTAGGTCCTATATGCGTAAAAGGCTTTGTACTTACGATTTCTTCTTTCTTGGTTCTTGTCGACGTGCTCTCTCTCTCCATTGGCTCTATTATCGTTGGCTTAATGTCCATTCCCTACAACAAGCGCTTGGCAATCTTGGGCATGAGCATAACTCTAAATTTTGCTACAGAATAGAACATTCGAACCAAAATTTCACAAGAATCTCAAGCTGTCACTCAGCTCACGATTACTTATCTTCCAAAAAAACTGCTGAAATATTTAATTTTTCAATGAAATCCACAGCTAATCAGTGGTTACTCACTTCATTCATTCGTTATCTGGCTTTTTTTTGGCTTTTCTCTCTCACTTAGTCATAAAAGCCATTCCACTTAAACTCCCAAAAGATAAATTGAAAGATACGCGTCCCATCCTCATCATCATCTGCCGGACATGGTGACTTTGAATGGGTTCACACCACAAACTTTTCCATAGAAAGTGAATTTCAATTTAAACTGCCGCTCAAAATTATACAAAAAAGTTTCTTTTAAACTCAAAAAACCGGACCCACACCTTGCGGAAATGTCTCTAAGATCACACATCGAACCGATCCGCGTCTATCGCGTGGTTCCTCTGACTCACTGTGATCCGAGATTTGCCCGAAAGTGAAAACCCATAGAACCAAGTCGTCCATTTGGACACAACCATTAGAGCTATCATAGGATGTGGATCAACCTCTCAAACGATGAATTGCCAACTGATCGATAAATTTCACCAAAATTTTGTACAGTTACTCACTCGTAAGCATGTAACGCAACAACAAAGGGCGACCACAAATTTTCAGTAAACAAAAAAAGATTGAGCTCAAAGGAGGAAAGAAGAAAAAGGTTCCAGATACGGGCTCTAAGGTACCACCAATTTTTCACCTCTATTCATGGCGTTTATTAGGTGGGAATACAAAGGCATCAGATAGATACGACTAGTGTGGATGCACATGTGGATGATGGCTCTGAATGGTTGAACGAGCGAACGCAACGAACGAACGAACGAACGAACGGATGGATGGATGGATGATTGTTCAAGTCGTCTTTTTTGCTGCATCATTGACGATGTCTTTCTGGTGGTAAATTGATTTTCGTTGTTGTTGCTGTAAATAGAGGAGATGGATGGAGGAAAAGACAGAAAAGAAAGCCACCGATCAAAGAAGTAAAATATTGAAGTTATGATTGTTCTCGAGACCGAGTTCTTTCTTTCGTCTTTTTCTGAGACCACACGAGTTGTTAGGGCGCACATTCAAATGGGATTCACTTTAATCGAGCATCTATCTAAGACGGTTTCCGAGAAGTGCTCATTGGTTTCAATGAACTCCTTACAGTCTGTGGCATGTATTTGGGTGGGCAGTAAAGTGGTAGTCGTCCTCTTAAACCCAAAACTACTGGGGATGTGCAAATTTGTCTGCCATTAAACTATGGTATCCCCCCCTAAAACCTGCAAAAATACCTCACATTCATACGCATCCTCGTTCCAATCTCTTCCAGTCAACCCATCATAAACCACTGACACAATAAACCACTGGCATAAATGCCAGCACTAAATACATTTTATAGCGCGCCCCACCGACACCCATTCACTTTGTTCTGCCCACCACCGACTGTCGGTCTATAGTAGTGTAGCCCTGAGCCCGAGAAGAACCGAGCCTAAAAATTATGAAATTCGATAGCCATAAAGATCCATCGTCGTCGTCGTAGTCGTCGTCAGGAGGCACGTTTGGGCAATTAAATAATTTTATGTCATATTTTCGAAATCAGATTTTCGGAAATAATTCAAAGGCCGAGGCGCAGCGCAGCACACCCCCGGGGGGAAGGGGGGGGGGGGACCATCGGGTAACTCAATAAAAACTTACTCCCAAACGCTAATATGGTTTCGATAAATTCTTTGATTGAAATTCCATTTTCGGATTTTCTCGAGGAGGATTTTTACCCTCTGAATGGTCGCCAGCCATCCCACCCCCTGTACGCCGCCCACTTAACTGATGAAAAGCAAACTGAAATTCAATCTAATTCCCATTTTAATATTTACATGGATAAACATCACAGGCAAAAGTCCGATGGGTGAAGTTTTTCACTCGAAATCAATATTTTATCCCGCAAACCGCTGCCGCCGCCTCCTAAGCTGGTGTATGTATAGTCCCGTCCGACTGTGTATCCTCAAATGAATTAGGAAAAACCTTGAAGCTGTGCGGAGGGGGTTTTGTTGGGCATTCAAAAGGGTGTACGGTATAGACTATTTTGAGCAAAGAGGCCTTTGGACTATAAGGAAGCGGAGTTTACCCCTTTTTTGTTAGATCTGTGCTGTATGTGGTGAGGCTGCTGCTGCAGAGGGTGGAGGTGTACGGTTTTGTGAAATTGGGCCAAATTGTGCCAAGCAGTTTTTATTATTGAACCCGGAGTTTAAAAAGTTTTGATCGAAATTGCCCGTGGGATTTTCGATGAATGAGTGAGTGAGTGTACACTCTGCAAAGGAAATAGGGGAGCAAGGTACGTGGATAAACGTTGAATATTGATGGGATTTTACTGAGAAACAGAGTATTTTTCGAGAGTGTTTTTGTGTAGATGGAGTCTCACAAAAAAGGGTTTGAATTTATCGCTAAACTACTCTGACAGATACTTCGTAAACTGGGTCTTTCATCGGTCTCAATTCAGCCGAAAATCTTTGACATTTAAGACCTATGTAAGCTTCTTTATTCTGAGTGTCTTTTTTGCCCGCAAGTCACACCTCAAAGCGACGAAATATGAGCCCACTTAGTCTAGTTCTGAACCTCCGATGGGCCCTTTTTTAGTCTCAATTCAGCCTAGAATCTTTGGCATTTGAGCCCTATGTATCCTTGATTTTGAGGGCAAAGTAGAGTGCCTTTCTTGCCCGAAAATCACCCTTCAAAACGACGAAATTTGAGCCCACTTAGTCTAGTTCTGAACCCTTACAGTCACTTCGTACAATGGGGCCTTCTTTTGGTCTCAATTCAGCGGAAAAACTTTGCCTTTCGAGTTGATCTTCAAGATTTTTTGAGGAGCTATACAATTTTCTTGATTTTGATTGCCTTTCTTGGCCACAATCCTCCGAGATCGACCGACAAAATACTTCGCTATTCGTCGAACATTTCTCAGCTCATTTGCCGTGACTTCTCAGTTTTAGAACGAATTCTACTATCTTCTTTCGCAGAGTGTACTTCGTGCGGTTCTCATTGAAAAACGCTTGGCCAAAGCAAGACTTATAGCCACGAGAATTCAATTTATTAGGTTTTTGCCATTCCACAAATAGACTCTCTCCACACAGGGGGACCGTTGGGTTATATGATAATGCACACTACCACCTCCCATTACTGGCTGACTGTGCCGTGCCGATGCTGGCCCACTTGATTTAATCAAATTATTGATCCCAAATGGGGGCGAAAGTCAAGGATAACAAGGATAACTCTTGCAAAAAAAAAAACCATTCTTAATAATTTACAATCGAAGGGAAATTAATTTTGAAAATTTCAAATAATTTCCCACAATGAAAATGTGTTTACATCTGAATATTAATTCATTCATCCACCACGCCCCCCGGGCGGCGGCCAACAACCCCTAAAATCTCGACCGCAATGGAAGGAAATTAATTTAAGCAATTCCGGTGATTTATCGATTCCAGTTTTGTGGTCATTATTTCTCATTATTCTCATTATTTCCCATCAATTCCATTCATCTTGGATAATGTATCTGTAGGTATGGTGTTGCTGGTGATAGATACTCATTTGTTGTACGCATATTCGGTAGATGCTCATTATAATGTTAATGGGGGTAAACATGTACTCATACTCCTGCGCTATGGATGTGCAAATAAGTATCTATTGTCTTTCACAGAAGTATCTTTTGACCAGTTCTTGGGAAAAGTCATGTTTGAACACTGCCACTTGACACTATTGGCGCGCTAGATGCGCCTTTTCACTTGTGTATCTAGTCTCGTCCGTCGTCCGTCGTTGGTTATTTGTTTTTTTTTTTTTTGATTTGGGAAAGAATAACAAAAATCTCATAGAACTGTCATGCAGCAGCAGCAGCATCATCAGACAGAGAGAAAGAGAAGGGGACAGGGCTCAAGAGGCCCTGCTTTGAGTGGTGTACCCACTTGTGAGTCCTCCTCGATGCATACCAACTGTCGTGTAGGTAAATACAAATTAATTCCACTTAAACAAAACCAAAGACCAAAAGTGGTTACTATTATTATTTCTCATCGTGATCATTGTTTTGTGATAACTCCTTCTGGTGGCTGCTACCTGATTTCAAGGAATCCATCCAATCCGTTGACTGTGGCTAAACAAACAGACAAACAGACTGGTGGTGGTAGTTGCTTGGTTCGATTTGTATCTATTTAAAATCTGATTAATGTTTTACAAATTTCTTTGGTTCTTCCCTCTCTCTTAAGGTGGTCACTTAATGTTGCACCTGTAGGGGACACAAATCTTGAATCTTATTTGTTCCGGTTCTCATTTGTAGATAGTAGTTTTTCGGGGAGGCAAAATTAATGGAACGGAGATACAGTCGAGAGATTTTTGTCCTCTAATGGCTTTGAGTGGGCCTACTGAATGGGTTTTTTTTTGAAAGGACATTTAATCTAAAGGCACAGATCGATAGTTACCCTGTTGATGGGTGATTTTTCCTCCTAATTGGGAGATTTATCAAAAAAGTAGTAGCTGAGAGCTGAGAGAGCGGAAATTTCAAATCGATTTTCAATGGAAATGGGCCACGGTTTTGATAAATTTTGAACACGGCATTACTCCTGGGCTTGGCCTCCATTGGGCCCCATTTGATTCCCTAAATTACCCCTGACTTAGTCTTGGGGTTTAATTCTAATCAATTTTTGAATTGATCCCAATTTTGAATACACAAAATGGCTGATAAGTATTTAAATCTTTAGCTAGGCGGTACCCAATTGAGATCTATTGAAAATTAGAGAAGATTTATCTCCCCGCACCATCTGTTGATCGAGACTAATATACAAGAATCCCACGAGAGAAACAATTCGAAACATTTAACAAAGTGATTAATAATATCGCTGGTAAACGTCTCCCCTGTGGCACCCCATTATATATCGATGATATATTGATATATCGCAACCGTTTCTCGTTCTAAAACACATCTCAACCCGCATTGTGAAGCTTTTTTTCGGTTGAGAATCTATCGATACTTAACAAAGAGCTACCAATAAATATTCCTGGTGCAAGGGAAGTCATTCATAACACTCTAGATGAACTGAAACAGCAGGGAGTGCATAAAGTGACAACAATTTATTTAATTAAACAAACAGTTTTGATCGCAGCATGCAACTCTTTGAAGACGAGTATCTTTTCCCTTAATTCAGAAATAGAAAGCGGAGGTAATGTGCGTGCACGACTATCTTTCTCTCATTAAACTCGGCATAGATACTGTTTGTATCTATATTTATCTTTTCGTTGAAACTATGGATTGTTTCTTCACACTCGGTCAAAAGAGAGAGAGAGACATTCTCGCGTCCGCTTTTATTCGAGCTCGTAACCCAAAAAGCACATTCAATCTCTCTCTCAACGCATTTCACATCATTTTCATTTTCCATTATTTGAAAAAAAATTCATTCTTCTTCGAAATATCCACCAACAAAAAGCGTAGAATCGATTTATGGCTGATTTATTGGAGGGCGGTTTTTGTTATAAATTTTTTGGCCATAAATCAAAATCACCATACAAAACTTTGGCCAGAATCCACACTCAGTCCCCGGATGAAATTTTTTAATTAACGAATTTTTATCTTTTTTTTAAATTCACAATAGTTTCGAAACGGTTTGAAAAATTTTACGATTTGTTTGACGATTTTCATTGTTTGTGTCAAAGCATCGCGAATTTTTGAATTAAAATTTTCGAAATTTCGTTGCTGGCAGAATAAATTGCGATCATTTGTATCAGCCGACACAAAGACAGATAGAGAGAGAGATTGTCTTTTGTCGGCTTGGAGATCTTTGTCACCTTTTAAGCCAAATTGGTGAATAACTAAGAACCGCCACCCGGCTTGTGTCCAATTAAAGTTGAATTTATTAAAAATTCATAACTAGTCGTAGGTTTGGTGAAAAATTATAACACGCAGATACGAGAGAGAGAGAGAGAGAGGGAGGGGGAGGGAGAGTGATCATGGTGATAAATCGCTTTGAAGATGAGCAATCGTGTTATTATGCAAATTTTAAGGTCTTTTTGTGATTTTAATAATGAAAACTAGATATTTAGGCAGATGGGACCTATATTCTAATTTAAAATAGACTGTGAACACATTTCTCTAAAACTAATGACTCGGTGTCGATTTGTATATGTTTTCTTTTTTCGGCTAAATATGCATAAAATTTTCAATTTTGGAATATATACATATGGCGGGGATTACGAAGACTGATTGTCGTCACTTTGTATGATAACTTTATTAATTGTTACACCTGTAAGCTCGTTAATACTCGGCGGCGAAGGAGGCTTTTATGGTCTTGGAATGGTTGGCAAATTTGTTCAGATTGGAAAAGTTTGTGTGGGTAGTACAATTTGTAGTAGACGGCGTCCTGAGTTTGCCCAAAACGCACAGTAAAGGGCTATTCATTAAGCGTTTCCTATTTTTGAATTTGAATGAAATACACTGTGAGGGAGATATCACTGAAATTTTGTATTTATTTAAAAGGCTCATGTATGCCATTATGTATGGAATATAACATCATTCAAATGTCCGTCGCGGTTTCGCTAGATGGCGCTCATCCGTAACGTGCACTTTTCTATAACTCTGTCTCATAAATTAGGCTTAATTTGACCAGTGGCATTGATTATTTTGGCAGTCAGGGCAGTTTAGGAATATACATATGTAGTCGTGAATATACATAGTCGTAGCTATTAGTAGGTATCCATGTAGTAGAAGTCGTCCAGCCTGAGTCCGATTTCGAAGAGATGGCGCTCAAAACGCATAGAAAAGGGCTATTCATTTAGCGTTTCATATCTTTGAATTTAAATAAAACAAACTGTGAGTGAGATATCATTGAAATTTTGCATTTATTTTGAAGGCTCATGTACGCCATTATGTATGGAATATAACATCATTCATATGT
This sequence comes from Chalcosyrphus nemorum, assembly GCA_949716465.1. Classification (NCBI taxonomy): domain Eukaryota; kingdom Metazoa; phylum Arthropoda; class Insecta; order Diptera; family Syrphidae; genus Chalcosyrphus; species Chalcosyrphus nemorum. The sequence continues at coordinate 59,307,170 of OX454334.1, read as the reverse complement.
TCGCCGCGGCTTCGCTAGATGGCGCTCATCCGAAACGTGTACTTTTCTATAACTCTGGCACCTATATCAGGCTGAATTTGACCAGTTGCATTGATTATTTTGGCAGTCAGGGTAGTGTTGGGTTGTCCATTATTCATAAATAGCCGTAGCTATTAGTAGGTATCCATGTAGTAGAAGTCGTCCAGCCTGAGTCCGATTTCGAAGAGGTGGCGCTCAAAACGCATAACGATCAAGGCTATTCATTATGCGTTTCCTATCTTTAGATTTGAAAAGAACAAACTTTGAGGGAGGTATCACTAAAATGGTTTACTTTGTTAGAAGGCTCATTTATGCCATTATGTCTGGAATATAACATCATTCAAATGTCTGTCACGGTTTCGCTAGATGGCGCTCATCCGCAACGTGCACTTTGCTATAACTCTGTCTCATAAATTAGGCTTAATTTGACCAGTGGCATTGGTGTTGTTGCCTTTCAGGGTAGTTTTGAATTGTGCTTTATTGGCATCAGCCTGTGACTTAAAAAAAACTCCACAAGAAGAAGTCTGACACACGATTTCGGTGGCCAAAAATGACCCTCGTCGCTGGATATCGACGGAAAGTGGTGTCAACTTCGAGACTTCCAGCGAACAAAAGGCTTTATCTTTGGTCATTAACTTTGAGATCTTGGCTCAGTTGAATCTTTTACGGGTGTAAGGCCAAGTCATGACGGAAAATTCCCCAAATTGTGGTCGGAAAAAGGGCGAAATCTTGTTCGCGACGTGGAATAGACTTCTTTGGATTCTGCTGCTCACCCCTACGGGCAGCGCCGATAATTCCGGCAGATCTTCCCTTTCTTTGACGTACGGGTGTTCGGAGATTGTTTTCTGAACCGATAGACTCGAATTTACCCACAATGTTGCGAAAAGTCCCCTCAGAAGGACGATTATGGCGATCGTGACACGGGCGAAGCTCGCGAAATTTTGCTCGAACAGAATACCCATAATTTAATCATTTGCACATATTGTTAGGAGCTATAACTCTCCATGTTCATTTGGCAAAACAGCCTTAATAAATGACAGTCAATTTGACAAATGTAGCTACAACAACATGGCCGCCACCGCCTGTCAAAGTTCAGCACTCCCTATTGGAAACCCTTTTCGAAACTTCTCTTTCCATCTTCTTGCACCAAAACAAGGCTACTTTTGGGTGTTTTGTGTATAAAAATTCATTCATCGGTCTTGAGTTTCCTCTATATAAGAAGACCAATGGATCTAAGCTACTTGTCGTAGGAAAATACCAACATTTTTACTACTTTCAAGAACTACTCGCTGAGTGGTAGTAGCCCGACCTACCCCTCGGACATTTTTATTACCTCAAGTAGTATTGCTCACAATTACTTATCTACCACTCGTTATCCAAACACAAAACAATAAACTCCTCAGCGAGCTCTCTGTACTCTCTTCTGTTCATCAATTAAAGTGAGTTTATGTCCACGTCCACGTCCACGTCGTCGCCATCAATAAAAATGTTTAAATCCGAATTTCTAACGAACAAAGTCCCACCATAAAAACCTTTAAATTGTAATTGAGTCTAATTTAGATGGTCTTGTCCTCTTGCCAACCAAACCGGCCCATCAATATAAGATTGAAAGTCCGGTGGACGATCAGAATCATAAAAGTCAATTTCCCTTTGAATAATTCTTGAATCATTTTTTTAATTGCTGTACCCAGAAGCTTCTCCACCATCGGATGGCGATGCCGATGCCATACACTTGGCTTAATCGAATCCAGTCGCTCATTCACACAGGTCTCTCCCAGGAGTATTATCTCTGCTATCTGAGGGGGGAAATTTCGGAGGTAGATGCACCCATAATAAACAAAACTCTCATGTTACCTCGGAGTATAAAATGTCTGTGTAGAGGAGACTACTTATCGGCACAGTGATATCTGAAAGTGCGTCTGATCGATACTGCCTGCCCCAAAAGGCGCACACAAGTCAGCTAGTGTCCATTAATGTCAAGCAATGTAATAATTTCGATTCGTATCTCATAAATCATACCAATCAGCCTGCAGATACAAATAGTATTGCTGCCGGCCAGTGCCGGAGAGTGCATTTCGAGTATCTGCAGCTATTTTTGTTACTCAAAGTGAAAGTGTCTATGGGGTTTATCTTACGCGCACCAGCTGTCTGTCCATTAAGCCGCATCTAAGTTGTTTTCAGTGTGCAAATTCATTTAGATAGATACTTTTGCCTTTGCTGCTCTGCTGCTTGCTTGCCCACATCAATTGGATGGATATCTGCGCATGTGGGTTTAATTAAAAGCGCCAACACGGATAGAGACGCCTTTCCTTTGAGTGCCTGCTTAACATGAACCGTATGTTCATGGCTAACAAGCTCCGTGAAGCACCCTCATAATCAGCGTTGTCTCTGTTTTGTGTTTCCCCCTTTCAGAGTGGTGTATCTATCTATCTCTGTACTCTCATTTCGTCTACTAATTTAATTTTAAAAACACACACACACATTTTCCTGAAAATTTCCAGACAAGCGAGTGAGTAATGCGTTCTCCTATCCAGTGCCAGGCCCGTCCCGAACGCTCTCAAGTGTGCTGCACGCATTTATAGTGGTACTAGCACTCGAGTGAATGAAAATTCTCTGAAGGGGTTTTTGTCTTTCGAATTAAAATTTTCATCGTGCATCGAGATAAAAATATTATTTATAAGTTTCGAATTGGAATGTCTTTCGATGGCTAGAGAGAGAGGGAGAGAGAGAGCGCTTAGTAGTTAGCTAGCGCACATGCCTTGGAGGGACGAATCTAATATTAGATAGACAAGTCGCTGCAACCATAATTTAAGTGTTAATTTTCATGTTAATGTGCTTCTAACTGCGAAGCAAACGAATGCACCTACTCAGGTTTGTCTTGTCAGCAAAAGAACAAGTTGTATCTCATTGGGGATTGACTGACAGAGTGATTAAAAATCGTAAATAAGGATTGTGGGAGTGACAGCCGGAATTAAGCACCTGAAATTATGACAGACGTTTTTTTTATTTGAAAAATACGTGATATTTTCAAATATCTCATCCATGAGGTGGTTCTCAGTTCTCATGTGAACGAACTCTTTCCCTTTCTCCCTCTGTCTACTGAGAAGGTCATTGGGTCAAGTTTTTCATATTGCTTATCTCTTGCTGGGGACATAAGCTGGGAACGTGGTTCGATTCAGTATTCCCAAGGGGGATTTTCGCGGGAGCTTCTAAGTGGTTTCTTATCGAATTCGAACTCAATTGGAGTGCATCACTAAAAACTCTGATCAAATGGGGTTTATGACATCAAAAGAGACTCTCCCAAGGGGGTATTCAAAATTTGATGGCCAAAAAACAGCTATTAATCAAAAGACGTTTTGGATTGAAACTTTCGCCTGATTAAAGTTCACATAAAATCATAATGCCGTGAGCTATTCCCTGGAGTCGATTTAATTGGGATTTTAGTTGGCCACTTGGCAGTTAGCAGTTTTGTCCTGACAACTGTGCTTGAGCACATCAAAGCCACTTGTGTTGGTCGTAACTCATTAGTTCGGGTCGTAAGTGATTCAAGGAAACCTTTGGCCAATTGATCTGTTGGTCTGTTCCTTTAGTCTTAGACAGTCATCGAAGGCATCTACTGTTTAGCAATAATGGGAGATAGACTTGGTTTCTTTTTAACTAAATGACGTTGAACATGGCTTGAACTCAAGTAACACTAGGGAAACCCAAGTCGAGTTCAAATCGGATGGAGTTCGCCGATTAAATGAGCGCCGATTGATGTTCTAAAAGTGTATCCCTGATGACCCAAAACGGATACTCATGTGTATGAGCCAAATATTCAAAAACTTGAGAAATTATTGTAAGAAGATGGTATAGGGGTTGGGTTTCTAACGACAGCGGATCAGACTCATCTAGCAAGGTACTGTTTCACAGGAAGTTCCTCAATAAGTCTGAGGAATAGAAAAGAAGAATTAGATGGAGAAGGAGTCGAAGTTCATTAGAATTTAACAACAAAAACAGAAGTACCAATCAGTCAAACTGCTAAGTAAGAATCTTATGCTTAGATTGTGTTCTAAAAGTTGAACTAGACGATGCCAGAGAACTGCACCTTTGCATGTGCCTGAACCAGTTTTCGTAGCCCATTTTTCCGCCTTGATTAAAGTGCATATGTCCAAGCAGTCCGACGAGCTAAAGCCGAGTAACTGCGAGCGTGTCACCGTCCTCTTCACCAGCATTGAAATTGCCTCCGTGGACCCACCCTGATTCGCAACAATTTCGAAGGCATCAACTGCTTCTTCGACGTCGAACAATGGTACTGAGGATGAGCCACGATTTCAGCATTTTGGGTGATCAAAAAGGCAGTTGTTATGACAGTTTAATTATCAATATTTACACGCTTAAAACTAGCTTAACTAACCTGACTATCTTATACTTTCCTCTGGCTCTATGCGGACAGTTCCCTGAGCCGATATGTGGGAGATGTCACGTAGAAGAATGTTCCTTCATAGTCGGTTAATTTTTGTCTTATTTTTTCTGAAGACTTCTTGATCTTTGCCTCTGCTAGTTATGGTTCAAAAAACAAGAATTAGAACTTCCTCCTACTGATCCGTCTGCAGGATTTGTCGAAGACTGGTTGAAGAAGAATAAATAGTGGTGTTCCATTCAGAATTGAGTGGCCTCACTGTTATGGTCGCGATATGCGACTATTTGCTTCAAATTGCTTTGAGCAGGAACAACTTTTGTTGGGTATATATTGTTCATCGTGGAAGACCCAAATATGTATTCAAATGTTGTTGAGTTTCCAGCTGATCAGGGTATAAGGTTATCATAAAACACCAGGCACCATAATGAACCCACCCCAATCGCTAGGGTGAGCATAAATTGCAGAAAGAGACCCAATCCACGTCACCCAAGCACTTGAGTTGAGTTCAAATGTAACCTTGTGCTTTGATCTAAGAAGAGTCTTACGTTCTTATGGCAATAGCACATTACAAGGTTCCGAGTTTTCTTTCTATAGAAGGTGCTTGCCTCACTATGAAGAATGTCTTCCTCAGTTTGTCTCAAGGGTTAACTTTGTTGTTCTGACTCAAGATGAGAGTATATTTTCTCATTCGTTCAAGCACTTGATTGCCCTTGAATGTATGCTCCAGTTAGTTGCTTGAACCTACCTCTTCTAGATTACTAAGGGAGTAGCTATGTTTTTGGAGAGGTATATTGATCTATTTCTAGGAGTGTCTTCAGTCTCGCACTACGATTGTCTAAGTGCTCGCGTGTTTGTCGTAGCAGTAACTACAAATATGCGTTCCTGATAATCCTAACCTTCTGACATGCTTCCTCAGAAGACTATGTCTTGAGAGGATTTCAATTATCTCTGCTTAATAATTTTTCCATGATCTCTTACTATTTGTCTTTGGATACCCTGTTTCCTTCCAGCTTACCCCATCTACACTTAGCCATGTTTTAAATTTTGTTTTGAATACTTATTCTGGTAGCACAGATCGGTGCCTTGCTACCCTATTCCCTGATGGAAGCCCTCCAGTCTATTGAAACATTTGTTGCCCTCTATACCGCAGTCTTGAGGTTCCCGGCATAATCTAACAGCCGAGATGTTATATTTCACGTACCCTTTTACTGATGCTGCTCATGCTCCTCTCTAAACATAAGTAGCGACTTCATTACGAGTCCATAAAACGTTGGCATTTTTCTAAGTTTTCCTACATGCAGATTTCGATGGAGTGACTGATAGCCTTCTTTGAATTATATTCGATCCCTTAGACTCTACTCAAGACCACATCTCCAAATTTAGGCGTTTTTTTAGCCCGGGATTACAGGCAAGAAGGTTTGGTTTGGAAATATGGGACTTAAGTTCCAAAGAACAAAAATGCACTTACACAGGAATACTGGAAGTAAATTTTCCTAAATTTCGTGATCTTTTTGGGCCTATCCATACAGCAGGGGCAGCTCAAGGGATGAGGGTGCAAAACGTGGGATTGCTGCAGTGGCCACTGTACTTATTGGACCTTAATTCTATGGCAGACGTATAAAGAAGCTAAGTCTGAAAAGTGTACGAATTGAGTCATCAATTTGAAGACAGAAAAGGCCTTCGGTTCAAAAGAGATGTACTGAAAGAGAGGTCTCAATCAGAGCTGTAAAACTTCAAGTACAAGTACCAGTACCAGTGCCGTTACCAGTACTATGGTACCTTGTATTTTAGTACTGTGGTACTGGTACTTGAAAAAGGCAAGAAGGTACCAGTAGTTTTCGAGTACTTCGACGGAAATATCGCGTACTTAAGTACCAAAGTACTTGAGCAGTATTTTCTAGTACTTGACTAGTTCTTCGATTCCCTTGAAACATGGGCTAGAAAGTATTACTTGGAAGTACCTGAACATACTACTCAATTCAATGCTCAAGTACTTTGAAAAATTCTTGTACTTGCACTTTTTCCAGTACCAGTACCAGCGTACTGAAGTTCAAGTACCAATACCTAGTACTTGCACTTGAGAGGCAAAAGTCCGGCAATACTTAAGTACCTTATAGGTCTGCTTTCAAGGAAGGTATTGTCTGTTGCTTTTGCTTAGAAATTCACGATCTTTTCAAAGAGATTTTTAAGGGCAACTTTCATATAATTTCAAAAGAAGTAGTAAACTCAAAAATTGTTCATTTTGATTCCGGTAAACTCATTCTATTCAGATACATGAAATGTAGACAAAACTAACCATTTGTTTGCATAATACTATTAAATTTCTTCACCAAATTAAAAATGGCATTAAAAATCGAAAAATAAAATTAATTTGGTGAGAACAGTATATTGATTGACAAGATGATATGTCGTCTGTCTTCCCAAACGCCGATCGCCATCAAACAGCTTAATCATACCCAAAAAAACAGAGAACCTCAACTCACTGATTTATTAGACCTGACACTAACAGTCTATCTATTAATTTAAAACATTTCAAAAAGTCGTTTTGTCCATCAAAGATAACCAAAATACCTATTAATAATCAATTAACTTCCATTCAACTACCTGAATCTGAATCTGAATCCACTACTGTAGTATGTTCAAATATTCAAATTTCGATATCAATCTCTTAATTGGCAGATAAAAATCAATAAACAGACGAACGAATAAATATAAATCGATCATAAAAATTAAATTTCTCAAAAAGAAACCATCATCATCTAGATCTTGTTTGTTTCATTAAAAATGTCATTTAAAATTTAATTTTCCTCCACATAAATTAATCAACCGCGCAGAGCGTACTCTTGAGGAATTTGAGTTTGGGATTTGAAATTCTCCTTCAAAACAGCTGCTGTCCATTGAACAGTATCTTCGTCTTTCCAAAAAAATAAATTCGAGACTTGTTACCTTAATTTTGTATTCAAAATGCAATCGAAAAAAGAAGTACAACAGTCGATGCCCACTATACAGACCTGCACACTCACAGAAACCAGAGAAGAACCACATTTTATTGCCCTTTTGTCTGTCCGTGTTCGTGTTTGTGTATTATTTCTTGGAAGCCATTCCAGTCTCACTATCAATCACTAACGATCTGAAGAAGTCTCAAGTCTCAAGAGTTGTTTTGTACCCTTTTTTTTTCTTCACCTGTAGCGTGTAGATTCAAGTAGTGGCAGTTGAAGTTGCCTCTCCTCTCTCGCATTTACTGTTTCGTCATTCGATTAATTTCGTAATTAGTGTGATATTTATGTCCTATAATCCATTAAAAGAAAAATATTTATCTTCCCCAGAGAAAAATGAAAAATAAAAACAAAGTTTTTTTTTTTTTTTAATTTTCAATCATTTTTGAATTTTTCTTTTATTTTTTCAAGATTTTTTCTCGGTTTTTTTTTTTTTTTTAGTAGTAACAACTATTAAATACTAGAATAAAAATATTTACAAAAAAAACTTATCCGGCTTACAGTAGTCAGTCAAATATACATAAATTAATAATAGGTAGTCATTTTGTGTGTGAGTGTGTGTGAATATGGCAAGGCAAAGTGCCTTTGTACGGTGTAAAAGATACAGTATCTGGTCACGTTTTTTAAGTACAAACATTTATTTACATGTGATTTTGATAATTATTTACAAAAGATACACCTAATGACTAAAGTTAGATACAAAGATACTCTCTACACAACATATTATCACATTTGTTGATTTTTTCTTGAAACATTTTCTCCTCTCTCTCTCTCTGTCTTTGCGTTTGAATATTCATAATAGTTTATAGGTAGGCTTGTTTTAAAATTAATAATCTAAACCGCTATTATTGACAATAATACATAATGAAGTTTACAAACTGTTATTGGTTGTTGTTGTCGGTCGGTTGGTCGGCTGTCTCTCGGGCTGGATAGAGTGGAATGTTTATTAAGTATGCTAATTCTGCTTGTTCTATGACTATTCTCTTCTTCTTCTGCTGCTGCTGCTGCTGCTGGTGGTGGTGGTGGTGATCATGAGCTGCAAAGGATGATCAGTCTTTGTTTGCTTGCGTTGTATCTTTTTCTGTTGTTGTGGCAGGAAATCGACTCCTTGTTACTTATTTGCATATCGAGTTGTTTTGTTTTTGCCTAGTCTTGGGTCGTGTAGCACGAGATGTTGAAAAGCGAACGTGCTTCGCATTGACAAACTCTTGGGTTCCACTGTGATCGTTTGCACTTGGCGTTAGGCATTAGTAGTCAGTTCTTCTGCTAGCTTCACACGGGGGTATTGGATTTCACGATAACAAAGCGCTGATCGGGTTTAAATTCACAGAATTCACTTTATGAGAGTTTTTGTTTTTTTAAGTCATTTTGAGGAACTTACATTCCACACTGATCGTGTTGTGGTGGCACAAAGTTTTCTTTACACTTTTTTACAATTTTCTATCACTTGAGGCATGAGGCGCCTCCTTTTTTAATTTTTTTTTTTTTTGAGATTATCCTTCAAATATGCACAGCGACAGTCCGGGGCGATGAATTCCTCTGGCACTGCCCAACAGGCATAGCTGCCCCTGGCACTACACCAGGAGGTACGCCAGCTGCCCCCACATGTGGCATATGCGGAGACCTTTGTTGCTGCTCCTGCTGCTGCTGCACCATGAGCATCTGCTGCTGATTTGAATTATTATTCCGATTGTGATTTTGCCTCGTCGTTCCACCCATCAAATTATGATGCATATTATTGCCTCTGAAGCTGGAATGCTGCAAATGATGTGGTTGCGGTTGGAAATGATGCAAATGATGATGCGGGTTATGATGGTGTGGCGCCATCGGGATGTGTACTCCTGGACAGTGTCCACCATGTGGGCGACGTTGATTATTCGGTACATCGGGCAGTGCGAACCTCAGTTTCTCCCAGAATAATTTATCGCCCCACTGTAGATAGGTATTGGTCTTGAGATACAATCGAATATCTGGATCAAGATCTTTTTGTGGCACCTCTCCCAGCACGATCACGATCAATCGTCGTCGACGATCACGCAGCACTTGATGATGAGCTGATTTGAACTCGAATCGACACCATTCGGATTTTATGAAGTTCTCGGAGAGCACCATGATCGTGCGACGTGAAGAATCGATCGCCTGCACGATTGTATCGGCGATGTAGGCGCCCACCGGGAAATCTCGATGATGTAGGCAGAGTTTGTAGCGTGTGTCGCCGTTTTCTAGCTCGGGAGCTAGCTCTTCGGCGACGAATGCCTCATCTTTGGATGAGTAGGAAATGAATGCATCGAAGAGTTTCTCGCGTTCACCTTTGTCGACATCTTTGTTGGCGTTGTAGAAGAGACGAATGCCAAAGCGTGAATGACACCAGACACGCATCTCTTGGCGAAAGATGAAAACGACCAGAGTGCAGATGATCACGAACAGGAAACCGGTGAGAATCGCCACAAGGATCGGGATGTAGTCCTGGAACGGTGGTTGATTGAGGATCATTTTGGTCGATGTGAGATTCCCACTGGAGGCCATACTTTCAGCATCCGAGGAGTTGGCGATCGTGTTTGATCGATTGTTGATTCCACAGGCGATAAAACGGGCTCCGGTTGTTGAGTCATTGCTGTTGGCGTAGATCGAGTACATTTCCCCGTTGACAGTGGTGGTTGAGTTGGATCCAATGGCGACTTTTCCAGTGACCGTGCATTTGATCTTGTTGCGATCTTGTACGGAGTCATGGCGATTGATGTAGTCTCTGAATTTGTCGATGAATTCGCATTCGCATGTCCAGGGATTGCCAGCGAGGCGAAGTTCGTTGAGATATGGTGGCAGGAAGTTCCAAATTCCGAATTCCACGATCAGATTGTGATCGAGGCGAAGGATCTTCAGGTGGTAAAGGTGGGTGAATGTCAGCGAATCAATCGTGGCAATGCTGTTGTGCTGGAGGTAGAGTTCTTGTAGGTTGTCGAGTCCTTGGAACTCGTTTCCGTTGAGTTGTCTCAGATTGTTGTGGTTCAGCTGGAGGACTTCTAGTTCCAAGAGGCCGTAGAAAGTGCGATTTTGAATCATCTCAATGCGAGAGTGATTCAAATGGAGCACCCTTAAGCGCTTCCTCCCGATGAATGAATGGCTTCCTAGGTCGTTGAAGTTATTCCCATCGAGGTAGAGCTGTGTGGCGTCCATGGGGATGTGTTGCGGCAGTTCACGATCGTAGTTTCCTCGGGAGCAGTCGACAACGTTCGATGTCCAGCTTTGGTCGTGGTAGCAGGAGCAGCGATCTGGGCACTGCATCTTGCAATCGCAGGCGTAGTAGTCGCAGCAGTGACAGAGGGCAAAGCAATGAGCCTCGTATTTGCAGAGGAACTCATTGGATTTCGCCTCGATCAGTGGGACGTGGGACTTGCCTCTGACGTATGACAGTTTGCAGTAGATTTGGTCCAAATCCATTAGTTTGGGTTGAGTTCTCGCTTCGGTGTTGATCTTCTGCAGCCAGTCGAGATTGCAGTCGCACTGGAAGGGATTGGAACCGATGAAAAACTCTGGGATTTCCTTATCCTCTGGGATGGGCGACAATCTCAGTGCGTTGGGTTCGAGGGTGGTCAGCTTATTTCGAACCAAATCGACCTTGGTGAGATTGGGCTTCTTGAAGAAGGTGTACGGCTGGATTTTCTCGATCAGATTGTCGTTCAGGTGGAGGACTTCCACGCTGTTTGGGATCGAGCTGGCGGTGATTTCGGTGAGCCTATTGGCACTGGCATCAAAGGTACTCAGCATGAGTTCTGTCTCGATCTCAAAGTAGTTTCCCAGTTGGGTGATTCTGTTGGCTCTCACGTCCAGCCATTGGAGGCCAGTCGGGATGTGAGCGTAGTCGAATTTCTCGAGATGATTGTCGGAGATGTTGAGCCAGACGAGGTTCTGCAGTTCGGTAAAGAGTCCTGTGATGCTTTTCAAGTGGTTGCCATCGAGTCGGATCGCTTGAATCTGGATGTTGCGATGGAAAGCACCGGGTTCGATGCCCTTGATCTTGTTTCCTGACAAGTTGACGATCTGAAGAGCTGCCATGCGGTCGAAGATGCCACGGCGGATGTAGTCGATTGAATTCTCAGTCAGACGGAGTCCATAGAGACTCTCCATTACGCTGATGCTGGTGTTTTCGATGGTCGTGATGAGGTTCTCGCCGATGTCAAGGGTTTTCAGGAACGGAACTTGTCCCAGGGCCTCGGGAACTGTCAGCAGTTTGTTGCCGTTCAAGTGAAGATCTTGAACGCTGGTGCAGTTCTTGAAAGCCATTGGATCGACTTTGGAAATTCGATTGTAGTCCATGGAGAGGACGAGGATGTTGTTGAGACCACGCAGGGTGTTTGCACCGATCATTGTGATGCGATTGTTGGACAAGATCAGTGTGTGAAGGTTGGTAAGATCGGCAAAGGTGTTGTCTGGGATGTGATCGATGTAGTTCTCTTCGAGTTTGAGGACTTGAAGGCTGCCCAGCGACCGGAAGATACTCTGCTCGAGTTTGCTGATCTTGTTGGAAGACAAATCGAGCAAGATCAGTCGCTTGAGGCCCACAAATGTCACGGCGTTAATCCACTGGGAGTTGAGTTCGTTTGCCGAGAGATCGAGGACCAGGAGATCTGCCAATTCGGAGAATAATCCAGGAGCGAGGACATTTATGCTGTTGTTGCGTAGATAGATCTCTTTGACATACTTTGCCTCGGAGAACAACTCTGGTGGCAGAGATGTCAGTCGGTTTTCCGACAGATCGACCATGGACAGTGAGACGAGTCCCTCAAAGGCGCGATCGGCAATGAAATTCATCCCATTTCGACCGAGTTTGAGTTTCTTTACTCTGCCCAGGGCGGAGAAGATAGCAGACGGCAGATTGGCGATCTTGTTGTTTGACAGATCGAGAGCACTGATCGCCGATCCACAGATTCGCGATTTCCTCGTGCTTAGCGAGGCACTAAAGTGGAAGTTTCCCAGATCTTGGATCTCATTGTGGGACATGTTTAGATGGGTCAAGGTTTTCAGTGGACAGATGATTCCATCTGGCACCAGCCATATATTGTTCAAGCTCAGATCCAACCGATCGAGCTGGCGGAAATCAGCGAATGCGTTTGGCGCAATCTCCAAACTCATCGTTGACCAGTCAGCGTTGTGGGTGCGAATTGTTAGATTTCTCAGCTCTTGGAGTCCGCGGAAGGATCCTTCGGTGATGTTTCCCAATTTGCAGTATTCAATGGTTAACGCGCGCAATTCTATCAACGAACGGAAACTATCCGCACTAAGGCTGCTCTGGAAGAACAGTGCATCGTTGCACTCCAGCCGCAGACGGATCGTGTTCTGTGGCTGTATTACGCTAAAGTTTGTATTCTCCAACTCGCTATTGATCGTGCGAAGTTGACACACGAGCACAATATCCGTTTCGGTCGTACCGGACCAGCGACATTCGTCGGGCGCTTGATACAGCACGGTCTTGGATAGCGCGGCTCCCAAAATCGGGATAATAAAGTTGATCAATACCGAAAGGATAGTTTTCGACATGATCGACGTTTGGGTACACATTTTTCGTTCAACAATTTTCTATTTTTATATCTTTTTTCTCTCAACACAATATGTTTTGAAATTTTCTCATAGAAATTTTTCAATCACAACATTTTTATGCATTTTTGCAGACACTGGGTGGGGGGTAGTGAAACGTATCCGTAAAACCGGCCGACACGTGAGTGTTTTCGCGCAAAAAAATTGGGTTCTTAAGTCGATCTTGAAATTTGGAATTTCCTTTTTTGGGTTTTTTAAAAAAAATTCTCAAAATTGATGGGAAATTTCTCAAAAAAAAAAAATTGGTTTGCGACGTTACGAGGGGTACACGTCCGATCGACTCGAATTCTTCTCATAAACTGATCGGAGAGTTGTAGATTCTCTGGATATGTTTGGTGTATCTCAGAGATTCTTTTTTTTTCAACCACCGGTTAGGCAAGTTTTTTTTTTTGCTTGGTGGGATTGGGATTACTTGTCTCATTTGCTCTTGCGTGAGCAGTCGATGTGGCTGACGAAGATGACGGTTACTTAACACAAATACATTGAAGCTGAACCGAAGAATGAAGAAGGGTGAGTGGAATTGGGAACTAGAAGAATGGACAAAGATGGTAGAGAATAGAGGTTCTTTTTGGTTCGTTGTCTGGTCTACCTGGGTTTATTGTTCTCTCTTTTTCTGCTGACGACGTTCTGTTTGTTTGAGTGCGCGGTTTGTGTACGCAAACTGAGTGACTGTTGGCTGATTGAAAGTTAAGAGAATTATTTTTTTGCTTGGTCAAAGAGAAAAGAGTTTTTAGAGTCGAAATAGTTTGAGTTCAGTGGGTGAGTGAATTGGGATGCACTCAACTGAAAGGTGGCCACTTTACGGACGGACGCATCTGAAATCGATTGAAAAACTATGTATCTACTCAGAAAGGTTAGTCTGTTGGACAACTGGTTCATAGCTCGCATTTACCATCGACGTTTCTGACAATCATTCAAGATTGTAACTATCGTAAGAGAGCTTCTTGAAAATCCCCTCTGCCCTTCAGATAGGGCCTAACTGCTGGTCCATTATCTACGTGCAGAACTGTATACTCCGCACAAGACGTATAGTTGTGAGAAGCTTGGCTCTCTGAGGGCTTGAAGAGTGTAAGAAGGGTTCTCCTAGAGCCGGCAGTCTGTCTTTGGCTAATGCTGGATAATTGCGGCATGTAGCCTACCTAGTTTAGCCGCGTGTACTCCAATTGCCCAGTGTCCGGTCGCAATCCTTGTTTGGCTCTATTTTAGGGGGTTTGCTTAGTAAATCGTTGGTTTTGAACTTACTAGTGATTGAAGGCCGTTTGAACCGATTCCCAGAGTTCGAGAGAACGGCCGTGTCTGACCAGAGTTTAGGATGCACTCTGCATCGAATGTGGACGTCAAGCACTTTCAATTAGGAGAAAAGATGGCAAACTTATGGGTCTCAGATCTTTGGGGTTAACATGTGAGCTTTTACCTGCCTTAGGTATGAACTTCACGTTGACTTCTGTCCACGACTTGGGAGTGTGACCCAGATCCAGGCAACTTCTAAAGATGGTAGTTACTCAGAGGAGGATTAAGTCAGCATTTCATTGGAGTTCTGCAGAAATAATGCCGTCAGGTTCAGGAGACTTTAAAGGTTTGAAGCTACTGGTAACCCAAAGAATAATGCTCTTAGTAATAGGATAGGAGTCGCGTCTGGATGCCAACCTTGTCGAAAGGGAAGTGTATGTTCATCAGCAGGTCGAGAGCTTCCTTACTAGCTTGTAGCTTGGCCACATCTTTGTGGATGTTCCGCAGTTCGATAGCCTAGTACATGTGAGATTGGTTTCTGTAAAAGAAGAAAATGGTGAGGGGATTTTTGCCCTAATTACCCCAAGAGAGATGTGCAATGGAGAGTTGAGAGTTCTAGGCCAGTTCATCCGCAGTTTAGGCGTTTTTTTGAAGGCTAGACGCTTGAATGTTGTGTCTTGTTTGGAGGACATATGCCAGTGGTCTATAAGCCAAAGTAAAGAAGCGCTTCTTTGCCACAACTCGATCCAATTCTAGTCCACCTAACTGACCCACTGGTCTTTGATTTGGTTTGTTACGATCGTCTAGTTCTGAGCCAAGGCGTAAAGTCACAACATTTTGTCTTCACCAAAACTTTGTCTCCGAAAAGGTGTTCACTTCGTTGCTCCCAGCAACATTGGTTGAAGCTAATACGCTGGAACAGACCAACTGTTGTCTTATTCTTAGAAAATCTCACCCAAGAGCAATCAGCTTCAACCAGTCCATTTTGCTGTCAGAAAGACACTTGCAATCATTCGTTCAATGGCACAGAACAGTCAGGAAGGAAGCACGACTACTGGGAAAGAGAGCTGAGACATTTTTCCAGAAACCACACCTCTACAATCTATCTAAGACGCACAAGGGGATACAGGCCATACATTCTTTGCAATCGAGGGTGATTTGAACACATTTAGTATTGAGTGAGCTTGCAGATACTGTCCACTGCACCACTGTCTGACCTTCAGTTTGCCTCACTCAGACTCTGATTCCAAAGGGTTTTGTCCACCTCTTTTTGAACAGCTCGATGGTTTTAGT
This sequence comes from Chalcosyrphus nemorum, assembly GCA_949716465.1. Classification (NCBI taxonomy): domain Eukaryota; kingdom Metazoa; phylum Arthropoda; class Insecta; order Diptera; family Syrphidae; genus Chalcosyrphus; species Chalcosyrphus nemorum. Next base: position 59,291,639 of record OX454334.1, on the reverse strand, counting down.
ACTTTTTTCCTCCACTTTTATTCCACGCAAAGTGGCAACCCTTCCTCTTCCACTCAAACTGTCAGTAATGCAACGAGTTCAATGCATCTTTCGAGTGACTTCTTTGAATGGCTTCAATGCATTGAGTCGTTATTATTTTTATTCAACAGAGAGAGAGAGAGAGAGAGAGAGAGAGGGAGACTATAACTCTCACCCATGCACTCATATTTTTCTCTGAGAGCCAATTTTATTTGAAACCCATCCACTCAATGATTGAGGTAATACATTTTTTTTTTCTACAGTTTTTTTGTATCTAACTTCAGGTAATCGAAACTTGTTTTGTGCCTCGCTTGCTTACCCTTTTTCTTTCACAAACTCACACCATAACAATGTATCTTTTCTTGATTGGTTTTTTTTTTTTTCTTCTTCTTCGTATTTGATGGCAAGAATTTCTGAGCTCATCGAGTATAACTGACTCAAGAAAAAAAAACTGTATCTCTGTGAGAAAGTAATGCATGCATGCGCACATTGGTGCAGCAGTTTGTGTTTTTTTTTCTTTCAATTTTTGTATCCATTCTCGTTTGTTGCATGAAATTCAATCTCAGCAGAAGGTCTCGGAGATTACGCGAGAATATATTATATGACAGGTGACCCAATTGCAAAAAAAATCATTCCTTCCCTAGGCTATTGTTGTTGATCTTTCCCTCGATGGTTTTTTGCGTATCTTTTCATTGCATTTTGAGGTAATTTTGAAGAAGAAAGCCCAACAGGGGTGCTAACTACAAACAGGTAGAAGGAATCCATGAGATACTTGTGTAATTGTATCTAAAATAAGTCCATACAAAGCCAAAGTTGAGTAAACAGACTGAGGCTTGATTGTAAATAGAGTTTTTGTCTTCAGATTCCGATGCAATTTTTCAAAATTAGTTGTTCATTCTTTAGGTTCTTTATTTCTCTGGGTTTTCCATTCCCCATTGTCCCCGATTTTGAGTGGTGGTGAGGAAATGTGAATTGATTACCATAAAGAGGTTGTTAGGAGGCGATTTTTAATCGAGAGGCTCTGAGAAAAACTCTCAAGATGCTGGGCATCTCTGGCTGAAAACAGTTCCTCCAACCAGCTGGATACTAATGGATATTTAAATTTTGATTTTTATTAATCAAAAAAAAAAAAAAGAAAAAAATTTGTATGATTAGAAAAATGACATTGAAATGAAGATGCAGTTAGGTTCTTTCTTCGCGGTGAGACATCTTGTATCTAACACATTAAGTTGTGATCAAATTTCTTTAGGAAGGGGGCCGGGGTCTTGAGGTGTTTCGGTGTGATAAATCATTTTTTCTTGCCTTTTTTGTTATTAAGATATAGTTTTTTATTGGATCGCTGCGGGTGACGGATGATTTTGATAAGGCACAGTTCTGTTTTTTTCAATGTGGTTCTGGTTATTAATTAGCGATGGGAATGGCTTTCCTAGAAAAGCCTATGGTGTGGTTTCTGGGTCAGGGCTCAATCAGGTGATTTGTGAGACAGATAGATGGGTTTTGGGTGAATTGTGACAGCCATTGTGGGGATTGCTTTATGCAGAAAAGAGTCGTAAATTCTAAGGCTTCTTCTGGGAGCGATCTCCTCCAATCAACCTCTTGAAATAAAGCTCTCCTTAGATACAATATTGGGATTGCTTTATGCAGAAAAGAGTCGTAAATTCTAAGGCTTCTTCTGGGAGCGATCTCCTCCAATCAACCTCTTGAAACAAAGCTCTCCTTAGATACCATATTGGGATTGCTTTATGCAGAAAAGAGTCGTAAATTCTAAGGCTTCTTCTGGGAGCGATCTCCTCCAATCAACCTCTTGAAACAAAGCTCTCCTTAGATACCATATTGGGATTGCTTTATGCAGAAAAGAGTCGTAAATTCTAAGGCTTCTTCTGGGAGCGATCTCCTCCAATCAACCTCTTGAAACAAAGCTCTCCTTAATTACAATATTGGGATTGCTTTATGCCGAAAAGAGTCGTAAATTCTAAGGCTTCTTCTGGGAGCGATCTCCTCCAATCAACCTCTTGAAGCAAAGCTCTCCTTAATTACAATATTGGGATTGCTTTATGCAAAAAGAAGTCACAAATTCTAAGGCTTCTTCTGGGAGCGATCTCCTCCAATCAACCTCTTGAAACAAAGCTCTCCTTAATTACAATATTGGGATTGCTTTATGCCGAAAAGAGTCGTAAATTCTAAGGCTTCTTCTGGGAGCGATCTCCTCCAATCAACCTCTTGAAACAAAGCTCTCCTTAGATACAATATTGGGATTGCTTTATGCAGAAAAGAGTCGTAAATTCTAGGGCTTCTTCTGGGAGCGATCTCCTCCAATCAACCTCTTGAAACAAAGCTCTCCTTAGATACAATATTGGGATTGCTTTATGCAGAAAAGAGTCGTAAATTCTAAGGCTTCTTCTGGGAGCGATCTCCTCCAATCAACCTCTTGAAATAAAGCTCTCCTTAGATACAATATTGGGATTGCTTTATGCAGAAAAGAGTCGTAAATTCTAAGGCTTCTTCTGGGAGCGATCTCCTCCAATCAACCTCTTGAAATAAAGCCCTCTTTAGATATAAAACACCCGCGAGAAAAGCGTTACATTTCAAGTATTATTTCGATCATAGCGTGAGCATTAAAGAAAGGCAAAGAGAAGTGGTGATACTGTGGAACCTTGAGGCACTTCACCTTGTAGTTGTTTTTTCTTAGTCTGATAGGTATCTTTCCCAATTAGAATTCTCTCTCTTATTTTAAGAGTTTTCAGAAGAGAGAGAGAGGAAAAATATCACTCAAACAACTTCCCCTTCACTGAGAGAGACGCTGGCCTGCCTGATGTCAATTATTTTCGAATCATTGCGTCCTAAAAGTGTCTGTTCAAGTTTTTTTCTTTTTTTAAGCAAATGATCTCTTAAGAGAGGAGTCAAAGACCAACTCAAGAGAGAACGAACGCCACTGTATCTAAAGCATTTCGTTTCGCATGCAATTTCCCATCAATTTCATGCAGATTTTACGCCGCACTCTATAAAGTATAGCTATAGACAGTTCTGAGGGAAGAACAATTTTCTCGCCCCAAAAAGAGGAAAAACGAAATACAAAACAAATTGCCGTTGAATGGAATCACATTATTCGGTTCTATTATGGTCAATAAATTTCATTTCTATTTGAAGAGATGGAAGACTGATGCTGGTCTTTGTCTGCGATGATGGATCTCTGCTCTCTGTTCTCGGCTCTGTTTGCTTGAAATAATTATTGCTATATTATTAATCGCCAGTGGGACTTGATTAATGCCAATCCAAAAATAGACCACCATCATTTTGTTTCACTGTTTGTCTTTGGGATGCCTTAAAAATTACTCTAAATATGGGGGAGGAGTGCAAAGGAGGATCTCATTTGTCTTGGTCGTTGTTCTGTCAGAAAGCGCGTGTATCTTTTGTGAGAAATTCGCGGCGAACTGGGGCATTGTCACTTGCAGGGTGATCGGCAGTTTATTTGGAGTTTATTGCCTCGAAAGGGGTTTATAAAAAGGGATCATGAGATCAGTCTTGTTCACGATCACTTGTTGATCGTTTTCCCATTCGTTAAACTTTTTTAAACACTTTCTGTCTTCCATTTAGTTGACGGAAACATGCGGCATAGTTGTTAGTCTTGATCATAACCTCGATCACTGATCGTTATGATGATCGCATTCTACATAAGCGTTATACATCGATTTCCGGTAGAAAAATCTAAATTTGAATTGAACAGATGGTCCCAAAAATGTTTCGATCGGCGATCCTCATTTTATGATCATGTCCCTGATCAGTGCTGATCATATTTGTATGGAGATCGAGTCTTGTTATGGTTCGTGTTAAAGGCTATTCTCGATCACTGATCATCGCTTTAATGTACTAAAAATCATCTATTTTGGTCCGAGATCATGTTCATGCTCATTAGAATTATGTATGCAGATAGCCCCAACACATATTGATCTACTTTTCGGCTTGTATCCAAATCATTTCGATGGAAATTTTTCACACGTCACTCTCTCACATATTGGATACAAAACAGACAACAATTCTTTGTTTTGTTTTGTCCATTTGGTCTTGTTCTTTTTGTGATACCTTCCAATCTTCTTTAAATTATGGATGTCATAGCTATCTGTCCAATTTATAAAACAAGATTGTTCAACAAGATGAATTCCAATCCAAAGACAATACACGGAGGAAGACACAGAGAGAGAAGAGAAAAGTCAAGATACTGTATCTCTACTTTGAAGGAAGGACTACTTGTGTATAGTACAAGTGCCAATGTCAGTCCTAGAGATAAGGCAAAACAATGACAACAATAGTCGATACTCTATTCTGCTTTAATGCAGGTAGAACAACGAACAGGAGAAGGAGGCAAGCGAGGTGGAAACTAATCCTTTTGATAAAAATCTAACCCAGTGATTTAGATACACACCAATGGAAATGTATCCACATTATGCAATGGTGCATGCAGCTGTCGTTTTTGCATCCGGAGCATCGTGTATCTCTGACCGAATTTTCGCCAATTTGACAGGTGAAATATGAACTCGCAAAAGGAAGTAGTTGTGAAAGGGAGGAAATCTCATATTTCTATCTATTCATGCAAGCCGCCGCCCACGCACATTTATAGATGAGGAAGTTAGATAACTGGGCCAATTTTAGTTTTTTATCGAAGCAATCATTGTTTATTAGGCGCTTTATTGCCTCGCTCTCAGCATGAAGCACGCGCTTTCCGCTAATAATCATAACTTTTAGATTTTAGAGAAAGAGATACGATGTGCCAGATAGGCGGTTGGGGGTCCCCACGTGGGCGTAGATACACTGTAATGGTGGGACAGGCACAATATGGAAATGGGTTTCCATGTTCCATTTGGCACTCATTGAGGTAATCATGTCAAGATGTGGAGTTCTGACATGGCCACCATCGTTGTCGGGTTTCTTTGGGTAACAATTAAAAGCGACACATGTCCATTCGGGACTTGTGTCTCCAACAAAAGGGGGAAAATGCGACTGACAACAAGAATTTAATTAGACATTCGACGGGGGGATTTACACTGGCAGTTTTGTTGTCAACACAAAGTCCTTTTCCGTTTGCAGCAGGAAGCTGAAACTGTGTAAACATACACGCAATCCCCAGCGGACACATTTTATATTGTATCTCTCATCATATTTAGTCCATCCGATGTAGATACAGTGTATTTATTTGTACTCGACGATAATCTGTGCGCCGCGATTGGAGTCGTCCTGTGCAGGCTCGCTCGATTAGATTTATGATGGGGACTACTTGGTTGGGATTGGGACATGGACATGGCAATAACAAACGTTTAAACTCTTGTCGATGATCAATGATCTTTTGCCGACACTGGTACGAACTCTGATGGTTGACAGGAAGGTATTACAAATCAGAAACGTCTTTCACACGCATTTTAGGGATTATAGATAAATTTCGTTGAAACTTTCTCTTCAACCAAGTCTTTAGTCATCCAACAGCATTCCATGGAAAGCCTAAGAACATTCCAGCATCAATTAGTGTCACTTTGCCACGGTGGTTTTTCTTTTCTCTGCTGGAACTCTCTCTCGGTTGTAATTATTTTATGCAGCAGCACCTTAGTTCCACCTGTTCCGCACTAGCACCTCTTAATTAACACATTTCTGTGTCCTCCTCTCCTACATACGACCAGTATATGCCATCGGGTTAATTCGTGCATCCAGTCGACAGATCATATAATCGAATTATACATTCATACCTACGAGTACGAGTACGAGTATCTACGACCGTGTATCTACGGTGTCGTGTGTTAATTTTTAATCGAAACGAAAAGATGGATCACCAGCAGCACCACCTTCGCTGCTCCAACTGAGTGTGACCCTCTAAGCCGGCCGCTTTCGAGCAGCATTCATTCTCATTGATAGTCGTAGGTAAAATCGAAGAGTTCATTCGAGTGGAAGCGCGATAAATGTCAAATGAAAAACGTCGACTGCAAAATGCTATCCACTATCCACTATCCACTGACGACGAGCAGCGTGACGATGGCGTCAAAATTGACTGTCAACAAATTCATTAACCCTGCCGTAAGTGAGGTGAGCTGCATTACACCGATGTTTGCCGCTGACTGGTTTCACTCATCCACTAATTGGACGGGCGAGCCCGGATAGCTTCCAACAGAATGCCCATCGGAAAAGTACTCATTTCGAAAATTTTAATTATATTTTCTGGGAAAGGGTGTATAGGTATCTGTATCTGTGACTCGACTCGGAAAGTGTTAATGAGTACCTTTGACTTGACTGACTACTGCTGCTAGTTGGTGGTGCAAAGTCCACAATTATCACATCAATTGTTATCTAGTTCTAGTTGAAAAAGAGCAGCGATGTATCTGTTAATTTGGGAACCAAAAAAAAGACGGTCAAACCGAGGTCATAAAGGCGATGTCTGTTGTCCGCCAACAGACACGTTTTTTTTTTGGCTCTGAGATGAGATAAAGGATCCACTGCGGCGAGGATCAATAAAATGCAGCTGAGCTGTTTGTTGTTGCAAGGGTGGATGGCTATAGAGATGGAAAAGGGATGAACGTTTTTCGTTTATGACCTAGTTATGGAGTGGACGAGACGGCAAGTCCTTTGATTGTAGTTTGAGGTAGAAAAAAACCAAGCAGGGAAAGTCCTACTGAAACTACTGAAAGAATATGAGACCTAAATGGTTGCCTTGAGGAACTCTTGCTATCTTCCAAGGGAATACCAAGTTTTGTGGAGCGACTGTAGCTCAATCTTGTTAGTAGTTGCCTTGAAGAGGTTGGAGATTAAACTACTCTCGCCCCATAATATTTGCTATTCCTTTGAAAAATTCTAGGAGTTCCTCAAGGTAACCATTTGGGTTCCATATTGTTTCAGTAGTCACAGTAATAGTGGCCCTCTGAAGGAGGACAAGAGAGAACTTGAACCAAGCAGGGAAGCTACTATTGAAGCGGTATCGGACCCCATTGGTTGCCTTGAGGAACTCTTACTATTTTTCAAGGGAATACCAAATAGTGTGGGCCAAATGAGGGAGAGAAAGTGGGAACTTGAACCAAGCAAGAAGACTTCTACTGAATGAATATGGGACCCTACTGGCCGCCTTGAGAAACTTCTGCTATTTTTCAAGGAAATGTCAAATATTGTGGGCCAAATGCAGTCCAATCTTGTTAGTCGTCGCCTTGAAGTAAAAGCTCTTTTGAAGGAGAGAAAGAGAGAACTTGGATCAAGCAGGGAAGCTACTGCCGAAACAACATGGGACCCGAATGGTTCTTCCTTGAGGAACTCCTGATATTTGTCATTGTAAGGCGAGTGTAGCTCAATCTTGTTAGTAGCTGCCTTGAAGAAACAACACTCTAAAGGAGAGAGAGAGAGAGAGAGAGAGAGGACTTGGACCAAGCAGAGAGACTTCTACTGAAAGAGCATTGGACCGTAGTGGTCGCCTTGAGGCATTCCTGCTCTTTTTCAAAGGAATACCAAATGTTGGTCGCCGAGAGTATCTTCATATGAAAGTATCGACCTGATGGAAACCATCAAGCCCAAAAACACATGCTTCTAGCAGTAGAAACAATAGAAAACAACACATGCCTAGGATTTCCAATGAAACTCCTTTCAGAAACACCGCGATATATCCCTCTCTCTAAATGAGGACTATCACTCGGTAGCGATTTTAATTATCATCTCTATTATCACCTCGTCTGACCTCGACAGAGAGACCTTCATTTGATGTCTTTACGACCAACAGCAGCCGCTTATTTGACTCGCCTAGCATCCTAATTCACTGGGTAAACACACAATTGCAAGCAATTAAACAAACACACAAGCGCAACAGACCAAAGGATTTACCTGGTTACACTAAATTTTTATGATTTCCAAGTAATAGATACGAAATGAGAGAGAGAAACCTAGACTGGATTGGAGAATTTATTTGGAATTTTCGCCGACGAAGAATGAGGACTGCATCCACATCTGAACTGCAATCCACAACCACTAGGTACATAGATATGCGGAAAGCAGCCGAAAATACCGATTGAACTAATTGTTATGGCCGTTTAATTGTTATTACAGAGGCCGGCATTTAGATAGATACCATTAAAGTGTAGTGAGATACTTTGAAATACATTAGAAAACAATTTTCCTCAATGAAATTCGCATCGAGAGATTGGTTGTATCTATGTATACTTAAATATCTCTTACCAGATACATTCCATGTAGAGCATACCAAATTATACTCATCAACCTACGCTCGGCTCAATCCATTAGCTTCTGGGTGCATTTTAATTACCATAAAAATGTGCATCTCATGGATAACGCTTACGCATTACAATTATCACACTATGTGCTGCTTTGTATCTGTTTTTTTGTCTGTCTGTCTGTGTGTGTGTGTGTGATGGTATCCCCTATCTAAAAGGTCATAACACGTATTGCTTCGCGGTGCCGATTGTGGAGCACACAAGAACGGAAAACATTAAAACCGAAAACAACAACAACCCAGAGAATGTACGAGTATCTAGAATCAGAAAAAGCGCTCTTCCCCGTGATTTCCAAATGGATTTTTGTGTTTGATCTTTCTTGTGATGAGGGGGAAAGAGGGCAACCAAGAAACGAGACTAGACTTGGTGGCTTCGCTTGGTGGAGAGTGAGGGCTGGATTATGGTATGCATTTTGTGCTGTGCTAAGACTTTGTTTGTATCTATTGGTAAGCGAGAATGCGGGTGGAATTCTTAATTCGTTTCATTTTTCGCCCAAACCCTAGATATGAATCAGGATGTTTCTCTTTTGTGTGTAGATACACCGAGTGTGTGTGCGGTTAGCTGGAGACGACGGTGTGTCTGGAGAAGGATGTTTATTGAAAGATGGAAATCAAAGATTTGTCGAGAATTGACAAATTTTTCTCCCTCAGTACGCGAAGCAATTCAATTCGATTTGGATTAGTTGAAGTCTGTTTCGAAATTTATGACAAGTTCTGGTAGGGGGAGTGGATTGAACTGATTTTTGGGGTGTGATGGGTTTCTGACTCAGGAAAAAGCAATATGTGATTGATGGATTCAATAAAATTGCTGAAAAGATACTCCATTCTGACAAATTCGCCTTGTCAGCGATTTTAGGTAAAGAAACGGGTCTACATTGGCTACCTTGTGGGACCTCGATAGATTCACATCGGTGTATAGCTCTCTTGAATCCTCTTTCACCAAATGTTCTTCTCCTCTCTTGATTCTCCTTCTTCTAAACCGCGGAATGAAATTCTGAACTCACTACCACTTGCAGTGCAGCAAAAAAGTGTAGAAAAGAAAGGAAAACTCCTAGCCGCATGGCTCCATCATCTCCCAAGCGGAATGTGTAACGTTTTTCTTTAGGTACACCCCGAGCGCGGATACACTGAAGAGAATATTTGCGGTTCTCTCGCTTGCTTGCATGCAATGCAGTCAGTTCCATCATCATTATCGTTGTTGTCATTATATCTTTCATCCTCAACCTCATCGTCGTCGTCGTTGTCGTTTGTGGTTTTGCTTTCTGCTAGCTGCTACCGGTAGCCCAGCAGAATACGGAATCCACATACAGAAGTTATTTTCTTGCGAGACCTCAAATAAAATGATGCGATATTAAATTTTATAGAATTCCTTGGTCACATAAACGTCTGTGAAGGCTTCAAACTTGTCGAAAATATTCTCCGAAATATTTTCCGTCCTAATGATGACAATAATGCGAGGACAATTACTTGCTTGCTTGTGTTTTTTTGGGCCAGCAAAACGACTGTGTACATCTGTTTACACAGTGGGTGCCTTTTGTGTTGCATATTTTGCGGGTATAGGGCAATTACGAACGCGGAGACATCGAACGAGAGAGAATGAAGAATGACAAGGGATGAGTTGAGAAACTGATGGAACGTAGATTGATGGGTCAAGTTTTTCTTGTCAAGGAATTGCCTACTCTGGCTACTGTTTGTGTAGCTGCTGAAACGTGGATGAAATTTAAAAAAGAAAAATCTTTTCTCTCTCTCATTTGATGATGGCATTTGGTGTGTTTGCGTTTCTCGCACTTTGTGTGTTTTGCAGCCTGCAGAGGAATTTTAAAGCGCAGTGCAGGGCAGCATAGTTTAGGACTTAAATGGTCTTGGAGGTGGTTGCACTCGGTTAGGTTAATTTTTGTGCTGCGCCGCTGAGATACATATTAAGGCGACGAATTGTTTAGGGAAAAAATGCCAGCGGTGTGTGCTTGAGAAATGCTGGTGCGCATTTGGTGTGCTCGATATTTAAATTCTTGGGGGTAAAATGCACGTTTGGATGCTTTGTGGTAATTGCTGATTTGCTGATGAGGATCACAAGCGATAAAGCTGAGGTATTTTTATGAAATTAACGCGTGTAAGGTATGCGGTGGGCTTTGAAGTTAGGACGAGTGGTGGCTGAGAGAAATTCTGAATGATTGCTTATCGATTAGGGAAGTTGACCATGAACAGTTGCTTTTGAAGGGAATTTGAGAATAGGACAGAGGGTTTAGGTCACTGTCTCAGTAAACTTGGTCTTAATATCCACTCGTCCGTTCGAATTAGTCCAGGGAATCCCTGTATATACAGCCGCTTGCGAAGAAAGTGAATTTGGAACTCTATTGGCATCTGGAGTCCACTAAGCTATACGAAAGTAGTTCAAGCTTTGCCTGAGTATCTCGGAAGATCAGGTATAACCTAGCTCATGTCTCAATAGAATCCTAGACCACGGTAGGACACTTTCCACTGAGAATTTTAGCTTCATTTTTGCTGCCAAAAACACTAGCTCCATCTAGATTCCATTTGCGAAACAGTATTCTATTAGGTGGGTGTCCTGGCTCAGTGGTGAGTGCATGGGGTTCGAATCTCAGAAAATTCAATCAAAGTTTTGTCACGGCCTTACTTCTTGCGATCGCTTGACAAATATCCAAGAGAGAGCTTCTCAAAAATCCCTCTGCCTGTAGGTCCCTTCTGTACGTGCAGAATTGTATACTACGCACAACACGTACAACTGTAAGAAGCTACTTACTTTTGTCTTACATCCCCTTGTGGGTCCTAGAGCCTCTACAAAGCCTACGCGCCATCGTTCTCTCCCCAAATCTCTCCCAGTTTCCGTGCTTCCTTCTCGACTGTTCTGCACTACGTACTCCTAGGACCACTACGCATCCTGCCATCATGGCTAAGCGGGCTCCATTGCATCTTGTGGTTAGCTATGGACCTGCCAGCCTTTCAAAGAGTTTGACCAATCCACAAAGCCTATAGGTTAATGGCTTTTCATTAGAGACGTGGTTTGGCCAGAAAATCCTTACGATATAGCGTAGGCACCTATTACCGAGAGTTGGCAGCTTCCTCTTGATAGTGGCCGTCACTCTACAGGTACCACATCCCATTTGGCTGACTGTATCCAACTTGACAATGCTCCCAAGTTGAAGAGTTCGGTCCTAGGCTAATCGTTTCTGTCTTTGCCGAGTTAATTTGCATCCCAACGACGCCTGCTTCCCTCCCCACATTTGCTGTCATTTGGTGAAGGTCCAATGTTCTGTGAAACAGATGACATACATCGTTGGCGTAGTCAAGGTGTCAAGCTAGACCTTGGCCCTCTATGGACTGCTTATATCCCAGTATTCACACACCAAAATGTCGTAAACCAGCGCAGACTTAGTCCCTCGTACTTGTATTCTAGTTTCAGTTCAATGACACATCCAGAAGCTGGCTTCCTTAGGGGAGTTATTCCGACAAGAGCTTCCAGTGCTGCCATAGAGTAGGTGAACGAATGGCACTTACAATACTGAGCCAGGAAATCCCTTCCAGTTGCCGTTGTCTATGACTTCTTCATGCTATAAGTCTATAAGATATTCACTAGCCCTATTCCTTGGTTTGTTGATGGAACCCAACTGTCTTTAGATAGTCGTGATCCTCGCCAGATTGAGGTCGATTTCCTGCTGAGAAAATGCTCGTCTTAGACAGTCTCCGGCTTTGTCAGGTCTGAAAGAGCTACTACACCCGAAGAGGTACAGTGTTTCGCCTTCTCAGAACTCCCCATCAGCCCTATCTTCTAGTTTGAATGGCTCATTTCTATGAGTTCCTCTTCTGTTATCCTTTAGCCTTTGCCAAACTCTCTGAACCCAAAAGTAGCTCTCGTTTCTGATCTCATTCAGTCCATATTTCAAAGTAAATTTATTTTGACTCTATAAATCCTAAACACGGCCATGTCACTTGGACAAGGGAGAGAAAAGTCCCATTAACCGTTTGATTGATGTTTAATTTATCCTTCTCAAATGGCGCGATCGCCAAAAGAAAACCCCCACAGGCTAAAGCGTTCGTTGTCATTCGACATAGAAAAAAAGTGAAAGGTGGCAAAGCGCCGCCGGCCACGGAATAGTCTCTTGGAAAAATCCACAATTCACGACAGGCACTTGGCCAAAAGGAAAACTCGTTATCGCACCATATTTCAATGGAAAATTACTTCGAGGAAAGCCAAAGAGGACTGCGTCTGCGTCTGAGTCTGCAGTCTGATCTTGAAGCCTGCACACGGTGTCTCTTTCATAATATGAGGTGACGTGCGTGTACTACTAAATGCTGCTGCTGTTGCTCAAAATTACCGACGACAACAACGAAGACATCGACAACGATAACGACGTCGATGATGATTATGATGATGACGAGGAGACGATCAACCACAAAAAAAAGTCCCTGGAACTCTTCTCTTCAAAGCGGCGGCGTCCATTGCGCCTGGTGCTCCCCTCTCGTGAGATGATTCTAATTTATCAATTTCTACATGGGCGTGTGTATTATATCATTCGCAAAAGATGACGTATTGATATGAGATTGACACTGGCTGCTGTTGCTGCTGTTGCTGCTGAGGCTCTGGATAGCCAGTGGCAATTGCGTCATTAAAAATTATGGTTATGTGCGCGAATGTTGTCACAAAGATGTATTGCAGCAACGCGTCTCTGGTTCTCGTTGCGTTGATGGACAGACTACTACTGGAAGCAATGATGATGGGGTGCCTTTGGGTGCCATTATAGGTACTTGTACTTTTTATCGTTGAGTTCTTTTTCGGGAAATAATTATAATTTTCGGCAGACAGACAGCAAAAAATGGGGACACTTTATGGGATGAAATTAATGTGACTGATGGGATAAGCCAGTTAAGAGAAAAGAGTGGCCAATTATTTATCCTGTTTGTCATTTTTTTTAGTGCTTTTTTGACCTCAGACTTGGGATGCAATTGGGTTCTAATTCGCTTCAATACCGGCGCCTGTATTGTGATAGTGAAACTCCTTTCCAATTCCATGGCCAACTGCGTTCCTATCGCCAGTATCCCCAATCCAATCTCTACACACACACGCAGCATCTATCTCTCGCTGAAAAGATTCACTTTTCTTGCACAACGATGAGGTATGACATCGTCGTCGTCGTCGTCGTCGTCGTCGTCGTCGGTCGGTTGGTAAGAGACGACGAAACAACAACCAGCATCATGCTTACTGCGCCTGCCTCTGTGTCGTTTTATTCCAACTTAATTGCATAAATAAGGAGACAAGTTGCCCGCACTTTAACGTGATGTTTTTGACATGTCCACAATATTAAATTATTTATACGTGCGGAAGGAGGCTCTCCATCCACCAGCAACAGACAAGACAACCAACGGCCACAACGGATAGCGATGGGTGCGATTACGATAAACGCGTTTGGGGCCCCGTTGGTGGACCATGGCCTCTATGGGGACTTGCTGCTGCTGATGATCTTGATGATGGCTTAGGAGAGCGAGAGAGAGATTGGACAGTCAGAGTCCGTTGTGTGGTGCGCGTCCCCCCAATTAGGTGCGAAAAATTGGTAGAATGAAATACAGGTGTGGGTTAAGGTTGGAGTAGATATTCGAAATGTTCTTCCGATCGTCAGACACACGGTCCCAGTGGGCAAATTACAAGATCGACAAATGCCTTTTGAGTGAGAAGAAAGGGAAAGTTAGGAAGGCGGTGGTTAGACATAGAGGTGGAGGTTTGGTCGGCGGAATTTTATCGCAAATCAGGGATTTGGTCAGAGGTGGATATTTCCAGTATCTGATGGAAAAATTAAGGCTTTTTTGTGGCTCACAAACACTCTAGATTGAGGTTGATTCTTGAGGTGGGATCTGGTCTCCTTATGGGCCTTTAATCGGCGATTCTAAGACTGTAGACTGTTGCATTTGAAGCACGCTTCATAATGACTAGAAAGCCAGTCTACTGAAAGCAGATCTTCTTCCATAATTAATTCAAGAGCTTAAGCTCTATTGGCCTTCAAAAAAAGGACGTCATTTTAACGTAGAAAACCTCCTTGGATAGATCATATCACTATGTGCTTCCACCACCGACAAAAGGGTGTGAACACATCCATCTGCCTGCGGCCACTATCTCTAAACGCTATTCAAATGTATCTGTCAACCTTTTTATGGCATTTTCATGTTCCTCACTATCTAATTGACATCAATTTCCTGTGTTATCCTTGCAAACAATAACACACACTTCCCATTTACCCATAATGTCCGTGCGCGTATGTTGTATCTCAATTAAATCGCCTTGCCATCCATGTAACAGCATTTCCGCTCATGCATATCGCGGCGGTGGTCATATGTCCCATTCTGAACCCCTTATCCGAGATAATGACAAATAATGACACCCCTTCAGAGGCTGACTTTCAAACAAACTCACTGACAGGTGATTGATCATGGCCACTCGCTTGACAGTTGATCTCTCACTGTTGTTAGCCAGCTCATTAGCACAAAACGACCGTTGGGGTGGACACAAAAAACTCGATGAAAACATTAAGAAAAATTTCACGGGACATCGAGGAAAAAAAAACCAAAAAAAAACCAATTTCCCAATTCACTGAAGCCGATCATCGGAGAGAAAGAAGCCGTCCCACGACCGAAGAGATCAATCGATTCAGGGAGTGATGATGATGTAATAAAATAAATTTACCGAAGACCCTTGATTTGACAGGCGCGGCTGGTCCTTTACCGAAAGAGAAAAAGGGTTCCCGTATAAAGAATTAAGAACCTATTCCAGGAAAATATCCTGGCCCAATCGCGTTGCGCATGCGCAATGAGGAGGCCCTTTGATGAGGGTACCTATCTCCCATTATCGTAAAAATTCATTGTTATTCCCGTGAAAGGGCAGAAGGAGTCCAAGGAAAGGATTGTCTTCGTTTTAATTAGTTTTTTTTTCTTTTCTTGTTTGCCTACCTTGTCCCCATTCCGATCGTAGACACCTGCTTCCTAAAGAGTCACATTTTGAGTTTAGTTTTTTGTGTGTTTTTTCTGCTGAAAATCATTTTGTTTGAGCAGTTTTGAATTTTGTACAAAATTATAGAAAAAAAAAAACTCCATCATGCGAAATGCAGACGAGAAGGCCCACTACTGCCGCATCCTTAACGCACGCAGCGAAATCGACGCCAAGTCGCCGCAGTTCAAGGCGGGCACCTTTCTGCGTGTCACGCACCTGGCAGCGGACAACAAACGCTTCAAGCAAATCATGAGCGAGAATATAAACCTGATGCTCAAGATAAACAGGATCCAACGAATCACAGGCGAAGTCACGCCGTATAATAAGACTTCGCCCGTTCTCAAGACCAAAGTGCCAGACATTAGGAAATGGCTGACAGCTCTTGACAAGCAGAACATCTATTTGGGAAAGAAACTCCTCTGCATGAAGGCGACCATGAAGACCAGGTCCGATGTGAAGAAGCAGGGCGTCCGAATGACATCGCTCGAACAGGATCAATTGCGAAGGGAGCTCTTCCAGAAATACAAGAGTATTTTGCCGATTCAAGATCCCAGAGCTGTTCCCGTGTTGCTGTGGCCGAAGATCTTCATCGATCTGGGTACAAAGAATATTCGACCGATAGACCGGTTGGTCATCACGTTGTATACAGAAGCGGCGCCCAATGTTGTCCTGCAGTTTGTCCGGATGTGCAAGGAGGAGAAGAGCACGCTGCAATTTCAGCGGGTGTATCCTAATCTGTGGATTGAGGGAACAATTGAGGTGCCAGATGGTACGGAGTTGGGTGAGACACAAAAGACAAATCCCTACATTGATCATGGACAAGCTGGGACATTGGCGCTCTTGGAACGAGAGGCGATGCCGAATAAGTTTGAGTTTAGCATCAGTTTTAAGCCGTTGAAGGTGCTGAACGGGAAGAGGGTGGCATTCGGGAAGGTCGTGGAAGGGCTGAAGATTTTGGACGCTCTTCAGGACTATGGCACGAAGAATGGAAAGATGAAGAGGCCGATGTTTGTTTCAAATTGCGGTTTGGTGCCGATTAAATGAATAAAACCGAGTTGAACCGAGCAACGTGTGCTCTCCATTAAGCTTTTCCTATCTTTAAATTTGAATAGAACAAACTGTGAGTGGGATATTTTTGAAATTTTTTATTTATTTGGAAGGTCTATTTATGCCATTTTGTATGGAATGTAACTTCGTTCAAATGGCGTCGCTGGGTGGCGCGCATCCGAAGCGTCTGATTTTCCATAACTCTGGTGCATAAATCAGGCTGAATTTGACCAGTGGCCAATGATTTTGTTGGCTTTCAGGACAGTGGTTGTTTGTGGTTCATTGGCAGAGACCTGTGACTTAAGAAAACCCCACAAGAAGAAGTCTGACACACGATCTCGTGACCAGAAAGGGCCCTTGTCGCTGGATATCGACCGAAACTGGGGTCAACTTCGAGACTGCTCGAGAGCCTACTTCCAGCGAAGAAACGGCCTTGTCTGTGGTCGATTACTTTGAGTTCTTGACTCAGTTGAATCTTGTACGGGTGTAGACCCAAGTCATGAGGTGAAATTCGCCAAGTTGTGGTCTGCGAAAGGCTGAGTTCTAGATCGCAGCGCAGAATTTACTGTCACGAATTCTCCTACACACTCTCTCGGTCTGTGGCGATATTTTCGGCAGATTTTGCCTTTCGTGGACTTATGAGTGTTAGGAGATTCTTCACTGAACCTTTCGACTCGATTTTATCCCCCACGTTGCGAATAGTCCTCTCGGAAGAGCCATTATGGTGACCGTAAAATGGGCGAAATGGTGCTTGAACAAAAGACCCACTTTTAATCATTTGCACACTTTGTTGAACGCTATAACTCTCCATGTTCATTTGGCATGACAGGCTTGATAAATGACAGTCAATTTGACATATGTTGCTTCGACAATATGGCCGCAATCCCCTGTCAAAGTTGGGAAATCCCTATTGAAAGCCCTCTTTATTTTAGTTGAAGCAAGCTTTTTGTGGTTCCACAAGGTTCTAGGCCTCCTCTTGACCCTTTTGAAATTCTCCCCTAAACAGCATTATACTCGCTGGTAAATTAAACGGTTTTACACCTTCAGCGTGTGTGTTTAAATTTGTGAAAGATATCCCCCCAAGCGCCATGTTGCAGTAAATTACAATATTTTCACATCCGATAGCCGCCACCAAATCCAATCCTGTGCATCATCCCTTCTCCCAGGCAGCCAGCCCGCGAGCCCGCCCCACTTTGCGAGCGATAATCTATTAATTTGTCATCAGTGCGCTGCGGTAATTAATATTCCAACAGTGCGCGCCGATAAACAAGCGAGTGTGAACTCCCAGCGGCTGCCGAATGACAAGATATCTTTTTCCAAATGATTCGCCCCACTCCAGTGGGTGTGTGTGTGTTCTAGAATTCCCATAAAACATTCGCGGGTCGGGATTCCGCTTTAATGTCCACCGCGCAACTTACCAATTAAAAATTCACTTCCCTCTTTTGGGCTCTTAGACAGACAGGGATCTTGTGGTTGCATTCATTGTTCCAAGCGGTCAATGTGCACAGATGAGGGGAGGGGGGGGAAGGAACCTTAAACCCACATCAGGCTCCGCGCAACAGAGAACTTTAAAATGGCATTAGATTGGGACATGTCGTCCAAGCGGTTGGTGGTTGTGCGCCTCTTGGCCATTTAATCTTTCGCGCTCTGGTGGTGGTAGTTGTTCCACCATTCCAGCATTTATTTATGACCGCATTCTATGTGCTGAAATTTTATTTTTATTTCGGCACCACAGTGTGAAAATAATTCGGCTTTAAGCCTTTTTCGGCCGAATAACAGCCTTCGGGGGGCAGAGTACAGAGAAAAAGATACAAATGGTAGTTGTGTATGCCATTTGGCTGGCGGTACTTTGCTTTGCTTCCCAGCAGGAGAGACACATCGCACCGGGTGGATGGAGGCGTCTAGGAGAGCGAATGTTACCTGGAAGCCAACCGAGTATAGATGATCAACGCGCTTTGTTGGCGCGGGCATACTGTGTGTATGCAAATTGTTTGACCCGATAGATACAACCAAAGAGAGGGGGTTGCTGGCTGCAGAGATACTTATTATGGCATTTCGCTACATAACAGGAAATTTATTGGCCAAATAGAAATTGGAGTGGATTTCCATATTTGGAGCCGCCGCCTGTGAACGATGTTTTTTCTGTTCGTTTGGTTTGTTTGGCGTAAAATTTGCCATTTTAATGGGATTCAGGGATATATGGAGAGTGCTTTGGGGGGATTTCAGTTGATGTGTGATTTAGCGGAAGGAGGAAGGATTAAAAAGTTATAGTTTCTGGAGGAATAGCCTTCTGGTAATCGGTGGATTATTTGGAGTACAATGTTTGCTTTTGGCGAGTTGTGTTGTTTCAGCGAAAGATGAACATTTGTTTGGTAGTCTAGTCGGGTTGGGATGAACTGAAACTTTTGACTTGAGGGCTTTTTTTAACTTTACAGCTGTCTAAGGGTGTTTTAGTTGTTTTTAATCCCCAACTGTAGGGTGACCAGATAAGAACGATAGGAAGAAAAATTTGAATAAAAAAACAACGGAGTGAGATATGAAATTGATTTTGGTTTTATTTTGAAGCTACATTCATGCCATTATGTGTGGAATGACACATCAGTCAAATGGCCGCCTGGGCTTTGCTGACAGTGCTTCAAGCGGTCGCTCTAATTTTTGATCTCTCGGTCCAATAAGTACGGTGTTATTCCGGCAAAAGCGTCTCGAATGTTGGCCTCGAGCTCCTCCAAAGTGGTTGGTTTGTTAGCCTAGACTAAGGAATGCATTTTTCTTTGCAGAGAACATCAAGGTTGGCTTTGGCTTTGGATTCTTTAAATCCAATTTTCTATGCAAAAATATGCAAACAGCTTTGGTGTCCACCACGGGAGGATGCTCATTTGGTTTAGCTTCGTTTAAGAACGTCTATTAAGAGAGATAACCAAAGAAGCGAAATTAATTAGAAAATTCACAAAAGCACATGGCTATTGGGTGGACACCTGGTCCGAGAACACTGCACTGCCTCTTTGTACACACGTCTGGACAGAAGCTGCTTTGTTGACACTCATTTGGTAGATCTAATGGCGCCTTAGAGTACCTACAAGTCCATCTGCTTTTGTTGTGCGGTGGGAATCCTTTGAAGGGCGAAACTGAGCCTGTACTCAGTGACAGAGGGGTGGTCTTAGGTCTTGTATACCCAACTCTTGGCAGTCACAGGAGCTGCTTTCGTTGTTCCTTCATGATGGTAGCATCGGGTTCAGTGACGGCTTCCCAAGCTTCTTGCCTTCAGCATCTGCCTGATGGTGTTCTCTATGGTTAAGTCCTCTCCCAGTCAGTTCGCCACAAGAGGATATTGTGGCCTGTGACATATGTGTTCCACGTTTTCGACTGTCCACCTTGGACAATAAGGTTCGTCTTCATGCCCAAATGTGTAGAGTCAAGCATCCTGTGTCGATGGCAGTCCATGCTTCCCATTGATCCAAATCCTTATATTGGTGATCAATCTTTGCGTCCATATACTGTCTTTATGTTGCCTACTTACAACTGAGCTGAAATTTCGATACTATTTTCCAATGATTTCCGCTACTTCGTCAAGTGTGAAACAATGCATGATGAAATGGCATACATTACTGAATATTTTGACAGCTAGAAATCATTGTTAACTTTGACAGCTGCTGAAATATAACAATTGAAAAAAGTGTCACTGTTGTCTGGTCAACCTTTTTAAAAGCTCGTTGGCATGCTTGAGAGCTCCTCTAGAGCTGTGTCTATCAACGAGTTCATCTATATTGTGTTCTGGAGATCAATACTTTGGCATAGAAAGTTGGTTAGGTCCCCAATAACTCCCTTACCGTCCCAGCCTTTGTAGAGCTCCTCTTCCGACAGACACTGCTACTTGCTTGCTGTTTCAAGCCGAGGCCCTTGCTAGTTCTTAAGCCTTCTGTTGCATGAATGGGTGTTCACTGCCATCTTCTCGTCTTCATTTACTCCTAATAGCAACTCACTAAACACAGTCCCAATTTGATCCCTTGAACTGTATTATTAATCGGTGAAAAGAAAAACACATTCCGTCGCAACTTGTCTGAATTATTCGCCAATTAGTGCCTGGGTACGCAAAATACGTTAACTATGACCATAACTCAGGCAATAAAATACAAATTGATTCAAAAATTAAATTACAATTATCGCCACCCCTTAGTACCCAGCCACCCCTCCTCCGCCTTGTACTAAATCACGGACATTAAAAGGAAAAAAATCACCAATTAATGAAACCTAGAGCACAGGCATTCCTTTCGTCCCTGTCCCAGTCGCCATCGTATCACTTCATTGTACGACCATCGCTGCTGCTCATTCGAAGGCAGTTTCTTTAATTTTTAATTAAATTACCCCCCCCCCCCCCCCCCCCCCGACGACGACGACGACGACCTTCCCCTGGTAACAGGTGTGCTGGCCTGGCTGTCGTCGCCCATCGTCCTCGGCTTTATTCTTTCATTAGTTTCCTTCTTTCGCGCCGTTGTTGTCATCCTGTTTTGGTGGAAAGAAGGAAGAAGGAAGAAAATGCCACCTTGTCCAGGTTTTTGTACTTGAAATGAAATTAAATTAACAGAACACACAGCGCAGCACAGCACAAGAAGCAAAATTAATAACTGGTTTGTCCCAGGACAGAATCCACATGAGAGACAGACGACCACATCGTCCGGCAATAGATTTGGAAATAGGCTTTGCCACCATACAGATACAGATACTCGTAAAGCGGGCGATTTTATTGGAATTTTATGGAAATAGCAGAAGAGACGGAGAGACACTTTACCTCTCCTCCTGTTAAGAGTGTGGGCCATGCTTCAAGCATTCAATTAAAAGTCCTTGCACATTCGTAAATTTTAATAAACCTGTGAGCTATGGTCATTCCAAGAGGCAAGCAAGCAACCAACCAACCAACCCAACCGAGAGAGATGGCCAAAACGCGCACATCCATCGACAAGACGATAAATTCGGATTTCATTCGCATTTGTAACTAATTTGTTCGGTAGATGTCGTTAGAATGCCATAAATAAGAAACGGTTGCGGAATTTAGAGGCAGCACTTTGTCATGGCTTATGGAGCGCGCCATTAGCCTTGATGTCAATTGGTCAATTTGGCAGAAAAGGAGAGAAACCTCGCTGCTAAACAGCACTAAAACGGATCGAATTGACGCAACTAATAGGCGTTAGATTGAAAAAGGCAGGGAGAACTCAACTTTTAACTTTTCAAATTGACATTTCCAGCAGAGAGAGAGAGAGAGAGAGGTCGTTAGTGTGATGACGAGGAGGTTTTACTATCGAATGTAACGGTAATGGGCTTGAAAACGTGTGAATTGTGTCTTGTGTGAGATTTTGTTTCCTGGGTCCGTCCGAGTGTCCCAATTCCATGTGTTTGATTAGAAGCATTTGGGATTGAGGGCTAAAGTTGAGGGAAAACTTCAGGAAAATGCAACTAAATGAGGCTAAGAACTGTTGAAAGTTAGCTAGAAACGGATGAGGTACTAGAAGTTAGAAGAAGAACTACTTTGAGTGTATTCTTTAAGGTCCTATGCATATTAGGTCGACAAAGTCATAAATACAGCCAAAGAACCATAGAAGACAGACGACAGAAGAGTAGGAGTAACTAGTTCTGTACAATCCTGACACTCTCTTCAACACTGCAAACTGGAGAGGAATTCTGTGAGCACTTACCGCCAAGATAGGCCCGGACTACCTAAAGATGATAATGCACTACGACGGGCATTACATGAGGCAGTGTACCGTCTCAAACGGTGTCCCTCAGGGCTCTATACTAGGTCCGCTACTGGTGAATATGTACGATTTACCCTGACGTCCTCAAACAATGATATAGTGATCTATTGTTGTGTCCAAAAATCTTAGAGAATTAGAGGATGACTGTCGTGAAGCCATGCAGAAGTGTCTATTTAGCATGGTCCTTAGATTATCAGAGGAATACGAGTAGATGAAGAGCGGACGAGTCATGGAGACTGTAAAGGAAATAAAGGGATTAAAGCGGCCGAGAAGGGAGCAAGAACAACGGCTGCCCTGACAGGGATTATACTCTTCGAAATATCGAATACTACGAATGGAAATATCGTGCCATCAGGATAACGATAGCAGCAGCAGCTAGTAGAAGCGATAGTGAAGTACCAAAACGACAATCCTGGAGGAATTCCAAGACAGATTGAACTCTTCGGACAGAGGTAGGTAGACGCAGAGATAAATCACCAATATAGGGATTTGGATCAATAGGAAGCATGGATTTCTACCTGACACAGATGCTTAACTCTTCACATTTGGGCATGAAGACGAACCTTATTGTCCAAGGTGGACAGAAGAAGTCGTGAACCACATATGCCACAGCCCACTATATCCTGAAGGCCGTACTCTTGTGGTGAACTGACGGGGGGAGGACTCAAACATAGAATACACCATCAGACAGATGCTGAAGGCAAGAAGCTTGGGAAGCCGTCACTGGAACCCTGGCTACCATCATGAAGGAATAACGAAAGCAGCTCATGTGACTGCCATGTAAGACCTAAGACCACCCCTCTGTCACTGCGTACGGGCTCAGTTTCGCCCTTAAAAGGATTCCCATCACACAACAAAAGCAGATGGACTTGTAGGTACTCTAAGGCGCCATTAGATCTTCCAAACGAGTGTCAACAAAGCAGCTTCTGTCCAGACGTGTGTCCAGAGGCAGTGCAGTTGTTCTCTGACCAGGTGTCCACCCAATAGCCATGTGCTTTTGTGAATTTTCTAATTGATTTCGCTTCTTATGTTATCTCTCTTAATAGACGTTCTTAAACGAAGCTAAACCAAATGAGCATCCTCCCGTGGTGGACACAAAAGCTGTTTGCATATCTTTGCATAGAAAGTTGGATTTAAAGAATCCAAAGCCAAAACGCAACCTTGATGTAGTTCTCCGCAATAAAAATCAATTTAAATGCTTGAATCGACCTTTCATTTCCTTTAATCTTGTTCCAAGGTTCCTGCTGCAAACATACAACAGCTTCACTTAATGGGATTTGCAAAGGCCCACAGCACCCTATGCGTTTCTTTAATCCACAACCAGTAAGCGCAAACTGCGGTTCCTCACATGTGTACATAGCCACAAGCAGCAATAAATATGCAATTCCCACATCCGGTGAGCACATATGAGAGTTCAACTTGGTAATACATGATCTCTGTGCGACTTAATCCCATCCAAGTGATCATCATCGATTATTGGTTGGATTCTCACACCAGGAGGGAAGCAGTTCGAGCCAGGAACTGATTGGAATGAGATAGTTTTTGTTCGCCAAATATATTGTCATGTTGCTGAGGACATGTTGACATTTCAAAAGATCTGGATCTTTCACTCACTCGACGAGTTGTGACATTTGACAAGTTGGCGGCGATTTAGTTTAATAACCTAAGGGTGCACACGAGGTATACGGGAGCCATTGGCAGAGACGGCGGCAAGTCTTTGGTTAGAAGGAACCCGTCCGATGGCTTATTATGGAAGGAGACCATCTTCAAACGAAATGCGTGCGCCAAATGATTCTCATGTTTGAGGGTTTTTCTTCGGCGAATCCTTGTGTGTGCTCTGGAACCCAAATATGGCGATTTTGGATCGTAACGACCGATGTCAAGTGCTGAGTGCATCTTGGAGGAGATTCGCTGGTTTTTTTTGCTGAACAGTGTCGTTGAAAGATACGGGGAGATGGAAGCCAGAGGGTCCAACAAGAGGGCTTCGAAGATTCCTAGTTCTTGGTAAATGGTCACAGCATCTAAAATGTTGGCCAAAGAGGGTCCTTTCTTCGGCGCTCTCTCACCCTTCTTCTACTGTTTCCTTTGAGTTCTATCTCTCCTTGCTTTGTCGTTGCTTTAGAGATGAAGTGATGACCTTCTTCCAAAGCCACACGCACGTACACCATCCAAAGAAATGGGTCACCATCTGCGACTGTCATACTCGCCCTCACCTAGCCACTTTCAAATTAAACATTCACTTTGCGAATTCGCAAACTATCTGCGCGCTCTTTGTGAATCCACAACAATGTCCGTCTGTTTGTCTCTAAAAGAAGCAAAAAAATCCTTCGTTTCGATCAAAAACTCTCCATAAATTTACGTGATTTGCAAATCAGATTGTTTCGGATTCAGAAATGTTCAAAAGACTGAAGGAATTTTCGTCTGTCTGGCCTCATCTCTCTCTTCCTCCTCTGCCATTGGAGGCTGAAAAGTATCTTTTTGTTCCACCTACCAACCATTTGGTGCTCTATTGCTTTGCATTGCGAGTCCGCGAAAATTTTCTATAATGTCCGAATCACGAAAATCCTATTTTCCTGGTTTCCAATCGGTTTTTATTCGTTTTTATGTGTGTGGACTTGTGGAGTCTACTGCCTCCTATCCATGGCCACAAAAAACGAGCCCAAGATTCTCTGT
Organism: Chalcosyrphus nemorum; assembly: GCA_949716465.1. Taxonomy (NCBI): domain Eukaryota; kingdom Metazoa; phylum Arthropoda; class Insecta; order Diptera; family Syrphidae; genus Chalcosyrphus; species Chalcosyrphus nemorum. The sequence goes on along the minus strand of OX454334.1, from coordinate 59,266,915 downwards.
GCCGAAACGTCCTCTTTCTGGCTAGGAACCACGGACCATGTTGAACAATCTTTTCGTGAGTCCAAATCAATGTTGTTGGCTTCGGAGTGGAGTTTCTGGAAAGGATGACGATCATCCTGGGCACCACCACACCAAAGTGCGTAACAATTAAATCGTGACGCGGCCGACCGGACCCCGAGTGGCGGTTGTTTGCCAGTTGCTGCAGTCTTGGCTATACAGAGAGTGGTGCCCCTGTCAAGTGGGTAGTAGCAGTTCCATCACGACTCCAAAGCGCACAATGTGTTCTCTCTTGTGGAATTGCCTGACTCGGTACAATGGACTGTTGCTGTTCCTTCTTTTTCTGTGTTTCTGTGTTTCTGTGGAATCTGTAGCACAGGAATGAAAATTTTTGAATGAAATTATTGCGAACACGTCTCGTTGATTTATTGAATAATCGGGAATGAGTAATGGGAATGGAGGGAACGATGACAATGGCCCCAAAGACAATTGAAATTTAGAAGCAATTAAGGATCGAAATGGAATTCTTTTGGACAAAATCCGGTCACCGAATTGGGTTCTTGTTGTCATCCAAAAGGAAGACACCACCTGCTTCTGTTCATTTGCATTTGCATTTGCACCCTAATGAGTTCCACTCCTCGTTGCACCAACAGAGCGCAGAACGCGCGCCAAACTCTTTTTCCGTCAGCATAAAGGTGCCAAAATAATCCGCTTACATTTGAAACAGTAATCCTCACACCTATCGTGCGGCGAGTGAGAACTGACGGAGCACACACACAACCTATAACCTGTGACGCTCTCGCTCATAAATGAGCCATTAACAAGGACGCTTATGCGCTTATACAAAGTCCCGGACAAAAATGTCATCAAGTTGGAATTATAAATGTTTTTTGATAAATCGCTCTAGTCCGCCTGCCTGCCCGACCGACCGACCGACAGACAGACTGGCAGAGAGGAAGTGCGTTTGGTTTTTATGGAGCGAAGCGGCTGCTGTATATTTCTGGAACGCGGCGCGGCGCGGCGATGAAAAGTTAAGCAGATTAGTGCTGCGCTTGTTATTGTGTGTGAAAATAGCTCAGGTGTTTGATGTGAGGGAGTCTTTGATCGGAAACTGTCGGAAATGCCTTTGATGGAGTTAATTTAAAGGTTCTACCATCGATTAGTACGATTAGTTTGTTGGAAAGAAGGAGAACACGAGGAAGGTTATTGTTTTCCGTGTCTTGATTTGTTTCCATCCAGATTTGTAGGGATAAACATGGTTCATGGTACCTGCTCTTGAACCGGAGAGGAATGTGGGTGGATGGATACTTAGGGAAGGCATTTGTCAGGCGCTTTCGATTTACATAAGTCCGGTCTCTTTTGAACTGGGATTTTATCGGCGATCTTCGGACTGAAAACTTGATTGTTAGGCGAGTGTTTCCGCCTTTCTAAGGCCAATTTTTAGTAGAGATACCTCTTTTGTATAAAGAGGCTCCAAATTGGGCACTCTGTTCAAAAAACTGATGGCTCCTTGGACGCAAATGAAGTGCTTCCTATTGAAAGTCTTGTCAATGTCCCTTTTAGCCTACAAACTTCTTCTTGTTCTGCTAGAAGTTCCCTTTGTCTGCCTTTTCGTCCTCAGGGCACTCTGCTTGACAAAACGTCGTGTCAATGTCCCTTTTAGCTTACAGACTTCTTCTTCTTCTGCTAGAAGCTCCCTTTGTTTGACTTTTCGTCCTCAGGGCACTCTGCTTGACAAAACGTCTTGTCAATGTCCCTTTTTAGCCTTCAAACTTCTTCTTCTTCTGCTAGAAGCTCCCTTTGTCTGACTTTTCGTCCTCAGGGCATTCTGCTTGACAAAACGTCTTGTCAATGTCCCTTTTAGCTTACAGACTTCTTCTTCTCCTGCTAGAAGCTCCCTTTGTTTAACTCTCCTTGACAAAACGTCTTGTCAATGTCCCTTTTAGCTTACAGACTTCTTCTTCTTCTGCTAGAAGCTCCCTTTGTTTGACTTTTCGTCCTTAGGGCACTCTGCCTGGCAAAACGTCTTGTCAATGTCCCTTTTAGCTTCCAAACTTCTTCTTCTTCTGCTACAAGCTCCCTTTGTTTGACTTTTCGTCGCCAGGGCACTCTGCTTGACAAAACGTCTTGTCAATGTCCCTTTTAGCTTACAGACTTCTTCTTCTCCTGCTAGAAGCTCCCTTTGTTTAACTCTCCTTGACAAAACGTCTTGTCAATGTCCCTTTTTAGCCTTCAAACTTCTTCTTCTTCTGCTACAAGCTCCCTTTGTTTGACTTTTCGTCGCCAGGGCACTCTGCTTGACCAAACGTCTTGTCACTGTCCCTTTTAGTTTACAGACTTCTTCTTCTTCTGCTAGAAGCTCTCTTTGTTTGACTTTTCGTCCTCAGGGCACTCTGCCTGGCAAAACGTCTTGTCAATGTCCCTTTTACCTTACAGACTTCTGCTAGAAGCTCCCTTTGTTTGACTTTTCGTCCTCAGGGCACTCTGCTTGACAAAACGTCTTGTCAATGTCCCTTTTTAGCCTTCAAACTTCTTCTTCTTCTGCTAGAAGCTCCCTTTGTCTGACTTTTCGTCCTCAGGGCATTCTGCTTGACAAAACGTCTTGTCAATGTCCCTTTTAGCTTACAGACTTCTTCTTCTCCTGCTAGAAGCTCCCTTTGTTTAACTCTCCTTGACAAAACGTCTTGTCAATGTCCCTTTTAGCTTACAGACTTCTTCTTCTTCTGCTACAAGCTCCCTTTGTTTGACTTTTCGTCGCCAGGGCACTCTGCTTGACCAAACGTCTTGTCACTGTCCCTTTTAGTTTACAGACTTCTTCTTCTTCTGCTAGAAGCTCCCTTTGTTTGACTTTTCGTCCTCAGGGCACTCTGCTTGACAAAACGTCTTGTCAATGTCCCTTTTTAGCCTTCAAACTTCTTCTTCTTCTGCTAGAAGCTCCCTTTGTCTGACTTTTCGTCCTCAGGGCATTCTGCTTGACAAAACGTCTTGTCAATGTCCCTTTTAGCTTACAGACTTCTTCTTCTCCTGCTAGAAGCTCCCTTTGTTTAACTCTCCTTGACAAAACGTCTTGTCAATGTCCCTTTTAGCTTACAGACTTCTTCTTCTTCTGCTAGAAGCTCCCTTTGTTTGACTTTTCGTCCTCAGGGCACTCTGCTTGACAAAACGTCTTGTCACTGTCCCTTTTAGCTTACAGACTTCTTCTTCTTCTGCTAGAAGCTCCCTTTGTCTGACTTTTCGTCCTCAGGGCATTCTGCTTGACAAAACGTCTTGTCAATGTCCCTTTTAGCTTACAGACTTCTTCTTCTCCTGCTAGAAGCTCCCTTTGTTTAACTCTCCTTGACAAAACGTCTTGTCAATGTCCCTTTTTAGCCTTCAAACTTCTTCTTCTTCTGCTACAAGCTCCCTTTGTTTGACTTTTCGTCGCCAGGGCACTCTGCTTGACAAAACGTCTTGTCACTGTCCCTTTTAGCTTACAGACTTCTTCTTCTTCTGCTAGAAGCTCCCTTTGTCTGACTTTTCGTCCTCAGGGCATTCTGCTTGACAAAACGTCTTGTCACTGTCCCTTTTAGCTTACAGACTTCTTCTTCTTCTGCTAGAAGCTCCCTTTGTCTGACTTTTCGTCCTCAGGGCATTCTGCTTGACAAAACGTCTTGTCAATGTCCCTTTTAGCTTACAGACTTCTTCTTCTCCTGCTAGAAGCTCCCTTTGTTTAACTCTCCTTGACAAAACGTCTTGTCAATGTCCCTTTTTAGCCTTCAAACTTCTTCTTCTTCTGCTACAAGCTCCCTTTGTTTGACTTTTCGTCGCCAGGGCACTCTGCTTGACCAAACGTCTTGTCACTGTCCCTTTTAGTTTACAGACTTCTTCTTCTTCTGCTAGAAGCTCTCTTTGTTTGACTTTTCGTCCTCAGGGCACTCTGCCTGGCAAAACGTCTTGTCAATGTCCCTTTTACCTTACAGACTTCTGCTACAAGCTCCCTTTGTTTGACTTTTCGTCCTCAGGGCACTCTGCTTGACAAAACGTCTTGTCACTGTCCCTTTTAGCTTACAGACTTCTTCTTCTTCTGCTAGAAGCTCCCTTTGTTTGACTTTTCGGCCTCAAAACTCCACCTCTATCTCAAGAGTCCCACAACACACTTCACCTCTGAAGAATGCTTCACTTTTCAAAAAATTTCCAAGTCAAATCGCGCGCCTGCTTAATGGGTTCTGCTTAAAAGACATGTCTCTCTAGAAACCGCCACCACTCCCTTTACTCGAAATTTGCATTCTTTCATTCAAACTCTTAACAGATAAATCCGCCTTCAAAGTCATAAGTCTTGCATAAGAATTCCAATGTATAACAAAATCCCTGTTTGTCTGCAGGACTTGCCAACCACGCATTCACACAGTAGTCTAATTAAGCAAACAAAGCAGGTCCCACACGCCAACCTAATGGCACTCCATGTAAATTGCACATTAAGCAGTGCTGCGCGCCCCCCTCTTTTTGTTTCGGTTATAGATACAGCTGTAACCATTGTCACACAAATGCATCGTAAACGACCGAACCGCATACACATGATTACGATCAGAAAATCGTGATGGAAATGTTCCCCATTGCTGTGCGGTACTGCAACAATCACGTTCCACACAAAAAAAATAAAAACACACAAAATGAGATACAAAGATACAATTTTTATATATTCCCTTTGCTTGGCTTATTTGATTTAATTTTATTTGAAAACATCGTGCGATAATTTAATTCACATCAGGTGAAGTAAAAGAAGTAAAAGAAGTAAAAGAAGTAAAAGAAGAAGAAGAAGAAGAATGGAACTGCAACACAATCACGTCGTCGTGATTTTGAATCCTCCAAACGCTGTTTCGGGGAAGAGCGCCAACAAAGGAACCGGGAACCGTCTTTGAAAATAATTTGTCGATACTATATTTGAATATCTAAGATTTTTTAAGGGAATAAAATAAAATTACGTGAACGTATCACTTAATGGCCATTAAATTGTCCCGATGGAGGGGAGGGGGATGTTGTTAAAAAGAAGTAAAACGCTCGCATTAGTAGCACCAATTGGAAGAGCCATTCCTCTTCCCATGTGTGTGAGGTTGCACTGGAATAAATAAATTCCACAAGCTATAGAGCGCGCGAGAGGATTCTAATTGAAATTCACATCACGTAAGTGATATGAACTCAAATCGTAACCGTACGTAGCATGGGAGAAGAATGGGCGAGGATTTCTTTTTCTCGGTTCTTCTCTCTCATAAGTTGGCCATAAATTTGGCCCAGGTGAGGGCGAACTACTACTATTACCTGGTGAGAAGTGAGCCCCCGTGAAACACCTCTATTATTGCAAAGGGATTTAATTATTTAAGACCAAACCGACCTCTTAAAGGTCCTTGTTTGCTCCCAAAAAATTCACTTAATTTTATGGCAATAACCATAAATTCTCAAACCAAAAAGAAATCTAAGAAGGCACAAACGTTTTCGAACGAGGATTGGGTTGAAGTCCCCGAAATGACTTTTTTATGAAGAGAAATGATTGTGGCCCTCGAGAGAGTGGCCCCCCCCCCTTAAAGGGACTCGATTCAGTCGATGGCGCACGTATATTAATTTATTAATACAACCAAGACGGTAATGTACCACTAAATGCGTACGCGTACGCATGTTGTGGCATCAGAATTAGCCAAGAGAGAGAGAGAGAGAGAGAGAGAGAGAGAGCGCGAGGAATTATCATTATCATTTGGTGGTGGTGGCACTCAATCAATTTGAAATGGATGTCAGGACATTAATTGAGCTCAATCAAAGAGCTGTTTGTTTGTGTGTATGAACTCCCTTCTGTACTTAATAAGTCTAAGTTTAGATATTGAATTTGTTTTACTGAAACGCATTGCTAATCTTTTTCTTGTCTCTTTCTTTGCAGGTGAGTCGACAAATTACTACTTTAAGAGGGCCTTCCCCTTTCTATCTGGAAGCCAGTAAGTTTTGTGATTTATATTTTTGATCTTCCAATCAGTCGATACTAACAAACTACTCGTCTAACTTATGTATCTGTCAGTTGTATATATGTGACATCCTTAGAAGGATTCTTGCTCTTTCAAACAAAATCTCAAGATGTATCTTTGGATCTACCAATTTCGCGGTCAAGTATTTTTTCCTCCTTTTTGTATAGTCAGTCCGTCCTCAAGGGGTTATGATCACCCTTTTCCTGATGTAGAGGCCTGAACGCTTGTTAAATTGCAAGAGAGAAGAAGAAATAGGAAAGAGTTGATCTCCATGGGTGGTGACCAGTTCGACTGGGGGGGAGTTGTATGTGATTTTTGCATTCGTTTGTAATTCGCAGAATTTTTTTCGCGTTCGTATTGAAATACTCTTAGGAGCTGTGGCAAATTACTGGATATTGTTGGGACTGAATACCCTTCCACTGAACCGTAGCCGCCCATAAAATTTTGGCACATTTCTTACCCTTCTTACCGATGCCACTCACAGCAGTTCTTACTTCTTTTGTCTGGGAAACTCTGCTTCTGAGAGTGTTGCAACCAAAGGTTAACCATCTGTTGGAGTGTTCTTGTGCCTTGAAAGTATTTCAATTTGAAATGTGGGCCTGATTTCCTGTCTATTTTTTTACCACAGAGTGATCGAGAGCTTGGACACTGCATGAGGTGGCTTGGGCTCATTGATTTGAGTCCAAGCACAGCAGCAGAGTAGATCATCTACATCGGCTTTCTTGCTTTTATCTATCTCTCTAAGGACCTGTGGAAGAATTATCTTGTAACCATTCCTCTATAGCTCTATACCTCCTTGAATCCAGCCTTTAAGCCGCGTTTCTGACTCAATTGGACTTTATTTTGCTTCTCATGTGACTGCATCGATTGACAGTCAGATTGGACCAGTTCTTGAAGACTTTTCGGCAGTATTCATAGGTGTCGTTGCCTTTGGTTTCCTTTTTAACGAGTGGACTTGGCAGGAGTTGGGAAATGTTAGTGCCTGGGGAGGAGAGTAGCTTCATTTGGAGATTCAAATCGGTATAGGGCTGACATATCCCACCATTTGGCGCTTTCCATTTACATATGTTTCCACATTTTGATAGGATTGAAGAGTGGTGAGACCAATGAGCTTAGTTGGACGAATGAAGCATGCTTTTCACGAATTCTTTCCCTCAGACGTAGGGCAGCTGGCAAGACGTTTAACTTATGAATGAACGAGGTGCTGATTCTTGTGGGCCTCTGAATAGTGGGCGATGTTCGTAAGTTCCAACTTTTCCAAGAGTTCATGCACCAAGACTAGTTCGACAGTTGACCCTCAAATTCTTGGCTTTCTAGTCACCATCTATCGCTATCGTCCACATTCTCATCCTCGCTCTCGTCTGCCGCTTCTTTGGCTAGATTTTCTTCCGCAGAGGGTCTTCACTCACTAGCATCATCTTCCGGCTTATAATGTGCACCTTCATGTGCCGTCACATGAGGTCTTGGTAACCATGGATTCAGTCGCCTTATATGCAACTTTGGTGATGAGTTCCTTGTTGTCATTGCACCCTTCCATTTCACTTATTCCTTTTGGGATTTTTTCAGAACGATCAGCAAGCCAAAGCCATATCGATGGACTCGACTGGAGCTTGTTTGCTTAGGTCTTTTTGCCCATTTTTATAGTCTATTTCGAATAAGTACCCACTCATCATGACAGAGTCTTGAAATGGTCCACAAAACCATTTAGATCAAGTAAATGCTAGTGCCAACCCTTCAAAGCACATGTACCCTGTCACTCCAGGCACGTATTAGCTCGAGTTTACAACCGTCTTAAGGTCTCCTTTCCAAATTTCGGTCCCACCTATTAGTACCCACAAATAATAGGCTTCACTGAAAGCCAGCGCCTTGAAGAGGAATGATTACCTCTCTCGTTTGATGAATAGATTTCAGCAACCATAACTCCTGCCTCCACTTGGGGTCATGATCTGTCGGCGCGGTCTCGCCATTGTACACAAACGAGACAAAAATTTTCTAGAAATTGGTCATAAAAACCCTCCAGACGGACGGACGGACACATCAAGAATTCACACATTGCAACAATGTTTGGCTCTCGTCTCGACCGCAGAACAACAAGATGACAGTCATCCGAGGAGGTGGTGGCTTCAATTTAGCTTCTCGTTCGATGAGGTGCGCTGATCCCATCTATCCATCGGCTGTAGTCCAGAGAATAGACAGTTCGAAGGTTATATGTATGTGTGAGTCGTGTCGTTAATTTATTGGCACATATTTTTCCCTAGAAAAACATTCCTCTCCTCGGTCCTCGTCGTGGCACCTTTTTAAGCGAGGACGAGGAGACTCAGCTCAGCTCTCGAGGTGATAAAATATTCTCTGTGCGCAGCAATATTGGCGTTTTTTTGCTTTTTTGTCGTCATTCTTCCTTCCTGTGGCAAGTTTGAGGGTCTCTTTAAAATTAATCGACAATGTTTGCGTGTTGAAGGACGACGACGATGATCTTTCTCTTCTTATGGTTGCCAGAGCCCCCGGTTGGTAGGTACGTGTAATGTTTACTTTGTCTCGAGACGGACGGACGGGATGTGGAGCTATTTTTAGGCCGAGGAATTCGCCGCGCGGGGCCTACAGCGCAGAGCCAGTCAACCGCGTGTTGGACTCCAAAGATCGTTGAGAAGGTGTTTATTGGTGGTTCCGTGCAGTAAGTGCATGTTGGAGGCGAATAATAAATAAATAAACTTTTCGTTCGTCTTTTTTTGTGGTTTGTGGGTTTTTTTTTTTTTTTTTGTTTAGACATGATGATGCACAGTAGCTGATGGCAAAGTTTGTTGGCTTAAACGCAGGCAAGAAGGCCATCTCGGGTTGGATATCATCAGGTGTGTGCAGTGGCTGCTGGCTGGCTGGCGGTTGATGGAGGAGTCAATTAATGGAGAATGATGTTAAAAGGTTCTCGCGGAATAGTAAATTCATTTATTTTTTTTTTTTCGACGAGCACGACATGATGAGAGAAAAAAAAATTTGCAAGTGTTACGTCGGGAGGCGTAGATAGATTGCGGTTTGGTGGGAATCGTTAGTCATTCAGGTGACATGTCTGTTGGCTGTAGGCTGTGGTTGCTGCTCCCAAGTTGGCGATATTTGAAAGCACACATAGTCCACAGATGATTCTGTTGTAGGAGCACCGTCTTTCAGTGAAATCTTCCTTAGGTGGACCACAATGGTGTAGACATTTTTCTCAGCCTTAAGAAGTTGTCCGTTTTGGGGAAAAATGGGAAGAAAGAGGTCAGGTTTTATCACCCATTTGGCTGCTTTTCTATGAGAATGAAGAAAGCCAATAGCAAGCAATAGCCGATGTGGTTTCTATCTGGTAGTCTATCGATACAAGCACTGTTCACAGTGGCTCCCTGATGCTGTATCAGGATAAAAAAAAAAAACCCAATCAAACTCCGCTGTTCCGTGCACTCATGGGCAAGTTTAGACTTAAGTACTCAGAGGCAAACAAGCAAGCAATCTAGTAGTCGGGCAATGCAAAGAAAATCCAGATGAACAGTAGCTTGTCCCTTCAAAAGTTAAAAGTACTGCGAGCTGCCCTACGCCTGAGGGAAAGAATTCGTGAAAAGCATGCTTCATTCGTCCAACTAAGCTCATTGGTCTCACCACTCTTCAATCCTATCAAAATATGGAAACGTATGAAAATGGAAAGCGCCAAATGGTGGGATATGTCAGCCCTATAACGATTTTGAATCTCCAAATGAAGCAACTCTTCTCCCCAGGCACTAACACTTCCCAGCTCCTGCCAAGTCCGCTCGTTAAAAAGGAAACCAAAGGCAACGACACCTATGAATACTGCGGCAAAGTCTTCAAGAACTGGTCCAATCAAACCGTCCAGCGACGCAGATACGAAGGTTGAAGCAAATTCGTCCAGGCGATTAGGCTGCAGGCATGTGTGAATGCCGAGAGACAAACTGTCCTGGCATTTGAGTAACCTTGTGCCCATTTAATGCCATATTCGTGTCCTTCCAAGGGAATGTCTATACAAACATATGGAAATCCCTTATCCTCTTGTAGGACATTGAACTTAAACATTCCTAAAGCACTAAATTCCTCCTCGACTGTTCTGCACCACCTTTGCCTAAGGCACCTAGCTTTCTGTGTGCTCGAATGAGCGGATTCCACTGCATGGGGTATGTTAGGGTGCGTCCATTCCACTGTCACTTTCTTCGTTTGAATAGTAAAGCTTGTAGGTTCCTGGTCCGTTCTTATATAAAGCTGTTCGCTAGAGATACATTTCGGCCATAAAATCCTTCCTTCCAGCCTTCGTCTGTAAATGGCGTCCACCTTCAAGGTGATGTACCCATAAAGCAACATCATATCGAGGGAAACAGTCACAGCATTTTCGCAGCTCTGGCCTTCCTGATTCTGTAGCTCACATCCCGTCCAGTTTCACCACTGTTAGTCAAGACAACAGTGTCACACTATTAGTCGATGTCACAACCTAGTTCAGTTCTACAATTATTAGTCGAGACAACAACCTAGTTCAGTGTCACAACTGCTGGCAGAGACCACAACCTAGCTGTCAACTTTCTCGATCTCCTGTCTGATAATGTCAAATTGGGCCCTAGTATTAGAAGTGCTCAGAGATTTTGCTCTGACTGTGGTAATTGTGAGCGCCATTTTGTTTGCCTCAGCTTCTAGATTGTGGGGCACAAAGCGGAGGTCCAATATCGACTGCGACAGTAGGCAAGCATCGTCCAACGAATTCCATACGCTGCACGGAGTACATCCCTGATAACCACCGAGAAACAACAGCGGTGACAGTATGCTTCCTTGAGGTATCTCACTTTAAACTATCGCTTAAGCCAAAGAGTAATAGAAGAAGCTCAACTTTTTATATAGTTTTTCCTTCGTAGACTTGCATTAGATTATAGGAGCTTCAGTTTGGACTTAAAGTGGGGAATCTTCTCATTTAGGTACATATCAGTTCCATCTTTTGAGCTAAGTTCCCTTTAGATACCTGGACTGTACTCGGGCCACTTCTCTGTCACATTTCGTTCTCAAATCCAATGATTTGTCTAAGAGCCAAATTGTTAGAAAAAGTTCTGCTTTTTGGTCACAAATCTTTAAGTATTAAGATGACTACCTCCAGCCCAAGCTACTCTGCATAAATCCTCCTCCAAACTCGCATTCCAGTCCCATTTTCCTCCAACCCATTGGCCCACATTTGCCAACATCTACATTACATCAGCAGCGGCAGGCTATTGACTCCTTCGAATGACTCATGACTGTGTTGTGTGTGTTAAAAAACCAATCTAAATCACTTTTGAATCGCATTCGATTTTTTCTCTTATTTTTATGCCAAAAAAAAAAACGTCCTTATCGTCGTTAACCCCATTACAATGTGCCAAAGCATGTTTCTTCCCCCCACACCCGGCACACGGGGAACAACATTTTAGTGTCGAAATCCAAACAAATTGGAATCGAAGACTCCTACCAACCAACACAACATAGACAGAGAGCGACGGAAGATTTATTACACTTTACGCGCAGGATATTGGTGTTTTGTCTTGAAAGACTACTGGCTGGCTGCAAAGAAGACTGTCGACATATGTTAAATTACATCTCATATACATGGTAATAGATTGCGCCTCCAAAAGACATGTACACAACAAAGGAGGCATAGCGCTGAAATACCGTCATTCATTTTGCTCTAACAGCATGACCATGTGGACATTTTCGTCTCTCCATCCAAAGGAGAAAAAAAAAAATCTTAAATTAGCCTACAACACGGCCTACAACGGAAATAAATTTCCTGCACACCGAAGCCAAGTTAGAAGCGCGCGACTAAGCCGAGGGATAAGACCGGAGAACGCAAAAAAAATCTCGTCTCTTTGTCTTTTCGACGGAGGAGGGCTGTGTTCCACCAATTGACACCAAGCGATATATTTGTCCGCCAAACACCTCGTTTGAATGTATGTCTCTTTGCGCCTCAAATGTTTAAATGTCCTCCGAATGTGTTCCTTGGCGGCGGCACTCGTTTGCATTCGCTGGTCAAAAAGTATAGAAGAAGGAAAGGAAAGAATTTGCGACCCATTTCAGGGTGTTAGCCTAAAAATGGACATTTGTGTCCGTCGTCGTTGTTTGTTTTGTTTTTGTGGCTCTTGTTGCAGTTGTTGTTGATGGGTGCTCTTCTTTTTGGGACATAGAAACATCATCGGCGGAACCGACTGTGGTACGAACGTGTTAAGGAACATAACTCCAAGTGACAAAAACTCAGTTTGGGCTTAGGGACTTTCTGGTGGTGGTTACAGTGTGGCTGACACAATGGGGATGCAGGGCTAGAATTAGTCATCGTCGACGAGGTCTTGTATTTTCATCTTCCAAACCATTAGCGGCGTAGGCTTTGCTAGAATCAGATGTATTTTTCTTAGAGGAAATCGGCGATAGGTAGTACCCGGTGATTGTCCCTAAGTAGCGCGTTAGGCTTTGTCCTTTTAGTGTAAGGAACAATGGATGATGTGCATCATGAAGCAACACAAATCTTAGAACAAAGCAAGGTCCATGATTGCTACCTTTTGTCCCAACGATCTCTAGAGTGCAGAGCTATGGCAATGAGACTCCTAGTCCTAAGAGATGCACACATTGTCATTGCCATTCCAACCGTCAAGAGGATTGGGAGAAGTTCCTTTGCTTTGTCAACAAAATGTTCCAATGTTGCTCAGAGGCTTAGGTCTATGTTCTGCACGAACGGTGATCCAAAAGGAAGGCGATTGAATATGGAAAGCCATGGTCGTAGTCTAGAATTCTACTTAACTTTCTACTAAGTCTCCTCATTTGAAACATTTGGTCTTTCGTTTCCAATCTCTTGATAATCTTAAGTCTCTGCCTTCACCTTTCTACAATGCCCCACGCCGGCGACAATCTTGCTTTGCTCCTGCTCCTGAACTATTCTTTGAACCGTGGAAAGAGATAGACGTCACTGTGGGTTCGACGGCGAGACCTATTTCTGCAATGACAGTCATCTCAAGTTCGATTCTTTCGGTGGGTGATTGTGCTCATCAGTTACTGTGGGTACATCCGTCCAAACGATTTCTGCAAAAGCTGCATGGACACATCTTCTCTTTTCCGCTCCCATGGTCTCTCAATCCAAACTCGCTGACTGTATAAGTCAAGCGGCTCCACCATTTTAAAGTGAGCTCGTGGTGGTGGATATTCGCTTCGTTCGATATCACTATGAGCCCTTTTGGTGCCCACTGCTGTCAGCTAATCCAACCTAACTTACTGTGGATAAGAATCCTTTAAGTTCTTTCGTATGAGTTCACTCAGAGCTCAGCCAAATGTCTGATGGTCACCCTTCAGTCTTCCTGGGTCAACATCTTCTTCAGTGAATGACGTAGAGGTGTGCACTTCCTGCTTCAGCCAGGTTTAAACCCTTGTACCAATGTGCCACTGTTGAGCATGAGTAACCGGAATCCTTCAGCGTTTCCACATTCCATAGCTCTATGTCATCTTATGAAAATAACCTCGGCAAAGTTGGTTAAGTAGGCTGATAGCTGCGTCTACTGAAAGCCAACTGATCAAATACTGATCTACTCCTCTTTACCAGACTTGCAGAGATCACGCATCCCGAAAAGAGTTCAGTTACTTTGAACATACAAGCATTTAGGCCTAAATCTAGGTAGGACACAAAGCTGGCAAGTGCTTCACTCATGACTTTAGGTGAAGGGTCCATGAACGGTAGCTTATTCCTAGGCATGCCGACGACGCAATGGTTCTGTGCGGGAGTGTGTTTCTGACCATCTTTTCTGGCTTACAGCCCCAAATTTTGATATGATCGCAAAGAGAGAGCTGCATGCCTGACACCTAGGCAGATGGCACCTTAGGGTTTCTTGTGAAGAGCATCGTTTCAGTCTTTGAAGTCCCAACTTTCTAGCTCATCTATTGATCCTCTTAAGGGCTTAAGAATGTCCTTTTAGATTGAGAACTCTTCTGATAAACTCAACCAATGTTTGACTATGTTAGGGCCATAGTCTGGTGGATAGACGATAGGCAAAGTTGGCTATGTCTCTCTTATATATACAATTCAAAGGTTGGCAAGGCTTGGAGTATCTCTTGCTGGAAACGATGCTTCACGTTCTACTGACAATAGGTCCAAAGAGGCCGCAGTGACAAGGTGAATAGTTCCCACCTCAACCTACCCATAGAATGGAAGAGAGCACGCTTCGTTAGGAAACATTATAGATCCTATTGAAGTCATCATTTCGATCCCAGGCTTCGAAGTTGATGACAAGGAGTCTAGCGGATAGGACTGGCTTGTGATTTTCATATTCAAGTAACTTGCTGTGAGGATGACTGTGTGGAGACTGTTCTTGGGTGTTCTATCGTTTAAAGTCCAGAACCAATGTAGTGTTTTCCCAGAGTTTGTGGCTATTTGCCATCAAAAGATTTCGTCATCTACACCGACAGACAGCGAGCTATTAAAGCCCTCGAATCCTACTTAAACTCCGAGTAAACTGTAACCTCCAGTCTTCCATCTTCTCCACCACACTGTACAGTCATCTGCCTACGTAGCCCATGGGCTCTTCTCTCCGACCATTGTCTTATAATTGTCGTCAGCGGTTTGCATCTACATACTCGTATATGGACAATTTAATAGCATCCTTGCCTCCTTCGCATCCCACCTTCCCCTAAAGCACCACCACCAAAACCTGAGTGAGTTCTTGTGTTAGCACATCATCTTGTGTGACCCTTTGGTAGTGCAGTGGACCTCTGTTGGTTGTTCTTGTTTCGCCTGTTTGCTCTCCTTAACAAGAATTTTATGTTCCTGCTCTTGTTGTAGTCGTCTTCTTGGTGCAACGCCACGCCTTCCTTTCACAACAACAACAACAACAAGAGAAACATACATTTTCCATGCCCGCGTCTTGAACTTGTTGTGTTGTTCGAGCAAAAGGGGCACACACACAATCGATTGAGGTGAACCGCGTGCGGTGTTTATTCAGATTTATATCGAAGGAGATAATTTGTCCTGGAAAATGCAACAACATGCTGAAAAAAAAACTGAAATTCAAATTGGCAACTCCTTTGGCTCAATCGGCGGCAACGGCGGCGACTAGCCATAGAAGCAGCATCGGCAGCAGCAGCTAGCAATTGGCTAACAAGAGCAGAGGTTGAAATTGTCTCGTCGCGTCTCGTATTGTGGATGCAAATTCATAAAGAGGGCCCGGGACGACACCGAGTGAAGTGAAATGGATCTTTAGTGTTGTGTCCCTGCGATCAGAGTGCGCTCGGCACCTTGTCCAACTTTTGTGCCAAGAAGATCGTTCAAGGGTCGTCATCATAGTTGGAGTCTTAGTCATTGTAGTCGTCGTTGTCGTTGTCCAAGTTCTAGTCCTATTGACCGTTGTCAGTGTAGAAGAAGAACAAGAATTGTTCGCTCCATGGAATTTATTTTTATTATTATGTGACAATTTTTTATCACTTGCCATCGATTGGATGCAATACGAGGTTTATGACCATGTTTCCGATAGTCGTACCTCGTGTACGTGTGACCGGGGGGGACAATCATCTAATCAGGATCTCTGGCGAATGGGTGAACACACAAAGGAGGATGAAATTGCCTCGGACAGAGAGTACATACTCGTAGTGTGTTGTGTTGTGTTGTGAGTGTCATTATGGGGTTGTCATTTTGGGAGCGGTTTATGGCAAGTCTTTGAAGTTTATGGCGGTAATTTTTGTCAACGAAAAGTGGATAAAAAGATGAGATTAGTGGTCACAGAGAGTTGAGGTTGTCTTTTTATTTGGGGGCTGTAAAGGGGGAAAGATGTAAGTGGAGTTTGGTAAAATTTGACTTGAAATAACTCTCATAAGGGTTCTTCATTAAGCGTTTCCTATCTTTAAGTTTGAATAAAACAAACTGTGAGTGAGATATCGCTGAAATTTTTTCATTAATTTGGGAGGTCTATTTATGCCATTATGTATGGAATCCAATATCATTCAAATGTCCACCGCGGCTTTATTGGGTGGCGCTCTTTAAAAACGCCCAATTTTCCATAACTCTGGCGCCTAATTCAGGCTGAATTTGACCAGTGGCAAATGATTATGTTGGCTTTCAGGGCCTTGGTGGCTTGTGGCTTTTTGTCTTAGAACTGTCACTTAAGAAAATCCCACAAGAAGAAGTCTGCCACACGATTTCGTGGCCAGAAATGGCCCTCGTCGCTAGATATCGACCGAAATTGGGGTCAACTTCGAGACTGCTCGAGAGCCTACTTCCAGCGAAGAAACAGCGTTGTCTATGGTCATTAACTTAGAGCTCCTGCCTCCGTTGAATCTTGTACGCTTGTAGGGCCAAGTCATGACGCGAAATTCACCAAGTTGTGGTCTGCGAAAGGCCGAGTTCTTGTTCGCGGCGCAGAATTGACTTCCTCGGATTCTACTGCTCACCCTCACGGACAGCGGCGATATTTCCAGTAGATCTTCCCTTTTGTTGACGATCGGTTGTTGGGGGATTGTTTTTAGAACCTGTAGACTCGAATTTGCCCCCAATGTTCAGACAAATTCTCTTGGAAGATCGATTGTGGCGATCTTAAAACGTGCGAAGCTCGCAAAATTTTGCTCGAACAGAAGATCCATAATTTAATCATTTGCACATGTTGTTGAACGCTATAATTCCCCATGTTGCTTTGGCGAGATAGACTTAAGGAATGTCACCCAAATTTGACATATGTAGCTTCACGAATATGGTCGCAATCATTTGTCAAAGTTCGGAAATCCCTATTGGAAAACCATTTCGAAAGAAAGGGCTTTAGCTATCGAGCCATGCCCTGTTCTAACTGAACCCTATACTAACCAAAAGAAGCACACTTTTGTCTGCTCCTTATCGTATTAAAGGATCTATTGGTTGAAGGTACAAGAACAGCTCAACTGCTCCTGTGGACAGCGTTTTTGGACATTCTTCTTCTTCTTTAGGCGAGCTTATGATCTTCAGTTGTTGGTTGACTTGCATCGGCCTTTTGACAGGGTTCCTCTGCTTGTAATGGGTTTTTTTACATGGAAGCTTCCACGAGTCTTTGGTCTAGTACTCTACTTTATATAGTGGGCAACATATGCCCCCTATTGAGCTTAGTCATGGGGATGACACAAGAGTTCCGTACGAGAGTATGTTTCTGTCCATCAGTTCTGGTCTTCGGTCCCAATTTGTCTTTCTGTCCTCTTACAAATGAGAAGACCTTTGTCCCTGTTTATTCCGCTTCCAATTCAGTTCACCATCCAGCCCATGATCCTAAAGGGACAGCTCCATCTTTGACAGTCTAGGCAGCTTACCCTTCAAGGACCAGCATTTGAGTCTTTCCAGACCTCATCTTCTAGCCCATCCTCCTTAGGGCTTGGCCTTAGATTGAGAACCTCACCCAACATCTGAATATTCTAGGAGCAATGTCCTCTCCAATTTCCAATTTAAAGTGCCTTTTACAACTTTAAACATCGTGATGTCACTCGGAGCGCTCGAGGACATCTGGCATTTTCCATGAGACAAATAAGCCAAAAACTCTCTCCACAAACACCACAAAAAAAAAGAAAAAAAACACAGTTCATGGCACCGGAAATGCCACTTACCTCAAATATGAACCAACAAAACCAAAAATTAAAAACAAAAATTAAATGAGAAATCCTTACTTGCATCGCATCCCTTGGTAACCATGGCACGTCATGGCCATCATCTTCCCTGCCCATCCTTACAGAATTACCCGCCAAAACAATTCCAAACATGATTACGATTTAACTGCTCCTCCAGAGCTATGCTATGAGAAATAGGTACTGCGTCCTGTTGCAGCCAGCCAGAGCAGGAGCAACCGCTGCTGGACAATTCGTAGTGCAAATCTCTTGTTTGGCCTAAATATCTGGCAACAGCAGTGGAGAAAGAGAGAGAGAGAGAGCGAGAGGAACTTCCTGCTAACGGTAAAACGACGGTAAAAACAAATTATCTAACAAACGTAGCGCAAATTACAGGTTTTGCAATTAAGCAACAAAAGCTTCTCTCTCTCTCTCTCTCTCTCTCTCTAACTGTCCCTAGCCAGGCTTTTGCCTCATTTGTAGCCCTCTACTGTAATGTAATAACGATAAAAATGGAGGTCGTTCGTTTGTTTGCACCAGGATTATATTGAGAGAGTGTATACTCGTACCGTATATGTGGATCTGTGTCGGTCGTCCTTATTATGGGTACATATGTTCGGTTACATACACGACACGACACGAAGGAGGACATACCGCAGCATGTAACCTGCAACAAATTGTAGTGAACTTTTAAATGAAATCACGTACTCGCAGGATGTTGTTACCCATTGTTTGTGTGTGTGTGTGTCCTTATAATATGTGTACAATTCTCATTCGCTAAACAAACAGCCATTCAGTCAGATAGACCGACAGACAGACGGAGATATATACTTTGCGGAGAGAGAGAGAATGTAATAAAAGTTTACCGTTTACCTAGGCACAAGAAAAAGGACATGCACACGAATAAAAACAACGTGAAACAGGATAAAGAATAACTGTACGAGGGATGGTTTTGGGTGTCAAATTCGAACGGAATGGGAGGAAGCCCTGTGTCCTTTTTTTTTTTTAGTTGTTTTTGTGCAATCGAGTGGATCCGTGTGTATGTGGTAGGGGGGCCCCTATTTTATATGAGCGCTCTTTTGTATTTATGTGTGGCGGGGTGTCCTTGTGCGCTTCGACAGGCAGAAGCTAGTATAGCAGTGTGGCTCCTACCTACAAAGTCCTTTGCCCAGCAGCCTGTTGTTGGTTTTAATTTGAAAGGACGAAATTGTATGTACACAAGTTTTCTTTGGCAACGTCGGTCGGTCGGTCGCTCTTCCAAGGGAATGGGCCCGAAGGTACTCGTATAACATTGAATTGCCAGTCGACTAGTGAGGATGTTGCCAGGTGGGTTAACACGTTTGCTAGTTCGAATAGAAGGATTACCGTTCGTAAAATGTTCCTCAAAGAGCGATGAGGTTTTCAGGTCTTCTAAGTAGACTATAGGAGGTCCTTTCTAGTGTCAGAGTTGTAGCTGCCTGTTCAACAAGCTAGGTCTTCTTAAAACAAGTCTGTTTCGTCCAACTAAATCCAGTCCCTTCAACAAGTTGTTACAACTCAATTGCTGGCAACACTACCTCAGCATAGTTATCCTTGTGGGGACAGTAGATACCAACTCCTAATATCTAGCGAATTTGTGATACTTTTTATCCTTACTTGGCTTCGCTTTTTGCTTTTGTCTATCTGCTGGTGGCGGTGGTGGGTGGTGGCTTGGCTATTGCCCCTAAGGACTCTGGTGATGGTCTTTCCGTTCTGTCCCATTGCAGTGAACGTTTTATCCACCCTAATAGTCCTCCAACCGAGGAGCCGCATAGCCGCCGCAATAACTCGATATCTCCTCTCACATATACACAGGTATTATCTGCTTCGTCCTTGGTGAAATATATCTACCGGAAAGAAACTTAATTTCTATCCTCTAACCAGGAACATTTGGCCCATAAGGACGACTTCATAATGAAAGGACAAATGCAATTAATTAAAAAAGAAATTATACTCAGGTAATTCAGGACGACGACGACTACGATGGCACACAAAGATTTTTATTTTTATATTTTTTTTCTCCTTCTCTTTTTTAGCTGGACAATATGTCCTTGGCAAATGTTATCCTGCAGCCATAGAAATGTAAAACTGCTCAACGGCAGATGGTTTTTATAATAGTGTTGGCGAAATTGAAATTTTCTCGTTGGGCCCACGAAAATTACTCCTTTCTCGCTTTGTGTTTGGTCCTTTTTTTGGTTCTTTGTTTAGTAGTTAGTCCTTGGGTTATTAAGAGAGAGAGGACTTGATTTAATTCTTTCTTTTGTTGCTTTGCTTTCTTCGCTGTGTCCTATTTATTTAATTAGTTTTCCTGTGCGCACAACAAGAAAAAGGGTCAAAATTTGGGCCACCACTGGGCGTAAATGACTTTTGCTTAGAAAAGGGGGATGTGGGAAATTTTTCAAAGGGGAGGGGGAAATTTAATTTATATTCCAGTGGAGAGTTTGTGAAATGTCAAATTTATTTGAATTAGGCTGGGTTAAGTGCAGGGACTGTGGCGCGCGACATCTGTTCGTGAATGATGACTGCGAAACAGGTGGCACTAAATGGGAGTTCTGCACCCCGGTTTGGCTTTACTTCGGTTTAATTGTTTTGCTTTGAATGACTCCGTCGGGTTGAGAGGAGCAATGAAGTGCTTGACATAAAAAAAACTGGCAATTAGGTGATATTGTGCTCACAGTTTGAGATATAAATCTGAGCTCCTTTCGCCCAAAGACGCAATGAATCACTCATCAAAAAAAGAGAGACCAAATCAATTTTCAAACCCATCATCATCGCCTTCATCCGTCTGCTTGTCGTGATCCTCGGGCCCGTTCTTTTGCCAAACAACAAACAACAATCAACACAGCATCAACCGATATGTTACCATTATTATTTTTATGTGACTTATATAGAGTGGAGCGGTTTTTTTCCTGAGCGATCCTGAAAAATCAATTGCTACCCTTGGGGTTCCCATCATGTGAATCAAGATCACCTCAAGATCGCTCCGTCTGTCTGTCTGTGTGTGGAAACGTGTTGAGAAGAAAAATTACCATTGTGATGGTTCTTATGTTGGATTTTTGTTTTATTGCTTTGGACAGTGGACTCGTGAGGCAGTGTGCCGCCGCCGCCGCCGCCAAGCACCAATGTCTTCCTGGTTTGTGTTACTTTCTTTAACACTGAAGGGCAATTTGGTGGTTTGAATTGAGAGCAGCATCATTCAATTGAGGTAGAGTCTGTTCTTTTTTTCGGGACATATTGACGGGTGACATTATTTCCTTATTCAAGTTTTTATTTGCGTGTATCTGGCAATGATGTACAGTGACAGTTTGACAGGAATTAGCGGTATGTTTTTTTATTTCTGTTCGGTACTTTGTTTGATGGAATTTGTTTCATGTTTTGGGGAAGGGACAATGTTTTTTTGGCAGACAGGAAAAAAGGTTGGTAATGGTAATTTTGACATTTTGCAGTCGTTTCCTGAATTGGCGTCGTTCTTTAGTCAGAGGATGAAATGACGTACAAAGAAGCAGAAAGAAACCTATAGAGAGACAATCTTTTCATGATAACTGTGGTAGAAAGGTCTAGGCGAAGTCTGTTTAGAGGCTAAGGACGTAGAATGGTTCCTTATCTTCCTCCTTTTCCAGCAAAGTTGTGGCTCTGATTCAGGATCTCAAAAACTTCACACTTTTCTGCACCTTTAGTCGGTCTCTGGCTTGATTTTAGTTATTTTCACTGATTTGGTTACATTTCTCTGTTCCCAGGAGTTCTTAGGCCTGGCTCTCCCTCCTTTTCCAACAGGAACCTGGTCTGGTAGGCGTTTTTCTGATGGCCGTTTTTTCCTCTTTCAAGATGGCAACACTAGCTCAGCTGCTCTGGCGTCGAATACTCGAATGATACACAGCTGTCATCAGTTCATTTACTTTCAAACGTTTTGTAAAGGGTGTTTCATTTAGAGGTGGAGAACTTTAAATTGAAATAAAACACAGAAATTTTTTCGAAATATCCACAAAAGTGATCTTATTTGAGAGACAATTTTATGGCATTTATGTTTGCATACAATTACGAGTATGTGAACCTCGCAACTGGCGCTTTTAGAGCGTGATCTTGGGGTCTAATTTTCACACACTCTTCGCAGTAAATCAGACTGCAAATCGGCAATAACACGTCGAATTTTGGCTCCCAAGTGCTCAATTGTTTCTCTTTTATCGGCGTAGACATGCGACTTTCCATATTCTAACAAAATTCTGATTGTAATGGCGCCAAATCACACGAAGAAGGTCCCCAGTTTACAAGTCGATCTTGTGAAATAATAGTTCGTCAGAAAATGACTTGTATCGCTCGTTGCGTGGCATGTGGCGCTAGCCTGCTGGAACCACATGTCTGCAACAATAATGCCTTCCAATTGAGACACGAAAAAGTTTGTAATCTTGTCCATCCTTCTAATCATAATCATTTTTAAAGACATGTGGAGCAATGAATCCACCGGCCCAGAAAGTGCACCAAACGTTGACTTTTTCTGTAAAGCACTTGGTGAATTTCAGCACGAACGTGGAAAAAATACTGCGAATTACAAACGAATGCAAAAATCACATACAACTCTCCCCCAGAGCGATTTGGACACCACCATTGGAGAATAAATGCTGATACCTAATGGCACCTGGGTTTCAGCCCAAACTAACCTCAAAATAACCGAGAACTGTCAAATGTCAACTGTCACAGGAAACAGTGCTGCCAATTTCAGGTTCTCCTCCTGTCAAAAAAGCACCCTTCACATTGTGATTCGTAGGTGGCGTCGGTGTGGAGCCTTTTCTTCAGCAAAGGTTACGAAAATGAGCACAGTTTAGCTCGCATGCTTAAAACCAGGATATGGAACTCAGTTCATCAACCTTCAAGTGACTTCTCTGCCTTCTTTCTAATTAAAATAGTTCCAAACGCGGATGCCATCACCCCACTCGCGATTTGCATACAAAATTCCTAGCCCAAAAGCCCATTCCACTCACGCCAACTGCCGACTTTGTTCCTTTTTATCCAAAGTGAATCCCTTTAAGCGAAATTCTCCAGCTAAATTCCTTTGAAAATTCAACTGACCACTCTCTGATGAAATACAAACCTCTCTACCTGGAGTCCAAACCCCACTTAGACGGCATAATCTTGAATCAATTAACTCGGTTCATCCCAATTTGCATCAAATTATCGACTTATAGACCGACTCTCTACCATTAAAACCCCCTGCAGCCGGTGTGGTAACCTATTTGAAGAGCCTCTCTGCGTGTCTTCTTGACCAAACACACACACTGAACTGACTGATGACCGATGACCCTTTGCCCGCCCATCGACAAAAAGTTTCTCTCTCTCCAGCGCTACCGTGTATTTTGCTAAATTACCATTTTGAAACCCATTTTTTGGTATCGAAAAGATTTTAATTCAACACAATGTGCTCCTCTGCTCTATCGAGAAACGCATTAGGCCAATTATTAAAGCAATTTCCCAAGCAGCAAGACCCAATTCAGGTCAACCATCAAGAATTCATCTCCTCGACGTCATTGGAACCAATAATTGCCACCTAAAGTGGATAATTGCCGGGATTTCTACTGACGCGACGACGACCTACCTAATTCCAGAGGAGTAATCGGAAACTCTTAGCTTTTCGAAAATTTCACCTGCCTGCTGAACAAACATATGTATCTAAATCCGTGTATGTATCTGCTGCGATGATAATTGATTGATTGCCTCCTCCTCCTCCTCCTTGGGAACCCAATTCCAGCTGAAAAGGTGAAAACCACCAAAAAACATTCAAATTATCTCGACTCCGACGTGTGTTATTACGCAAAAGTGTATCTCAGAGTAGCAGAAGCAGCGGCACATCCTGCTGCACGTGATTTGACTCTTCATTTGTTTGTTTATCTAATGGATAACAACACGGCCGAGGACACGAGCAATAATAATTGAGATGCTTTAAGGGGGTTACTCCCGGACGGTGGTTCATAAATATGTTTTCTTTTTCGTGGAGGAAAATTAGTCTCTTCCTGGAGGCTGACGACTGTATCCCTCTAGCACGGTGGAGGAGATCGTAAAATTTTTGTTTTGTTCAAAAGGAGCAGGCGGCCGATCCGATCCGGCTGACGTATTGTTGTACCCAATCAAGGCGGCATAAATATTTTACGAGTTCCGCATTTCAGTGCCTCTTATTATTTCGACGATGGTGGTGCGGTGGTTGGGGGAGTGTTGCGCCTATAAAAGCTGGAGGAGCTGGGTCAAATGTGAAAAATGCTCATCAGGCGAAAAAGTCATAAAACAGTCGCTGGAAGAAGTCATGTCCAATTAAATTTACAGAGCAGCGGACAGAATCTGTTTCACCGGGGAGAGTTCATATGTAAGGTAAAAATTGGGAAGAGGGAGGGTTTTATGGGATATGTCTAGAGGTGTTATGTATTTCTAACAGGTGAAGCAAGATAATGAGGTAAAACAAAGGTCTAGTGGGGAAGGTTTGTCTCTGAGAGATGGAGGCTATAACTTGAGACAGGGAGTCTCCGAAGCAGATGCCTCAAAATGTGTCTGAGATAATAGAAGACTTAGGAGTATTTAGGCCTGGCACCAAGTCCTTCTTTAGACTAGATGCGACAGCCAAAGTCTATTCAGTTGGTGATGTACTTTTCGGCCTGAAGCTATGCGAGTTGAAGAGAAAACTCGAGACTTCTTACAAAGCTTCACTCACGTGGCAGTCCTTCTACAGTTTTGCACAATCCAAGAAAAGGGACCACTGAATATGAATCATTATTTAGTTTGCTTTTAATTTTGCGAGACTTGGAGACTTTTGCCGAAAAATCCGACGAAATTCATAGGCCAAAAGTTGTCATACATTTGTCTAAGGGAAGCTAATAAGGTGGTCCCAAACTTGATACGCATTCAATCCTAAAGCCACAAACCTCTTCAGTCAACTAGCCTTGGACTCAATTGCTTCCAGCTGCGCACGGCATTGGCTGGCTGGCATTGGTCAGACGAAGACGCTTTACAGCGTATTCAGTTCCTTCATGTACCTTCTCCTCACGCAGGACAAAACTCATTCATGTTTCTGCATCATATAGGACTACCGGCCTTGTACACGGCTCCTTTTTCTCATTTGAGAGAAGCCCTTCTTTGTGGACAGAAACTGTGATTGGAAAGAGTCTTTTTTTTCGCCTTTTTGCTCGCAAGGTCTATACCTGAGTCTAGGCTGCTATCGTAGTATTTAATCTCTCTCTTTTAGCATTGTGTTTGGATGTCCTTTCCAGTAGGTAGCATAGGATTGATTGGTTCAAAGTGGCTGCCATCTGTGAAGCGCCAACACACTTAGACTAACTAGAGGTCCACTTTGATACTCCTTAGAACTATTTTGATCTTCCTATGAAGTGTAAGAGGCTACATTTGTTAGATCACCTAAGTCGTTACAGTAGCAAGTTCCTAAGTGAAGCTTTCATCTCCGGGAGAGGCCTGGACAGACACAAACAATTTTGGAATAGTTTCCTCCACTTCCTTATCCATATAGCTCCTGCAGCAGTCTTTTGCGTGAGCTGAGCCCAAATTTCTTTAGTCCCTTGACATGTTATAGCACCTGTCCACCGAAGATTTGTTCTCTAGATTGCATCCAGCTTTAGTATTTGTTTACCTTTAGTCATCGTGTTCATCGGGCTTACAGTCCTCTAGAATGTTCCTATGTCCCAGCACCCAAAACAGGTGAATGCTGAACTGCTTACTCCGTAAGAGACGATCCGAAGTCCGAGGAAGCTATAGAGATCGAATCGAATGACTTAATGGCAATGATGTCAGGTTTTGCTTTCCAAGACTTCTTTGATCGCCATAATTTCCGCCTGGAACACGCAGACGCAGATTAAGACTTTATGAGAAAACACCGACTCCGCCATTGGTCTTTGAGTCGTCAGAGAATCCCTTGGTTTTCTACAAAAGCCTTCTCACTCCAGACATGATGTGGTGTAATCACTGTTTTCGAGGCAGACTCTGAAGTTCAGAATGAAAGCGTGGCCATAGTCTTCCCTTGATCACTGTAAAGTTGCTCCAAGATGTCACTGTCATCAGCCTTTGAAGGTGTTGCCTTCATGCAATGTTTTCAAGTACTATGTTACAGAAGTCGGATGACAGTATGTCATGCTATCTAAGTGGTGTTCTCTACATCCTCCTCACCTCCGCATCCTCTACTAAGTTCCTCTGTAGGACTCAATTTCTTCAATTGGTACCACAGAGTGTTGTGACCCGTGAGGAGGGCCAAAAACATGGTCGGTCCTTCCGTATAAGTCTCTCGGTCCTTGCTTTATCAAATAATGGTCCTTATTGCTTTGCAAGTTTCTAAGGGATTCCATATCGTGTTCGCCTCTCTCGTAGTCAGCCTGAGAACGCAGGATACTTCTAGAGAGGTCAGTAAGTTCATTTGCCTTTTAATTACCCTCATGCGCAGGGACCCAGCAGAGCAGAACCATGTGCTGTGCACCAAGAACCTTAAGCTCTTACTAGAAAGTGATACCTTCTGGCGGTATTGTTCTTACGACACACACACGAGTGGCTGCCAGAACCTCCGCTTGGAAAACACTGCTGTGGTCTGGGAGTCGTATAGATCTGGATAGTCCCAGTGATTCAGAGAAGATCCTATAGTATGCGGCTGTTTTTACAGTCTTCTCTGCTAGGGTAACATGGGGTAAATGGCATTTCAAAGTCACAGTAAGGCCTGATGTAGCCCTTGGTAGGTACATGACCAAAAAATCTGCCAAGGATGGTCGCATTTGACTTCAATGCACGCTAGTCTTTGTACTTTGGTGTTAAATCGAATCTAGCCTATCAAATAGGCATCCCAAACCCCACTCGAAGTTCGATAAGAGTTGAGTTTCGTGTGCCTCCTTGCCGGTGTCTCTCATGGCTTCTTGGCAACCGCTGGACGTTCCTGGAGATAAATTGAGATTCCAACGCCAAAAACTAGCTCGTGTTTACGTTCTTAGCTGCTTCTTATGGTATCTCGTAAACTCTAGACAGTTCTGAATATGATGTGTACGTTGGCTGTTTGTAGAGCTTAAACTACGTTCAGTCAGATCAATAGATTGGCATGAAGAACTTCGCTTACGTTCCAGCGAACAACGGAGTCAATTTCGCTGTCAGAATTTATTTTCTTTAGGCTAGGCTTACCAACTAAGTTAGCAGGCTTGGAGTTGAATCTAAGGACACCAACGTTGATTCCTCTTTTGTCCAGAGTTGTGCTCAGATTTGAGGTTTCAAACTTGTCAACTGAGCACTTCAAGCTGCAGTCTTGCTTGCTACCAAATTAGTGCCGATCTCTGATGTTCAGTCAAAACTTTCTCATGAGCTCTTAGTCCGAAATAGTTGGAACTTCATTGGATGGAAGATATTCCCCCTCATATATGCAAGTCCCTGGAGCCTAGTGTTGAAAAATCGGAAGATGGACTTCCTCTTGAGCCCGCAGAAACACAGTGTTCCTCCACATTACCCGAGATTTCAGCTTTGTTTTTGGGTTTAGTAGAAGAGTAGGTGCCACTGGGATGATTGTTTTATGTTCCAAGGTAAACCTTTCTTTAACGCTTGCTCTATGGTACTTGCATGTGGATCAAGAAGGATTCTCTTGCCTTCAATCATGACCCAGTTTCGTTGCATTGAAACAAAAACTGAACGGTTCTCTATGAACTACTAGATTAGTAGGTATGTTAATTCCCAGTTGAGGAATCTCTCTCCCAATCCCCTTGTGATAAGCAGCAGCGAAAACCTGTTACCAAATCAGTTGAATCTAGACTAATGGCCCACGAAATGCCTCCACCTTGTCCCACAAATATATTCCTATATCACTCAGCAGCCATTCAACATAAAGCCATTTGTGAAAACGCACTAAAAACAACTTTATTAGAATGCAATGGCATTCGCCAGAGATGGCTCAGCTCGTCCAGATATTTACAGCCCATTTCAATCAGTCGCTTGCTCTTCACACTAAATCTCTCATATTCCCCGGGACTTTTGCTCCCCGAAAACAAACGAGAGAGACAACAAAATCATAAACAAAGCGAAAAGCTATTCAAAGGAAAAAAAAAAAAAAAATATCAAATTGCACCTCGTTAATTGCCGCCGACGATGACGATGACGATGACGATGACGACAGACAGACAAAGTCTACGAGTGTAGAGCCCAGTTCCTCCTCTCGGGCGCGTTTTTTTTTTTTTATTGTTTATTGATGGGGAGTTTGTCAGATGCACGAATGTATCTGAATCTGTCTGTATGGTGTGTCGCTTTTTTACTTGTCCATTTGATTTACGGACATGGGAAGGAATTAAATCAATCATTTACGAGGCGCTAAAAGTGTTTTAAAACTCGGAAAACTTATGTAGCTACAGCCGGATGGGTTAGGAGGAATTTATTCGCACACATCTCATAAAAGTTTAAAAATATCTTTTTTTTAGAACTTGAGTGTGTTTTATTGTTTTAAGTGGAATGTCAGGTTTGGGGGAAGGGAAGGTTGGTTTCCAGCTTTGGACAGAGGTCGATGAAGACTAATGAATCTTTGCACAAGGCAGTAGCAACTGACTGTGGAACCTTTGAAGCCCTCAATCACTATAACTTCTTGCCATGAAAGGCATGGTGCTCAAGTCCTGACAATCCAACATCAAGGCTCCATAAGATAGGTCCACATTTTGAACAGAGGAAGGCTGTCTGAGGAACTCGAGGTCCAAAGTGGGGTTCAACAAGGCTGCATACTTGGGCTCTTACATCTGATCAAATACCTCGACTCAACAGAATCATGGACCTTAACCGAATGGCAGTAAAAGTAGAGAGGGAAGCAGACGCGCGTCGTGGGGCCTAGGACCGAACTCATCAACTTCGGAGTATTGTATCAACTGATGGCGGAACCGAGTTGGATAGAGCCAGCCAAATGGGCGAAGGAGAGTCTACGACCCCAAACTATTCACAGTCCGTGCTGCTTTATGGATGTGGTACCTGGAGATTGACCGCCTCTATCATGAGGAAGCTGCCAACGTTCGTTAGTAGGTGCCTACGCAATATTTTGAGGATTTTTTGGCCAAAATGCTTCTCTAACGAACAGCCTTATCATTTGCCTTATATAGGTAACTCTACGACGACGAAAGTGGCAGTGGATTGTGTCACAGTCTCTGGAAAGAAAGCAGTTCCATAGCTTACCACTTGACGCCATGGAACCCATTTACTCAAGAATAGCAGGATGCTTGGCGTTCGTAGATGTAAATGGCTTAAAAAAGTCGAGAAGGAAGCACGGCAACTGAGAAAGAATTGGGGACAGCTGAGGCTCATTTCCACACATGGCACACGATGGTGCGTAGGCATTATAGAAACCCTAGGTCTCACATTGAGATACAGGACATAAGAAAGTGTATTTCAACACGAACGCGCAAAAATACTGTGAACTACAAACGAATGCAAAAATCACATACAACTCGAATTGGACATCAACCCTTGTAGAGTAAATATTGGCACCTCTTTCCTATCTCTTCTTCTTTCTTCCAATTTAAGTAACGCCTGTGCCCTTTACTTCTCTCCTTTGGACTTCTAGACTTTCTTGGAGGTACTAAGTCCTTCCCTTGGGTTGTTGTCTTTGGTTCTTTGTAGTTGGTCACAGGGAAGACATCCGCCACAGTGTTAGGAGAGGAAAAGAGGTGTCATTGCCCACCAGTATCCAGTTGCTTTGTTGTACTCGTTCATTGGTTTATTGCGGACTCTCTCAAGGCATCATGAAAGAAATGTCTGACAGTTCTGCTCCTGAGGCCCATGAGAACTGGAGGCAGACTTCTTGGTATGACATTTTATTCCTTTTTTTCTCTGTGGAAAGCCTCTTTGAACACAGAAGTGGTTGAGGACCTCGCTGTCCATTAATCCTCATTGTAGTTCCGATCAATCTCTCATCGTCTGCTTCCTTCCGTTTCTCTACAAAGAGGCCGCTTTACCTTTCTCCTTTCTGTCCCATCAATTGACTCTTAATGGGCAACATTCAGTCGACTTTTTTGCTAAATTGTCTCATCAAAAAGTGACTAAAGGAATAGCCTAACCACGAATTCATTAATTTCCTTTCAACTAAACTCCGGTAGCAGTGCGCCACTCGAATGGAACATAATTTGTTCAACTTAACCACTCATCTTTAGTTCCGGAGCAGCGCACGCCTCCTCTCTAGCCATAGATACACTCGCACAACAAAATCCGCACAATTAATTTCGAAACTAACAAGATGACCAGAAACCGGAAATTGAAGCTTAATAAGAATTTGTAACTACATCATCATCAGGTAGGTAGGTGAGCCGCCCCGTCCCCCTCGCCCCCTCGTCTCCTCGTCTCCAAAGCAGAAACAGTCAAACCGCAAAGATTAACCGCCGCCGCCGGAACGACCGCATAAAGTAAACATCGTTTCGCGTTAAATCGATTTTCTCGCACCTCGTCAGGCCAGAGATAGGATTTGGTATTTCGTTTCAATGGAAACCGACTGGCGACTGGCAACTTGGAGGTGTCAAGTCGAATTCAAGGTCCCCACTGTCGTCGTTGTCCCATGAATGAACGAAATTCCACAAATGACTGTCAATGGGTTCTCTTGTGAGACTTTTTTCGGGGTGGACACCGTTTTTCGCAAGAAATTCATCTGAGCTCATATCTTTGAGTTTTATTGCACTGTTTAGCCGCGGAGAGAGCGGTTCTGAGTTCCGATTCTGATTCAGTCGCAGATTCCAATTCAGCTGTCCGATTTGAGAGGAGAATTTATGATCATTGGCTTTGCCCTGCGGTCTGAGTCAGAGGAGAAGACGTGGCCAGCTTGTTGTGTTGTTGCTGGTCGAAAGGTCTTTGGGTTGGAGCGCGGGTTAATTGGTGAAGGTGAAGCGATGGGGAATTCGTTCTCTTAATTTGTATTTGGCCCTGAGCGACTGGACTGGATTGTTAGAGAGATGCCTTCGAGGCAAATTGTTGAAATAGAAATTCTTTAGTTTCTTCTTTTGTTTAAACTGGGCTTAGAGCAATTGATAGAGCAAGCGAAAGTGGGAGAATAGGGCTTTCCAGTAAGCGTTTCCTATCTTTGAATTTAAATAAAACAAACTGTGAGTGGGATATCATTGAAATTTTGTGTTTATTTGGAAGGATTATGTGTGCCATTATGTGTAGAATGTTACATCATTCATATGTCCATTGTAGCTTCGCTAGGTGGCGCGCATCCGAAGCGTCTGATTTTCCATAACTTTGGCGTATAAATCAGGCTGATTTCGATCAATGCCATTGACTATGTCGGCTTCAAGGGCAGTGGTGGTTTGTGGTTTATTGCCATAAACCTGTGACTTAAGAAAAATCCACAAGAAGAAGTCTGACACACGATTTCGTGACCAGAAATGGCCCTCGTCGTCGCTGGATATCGACCGAAATTGAGGTCAACTTCGAGACTGCTTGAGAGCCTACTTCCAGGGAAGAAACGGCCTTGTCTATGATCGTTAGCTTTGAGCTCCTGAGTCAGTTGAATCCTGTATGGGTGTAGACCCAAGTCATGACGCCAAATTCACCAAGTGGTGGTCTGCGAAAGACCGAGTTCTTGTGCGTAACGCGGAATTGACTGCCTCGGATTCTCTTGCACACTCTCACGGTCTGTTGTGATATTTTTGGCAGATTTTCCCTTTTGTTGACATAAGTCTGTTGGGAGATTGTTCACTGAACCGATCGACTTGAATTTATCCACCAAGTTCCAAATAGTCTTCTCGAAAGGACGATTATGGCGATCGTCTAATGAGTGAAATGTTCCTCGAACAGAAGACCCACCTTAAATCATTTGCACATGTTGTTGAACACTATAACTCGCCATGTTTATTTGGCAAGCTAGACTTAATAAATGACAGCCAATTTGACAGATGTAGCTTCAACAACATGGCCGCTATCGCCTGTCAAAGTTCGGTAATCCCTATTGAAAAGCCCTTTACATTCTTTTATTTCGAGTATCGATTTGAAAACAAGTGGATTTGATTGGCCATTCTCATAGTAGATACCTTCTTCAAATGGCTTTAAGGTTCAATCCACCTTCTGTGCCTTTAAATCTCCAGCGTCTCGATTGTTAAGTGGGTGTCGGTCCCTTCCCTTCCCCGATAGACATCTCTTCATTGTTTCTCCACTCAGGGCCTCGTCCTTTGTCTACTTCACATTCCCCAAACCCATTCTGTGCAGCTCGTCATAACTTCTTTGTAATTCCTTGCCACCCCCAGGAAACCTAATAAATCAGAGGTAATTTCTCATCCAAAGTCCCCCTTCTTCTTGTGTTGCTGCTCCAACTCCATATAGCCAGCCAGAGCCCCCCCGTAGTGTCAAAAGGCATATTCTCGCAGCCAAGAATGAAATATTCGAAGGTCACGAGTGACCCGAATGCAGATGATGATAAATTCACCCAGGATCCCATTAGACAATTACTCACAACCATTAAGGGATTCCACACATCTACTTGGGCGGTTTTTTTCTTTTGCTTCTACCGGACCTAGGATATTGTTGGCATATGTTAATGTTTCCTTCCAGTGTCTGTGTCTGTCCAAAAGAGAGAGAGCAATCATCTCACAGCATCCAACTCCCAGTTGGGATAATGTATCTTAGCACTTTATTCTCTCCCTCTCAGGTGTTCACGCGATCGCGTATGACGAACCGAACACAGGCGACTCCTTGTGACCGCACACCCTGGCGCGGCAGCCACTTGGACTATGAAAAATTATTTTGTAATAAGTTCCTAACTAATTTTGCAGACGCGCAAAAGTGTGCGTGCTTTGGCGCGTTGCAATTTTGCCGCCAATTGCAATTTACACAGTGTGGGTCCTAAGTGGGACCTGTGGGGTACACCGCGCACCATTGCAATGGGGAGGGATATTAACGACTTGCAATCAATTTTATCGACTCTAGCGCGCATTAGGCCATTAAACGGCGAATGACTGATGGAATTGCCAGCTGCTGCTGCCGCTACACTCATGTGGAGTTACACTGATTGGGGTTGGCTGGAGAGGGATACTGATAGCCGCCCTCGTTTAATTAAAATTTCCCGCTAAATATTACAACTCATTGCACACCTGGCAAACGTTGTCACGTACTATATCTGTCTGTCTGCCTGTCTGCCTGTTGATTACAACAGGTCAGGTGGCAGTGCCATCTACTACTATTGGCCACAATTATCAGTGAAGAGCGTGTTTGTTTGATAATAGTTAGGTGCGCGGCGGCGGCCAGGATATGTACTTATGTGAGGCATAATTCGCGCTTCCAAATGACAATTAGCCTGGTTGATTATTTTGGCCTGCGAATCGTTTTATGATAATTGGTAGGCAATCACGGATGACATGTTCACTGGTCGCCGGTCGTGGGGGCGCGCGCGAACCATTTTAATTGGGAATAATTTTTGGGCAACAACTAATTGTCGCGAGTGTGGATTTAATTGGAAAGCATTTAATGGTTACAATTCGAGGGAGTGAAAGGCCGTAGCTTACAGCTTAAATGGCTTTCATTTGAATGAGTTTTTGAAGGTGTAGGAGCAATCCTTGAAGCTCTATATCTTCACAGTGAAGAGTCAAAGTGATGAGGAAGTACTACCAAGGACAAGCCTCAAAGAATGTCCAGAAAGGTGAATCACAAAGGCAGAGATTGAGCTCCAAAATAGACGCCAAGATCATGAGGAAGCATGGAGAGCTGGATGTCATCTTGACTTCAAAGCCTAGCTAGACACAGATCTGGACATGAACCCTCATTGGATAAAGAGCATAAAAGCAGTCAAAGATGCAGAGCACATCATACTCAATTGTCCCTGAAGAACGCAACTCCTCTGGTGAGACTGACCAAGGACCTAGCCCCAGACAACGTCAACAGTCAGGTACTGAGCAGGGAAGAAGCTAGCGACATTATGGCAACCATCATGAAGGAACACTAAAGGCAGGAGTGACAACAGAACACATAGTATCTGGCTGCCAAAACGAATGAGCTGAGAGCGGAAAGTACGCGATGATATGCTTGACGGAGGAGCCACGATGTCTAAGTTAAGGAACTAGATGACCTCAATAGAAAGTCGTAGACTGTATGGACCAAGATTGGTCTTTGGATGAACTCAGTTACAGGTCCCACAAGTCGCCCAATAAACACGTCTTTTTGACTGAAATTTTGTCTCCAAACTGTCATCAAAAGTGACTCTTTTTCAAGAGCTCGAATGGATTGGGCAAAGGCATTAGGACCTCACCTTCACAACAAAGTTTTGTACCAAACTACTAAGCCAGAGCTCCAGTTCCAGTCCTAGTCTTTCTGTACGACGTAGAGGCATGAACTTCCAGCAAATCGGATGAGGATGCCCTTGGTAACTTTGAGAGAAAAGTTCTTTGAGTGATCCTTGGTCCTATCTGCATAGACAGCGAGTGGAGAAGAGGCCAACACAAGGGCACCGACTTAGCCAGAAGAGTTCACATACAGCGACTATTTTGACTGGGTCATGTAGAGCGGATGGAGCCCAACCTTTCAGCTAAGAAGGTTTTTGAATCTACCCTGGATAGAGGGCGGAGTAGAGGACGATTGTGGAGAGAGATCTCAACCAACTTGGCGTGCGCAACTGAAGGGAGCTTGCTTGCAACTGGACTGACTAAAGAGGCTTGTTCCTTGAGGCCCAGCTCCACCTAAGAAGGACTTTTTGCGACGACTTACATTGCTCTTTTGCAACCTGAACATGGGCTTTTGAATGGGTTTCGTCGAACAGCACTCCAAGGAAGTGCACTTCTACACAAGCATACACCAGACATTCTGAGTTCTTGGCTCCATAATACCCACTTGATTCCAACCACACGTTGCTTAGGTATACAAAGAACCCTCCATAGATCTCCAAATAGCAAAATTCCACAGCCATGACCATCAAGACAGCGAAGAGAGGATAGAAGGAACTCGTTTTGGTAATAATTATCCATCCCGTAGAAACTATTCACCTTTATCAATCACCCTCCACTCGATCTATCTTCTGGAAACCATGATTAATATCACCTCCGCCTAAAATCACCACCGGTGGATGATGCCCGGTACCATCGACTGGTGCTGGACAGAAAATTGATTTCGCCCAACTGCATTTGCTAACCGCCTGACTCCAAGCTAATGGATTAAGTGCACATTACCTCCCCATAGTGTTTAAGGATCATAAATTATAAACAACAACCACTGACCGTCGAACGTTAATCAACGGCTGACAAACAATCCTCGGCCCGCCGTAGCCACGTAAATTATTGAAAACCACTCACTCAGCAGAAATTCCCTGGACCGGATTACTGCATGCGAGAGCCTCTCGAGAGTGCAACTAGCATTAATAATCCCCCTCCCTTGATGGTCTAATGATGGTTCCACTCTCTCTCTCTCTAGGATAACAGGTCCCAATCCCAATCCCAATCCATCTTTGCATAACAAAAGCGCTCGGCGGCAGAGTGACCATTAAAAATAGAGACATCTCTCGGAGAATCCACGCTCAGCGGGTGGGTGATGCGTGGGTTCCCACAGAAACCAAAAACCAATGGAACGACAAGTGCAAGTGCACGCATTAAATAAATTAATTAGACGCTAGGGTTTCTAACCTTTTCCCCTCAGTGCTCCGCTCTTTAGAATCGTGACACTATCAGTGGGCTGATCTTCCCATTTGACAGTTTCATTCTGTGGTCTCTCGGTTCCGTTCCGATGAGCTCGTCGGTTTATTTGCATTTTTGACAAAACCTAAGAATTAGACGCCGAATGGGCAATAACTTTATTATTTAATTTTTATTTTTATTAATAAATTTCTGGGTTTTGTTCTCACATGAATTTCGATGACGTGACGCGCTTTTGTTTTTCTATTTTTCAGTTCGGAATGGGTACTCGTGTGTGCCGATAGCACTGACCGAGGGTCTGGACATTCGTGTGAATACTGCTGTGAAAACGGTCAAATATTTTCCCGGCGGTGTCGAGATAACGACGGAGAATTTGAAGACCAACAACTCTACAGTGACCTACAAGGGTGAGTCTTAATTTATTTTTATTTATTTTTATTT
Source organism: Chalcosyrphus nemorum (assembly GCA_949716465.1). Taxonomy (NCBI): domain Eukaryota; kingdom Metazoa; phylum Arthropoda; class Insecta; order Diptera; family Syrphidae; genus Chalcosyrphus; species Chalcosyrphus nemorum. Next base: position 59,231,322 of record OX454334.1, on the reverse strand, counting down.
TTTTGGTTAAGGAAACATAAATTTTGAAGATAAGTAGTTAGGGAGTTAGGGTGGTTAAGTTTGAGGGCAAATTTGTCAAATTGAAGGCCGTTCTTGTAACTGACGGCAGTCTCCTCTCACGTCCTCCGTCTATTGTTTACTTCCTCGTCGAAATCATTAGCAATTTATACAAAATTTTCTTTTTAAAGTTGGTTGTGGGGAAATGTATAAATTGAAAGAAGGATCTAGCCAACTAGAAGGCGAATATCGCCACATATCGTTGTGTTAGAGGCATCCAACCTGAAGCAACTACTAGACTATCTTTGGACTGTTGGAACTCCCGCACACTGCAGATTTTCTTACTTACTTATGTCCTGTATCCGCCTCTACAACGCCTACGCGCCAGTTCTCCCAGACTCCTTCTCAGTTTCCACGCTTCCTTCTCGACTGTTCTGCGCCGCGTATTCCTAGGACCACTGCGTTTCCTGTCATCCTGAGTAAGGGGGTTCCATTGCATCACTGGTTAGCTGTGGACCTATCACCCTTGCGGAGAGTGTGACCAATCCACTGCCACGTTCGCCGTCGTATGGTTCTGCCTATAGGTTCATGGCTCATTCTCCGATAAAGCTGTTCGTTAGAGACGTGGTTTGGCCACGAAATCCTTAAAATATTGCGTTTTCAGCTTCCCCGTGATAGTGGCCATCTCAGGTTAAAATTTCAGATTAAAATGAACTATCGGCCGACTAAAGAATCGGTAGTGTGCGCCCGGTGCTATAGCGTCATACTGATTTAGCAGTTGGCCGATACTTTAGTTAGAAGACAATCGCGTAGTCCTTCAAACTTTTTTATATCTTGATACTGATTAACAGCCTGACCCAACTATCGGCCGACAGAAGGTCTTCAGTGAGCGAGGGCTCTTAATCTACACCTCAGATCATAGATCGTTCTGTAAGTAAAAGTCAAGCCCCAATATAGAGCTCCTCGCTTATGAATTATTCCAACCAAGGCATTCCGAGGAAGGACTCACATTTCTGCTGCCTTTACCCTCTCTTCTCTTGTGTCCTATATTTGTAAGTCTTAAGCCCTCAACTACACCTGCTGGGGATGGGTTTCTACTCCCTCCAAGGTATCTGATTGGATTCCATTGCATCGTATGCGCACTTCTATGGAGTTGTCTACCACCCTTTCGGAGTGTCTGACAGTCCCCGTAAACTCCTGACTACCTTATGTTGGACAGCATAGAACGGTCTTCACTTCAGAGATTTGGCTTACGGCATTTTCTCTGCCTAAGTCTCGATGTCTCCATGTCACATACTCTGAAGCATGGAAACTATTTACTTTCTACACCCGTCTTTTTAATCGAGAGAGTTAGGTACTTGGATGACTGAATTCCTTCGGTTTTGACGTGAACTGGACTCTAGAGATTCTTCACAGCCCGGCTCCTATGCTTTTGCATGTTTACATACTCAGCTACCAGGGCATTCCATTGTGGAGATACATGTTGACTTTATGTCTTCCTCTTAAGAGGTTATTGCATTACGCATCATTTGTTCTGAAATGTGTTCTCCCATCCACATAGCTCAAGCATTCCTGTAGGTGTTCTGAACTTGCCTTTCCTTGTATTCGTGGAGGTATTTCCAGAAGCTGTCATAAGAATTGAGGATGAGGTACAACCTTACATTAGCGTGTTTTCTCGTGGTCCATTCTACCGACAGTTTTGTGAGGTTTACCATCGTTGCTACTCCCTCTCATGAGAAGCTACTTACTAAAGTGAGCAAGTCCATCATCAGCTTTCCCTATGTGGCATCCAGCTATGTCATAAAGTCTTACCTGAGAGTAGTGTATTTATGATGGTTCTGGCTCAAATGGAGCATGGAGCACATATACAGGGTGCGCCATCATGAGTCATTACGTCACTGAAAGCTGTATTCCCCTCGAAAGCTTGACAGAACGAAATGAGACGGTTTAAGCTTTTGACCAATGTTGGGGAAATATTGACATTTGTCGCCTCGGAGCTGTGATTTGATTCTTTTGGACTTGTTTTTGTGGGGAAGCGTGAATGAACGACGTTATGCCAGCAGAAGGCCAATATCATCCAAGTAATCCGGGAGCTACAGCCCGAAATCATCAACAAAGTCTTGGTGAATTGGACTGACAGAATGGGCTACTGCGAAGCCAGCCGAGGCTACTTGTGTTCACTGTTGTTTGTGCTGCATAGAACTGCTTTGAATGTCATGGTTATCTTCACTCATAGCAATCTTATTATAAAGGAAAGAAAAACGTTTGTTGTAAAGGCGAGCAGCGAAAACACTGAACTGCTTTTGATAATGCTGACGGAGGAGCTCTTAAGTATTGGATCCAAAGAAATTCTGACTCCTCAAATTGCGTACGAGGTTTTAGAAGTCTTGTTACTCAAGTAAGACTTTATGACGTAGCTGGTTGCCATATAGGGAAAGCTGATGATGGACTTGCTCACTGTAGCAAGTAGCTGCCTCGGTCATCCAATATTTGGAAGTGAAGTAGGCTGCATATTGCGGCAACAGCCTGAAGGCTAGGTGTTCTCTGAAGCCTATATTTAGCCAGTACTCCTAAGTTCTTTATGTAAGGCTTTGACCGAAAGTACGTTCGTCTGCGTGTACTTTCTTTTGGTTGCTCATAAGGATAGCCTTTAAAGGATGTTCCTCTTAGTGAGGTCTAATGAGAGGACCGAGATTCGTATGAATCTTTTGGTTTCGTTGCTCTAGTTGGCAGAGTTGAAGACTGTTCTGTTTTCCCTCGATCTGATCCCTGAGCTACGATTTGAGCTTCTCTCTACACTTTGGCTGTCATTTGGTAGAAGCTCATAGTCCCCTAGGAGAGGACACAGTCAAAGTGTTTTTTTATGATGAATTGTCCGTCAAATCCCCTCGCTCTCCCCCAAAGCATAGCCAAATTGCATCCATAGCTCGCAACCTTGTCTGACTCCTGAATTTTGAACTAAGAACTTTCCTCTGGGCAGTGAGTCAATCTCTTTGACTCATCGTGTATCGCTTGCCTTCCCTATGCAAGACAAACCAATCAAACGCTGGAGCTTCTGTCGATAGACTTTTCGAAATCGGTGAATGACAAGAGGCGACCGATACGCCTGTCATATAGACCGCATTAAAGCCTTCTGTTCTCTCATTAACCATTCATCTGACACGATGACAGATCTGAAGTTGGGATATCCACCAGTTGAGCTTCGAAAGAGCTGGTATTAGGCTGCAAAAAGTATTTGCCATGGACGATGTCCAATTCTACTGAGAAGAGTTGTCTGTGATTTTTTTGCATTCGTTTGTAATTCACAGTATTTTTTCACGTTCGTGTTGAAGTACGCCAAGTGTTTTACAAGCGAATATTGTAGCTTAGTGGCAATTAAAGGACTTGAGCACTGAGCCTCTCATTCAATAACCGAATACAGTACTACCACCTGCAGGCACTTGGAAGAGAAATGAGTTTCCTTCTAGTAGAGGTACTTTGGCTCGAAGGAATGCCTTTTTGAGCTCCATTTTGAGCCTACTTTTCGGTCTTTCAAATAGACGCGTTTTGTGTCTTACGAAAAAGCCTCTAAAGCGCTCCATTGGCAATCATCTCTCTCTTTTTCAATGGCAAACTGTCACAGTTCTCCTTATTGGAAGAAAAAAAAACTCCAATTAACACGCGTAATTACCGTAGACTTTCCAGCCAGCGGGGCAATTATGAAAACTGAAATTTGTGATAAAACACGAAAAACTCCCATAGAGGCGTCACTCGTCGTCACAGTTAAAAACGCACATAAACTCTAACCCCTGCCTGCCTAGCACCAATTAACAGGCCAAAACAAAGACCCAATTTCCATATTTTCCCAACAAAAGTCTTTAGTTTATCCCCAAAAAAAAAAGAGAGTATATTATTAAAATTTTATTAACATTCCTATTCTAAGTTGGGTTGCCTGAACGCGCTCTGTAACCATCAGCTACCGAGTGTCACGTTCAGACGCACAAAGTACACACATCTGCTGTGATTGGACGATCACGATAACACGTCACACGCACGAAGGAAACACACAGGGTTACACTGAAAATGAGAGAAAAAACAACCGAAAACAATGACCCATTGGCCATATTAATTGGATTTTAATTAGAATGCCTGCTTGGCCAACCGTGAACCGTACCAAACTGAACTGAGAAACTAAGAGCCGAACGAGCCATGTAATCATTTGCTAATCTAATATGTAAAACAACAACAACAACAACAACAAGAACGTTTTCTTTTAATTATCAAAATTTGGGGAAGAATAGTCTCTAAGCACTTGTGCTGCTCTCTGTTGGTCATTTGAAATGCAAATTTCGACACAAGATGGCCGAGTTTAAGGAGAGAGAGAGAGAGGATTTTTTTTTTTTTTGGGAGTCTCTCACGGCGGCGGCGCGGTACCTGGTTATCTCAATCGAAGAACGTCAGAGCCACCACCCCATCACTCGTGAGACAATAAAAATGGAAATTTCGACCTTTTTTTTCTTCCTGGGGCCGGCCGCCGCCGTGATACCATTTCGGGACGACTACACAGGCAGACGCATCTAACGGATGAAATTTATGCACAAGACACAGGCAGTAATGCGTTGTTGTTCGTTAGCATTGTTGCGTTGCATGCGTCGGTCGGTCGCCCCACCATTCGTTCCATATTGTTGGGCAAATGGCAAATAAATTATCACCTGACAGCTCACATTGTGGATAACATAAATTCCAGGGTCGTCATCGTCTGTTTGTGTGCCTCTGTGTTCTGTGTTCTGTGGGGATCGAGCTCTCTAGTTTATTTGACTTCCACCCAGTTGGGATAATTAAATCGTCAAGATCAAAGGAAATCGGCGGAGTGGAGCCGGGAGTAGTCATATCAAGGAGAAGTCATTAATATTTGTCTGATTTGGCTCTGGAGGAGGTGAGTGACTCTGACTGACTGACAGACTCCCCATGGTGGTTGGATAGAAGTCGGGGTCTCTTTGAAATTAATATAACTGCGAGCAGGATTTCGCTGACAATTTAAAAGGAACGATCGGAGTTCCTTTGACACTTGAGATGCGAGTCAAACAGTGACCTGGACTAGCTTTCGAAGACTTCAAAGGTGGGTGCTATTTCTTCCGAAATCGTCTTCATTTGCTCTCCAATCCATCTAACCACTCGATGCAATGGAACACGCTTTCTCAGGAGGCGGTCCTAGGAATACATGGCGCAGAACAGTCGAGAAGGAAACATGGCAACTGAGAAAGAGTTTGGGAGATCTGAGGCACATTTCCTAGTTCCCACAAGGGACATAAGTTAAGTTAATATCCACCTTCGTGAGGTACTCCTTGAGCTTCATTCCTATGCCTGTCAGGTCGTAAAGTCGATTTGGTTCTGTCTGAAGCTACTTCTACTTCTTCTTTCTGGTCTCTACGACCTCGGAGTTCTTTGGTTTCTTACATATTAGGCGTCAAAGTCTCCACTCCTTCCAAATCTTGTCATTCTCTTCCTGTCTAGAGAGGGATTCTTCATCCTCTGAATGGGGTTCTTACACCCTTTTCTTGCAAACGAATCAACTACTTCGTTACCCTCAACAGCTGCCTGTTCTGGCTCCCAATAGAGGGCGACTCCATTACTCTATTCCACCAATCTGAACCATTTCCCTAGTCCAAATCATGGACCTTTAGCTCACCTCAAGAAAAGGCTTAGAACTTGGATTAGTTGGCATAGAACTTCTTTGCCCTGAGCCAAAAAATTCTTCTGATTGATTCACAGAACCTTCATATCACTTGATACGAAAGAGGCTTCCTCTTGGGGGTTTCTATTCGTTTCACAGTGTAGGAGCCCTTGACAGACTCTGGCTGTTGGTTCCAGAGGAGATATAGGAGCCACAGAGTTTCAAAATTCCCAGATTGAAACAGAATACTTGCCCTCGAACTAGAGAAACCATTTCAGCTTCAACGGCTTCACCACATCTCCACCATTTAAAGGTCTATTCACCCTTCTTCTCGCCTCACTCTCTCTGAGCTGTATTCACCCTCGTTCTCCTGTCTCATACTCTAAGCTGTCATCTGTCAGACATCACACATGTTACCTAACAAGCCTTCGTCTTCGTTCACATGGTGGCCGTGGGGTGTTCTCCTCCTGCGTATGGTACTCTCTGCTGCTAACCTGTCTGAATTCCACTTAACTCCACTCACACACCAGCTGTCAGATGTGACAGATAGACAAAAGTTATATTATCCTGAACTCTCCCCCCCTCTCCATCTGTCAATCTCACCCACATACCCACTCTCCTCTCTGGCAGAAATTTTAATTTCCTCTTACAAGCTCATGCGCAGCAACTTTATGGGAAGTTAGTTGCCAAACGATATAACTGCGCAAGCGCGCCTATATATGGTCACACACACACACTCGGGGTAAATGGAATGCCATTTAGGTTTAACGCGTAACGTCTCGCGAGGCATAAAGCGGAGTTAAAGAGGATTTATGGCCATCGTTAGGGCAATGTAGCAACAAGGGGGTAACTGAAAAGTGTAACGAAATCGCTTCTGGCCCTCAAACTATTGTGTCCCGCTGGAACGACTAAAACGGCTGAAACGGTTTTTTAATTCATTTATTCGCCAAATCAGAGGCGGAAGGTAAAAAAGTACAACACAAGCGACCGCACGACTGAAGTTTAAGGGAAACACGGCGTCGCACATCGTTAGAGAGCCTAAGGCTCCTGCTGCATGACAGGATTTTGTGTAGCCAATTTAGACGACGCTCTAGTAGCCGAGCCTGAGAAGCAAATGAACTTGTTACTTGTGGATAGTGGATATGGGAATTTGCCGGATGAAGTGCGTCGCCAGTTCATTAAAAGCCAACCAATGAATCATGACTTGATTGTGTCCCCAAAATAAGAAGGGAATATAATTATCACATCAAGTGAAGCGTAAACGCATCTCTTAATCGCGGCCGATAATCGGCTTTCAATGCGCGCAGCAATCAATCATCATTTAGAGCCAAAGGGCTTGTGTTTTTTTGGGGACACCATCGCCAGTTAATGACTTCTGTCAGATTCAATTAGGGATCAATACATTTAATCGATAAGTTGACGTGCGCAATGTTGTGCTGGTGTCCTCAATCTAATCTCCATTTCATTGTACCAACGCTGCGCTGTCAACACCTAGAGCGCTACCACCAGAGAGGAGTGCATTGGCATTGTTTATTGGCCTGCGGCTAAATGCTGTGTGTGCCAAGGAGATTAAGGTTCCCGCTGCACGTATGATGGTCTGGTAATCACCACTCATTCATCCTTACAACACCTCGTCGTCGTCGTCGTCTCTCGGCCGGCGGTGTGTGTGAGGAGGAAAGTCTGTTGCAAGTTGGCAAGCATCCGAGGAAAGTATCTGCCCCCCGTGTCGCCGCATCTAACGTGTGAAAAGTCATTACAGTAAAGCATTTCTGCGGACGGAATAATTATTTTATGGACGACGAATATGCCGGTCGGTGTTGCTCCAGCTTTTCGTTGGTCGTACGAGGTGCACTTTGCTTAGCCTTTGTCGTCGTTGTGGTCGACTATGACGACGACGACGACGACGACGACTACTGGTCGAGTGGTCGTGTTATCAGTTAATTAATTACGCGATAAACCATGATGGAGTGCATAAATTTGTTGTTCTTCTTGTGTGTGTGTTTTTTTGGAAGAGAAGACCGGAGGTAGGGTAAAAGTTTTAACAACAACAAGTAAAGTGGCGGTGGTTATGGCTTTTAACAGTTTCTTATGGAAGCCGGTCATGCTATGCGGATGACAAATTATTTTTGTTTTTAGAAAGGAAACTACATGTCCAGCAGCAGCAGCAGTCGTCTAGTCTACATGAGCATGTGAATTGGCTGTTATGTCGGCTGCGAGGGTGACACCTGGTTAGCGATGGAATCAGCGATTTAACTGACTGGTTATAGCAGTCTAGGAGGCAGATAAGGAGGTTATTGTTCTCTTGGTACCTAATAGCTTAATACAAGGGTTTATCTGTGCGACAGGAAGCATTTAGATATGGGAAAGTGGAGAATGTTTATAAGTTAATTAGTTGTAATGACTGAACAATGCTAATTTAATTCAATTAGTGAGTTCGGTTATGAGTTAGGGTTGTAAATGCTAGATGCTAGATGCAGGTGCCTGATTGTAGTCCTTCCTTGGGTGCATTTGGGAAACTGAATGCTTTGTTCTAGGGTTATCAATAATGACGACAGTTTTAGTCGCCGTGTAGTGTCCATGCATATTTCATTTTGATAGATTTATGGACGTTCGAAAGAGTTGAGAGAAAGACTCTTGCGTCTACTGTCCTATTGAGATTGCTATTCAGTCGGAGGGTTCTTTCTTCTTAGTCCAAATCGATTGAGATCAACTTGAAGTAACCGCCAGTCAATCGATTGGGAAACTGCTTTGCAGACACTTGTTATGATCTCAACCTTTAACTGCCGGTCTCTAATCATCAGAACCCTTTCTTTTGCATATAATCCTCTGAAGCTTCTTTCTATGGTCTTGCAAAACGTGAATTGTCGTCAGCTGTTTGAGTTCGGCACTTAGCACCTTAGATCTGCCACTGTATCTTAAGAGATCTCCTTTTTTTTAGAGTCCTCTTCCTTTTCAAGAAGAGTATTTTGTCTTAACATGGCCAGGGCTTGCGTTCGCGCTTATGTATCTGCTTCAGAGTCGCGTGTCAGGAAACAAAAAAAATCGCAGAACTCAGCAGGATGTACGATGGATCTTTTCCTTTTGGAATCTGTTTTCTAGGATCCAAAATGTCTTCTGCTTTACCTACTAAAAATCAAAGTGTTTTTTCCTGACAAAACTGTCATTTGAAAACGTCTCCTTGAACTACTTTCTGTCACGTTCCAGTACTCTTGATTTACTCATAACAACCCTTGCAATTCTCTTGTCCTAAAAATGTTGATCATAGCTCAAAACTGTCGATCTTTGTAAGACCGGTTCAGCGTTTCTTATTCGTAGACTTTGATGTTCTCCTGGTATGCATTTATATGGAGCACCAGCAACCACGCCTTGTACGCTTGCTATCTGCGAATATCCCTGGCTGAATTTCTCTGATAAGCCTCTGTTTCCAACCGTAGGACTTTTGCTAGAAAGCAAGTTGAATCGTTCGCCATGCCGTTGGATATTATTCCTCTTTGGTCTTTCTGTCACCCAAATTGCTTATAAATTCTGTTACTTTGGCCAAAACTAGTTCACGACCATACCTATGAGCTTATATCGAGTATGATAGGTCCCACACCCTATACATCTTACCCATCTCTTTCCGCGTTAGCTCTCCTTAATGTTTCGACTCATCTTAGCCCAATCATAGACTCGTTATGCAAGAACAGATCTTCAAGTAGTCACCCCCGTCTGACCTCACTATGCGCTCTGTTAGGGGCTCTGGGGTTGGTAGGTTCGCTATTTTCTTACAATTATTACAATTTCTTACAATCTCGGCATTTTGGGCAAAAGGGCAAGTACTCATACCCATGCCAGGAACTGCGCTATGATGGCTATTACAGTCACAGTGTGTCTTTTTTGTCTGAGCCCTTATGTTCGGAATCAGCTTGCGGGTTCATCTTCCTTTGGTCGTATTATCCCATCTGGCTTGTTAGAGACCTGCAGATGTTGCTCTTTCTTCATTCTCCAACCTTATGGTCAGCCACTACAAAGCCACATAGAGATCCCACTCTCTTTTGTAGGACATAATCGTATATGATAGAGCAATGGACCTAGTACTCAACCCTGTGGCACAGCACCGCCGATTTTCACCACTTTTACTGCAATTTCTCCCTCTCAACGTACATGGAGTCTATATAAGTGCTTGCACATAGGAATACCCAATCTGTTGCTTTCAAAATCTCCCACTTAAACCTCTTTTTTCTAAAAGCACGTCACTATGCACTAGTCTTTTGCTGAACTCATGTCGCCTCCTATGATGGATACAATGAAACCCCCTCTCGAGTGTGTCTGTCCCCAGCGTTTTTATTTTTATGACAATCCACAGTAAAATGTTCCGCAGTAAATCAACAAACGCTAAAGAATGAACTTCACGTTTTATTACACCCATAAGTTGGGAGGCGTTTAGCCGGAGATTTATTTGTGTGCGCGAATGTACGCGCGCGCCCTCTATTGCTATCGGATGTTGTGAGTGAATGACATTACTCTTTGCATTCATAAAAAAAAAAAAAATAAATAAACAACCCCTCTTCCTCTCCAGTAATTGCTATGGAAAACTAATCGCACAAAATTGCTCCAGATTGGAGGCAAATGCCAATAACGACGACGAGAAACGAAACAGACTACGGATGAGGATGAGGACAACGTCGGGTAGCCCATCAACGACATCGACGTGGAGGATGTCGAGAACGCATAATATCAACGGCAATGATCTTGTCCGAAGTGATTGAAGATTTCTATCTGTGATTTATTTAAAAACCCTCGGTCTCACAGAAAAACCCAAACCAGACACAGTAAGACAGTCAGACAGACAGACAGACAGACAGTAGCTGCTCGTATCTACCACATCCATCGGTTGTTGCAGCAGCAACCCATTCATCCATTTGCTGCTTTAGCTGCTCCTGTTGCTTTCCTTTTGGCCAAGTTATTGAGGAAGTAATTGGGGTTAGGTTTTGTGTTCTTCTTGTTACCTGTTGTTGTTGTTGTAGTTGTTGGCCATCGAATGTGGTGGTGCCTCAAGGCTGGGGGCCTTTCATCGATTGTAGTTTGTTGCAGCGGCGGGGCTACTGCAGTTTGTTCGTTTTTTCTGCGCTCGCTCTGGACTAATCTGCATATAAATGTGCGATTAAGTGAATCAATGGAATGGCGGGAGGCCAGCCAAATGGCCTGGAATTTGGTTGTCCTCTTGCTCTGGGTAGTCGGGGGTAATTTATCAATCTGTCGGGGATGATTAGCGATGCCAGTGTGTGTTGACATTTAAAATTGAAATTTATTTGTGAAGCGATTTGTTCTTTGTTTTTTTCGCGTTCTTTAGTATTTTGCAATTAAATGACAGAGAAGTTGCGTGGAAGGTTGTGGATCACTCAACATTCAGAATGACGCATGAGGAAGTTTTACAAAGTATTTGCTGTCGGAAGCGCACTTTCGTCGGATTAATCCTCGGACTCAAAGAGGAGGGAGTAATTAGTTGATTATCCGAGTAGATACCGAGACGGTATCTGTCTGTTTGCTTACTCATTATGAGGAATGGTTCACGACATTATGTTCCTCGACTATTTTTAAGGAAGAGCATCCTGTCAGTCTTATTATGGCCCTATCTTTACAGAAATCGGGACCCTCTGTTACCATATCGTGCTAAATATTGCCTTGGCTTGAAGCTACCTGAAGGGCAATCACACAGCATGGCTAAGACTTGCCTCTGAAAGCAAAGTTTGAGGACAAATTCATTGAGTCATCTGCCAACAAATTTAAAGAAAATATCGACTCCGTGGTAACTTCTTAGTCAGCAGCTTCTAGACTTCCCAATTCTTCTCTTCTTCTCGATAAGGTCTTCCCTGCTCGTGGTTTTACGTGCTCTCCCTCTCCCTTGCCTTGTCATTTTTCCTTGGATTTCTGCACCTCTTTCTCCAGCCCAGACGAATGGCAGCATTTTCATCTGTTCTTGCTCTAATCCTACCTGTCTTGTTCTTGGTCATCTCCATTCTATCTACAGTGTCTGCATCGAGAGTTGTTCTAGCTGTCTGTCTGTCGCCCTCTACTATGAGGACCAGTTGTTGCCATTTTGGAGGTTCCCTTGGGATCTGTAATACACCATGACAACTTGGGATGTCCAACTTCACACATATGTCCGACTCATCACCTTTTACGGAGACAATAAAAGGAGCATTCAAGAGCTTGGCGTCTTGTGATATCACTTCTCCTCCAAGGACTTGTCGCGTTTGGTTATAGTCCTCTGGTCTATGTCTTTCTCAAAACGGACACGATCATGACTATATGACTACTGTGAAGTTTTTCGATGTCTTGTTAGCAGATGAGCCTAACTTTCGAAGGTTCCCACTTGCTGCGATTCAGAATTCATCGCCCTGTATGCGCCTGACAAGCTTAAGACCTCACTAGAGGCTGATAAATGTCAACCAACTTGAGAGAGATGAAAGTATCATTTGCCTGGTCTGTATCGTAAAATGTCACAGACGAGAAGACGGTTTGAGTCCTGTTTTTCCCTACTTTCAAGCACCAAGTCCTTCCTCCAGTTTAAAGGCTTCTTCATACAAACAAAGCTATAAAACCTCCAGTTCTTCCCACTGCACCTTACCATGAGACATATGTATGAAAGTAGTTCTTGGCCAACAGCAATCAAGCCTTTTTGTTCGAGTTTTCCTAACCGATATCGTCGTGTCCCTAATTAATATCCATTCATGATCCCCTTTCCTTTAAATGGTGGACAATGCAAACGCCTATAAAAAAAAAATCTTCAACAAACAATTCACCCTGACTTTTTGCCCCCAATATGGTGGCGTTTACCGTCGAACCCTTGCCCTTAAAACGGACTTAATGACCCAAAGCACACAATTCAATTCAATAAATTTCCCTCGACAAAAAAAAAAACGACAAAAACATCTCATAAATACCCCTCCTGCCACATGAACAAATAAAGTTTTTTTCTTTAATTTTTTTCGAACGTCAACCGGACAATGATCGTCTTGAAGTCTCAGAAGGAAACCAACAAAATAAATGTTTTCTTTCTCGTTTTTTTTAAAAAGAAAAGAAAAAGAAAACATAAACATTGTAATAAAGCCTTTTACACCTCTCGGTGTGCGCTTGGAAGGTTGCCTCCCTCTGTGTTTTCTAATTCACTGATCGCCCGAACGACGACGACTGTCATCTCACCTGACAGATGGAGAGCGCGCCGCGCAGCACAGCGAGCAACCCTTTTTATGTTCGAGCGACAATAGCGATAAAATATCCAAATTATGGATATGGAGAAGGTGCGAGCGCGAGATCAGGCCCATCATTGAGAGCAGAGACTATGTTGTCAGATGTCATCTTCAATGGGCAATGGCAACTAATTTATGGTCCACTTATTCCCTTTCAGGGCATATAAATGTCATCGTGATTGTCGTTCGTTGGTTCGTTCGGCTGCATCCCTTTTTCGGGGTCATTGTGTGTTCCAACAGGCAAACAGAGCACAGCTCTGCTGAGAGAGACTCCATTGGGTCTGTCATGACCTAGAAAAGTCGTAAAGAGCAGCACACACACATTCCGCGCCGGGGAGAGAAGAAATTTACATTTTTATTTGGAATGGTTTAGATGGACGGTCCACCATGGACTTTGTGTCCAACCAGTTGACCACCTAGTGTCATAAATGCATTTCAAAGTGAGAGAGGTTACCTGCAGCTTATCAGTCGTAATAATCTTTGCTTATCGTGGAGCTTATTAACTGACATCACATCGCTAGTCTCTGGGTCTCCTCATGGTGTGTATCTAGGTGCCATTTCGTCTGCGCGATTTCGTGTCGTTCTGTAAGGGAAGTTCCTCTGCAAGAGAGATAATCACGTCATCTACAACAGGTGGACTGGCGTTGGACTTAATGGATTTTCTCGTTCTGCACGCCATTTGAGGAGAAGAAGAAAAGTCACACCGTACTCGTACATTGTGTGCTTAAAGGATGTCAATTTGGGGGGGGGATGATGGCTTGGTGTTGGTACTCTCCACGCAGTGAATGAGTCTCGCTGAAAGTGTGTCAACTGGATTTGGGTTGGGGACACTCGGAAGATTGCAGTGTTTAAGAGATTAAGCGGAGCGATAATCGCCTCAGTAATGGACAGCTATCAGGGTGCTGTTCGAGGTGATTAGGTGGAATTGTTTTAATGGTTTGTTGGTTGTTGTTTAGAAAATGTCCCTGGTGACCTACAGAAGGTTAAAGATGGGTTCTTAGAGGAACTTGTTTGCTGATAACTTAGGCTGACTGGTGGAAGTCTCGTAATGACAGTCTAGTCATACTGATGGCTACAAAGAGAGTGGATCTTCTTGCTGGACACATGAGCTGAGGAATATCAAATGGCTGCTTCCCAAGTCTTTTGTTTTAGGATCTTCTGACGGACCAGCATCTAAATTGCATACTTCTTCTGTGAGTGCCTGCAAATCAAGTTCTAAAGAAGAAGACATCTGTTTGAAGGTGCTTTAGTGGTCAACAAATTGGATACTACAAAAGAGATTGTCCTTCGTCAAATGTCCGAAACGAGTGTGTCTTGCCAAACACCATCGCTGCAAGGAGACCAGAAGGGCCCACTCAACTGCTCTTGAAGGAAGACAAGACGTAGTATATTAATGATGGCACAATAAGCGGGTACCAGGTCAAAGCATTCATCGACTAGGGAAGCGACTGTTTTACCCTGTGCTGCTCAATCGCGGAGGAAGGGGGTATAAAGTACGTCGCGATGGAAATGCCAAGAGCGCTGCTGATAGCAGAAGGATGCCCTAGAGAACAGAAACAAGACAGACTGATGCCAGCTCGCAGACAATGAAAGAGAACCTTGACACGGAGCCAAAGCAGATCGTAATAAGGTTCATGCCGAGTTGAAGGATGCCCTGAACGATGTTACAGAATTACGGCAATATTTTGAGGAGCTGAATGGAACATTGGCCGAGAGACACAACTGCTATGTGCCCAAGAAGAAGCTGATTAACTATCTCCGATTGCAGGTGGAGGATCTGTCGCAGAAGAAGAAGGAAATTCTGGCTGATATGATGCTTGGAACAGGGACAACGTCGACAAAAAAGGCGGACATCTCCCCGAATGTAGTTGAGTCATCTATTCTCGATAGGACGTTGCAGAAGGAGCTGGATCTGTGAGTACACACGCGGGTAGAGGCTGATGAAATGGAACGGCGGAGAGGCCAGGCTTTGGCTAAAATGGAGCAGACCCAAGCTCACCAGAAGACGATAGCTTACTCCGGGCGTCAGCAGTACCAGTCAGGGCAGTTTTGTGATCGCTAAAAAGCTTGCAGCCGCAGGTGAGTCAAGGAAGTTGGAATCACGGTACTTGCAGCGAAACCAATGGAATTTGACCACCGTCATGGCGTCGGAACAGATGAAGCCTCCAGAGGAAGGTCATGCCAACGATGCCTCGGATCTCGAGGACTAGATCGATGATAGGATGGGGGAGCTATATAGTATAACAGTCGAGTTTTTGTATTCGTTTACATCCTTCAAAGAATGGTTCTCTGCTGTCTCATGAACTGAAAATCCTTTGCTTCAACTTTGAGGACATGCAAACCCTTACCACCTGTCGTATAATTTCGTCCCAAAGTAGCACACCCTCCTCCTTCCATAGTTTCTGTCTTACTTCGGGGCAAAATCTTCGCTTATTAACCTCTTTGACTGATGGTTCCATCGAAGAATGGTAGCCCCCACCATGACACAGTAATCATTCAACAACCGATGGAATAGTTTACGCCAAGTTCCGGACTTTATTCATCAGATGTTGTTCCTTGACTTCGCTCGAAATCTCTGCACAGAGGGAGTGAATCCCTCCTACCAGACCATGACTTGTGACTATTGAAAATCCACCTTTTGTTGGCCCTTTCTCAACTTCCCCGTCATAATACAGGGATGCCTTTCCTTTCTTCTCCTGTCTCCTGTTGCAAAGTTGCAGCCCTCTGGCTGGCTCTGGTAACATTTCATGTTTTAACTGCGTGGCAAAGTCATTAATCCGAAAAGCAAGAGTCATATCTTTCATGCGATGAGTGGTTCCTGCATCCAGGATGATGCTATTTATTATAGCAACCTGCTGCTGCTGCCCATTCGCCGCCGTCGCCCCATCCCATCTGTCACTGCTGCTCCTGATCCATATGTCTTCCCTTCAAGTACACGCACACACCCATCATTCTTTCTCCTCCTCCTTTGAATTGTTTTCCTCTGCTTTACATTCATTTTGCTTTCCGTTTTCCGGGATCAAGATGCAGAGAACGGTAACAGAAACAGCAACACACCCCATGTACTCCGGAGTCATACAGTCGTCGGCATAACCCACAAGGTAGAGTCGAGGAGCTATGCCATGTTGTGTGTTTCCTCCGTTTAAATTGAATTATAGCTTAATTTTGCTCAACTTACAAGGATATAAATAAAAAGCGGAGCTCCTCTCTCTCTCTCTCTGGTGCTACGTATCCCTTGTAATAATTAATCCTTCAACGATCTCATTTATTATTTTCTTCTCTTTTCTTTTATTTGCAGCTGATCTTGTTCTTTGCACGCTCACATTGGGCGTCCTTAAGGTGGCTACATCGCCGCTGTCCACGAACCAGGCGAACACTGTGAAGTTTGATCCACCGCTGCCCGAGTGGAAACAGGCTGCCATTCAACGACTGGGATTCGGGAATTTGAATAAGGTTGTGCTGTGCTTCGATAGGATCTTCTGGGACCCGAATTCGAATCTGTTTGGACACGTAGGAAGCACCACAGCTAGTCGGGGTGAGTTCTAATTTTAAGTCTTTCCTTCTGAACCCCAAAACCATTAATGTCCTGTCTTTTTATTGGGCGACATAAAATTCCAAAAGTATCGATCGAACTGGTTGGCAAATTGGTATCTGGCTGTGCCGATATGTGTCCTCGCATTTGTAATGAGAGAGAAAGAGCTCCTCCACAGGGAGGCAGCAGACGTTCACTTGAAAGTCTTTAATCGAAGTTTGAGTTGTTCGCCGTCGTCGTCGTCGTTTGTTCCGCTCTGTTGGTTTAGGTAGCGAGGGCCGGCAATTTTATAACGATTTGTATGTAAATAGTTTGTTGCTTCTTGTTGCGTCAATTAAGAGAAGTTTAAGGATCCCCTTTGATGAGTAGGAAATTCAATCGAAATGAGGGCTATAAAGCCAGTCGTCATAGAGCTGCAGCTACTGAGAGGTACAAGGGATCGTAAATTGCGAAATGAGGCGCTGTAGTGAAGGGTCGTTGTCTGTTCTTGGAGTCGGGATTGTTGTCTTAATGATCTTTTCTTTCTTCCTTCGTCAGGCAAGGTAATGTTGGTAACTCTGTGTCATATGATCGTCTGATAGGCTGTACCTTTCCCAAAAACCCTCTTCTCTCAATTTTGTTTCTAAATGTGGGCGTGTCAGTGGGCGGATTTTCTTACTATATAGAATATTTTCTTTCTAAAAACTAGTATGTTACAAAATATGCGTCAATCTTAGTATACCCTTAGAATAGAGCTCAAAAAGTCGATCATCAAGATAAGGCCAGCCGTGTTCAAGAACAGGCCTTCCACTGGACCAAGGTGGCGCAAAACTAGGACTCGATCTTGATGTTTTAAATTTTGTTTATGGCCGCCGTCAGAATGCCCATTCAGGCCTGTTTTAAACGCATTTTCCACTGGTCTTGCCAGAACTTCCAACGTTAGATCCTAGCATTCTTGATGGGTATTCCCTTTGAGGTGATCAAGTGATCGTGCACTTAATTTACTGAGGCATAAACTGAATGGACTATGTTATCCTTGCTTGAGTAGCTAGGTTTTTGTAACATTTGTTCAAGTGGTCATGGACCTTCTTCTTCAGAACTTTCTTAAGCTATGATAGAGGACCCTAAAAAAGTCACTGAATAGGATCAAAGCCATTGGTAGGGAAGAAACGAGAGCATAGTTCCCTGTTGCTTGCTTAACGTTCTTAAGTTTGACACAAAGAAATGAAACCGATCGTCTCAAAGTGATCATGCCACAAGGTTAGCCATTGACAGCAACACAAGTCAATCATTGAGGATAAGGACGATTAGTATTGTGGTCTAAGACAGGGCTGATCGCGTATTTACCTATGTATAAAAGACAGAGCGATCAAGTGATCGTACAATTCATTTATGATATACTGTCTGTACTTTGTAAGGGAACTTCTTACAGTCTTTCACCAAAATTCTCTATAAAAACCGCTGATTGATACTCCAGAGTTCCCTGTGACTTCTTTAACCAAAGCTGCAATTCTATCAGCAGAAGGGCTGCTTCGTCTCCTTTAGGCCAGCGGCTGAACGTCCTCATCGTAGTGTTTGCCCAGTTGGTGTCGGGGGACCGGGTAAACTGAGCCGAAGTTGACGAAATTCAGTCGACTTTGGGTCATAAGTTTGTCCAAAAGTTCAGTCCGAGTTCTAGCTGCCAAAGAATGGAAATTTTCGAAATTTAATTCGCAATTCTAGAATAGGATCACTCTGATCTAATGATCGTTATAAATATTTAGATTCCGTTTCCTTTGTTTTGTTTAAATTTCGTCCATCCCCGACAATCTGAATGCAAACTACCATATGACCGAATTTGATCTCTCCGATTTCCATCTAAATTGTTGCGAAAAATTCAGCTGATCAGTCAAAATGATCGCCCACACCGATCGGCATAACTACATCTCTCAACTCTCTGCATAGATCAACTGCCGAAAGGCAATCGAATGAATCACACGAGCGACGATGATGACATTGGATACCTAAACAACTACCTCTTCATCCGTGATCGTAACTGATCTCGTCGCACGCCGGCCGCCTGCTTCGTGCTTGTTTGTGACTTGTTGTAAACAGCACAACAAGAATTTCAAAACTTTTGCACATACAAGCGTTTTAGATACACCACTTGACAGCTTGGCATTTTTTTCTCTCTCTCTCTCTCTCTCTCTCCTCCAAAGGGGGTGACCATCAAACGATCACGAAAATCTTGCAATATCTGCCTCCGCAAAACGATCCCGGCATACATTGACTCGTATGATCAGTCACCAGAAGTATGTTGTAGATGTCATGCCACCACCACCACCTACCTACCGATCATAGAATTCAAGCCAAGCTCATGTAACGTGAGACTGTCATGTGTGTGTGCCTAGCCTTGGGGCTCCAAAATGCACTTTGTTATGAGACACATTGATCAAAACACAAACACCTAATAAAACCCGCGGGGAGTTTGTTTAATGCGATCAACTATGATCCTCACACACGCTCTCCTTCCTCTGAATGGTTGGTTGGTTGGTTGGTTGGTTCTCCTTGGCCACCTTCCTCCTTGTGATGGGGGAAATAAATTAAAAGAATTGCGCAATGAATCCGTGGAGAGACCGCCACAAGGTCTCTCACTCTCTGTGGCTCGTCTAAGGTCTGGAATATGGATTGCCCCGCATAGAAGCGTGACATTAGGCCCCCAATAGTTGCATACGAAGAGGAGGACATACCTACATATCCGGAGGAATTTATCGAGCTGGTGTTAGAGCGCGCGCTGCGGACTATTGATTGAGGGGACACAACCCCAGAGAGACACCTGAAACTTAATACCCTTTTTTCTTTTGCTAAAGGTTTGAGTCCTTTGCCTGACGATGATGCAAGTGCTGAGCCAATTAATCCTGCCGTCCTAATTTCACACGTACTCGCTGGAGAGATTTACTATGTGTCGTCGTCGTTCGAGATGCAGAGGAGCGGATTGAAATTGCAATTCATGACTCTAAAGTGGCGGTGATTTTTCACAGCACATTCGAGTTGTTGTTTGCTTCGTGTCGGTGTTTAGATGTTAGGAGCACCTTGTGTCCCCGTCGATCGGGGGTCGTCTTTACTCTCTATTCACTGCAACAGAGGCGTCGCGTCGTGTTCATAAATTCTGCGTTTGGTGAATGGTTTTTGAGCGCAAATACAAGTGTTTGCAAGGTGGGTGGTTAGTGATTTATTACCGACCGACCAGAGGATGGAAGCTGAGAGCGCGAGTGGACAAGACATGGGGGCAGTGGATAGGTTAGAAAAAAAAGATCAATGGATTCGCAATAATTGGCAAAGGGAATGTAAAAGGCATCTTAAGTGATCTAGTCGTGATTGAAACACGATCAGTGTACTTTCTCTTACTAACTACATTTTCCTGAAGAGATAGGCCCACGATCACATGAATAACTGAAATAAAAACCAGGCTTTTCGGGAGAAACACTCCCCACACAAAGTGTCTTTCCTTCTAAATGAAGTGCACGATCACATGGTCACAAGGCCACAATTCTAAGCATCCCTATCCTCAACTATCGCCATATGTGGCTTTGATCTCTGAATAATTGATGCCAATTCCCAGCCTTGTGACATGATCACTTGGCTTTGAATGGGTTTCTTTCCTTTTACTAAAGTTTAGAACAGCAATCAGGCAAAATAGGCTCTCGATTATCTTCCTTTGAATCCTTCCCTTCAGTGACTTTTAAGGCTCCTCTTTCATAGCTAAAGAAAGTTCTGAAGAAGTAGCTCCACGATCACTTAAACAAATGTTTTAAAAAATGTCCTTCTTACCTGTTTAAGCAAACACATGATAGACTTTTCGGGCTACCATGTATGGAATGATCTTCAGTCTCTTTCCTTCTAAATGAAGTGCAGGATCACATGATCACTTTCTGTTTTTCGTTCATAGATTGCGATCAGGTCTGTCTAGGCCACAATTCTAAGCATCCCTATCCTCAATGATCGCCCTATGTGGCTCTGATCTCTGAATAATTTGTGCCAATTCCCAACCTTGTGGCATGATCAATCTCGGGGGTAGCGATCGGCTTCCTTTTTTTTTTTGCCAAAGTTTCAAATAGGAAGCAGGCTCAATAGGCTCTCGTTTATCTTCCTTACCAACGGATTTGTCCTATTCAGTAACCTCTTAGGCTCCTATTTCATAGCTAAAGAAAGTTCTAAAGAAGTAGCTCCACGATCACTTGTAAAAGTGTTTCAAAAACATCCTTCTTACCTGTTTAAGCAAACACATGATAGACTTTTCGGGCTACCATGTATGGAATGATCTTCAGTCTCTTTCCTTGTAAATGAAGTGCACGATCACTTGATCACTTTTTGTTTTTCGTACATAAATATGCGATTAGCGATCAGCATATTGTATTAGACCACAATACTAATCGTCCTTATACTTAGTGATCGTTCCATGTTGCTGTCTTTGGTTAACCTTGTGCCATGATCTTCTTGAGAGTGAATGATCGCATTCTTTTCTTTTTGCCAAAATTTATAACAACAAATAGGAAAAAATCACTCAAGGCTCTCGTTTATCTGCTGTACCAATAGTTGTGATCCTCTTCAGAGACTTTTTGGCTCCTTGATCATACCTAGAGTAAGTTCTGTAGAGAAATATCCACGATCACTTGAATAAGTGTCTCAAAAAATATCCTCCTTATCTACTTAACATGATAGACTTTTCGGGGAAACATTCTATGAACTGATCTTCAGACTCTACCTTAGAAATTGAATTGCACGATCACTTGATCACTTTCTCGATCACTATACTTATCGTCCTTACCCTCAATTGTCGCCGTATGGAGCTCTGATGAGTGTTTACTTTCCCAAATAATTGATGGCAATGGCTAACTTCGTGGCATGATCACTTAGAGAGTGAACGATCGGTTCCTTTTTGGCTCCTCTATCACAGCTATAGGGTGTTCCGTAGACTGTGCTGTTAAGGTTCGAGGAACTACCTAACATCTAACGTTTGAAGTCAATCTTTTGTTTTAATTAAACATTTCCCTTGACTCCCCTAGTCCTAATGGACTTATTATGTCAAACAACCCCTTGGCCCTTATCGACCATAAACAAACTCGAACAGATATGATAGCAATCACACTTTTTTTTCCAATATCAGGCCAATCAAGTCCTTTTCACATCTACTAACCTCAAAACCTATAAATTGACTCATTTCCACGAAATGTATCGCCAAGGATAATAAAATCTACGAAATCAACTGTCACCAAGTGAATCTATAGGAAAATTTACGGGCCTAGCCTCACCTTTATGTAATGAGTAGGTAACCTATCAATAGGTCGAGATCTCTCTCCTTTTTTTCTGTCTCTCTCTTTCGCTGCTCATCCCATTCACATAAATCTAAATAAATTGTCACCTCGGTATAGCAGCCCTCATGAGGAGGAGCAAGGAGACAGACCGATGCGATGATCCTACTAGGAACTGTGTGTAGGTACCTGCATGGGTCACATCTCAATAAATCTTTGGAAACAGAAAATTACCTTTTGCACATTAAAAATGCATCCTCGATCGGTTCGCTTCGCGCTCTGTCCTCTTGGCTGCTGCGACCAGCATTCTTTTGATTTTTATTTTTTTTTTTTTTTTTTTTGGAAAAAGGAAAAGCGAAAATCTGTGAAAATTGTTGTAGACAGACAGACGAATGGTGTGTATTCACACTGGCATACGATTTTCCACTTTTGGATTGATTCCCGGCCACAAGGAGTCGCTTGAAGGTACCACCGAGAGACAGAGTTCGAACAGTGGATAGTGCGCGCCATAAATAAGGATTTAACCACAAATGGGCGCAATGCTGCGCCTATCGCAGTTGCAATCGGCCATTGCATCCCATTATTATGCTGTGTGTACGGCGTATAGCATAGAGAGTGGTGGAGAGCCTCCTCGGACAGATGGAAGAGTGAGATGGATTTGACAGGCTGCACAGTTTGCACAGGTGACTTCCGATTTACACAGCAGTGCGCGGGGATCGGGGGGAGAAATGTTTGATCCTAATAAGGTGTGCAAGATGCCAATAGGTGGATGAGGAGGACATCGCGGAATTGGTGGAATGGCCAGAATGGTGCGATTGTGCAAATTGGCGTAATTAACTCTGAGTAATCGCGTGGATGTGGCTGAAATATATGAATATTAATTGGTTGAGATGGAGGAGCCTTCGATTGAGTGATATTTGACGTTCTTATCGATGGCAAGTGACGGGGATTACTCTCTCTCTCTAGTCTGTGGTTAGGTGTGTCTAACAAAGAATGTTTGATTACTAGCTTGTGTCTTCCGATTTTGAAGCCTTTCATGCCTCTGAACTCCAGTCTATTCCAAAGAGAACAAGGTTTTCTGAAGCTCAAAGAGTAGTTGTGACCGTACGAATCTATCATTTTGATGAATCTTGCTCGAAGAAATTCCTTGATGTCGAAAGTTCTGACAGACAACGCAAATTTTTACTCAATGATAGCCCTTGAAAGAGGGAAGTCAAGCCTTCAAGCCATTCGAATGAAGAGTCCTTATTTACTCATGTATTCCCTTGTGGAACCCAAAGCCTCTATTACTCTTACGCTTCTTGGCACTGCCTTACTTTCACCTCGACTGTTCTGCCCCAAAGTTCTCCTCGGACCTCCGGGTGTTCTGTCATCCTAGATTCCATTGCATAGCATGGTTAGTTATGGAACTGCACCTCCACTGCCACTGAATGATCGTGCCTATAGGTTCCTGATGTCAGCTTAGTCAATGTCTTTCAGTTGTGGTGTAAGAATCCAACGTATTCCTTGGTTTCCCGTCGACAAAGCTGCAGAAAACACATTTCTAATCAGCAAAAGGAACAGTATTGGTGAAAGTGTGCAACCTCGTGGTACCCCACTTTGGATCTCGAATTCCTCTGACAATCTTCCGCTGTGCAGGATGAGACATTTCGTTCAGGCTTATGTAGGCCAAATGAACTCCCTGTTGACACTTTCGAATGCCTTCTCAAAATTGGTGATCAGCAGGTGAAGGGGCGATCGTTATTCAACCGCAGGGTCTTGATGTGGTCGACACAGAAGGACCTAGAGCCGTATACTGCTTCTTCGGCATCCAGTGTGTCTGCTGGGTCTCGTTTGATTCTCTCCAGGAACAGTCATTGTAGAGTTGGATGTCTCCTTCGGCTTGTGATCCCTTCATTTCTCCGATTGTAGGGCCTTCATCTGTTGGCCATTACCCTCCATTGCATAGAATATTTCTCTCCAAGACCTCAACTGTGAATAGGGAGAATCTAGCTAAAGGTAAACAACTGAATCCCATAAATCCCAGCCCATCGACGAGAGTGTATTGAAATAAAGTCCATTTGGCATAAATTTCCCCGAGAACATTCGCCCGCAATATGGCCATCTGACACCCAATTAGCAGTTTTTCAAATTCAATTCCAAGTCATGCACACAAGACAATGCAACCAGACAGAATCACAACTTGGACGAGCAGCAAAACAACTATCTAAAAGGCGCTTCGTCGCTGCGTGTGTGTGGGATTCGCACTCCATAAACCTATCACCCCTCGGCGGCTGCATCCGCCAGAAACTGCTGCGTGCCTTCGCAATTAATCGTTAGACGTAGTTAGTGTGTGCCTCTGCATCTGTGGAACCCCCCAAATCCAATCACATAGTCGTACTGCGCGCGCGATACTCATAAATTGAGTTGCAGTTGCAGCGCTGCAATCTTATGCGATCTCTGCGCAACAGTGTAGTGTGGGGGCGTCAGGAACAGATACACCAAGAGATTGCAAGCAAGCTTCTAGCTTGAGACGATCCCTATTGCTGGGGCAATCTTCATTTTGACATTTTTTTTTTCGACAATTGTCCGTCCGTCCGAATGCTGTATGAGTGCTAACAAGCTTTCGCACGGTTCCGTACATATGCGGGACAATGCACCACCACCATAGCCTTGCGTCACCTTCCATTTTAATCGAAGCAATAAATTCTCCCTGAAAACGCACACAAGAGGGAGCGGCGAGCGCGAACGCGCGCGAAAAAATTCATTTTCTCAAAAAAAAAGGCGAACACGGTCTCAAGACCGTACGGTCCCGGAATAAAACCATTAACATGGGGGTAATTTATGGGCCGCAATCAAATAAAATACGTCGACTTGGTGGTGTCTACCGTGTGTCCGTCCGTTTGGCTGTTTGTCTGCTGCCTCTCAACCGTTTGTGTAGTCGTACTCGCGGCGATCGTTACGTTTTGGCCAATTTTCATCGCGCTCGTCGTCTCAGCGCGGCCCAGTCGCTGTAGTTGTTTCGTCGATTATTGATTGGTTTTTGGCGCATTGTGATTGGGGCCCACAAATAACCTGAGGAGTGTGTGTACTCCTATTCTGTTCTGCCATTCCACAGCGCAGCGCTCTTGGGGCCAAATTCAAATCCAATTCGAATTGGAATGTGTCTTCGCTCGAGCGATCTTGTTGGAGTTTGTGTGGACGACTGCTGCTAGAGCAATAATCATAATCGCGTTGTGGACTTTCGGAAAGAAAAAAAAATTGAATGGAATTCCAATGTTTGCGTTGATAGATGCGCGCAAAGATGGGGGCTTCGCACTGAATAGAGACGAGAAGCACAAAGACAACAAGGTCAGCAGCAATTTGCTTTTATGGGAGCCAATCGAAAGGGGGTTTTTATTTGTGCACAAACGCTTCTGAGGAGAAGTTTTTAGTTTTTAGAATTAGTTCTTCTGTTTTTTGTTGATGGTACACTGAGAGGAATGTTTGTTGGGATTAAAAGCACGTAATTTTGACAGTGAATTTGGGTCGACAAGCTCACTCATAAGTCCATTTGAGTGAATATTAAATTAAACCTTAATTTCTTGTTTCCTTCTTGGCCTTCTAAATCATTTCTTGCTCCACTTGTGCGAAAGTCCAAGGAATCAAAATGAGATCAAAAAACTAAAAGAAGTTCTTCCCTCTTAGTTGAGACACCAACCGCTGCTAGTCTAGTCCTCGAAATAGGTGCGAACTACGTCAGAAGCGTCTTTGAAGTCGATGAATTCTGGATTTCTCTGGGTGTAATCTCGATAGTTCTTGCAAGGTCTTCTTGCCGTTGTCGGGCATGCCTTCCATCCATCCTACCAAAGCCTGCGTATTGAAAAGTTCAGACTAGGTATGTGGGCTTGTGAGGAGAGCTACCTTGTTTGTGGTCCATTATATACAAACAGACCTGTGCATTGATTTGCCGAAGCATTCCTCTATATCGTTGAATAAGTGTCTCCTCAGGAACTTCTATCTTGTATTTTGGAGCCCGTGGCATTGGCATAAGCCTCTAAGCCGCAGACTCTACAAAGCTCCTCTTCAGTCCTTCGTATTGTCTTGTGCCCTGTGAATTCCCTGTCTTTTCTAACAAGTCTATCGGTTCTTGATTTGTCAAGCGTAAGCTTGTCCTTGTAATGACACAGGTCTCGATGGATTTCCACCTGTGATCTGCCTCTCTCCTGGCTACTTTCCCTGCTGCAAGCTTGAGACTTTAAGGCAGGATGTACGCGATTGGCTGATTTGGTTCTGTGGTGGTTGTTGAGCCACCTCTTGCCAGTTCGGCAACCTTCTCGTTTCCCGGCATTTCTTCCTGTCCGTGGACCGAGCTGAGGTCAATCTTGTGCTGCACACCAAGAGCCTTAAGTTCTTCGCACAACAGCACTTCACAAGCTTTGACTTTCTCAAGCTTTTATAGCAGCCTGGCTGTCAATATAGAATGTTAGGAGGTATTGCCAAGACCCCGCCTGGAAGACACTACTGTAGTCTGGGAGCTTGATTATCCGAGCTATTTCCAGCGATTCAGGAAAAATGAAAGAACCAGAACCTACGCCCGTATCCATTTTGGAGCCATCTGTTTATACAGCTCTGGATCATGCATTTGGTGGACAAGAAAGCCCGTCTGAGCTAGAGGCTTTGGCTCTGTGTTGCTCAAACACATCATCAATTCCCTGTGCTTTGGTGACTAGGTTGCCTTTGCTGTTTCAAAGACCCTGCGTTCTGCATTTGAAGCCGTCTATTTGGCCAAATTCTGGATGATTTTGCGCTCTCTTGAGACTCTGTTCTTGAGCCGAGAAGCCGCAGGGTCCCTTTTCTTTTTAAGCAGAATTCTCTTCCCTTCTACTTACTTACTTTAAGGGCTCCCGACCTTTGTAGTCCTTGACTGAGACTCTTCTCTTCTACTGGTCCAATACACCTCTATCGCTGCTCTTGTCTTGCGGTTCAGCAACATATCTCGAGGTCCATTGATCCTGCTGCCAAAAAAGGGCTCTGTTTGACAAAAATCTATTCTTATGAGATTTTTCACAAAAGGACCAACAACAGACAAATTTCCATTTATAAATTGCAATCAAAAGTCGTGCCCTTTTTCCAAAGGTTGACACTCGCAAGTCGAGCTCTGATTCACTGTGCCCCTCTCCATTTGAACTGTAAAATAAATTGCAGAAAATACTAAAAAAAAAAAAAAAACAGGACACGATTTCACCTCCTTTTTCAAGCTGCTTATGTCGTCGGGTACCCTCTCTCAGTGTATAGCCTTCATAAATTCTCCAGCAATTTACTCGTCCCATTGCCCATGCGAGACAATTCGCATATTTGTCTCTCCGACTGCTCAAAGGGAATCCTTGGGATTCGATTGGGTTCTTCTTTGCTTCGCCTTTTGTGTGTAATACACTGGGCTCTGACACTAGACCTCGAACGGCATAAATAATCCACGTTTAGCTGTCAAAAAACCACATATCGTATGAAAATTGACGACGAAGAAGAGGTGGAGAATGAGATGAGAAACCATTCCAGGACCAACACGGACCAATGGAACACAATGTCAATAGGTACGAATTTTTATTACTACCGTTTGTAAGGTACTACGCCCCCCTGAAGCCCTCAAATTTTAATTAAAATGTGGCTCCACAATTTGCCAATTCAGAGGGAGAGGAGTCGTGTCTTCTTTTTGGGCTTCGCCTGTACCATGTGTCAGTGGTTCCCGTCTTTGACAGCGATTATTGCCCCTTTTCGCATAATTTAGTGTCAACAATTGTTTGGGGGGGGAGAACGCGTGAAATGGACCGGACAAGGAATCGAAATCGACATAAGAGGAGTCCTGGACAGTGCGACGCACAAAAGAAAGACACTCTCGGAGAATTTATCATCGTCCGAGTTAAGCTGCAAAATAATGAGTTGTGTTGCACCCCACATTTTTTTTAAAAAAATATTTTATTTATTTAATTTTTTTGTTGTTGAGGGTGACAAATGGACATTGGTCGGCGGTTCAATGGCTCTCCGGTTGGCGGAGAAGTGAAGTTGACATTTTTATTACTTCGAACTGATTTGCAGTTTTCGTTTGGTTTTGACAATTTTATTCGTTCGTTTGTGTGCGTCACATCAGTCAGTCGATTGTTATTGATCGTCGGCAGGGTCGTTGCGGCCCACATTCGACGCGAATGGCTAATGCCAGTGTCTTATGCCAGTTTTGAGTTAAATTCAAATCAATTTTCGACGAAAAAGAAAATGTGTGTTCCAGACACTTGTTAGGTGTCAAGTTGAGGGATTGCCTTTCGGGAGGCAATAAGTTTAAATGGAGGCATTGGCCGACAGAGGGAAGGCATGGTTTTTTGGAATCTGATCGCCGATAGCAGAAGGTCGTGGTTTCGCTTATTTTGAAATGGAATTTATTTTATTTATTTGAAAAAAAGTGGCCTAGAAAAGTAGAAAGTGATGTCTTCTATCTGTCTGTGGATTGTACGCTCAATTTAGCTAATGAACAAACCAATTTTTGCATACTTGAGGGCGCACTATTTCTTTTTTCCTATTTCCGAAGAACAGAGATTGAATTTTGATAAACTTCTGTGAAAAAAGCACCAATTTCTTAGTGTTTTTCCGCAAATAAGCGAATGATTCTTGCAATCTGTCAATTTGACACTCCACAGATGTAAACCGTAATCCACTTCCTCATGACCAACGAGAGAGAGAGAGTCCTGTTGTGAGAGTTGTACTTCAGAATTCTTTGGCGTCTTCGTGAACCAAAACTGAAATTCGCATATCACAGCGACTAGGTACAAAAAAGTACCTGTGAACGATACATTGAAAGTTGCGAATAATCGCTGATTCTTGTTCGCAGTTCACTGAGTTGTGAATGGATGGTTAGCAGCTAGTGGTAGTCTTAAATTTATTTCTGTGATTTTTAAGTACTTTTCCTTTAAATCGCCTTCAAAGATTTTCCTCAAACTGCTTAGCTAGTGATTTTGAAATAGAATTGTTTCCACTTGAAGCTGTATGTGATCAGAGTGATTTGTAAGCGCTACAGCTAAGTAATACCTCCATTGGAGTAATATTTTTGAGAGCTGGGTTCAAGGTTTTTGCACGGCCTATAACTTTGGGTCTGATAGACATTTAAACATTCAAGAGACAAAGTAAGAAGTAGGATACTTAGTTATCAGTTGTTTGAAGGTCCTTCTGTATGCGTTCGGCTCTCCTGGAACTAAGCTAAAATTGCGACTGGTTGTTGCTTCACAGACAGGTCTTTGTGATCTTTCACAGGCTCTCATTTCCAAAAAGTAAATATTATTTGCTTTTTGTCAATGCAAAGGTCTTACATGGGTACCTAGTGGCATTCTTCTTTGCTGGGCCGGCAATAGCTTCCACTGATAAAGAGACTGTGAATCGTGTTAAGTTTTGTCTGTTTGGAACAAGGATCAGTTCAGTCCAAGTTGTTCTTTGATTCGCTCCAGGATGTTTCTAGTAATTGTCTTGGTCAAAGCTGGCAGAACGCAAATACCTCCCCAGTTTTCGCACTGCCTTCAGTTGCCTTTTTTAGGGAGCTTGACGATCATTTCCTTCTTCCACTTATCCGGAAAACTCTCAGCTTACCATGTTCTCCCGACGAGTGGGAACAGTAGCTCAGCTGATGCTGTTGGCGTAGCTTGAATAAGCTCCTCGGGTATGCCTAGAGTTTTGGGTAGACTCTGTTTAGGAACAATGAGAGTGACCTTTCTCTCATTGAAAGCCAAGTGCTATCATGGGCTTAATCAGTGCTAGGGAACCCTATTCAGAGATTTAAGCTATTGATGGGTATAATTTCGACCCTTTTCGGGATAACTTGCCTTGAATACTAGTGTGTTCTGGAATCTATCAGGTGTAAAGCAAAAGCTCTAGGTTTGAACTCATTCTTCTTTCGCTAGCTCAGATTCTATCATCGCAAATGAATTCGCAAGGCCTCCAGTTTGACTGTCTATCAATTTCTTGCCTGTCAATTTCTTGTCTTCTGTACAATTTCTCCTCCGTAATTGCAAAGAGTTCCACTTTGAGCAGACTACAGAGATCTGGTAGCCTTACTGAGGGGCAATTACATGTTACAGCCTTCGAAAAGTTCTGAATTCTAATGGCACCACCAGAGGTAATGCCTGGATGGTCAATGGGGTCACTTGGCAGAAATTGGTTGCCTGACTTGCATCTAGCCAAGGACTAGCTTCTTCCCACTCTCATTTTTCTGAATTCGAACTTGGAACCCTTTGCGCAGTAGTCCACTGAGCCACGGCACTCACAAAAGTCAGAATTGGCTCCTATATAAAGGTAGAGATAGGTCCTAAGTTCCATCCGGTAGACGACGTCAGCCTTGGGTCCACTTTTCTTCCACAACATTTACTGGTGTTTAGCCCTAAGTCAGTTAGCAGTTGGTCATAGTCTGGACTTAAGTCACTTCTTACTTTTATTTGTGAAAAGGTGTTTTTTTTTGTTCTGGATTGGTGTCGGCTGTCTACAATCCAAAAAGGCTGACTGTATGACGGTGGTGATGCTCTCAAATCCAGTTCAACTTCTGTGCCATCGATGTCTTGTATGCCTTAATGTCCTAGTTTCCAAAGGAACAACATTTGTGGTTGAAATCTAAAAAACGAAGAATATCTGAGTCCTTCTCCTGGCTGGGGTTCGTCTTCATGTACTTGACTGTCTCTCAGTTCAGAGCTTTTGTGGCTTCTGCTGAGCATATTCCCTACCGCTCTGAGAGCAAGAACTTCAAGTTCAGTGGGTTAAGTGCTAGTCTACTGATTTAGATTTCGAACTTCTTGTGGTGAAGTGATCTTTCAAATGTTGTTACCGCCTCGTGCAGGACAGCAGCTTATCAAACTTTTGTATAGAACAACCATTTGGACTGGGAACGTGCCTCTATGACTCAGTTTGGTGCGAGTATGTTAGTCTATTAGCGTCCCAAATGCTGAAAAACCAAACCACCCAAAGCCTTCTGTTCTTGGGATTTGTATAGGTTGCAGTCTTGTGGATGAAGATGGCCTCGGTTTCACTCAGACATCGCTTTCAGTGGTACAGCTTCCTTCCTTCCTTTCTGATGAGACTAACGCAGTCAAATGTCTTCTCCTTAATACTTGTCAAACCCCCTAACGTCTCAACCTAGTCACCATAGCATTGGGTGGTCTGAACCAAGTGAAAGTCCTATGCATCCCACATACCTTAGCTCAAGCTTCTGAATACATTACTCCGAGCTTAACCTCCTCCAAAATTGAACTATAAGAAGACCTCTCTCCCCTGTGAAGAGGTGTCATTTCATTGCTCCTCGTGGGCTTTTTTAACAACCGTTGTCATTTTATGACATCAAAACAGAACAGAAACAGAAAATTCCTTGCCACTTGAGATAATGATGACCTTCTACCTGTTTTCCAGTCTGTTTTATAGCCCCAAGCGCCTACTGATTTCCATTGAGCATTTCTTTCGAATAAGGTCATCTCATTTCGAGAAATGCCAATTGACAATCAAAAATCTTTCCTCTCTCTCTCTCTCTCTCTCTGTCTAGTTGAAAAGACATCGCGTGTAGGTACTTCTCAATTTTACATAAAATCGTAAATCAAAATCAATTAAGAAGGCGAGTAACGCCTCAATCTGTAACTCCCCTTTGTCAGGCGGCGGCGATTCCCATCATAACTCTACGAATAATAAAACTATTTGTTCCTGTCGCAAGACGACATCGTAAAAACAATATGAATTTATAATTTTAAATTTGTTATTTACAGCGGCCGTCGCTTCACCTGTGTAAAAAAAAAAAAAAAAAAAATCGTAAAATAGCGGCCGTAAAATCGACGAACTGAAATTAATTTGTTCAACAAACGAGAAAAGAATTTGTCCAACAAACGAGACAAAATTTGGTCAAAAATTTCAATCAATTTGATGAGAAAATTTACAAGACTTGTCCATTGTATATGGCTCTTTCTGTATTCAAATGAGGAATAGTTTACAGGGTGCTTAGGAGCTTTTATGGCTACCCTGTGCGATGGGCTTTTGATCCAAATTATTCATCGGATGGGTGGTTCCCTTATCAAACTTCTTTGGCAATAAATTTTCAGTTTTTTTGTCAAATTGTTCGAGCTGGTGTTGGTTTTGGTGACCGGTTTTGCCCCTCTTTTTTTTTTGGTTGATTTACATTCTTTCGGGAACTGGACATGAGATTCCATTTCAATGGGCGCGCGCACTAATTAAGAAAATATTTCACTAATTAATGAAGAGCAGCAGCAGCAGAGGACAGTTGTCTAGGAAGGAGGAATCAGCGCGGATGGATTTGTAATTTTTTAATTGGTCTCTCTCCCAGCTGAAGATTCATAGGTTCATCCCATTCAGTTGGAATGTTACAATGAGGTGTCCTCGAGTTGATTAGAATTTTTAATTCCTTTTCTTAAAAAAAAAAACCAAAAAAAAAAAGGTGCGCGCTCTGAAAATCTATGGGCGGTGGGTTTTTTATGGTAATTTTTGTCGGATGATGTCGGTGTTTGAGTTCATCTAAAGTGGGGCACTCCTTTCCTTATGTAATGGTTCAGGTTCTCAATGCAGATGTGCCGCTGTAGCTACAGCATCTACCGTTTGGCTCTAATGGTGAACATGTGCACTGGTTGACAAGTTGAACAATTTATGGCGGCCACTTGAAGAGGCTCTACAATCGGTGGCAAATCAAGAAGCTAGACATTTTTTTTTTGACTCCTAAGCATCCAGTAATTTGGTCTATTTCAAGACGGGATAGAGTGGGCTTGGAGCTATCTCATGAAAGTCGTTTTGTAACCCGACTTTAACTTAACCAAACCTCAACTAAAGTTTCTTTAATCCTGCCTTCAAATTGCCTCAAAAGTTGGCAGCAAACTCTTAAAGTCAAGTACTTTCTACACTGGCTGTCGTGGCTCAGTGGTTAGCTCGTTGGAATGCTCTAAACGGGGTTCCGTGTTCGAATCCCAGAAAATATCCAACCTCTTCCGAGTCTGACAAAAAACCCAGAGGATTACTGCCTTCACAAAGTTTCCTTAAAACCCTCAAGCCCTCTGATACAGCATCAAACTATAGGTCCCTTCTGTACTTCTCTATGGGCTTGTTTTGCTTATGACATTCAACACCACTGTCTGTCGGATACAAGGTTCGAATCCCAGGGCAAAAAGTCGCTTCATTACCTCCACGTGTTGCCGTTTGGATAGCTTCATAGTAGGGAACTAGCGATGAGCGTACATCCGTCTATGCATGTGTAGCTGAAGACTCAGAACTGCGCTAGGACAGCTGGGTGAACTTCAGCAGTCATGGAGGACCGGATGAGGCATCTTTTGCTGCCTCAGAAGCACTTAGCAGGAACTGAGAACAGAAGTTCTTAACGCCCTACCTCTTGCGATCGTTTGAGATACTTTCTGGGATCATGGAGGACCTTTCCAAAGCTAGTGATGCCTTCCATTTATGCAAAGCTATACGCCACGATGTAGTCGCAGTCTATTCGCTGTTTAAACGAACTGTTCGCCCCGAGCCCCTCAAGTTAGCAAAGTGCGCTCAATGGCAAACTCAACTGGGTGATATCCTTCTCTTGTCATTTGCTAGCTTCGTGGCTGTTCCCCGCTGGTGTCCAAGCTCGCAGATATTACGAGCGGACAAACTGATCATTAATGCCCTTGGGAATAAGTACGTCTAGAACGTAGCCTCTTCAGAGAGTTGCCCGATTGGGAAGATAGTGTGCGACACATTGGATGCCCACCCGTACAGCTGTACCTGCAGACTAGCGAGTGTCAATCACATGGCCGCTTGAAATTGTTTCCGAGATCACTTTGAACTTGTGGATCAAAGCTCTGCCTATTCACGTGATTTGGGAAGCAGTTCTAGGATCAGAAAAAAACTTCGAGATGTTGTTGTCTCAATAGGCCCATTTCCTCACAAAATGCTGGTGCTGATGCCTGGATTCAAGACCAAAATGTTGTTGCCCAACGATTTTAAGAAATGAGTAAACCAAGCCCTCAAATTCATCTCAACCCAAGAGAAGGATACCCTACTCCGCCGGCCGCCGTTTCATATTCATCTCTCGTCCTAATAAAAGTTTGATGATCCACCGGCAAGTCTTTTGAGCAAAACCCTCGACTTCTAACCCTGTCCACCTCTGCATTGAACCAATTTCACTAAAAATTCACAACTCCACCTTAGCGTTCTTGCAAGGACCATCATTTAGGATCAACTTAATAAAACCCTGATTTACGGACCCCCACACAAATTTCTTAACTAATTTTAAAAAGAAATTGTTTACGCATATATGTAGGTAACCGTAAAAAAGGCGAGTGGATACGTCGGTCGTTTTTATGACCCCAACGTGCATGCGTAATTCTCAACCCCGCAGGGAGCGCAACCCATTCAATTCTTCTTCTTCTTCTTTCTTTTGCTGGTTATCCTTTTTTTTTGGATTTTTTTTGTGAACATCATCTGCATTCTCTCATTTTGAATTTATTTACCCATAAATTGTGATTAATAAAATTTATTCTGGCGCGCGGTCTTTTGTGCTGTGTGCAGAGTTGGAGAGTCTCTCGGAGGCTTGTTGCAGTTCCCCTCGCGGAAGCTATAACACAGAAGCAGCAAACACAATCACCAGCAGCGACATTTCGCGCGCTGCCGCATTAATGACTTTCTTCATTAAACGACGAGGCGACAGACGAGGACGGAAGATGGAAGAAGGAACAAGGAGCGGGGATCCTTAGCCGCGGCGATAATGTGCGCGGACCAGTATTTATGGGAATATGATTATCGCATGCAGTGGCTAACTTAATGTGTCGCACCTGTGCCAAAGGAGGAGTTCATCCCTCTCTCTACCGGCCGGCTGGGCATGTAATATCGATCCAATTGATTGCTGGAGAGTTGTGTCTCTAGGCCATCCATAGGTTCTCCTATGAGAAGTGGCCAGTGCAAGTATTCCCAGTGGATTAAGTCTTTTTGGGTTGACTGGATCATACTCCCTTCCGGCTGATGCTCCTGCCAATGTAAATTAATTAATTAAATTAATTATCCTTGCACTTGTTCGTCCTCATCGTCGTCGTTCTCTCGACTCAGTCTGTCGCTTGTCGATGTTGGTCATTAGTTTAAGTGCACTCTCGAGCTTATGCAAAGTTGATATTGATGCAATTTTATGCACAGCAATGGACTGTGGGTGGACGCGCCGCGCCGGACCGTTCTCGGCTACTTAAGCGTGCATTTATATTCCAAATGGAATTTTTAATAAAAAAGCGTTCTTCCTTCTCTTGGTGGTGGTGTGTCGTCTTTCTGTCGTCGTCCTCTGCGGCGCGCGGGGGTTTTTTTTAGAAAATTAGGACAGCGCTGAAATTTTACATTTGATGATGCTCCCGGGAATTGCAGTTTTAAATTGTTGGTTTCCTTTCCTTCTTCTTGTTGTGACACAGTCTCTGGAGGGAAGGAAATTAAAATGCATGTCCACGCGAAATTGAATTTATTTTGTTCCCGGTTCGAGCGAGGGGATGAAGATTTGCGTTCATGTTGACAATGTTGCCTTGGTGATGGTCCATTTGAGACTCGACTGAGTTAGGGTTCCCACTTCTGCTTTAGTTTGTAGCAGCAGGAACTCCCACCGTATGTTAGGGTGCAGTATTTATCCTTGATTTGAAGCAACTTCCCCTCTTTGTTCAACACAGCTATGTAGGAGTATATATTGACATTTTTGCAACTGCAAGCAGCTCTATCGAAACACAGAAAAACTACTTAGGACCCAGGCAGCTTAAGCCTAGCTTCTCACAACTATGGCTTCACTCCAGAGCGAGTCCTTCGACATCTGAATACCTTTATATAGGGAACACCTGATGGGTAAATTGGAAGAAAGAATAGAAAATAATTGCTCTCAATGGTTTATGTTCAAGTTGACTGAGGAGAATTGTATGCAATTTTTGACTCCATTTGTAATCCACAGTATTTTTTCGTGTGTATGTTGAAATGCACTAAGTGCTTCCAAAGCAAATTTTTGCTTCATTCTGCTGACTTGAGTACGGAAGAGTTCATTCAATCAGCGAATACAATGATTCCACTGCAAAGAGTACATATTTCGTAGTGGCTGGCTTTTTGTGCCCTCGGTGTCGATCTGCAAGTCCAAGGTTCCCTTCAATCACCAATGGCAGCAGCGAAGTATGTATTCTCTCACAACTTACCATTCTGTACCAAGCGTAGTAACTCCCTTGTCCTCAGAGTTACTCATGACTTTGTCTAGGATAACTCCTGATCGAGAACAACCATCTCAATTTCAGCTTTCGAAAGCTTTATCCAAGTCGAGAGACATTTTCTATTATGATCCTTATGACCCTTGTTTATATGAGGATGCAGTGTGAAAGACTACTCATTCGACAGCAAGAGGCTTTCATACCAAACTCCTAAAGATATTGAACCTATCTGTTTAAGATACTGTAAACACTTCAATAGACACTGTATTAAAATGTTCCCCTCAAAAGCAAGCCGAACCATACATTCATATCCACCTTCACTCTTTGCGGTTCCCAAGAAGCTGCCAGCTTTGGCTCAAGGATCTACTCAAAGGTTTCTCAAACTAGCAAGTGTTCCTTAAGCGAATACCCTCTTCACAATTTTATAAGCACAAACACATTGACATCGACTGTCAGTAGAATATTGGGGTTTCAAACCACAAGGAGCAGGGCTTGGCTACAAATGTGTCTTGGCTAAAAGTGGATAATGGGGGTCGTGTCACAGCTCGTTTAAATATTGTAGTTTTTTGGTTCTTGTACTGGATATAACTATATTTTGTTTGAGGTTCCATATAGGGCGGTTCAACAGGGTGGATGCAAACAGTTGAGGCTTTAGGGTTGTTAGATTTGTTTGGTCAAATGTTTTTCAAATCAAGGAAACCTGATCGTGACAGTAGTTGAGCTAGACTTATCATTGTTCGTCTTCTCAGTCCCAGCTCTCATGTTTCTTCTAAAATCTTTGATCACTTTTGGTTTCAACAGTCTGGCTAATCAGTGCTCGTATGTAAGCATTTGAAGCCAGGTATCAAGGAAACTATTGTTAGACCAAGACAAATGACCTAAGCTTCTCGTAGGCTACTAAGGGGAATGTAGCTAGTCTCCATTGAGAGCCCCTATGCCAATCTCAATCCCAAGTCGTCAACAGGACTAAGAATTCTCTTCTCTTAAACACTCCACCTAAAACCAGTCCCAAATTCATCTCGAGTACTGAATGGTTTTGCCCCCTACACGGGGAATCTGTAAAGCTACACTTTCTCCTGATTAACTACCTCCTTAACATAAGCCTAACCCTGTTATCGTATGAGGGGGTTGTCCGTGGATTGTGGTCAAGTCATTTGTTGAATATTGAAAGGTTTCCATGCCAAGGCTTTCCGGTCGCGAAAGTGCTACCAACACATCCTCGTGCTTTATTCATCACTCCTTTCATACAACCACTTGTTGGTTGCTTACATATGGACAAATTCACGTCCACAAAAAGGATATTCAATGCTCACTGCATATGCTTCTATTTGTGACAACCTAATCTCTGTTGACTCAACCAATACGAGTCAAATGACGGAAGCAATTAATTCCAATTATCCTTGTGGAACTTTATTTCTATTTTGAGTCGAAAAGGGCGCGTCTCTCTACTTTTCTCAGGAATCTTAAAAAGACTTAAACAAATCAGTTTGTCAAGGACTCATATGTTCAGCCCTAGGGATTCGAAGAACCACAACCAAGCCACACGCAAATGTCCCTTTCAATTTGTTTCTAATCCTTGAAATTTGTCTAAAAAAAGCAGCCCCTCTCCTTGAATTATCATCTACACTTGTTGGCGTCACAATTTATTACTCGCATCATGGGGTGCACTTACTCTCACAACTCTTAGTCAAAGGATGCATATCTCTTGTTCCATGTCCAAAAATAGCCCACGACTCCGGGTGTGATGTACTGTTGTATCCCCCCATTCCAGCCTTCTTCACGCAGTCAAGAGAGCGAGCGAGTGTGGTGGTGATTAATAGGGCCGACGATGGATTCAAAATTCATGCCCGAAAAAGTTTCCTCTGGCAATTGTCACCACTTGCTGCCTCAGTAGAGGGTGATGAGGATCTTTTTCCTTTGAGGAGAACACATTTTCATTGCCACCATCTTAACAAAGGAACCGCCTGATGTAGTATCCATCCAGCGCCGGATGTTGCTTGGCCCTGAAATTAGAACTCATTAGATGGAGGCATTTTCCCCAAAAAATAATCTAATCACAACAAATCGACTTATGGGTTGGGGATTAGTATCATTTAGGGACAGAAATTGGGAGTGTCTCACGAGCGTCTGTCAAATTGTCATGTTTCAAAATCTGGACGGACACAGAACTTGTTTTTTGTCCCTGTGGGCTGTATGCGAAACTCTTGAGATAGGAGTGAAACAAACTACAATGACATTCAACATATGTTCTCCCACAGGACCACTTGGATTCGTTTAACACTTAACCAGTACTGACAGCACTCAGTTGTGTCTAAACAAACACACAGGAGGAGGAGGGGTTGTCTGTCGGTAGATCGTGCTACAACGGATGCACTTCGAATAAACAAAAGGACTGATGACATGCCATAGGTAGTTGTGAGACACGAGTTGGCAATAAATTTGATTGAACTGAAAATTGATCCTCGAATAGATGAAGGGGTCCGGTCTTTTGGTATCCTTTTTGATTGCCTTTTTTTTGAGTTTGAGTTTGATTTTTTTTTTCCCACTTCAAGCAGGGGGTAGTTGAGTGTTATGTTTGGAAGATTGGGGTTCCCTGTGCTCTTTATTAGGTTGACGCAGACTAGGCGTTCAATCGAGGTTTTGGTGGGTTTAGTTGTCAAGTTCTCTAACCAGATAAGAACGATAGGAAGAAAACTTTAAGTAAAAAAACAACTTTGTGAGATATGAAATTGATTCTCACTTTATTTTGAAGCTACATTCGTGCCATTTTGTGTGGAATAACACTTTATTCAAATGGTCCCCTCGGCTTCGCTGGTAGTCCTTCAAGCGATCGGTTGACTTGGTCCACTATGTCCGGCTTCATTCCGGCAAAAACTTCCCGATTGTTGGCCTCGAGCTTGTCCAAAGTGCTTGGCTTGTTAGCGTAGACTAAGGATTGACAAAGTCCCAGAGAAAATAATCAATTGGTGTCAAGTTGTCGAAAATGGGCCTCGTCCGAGAAGATGATTTTTTGGCCAAAATCCGGTTCTCCTGCCGACAGTTCTAGCGACCTTACAGCGCTGTCTATGGTCGTTCGACTTCAATTCTTGCGGCAGCACAATCCTATACGGATGTCGGCCTAAATCTCATCGCGAAATAGGCCATCTTGGCTCTCTGGTGATGGCCAATTCAGCTGATCGACGTCAAATCGGTTTTTCTGGGTCTTCCTCGAAACTGGCCACTACGGCGGCTATGGCTTCATCATTTCTCACCAATCTCTGTCTGATTGCTGACTTAGGGTCCCAAAGACTGTACTCACGTTCAAAGTTTTCGACGGTGCGACGAATTGCCTCCACACTGAAGCCATGATGATCACCGGCTTTAGGAAGAAATTCACCTTGTGTACTTACAACTCATTCGTAATTTCGATCGTATTTTTATATAATTTCCGCATCTTCGGCAAGTTTGAAACCATGCATGATAAAATGGCAACCCTTACTGAATATTTTGACTGCTAAATGTCACTGGTATCTCTGACAGTTGCTGAAATGTCACATTTGGAAAAAGTATCATTGCTATCTGGTCACCCTATAGATTGAATTCCCTTCACTTGCCAGCCCTACTTAAGCATTTTCTGTGAGGAAACTCTGGTCTTTGGTTATATTAAGCAATATTCACGACAAAAACAAAACTTTTCTCATAGAATTCTGTCCAATTACAGAGAACCCCCCTTCAGTCTAAGGCAAACTTGTGTCGTTCCCACTTCTGACACTTACTCTATTTTACCAAACACTCTTTAGACAAATACTTTATCTCTTTTATGTTTTATTTCGCATCAAACGATGTAGGCAAACTGACTGCAACCATTGAACAAAGAAAGACGATGAAAGTTGTCAACTTTCTGTTCAACCCCAAAACTCCTAGTCCAGCAGAAAGGCTTCCTTCTTCCTTCTCCGAGTGCTAAAGCCGTCAGCATGACGGAAATGTTTGTTTTCATAAATATTTCACCAAAAAAACTCGAATTTTATTGCAAAGCTCTATCTGCGCGTTCTAACACACTGACTAGTATATTTGTTGCAAATTTTTATTATCCACTTGCTGGAATATGAAATGAAAGAATCGCCCCCCCCCCCCCCTTTTTGCTGTTCCTAAACACATCCGGGAGAAGCAGCCCTTTCATATACGGTTGGCTCCATTCCCAGACTCCCCCAAAAGTCTACAAAAAAAACAAGCTTCGAAGTTGTCTCTGCTGTCTCCATGGTTTTGAGATCCTTTTTTGTTGGTCTTGTTCCTTTCAGATTCTTTTCATTTCTGTTCGCTTGCTTGGTTGATAATTTTTATGAACGCACCCGGATGGAGTCCATTTGGCTGACATTTTACTTGTACCCAGTGTCTTTGCTTTCTTGTGGGTTATGAGAGTTTGGATGGATGGAGGAATTCTTTCTTCTTCCGAAATTGTTTTGAGTTTTCGTAAGGAAAACGCTTTTTTTTTTTTGTTCGTTTGTTTGGTTGTAAGGAGCAGGAGGACTAAGCAAAGCAGTCGTCCTTTTTCTCTGATGGAGTGTGTGCCTCTGTTTATTTGGTGTTTTATTGTTATTACTGCAGTTGTTGACTTTTATCATTTTGGACATATTAGTGTGCATTATTATGGAGCTTTATTGAAGTGGAATTACATTCAGAGGCAGTGAACTGAAGTGGAGTTAGGATGCAGTTTCTTTTTGGCAAGGATTCGAGTTTTGTTTCATGGAGGGCATTGGCATTGGTTTTTTGCTCGTGATTGTGATGGTGTGTCAGGGGCCATACCCCTCAGGTGTCAGGTGTAGTAGACTCCCGTTCAAAACTAGTTAAAGTCAAACGAATATTCTCCTGTTCAACCCCACTGTATCCCATAAACCTCGTCTACGATCTGAGCAGAAGTTAGGAAGAAGAGAAACCTCAGCATATCGCTGTCACATCACGCCATTAGCTCTGTTTCATTGGAAACTTTATAGCCAGCTAAAGCCGTGTTTTATTGGAAAGTGTATCGCCAGTTAAGTAAATGCATCCATACAAAGCCAAAAACAAAACTAAAAGTGAAGATAATTTAGTCAGTAATAAGAAGTGAACATAAAGTGTAGACGAAGTCGACTCATAGATGGCGTTGACTCAGTTTGTTGACAGGAATCTTTAATTCTTTTGCCCTGATAGTAGAAATCAGCGCCATCTACGATTTAAATGTCATTTTAAAAGTATAACAGTGAGTTTGAATGTGACTATGTACGTTTTATTGACAACTGGCTATAAACTTCCCAATAAAACACGGCTATTACCGCATTTTTCCACACAAAAAGACCTTCAAACTCGCAATCCTTTGAAAAAATCCCTTTGAATGCGTGTTAATTTTCTGCTTCACAGAGTTGAGCTTGGATTTGGAGAACTGTGCCACGAGATTGTCTCAATTTTCGCAACAAAAGCCAACTGTTTTACAGTTTTACACTCTCTAAACGAAGGGTGGGCACCGTCAAATGATTGTTCCTTTGATCACATGTATACTCTTTCCTCCTCCTCCTCCTCTTTCACCAGGACACAAAAAAGGCAAAGTTTTTTCTCTCTCTCTGAATGAAACGAAATTAATTGCAGTGACAGTTCCTGCAAATGCAGGCAATTTGAAGCTAATTTCAATGTTTAACATTCCGCCCACTACTGATGGGCGGATGCAGCAGGAGCAGCACTACTAAAGAGGACCAACAAAAGGAATTAGGTTGCAACTATTAATTAGAAAGAGAGAAAGTTCCAGTCCCAGTCCCCCTGTGTGTGTCAATGAATTGACATTGTGTCGCCAAGCGTTGCTCTATAGTTGTGCAGCACGTGCCCACCACCGACTATCGAATTATTTATCCTTTTTTCCTTTCTTCCTGGCTTTTAATTATTTTCCCAACTAAATGCTGTAGTCTCTGTGTATAGGGATGATTGGTGCCCGTTCCAGGGGGTTGATAATAATTTTTTATTCCAATTGACTTACCCTCATGTGTGTCGTGTGTGTGTTTGTGTGTTTGTGTGTGTGTAGAAGAGGATAAAGAGAAAGAAATTAAATATGAGATAAAAATAATTGCAAAAATCAAGCGGGTAATTAAGCAGGACTAGAACGGCAGCAGCAGTAGTTGCACATGCACACCCCTGGGGTTGGTAGAAGGTCGAGTGGCTTCGATTAGTTTGTTTGCAAACGGTGGCTTTAATTGAGGGAGGGAGTAGCTACGGGTAGTTATCAGGAGAGAATTTATTGCTCTATCTGTTGTGACGTGAAGCAGATTTCTAAGTCGCAGGGAGGCTGTATGCTACACTGTGGATTGTAAGTTTGATTGATGGTTGATTGAAGGGTCTTTATGTGGAAGGAATCAATGACTATAATCTGAAACTCTTTGTAATATCTAGAGGCAACAGGGGCTCATCTGCTGGTACCCATTTGAACTCGGTTATGGAAGATAATCGCTTGTAGCTCATAGTGGAAGGCATTCCACAGATGCCCTTTCCGCGAGCAACTGCTGATTGCGAACAGCAGAAACGATGGAACCACGGATAGAACATCCTAGTCTCTCGTCAGACTCTAGTCAGTCAGTTGTCTTTGTTTTGTTTGACTTATAGGATCCATTCACCACTTTCTTAGTCCCTATTGCCTCTCGATACTTAGTCCAAGTTCCAAGCTGTCCTTGGTACACAAATGAGTCCATGTATAGTCATATACTTTCCATGCAACAAACAGTCTCTAGTCACGTTCCACCTTCGAAAAAGGGAAAGCAGTTCCCCTGGTGGCAGAGCCCCAACCCTGACACTATACTTGCAACTTTATGGAGAACCAAATGTACCCCATCCCAAATTCACTCGACATCGTGCAATTAAATTCCATAAAATATCTCTGACAAACTAAATACTCAATTAGATCCCACTAAGTCGGTCGTAAAGTCCTCAAGAATATCGCCTTCCAACTCGTACCCTGCACGACCTCTCGTTGGACATTATTAAACATCCATTTGTTGGTTGTGTGTAGCACCCATGCCCGAAAGAAGACACTAAAGTGACGGCACTTCTTCCAATTCGATTCCAAATTAATTTCCAACGACTTTATGTCATTCGCAAACTGTATCTCGAAATGGTATCCTGTGAGTTTGCACCTCTCTCTCCCTTCTCTCTTGTGGTTCTCCACTTGTTTCGATATCAAGTTATTAAAAAAAGAAAGGAAGACGCAGGAAACTGCATCGATTTCTAATTTCAGATATTGTATCTAGAATCACACAGGCAACGTGCACCCAGAGAGATATAGATAGACTAACTGGCAAGTCAATGATGAGAATGTGGGTTTCCCTCATCAAATACGAACGAAGCAGGAGCAGGAGGAGCAGCAGGAGATGGAGAAAAACAACCATCTTTGTTGGTTCCCAGTTTTTAAATAGCCTGGCAGCAAGTGCCAAGATAAATTACAATTTTATGGGAATTTTGTCGATAAAAACGTACGGGATGTGCTTAAAGTGGAAAGGAGGAGAAAAGGAAGAAGAGGATATACACTGTGTGGTGAGAGAGCACACACCCTAGAATGTGTATCAACTCGAAACAAGAGAGAATACACGTGATGCTGCTGATGAGATGTGTAGTTTGTATTGGAACTGTGGCGGCAGCAGGAGTGAATCGTGTGAAAACTTTCTTAAAAAATCGATCAATAAAGAACTCAAAACGATCTCGACTATTGTGGCAAGTAGTTCCTC
The DNA here is from genome assembly GCA_949716465.1 of Chalcosyrphus nemorum. Taxonomy (NCBI): domain Eukaryota; kingdom Metazoa; phylum Arthropoda; class Insecta; order Diptera; family Syrphidae; genus Chalcosyrphus; species Chalcosyrphus nemorum. The sequence continues at coordinate 59,187,758 of OX454334.1, read as the reverse complement.
TGGTCTCGTCCTTAAAATTTCTCCAAGAAAACTTACTTAAGTGAGCAGTTCGGAGCGTCCTTCGGTGACGTCGTAACGCGTCTTTAAATGGCAAGCTAAGTGCTTCAAGTTTGAACCATTTCCTTTCAATTTGACAAAAATTTAACATTTTGCTCAGAAAGCACGCATTGTACTTCAAATCGAAGTCAAACAAAAATACTGCGACGTATAAACGAATGCAAAAATCCCATACAACTTATTTAATATTGAAACCCATGCGTTCTTAGTATCAATTGCTACTTCACCAACTCCTTCATATTCCTTCTTCTCTTTCTCAATCTAACTAACGCCTCCTCTATTGGGGTATCAAAGAAGGGTTCTCCAAGAGTGCTATGTCTAGCTATGCCTAGAGCCAGCCACATCTCTCTAGATATGACACAGCTCCGCAACCCTCACCACATAGTATCAGCTCTCGATAGAAAGTGATTCAAAAATTCTTCCCCTAAAGGCACCGAGTGGTAGGTTCACTGCCTTCGCAAATGGAGCCATCAAGGGCTAAGGGCTAAGGCTTCTTGGCTAACTCGTCCTCTCAGTCATTACCCTCGGTGTTGCTGTCACCTTGCATCCAAAAAAGGCTAAGCCTGATCCTCTGAGCCAGCTAGGAGAAGTTGTCCTTTCACTGTTCTACCAGGTTTCTAGATCTAGTGCCATCAGTGTATATTTTCAGACTTTTTTCGTGGGTACTTCGACGATGCCAGGCATTCCTTTAATTAAAGTCCAATAGGTAGTTCTGTTGGGGACTAGTTCTGTATGAACTGCCAAGCCTTCTCCAGATAGTGCTCGCATAGTTTCTTTCCAGGGTTCAGGGAAGCTTAGAGTAGTTTCAGTCAAGATCCCAACCAATGTGTGTATGTCCGTTAATCCTAAGTTTGTTTCTCTCTGGCCCTTGTGTCAAGAAATAGAAACAAAAGGTTTGAAATGGTCCAAGACCACTGAGAAGTAATGGTCCAAACCCATCCGTAGTAGCTCATTCCTCAGTCCGTCTTAAATTGTTGATCCTCTTTAAGGCTTGATCTTGGTTTGATCTTTGGTTTATAAAACTCACAAGTAAGCTTTATGAAGCTGTTCTTAGTAAAGCCCCAAACCAGTAAAACAGTCATTCTTTTAGACAGAGTTCGATAGCTTCGTTTAGGTTTAGTCCTGTATCTCTCCGGGGTTCAGTGAATCTTGAGTTTGTTCCTTTCTAGCTCTTGTGACAAGGAATGAAAACTAAAGGTCCAAAAGCACTAAGAAGTTGCAAACCAATCTGTTGTTGTCCGGGAGATGTTTTTGATCCTGTTTTGGCTTGACTTTATGAAGCTGTTCTTAGCAAAGCTCCGAACCAATATTCTAGTCATTCTCTTAGACAAAGTTCTTTACGTCTGTTAAGTCTTAGTTATGTATGAATTTTCTATGTCTAGTCTTCTCCGGATAGTGCTACCATAGTCTCCTTCTCAGGAATCAGGGAATCTTAGCGTACTCTTAGTCAATATTCGAACCAATGTTTGTTCATTAGTGACTCCTAAATTTGATCCTCATTGGCTCTTGTATCAAAAAATTGAAACACAAGATTTAGAATGGCTTAAAGCTGTTGTTGATCCTGTTTTGGGCTTGGTCTCTACCCTCCTTTCTGAAACTTACAAATGATCTCTATGAAGTTGATCTTAGTAAAGCTCCAAACCAATGGATCAGTTCCACTGTACTTGTTGATCCCAAATAAGGTTTTATCTTTGACCTTCTCCTGACTGCCACCACAGTGTTGTTGTTCATTTGAATCGTGGAAGCATCTTCAAAACCCATCTCGCTCTCCGGGCCCCGTGCACATATCCCCTTTGGGTAATAATCGCTGATAATATTCAAAATAAATTTTAACAGAACCATTTTTCTTGGGTTTTTTTTTTTGTCGACAAAGAGAGCAGCAAATAAGGGGAGCGGCACCGGACACGGACACTGTTGTACCGTACCTGGTGTGCACGCGAGAAAAGATATACACACTTCGATATCAATTTAAGGTGATTTTTAATTAAATGCCACCGATAAGGTTCCCCATAAAGATACGACAGGCAGCAGTGCGTCAGGAAGACACCATCGAATCGATACCCAGGCTTTGGTTGGTGGTACAGGAAATGAGAATAAAGAGGCGCTTTTGGCAGACACCTCTTCCGTCTGATTGGGAAGCAGCATCTCACCCAGTGAATGTGGGTGCTGCTGCTGCAAAGTGTATACCTACTCGGGCTCTTTTTACATTCGATTTATGGTTCATCGTTACTTTTTGAAAACTCATTTAAGGGGGAACACACCTCGTCCTGCTGCGACTCCTCCGCCGCGTGGCTTAAATTGGAAAATGAATTGCCCACAATTGGGTAATTGATACGTTTGAGATAGGCAGGCAGATAGTGCCTGTGCGGAATGCGATCGCTACTACTCTCGGCTCGGCAGAGAGCTACTTTGTGTGCACAGCAGTACCACCACCACGGTGGTGATTCCGGTGGCGGTGGCGATGGTGACGGTATGGTGGTATTATATGAGGTCTCGCTCCTCTAGGGGATGACACGGATATTTTCCGAAAGTGAAGTATGGGTGCGCGCGTGTTTGTTTGTTCAGAGATGATGCTGCTGATTATGATTAGAAAAGTAAACACACTGAAAAGTTCAAATATCGAGTGGATGTGTACTGTGTAGTGTAGCGAGTGGATAGGGACATATGGCGGCTGCTGGTGTGTCTGTGTGCATTATTGATGATGATGAGGGTGCGTTGGGTTTGTTTATTTTTATTAAAGATTGCTTTCGAACAGTTGTGCTGTCAAACAGTAATTAGAACTGCTTCGAGGTACTTTATGGGATTTTCTTCTTCTTCTTTTTCTTGTAACTCGAGTAAGAAAAGGGGTGGCGAGCATGTAAGCCTTCGCTTTTATACTTCTTTCGAATGATGGAAGACGAGAATTTGTTTTTCAATATTTGGTCATATTTGTCATTTAGTTTGTTATATACTTTGGGTGTTAAGTTCTCTAAGTGCAAGATGTGGTTCATCGGTTCTGTTTGACTTGACAACGCCTCACATTCGTATCCGTCCTCTTCCATGCATAGGTACGCGTCTGCTTCCAAATTCACCCGTACTTCTTCCTTATGATGCCTGGCTCCACCATACTCTTCCAAACGCTTCAGTAGGTCTATACGCAGTTTTCCTCTTCCGTACGTGTCCATATGCATCTCTGGGCATCTGGCCACTTCCTTAGGCATCCGAATGATTCCACTTATTTTAAAATCGAATGAGTCTAAGTCATTTTTCCGCCCAATGATCTCTACTTCTCTCCACTTGCCCTCTCCATTATCTTGCCAGAAGTTAGGCAGACATCCTTAGCACAGTCAACGTGCTTGAGTTCGGATGTAAGAGTTCCTCAAATTCCTCCGATTTCCATGGACTATGTAGCATTTAGCACTTCGCATATGTTCCGCATGAAGACCAATCGGTGACTGTCCCAGAAGAACACCAACGAGGCTGCTGAGATCTGGTTGCCTTGACATGATCAGATGTCATTAGGATGTGACAGGCAGGACCATTAGATAGGCAACAGCGTCCAGGTCGAAGATTTCTCGGGGTCGTAGCGAGGGCCTAACTAGATTCAGGTTATCTGATAGAATATCTAAGGTAGTCCCTAATTTAGCGATCTCAGCTCAGCTTTACAGTTCTCCTGCTTGGCACCCAGCAGAGGTGAATGTTGAATTGGTCCGTCATCTCCATGAGACATATACGGCAATCGATGACGACTTTGGACGTAGTCGTAGGCGACTCTATGGGCCAGGTAGCTGTCTGAGTATCAGTGAGAGTTTATATAAGACATGATAGCAAACTTTGCCACCTTCGCAGCAATTTGCCTTCCTTCCATCCATCCATTCCTCTTCTACTCTAGCTTAGGCAAAATATGTCGCGTAGGTCCACCCTAGCCGCCTTAATATTTGCCTCTTAAGGCACTCCCGACTCACTGATTGAATCGATGAACTGCAGAGGTGCCGATCGATCCTCAACCCTCAGCTCGATCTTCTTGAAGGGCGTTGATGTCACAACCGAATGCAGTCCCGAAACCCGCTTGTTCGTCATTGAGTATACCTTTGATTGAAGGCTCCATAGCTCCTTCGTAGGTTGTACATACATAGATTGGGTTAGGTACGCGGGTTGATAGAAGAAAAACCCTTCCACCGAAAGGACTTCTGGCTCAGAGATGACGCATTGTGCTACCCATAAGGAGGATAAAGGTATTCCTTTGCCCGTGCAACCCATACAATGTCTTACTTCCTTTCAGAGCATGCAAACCACCCTGCTGGTCTGGTGAAGCTCAGCAACTTGTCGATGTTTCTGCCAGAGAGTTCTGATGGATTTTGAAAGAATTGTTTACCAAGGAATTTGTCTCTAGAATGCTGGAGTCCAGGGCATTGGCAAGGGAAGTGGGTCTTGTCCTCTACACCCATTCGACGTAGTTTCTTTCAATGGTACCACTGAGTGCTATGCCCTCTAAAGATCTCCACAAGAATGCAAGGAGATCGTCTGTCCCTAAGCATACTTCTTCTCTCGGTCTTTTGTCTTGCAAGTTTGCATGGAATTTCCACCTTTAGTCCACCCCTCTCGTGGCTAGTTTCCCTGCTTCAAGTCTGAGAACGCGGTGTTGGATGTTTATAAAGAGATCAGTTTGTTCTAGTGAATCTGACGAGCCTTTCCTTGTTCATGTCATGGTCAGACCTTTGTGCTGTTTTCCTTGAACTTTTAAAACTTTTCAATAGTACCTAGAACGTAGTATGTATCTTAAATCTGCCTCTCAGTCGCTTCCTTCTGCTTATGCGTGGTGCCCTTTTCATGGCTCAATACCGCCTTGTCGTGACTACATACGCCCCTTCCACATCCTGCACAACTCTCGGTCTAAAAATTAATTGGCAGCGAGTTCTCAGCCTCGTGAATGAGCATCAACGCTAAAATTGAATATAAACCCATGTTACGACCAAAAAATACGAGTGATCGCAATTAAAAACTGAGCCCGCTCCTTGCATGTTTTTTTTTTAATTACATCCAAGTGGATCCTTAAGCGCAGAGAGGGATTAACCAAACCAGCTTCAACTGAACTGCATTTCTGCGGATAGCCCAATTGTTTTTAGAGAGTTATCCTGAAAAATGGGCCTCCTCCATTCAGTGGAAGGAAAAGTGCCATCGGCATAAAGTCCAAACCCTGTCACCTCCGCAAATCAATGCGTTCCAAGACCCACGAAAAAATCGCCATCGATGGCCATAAAACTCGGCTCATTTGGATGTGTACCTTGAGGCGCAGCAGAGTCGTTGGCTTAATGAATTCCCGGAGCAGCCGTTTAATTCGTTTAATTAAATTTCGCATTTGTTCGGCAAGGATAATAAAATTGTCATCTGCACTCTTTCTTTGGGAATCGTCGCTTCTTGTCCTCTTGTTCGAATTGTGGTGCTCGCTTTCAATTTGAATTTATTTTATAGTTTGTAATTAAATTAACTAATTTCCCATGGCCGCGGGGGGTGTTTCTTCTTCGAAAATCTGCTCCTTCTTGAGGGGCTTAATGTCGTCCCGTTTTTTTTTTTTGTCCCGGGGAGAAATTCTGAGAGAAATTCCTTTCCTTGGCGCGGAGAAATCGAATTTTCAAATTCAAATTCAATTTAGAGATAACGTGGCGAAAATTAATGATTCCCACTCGCCGGAACTAAAAGACGAAAAAAAAAAAACTCCTGTCAATTGACACAAATCCTTATTAATGATGAATTTTTTTTTTTTTTTTTTAAAAGAAATCTCTCTATTTGTGTGTTCTTTTGTAGGAGAACTTTTCCTCTTTTGGAGTATCTCACAATCACCAGTGCTGCTGGCGCTGGTGGCAGGACAATCGGCTGCGATTATGGAGAATGTGTCGGATGACGTTATAGTGGGACGATGCATCGCTGTGCTGAAGGGGATTTTCGGTAATGGTTCTGTGCCACAACCAAAGGAGACTGTGGTTACTAGGTAAGTACGTGATTTATGTTACATCGTCATATTTCGGTTTTGTTGGGGTAGTAGTACTCAATTTGCAGTTTGTTTGGATTCAATGTGCTGCCATAAAATTTAATCGATATTGCTCCAAGGGTGTAGTTTATTTTAAGAAGATTTTCCTTCCTCCTCTTTTAAGAGCGAGAGCATAAAGTGTGTCAAAATTTTTTACATTTACTGCAAGTTGTTTGTTATGGGATGAGCATCTGCACTTGTACTCCTCGCGATATTCTCGATTCGTTCGTTGCTAGGCAGATATAAGCTGTGTTTTATTGGGAATTGTATAGCCAGTTAAGTAAATTTATCCACACAAAGCAATATAATTTAGTCAGTAGCACAAAAAATGAACATAAAGTGTAGAGAAAGTCGAATCATAGATGGCGTGGATGGCAATGGTTGTTGTCTACAATCCAAATCAGCGCCATCTAAGATTCGAATGTCATTTAGCCAAGCATAAAAGTGAGTATGAATAGAAGTATGAACGTTTTATTGATAACTGGCTATACACCTTCCAATAAAACACGGCTATAGTAATAATCCAACATTTTGCAGAGACAGTTTTCTCGCTAATCCCGTAGTTGTGACCAAAAGCAGTTGCATTTACCCTCAGATAGATGTTTCGGAAGTCAAATTTAGGCGATTCCAATCTCTAAAGCTAGATGGCGCCGTAATTGCCGTAAATATCAGAAGTAAAAAGTCAGTAATTCGCTAGATGGCGCCGTGATTGAATTCGTGTTCGCACTCTGACCTGTAAGACTGCTTTAAGCCAGCATTCGTTCCAACCCCCTCTTTCACTAAAACTTGTTTGACAGCCTTTAGGATGTGAGGTTATTTTGCAACGATAATAGTTCTTGTCTCAACAATCACTTAGTCGGCAGCTACTGCTAGAATCATGGGAATTAACACGCTTTTCGGATGAACATTTGACAGGGTTTGGCAGCAGACTCTCTTGCATAGACTAGTCTCAGCTTTAAGGGATTATAAACTACCTTTTGGGGCGTTCAATTCATGTTGTATTGGATGGCTTCCGGTCTGACATCCACCTTATAAATTCTGGTGTTCCGCAGGGCTCAGTTCTGTCTCCGATTCTCTTTCTCATTTGTAAAACTGGCCTATTGTTTGTTTGGTGTCTCTTATCCAATCTATTCTTCCGCTGATGACTGTGTTCTCAGTCGCCTACTCTTCGACCATAGAAGAGGAAAGTCAACGTGTGTCTAAGTCATTAGATTCTGATCCTGACAGCATGATCCAATGCAACCAACAGAATGGATTTTAATGCTTCTTCTGTCTCTCATTCGAAACCAAGACCCTCAGCCATTATCCAATGTATGGTTCAACAAAATGTCTATGATTCCTTGAACGTTGCAAGAAATACTTTACCTTGACACATTAGGCCTCAATTTATAAGACAGATCCACCCAAAGCTGGAATACATCGCCCACGACTGGCCTAGTGCATCCAAGGCCGTTCTTCACAAATGGGCTCCAAAATCGAGCGTGATACTTACAGTTGATAGAGAGATTGTCAGCTTCATAGTCTCCCTAGAACATCGAACGAATGCCTCATGTCCTTCCATATTTCTTCGCTTCTTCCATCGAAGATGCTCCAGCTTATTAGCCAACTGCTTTCCTCCCACGTCTGGCTTTGAATGCACATCAGCTCACTCTCAAGCCTAACCTTGGAAGTACTGTCAGGCACAGAGATTCGCTTATAAACCGAACGACAAGTATGTGGAATGCAGGTTGCAAATCAGCAGAGCTTGGTGATATATGTCCTTCTAAAGTCCTTTTTTATACTCACTTGTAGAGCTGTGCGTTTCCAGTCCTCTCTTCTAAAGTAGTAAGTCGTAAGTAAATTAAAATGCACACTAGTCCAAAGAAAACCTCTAACATTAGACACTAGCCCCTTAAAGCAAATATTCTGGCCCTTAAAACCCCATAAACCATTCCCTTTTCAAAGCACTTGTCTCACAAGCAATAAAATATCGATTCTCTTTAACTAACACCCATCAGCACAACATCCTCGTCTCATTTTCCTATTCAAAGCAACAATTTCTCACGGCGGCGTTTTTACTTTCTGTTCTCTTCCTTTTGCAGATGGCGCGCTGATCCCTGGGCTCGTGGCTCCTACAGCTTCGTCTCGGTCGGTTCATCTGGTTCCGATTATGATCTACTCGCTGCACCAGTCATTCCGCCAAATGCTAATGGCACTAGCACTGATGAAGATACCAAGGAGATGCCACGATTATTTTTTGCAGGTAAGACGAGAGAGCGACTAGAGTAGAGGTAGATTGAATGGTTTAAGGATATGCTGTAGTGGTGGTGGGTATCAACATCTCATCGCCGCCATCGTCATCATCATCATCATCATCATCAATGTCGTTCAATCACTCAATCGCGCGGGTACTTAACGCTGCTGACAGTTGAAAAATGGAATTGTTGTTGGGAGACGAGGACGACTGGCCAGAGCCCGATACTGGAAACAAAATAATTAATAATCATTCGCGAATGAGGAGCGATGCAAAGTGATTTATTAAGTGTATATAAAGAGGACGAGATGTTGCGAGCACAAGGTGCATTCCAGACTTGATGCAATCGATCTTAATGGGGAATTTCATAATTAAGATGTAGCGTCGGTGTAACTGGGAGTAGAAGGGTGAAAGACTAGCTTTTAATGGCTAGCAACTCTTAGCTCCAATATTTTCCCCTAACACTTCTCAGCTAAACCACCATTCTTCTCTTCTTACAGGTGAACACACAATTCGCAACTATCCAGCCACAGTTCATGGAGCATTCCTGAGCGGCTTACGAGAAGCCGGACGCATTGCTGACTACTTTATGGGCTATCCAGAAGGATCTGCCACGCCCACCATGAAGTTTGCTGACTAGACATCAACTTGATTGCTTTTCTCACTCGTTCATCGACTTTTTTTATTCATTTTTTATACTATTTTTCATCGTATTTCACTCTTTTATAATTAATAAAACAATTATTGTATTTTTCATTTACAAATAAACATTTCCGTTTCCAAAAAAATAAAGATTGTTCGTTGTTTTGCTATTCACAAGGTCCTACACTCCAAATGCAAAGTTTTTCTTTAAAACACCCTGTAAATGACCGAAGGACCACCCTGTACTCAAAAGGCGTTCTGCCATATTAACCTACACCCTGTGACGCAAATTTTGGCGTCTCTTTCATCACGCTAGCTTACCTAGAACTGCAATTACCTCTTGAAAAGGCCCTAAAAACGCCCGAAGGCCCACCCTGCATTCCTCCATACAAACCCAACGATCTTGATCTCCTTCGTCTGCCGCAAATTTTGGTGCATACCTCGAGGGGCTGGCCTACGTAGAAGCGAAAAAATCCAACCGAGTTCTCATAGAAATTTTCGTAAAACACCAGGCCACCAGAAATCCTCAGAAGCCAGTAGGTAACTTTGCTTCAAGTGACGCCTGTGACGCCATCTTTTGGCAACAACAAGCGTCGAACATGACCTACACGTTGAGTCTTGTTTCATGGCGCTAGCTTCACTCGGAGCCGAGATATTGACGAAAATTCATATGAAAATTCTCGTAAAACACCAGGCCAACAGAAAAAGCAGTAGGTATCCCGAGCCATTTGAACAAAGCTAGTTTTCTGCATAACCCAAGGGGCTGGCTTACAAACAGCGCCTTGGGGTATGCAACAAAATTTGCAGAATGGAGATTACTTTGAGTCGTTTTTTATGGAGTCCAGGGTGGGCCTTCGGGGAATTTTGGAGATTTTTACAAGCAATGTTTTTGGCATTTTAGGGGATAATTGCGGTTCTAGGTAAGCTAGCGTCATGAAAGAGATGCCAAAATTTGCGTCACAGGGTGTAGATTATTTTCTTTATTTTGATTTAAATGCAGGGTGGTCCATTAATTAAAGAAAATTCAACATTTACGTAACAAAGTGTAGTTTATTTTCAATACATAATTTAGTAAATACAAAGTAATTTTAGGACAAAAAGAAAGAGAAATAAAGTGTTCTGGTCCAGTTGTTGAGCAGTATGAAGCTGAATTCTGTTGATTTCTTCTTCCTTTTCCTTGATTTACCACTCGAAGGGGTAAGTACAAAGTTGAAGTTGTTACGTTGGCTTTTTGTACACCTGCATGCCTTGAGAAAAAGCGCTGGAGACTAGTTAACTTGCTGCAAATAAAGACACAAAGCTGCAAAGCTATTCAGGCAAGGATTGAAAGTTATGTTACTTACCTAAAATAGGGTCTCCAACTCCTGGATATGGGATAAAACTGTAGGTCTGTTCTATTTGGGCCCTGCAATACATCGAATTGTAACGCCACTGGTCACATGAAATCCTGTAGCGGGAAGCCTCAAGAATTGTACGTGGTTGAAGTTGTGGATGAGTTAAAAGACCTGTTTATCGGGGAGACACTGTAAGTTAAAAGAGTTAGGTTAAGTAGAACCAAATCGTTACCATATGCCACTGTTTTGTAGTCTTCTCATGAGAGAGGCACGAAGAGAGAGCTGTTTAATGTAGCTAACGCCAAAGCTTCATTCTGCTCCTGAGGCGCATTGGATGGCATTGGCATCTGTTCTGTGGGCCACTGAGGAAACAATACACAGCTTCTTTTGGTGTACTAAAGTTGAGCGCTGTTCTAAATTTCTGTAAAGATAGAAAAAAATCTACTTTTAGGACTGATTTTTTAACAAATATTCCAATTTTAATGGGGAAGTATGGACAGATTATCTGTTTGACTAAAGAGGCCTGCTTTGGCTGATTTATTTATTCACAGGCATGTCTTTCGCTCAAGAATCTAGCAAGGTGTTACAGTTGGCAGCACTGAAAATAAAATAGTTCTTATTTCGTACGACAAAGGTGAATAGAGTTGGTAAAAAAAAAAACTATTGAGATCTATAGTGCCGGGTCACGGTAATATACCAGGGAATTGCGAAGCTGACGAACTGGCCCGACGAAGCTCCACAGGTCTAAACAGCAGAAACGTCACCGACATCGAGGCGGCAACGTCCTATGCTAAATACCTTGTCCATGTCGATGCGGTGAGAGAAGCCAACCATCGGTGGCAACAGCTCAGCCACTGTAACACTGCAAGGCTGCTCTGCCCACGCTAAATGAAACCAGGGCCATCGGACTTCTGAAACATAAGAGAGGAACACTCTCCGAAATAGTAAACACCCTCACCGGACACTGTTCTATAGGAAGGCATGCCAAAAGACTGGGCATCGCCTATAATAACTTCTGTAGAAGTTGTAAAGATGAAGAAGAAGAGGAGACTATCAGTCACCTCCTATGCACGTGCCGCCACTTGCCAACATTAAAAAGGTCACATTAGGTGAATACCTTTTCAACGATCTAAGTGATCTCAATAATGCCTGTACGGCTAAGATTGGCTCATTCATACTAAGGAGTAAATGGTTCCCTGCTGAGCTGGCACTTGGCTTTGGGTTATTTTTCTTAGGGAGCGCCAAGTATCTTGGATTGATTCACTCAACCTTTCGAAGAGCCGTGTATCACAGGCATGACTATCGGCAAACTTAAAGAAATTCCTAGTTAAAATGATGCTGATCTGGCTTAGAGTCTTGTGTCAAAATCAGACTTTCAGCTGACTAATAAGTTGAAGGGCAAAATAGAAAAGGTGAGCTATAAGAACTGCATCCTCGCATTGACAGGTAAATACAGAAAAGCACAGAAGAATTTGAAAGAGAAGACAATAAAGGGCAGATTGAAAGTCGTTTTGTGATGGAATGTTGGACAAGAAGGAGGTATACATTGGGATTGATGCCGCGTACAGATAATATAGCCTCCATCTGAACAAAGCAACTAACACTCGGTGACATACTACAATTTGCTCGGCAAAATAGATGCCTTCCAATCAGTACACGACATAGTGGAACTCATGATTCTTAATGGACGCCTAAGTGCATACCGATTCTCCACTGAACAGCTTGATACGAGAACGGGCCAAGAACCTATCAACATTACAATACGAAGGAAAAAGTGGCAGTGGATTGGACACCTACAGCCCGAAGACAATTCCATTGCGAAATACGCTAAGCAGTGGAGTCCGCTCACTCAAGCAGGCAGAACAGCAGGAGGCTCTAGGCAAACGTGGCGAGGAGGAATCGAGCTCTTTAGGAATGATTTGGAGAGAGCTCGAACGCGTAGCAGAAGTACGAACAGGATGGCGCGCAGGCGTTGTTGACGCCCTATGCCCCCCGAGGGGTTAAAGGACCCAAGTAAGTAAGTAAGTGCATACTTATCCCCTTGAACCAACCAACAGAACAAACAACAGAAACAGTGATCATGCTCCGCACTGCAAACAAATTGAGAGGAACGAAATGTAGAATCATCACGTAATATGTTATTCGCCAAAAGGATGCCACTGAAGGTTCTTGTTATGAAGGCTCTTTGGGAATTAGTTTGAATGATGGCAAGGCTTATGTAGGCTGGAGAAAGCAAATAAGCAGCATGCACCAGCTTATCTGCAAAATCTGGTCAGCATCGTTTGCCCGATCCTTAAAAAAAGGAGAGCCTCTGAACTGCGCCAACCACAGAGCTATAAGTCTTCTCAACATCGCTTGTAAGATCCCGTCTGCTGTATGAACGTGAACGCCTAAAATCGATCGTCAACCACCTGATAGGTCCTTGTCTGTGCGGTTTTAGGCCCGAAAGGTCCACCATCGACCAAATAATCAGTTTACGGCAGATCTTGGGAAGAACCCATGAATATAGAATTGATTGATACGCCTGCTAAGTAATGATGATAGATCTTACCGCTGTTCCATCAAAATCGGTAAGAACTTCACTGAACTGTTCGACGTCAGGAAAGGACTCAGAGAAGGTGACGTGCTATCATGCGATCTCTTTAATGTAGTACTCGAGAAAATTTCACGAAGTACACAAGTCAACACCGGAGGTACAATCAACGAGCCTTCAGTGGGGCATTTGCAAGCATTGAGATCGAGGTTGCAAAGATGGACTTAGTGGTAAATGCTCGACAAAAAAGGACACTCAACTCATCGGCATCTTGAACGAACTGTCATAATAGACAGATATACTTTCGAGGTAGTAAGGGACTTTGTCTACCTCTAGGTTCTATGAATGCCACAAGTGGGGATCAATCAAAGAACCACTCTTGCCAGTCGCTGTTTCTATGGGCTAAGAAGGCAATTGAGTGGAGGGAGCTGGCACGTAAATAGGTTTTTTGGTTAAGGCGCAGATCCACCCCGGACTGTAGGGCCACCAAAGAAGTTAGTTGTAGCGACATCTGGTCTACTTATTGGACAACTAGTTGGGGTTGCTTAAAACCCGGGATTTTCTTGCAACTTTGACTGCTTCTAACCTATTCAACAATATTAGTTTGGTCTAACAATTAGGCTCTGGATGTCATTTCTATTTTCGTTGCATACTTCCAGGCAACATTTTTAAATCAGATTTCAGCCTACGAGTATTCTTATAAGAATGTAGGCACATACTCCTGTAGATTGGAACTGCCAAGTCATATGGAGGGCTATCAGCGGTACCGAACCAAGTCACAAAAAGAGAATTCAGAGATATTAGGAGATAAAGTAAATAAACTTCTTCAAAATGTCTGAAAAAGGCGAATCACTGACTTGAAACGAAACACTTTTTCACTTAGTTCATCACAGACCTGAATAGAGTTCAACTTTGCGCTGCTGTGAGTCCTCCATTCAACAGCTGATGGAACATTTTGACTGGATTACACACTTTATGAACCAGAGCCAGGGGAATGAACTACATTTTTAGTGTTCCGGACACTTTTTCAGGCCCTTTATTTTCCTATATCCCTTCATCATTTACTTTAATTACATAGATATGTACAAACGTCTCCACCAAAAGGAGACTTTCAAAGCTAATTCCATTTCTTACTGTACACGAGATCCAGATCATTTATGCAGTGAAATGGCATTGCATACTTTGCGACCGCTTTTAGTTAAAATCTCGTAAATTTTACGATCTCAAGGGAAAATGCTGCTGGACCCAAAGTAAGAGAGCGCACAACATAAAAGCCGAGGGAATTACCATCCGTTTCCCTTTGCAATTTGAAATTGAATTAGTAAATCTTTTTTTTTTTTTTGCCCAGTGGCCCAAAGTCCAAAAGGACTAATTTCCTCTGACATTTTCGCTGTAAATAATGCAAAAAAGGAGCCAACAACAAGGGGGGTAGGGCAGCAAAGTGAGAAAGTACGCATTACTCCCAAGGATAATAATAATAATCATAAAGATGGAATGGAAATGGGAAATGAATGATATTTTGTCATATTTTCTTCATTCAAATTCAATTTGGTGCCACAAAATCGTCCTCGAGTATTCGCATAGAACAAAGCGAATTGAGTTATGGCCCCCGAAAGAAAAAGAAAGAAAGAAAAAAGGACTCTCTCCAATTGGGTATTAACGTCGTTCTGATTGGGACAGGCACTGGGTTGATGGGTAATCATCTTCTTTTTTTTTTTTTTTTCTCTGGCGAATTATTTTTTGTTTAAGAAGCGAAGCCGCGTGAAAAACATAAATTTCATTCCAAGTCACTGAGGTTTCCTGTTTTTGTTCATTTTTTTTTTCGTTGCGATCTCCTCTCCTCTCGTCTCCTCTCCTGTCGTCTCGTCTCGTCTCGGCGAACTTCATTTGAATAATTTATGGGCATCCGGGAATAAAAGATTTTCTTCACTTTGTGTTGTGTTGTGTGTTCTTTTTTGTTGCTTTTTTGCGAGGCGAAAAAATACAGGGTGTTTCATTAAAATTTCATACAGAGGAAAGTGAATGTCTGTATTATTATTTTTTTGTTGTGCCGCGGCGGCGTCTTCCTCAAGAGAAAATGGCTGAAAACGTTGAAATCCTGTCATCGCATTTCAACGGGAATTATATTTTATGTCATATCCTTTATTTCTTATTTGTTTTTCCTGTGTTTTTGGGGTCGCCTCTGCCGCAACCATTTCTTCTTCTTCTGGTAGTAGGAAGGATACGCTCTGGGTGAATAATTTGCTGGGTGAGTGTGCGTTTTTTTTTGCATTTGAAAGGATGGCTGTGATGGAGAGACTGGCTGACTATTGCGGAAGAGATAATAGGGTTTGGTTGGCCTTAACTAACCGCAGGAACGTATTCCACGCACAGATGAGTGTTTGTGGTTGGTTTGGTTTGGTTTGGTTTGGTTACAGCAACAAGAGATTGAGGAATGTAAATGGGATGCGCGTTGACATCTTGACAGGTGACAGAATTGTTTGTCTTGTTGAGGTTAAAGAAGATTTTTTTTTTATTATGTGCCCTTCATCCTTTTGTGGGTGTGGGTGGGCCTCCTTTCTTTCTTTGTGATTGGGTTCATCGAAATGAGACGGGACCTTCTCCAACTCACTTGCATTCAAATGGAGACCGGAAAGCATGCAATCGCTTAACATAAAACAAATCCAACTAAGCACAGCATGTGTGTTCGTCTGGTGTCCTTCTGCAGCTCGGAATAATCCATTTTCTCTCGCCCCAAACCACATATATGCTATGAATCTTTTATAAGCCCTCTGCCGCCCCAAATTTTTGTTGAATGTACCATTTTTTTGGGGGGATTTTTAGCAAAGCAGATCCTGGTAATGTGGAGATGCATTTCATTCAATCATTCTTCTCGTCCCACATTCAGATACAAAGGAAGAAGGAAAAAATTTATGCGGATGCCATTTGCCATCCTAAAACCACACTTATCCGTGCCGCTGATGCTACTGTACACTGTACGCCGGATACGAATGTCGATTCCGAATGAATCTCTAAAGTGCCAGAGCGCTACTCTGCTCTTTGGTGCTGGTGCTGCTGCTGGTCCTGGTGATGATCTCACACCCTCTTGCCGTCGTCCTCGTCGTCATCCATTATTATTTCATTTCAGAGTGAAAATGGAAAGCGAAATAAATATTTTATAGAAATTTATTGTGAAAATTCTTTTAAATTGAGTGCACAACATATTTGCTTTTGTGTGTGTGTGTGTGTGTGTGTGATGGTACGCGCCACGCCACGCTTTGTGATGTCATGAAAAATTCATTTGATTGGTAGCATCATCGCCGCCATGCGAGGGGGAGAGATCCTGTGTGCTCCACTTGCCACCACCCGCCCGGACCAAAGGATTAATAGGTTTGATGGAAATTATTCGGCACATTTCCATGGAGGTTTGTGATGTTTTTAAATAACAAAAGAATGCAGGACCAAGTGGAGAGAGAGTTGAATTTGGTGGAAAAGCCTTGTGGCATTTTAAATGACGCAAATGGAGTTTTTGTTATTCGCTGGCAGGTATAGGGAATATTCGCTTTGTGCGAAGCACCATGAAACGTCAATGACATCAAATTGAAATAGGGTCCTGTAACTAAGGATTTAATGGCCTACTTCACTCTGCATTCTAACATGAAAAGGGCCAGTGTTTCGGACGTAAAAGGGGCAAAACTAAGTCTATAACAGGAAACAAAGGAGACTTCCAAGAGACAAGAATTGCTGGGGAAAGGTTACTCAAAATAATAATAGGAAACGAAGTCCTAACAGCCAACAGAATCTGACCAAGTCTTGGTTGAACTTGTCAGTACAGGAAGGGGTAATCTGGCTGACAACTTCCCTCAACAATGTCTTGACAGCTTTACATGCTCTGAAGCAACAACTAGGCTTAATGAGGGTAACCCGTCAATAGGTACCTGCGCTATATCTTAAGGATTTTCCGGCCAAACCGTGTCTCTAACCAACAGCTTTATCAGAGAATGGGCCATGAACCTGACAGTAAATTGATCGCACTCTTCGAAAAGGTGACAGGTTTATAGCTAACCACGCTATGTAATGGAACATGCTTACCCAGGATGGCAGGATACGGGGTGGTTCTAGGAATACGTGGCACAAAACAGCTGAAAAGGAAACACGGCAACAACGGGGAGAGCTGAGGCACATTTCCAGAAATCGCACATGATGGCACGAAGGCATTGTAGAGGCCTAAGACTTACAAGGGGATACAAGACATAAGTAAGAACAACAGAACTTACCCCACTTTAATGGCCCAGGCTCTGGAATATTTGAGAAAGTTATACAGCGAATGCAAAGTTTTCTAGAGCGAGTGCAGGAAATTATTTGCCACACTGTGAATAGGAGAACCGCCAAGGGGGAAAGGATCCACGATAGCATGGCCTAAAAGGTCGAAAGTTAGCTAAGAAGAAACAAACATACCTAGGGTCAAAGCTACTCTCAGAAAAACTCAGCAATAAACCTCTAAGTTGGTGTGATCCTATCATAAGAGGGCAAAGGATAGCCTTCAGTTTCTTAACAACTCATGAGTATTCATTTACAAACTAAGCAAGCAACAGAATGACTTCAAAAGGACTCACCTGAGAGTATCGATAGCGATGAATCATAAAAGACGTCCTTGTCCGTTGTTTAGTCCTAGGTAAGACAGATTCAGTACGAACGATCGTTGGCATTGGAATGATGGCAGGAATGATGTTGTTGGCCTCATTGTTGCTTCTGAAAAGAAATGAAATATTTGATTTGAAAAGTTTGTCATGAAACAAATGAATCAAGTGCAACTTATTTCTAGGAATTGTTTGCTTTTACATATGTAACTTTGAATATATAGAAAAAAGATTAGAGAAATTCGTAGTCCGCAGTCTGGAAAAGCTCTTTCGTAGTCAACATCTTGTGAGTATCTATCCTCCTTCAAACGCAAAAGGCATCTAAGGGGAACTTGGCTCACTGTGTTTCAGGCTGAAACCCAAGTCATTGCATAGAGTCTTAGAGACTATGTCTTGCCAGACATACCTACATATCAGGATAAAACTTGGTCTTCCTCGCAGTATCGCCATCACTTGGCTTTGCATTGTCAACGAGGAGAGTAAGTGCTTTACTGTCCTTTCCCCTCCAAAAAGCCGTCATAGGGTATGACGAACTATCCCACCAATACACAGTACAACTCTGTATGCATTCTGACAGAAATACTGGCTGCCATGTCAGTCTAAAATAAACTGAATTACGTATTCTGGCCTCATTACGAATGGATGGAATGGTGGCATTTTTTTTGTGTTATTTCTCTACATTTTATGGAGTGAATTCTTTTTTTTTTAACTTGCAACTATAATATAGGAGAAGTATTGGAATCGTGAAAAAATAAATAGATCCTGAAATAGAATATATTTTCAGAGTTTTACAGAACATTTTCAGTAGCTCTCTCTAGTTTTCAGTACTTTTTCAATAGTTTTCAGTACTTTTAAGTGCTTTTTAGTTTTTTATTAGTACCATTATGTACTTTGGAGTGTTTTTTTTTAGTACTTTTTAGTACATTTCTACTTTATAGTACCTTTTCAACCCTTTTCTGTACTTTTTCAGCACTTTATAGTAATATCTACTTCCTTTTCAGTAAGTTTCAAAAATTTTCATTACTTTATAGTACCTTTTCAGTATTTTTTCATAAAAAATCAGTACTTTCTAGTAGATTTTCAGTACTTTTTTAATATTTTCCTGTACTTCCTAGCACCTTTTCAGTAGCTTCTAGTAGTTTTAGGTACTTTTTAGTATTTTTTTAGTACCTTTTCAGTACTTTCTAAGTATTGTTCTGTATCTTTTCAGTACTTCTTCAGTAGTTTTCAAAAATTTTCAGTACTTTTGCAAATTTTAAGTACTTTTTAGTACCTTTTCAGTACTACTCAAGATTTTTATGTACTTTTTCAGTACTTTATATCATTTTTCTTAGTACTTTCTAGTACCTTTTCACTACTATCTAGTACTCTTAGGCACTTTTTAATATTTTTAGAGCTTTTTCCATTATTTTTCCAATATTTTGCTGTGTTTTTTCAGTTTGTTTGAGTACTTTTCCGTAGATTTTATTACTATTTCCGCACCGTTCATTCAAAGTTCATACATTTTCACCTAACAGCACAAAGGTGCAAGCACCTACGCACGACCCAGTAGTGCACTTTATTTCAACTTATCCCCGTGGATGTGTACAAATTAAAATTGACATACTTTCGCTTGTGTGTGTATTTTGTTAAACACGTAATATTTTAATGGTTATTCCTGCTCATCAGAGCAATTGACGCAGATACAAACAAAAAAGAAATCCCTTTTCAAAGGACCAAAAGTCGTACGACAAACAATCACAGCACAGAGGAAAATGTCCACTCCTCCCACAGAGTAAGGAAGCAAGCAGCACCCCCGCGCATCTATTATCTCGGCTCGGTGCGCTATTAATTTTATTCACGCTCGGCGTACAAACAAACACATTCCCCGAGTGCAGGGGCCCAGTTCAGGTAATTGTAATTCATTTATGTGAATCCTTGTTGTTATCCGTGTTGACACAGGGAAATAATCGTCGACCGCAAGATAAACACGCAGTATGCCGCAATGGAAATTTTTGCCTTAAAAACCAAAAGCAGGAGCAAAGGGATACAAGGACATGACTTTCTCCTTCAAAAACCACCAAAAAACAAAAAAGTAAAATGGAAAAATTCCACCTTATCCACCTTTATCCTGCAGGCGTTATGCCGGTACCAGGACCGGTTTTTTGTACCGGCGTTCTGGGAAGTTAATTAAAAATTGTGACCCCCGCAATGTGTTTAATGCCGCAGCAACGGTAGCACCAGCACCAGCACCAGACGTTGTTTACGCCATCTGGCTGAACTGAGCGTTTGTTTTCCAATCCCCCCAAAATGCCAGCGAACCAGCCGACAAAACGACGACAACCAAGTCGAGTGTGCTTTTAATTTATTATTGTGTCCTGCAGTCGTGCTTAATATCCTGTTTTCTTCTATGCGAGTTTCTCGTGGTCTATTTTTGTGTGTGCTGCTTCTCATGGAAATCTCTGCAATAATATTGGCTCCACACGCCCACCACCCGCCCGTGCCTCGTATACCCTTGACAATGACACTGCCGTGCCGACCAAGGCAAGGGGAGGTTCCCTCCTTCTCTTGTTTCCTTTTCGTTAGATGCAAAGCCACTCTAAAGGAGAGATTGATTTTTCGTTTTCGAAAATACCCTGATCTTGTGCTCAAGGACAATAAGGATTCATTTTTGGTCTGCACATTTGGTAAACAAATTTCCCTTTAGCTTATTTTCTTTCTTTCTTTTGGTGGAGTCCTTGTTTTGTTCTCATATTGCGCCACCGTATGTCAATGAAAGGAAACCATAAATTAATTAGAGAGATAGAAAAGATGAAAATAGGATTCCGCACAGAGATTTGGAGAGATTTTATTTTGTTTTTGTTTTGAGGGAGATGATATACAAATTAGGTGGCTGCAATCATTCGAGGATACACTCATTCAGAAATGGAAATTCACAGAGGAGATACAAACGAAAACACACAACAGACACAAATCCTGAAATTAATTGCAAATTTCCATTTTATTTTATTTTTTGCGTTCGACTGCCCAGAAGCCCTGCAGAGGGTCCTTTTCGATTGATATTTCGCAGACGGCAGGCAGACATTCAAAGTGACAATGAACTTGATGGAGAATTGTATTAAAGTCTACCTTGGTGCTCTGTTGTGGTGCTTCTTCGTCTATTGAGGATTTGGGTGGGAAGGTTATCAGTTCTTCTGGAAAGAATAAGCCAGGCAAAGGTAATGACTGTAAGGGAAGATCTGAAGGGAAACTTCGATAGGTCACACATTTATTGGTTGCAATGATCTACCCAGCACTTGACTAGACATGGTTTCAACGACGAAGATGGGGTTCTCGTCGAGGTCCTTGAAATGGACAGCTGCAGTAAGAGTGTGCTGCCTGCTGTGAATAAAGTGATGGCTAAAATTGCTCTGGAGCAAATCAAAGAACACTTCGAAGACCCATTCGAAGCCGAGCAACCATCGTCATTGAGACATACGTTGAGTATTGACCGTCCAAAGGCATGTACCAATTGTGAACCATGTGCAATGGATAGCAAGCACAGGGCTACGTACGAGGGAACCACATGTTATTTAGTTTAGGTAGATGGGTGCCTAGTGACAAGTCAGTCACTGCTCACTTAGACCAATAATTCGGGTCCATTGTGTCCAATCATTTAACCCTGGGGAACGCTGTAAAGAAAGTTCGCTATTAGAATCACCCAGAAAGATTTCAATTTTAACGTTTCCTAAGTCCTCTAGCTCCGAGAAGAAATGACTGCCAAGAGTCCCCTTTCTTCTGACGGGTAGGGCAGGAGAGTCACACAGCAGGTGACGAATGGATTCGATTTCTCCTTCGTCTCTGCAGCTTCTGCAATAGTCGTTATGCAGCACAGGGAGTTGCTCTGAGTGAAGGCCAATGGACGACCAGTGCCGTGCTTTATAAGGACTGAGTTTAACCAGAGCTGATGGGAACCACTTGTAAAGAGAAAGATTGTCTGAGGAATTCAAAGTTCAAAGAGGAGTTCTTCAAGACTGCATTCTCTCACTAATATTCCTTGGTGCTTAACGATGTCCTAAATGCGGTTTTGTCGAAGGGAAAAGGAGGGATTTGATAGACTCTTATGCCTATCATCTCACAGAATTTTGGACCTTTACTAAATAATTACAAAAATTGATGAGGACTTCAAACGGGTTGAGCATGAACGCGGCAAACAACTTGGGATCATAAAGAGTTGAGAAGCTACAGAATTTCCAAAACCTTGGAAGCAAGTCAAGGTGGAACTGAGCTAGGTATAGCCAGCCGACTAGGCTAAGCAAAGTGTGTTGAGATGCTGTTCCAAAATTGGTGAAGTAATGCCAAGTTTCGGCAGCACAATGGACCCACTCTTGGTCTAAGAGCATCCTCACCGAGGGCCGGTTTCAACCAACCAACTATTGCCAACTTTCGGTTGTTCTATTTCAACTTTGAGTCCTTGCGAGAAAGCTACAAACGTTTCTTTTTAACTGATTGATTAGTTATCTTAAGCATTGGGTTGTGATGCTGAAAAGATCGCAGGTCCAAGTAGTCGAGAAGGGAGCATGTTGAATCGAAAGTAGTTGGGGAAAGCTAAGGCACATGCTAGAAACCGCATACGATGGCGCATAGGCATTCTAGAGGACCCACAAGAGTAAGTTCTTCAACATTCAGTATTGCCCTCCATGGATGATCCAAGTCTGATCAACAAGTAGGTACCATATTGCGAAGACAGAAGCTCTATACTGGGCTAGAGATTCAACAATCAAAACGGTCAGGGTATCAAAGTTTAAGACGCGAAAGACAGCAGTATACCATGGAACCCATAAGTGCTAAGTAAAGAAGGATAAGTTCCAGTAAAGATGGATATGTCTCAAGTAGTGCGTCTCTAAGGATGAATATGAATACGAAAATGTAAATGGGAAGCTGAGGCGCCAGTGTGTGCAACATAATACTTTTAAGAGAGTCTCTACGGCCAGCATAGAACGAGAACGGATACAAAGAAATGCTACGAGTCGTCCTCTGGCATCATAATGTGCCGATAGAGACATCGATTGTCAGTGGATTGTGTGCGAGTTGCAGCCATAACCACCCATTGATAACAGGGAAACAAATATCACCAACGTTTCTCACTACTGGACCAAATGAGGGTTCAAGCCGGGTCGTCAAATGGATCTCTTGAGTTTGATCTTACTCTGCGAAAAAAGCCATCGTTATTCATGTATAAAGGAACAAATTGAATCTATCGATGACCTGCTGTGTGTGTGTCTAATCGTCAGTTGGAGAACCTTGCAATCAGACGGCTTTCTTTGGGTCTACTTCAGCCACTATAGGCGCTCTTGACTCAGCTGTATGCTTAACTTAAGCAGTGACTTAACCAAAGGCATCCATGTAGCCAACCTGAGGCTTAGAATGTTTTTGAGGAACTACCTTTCCTTGACCATCCTAAATGTTAGGTTCCTACAGACCAGCTGCTCACCAAATTTACATTTTTGAACGACAGAAAGGGAACTAGAGTTGTACATATGTCCTGTCTGAAGACTAGAAACTTTTAAGAAGCGGTAGTACTCTTGGAAATTTTTCAGATACTCTAAGAGCGTTGGGACCTGAGAACGCTGTTAGGTATTTTCTGCGACTTAGAAGAGCTTATGCCTCCGTTTCTGAAAAGCTATAGAGTATTGATCCTGTATTCAGTTTCCAATCAAATAATTCACTCCAAAAGCACTCAGTGTATTTCAACACAAACGCGAAAAAATACTGTGAACTACAAATGAATGCAAAAAATGCTACATAATCCTCACCAGGAGTTTGGACAACCACCCTCGGAGAATAAATATTGAAATCTGAGTTTCGACAACGACTACATCACTTCTTTTAGACTGCTCGCGCCCAGTACACCCTAAAAAGGACACTCGCATCCCCTCTGGCTCGTGCTCATCATAAAGGAAGAATTAAAATAAATAAAATATATCCTGAAAATTGTGGTTACTGAATCTGAATCTCATCAAATTTTGTATAATTTTTTCATGGAACTGCGCCCAGGACGAAATAATAGTTTATCCTATTGCTCCCTGCAGTTCAATGCAAATTAAGTACCTCCCCCTGATTGTTTTACAACTGTAATATTACATTAAGCCAACATGTGTGTATGCATTCGAAGGACACTTCATTTGAAATATATCTCTTCAAAGGCGCAACTAATATTTGCTCCCCCGCAAAGGATATAGATACTTTTTGCACATCTTCATTATGATAGAATATGTAAATCGAATGGATGAACCCTTCCCAGGGCTCTACTACAAAATTAATTTCAATTATTGAAACATCATAACGAATTAAAAGCATTTGAATAGAGAAGGAGCAAAGGATGTTAAGCCCCATTCTTTTTGAGTATCCTTCCGGAATCATTCAATAATTCAATTTCCCACACACAACACCGAAATTCAATCAATATGCAAAAATCCACCCATTTTACCAGGAAGTCAACACTCCTGCACAGTTAATCAGAAACCTGTTATCCTTCCAATAGACGTCGTCCCTTCGTTCGTCTCAAAACGGCAAAAACAACGAAAAAACAATGAAATTATGTACACTTAACCCAACTGCCACCCTGGCAGCCTCCTCCTCGCTCAAAGTAAACACATGTTACCCGTGTTCAATGAAAACTTTATCACTACACACAGACACACCTATAGAGGATATCCCTCTAACCAAACAGCGCGTCCAATGCAAACAAACACAAATAACAACATCATTCACATCATTAAAATTTTAACATCAACCTGACATATGTGCGGGCATACATAGATACATAGATACATATGTAAAAGGAAGTAACTCATCCTGTCAAGACAATCTACAGAGGTCGGTCGGTTGGTCTTGAAGGATGTGCAAGCGGCGCGGCGGTCAATTGAATATTCACAACCCGAAAAACACATCCTCTTCCTCGAGGATAACACGAATAACATGATTCCTACATTAGCAGCAGGAACAAACAAAACGTACGAGTACGAGTAGGAGCCCCGAAAACTAGTCTCGCAAAAAGGGTTCGCCGCACACATATGCATGGACCGGAGCGGACCGGACCCGCCCCACCCAAGAGGCCATGAAGCCTCTAACCTCAAGATAATGAAAATCGACCTGAACCATACCACAGGACCTTAGTTCATCCATCCACTTAACACACAAAGTCAACATTACAGAAATTAATCGAAATTCTCCCAGAGAGCGGAGCAGGAAAAAATATCCTTGCAAAGGAAGGACCCATCTTCTCCCCTCAAATCACAGCTTCGTCGTCGTTGTCAATTATCCTTCTTCATTTCAAATTACACACACACACACACAGAAAGAGTGTTTTTAGGTCTTACTTTCTAATTGGTTGACAAAATTAATTTGCATATTAATTCATGGCAAGGATAAAGGAGAGAACAAAACCAAAACGCAAACAAATTCCCCAACCAACCCAGCCATCGATAATCCTCCCACAGTTCGTTTGTGTGTAGAGATTGGTATCCGCTAGATTGAAATCGATTTGCTAATTTTAAGAAGATCCTTTTAAAAGACAAAAGGATCGATTTAAATTGAATTAGAAAACGCGAAAAGGAAATTAGCAGGGAATGCGACGACGAGCACAAAGATGGACCTTTTCGCTTGCTTTTGTCTTTTAATTTTGCGGTTGCGGCGATGGGGCAGGTAAATTAGCATGAGACAGAATGGATGTCCTTTTTTTCTTGGGCTCTTTCTTGGGATGGACAAACAGAAATGGGTCAAAGGCAAATAGTTTGGGAAGATTCATTAGAGTGTAATTGGGATAATTCAAGGAATGGGCGCCAAGGGGAGTCCTGTCCTGTTTCAATGATATTCAAGTAAACAGTAAATAGATGAATAAGGGGGGGGGGAGAGTTTGGTGCCCAAAAAGTGAGAGTGGGACCTAACGCTCTTCAAGAAAATATACAAAGATCTAAAGGCTATCAAAGGAGCTACAAAAGACTTCTGGATCTACTCTGCTCTATCTACTAGAGGAGCTTGAAAAGGATAAATAATGAAGGCCACATGATGCTGCACACTCACTGTTGAACCTTAAGAATTATTACAGTTGTAGCCAGAACAAGCACCAGAATCTAGCTTAGACACGACCACAGCATAGTTCTAACCCATTTTTCTTAGCTAAGACAATATGATCCATGGGCCATGAGCTAGAAGCTAGAAGCCCCATAAAGACACCAGTGGAAGAGTCCTCCTAAGAAACGACGGCGTGTCCTACTCATGACATGTTTTTGAACTCAACAGTGATCTGTGAGGAAACCTGTGGCAATGCGAAGCTGACTCCTGTTGAGTTGAAGGAGCGGAGTTTGGCATAAAGATTTTGACTCATCTGTTACCTTCAGTTTCCATCTAGAAATGGTGAGCCTTTTCTTTTAGCGAGTTTTAAGAGAGCTGTCTGCAGAAGTGTCTTGCCATCATGAAGGTGGATAAGGACCTTGTTCAGGGTTCGTCTTCTTCATAAGCGCTGTGACCAGGAATCCAAACGACATGATATCTGTTAGCCAGCAGTTGTAGTAGCTGGAGGCAGTCCCAAGCAATTTCGGACCTTATTTGGGCTTGGAATACAGAGTTACAGAGCTGTCCGTTGGTGAGTATGTGAAAGTTTTAGTAGCGGCTCCAGGCCCATCATTGTTACTAAGTTCTCGTGCAATATCTGGACTTGGTTCCATCTTCTGTGATGAGCATATAGGCGGCAACCATATCGTCTCTCTTTATGTGAAGATGAAGTCGTGGTAAGTCGAAGAGGATAGCCCCCAGCGAACCTGTTGTACAACCACAAGCTAGCCTGTGAAGTTTGTTGAGCCTGTCTTGTGTAGTCCTCTGTTGAGTCTTTTGCCGACATACCAGTGATTCCTACGTGACAATTAGTCTAGCTATCGCTGTGTAGAGCAATGGCATCATTTTAGCGCTTAGACCCCAGTTTCTTCCAATAAGTCTCTTGCTAGTCCATAATCAGATCCTGCCTCTGTCTATGGCTCTCATTAGAGGAGAATACCAACAAAGTTTTTCATCTCAAGCAAGGCCGAGGATACCTACCCGCCTTTGAGAATTCGATTGCTTCACCGAAGAGTGTCGTTCGTTTTAATCTCTTGTTGGTGGAAGCAACTAGGGTGCTCTTTTTGGGGTTAACGCCGGAGCCAACGATATGGCACCAGTCAGCCAAGGTTCAGTGCACTCTGGAGAAGATTTGAGAAGGTCTCCTGCCTCTGATAAGTATCCCACTATCATCTGGACATAAAAACCTTTCTCGCTGAAGATTTTTTGGGAGTTCATTGACTACGATGGATCACAGAATCCGAAAGAGGACTCCACCTGGACTTACAGAAGGGACCTACGTATCATGATGACATATCTGAAAGCCAGAGGGTTTGCGAGAGCTTTCTCAGGACAGGAATAATCCTAGTTGTCTATCGCACTCTCACAGGAGGTGTATGAGTGGAAGAACTTGCAAGTGTTTACCGGGATTAGAACGTTGAGTCCCACGAACAAAAGTCCATCTCAATCTGTCTGCAATATTTCCCGACAAGTTTTAGCCAAGCAAGGAGCAACAGAAACCCCACCATCATCTTTCTAAAAGCCAACCCAAAAAACCTCTCAAACTAACCCCAAGATTCAATCTCCAATTTTGATTCCATAAATTCTCCGTGCTATCTCTGGAATAAGTTTGCTTTCACTCATTTCATCCCAAGCGGTGGAGAGAACAGAAAAAACTCCATCATCTGATCTACTACTCCTCCATCTGTGTATGCAATAACCCACTTTCCGGGATAACCAATCCATCACTTTCACTTCCTTTCGAATCTTAAATCACTGACACACTACACTCTAGTTTCAGCCACAAATCATCGAAAAATTACATATTCTGTTCAGCGATAACTCCATTATTCCCATATACATATATTTCTAGCTAAGCCCGTGTGTCGGTCGATTGGGAGAAGTCGGGACTCGGAACCACCACCTACCAGTGGCGTGTCATAAATTAAATCATTCAAATCGGCCAAACGACGCCACAAACTTAAAAAAAAGGAGCAAAACTACTACACACAAGGAATTCATCCAGAAATCCCAACAGAGTAGGAAACAAAAAACCCCTCATCCTGCTCTCTCTCGCTCATAAATTCAAAGCGCAGCGCCACCAATAAAAAAAAAATACTGTTAGTAGATACAGATACCTCGAAATGCGGACACACACACTAAAGGAGTTTTCTCCTTCTCTTACCACAGAAGCACACATATTAACTGTGTCAGAAATTCCATACAAACATCAATCAAATCCTGTGAGATGAATACGAAATTGGGTTATAAGGAATCGCAATCGCATAGTGGATCCCTCACAGTTTGTGGCTTGCTCTACTCTCCCCTCGCCGTATGTGTGTTTAGATATTTGTGGTTTCATATATATATCCCAAAACCGATTCCAAGGACATCAGACGCTCCTCGCTCGCTCGCACAGCACAGCACATTTTTGTATCGTACACACACACTGCTCCTGTGAATTGTGTCAGGCGCGCCAAGGGAGGAGGGCGGGCGACAACAACGGAAACGCGTTGGGCGCCAAATTACATTCACTCTGGAGTTGTGCAGTGTAATCCTTTCACAACGACGACGACGATGTGTATTCAATCGAAAGGACTCGTAGCAGAAAAAAATTCATCTAGAAAGCAGATAGAGAGGCTGACAAACAAACACAACAAAAAATGGATGTGAAATAGATTGAATGTTTGTTCTGTAGCATCGCGAGTTATTGGGAAAATTGCAATGTCAAATTGTTGTGTGCGTGCATGCATGATGACTTGGTGTACTTGGTGTGATGGGGCGGGACACACACATACGAGTATCAGTCCTTTTTCCTTCTGAATGGAGGATTGGATGCGAGATCCCTGAGAGATTTGCAGATGGTTATTAAGTTTTGTGTGCTCCACCTAAGGTTACTGGGTCAATGTTGTCGCACATCGAAGACAATGAGATGGATTACAGACGAAAGCTAAGGAATGGGGACTTTAAGAATAAGAAGGCGAGTGACATTCCTTTTAGCTACTGTAGACTGCCTTCGGTGAGATAGAGTATAGCCGGATGGCTCTAGGATCAGTCAAGGCTCTGGCGCAACCTCACCAAATAAGCATGAACTTGTTCTCCAAGCGAAGACTCAAGCTATAAAGCATGACACTGTGCAATGTTGCGAGGAAAAGGTGGAAGGATCGAAGGTAATCGGGCTTAAGACAGTACCTACTCAATATGTTAACCTATAGAGATCCCTCTGAACTTGGTTGCTAGACTAAAGTCTTGGCATCTTGCCTGGGGCGCAAGGTACACTGGGTGCCAGAGAAATGGAATCTCCAGTGAGATGGCTAAGCAAGGCTAGAAAGAGACATTTTTTGGACCAAATGTCCATTGACTATGTCCACAATCGTGTGAGACATGACTCGACATGGAAGCTCCCAGATTTATGACATTCTTACTGCCTCTCAGCAGAAAGGACACTTTAAGTGGAACTACGATCAACAGCGCTTGTGTAGAGGACGACGAAGCTACGAATCACTTTCTTTGCGAGCTTTTGTGTTGACTGTTGTACTCTACCACGAGTTGTACTCTTTCTTCAGAGTAAAATGTACTAGCTGCGTCCCAAAGTTGTTAAACAAAAGGATAGAGCCAGTTTGAAAGGGTACACAAATCTGCTAAGGAATGGGGAAAGTGGAACAAGAAGATAAAGACAGTTCGGGCAAGATTATGACAAGCCCAGCGTGCAAGGTCTGGCGATCTAGAAGAAGACCAGACATCCAACAATGTCTGGAGAGTCTTAAACTGGCAGGGCGCAACTTTTATCGAGCTACCAAGGAGATCCTTTACCCCCAAATGCCAGCTACTATGTGCAACATGTAAGAGAGATGCATACAGAGGACAGAAGACTTATTGATCTGAAGGAACTGCTTGAGGCATGCAGTAAGATGACGCGAGACAATACCGAAGAAAGCAACAAGGGCGAGACTGGACGTCTTTGTAATAAAGATGCTCTTTCCTCTTCTGAAAAGGGAACATTCCCCAGTAAGAGGAAAGGACAACATTTGGTCCTGCTAGCAAAAGACAAGAAGCCCCTAGAAGAACCATCGTCCTATGGCTACTGGACACTAGGAGAAAGATCCTTGAAAATAGATTACTTGAAATGGCAGACAAGAAAGTAGCCCTCTTAGGCCACCGACTACAACCTTACGCAGTTCCTGTCAGGCCGCGGTGATTGCCGTAAGAACCTTCACCGATTTTGGCATGACAGCTTCACATCGTGTCCCGAGTGCCCAAATGAAGATGAAGCTTCTTGGCTGGAGGAGAACTTGGCGGAAGGATACAATTTTATAACAATACTCCGAAGTGAGCTACGGAGAATAGATAGGATTAGAAAAGCAGGAGAACCCTAGAAGTAGAAGTCTCCAAAGGAGGTGTCTTAACACGAACAGTGTGTGTTTGGACGTAGGCTTATTCCTATACTTCTGGCAAACATCACGCAGGCTTCTTACATAAAATCGACCAACAAATTGGATAGAAGAGTTTGTGTGCTCTTGCATTTTAACCTTAGATCGCATCACTGTGCGTTCAGCCTTAGTCCGAGTTAGGATTTTGGAAACCTTTAGCACTTTAGAAACTGTGAGAAGCTGTCTCCATCTTTTGGTTTGAATCTCTCAAAAGGCATGCCTAAGGACAGTCAAAAGATAGAAAGAGGTTCCTCCCTTGCAGAGGCTGAGATACATACGTCTGTCTTCCGTTCTCTGCGATCCGAGGTATACAGCTTCCAGTCTGGCATTCGTCTCTTTTCTCGCCTTAAGTAAGGTGGCTGGCGTTCAAATGTCCAGCTCGGTTGAATCTTCTCTTTCAATCGCCCTCCATATGCACATTTGGATGGAACCTAATATCCGATGAACTATTTTTCAGTGGTTTTTATTGGCATCAGTAGTTGGTCAATGCACGGTGACAGCAAGTTCCTGAGTCAGGGGCCCTTTGTTCTGGCTCCTTTTGGCGGTATAAAGGGGTCAACATTCGAGGGTTGGTTCGGAGTAATCAGTAATCCACTCGTGGGTTGTAAGCATTATCATTAAGGGTTCATAAGCAACCATAACCCTGACGTAATTATGGAAATCCTTACATGTCTGACATTCGAATGAAGTAGTTCGTGATCATCCTCCTCCTGAGGGCTCTTCTTAGACATTTTCGATGCACTTTAGCTCTTCAACAAGATATGCACACCTCATCTGTCGCTTGTACCACAAATTCCACTCGTACAGTAAGTACCTGTTGCTTTGTGGTCCAGAACTTACTCTCAGATGTGTGTTGAAGTTGATTTGGCGTACTCTCATCCTTAGTAGCTATCCTTGGACAATTTTGCATGCACAAGTTCGCGATATGCTTCAACCTATCGACTCGCAATCCTACTTCAAGCTCCTAGATTACATCACGTTGTGGTTCCCTTATGAATTGAGCACAAACCACACTATGACTATGTCCCATGACAATACACTTGATTAATTATACCGCAATTGGGACGCTTTTGGCGAAACATTTCTCATATTTCACACACCACCGATGCGATGTCCTTTAATAACTGTGCGCCCTCCAATCGATTCCACATAATTCGATTGTGTTGCCAAAGCTGACCCAGAAGTGCTCTACAACCCTTCCATTGCGGTGCTCTGGCTCAATAAATCATAAATCAAAAAAGTGCCCTCAAAATACCGAAAACAACAGCAACTACCGTCGAGCCTCATTCAAAAACATTCCAAAAGTGCCACTTACACACTTACACACGTCGTCCACACATTCCACATTCCAAAAGCCCAGATATCTTCAAAATATGTCACCTAACCTAGAACCCTTGCAGCTGGCCCCCGGACCTTAACCACCACCACCCGAAGCCATTTATCGTGGTTACAATGTGAAAAGGATTTTATTATTGCTTCTGCGGTTTTTGGAAAATTTGCACAAAGTCCTCTTTCCTTTATCCCTTCTGCTAGGACACAGTGTGTAGACAACCCATGGAGCAGGCCTGTGGCTTCCGGAATGGATTTTGCCTCATTTCATCGATTTATACTGGACTCATAATTAAATGGAACCAAAAAAGGGCGAAGAAAAAGAAACAACCACCGCCCCCCACAAATAGCAAGGACACTAAAGATCCTTGTCAATCAGTTTTTAGCTTATTACGCAAGATGTCACCTCCTTACCTATCAAAAACCGAACCCAAATGACTGACGCTCTAATGATGACCTATGGCAGGTACAAGCCACAATCCTCTCTACCACCATTTGTCCAGGCACCGGCATGTCCTTCACTTTTGGAAAATTTATAAACAAACGCTCGAGTATAAATACACATTCTCTGCTGACAGAGAGGATACACGTCAGTTGTTCTGTTCTCCTAGTAGACCACTGTCGTACTTCTGTAACAAGGATAACAATAACAAACAAATAGTACGAGTAGGCCATTGTCAAATAATGGTCCTTATACATATATGCGAACTGTACGTGTGTGCCCTAACATGATGGTCAGTTGCAACTTGCAGTGAGCAAAACAGCAAAACAGGAAGGTTCTTGGTTTTGAGGGCGAATCCCGCTCTCGTGTTGTGGAGAAATTCATCATCGCAGAGGTCAGGATGAAGAGTAAACGTCGTGGTGTGACAGTTTTCACAACAAAAAGGGTTGCCAAGTTGATAAGAACCATTCTATGCACCTTTAGGGAGTCTTGGGCTGCATGCTGCCGTAAAGAGAAGCGGTTGCCTGAGGTAAGACAAGTGCGAACAGTGAAGCTATATAGGACGTTGCTTCTTTTGGAATCACTTAAAAAAGTGATCAAGAGCTTGCAAAGTAGTTGCGAGAAGCTTACACCTGCAGTTCAGAACCACAAAGGATAGCTTTCCTCCATTTATCACACCGTTCTATCGCATCGCTTTCGCTTTACCGAATCGCTTTACCGGATCGCTTTACCGAATCACTTTACTGCATCGCTTTACCGAATCGCTTCACCGAATTGCTCTACCGAATCGCTTCACCGAATCGCTTTAC
The DNA here is from genome assembly GCA_949716465.1 of Chalcosyrphus nemorum. Classification (NCBI taxonomy): domain Eukaryota; kingdom Metazoa; phylum Arthropoda; class Insecta; order Diptera; family Syrphidae; genus Chalcosyrphus; species Chalcosyrphus nemorum. The sequence continues at coordinate 59,155,271 of OX454334.1, read as the reverse complement.
CGAATCGCTTTACCGAATCACTTTACTGCATCGCTTTACCGAATCGCTTTACCGAATGGCTTTATCGCTTCGCTTTACCGAATCGCTTTACCGAATAGCTTTACCGAATCACTTTATCGTTTTGAAACAGTGAACAGGCACCTAGCCTGACCTTAAGTTAGGAAAGGATTTCCAGAGCCCTAAATCGTCCCTCATCGAAACATGAAAGCAAAGTTTTGAAAGTGGAATTTTTCAGGTGAATTTTCCCTGTCGCCACCTGGCAACCCTACTGCGTAACCTCTTGCACTCTCTCAACCCACCATCGACAAACAGAATAGACAAAGTCCAAGGAAATCCATTTCAAAATTTTGTCATAATGTTTACACAAAACCCACCCCGCCCACCGCCCACCATCTATTCATTCAGTGTTCATTCATTCGTTCATTTATGCGTTATTCTGTATCTACTGTTGTGCGTGCTTGCGTGTGTACAGTGTCCTTTATGTAAATGACCTTTAGGCCTAAGGCACAACACTCCTTCAATTGCGTGTATGTGTGCCTAGATTGCAATTTACTTAATTTAAAACTTCCATTGAAGTGATTTGGTCCAACAAGTCACGTAGTCTTGGTAGGACCTACCGGCTGGCTGGGTGGCTTTCTCCAGTAGCAACAGAATTCCACAAACGCATTGTTGTGTGTGTTGACCCAATGCCCAACTAAGAGCGACCATTTGAGTCATCCTTGTAACCAAATGAGTCGAGGACGAAGGGGAAGGGGAAGAACCGAAACAGTAGTTTGCATAAATGACACTTGAATGTTCGGTCCAGGGAACTGGCCTCCGGAACTTGCATCGGAATTTCGTAAAAACCACATTCAATCCACTTGCATGGAGTATTGAGAGGACGATGACGACAACGACGACGACAACGACGACGACGACATGGTAGCAGTGTATTTGTCCATCTCGAAATATTATGAAGGACAAATAGAAAGCAATGAAGCAGAGCCAGAGTTACAGAGAGAGCTCCGATGGAGGGATGCAATTTGGAACGGTTTTTGTTTCCATGTCCGTGTTACAATAACGAACCCAAGTGACATCTGTATGCAGACTTGTTCAACATTGATTATGCATTTTTTTCTCAGTGTGTGTGTGTTATTGCAGGTCCTTTGGTGATGTGCTCTCGCTCCCATGTAAATTATGCACATATTTTGTTATCCCTCAAAAATAAAGGACACACTTTGATGCAGGCCTGGAAAAATATTTATTTTCAGCCGAAAAGTAAACATAAATCACAAGCCCCGTCGTCCTCGTGTGTTGTTGGAGCTGGAACGTCACGTTGTTGTTGTTCGCGGAAAGGAGGCTCTCCTCGGTACACTGATTGGACCTAATGGACCTTGTGAGACGCACGTGCAACGTCCTCCTCCTCCCACCCACCGACATGAGTTATTTATTTTAAACGCTGTGACAGTGATAAAGCATGCACGAGGCTTGCATCTCAAGCCCTCGTGATATTTATGTTATTGATGGTACCCACGAGCAAAAAATCAGCCGCGCGGCATATGTTGGATCCTGGCAAATCTGTCAATATCTCTCTGCCTCTAGTGTGAGTGAACTTTGGCGGCCCTGTCGAGCCTGTGTAAACATACAACTAGCAAGCAAATGCGTGTAATTTGGTCCTTTTTCTCTAGCAGCAGCGCTCCATTGAAGAGGAAAATATCGAATTGACCTGATGATAGTCAACTGGACTGGACACACACAATGGCGGAGGGACTGATGGTCGATTGGTAAATTTGCAAAGCCCTTCAGATGGACGATGCGCTGCAAGTTTGCACAGTTAGTTTGGTTTGACCATCGCCCGTTGATAGTTAATATCGGTTGTCATCGCCTGATGGAGTTTCGGTGGTCGTAATGAGGTTCCTAGTGTTTGTTTAAGGATGCAAAGGAGCGAATGCAAAAAAAAGGAGGGAAACATAAACTGCAAGTTTGTTGGCACAGGGAAAACAGTTTTTCGCAATTAGATTTTAGGAATTCCCCATTCGCCATTCGCCAGCAAGTCAGTTTACAAGGACTTGTTGGTTTTGTGTCGTTTTTTTGTGACAGTTTTTCGGGCGATTGCAGAAAGTAAACACTGGAAATGGGTCATCAGCGAATGAATTCTTGAGGAAACTTGGACGGGCTTAGAAGGGTGCTATGTACTTGTACTTGAATTAAGTATTCGGCATTTATAGAAGCGACCTACAGTTCTATGCTACAGCCGAAGGGCAGAGGGTTTTGAGGAGCTTTTGACGAGAGAAATACTCTTTGATGTAAGGCACTTGGGCTTCTGACACTGTGACTGCTTAAGTACTTGGTTAAATTCTACCTTGAAGTTGACTTCATAGTCAATACTGGCCTACTGAATGAGCTCTTGAACGAGGAAGTCGCAATAGGCTCATAGAGGCCGAAGTGACAAGGTGACAAGCTCCCAATTCAACCTCAATGTACAATCTACAAGGCACTTGAAAGAGGAGGGCTTTTGAAGACACGTTGATGGTATTTTCTGGGACTAGAACTGGAACTCCACACCCAATCCAAGAGGATTTTTCAAGATATGTAACTATGATGAAGGCTTTGCTTTAGGGATAATGTAAACAGAAAAGGCTGTATTCGTTGATTAAGAGTGAGTCTTCGATGAGGTGCACTTAGACCAAAATTAAGTCTAAGACGGCCTACTCCTCGAACTTGTTTGAGTTTGCTTCTTAAAGTAAAAGCGAAGGCAATGATGAGCCTTCCATAGGAGATGCCGTCAGTCTCGTCTTCCACCGGATATACTTTGCGGGTAGATACATAGATAGGTGTACATATATAAAGGACTTATTTAGATGTATTATGCCTCGTACTAGTGCCCTAGTCAATGTGATTCTCGAGGCCAGAACACCTCCTACAGTCTGATTGCCTCAATGAATATTCTGGAGAAATATTAGCACCCAGGGATGTCCTTGAATTATTGCTTCAAATGTAGCGAAGGTGGAATGAAGTTTCATCAGGAAACCTGCACAATCTGCAGTGTCCATCGTGTTCTCTAAGCCTTCAGTGATCTATTGCAAACCTGTGAATACAGGACAATACAGGGTTACTGCTTGCACTAAATGTAGAGAAGGTTCCTATCGTGTTGCCCAGTGTCGCCCTACAGAATAACAATTCTCTAGAACGTCATAGAGATCAGCTGTAGCTTAAATCGAAATCGAATTCGATGGACAATAGGCAGTGATGTTCGGTCTTCATATGGAAGAGAAGCCACCGTGAAAGAGGCTCTAAGTGTGAAAGGAAGGTCGGAACTCCTCAAGTTCTTACGAATCAAGAAGTATGAACGGATAATGGCTGAGGGTTTTTTGGTTTCTCTTGAGAGACAGAAGACAGCATTGTGTCTTGAAAGATTTAGTTTCACTCACTTGATTGAACCCCACTTGAATATGGTGTAAAGGTAGGACATACGTTTAAGTTCCTCTTCTAAGCTCGAAGGGCAGGGTACTGTAATCATCGAAAAAAAGGGTTTGGACTAGATAGCAGAAAGACAATTGGAAACAGAACTCAGCCCTGAGAAACACCATCATTTATGTCGTGGATATCCAATGCACATTGTATTGAACGCCAATAAAGGTTCTTTCTCATCGATTGAGAAGGACACTCGTCGATGCCATATGAATGAATTTTGGACTAAAGAGGCTGATGGCAAACTCTGTCAAATTACTTTGAAATAACAAGCACAACCATCTCACCGAAGGAATGGAGAGATTGGTTCCACTTCTCAGTGAGATACGCCATCGAGACATCAGCGGATCCGTTGCTACCTAAACGTACAACCAATCACTGAGTTTTCATGAATCAAGCTAACGATTTGACATGTCTTTGGAAAGAAGTTCCTTCAGTACTTGGACGGAGAGGACGATTTGCCAAATGCTGTTGTCCATCTACTCGGAGGGAACCCAGAAGAATAGAAGAGCTTACTTTTGCCAGGGAAGAAGAAAACCTCTTCGAAGTAATAGAAGGATACCACATGGTTCCGCGGATTTGTGTGCGTTAAGACCTGCAGACCGGTAACTATGCGAGTGTGAAGATGGACTTGTCCCATGTGAAATTCGTTGCCATCAAGCACAGGGACAAGCAAAGCACTATCATGCAATGAGGCTTGTCTATAGACCTGACAACTGGTACTCTAAGAAGTTAAGTGATACCTCCAATCATAGCTGTTAGCATCTTAACTAAGGCCAAAGAAGTCAAGTTAAGGCTGAACGTTCAAATGGAACAAAATGAGTGTTCGAGTGTGTTTGTTATCCTGGCCAGGAGCGGAAAATAACAAGCTTTCTACGTTCAACAGGTTTGACTGCGTCGACGATGTTTGCCTCCCTCTACATTGATGGTAAGAGACCTTCATCTGATGGACCACAATCCAGAAACTTAGGAGAGGAAAATTGGGCTAACAATAAACACAGCCACAACAAAGGAACTCAACACTTTAGCGAAGCGAGCGCTGAACTTAACATAGCTGGACAGGAATCGGAGAAAGTGTACAGCTTTCTATATTTAGGAAGTATGTCCTTACCTAACTTGGACGTATAGAATAGAAGAACCAGAAAAGCTAAAGCTGCATTCGGAATGCAGAGGCACTCAGTCTCCAACGAACAGCATTATCTGAGAACGGACCAAGAACTTGGAAACATTACTATGCCGAAGATTGGACACCAGATTGACTCCATGCAGTGGAATCTACTTACTCAGGCAAGCAAATCAGCAGGACGCAGCAGGCATATGTGGTGCAGAAGAATAGAAGTGAAATCGAGCTCTTTAGGAATGAGTTCCAGAGTTCAAAGGCATTGCTGAACTCCATTCAAGATGATGCACAGGCGATGATTATGTCCAATGCCACTTTCGGGTTAAAGGAAGATGGGAATGTTGTGAGAAGAATGAAGGCCAAACGTGATAAAATTTATAGTGTTTCTGCCATCATTTGGCTTTGATCTTTGTAGAAAAGGCTCGCTGAATCTCACAAAAGAAACATTGTTCTCCGCCGATGTGGGAGCTTCTGCTCGAAAGAAGCTGAGAAGAGAGAACAAGGCCTATGCTTCAATGCTTACTAAGCGACCTCCCTGAGGTCCACCTTAAGAGCTGATGATGACTTTTTGGATAGGTTTTCAAACTTATAAGAAGAAAAACTCTCTAAGGGCTATCCTGCTCTGGTCAAACAACTTCATCCCTCACACAATCCCACCAGTTCCTTAATAAATTCAAATGTCCACCATGCATGACACAAGTACAAACTGCCACCCACCACCCCACACATTAAAAGCGCCGCGCCACCAACCAAATTATAAACTCAATTCAGTCTTGCGTGCCGCAAAATATCCTGAAATCCAATTTGCTGTGACTATTCATTGAAAATATAAGCCACAACTCAAAAATGCACAAAAAAAAAAACACCATTCTCCTGTCACCAACTGTCGCGACTGCCCTTCTACCACTTTTAGGGTAAACATTTTTAATTAAAAATTTCCCAGAGTCTCTCTCAATTGTTCGCCTCAGTGAATCGCCACCAATTTGCACTAAAAAGCAAAACAAAAAGCCAGGATATGAATATTATTTCGATTACATCCCTGTAACACCGTTATACCGCGGCGCTCGTGATTAATTAGCTCACGCATGTGATTCATCGGAAACCGCGCGCCGTCGATGCATGACAATCCGCCGTCATTAAAAAAAAAAAAAAAAACAATTCCCCCACGAATCGATCCTTATTACTGCTGTTGTAACTGTCAAACCAAAAACAAGGACCAAGTGACAGCTACAACAACAAGAACCAATTTGTTATGGCATTAAAACCGCGCACCAGAAATTACTCAACCAAAAATGTTGTTCTCTCGCGAAATAAAAACCTGAAAAAAGGACATCAAGGTCCGAGGGCGGGGAGGAAAGGACTAAAAATCAGCTGAACGATTTCTATGTAACGATTATGGGTGGAAATTATTTTATATGGCGAAAAGTTTTTGGCGCTACCACTTTTGATGACATCTCCTTTTGTGTGTGTGAGTGCGAGTGTGCGTTCAAATTAAGGACTTTCATTTGCCGTAGGTCATAAAAGAAGAAGAACACAACGTCAACAGAGGGCGACACTGTTCAAAAGGGAGAGACTTTATGACGACAAAGACTTTGGTGCTGCTTAATGGTGGCGAAGTAATGCGGTAGAAGTTTTGTGTGTAGATTAACTGAAAGTTGTCAAAAAACGGCGGCAACTTTTTTATGTTTTCGGTAATTTTTGGCAGAACAACCGACGGAGCGCGCAGCAAAAAGATACATCAAACCATAAGTAGGAGCACGGAGTTATTTATGTTTGACAATGACATCAAAACTTGTTGGCTAAGTAGGGATTAGGGATTAGCATTACATGGGAGAGTTTAACGGTAGTCGTGCACAAAGTTTTGATGACCCTTTTTCTTAAGGATGTTGTTTGCTGTGCGCCTATCGTGGGGTTTTAGTTCTCGATTTATGGGCGAAGGGATGAAAGTACGATTACAATGATTGGCGACGGTTTGAAGGAGACGCTTTGCGTCTTATTCGTATTTGGGTTTTAACCCTTTAAATACTGCCAATCTAATGAATGTAGAGAATCGCCTCATTTCGGAGCACTTTCACGCACTTAAACCAATGCCACGCGAGCAGGTTTTTAAGCGAAATCTAACGACACACTTGTGCGTCAACAATACCAAGCTGCGCGGACACTTAAGGAGCTCGATGTTAGGCACAAAGCGGCCTTCTTCCTCTTGTCTTATGTGCTGCATCTTCTTGTGGATCCTAGGGCCTCTTTCCTAAGAAAATGTGTCTCAGCTCTCCCCAACTCATTCCCTGTGGCTGTGCTTCCTTCTCGACTGTACTGAGCCATGTAAGCCTGTTCCATAGAATCGTTTGGTTAGCTTTTGGGCCTGCCACCTGTGGGAAAGTAAGTCCATTCTACAGCCTCTTTCGTCCTGAGTTAGCCGGTTCCATCTTTTGGGAAAGTAAGTCCGCTCTACTGCCTCTTTCGTCCTGAGTAAGCCGATTCCACCTTTTGAGAAAGTAAGTCCATTCTACTGCCTCTTTAGTCCTGAGTAGGCCGGTTCCATCTTTTGGGAAAGTAAGTCCATTCTACTGCCTCTTTCGTCCTGAGTAAGCCGGTTCCACCTTTTGGAAAAGTAAGTCCGCTCTACTGCCTCTTTCGTCCTGAGTAAGCCGGTTCCATCTTTTAGGAAAGTAAGTCCATTCTACTGCCTCTTTAGTCCTGAGTAGGCCGGTTCCATCTTTTGGGAAAGTAAGTCCATTCTACTGCCTCTTTCATCCTGAGTAAGCCGGTTCCATCTTTTAGGAAAGTAAGTCCGCTCTACTGCCTCTTTCATCCTGAGTAAGCCGGTTCCATCTTTTAGGAAAGTAAGTCCATTCTACTGCCTCTTTCGTCCTGAGTAAGCCGATTCCACCTTTTGAGAAAGTAAGTCCATTCTACTGCCTCTTTAGTCCTGAGTAGGCCGGTTCCATCTTTTGGGAAAGTAAGTCCATTCTACTGCCTCTTTCGTCCTGAGTTAGCCGGTTCCATCTTTTGGGAAAGTAAGTCCATTCTACTGCCTCTTTCGTCCTGAGTTAGCCGGTTCCATCTTTAGGGAAAGTAAGTCCATTCTACTGCCTCTTTCATCCTGAGTAGGCCGGTTCCATCTTTTAGGAAAGTAAGTCCATTCTACTGCCTCTTTAGTCCTGAGTAGGCCGGTTCCATCTTTTGGGAAAGTAAGTCCATTCTACTGCCTCTTTCGTCCTGAGTTAGCCGGTTCCATCTTTTAGGAAAGTAAGTCCATTCTACTGCCTCTTTCATCCTGAGTAGGCCGGTTCCATCTTTTAGGAAAGTAAGTCCATTCTACTGCCTCTTTCGTTCTGAGTAAGCCGGTTCCACCTTTTAGGAAAGTAAGTCCATTCTACTGCCTCTTTCGTCCTGAGTTAGCCGGTTCCACCTTTTGGGAAAGTAAGTTCATTCTACTGCTTCTTTCGTCGTGCCTGTTGGACCATGGCCCGGTCTCTGATGAAGCTGTTCGTTGGAGACGGTTTAGACAGCCACAAGCAGTCAAGGAAGCAACCTGTCTACACCTCTAGCTGCCCTAGTTCCGCCTGTCGCTAGCTTCCACTGAAAACCTCAAGTTTTGCTCCGTTTTTCACTCCTAAACGTCCCAATTGAATCCATTCTTGGGTTAAACACCCACGTAAACCCATAACGATGGCAACCTGCTACTCATTATCCTGATTTATCTTAAATCAGCTCCTGGCTACGCGGCTACGCCAATGAATCTTCTTTCTTGCTTTTTCCCGCAAAAAAAGTAAAAATATTTTCTTAAATCTTCGCCGAGAACAAAAAAGTGTACATCACGCGTCAGTTAATTTACGTTCCACCATAAAATCATGTTCCAAATGTGCCCCGTCATTTGCTCACCTTCTCAGCCGTGCGCCGCTGCCTCCTCCTCCTCCTCCTCCTCCTCCTCCTCGACACACACATACGCGCATATTACGCTAATTTAACTCAAAAGTAATTTTCCCTTAATTTCACTCATAAATTCCACTGAATCACCCTGAACGAGCCTCCGCCATACACAGTCAGGCGGCAGGACCTCCCTGCCACCACTCCGTCGTCGTCGTCGTCGTCGTCGTCGCCACCTGAGTTTTGTGCTTTAAATGTCAAGCCAAATGGATGCGTGATGCGAAGGTGGCTTTCACCTGGGTTACCAATATCACAAGAAACAAAAAAAAAAAGAAGACGAAGAAGAAATATCCCTTCCATATCCTTATTAGGTCGAACGTGTGCCAAAAGTGATGAAAGTCTCGCGCCCCGATGAAATATTCTTCTCCATTAAGCTTCGCTGTTTTTTTTTCTCTGTTTTCTGGGTGGCGGCATATGTGCCGGTATGCTCCTCGTCAGTCGTCACATATGTCGTCGCAAATCACCAAAAAAAATCGACAAAAAAAGGACCCTATTCCGAAGAAGAATTTTCATTCACTTTTCTGTGCTTGATGAGCCGGTGTTCCGAGAAGAAAATAATTTTCAGTTTCTTTCTTTTTTTTTGTGTCCTTTTTCAAGGTTGTGTAAGGGTAGAGAGATCCTTCTTACATTGGCGAGGATTTTTTTCTGTTTTTTTTTTTTTTTTGCTGCTTTATCGTGGTAACGTTTCATTGTTCTTTTGCCGAGGAGGAGAGTAGAGGGGAATTTTTTTTGAAAAGGAAATTTGCTCCTGGCGCGATTTAAGGAAATGAGTGGATTTTTTTACTTTTCGTGGAAGGATCGGATAGCTACATGCAGTCACTATGTACAATATTCAAGGATTTATAGAGATGCGAACCAAGTTGAAGAGGGAATGATTCTGGGAACCCTATTGAGTCGTAGAGTAGTTTTGAGGAGGACGAAAGAATTCAGGGGAAAAGTTTCACTGAAAGTTCCATGGAAGGACATATTGACTGAAAAGGCTGGGATTTCTCAGAAATCTTATGAGAATGGCAGGCGATTCAAGGGAATATCAATTGGAAAACAGTTGCAGAAATGGACTTGCCTAAAACTGGTTAACAGACAAATGGTGCTCTGACCAGTCTCAGCTAGTAAATGAGTTCAGGGCGGGCTATGATCTTCAGACAACTCCTTGTTAACATCGTGACAGGAAGTTGTCAACAAAAGGTAAGTCAAAAGCCACTCAGTGGGGGATAGGATGGATCAATTTATGACAAGTGTTGGTTTGGTGCTTTTGTTGTTTGGATGAGACGACAAAAAGAAACTGTGAATTATGAACGAATGCAAAAATCTCATACAACTCTTCCCAGTGAAATTGGATACCAGCTTTGGAGAAAGATAATGAAACTTATCTGCTCTTCTCTCTTCCTTGTTAATCAGAAAGACCCGTGGTCTGGCAGCATATAACAAAGGTATGATTCAGAACAGACCTAAACCCATTCCCTTCAGGCGCTGACTGCCCTGGAATCATAGAAGTTTACCTAGTTTTTTGGTACCTGCTAGGTACGGATCGGCTCCTTGACTATGGACATCAAGTGGTGAAAGGAATGTTCAAGCTTGGCGGCGTGGTTTCTCATTCGCATACGCCTCTTAAAATTGCTCTGTCCCAGGACACCAAGTTAATGAGGGACTTCGCAGGCGATCTATCTGCTTTTACAGAGATGGGTTCAATGGAAAACGAGAGAGTGGAAAGGGTTGTATTCTTTTTTGGGATAAAGCTATAAAGGAGCCCATATCGTGGCTGAAGTACCACGATTTCTACTGGCAGTAAAGCTGCGATCAAATCTTTGGATTCTGTCGTGTTCAACACTAGAAACACCCTCAATTGTCGCCTGGTTGGGCAGTTCAAAACAAACCTTATAAGGCTCACGGGCGACTGTGATATATAGGGCAACTGTACGGCCAACAAGCTGGCTGGGCCCTATCAATTCTGACGGAAAATGGAAGTCTGAAGAAGTCTCTCCCTACATGTGCACTTTTAATCAAACAGAAGGCGATTAGCGCCAGGAGGTCGAACTGGGTCACTTGGTATATTACAAAGCAGATCTGGCCGAAGCTGGATAACAAGGACTATAACAACTTAATAAACATATAGTACTATAGTAGGTGTCATCACAGAACACTACATCATTGGGAGACACGCAATTAGATTAGACCTCCATGCAAACGATTTCTGTAAGAGCTGCATGGATGAGGAGGAGGAGACAATACCTTGCCTTCTAAGCGGCTATCAAGCTCTCTCACCGGAAACAAAAGAACACCTATATGAACTCTTGCCTTGTAACAAGAAAGTCACTGCTTCACTTAGACCAACAATTCAAGCCCATAGTGTCATTTAACCCTAGAAACGCTGCACAGAAAAGTCTTCCATTGGAACCGCCCAGAGATGTGATTGAGTCTCAGCAGATGCCTTAGCTCAACGTTGTCTTAGTTCTTCAGCCCCGAGAAGAAATGACTACCATAAGTTCCCATTCTTCTGATGCGTAGAGCAAGACAGTCACACGGAAGCAGATGAATAGGTTAGACATCTTTCCTCCCTCCTCGTCTCCAGATGAACCCAGCGTCTGTTTGCTCAATCAATGGCTTCATCTACTAAGTTCTTTCGTAAGGAACTGGAAGCAGCCACGATTGCTGCTGCGTTGACTCTTTCTTAGAACCCTGGTCGCCAGCATTGACTCTGGTTATCTCGTCTAAGAGTGATTGGCAGGCTCTCACAAGCCTCGACCTTATTAAAGTAGAGTTCAGGGCCTTAGTGGCTGCCTGACTGTCTATATAGACAGTGATCGTCTTGCCAACTACTCTTGCGTATGACTTCATCTGCCTGTATAATGGCTGTGACCTGGGCTGCCAAAGCGCTGTAGTCATCGTACGAAGAATTGAATACTTCTTGGATAATTTATGCGAGCCCGCTTCATAGTAAACTCCTGTTGGTTCGACGGATATACTAGTGAAGATCCATGATGGTATCATGAGCCTTTTATGACCTAAGTGTGGTAGCACTCAAAAGTATCTCATACTCACTATATTAGTCTTGCTTCACTCTCATGTGCTTCGACTTTGATGCTATAGCCATGTAGAGTCTCTGCCTGAAAAGCGGCTGTCTTCCATCCTCTGTAGTCCGGGCACGCTGCTTCTATTTACAAAGATCAAGTTTTCTGGAATCCGCGAGAACTTGGTCTTTGTACTGAAGGTTCAGCTTGATGAACAAGCTGTTGGCTGTGTTTCTAAGATCCTCTTGGTTGTCCATTCTCTGGATGTGACCAAGGCAATGATGTTGTGAGCTTGTTCTACTCTCAATTCTATACTCAATTCTCATCACAATCGCCATCTCAATGATTTTTCTCATCCATCAGCTCAGAGATCATCAAGCCATTCTGCTCTGAAGCTATTGACACAATTGTTGGACATTTTAGATATAATTTTCGAAAAAAAACTGTTCCACCGACCGTAACTCATTACAGAATAAAGCCCCGTGGGCGAGTAACACATTAAGCATGCTCATCAAGCACACAATGGCCATCACAAGTGCTAGAGCTGGCAAAAGTTCTGTGTGTTCTCGCACACACTTCAAAACCATTGGCAAACTTTGAACCAAAAACGCCCACCAACCACCAGCCACCACCACTGCCACAATTTAACTCGTCATTTCTAATTAACGAAAGGTGAAATTTTGGAAAATTTTCAACTGTAAATGTTAACTGTGTAATTTGTTTTACAACCCCTCATCCCCCCACCGACCGACCGATGTTTCATTCATTATTGTTCAAGCGAATTGGTTGATGATGCTCCTGCCACGTCTCCTGCCAATAAGCATGATGATGCTCTCGCTCCTACTGCTGATGATGATGATGATGAATAAAACTGTGGAAAACTTTTTGAAGCGTATACATATTGTAACGGGTTAATTGGCATTAAACGGTAATTCAGTGTGTTTCCAGTTGTGTTTGCCTTTTCAACTAAAAAGCGCCCCCGAAAATTGCCACTTGCCACTTGCCACTACGCGCGCATCCCGATCCCGACTGACATAAGTGGGTGGTGGTTGTATTCACTCCAAATTGCCACCATGACCAGTAAAAGGGGGCAACTGGGTACTGGGTACAGAAGAGAACGATTTCGGATATGACAGCCAGCGTAACGTTGTTCTGTGTACCAAATTAGTAAAAATTACTTTCGTGTCACAATTAAACCGCCACCACCCCTCTTTTTTGTGACGGGGGTCAATCGGAAGTGATGGTGGCTGAGGATGGATGAGGATGGATGACTGGCGCGCCAGAGTTCTTTGTGAATTTAATTTGCTCGAGAAACTCTCAAAAACGGCGCACGCTAATTAACGAGAAAGCTGGAACCGGAGCTGGAGCTGGAGCGGTGGTTTGTGTGCGTGCGGGTCAATTGATGTCGAAAAACGTTACTACGGGAAAATGGAAATTAAAATTAAGTTCAAAAGAAAGGATGAGCGCTCTTCATTTGAATGATGGGACGGGTTTTTGTTGTTGGGTTTATGAGGTTCTCACAAGACACTAAGCAACAGCACAATGGATCTATTCTTGGTCTAAGTGCATCCTCACCGAGTGCCAGTTTCAACTAATCGCTAGGATGAGTCTAAACTGCAGAAAGAGACCTAAACCACGTCGCCCAAGCATATGATGGCCCATCAGTCGTTGCAAAGATCCTTCAGTTGGTTCTTTGAACCGACTTCCTCTGGACAGCTAAAGAAGCAGCTCACAATAGCACAGTATATAACCAATATCATCCATTCTGATAAACCTACTCTCCTGGCATACTTCCTTAGAAGACTATGTCCAGAGAGTATTCCAATCAGGCCTCTGACTTGGGATCTACCTAGCTCTTTCGAATCTATTCGCCACCTGCTGTGTGACTGTCCTGCCCCATCTGTCAGAAGAATGGGAACTCTTGCAACTCGGGTCTGAAAGACTAAGAGAACGTTGAGCTAAAGGATCTCCTGAGATTGAATCACTATCTGAGTGGTTCGAAGGCCAGACTCTTCTTTGCAGCGCTTCCAAGGATAAATGGCACAATGGACTTGAATTGTTGGTCTAACTGAGGTCTAAGTGATCCTCAGCTAAGTGGTTTCATGCCCCATCTCTTCTCTGCTGCTTTCGTACAGCTTAAAAGAGCAGAATCCCTCCCTCTGTGATCAGGTTCCAACGTAGCTTAAGGCCTACCACAGTTCCAAGATGTTTAGTTTTACCCGTAAAGGATAGGTCCACTCTGGAAGAAGAAGATCTGGAACATCTGGAGGTCTAAAGTCTGATCTTGTGCTACCAATATCACCTCAGGGTTGACGTTATGTCCTAAGTCTTTTGGCAATAGATATCGCCCATAAAGGAGTTATTCAAAGCCCAAACACTCGCCTCTAAATCAAAACCCCTGCACGTATTCCTCAAATCATTAAAACCCAAGGAAAAAAAACCCAAAGCACACGTAGCTATTCCTCCTCAACAAAAAAGTCTCTCCATTCAAATGAATGCCAGGAGAAGAAGAAGGAGCAAAAGAAAGATTCTCCATCTCCAGCAAAAAAGCAAAAACTAATTCGAAATTCATTCTGAATTATCTCAGTCTCGTGTTCTTCCACTCAAAACCATTTTCGGATGATTTTTTTTTTTTTTGCATCCTTTTCCCTGAAACTATTGTCTTCCGGCTCTTCAAGGAGTCATTATCTCTTTCTCGTGCTGTGCGATGTGAATGCGATGCCATCGCGCGCGCTTTCACTAATTTAAGCATCCTAATAAAACGAATTCGTTTCTAGAATATCTGATGACGTTGAAAAAGCCATTAGCATCCTTTGCACCCATTCCCGCACACATATACCTAGTCTTAATCTGTTGTATTGTCTTTCAGGAAAAAGGATGTTACCCAGGCGCCCAACCGCCCTCCATCCGAAGCGAATTCAAATTTTCGTGATTTTAATCATTTTGGCAAATTGCTTTCTACTCATCGTCATCCTCGTCGTTAGGTTAGTTAATTGTTATCCTTGCAAATGTGCGGGATTGTCATTCAGGTACCAACTACAAATAGGTGTCTGCTGTTTACTAATTTATATCCCTTTTTCCTTCCTTCCTTCCCATCGGGTGGGGGGGGACGAGGACGAAAATGTTGCCTAATGTGTCTTGCGTATTGTTTTGTAATTTGTATGCCTCGTGAGAGATGCTCCTGTCTGGATCCACTTGGCTCGTGTTAATTGAAAAACTAAACTAATTGGGGGCGAAAAAAAAAAGGACACCCAAACCGAAAACACACGCTTCTGGCTAAAGAGTCCTTATGCATGTTGTACTCTAGGTGCGGGTCAATTCATCATTTCTCTCTGCTTTTGCTGCCTTTGTTTACTCCTTCGGCAGGATTGTATAGACTGGAGAGAAAAAAAAAGGGATCAATCCTACCTTATACCTACTTAACGGAGGAGGATAGCCTGCTGTCTACTGGCAGCTTGAAGTGGGCATCTGTTTATGTATTCCATTTGCATGACTATTTTGTGAATGCTTACTGACAGCTTTCACTCTGAGGCTTTCTGCTTCTCGTGTCCTTTTTTCTTTTTATCCACCTTGCAGCCAAGTTTGTCTGTTTTCTATTTTCTGCTTTCTATTTGTCTGTCACTTTTTTTTTTTAAGTTGCCAACGAATGGAAATAAACAAAACTGGGAGTTTGTTGTTCTATTTGTTTGTCTGACAGGAGCTCTTTTTTCTCTCGGTTTTTCGTTTGAAAAAGGATAAGGGATACACAGGAATATGTATGCAAAACAAAGTGCTGGCCGGAAGGTATGAAATGGGCCCGCATGGAGTGTCCCCTGAGGCGATGTTAATTCGATTACATCGGGCACTTTAGACTACCAAAAATGGTAGACACAAATACTGATGGATGGGAGAATATTTCGCGTTTTTTTTTTAACTGGCGCCCAACATGGGGACATGAAATATTTATTACGAGTTACAATCTTCCTTGTCTGGGATGAAATTCTTTATGCAACAAAGGATACCGCAAGTTCATTTATACATCCTTCCTCCTCGCACAACACATCGCCCAGTTAAGTCATTTTCTCTCATACAAAAGCGAAAAAAAACCCCAACAAAAGCATAAAAACGAACAAAAGAATTCTTCCATTTAACTTTCCAACTTACATCGTCATCATGAGAAACAACAACAACTCAATTAATCGCCGTGAAACAATAGCGCTTCCCCCACATTCAGCTCTGTCAGGCAACGCAGAAATAAAAATTAATTTCGGGTAATTCTTCCGCACAGCAATAACATTTTATAATCCTCCACACAGGACAAGACACAATACAATGGCGTACCAGCAATATAATACAAAAACAAAAAAAAACGACAGCAACAACAACACATAAATGACCCTACTTTCCACCTAATTTACCCTATTCTCAGGACATTTACATAAATAAACGACAATCTGACTGAGAGAGCAGAAAAAAAAAACAATAAACCTTCCCGCCATCATCATCAACAACATAGATGTCCTGCTCATAAAGAAATGCGTAAAAGAGAGAAGAACAAAAAAAAAAAAAAGGACAACCCTTTCGAGTCCAGTTTGCCAGTTTGTGAGAGCGCGCAGCTATTAGTCATGCATTGTCCAAGCGGCGAAAAACTTTCCAGTCAACATAGACAAACGATGATCCTTGCCAAGGATATAAATCTTATCTTATGCCATAGAAATTTGCTGCTAATAATCACCTCATCATGATGTTTTTTTCTTTTTCTTCTTTGAGAGAGATCCGCATTTTCGTCCTTTCTGAAGAATCCTTACAAAGTTGGACAGCACGTTTGTGTGTAATCAGGTCAAACTTGATTTGAAAAATATATAGTTGGTCCGTTGGTCCCCCCTGCCGACGACAATAGACACTCAATTTGTGCAAAAAAAAAAAAAGTCCTTACAAATGATAATAATCTGAAGAAAGTCCAGTTTCCATCTTGGAAGCCGGAAAAAGGTGGCAAAAGGCGCCTTCGGCCTTATAGATTATAGGAACACCTTAGTGGTGGTGGTGATGGTCACAAATAAATTTGTTTGTCCCCTCAACACGTAACTCATCCAAATTCGATTTCATTCAATCGAGAGTGCGAATGAGGGAAAAAAGGAAATTGATCCTTTGACCAGTCGTTTGAGGGTGAACCCTTCCATCAACTTCTAATGAAGTGTGTGTGCTATCAGAATGAATAAGATAAGAAGGCTGTGTGCGAATGACACTGAAAAATGTCCCTTTAAGGTGCAAACACAATACCTCCGCCCCGAGCAAAACACACAAAAAGGATATAGGGTTACAGGAGGCTTTGTCCTGTGATAAAAAATAAAAAAGGATAAAGAAATTTACATCACCACAATATACACACAACACACCGAGACCAAGTGGATTTATAGTGAGCAATTTAAATACCGTTAAATGCATAAATCACTCTTGCCCACACGGGGGTTTTATGAACACAACCGTAAATTTAATGTTGCAAAGGATACGTAGGACTCTGCTGCTGCTGCTGCTGCTGAAAAAAAAAAGTGTAAACAGGCGAGGCTAGTGTTGTTGCTGTCTCACCTCAATGTCAGCAATTGGAATTTTAGACGAGCATACAACCGGAGAATAGTGTTGAAAGTGAGGTTATGGTGATATCAAAGGGACAGTGGTGACGAAAAGTTTTCAGACACATTTTAGTTTCTTTGCCTCTTCGTCCTTAGACGAGCATACAAGTGGAGAAGAGCCTTGAAACTGGGGTTATAGTGCCATCAGTGGGACAGTGGTGACAAAAAGTTTTCAGACACTTTTTAATTTATTTGCCTCTTCGTCCTTAGACGAGCATACAACCAGAGAATAGTGTTGAAAGTGAGGTTTTGCTGCCATCAGTGGGACAGTGGTGACAAAAAGTTTTCATACACTTTTAATGTCTTTGCCTCTTTGTCATTAGACGAACATACAAGCGGAGAAGAGCCTTGAAACTGGGGTTATGGTGCCATCAGTGGGACAGTGGTGACAAAAATTTTCATACACTTTTAGTGTCTTTGCCTCTTCGTCCTTAGACGAGCATACAACCGGAGAAGAGCCTTGAAACTGGGGTTTCAGTGTCATCAAAGGGACAGTGGTGGGGAAAAGTTTTCAGACACATTTTAGTTTTTTTGCCTGTGAGCCACAGTTTCAGAAGAATGGCTTAAAAACTTTATCTCTCTCGTTTTCTAACAATTTTTCTTCAAAATTTTGCTCAAAAAGTCACATTTTTTTACCCCAAATTTCAGTCATTTTTGGGAGTTTAAGTTCTAAGCTCTTTTTTTTTTTGTTTGCGCCTGCCCTAAGCATTCTATCAAAAAAAACAAAGAATTGGGCTCCCTACTTTTGATCCCCAGTGTACCGGGCGTTCTTGCCACACAAGTGTTCTACACATGTAACTATTGGGTAATAAAAAACAAAAAAAAACTTCTTCTGTCCTCGGAGGGCAGAAAAATAATCTCCATTTAACGACATTGATGGCATCTCTCTCTCTCTCCTTGCCGAGGACGAGTATTTTCGCGGCAACTTTGTCAACTACAGTCTGTTGTACCCAGGACACAGAGAGGGAGACTAACCACTGGAGTAATTGGAATGAGAGCCATTTAAAACCGAAATTAATTCATTGCGCTGCTAGGACAAAGGGGACGAGAGAGAGATAAAGATTACTTGGCCTTTTACTCGTACTCCCATCCTTTTAGTCCCAGCCCAATAGCTATATGTGATTTTCTGTTTGATTGTCAACGCGAGGAGGAGGAGGAGGACCTCCATTGGTGTGGCATGTTTAACGGCGGTCATGACAAAGCACAGTGCGGAATGAGGAGAGATTCTTTTATTTATATCGCTATTCAGCCATCCATCGCGCGGGGGAGACATGTACACGATTTAAATCTTTTTATGTCCTTTTTTTTTTGTTCGTATAATTTGTGACACAATGTTGCGAGTTGTGCCCTTTTGCCGGGTTTTCCTTGTGCCTTAACATGCATTCATTACAATGTCAACATGCCGTGTGGAGAGCAAAAAAAAAAGAAAGAAGAAGCTGCTGTAATGTCGCCGGCTTTTATGTCCTTTTTCATTGATATGGCTGGTGGTGGCTTGAATGCGGGCCTCAACACAGTCCAAATTGAGTTTCAGTAGTTCCTTTTTTTTTGAGGGCTTTATCTCTCTAGCATTCTCCCGGGGTTTGAGAGTGTTTGGAGTTTGTAAGGATAAATTAAGCCCGCGGAAAGGATCGTCATATTTTTGTCTGACTTTTATGCGTTCTAAGCCATCATTAGAACTAGAAGTCCTCATAACCTGTGGCTCGACCCTACTTTGGGGAAACCAAAATCCTTCGTGAAGAAGGAAAAGAAATCCTCTTTCACTTACCACGGCCACTTAGGATGTCTATTGACCCTTTTTTCTTCTCGGCTACACTTGAAAATTGAAAAACGGATCGCCCTCATCCCCAGCAAGTATCCTTGCGGTCCTCTCTCTTCTGACTACTTGGTCTTTTTTGGGGGCGGAGAAATCGACCTCGTGAAAGTAATTAACATCCTTCCACCCAACAGCTGGTTCTTTAACCATTTACCGTCTCAAGGGTTCGTTTTGTGTTCGCCAAGGATCTTGACTAGCAATAAAGAAATTAACATGTTTATGACCATCGCAGTGGACCGGCTACGAGTGGCAGAGCAGCTACCCACTTGAATCGTATATTTAATTGCAGGACATTACAAAGTTGATAGTAGTTACTGCAACCGAGGGAGGGAGTTGGGTTGGGTTGGGTTGTGCCCACATCCTGTGATAGTAAGCTCTTTTGTTATTGTTGCTGATTCCCTCGGAGGGAGATTCGTGAGTTCGTGAGAACTTCAGGAGTTGTTTACCGAATAAGTTTTTGATAGCAAACGTCAATATTGCACAAGGATTCGCGCGCAGTGTTTAGTTTGATCCCTACGGTAGTTTTGCTGTCGCGTTGCAAAATGTATTCCATATGCAAATGCAAAGTGGAACGACTTTAGAGACTGTGCCATTCCAGTGAGTGGGGGGGCGATATGATTTTCATAAATTCAAGAGAAGAAGGATTCTGGTAGATGAGACTGCCTCGGGAGTTTCCTCGTCCTCGTCCTCCTCCTGCTGTTTGTGTCTGAGGTGGTTTTCCACTTGTTTAAGTTTTTGTTAATTTTCCATTTCTGTAGTTTTGTCGTTAAGGATGCGCGTGACAGTTATGCTAGAGCATTATATGTATGATCTCCTTCTTCTTTGTCTAGCGGAGGAGTGGTATCAAATGACAAGGCTTGCAGCGATATGATTAAGGATGTGCATATGGAGTTTGGTGCTTTAGTAGAGGCCAATGTTAGTGAAAGGTTTAATGAGACAGAAAGTACAGGAACTAGTTTATGCGAGTGAGACAGATAGAGTAAGTTGTTAGGGTGACCAGATAGCAATGATACTTTTTTTCAATTGCTATCCCTCAGCATCTGTCGAAGCTAGCCAAGACATCTAACTGTCAAAATATTCAGCAAGGTTTTCCATTTTATCACGCAGCATTTCACGCTTGCCGTATGTGCGGAAATTACTAAAAAAGATTACCAAAAATCCGACTCATTTAGTAAAGTGAATTTCGTCCTGAAGTCGGTCGTCATCCTAGCCTCAGTGTGCAGCCAATTCGACGTATTATCCAAAAATTTGAGCGTGAGTACACTCTTTTAGATTTAAGGCCGCAAATTACACAGAGCTTAGTGCGAATTGAAGAAAGCGGAGCCGTCGTCGGAGCCCAGTATCGACGTAGACCCAGAAATGTCGATTCGGCGCCGATCAGCTGAATTGGCCATCGCCAGAGAGTCAACCTGGCGAATTTTGCGATTGAGTTTGGGCCTATATCCTTATAAGATTGTGCTGATGTCAGAAATGAAGTCGGAGGATCATAGACAACGCCCTGAGTTCGCTTATTGGCGTCAGGAAATGTTATGCGGGGATCTGGAGTTTAGCCAAAAAATCATCTTTTTGGACGAGGTCGAAATGATCAAGGAAACACTGATGCCGTCATGGTATTAGGTATAGTGCTATGCCAACCGACTTTCCGTGGATAGAGCTCGACAACATCGTTATATCCGACCTGTGGTTCCTAAAGGACGGACACTACATCCCATATAAGTACGCATTGCTTGAAGTTGTGAAGGAGACATTTGACGGCTTGGTCATCTCATGGTAAGGGTTCATCAATTGCCCGCGCGATGTAGTGACTTGACACCCTCCAGAGCTACGACAAGTCCTTAGTCTGAGCTAAGAAGCCAACCACTTTGGACGAGCTCGAGGCCAACATTCGAGACGAAATAACCCCGTACATGTTGGACCAAGTCATCAGAAAATGGACCCATCGCTTGAGTCACTGCCAAAGAAGCCGAGGCGTCCTTATGAATGATGTGCTATTCCCCACAAAATGGCATGAATGTAGCTTCAAAATAAAGCCAAAATTAATCTTTTAACTCACATTCAGATTTTTCTATTTAAATTTCTTTTCCTATCATTCTAAGCTGGTCACCTTGTATGAAACAACCAACTGTATAAGCCAAAAGGGTTGCCCCCAACAAAATCTACCAAAAGTCCCCTTCAACCATCAACTTTCGAGCCATCAATCGAGGAGGATTTAAGCTGGCTTTTAGGGAGATTCTCCATAGAAGCTTTAACCTTTCTCAAGCCCCAAAAGGAGTCCCCATCACAGAGCCAAGAATTGATTAAAAAAGAACAAAGTAAGTAGCCATTCACGAAGGACGATTGCACCACGATGAGCAACGATTCCTTTGATCAGTTGGGAGCCAAGAATCTCATCCTAGTTCAAGGTCAGACAGACCTACACAAATCCATCGCACCTATGTCTCGATAATCCCTCCATTTTGCAAATTTTCTCATCATCTTCCCCTGAATCCTTTTTCAACTGCCTAATCAACTGTATACGTATACACAGAAAAAAAAAAAGGATAAAACCAACGAAAGACGTCCGATTATTTGTACGATTTCAACATCATACTTAAAGGATCATGTTTTCTTAGGCGAAATGTATAAAAATAAAATCAATATCATCTATAAAAAGGACTTCTTCTCCTGCGCTCGCTCTGTCGACGACTATTTTCAAGCGATTGGCTTGGAATATAAAAATTTGTGTCCCCTAACATGACAGAAATATATAAATTCTGTTAAATTATGTGTGAAATCTTATATTTCCCTCTCGGGGTTCAAGGACATTTGCCCCTTTTTTGCATGACAACCAACCAACAAACCAACCTATCCCAAGCCAATCCCATTCCCTTTGCTTTGCTGCTCTGCGTGCTGAAGGACATGAAAAGGACAATAGAATAACAAAATAACACACAAAAAAAAAAAGGATTTCCTTTTCGTCTTTTGGGGTTTCAAGTGGCCCATAAAGTAGCAAAAGGACAAGATTCTACCCCCCGACGACTCCTGGTGCTCTCATTCTACATGGTTACATCTTGTTTTGCCGATGACCTTTGTGGACGGTTTCGAGGACATACTAATAACGGTAATTTGGATTCTTAATTATTTGTGACAGAGGCGAGAGACGCATCCTTCTTCTTTCTACACAAAACCGAAGCGCCAGAGAATATGGAAAGAAAGTGCTAAATGGAACGGAAGATCTTTGAATATTTTATGAAAATTTTCTGGATCAAATCGCTTGGACTGAATGGGGTCACCGGCGAGTGGTGGTCCTCTGATGGACTGGTGTGGTTATAAGCTTTTGGGTAAATAAGAGAATTAGTAAGCAATTGCTCGTATGTTGTGAGCTGGTGATTCCATTCGATTGGACCGCAAGGAGGGATATGCGCTGCGCACACGTGTCGTAAAGAGTTGGCTTGGCCTTGGTCTTATTTTATAGGTGTACGAAGATAGAGTCCTTATTTTAAATGGTATGTGTGTGTGTGTACGTATAATATACGGGGAATTAAGGGCATTTGAATTGGTTACGGCCCACGCGATTGAGTCGCACTGCGGTCAAGTTTCTCGTGACATTATTCACAGTTATACAGCCAGAGCTAAAAATAGGTCTAAAAATATCCTTATTTGCATTTAACTGATTTGTTTGATGGAAATTTATTCCAACTCGAGATGTGGTCTTCTTAAAATCTTATTCAGTCGAGTGGGGGCTTCTTGTTGAGACATTCGGATGGTTCTTATGCGGGCTTTTGGCGTTTTATGGGCCGTGGGCAGTTCACATTGAATTTGGCTTTTTTTTTTTAAAGGAATTTAAGGAGAGCTGATGAAGGGGAAGAGGACCTACTTACAGACTAGTATCAGCAGAAGTCCTCCGAAACAAGCTGGACAAAATAACCCAGTTTAGTCAATCGCTTAGAAGAGTATGGAACAACACAAGAAGCTGCAAGGTCTGGCCAGCTTTGGAGTTGAGTTTATAGAAGCTGTGGCCGAAGATGTAGTAGAGGACTCCGGAGTATTGACCAGGTGACGTCCCACACAATTGGGCATCAATCGGCGGTCTTTATAGAGAATTTTGGTGCAAGACTGTAAGATCTTCTCTTACCAGGGGCAGGCAGTGCATCAGCTGTTTGCTGTTGATAGCCAAGCGCCCACGAGGGAGACAACTTTTAATCGAGAAAATCATCATGAGCGACGAAGCCCATTTCCATTTCTATGGATACGAGCTAAATCATTGCTTTTGGGGGCGCCCACAATCCGCGTATAACCCACGAAGAGCCCTTACACCCGATTAAAGTTACTGCATGGTGGGCTGTTTATGCTGGAGGTGTCTCCGCGCCTTAAAAACGCCGAGGGCCAAACTGCGCACGGCCATACTTAACGACTTACCTACTTCCTTAATTGGATGAGTTTGGACTGGAGAACATGTGATTTCAAGGGCATGGAGCAATGGCGAAGCACAACCAACTGTCTCCAGGTCGCCTAATGTCTCGTTTTGACGATTTGCACTGTCTGGCAAGATTGCCTTAGGACACAGTTCTAGGCTTCTCTTTTTGAGGTTTTTATGCAGTCACGACAAGCCTCAGACTCAAAAGGAATATCCATCAATAATGCAAGGATCTATTGCCGAATGTTCTGGCAACTTTTGCGTCACCGTGTATTATGCGTTCTGCTGTGTGTTAAATGATCCTGTTGAGAGGCGATCGCTGAGCAATACCGTGTCCTTGTAACAGGAATTTTTATGGAGACGGGTAAGCTACTACCAGCATTCTTTATCACTTTCAAAGAGGTCGTTGATGAGGATCACAGAGGACAAGCTGATATCTGGAATTCCCTAAAGCGGACTTGGTTGGAGAGAGCCACACCACAGCTTGGACCGTCGGAAGGCTACTGACTCCAACATGTATAGTAGTGGACAGATGAAGCTGAAGATAAGAACCTAAGACAAGTCATAGGTGATACCATTGTGATACCACGAAGTTTGGATCATAGATTCCTAGGTGAAGCTTTGATGTACGGGAGAGAGCTGGGCAGACACAAAGAAGGTGAGGTAGTTCTAAGGAAAAACAAAACGATTCCAAGGCCTGGTCGGGTGTATAGATCTTGAAAATGTCTCGCGGAGAAGTGTCAAAAACCGCGTATTGGGACGTCACGTAGTCATGTAGAGCGAATGCTCCAGGCTGCTGAGTTTTCAAATTAAACACGGAGAGACGACGTAGTAGAGGGGCTCCTTGCCTTAGGTGCTGCGTACAAGTTCAAGGGGACATGGACCAACTTGAAGTGCGCAACTGTAGGCAAATAGCTAAAGACCGAGCTAAGTGATTTGGCTTGTTGGTTGAGGCCCAGGTTCTTAAGCTCAGAGGAGAATAAATGTTCAGGAGAATCGGTCACCCAATGTTCATTCAAAATCAAGCCCAGCTTCTAATGGAAGACGACGAAATTCCCCACAGATGGCGACAGTATTCTAGAGGACTTTTGAACGAACAGTGTCCAAGATTAAACCTTATACTTTACTATCGAGGAAGTTGGGAATACGGTCAAATACTCCAAAGACCGAAAAGCAATTAGTCCAGACGAGATGCCCTCAGAATTCTGTAAAAAGATAGGAGACATCGGGTCCAGATGGCTCACAGTGCTCATCTCTAAACTCATGAAAGGCCTTCCAATACCTTAACGATGGAGGGAAGGTAATCTTCTAATAAGACAACCAAGAGATCTGATATGCGTGGCACTAAATGGTCATGTGCGAAGGAGCAAAGACAAGGGTAAGCTGCCCAACAGGAGTCATCGAAAAGTTCCGCATCACGGTCGGTGTACACCAGGGAAGAGCCCTCAGTCCCTTGCCATTTATTGCAGCCGTAGATTACCGTCTTGAAGGCAGAGTGACCGCTGATGATGGAGCTATCATAAGTGAAGATAAGTGAAGGTCCTTGGTGTAGCTGAATGTGAATGCTTTGGAGGGAAACGGCTACCGAGTTGGTCCTCAGTCCTCAGTCCTCCTCTCCGGAGGCTTAATTGGAATTGAGGCCATCAAGAGAAAGATCCTTCCAAAAGGGATTTCCAATCGATGTTCCTGCAGAAAGGCGATAAAAGGCAGACGAAAAAGCCACTGGATCACAAGAATTCCAAAACACCAGCATTTCATCGGCCTCAGTGACGGGAAGCTTCCTGAGGTCAAACCAGCGAACCCCACATGCGAACAAGTAGGAATAAAGTGGAGTAGGAGTAGGAGGATCCGGGTCATGGAAAAACAACTGGCTTCTATGGGTCCCCTTGCTGATGAAAAACTTGTAAAAAGAACAGGGAAACTTGTTACATACTCTTCCAGGTCAGTTGAGCTGCAAGTCTCCACTGATTCTTGCCTGGTTGAGCATATGTTCTTTCTCCCTTTAAGTAGAAAAGTTTCCCCAGTTTCCACTTTAAGAAGAGTTTAAAGAGCTCAGCGCAGCACAGCAGCAGCTTTTTATTAAAGAATTACACGCCCATTGAATTAAAAATTACCAACTAACCCTTGCGCGTCTAATAATACCGCCCTCTATGGCAATTGCTCCTTTCTAAATGTTTATCCTTGTTCATTGCTGCCTATTACATTCATAATTCCCTACCATCCATCTGCTTGGCTGTCGATACTTTCAACTGGCAGCAGTGGCAATAGGAGCAACTAGGCAACCAACGGAAGGTAAAGAAAGAATTCTTAATCCATCCACTTAACCCTCTCTAGTGTCCTTAAACACACACACACACACTCTGCTCAGTTAAAAGTCGAAATTTTATTTAAAATATTTTCTTTGCCTCTCGTCGTCTTCCAGGATCTTGACTTTTGATCATTAGTGTAAATTGCTTATTACTTTCTCGAAGGACACCGTCTCTCTCTCTCGCCCTCTTACTAATTTTTGCTAAATTCTACCCCTTTTTTCTCTGTTATGTGTGTGTAGTCCTTATAAAGCCGTCAAAAAATTTGAGAAAAAAAAAAGGAAAGGACTCGTCCTTCCGAATGATATAAACATCGGCGATGTGCGTTTAACAAGCCCGCGCTATGCGATGCGATACGTAACTCAATTATTTTAAAAGGTTCCAGAGAGAGAGGGTCTAACCAGTTCTTCGAGTTGAAGGACGACACGGAAGCCCTTCTAAGGATATATTATGTCAAGAGTTTTAGAAGAACCCAGCGAGAGAGAGAGCGAGAGGTAACTGCTTTATGTGTTTCATAAATATTTGATTTAGCTTTTCTTTCCTTCTGTCCTGCTTCATCATGGCACAGAAAAAAAAAAAAAGATCAAAAAAAGGATGTGTGAATGGGTTGAGTCCTGAAATATGAGGAACGTGTAGAAAAAATGCTTGCAGTTGCTCTACGCTGAATAAACACACAGACACTCAGTTTGAATTTTTCATATGGAAAAAAGGTCCTTACCCGAAATTATGTCCTTGTGTAATTTGATTACATCTCATAGAGCAGCAGCAGCAGCAGGAGAGAACCCCACTCGCATCACAAAAGGGGGTAGCAAAAAATAATTGCAAACAAACGAAGGGTTGCGAAACACTTTCGAGTTCTCCTTTTGATCCTTTCTAGGGAAATGTAATAAAAAAAAAAAAAGGAACACAGAAAAAGAGCGGCGAATCTCTGATTCGTATGTTGACTTGTGTTGTTACAATGACAACAAGATTAGCAGTTCATACGAGCATACGAGGGGGTGTCCTGTTTTTTTCCTTGTCAAAGTTAAATAATTACCCAAGGCAAGGACACACCATACACATCTCTATAACTGGAGGAGGAAAAAAGTCATTAAAAATGTATAAATCATGTCATTTCGCTTGTTAAATAGGAACCATTAGCACATGATTATCCATTCAAGCCAATCAGAGGGAAAAAAAAGGACTCGCCACATGTTGGGGCACAGAAAAAGCTACGCAAAACCATGTAAATGTCAGCCATGGAAGGAATGCCTCCCCACAATGGACTGCCTCTCTCATTCTGTAAAAGGATTTCACAGTCCTATTTTGGGGAGAAGGACGACGACGACGCTTGGAATTAATTTCAAATTAAAACTCCTCTGACTGCATATAGGATATCCTTTTTTTTCTTGCTCTCATTTGTTTGATTTCAAAAGGATATTTCCAACGTCTGATGGTTTTTTTTCAGGTCCACTCTGTTTTTTTTTTGCTCTGCGACTTGAGTGTGGTCAGGCGGCTGCAAGGAAGAAAGTGCTTTCTACTGGGCGGGGGGTGGGGTCGGGTCTCCATCAGAAAAAGTGCAGACATGGTTTTTGAATTATCCTTGGTGAATAGGCTTCAAGTGGATGAAAAGAAAAATCCACAAAATTTTTGTTTTGCGCGGCGCGCGATATCCTTTTTTTCTATTTCTCTGTTTTGCTCCCGGTCTTCTGCTTAGTGGTGGTAGCTTGGCCATAGGGCGAAAGTCATTAAGGAATTTTGTGTTGCGAAAATGAAAATTCGTTAGTTAATTGCAGGACATGAGTGTGTTTGTGTACCTAGACTGCGCACGAGAATTGAAAACCACTTTTACGGTTTGGCAACTTTCACGGAGTAACTTCCCAGCACAGCAGCACACAAAGGACCAACGAAGGCGGAAGTCCTGTGGGGTAAATAATAAATGAAACGGATTGCAGGACTGCGGTCAGTGTATTTAAAAATTTATTTAATTACATTTGGCGGCGGCGCTCGGTGGTTGAGTTGAGTTTTGAGGAAAAAATGCAATAAAATTTGGATTAGGGTGCACTGGTGCACTTTAAAAAGGTTTTTTTTTTTTTAGGTTTTACCAGGAAGTACTTTTGTGAGACTAAGTGCAGGGGATTAACTGCATCGGTGCTTGGGATTCAACGATCAGAAGATATTTTTACCCTCGGCGAGGACTTGAGGTGAAACTGTATCCTGTTTTGGTTCAGGTCAGCGGATTTGAACATCAAATACTTGAGGTAGAGTTGGGTAAACAGGTCAGCCGGAATGCGGGCTAAAATTCCGGACTGCGGACTGCAATTTTGTAAATCTAGGCAACAAATATGCGGGCGCAACTTTACCTACTAAATTCTAACGAAGAGAAGGATCAAGAAGGAGTTTTTGAGAGTGTTAGTGAGTATTTTCAAAAGAAAAAGAACAAAGTGTTTCATCGAGTTTGAAATGGAAACTATGGCTCTTCTTATAGTCTCCTTCTAGACGAGGAGTGGACGTGAGAATGGTGGGCCATCGCCATCGTTAGAGAACGCCCGACTAATAGCAATCACACAGTGCGACTGCTTCAGTGAACAAACCGACAACACCCTTGTGCCAAGGAAACGCAAGAAATGTCCAAAATGTCGCCACTGTTTAGTGAGACTGTATGTCAATGTCTAGACTTTCGATCGGCCTTTCGGAGACCTTAATTAGGCGGAATTCACGTTATGACTTGAGCCTACTCCCGTACAAGATTTAACTGACTTATGGGCATAGACATTGCTCTCCAACACTTTGAAGCTGAGCCCAATTTCTGTCGAGAAAATCAGCGATGAAGCCCATTTCTGAATGAATGAGTTCTTCGACAAAGCTCTTGAATGATAACAATCCACACGAGGTCCACCAAATTGCAATGCGTCCAGAGAAAGTCAATGTTTGGTGTGGATTTTGGACTGGCGGCTTCATCGATCCATACGGCCCATCACTCTCGACAGCGAGTGCTGTCGGTCGATGGTAACCAAATTCTTTTGATCCCCATTTGGATCAAATGGACACCAGCGACATGTGGTTTCAATATGTTGGCGCAGCGTGCCACAAGGGACATTTTGTACGAGGGATTTCAGAACTAGATAACCAAGTTGCAAGGCTTTGAGAATTAGCCACCGAAATCGTGCGATTTGACCCCGTTCTACTTCTTCTTAAGTCACAGGTCTATACAAATAAACCACTGCCCTGGAAGCCAACATCAATCAATGCCATTGATCACATTCTCTCTATGAGCTGTACCAGGATGTAGGCCAAAAAGCTGACTACCTTGGCTCGGCCACATCGACTGAATGGACAACAAAGATCCAGCCAAGAGGATCTTCGAATTCCAGCATCCAGGTTCGAGACGTAGAACCTCCTAAGTTGTCGTGGATGCCAGAAAACTTGTTCTCCGCAACTGAAAGCAACGTGCCTGGGGCTTCAAAGGATGAAAGGCAGTGTTGTCCAGACAGAGACTTTTCAAGGGTCAGGAGCCCTTTAACTCTTTATGCGCCAGAGTTATGGAAAATTGGAAGTTTCGAATGCGCGCTATGCAGCAAAGCCGAGGCTCTATTTCTCCTAGATCATCCAGCTTCGAATGGAAATAGCTACCTGGAGTGCCTTTCCTTTTAACGGCCAGTTGTTAACAGTCACACAGTAGGTGATGAATGAGTTCTATTTTCTCTTTATGCCTACAACTTCTACAGAAGTCGTTACTGAGTACACCCAGCCGCCTGCCAGACTGTGCCCTGTCACGACGCTAAAGACTGTTCGTATATCCCTGCGACTTAGCTTTATGAGATTTGCTAATCTTCTTTTATAGTAGACGGGTTGTAGTCCCTCATGTGCCTAATAGATACCACCGGTTGTAAGCTTCCTCGCAGGACTCTGTATTACGCTGTGCAATGGCCTCAGTTCTCAAAGCTTAGATGTGACCCTTCCGCCTTTCAATTCGTAGTTAACCTGGCACCCAATAGAGAGGATCCTCCGACTAGCTATTGAAATATCGTCCAACATTTTGTTGCACATTTTTACGAGTTGGGTTCGTACCGAAGCTGATTGCAAAGCTTTAAAGGCTGCCTGACTGTCAATATACAGAGAGACTGATTATTTTTCCTCATCCGCAGTTCGTTTTATTGCCACAATTTGTGCCTGTAACTATCCTTAAGTCTGAAGGACCAATTTGTATTCCGCGACTCACTGTAGACACTAGCAAAAGTACAAGCTTATTTCCGCCCAAGCGAAACTCTGCTGGGAGTTCTGATAGAGAATCTCTGTGAGTTTGAAAGTGGTATGATAACTTGCGCCAAGAACTAGGAAACCTTCAGCTCACTGACTTGTTGGCACACACAAGATCAATGTTCACATCATGATGTGTCTGTAGTAAAGAAGACAACAAGCATGACTTTCAGAGGATAACTGGAGAAGGATCGATGAACGGAAACAGCTTAGAACAGTGCTTCGAGTTGCAGAGAAGGTAGAGCTTAACCCCCTACAATGCCAGCAGCGTGACAAGCCGAACTAATGCATTGGCTACAATAGTAGAGCAACTAGCTGGAAGGTGCAACAGCTGAAGCGTTTCAAGAATCACCAAAGAACCGATAGGCAGCCACAGATTCACTCAACGCCCAGTGAAAGACTTATAGATCTTGGGGAGGATCAGCTCGAGAGATGTAATGAGCATTTTGCTACCGATTAAAGCTGACTATTCCATAGAAATATGCACCCAATTCACACCACCATCCCAAGTAGGGATGACATCATTAGCGATCTGAGAACTAAGAAGCAACAAAGAGGTAGGCTAAGGCATGGTGTACTCGATGAGTCAAAGGAGGATCAAACTCCTCAGCTCATATGTGTATTCCTGAACAAACGGACAGTTTGCAATATCTTGGGAGTTTTTTTCCCATTCGAAGACCAAACCGAGTTCAATATTGGCAACTGAAACAGCAAAGCAAAGTCTGCATAGTATGCTACGACTAGTTCAGAGTCATGCTGCAGACTCAGAGCTATTGTCTCAAGAAAGCTGCATTCAATGTCATATATAGCCCTTCATCAGATGGTCACCCCCATGCTCACCCACTTTCTGCATATCAATAAGAAACCATCTCTATAAGCCACCCCTCTAACTCCCCAGTTACACCACCAGACCATCCTCTATAGCCCCCCTTGCCTTCTCAAAAAAGTTATGAATTCTCTCTGGCAAACCACCTGCGCGCCATCGATGAAATCTCTCTTAATGAACTTCCAATGAAATTTACATTACAATCTGCATGCCGAGGAGTCCGCAAAAAGCTTTTCCTTTTTAACCTCAAACCGTACTACACACAATCAAATTAAAATATTCACCTTTTCTCCCTATCGCCTTAACGAATCAAAAACTTTCAAATTCCCTAATCAAAGCAGCTCCCGAAAGCATGTGTCCTTGATCCTGTCCCCCTGTCCCCCTGTCCCCGTCGCTCGCTATTGACACTGAAATCAGATACCTCTGACATTGCTACCACACATCTGTGCATCTTGATACCTATCAGTACACAAATAATCACTTTTGGGGGCCCTAAGTCCCTTTTAACTACTAGCTCTTACTCCTTCCAGAGCGCCAGCAACAGCACACACATGAAAGGAAAACTTTAATAGATTTAGTTTTAAGGAACTCTCGTCCTTTCTTCTACTACTCGTACTTCTCGTCTTTCAAACGAATTACGAAATATTTTCCAAGAAAATTTGAATAAATATGTGAAATAGTTTACGTATGCGCCTTCCATCTTGGAAAGTTCCTTAAAAGTCTCTCATACTCCTTCTCCTGTGTGTATGGTCCTTAAACTTCATCTCTTCAAGGCTTAAGCAAAGGATAGGTGAATTTTTGGATACTTTCACTTTGATTCACTTTAGAATGCCATATGCCCCCCCCCCCACGACCATCAACACAAAAAAGGATAAAACAGGCTCGTATGTTGCAGGAACTTCATCGTCTTTTTGGAAAAACGAAACGAACTTTGTCAGATTTCGTCTATGTCGTCTGGATTTCACTTGCAGCAATTCCGGTGTTAAAGTTTTTTTTTTTTTTTTCGCTTCTCCTCGACCAAAAAAGGACGCAAAAAAGGACGACTCTATGGGATAAGAAGAAGAAACTTTTGCACGCTGAAAATGAAATGCGTTGTCGTTCTTTCCCTAATGATGGACAACGAACGAGACGGAGTCCTTCTCTCCCTCTCTCTCGGCAAAATAAGGATGTTAACTTTAATTTGTATCTTTTGGTAGAATCTTTTCTTCTCTTCTTCTTCTTCGTTTTGTGTATGTCCTTGGGGCGAGTTTAAACTTTTCCACAATGTTGTAGGGATTTTTGTTGATCGGTCCTGGAGTATGGGTGCACTGCGATGGGGGGATCTTTCGAAGAAACTTTCTGGAGCTGGATTATTGGTTTAACTTCTCTGGATGCAGTCAGTCGGGATACAAATTTTAAGTTATTTAGGCTTTTCTAGAAGAAAAGCAATATCTTCTTCTGCTTCTTCTCCTTCGTCCTGTTCTCCTTGTTCTTTGGCTCGAGGGCAGGAATTAATTAAATGCACTCTGGGAAGAGCCATGGCCAAATGGAGGTCACACAACATTTTTGGGACTGGAATTTCTGTTAATCTTTCTTCGAATCCCAAAAGCACAAGTCCTTTTCAATCTATAAACTTAACTAGCAGGGTTTTTTTCCCCTCAAAGTAATTAATCTAATCCAACCTTTAGGACAGGAGGACAACCGACTGTGTCTATTCACTTGAAATCTGAGTGAGTGTCCACTCAGTTGCTCACTCTGTCTAATAAGAAGCTTTCAGACAATTTAGCCTGACGACTACAGGGACAACAAGGATGACACAATAACTCTTGTGCGGCTCACAATTTTCTACCAACAGCGATGGCGGCTGTGGCAGGACAAGCGAGGGTGGTGGTTGACAAAAGGTTAATACCGCCACCAGGATGCTTGTTAACTCTCAGTACATGCTGTGCTCGAGAGGCACTCAGGTGGTTCGATGTACACGTTACTATGCATCATAACAAGCAGCTCTTCAGAGTTGAAACAGGACTCTCGTCTCGTTTTTTGAGGGTGGAATCATGAAAGGAAGACTGTTAACTTTTTAGCGACATTCGCTTGAGTTACGATGAATACAGGGGCACTTCTTATGGAGGAGGAGTAGCACAGGTCGTGCTCTGTGATTATGTGATGTATGGATTTCAGTTTTATTTTGTTCGGAAATTAAGGGAGGAGATGCAAAAAGAGATTGGGTCCAGGGGGATGAATTATGGCGGCTTTCTATCGGTAATGGTAGTTTTGAGTGAATGAGGCTAAGTGGGACCAAACTGGGTCCAATCCTTTCCATTCTGTCTATTTTAACAACTTCTTTAGGATAAGAAAGTCATCTTAAATCTTTTTGCATGAGTTTCAGTCCAACTTGGAAGAATCTGTACAAGTTTGCAGGAACCTAGGAAGAAGGACAGGACTTTACAGTGACCAGATAAGAACGATAGGAAAACAGATGGAAGTAAAACACAAATGGCGTAGGACATAAGATAGATTCTGGCTTTATTTTGAAGCTACATTTATGCCATTATGTGTGGAATGGCGCACCATTCAAATGGATGCTTCGGCTTACTTGGAAATGCCTTAAGCGATGGGTCCAATTTTTGATGACTTGGTGCGATATGTACGG
Source organism: Chalcosyrphus nemorum (assembly GCA_949716465.1). NCBI lineage: Eukaryota > Metazoa > Arthropoda > Insecta > Diptera > Syrphidae > Chalcosyrphus > Chalcosyrphus nemorum. The sequence continues at coordinate 59,121,945 of OX454334.1, read as the reverse complement.
CGTTATTCCGGCAATAGCGTCTCGAATGTTGTGCTCGAACTCGTCTCAAGTAGTTGGCTTGTTAGCGAAGGACCTGACGACGAAGCTCCAGATGAAAAAGAATCGAGTGGTGGCAAGTGGAATGATCGCTGATTGGCGCCGAATCAACATTTCTGGGTCTTCTCCGACACTGGTCTCTACGGCAGCTATGCTTTCTTCATTTCGCGCAATTTTATGTCTGGTTGGTGACTTAAGGTCCAATAGACAGTAGTAATGCTCAAACTTACGACGAATTGCCTGCACAATGAAGCCATGATCACGACCGAACTCACGACGTAATTCACGTTACTTATTTTCTAATGAGTCAGAATTTCGATAGATTTTTTGTATAATTTCCACAAATCCGACAATCGTGAAACAATATACAATAAAATGGCAAATATTAGTAAATATTCTGACACTTAAATGTCATTGATAACTTTGATAGGTACTGAGGAATTATAATTGAAAGAAGTATCATTGTTGTCTGGTCTCCCTACCTCTGAAGCAATTAGCCAGTACACGTGTCTTCAACGAGCTGTATTACCGACTACGGGTGACTCTCATCGCGTACAACAACCGAATGAGTTTTCAGCATATTTATCTACGGTGTAGACCGCACTGCCATCTGTGGTTTCAAAAGGAAACCAGTCGAGTTAAGTTCATCATCTTAGCAAATGAAACAACCACTTGATCGCTCACCCAATATTCCCACCGCGTATTGAATGCAGTCTCATTAGGAATACAGGCTTGATTCGTGTCTGTACTTAGTTAAGCCCCACACCCAATGGTATGAATCCAAGACTAATCCACCGGCAAATCCTCCTTCGTCCTAATTTCCTAATTGCTCGTTCTAGTTTAAATAATTATGTAACAAATTAATCTCTCCTTCTGCCGAGACGAAAGGGTTTTTCCACTCAAATTTGAAACACTGTTTAATCCTGTCCATAGAGAAGGATATCACTTGCTTGTATAGTGCTCCAATTCTTTCAGGATATCTCTATAACTATTTCAAACCTCATACCAAAGTGAATTTTCTATAGCAACAAGCAACAGAAAGAAAGAAAGAATCTCAAAAAGGATAATGAACAAAAATAGCTCCCAGACTTCATTGAAACACCGACAGCAAAAAAGAAAGCTTCACCCAAAGGATGATACAAGAAACTAAAAGAAAACCATCACTGCCCAGCGTCAGGACAATAGCACGACTGCACAGCAACAACTACTCAAAATCAAGTGGCGACCTAGACCAATGAAGACGACGAAGGAGGAGATCGCACTTTTCTCTCGTCTGGAAAAAAAGAAAGAAAGGAAAACAGGTGCTAAAAGGTTGATGCACAAAATTGCTACTAAGCGATTAGGTTGCATCGCACTTTCCTTCTTCTTCTTCTTCTTCGGCGCTTTATCCTTTCAAAAATTGGGTCAATTTTAGAGGTGCAACGACAAAGCGATTCAATTGTCCCAAACGCTATGGGTTTCAAATTGCAAATCAATTCCAGGAGATGAAAGGGAATTCCTTGAAAATCTGAATAATCCATACAGAAGGAGAGAACCAACTACAATTACAATCAGATTAACGTCAAAACAGTGAATGAGTCCTGGCACGAAGGCAGACAGAAGGAAGGAAGAAAAAGGTGTTGCCACGGTAGCTCTCTTTTATTTATTTTGATTTACAACGCGACACAACACAGTTCCTTTTGTCATTCGATCCAATAAGTAGAGGATAGAGGAGTCTCCTTTAAACCGGAAGACGAACGGAGACAAGAAGAAAAAAATCGATAGAAATTCCTATCCAATTACATTCAAGGATCAAAATATTGTCCCAAACTCGAATTGACATCCAGAGGAGGTCCTGTGTAACATGAGTCTCCTTTGACAAATTGGAATCAACTGCATCCAACGACGAAGCGAAGAAATATTTAATCTCTTGTCACACCAACAGTGAAGCGCTCCAGTCAAAAAATCCCTCTCAAGTGTCATCATCGTCATAATCATTGACTTCATTATCAATTTTTCAGGGGCGGCTGGCTGGCGCAGCACACCACAGAAGAGAGCATCATTCCTTTTCCTTTGCTTCGATTTTATTTCCTTTCTTGGTGAATAATCCCCTTCAAGTGGTGTAATGGCTGAAACAAGTGTAAGTAAAGTCCTTTAGGAGAGGAGAGGGCACAGCAAAAATTATTCAAGAGCTTTTGTTTGAAGATGCTATGCACATCCTGCTGCTGCCACCGACGAAAGTGAGAGTATAAACGACGATGCATGCCAGGTTTTTTTTTGCTCTACTCCTTCAAGTGGACAAATAAAAAGGTAGGAAGACAAAAAAAAACAAAAAAGGTTGATTGGGGAACTGCCTTAGATCGAGCCAATTCAAGGATGTTGACAATGTCGAGTGGATTATGCAAAAATTTTCGCTCAAGAGACCTTTGAAGGTGTAAAAAGAGGACGCACTTTGGCGGCACACGAGTGTCCTTTGAGTTGAGATGCTTTATAAAAAAATTGAGAGGCCTTGGAAGGCGATGTGCAGCAGGATGTAAGCCTATTACATCGGAGCTATAATGCTATGACTACCAACCAGAGTGTAATCGGGACAAGTAATCGCTATTGAGAAAGTGGAGTGGAAAGAGGAGGAGCAATTCGAGTTAGTTAAAGCGCGATACCCTTTCAATGCATTCTCTTGTGAGAATTTAATTCTTTTGAATCGCTCTCAAGCGATGTCGTTTGATGTCAATGATTCACGAATCTGAAGAATCAAGTCGAAAGAATCGATTCTTCTCTCTGTTTCATCTTTGGAAGTTTCTGGGCTCAGAATCAAGCCCCAGATTCTATAGCTTTAGCTGAGGTTCGTGTGCAAAGTGAAAGTCAAACAGAATGTGAGTGATAGGGCAGTGCTACAGTGAGACTTGAATCAGAGCGAAAGCGTTCCGCATACGATCGATTGACTCTCTCTGTACGACAGAATCAACTCGGTATTTGTCTGTTGGCCTAGTGTAACCTTGTAACTTTTAAGCCGTTTGACGTGGCTAGCGATCTAAGACTTCACTTGACATAGACTTTATGTGGAAGCCTGCTCAAGACGATGGAAGTGATTTTCATTTGATGGCAAATTCTTAGGAGACGTAGAGTAAAGGGAACGTTGGTTTGTATTAAAGCAATCATTTTCAGGAGAGCGGTACAGTTGATGCCACCCCTGAATAGCTGGAGGATGAATACAATGGCAAGGCCTTCACGAGGTTTTTAAAAAGACTGTAGCTAACCTGTTTCAACTGATCCACAGATGAAGGCAAGTTCTAAATCACGACGGAAGAACAAGGGCTTTCACCAGAACTTACACTAGATCGAATAGTAGCTGCCGAAGAGAGTGAGCTCCCACCTTTTGCAAGCGAATGTCTTCCAAATACCTTCGTTTTCGATAGAACAGAGCTTTCTCCTAAAGAAATTCAAAAAAGTTGGACATTTGCTAGAGCATAGCATAGTTTTCTCCGCGGGTCCTGTCGACTCTGGGTGTGTGCATTCGGTGCGGCACTAAATCAGCACTGTCAAGTCGAAGCCCATAAAAGTTCCGGCACGTGAGCTCCCTTTAGCTAAGCAACAGTAAGCGACTGGACTTATTTAAGAGCTGTTGTTGAGCTATCTTTCAGTCCGGCAGACCCGATCCTCCTTGGAAAGAAGACGACTAAATGATGTCATGAGAAAGGATTCATATCCCTTGCCCAGAATAGACGAGCTCTTTACATCTATAGGAGGGTGCAAGTGGTTTTCGACTATGGACTAACAGAGTGGATACTGGCAAGTGGATATGGAACCACGAGATAAGAAAAAGACGGCCTTCACAAGCGGACAGGGTTTTTGGCGTTTAATGGAATCTACATTACAAGGAGTTTCATGGCCACGTGCACTCGCAGTCGTTCAAAGACCATCTGGTCCATTTGGAAGCAGTTTTCGCATGGCTTCAGTCAGCAGAGCCAAAGCGAAGACCTCCAAATGTGTCTCCTTCAAAAGGAATAGACACTGGTGATGAACTTCACAACGAAGAAGGTGGACGCCGTGCGGAAATGGCTACAGCCAAAGTGCAAGCAAGAGGTGCGAAGCTTTTTAGGACATAGATTTATAGATTTATACCTAGATTCAGTAGCTTGGCGAAAGCACTAAAGTCACGGAAAAAAGAAGGCTTTTTACATGGGGACAAGGATGTGACACGGCTCTGCTGGTGGTTTAAACTTGTTTGACTAATCGACCCTTCCCTACAGTAGAAGACCTCTTCATATTGGATACTGACGCGTTCATTCCTTGAATCGGCGACATTTTGACTCAAAGGCGGGACTACAGACAGACAGACTCAGACCACAAGACGAGAATTGTTGGCAGTGGTGCATGCTATCAAATGACACTATTTGTTTGCCCGCAAGTTCTTGTTGCGAACCTAAGTGGTGCTGCTTAATTTAAAGGAGCCAGAAGGACAGTTGTGGAGATGGCTGGAGGCTCTAGATCTATATGACTTTGGGGTTCAACATCGGCCAAGAGCTAAGCACGGGAATGCAGACGCACTCTCGACACACACGACAAATTACTGATTTCGAAAGAGAAGGTCGTTTTGACGGCTGTGAAGCCTGATGTCTTTCGAGGAAAGCGAGAGAATGACAGGGGCTTCAGAAGTCTAAAGCAACAGCCTGTGGTGCCATCATGGACAAAAGGCCTACTGGTGACAATTTGATTCCCTTCTGCTGATGGAGGAAGTATGAAGTCTGAAGCAGGGTAACAATCAATCCTGCCGGTAATTTCTCGATCTCTTCTTCCACAAATCCTTACAACTTTACACAGTTCTCGAAGCGGAGGTCATTCGAGCGAAGGATGTGACAAATATTGTTCAAGAAAAGTACCCTCACCCAAAGTTGGTAGACCAATACTACAGGCACATCTACAGCATCCCTATCGGAAAAAAAATGAGAGAAGTATTGGGTCCTTTAGCGCGGTCTTGTCAATCGTTATACTACACTTTGCGCAGTCCAATCAGACCAGTAGATTAGTGCTTGATGGACTGATTGAAACCATAGACATAGCCATAGATACCTCACTCCGACCATGGAAGCAACTTTGAGTGGGATCGTTACACCAGAGCTATGCAGAGGCTCGGACTACAAGCCTATACCCTCAATCTGACGGTAAGAACCTCTTCCGCATCCTATACTATCAATTTAAGAGTTGGGCTCCTGATTACAGTGGATACCCTAGACAGCCAATGAGGAGGTAGACGGGACAAGCTGTTGGGCTGAGAACATGAATGGTAAAGTGCCTGGAGTAAGTTTACCCCTTTGGATCAATAGACTGAGTCCACTGTGCCCATTTATTTAGCTGACGAAACTAGAACCGAAGACTTTCATAGGAAACTCAGACCGAGAAAATCCCAATCTGAGGTCAAAAACCCCGGTCTTCCTCCAACCAATTAACCCACTTCCTTTTGCTTCACCATTTCAACATTCAAATCAAACTATTTGGGGAATAAATCAATTTCACGGATTCAAAGTGCCGATATCATCATGTTTATCATCTCGTCCTTATCACAATTCCATAGTTCATTTCCGACAAGCGGCACGCGTCGCGGCGCTCCCTTTTAATCTACCATTCTCGTTCGTCGGTCGGCACAATTAATCTTCGTCACTTCAAATTGCGTTCAATTACAAACGTCATTTTCTCTCCAATCTCCATTTGTTCAAACCAAAGACGAACGAGAAAAAAGGAACCCTCCCGAAGGACTTCGTTCGACTTGGTTTCAATGTCCATCATCAGACAAATGTTGCAGAAAACGAAACATCAACTCCATGTAAATTTTCTCGTTCGGGTAACACACGCAAATTCATTCACTCAACGATGACTATGACGAAATTACGTATCCTTCGAAGGAAGCTTGGAATTTCCTTATGGCAAAAATGCGCCAGCTCATGGCGAGAGAGAGAGAGAGAGAAGGAGACAAGTCCTGAGGGAAGTTCTGTAAACCATTTCTATTTGGGTTCCTGAACTGTGACTACTACTTTGTGTGATCCTGTTTGCACAATACTTACAGTTCTAGGCGAACTACTAGCAACTGATGATGACTTTGCGCTAACACGTTTATGAACTGTTTTGTGTGTGTGTGGGGGGGCTCAAGTTCAACAGAATCACTGCTCACTGTCGATGTCAAGTTTTCCATTATTTTGTTCATTCATTCGTCCTACGGGTGATTTGATTTTTCTCTCTCTCACCCACTGTCAAGGATCTCCATCATCGACTGCCACCCAGGAGCGTGTACACTCATAAGAGAGAAGGCAAAATCAAAAGCAGGTTTCATGCTTCAGCGAATTTGTGAAATTCAATTTACCCAATGGCGCTCTCTTGCTTTCAGTTGGGTGTCTCTCGTCCTTTTTTCCGTGGCATGGGCTTCACACACACACACACGCAGAGGAAGGAGAAAATAATCATGTCCAATGAGTCGGCAATATTTTCCTTCAGCTACTTGTCCTGACTGAGAGCACAGAAAAAAAAAAAGAAAAAAAAACAGGACATTTATAACGTAGACGTCGTCCTGAAACAAGTTAAATAGTCAATCAGGACAATGATTTTAAGTATGCATATTATCAGAAATGAAAAAGGACGACGACGAGGACGACGACACAGTCAACTGCTTTATTGTCGAATTTTTGCCGTCGTCGTCTTTACATGTCTTCAAAGGAACCAGCCGAAGGGAAGGACTCTTCTTGGTTGGAGTGCGCCTTTGATTTTCTGGCAAATTTCATTTTTGCATGTCCGTTCGATTGGAAACGGAAATGACGACAGCGACGGCGACGACGACGTTCGGGAGAAAAAAGAAAAGGCACAAAAAGAAGAACGAACGTCTGTTTGTCGTTAAATACAGGACGAATCGATGGAATCAATGAATCCTTTTGCGCTCTGACTTTATTGTCGATCTTCTTTTGTCGATTGGTTATGTCATTTCAATTTGGATTGTTTCACAAGGCACAGGACGATTGTTGAATTTCTCCTCATTACGGGTGAATGGTTAATGTGAAGAAGGAGACTACTGTCTTGGCAGCAGGACATCTCGAAGAGGGATGTGAATTTGACGATGACAGTCCGAAAGAAAGGTAAATCCACGGGAGTGGGTAGTTTATTTCCTTTTTTTTTTTGTTTGAATGGTTTTGACTCACTGACCCAATTTCGAATATAAGATTGTCTGTCCTTTTTTTTGTGCTTTCGCAGGACATACAGGTAATTAAGGACATGACAACATTTTTAAATTCGTCTGACCTATTTTTGGGATATTTTTTTGTCTTATTTTGTGAGAAAGAATTGTGGTCTGTGGAGGACCATTAGGTCAATGAGAATTCCATTTAAGGGTTCGAGGCTTTGATGGAGTTGATACGTAACGTAATGCTTTAAATTTGTGCGGCTTAAGAGGAACTTAAAGGCGGTGGTTTGGTGCGAGATTACTACTCTCTAAGTGGTCTTAAAAGTTTGTTTATGCATTGTAGCATGTTTGAAAGAGCTGAGAGAATGGTTTAAGACTTTACGTTACGTGATAGGATCGTGTCTTTGCTAAAATATCTTTAAGCCACATTGTGGCCATCGATAACTTAGCATACTGACCTAAAAGAAAGTATTCTGCCGACCTAAATGAGCTGCTAGGGGGGAATGTGAGAATGAGACACTAGTTTACGCTCTACGTTACGTCACAGGTTCACGCCTCGGCTAAAATAGACTAGAACCACATTGTAGCGAGGATCACAGTAAGCTTGCTGCCGAGGAGAATATTGCCTTTCTTGTAACTCTTGTTTATAGAAGCAGACGCAGAGGTCTAGACTTTACGTTACGTGATTGGTTTATGCCTGCGCTAGACTTTAGTTAAACTATATTGCAGCCATGGTCAAAGAAAGCCTAATGACGATTCAATTCAAGTTAGTTGCAAGAGGAAGAAGTTGAAACCACAAAGTGACTTGTCTTTCAGTACTGACATACGTCGATACGCTTTACGCTACGTGACAGGTTCATGTCTGAGCTCAAATATACTTAAACCACATTGGAGCAGTGATCAAATCAGCTAAAGTGAAAGTAGTTTTGTGCCAATTGAGGCTAGTGGTAAGAGGAGGATATCGAAGTTACTTGATCACTTGTCTGGAGGAGCTAATACACTACTTTACGTAACGTAAAACGTGTATGCCCGCGCTAAGGCACATTATATCCATGATCGAATCAGCATATTGAGCTAAAGGAAAGAATTTTTATGCCGGTTCAGGTAAGTGGCAAGAAGAGAAAATTGAAACTACTTCGAAGTACGTAAACTTAACGTAAGCTTAAGAATATTAGGTAATGTAACGTCAGCTGAGCAAGTAGATTGAAATCACCCGATCACTTTCCGTACTTCATGGTGACGTAAGAAGGAAACGTAACGTAATATAACGTAATGACAAACGTAACGTAATGTAACGTAAACAAAAAGTTTTTCATTTGCAGTATTTCAGATACTAGTAGTAGAATAGACGAAGATAGGAACTGATGTAAGCCATGTCCTCCAGTACAACATCTTCAACACAAGCTCTATTTTTAACCAACCCATTAGAGGCCAATTTACCATCTTAACAGCCCCCCATTTAGCGTATCTAATCACCGTCATAATCATCAAATAATTTCACCATTACCGCATAATCCTCGAGCGGCGTGTGCCCCGGCGTCAAATAATTCACAAAAAATTCATTCATACCTCATGTGTTGTGTATAAGCTACGTTTTCAAAACACAAAAGCGTGTGTCCCCCCCCCCCTCCGCCTCTCTGCCAAAACACTCTTCGGATAAATAACAATTCGCCGGGATATTTACGATTATTGAGAGATCCTGCTACCGGTACTACGAGTAGGTACTTCTCTCTACCGATCCCTGGGTGGCCGTACTTTGTAATTCTCCATCACCCGCATACGTACCTCGTGTACATGTCCCGAGAATGCCATCATCATTATAAAACCACAACTCGTTCGGCAGCGGCAGCGGCAGGCGAAAGGACCTTTTTACCTCTTCTGTGCTATGTGTGTGTGTGTGTGTGTGTGTGTGGTGAAAACAATTCGATGGAAAATCTCAGCACCAAAACGTAGTTTGCTTTGGTTTTCGTGTGAGTGGTGCTTACTGTGTGCACGGAACAGTTATTGAGATTTATATCCCTTCGCCTACACTACCTTCATAGGGGAGAAAAAAAAACGACCCCGAAAATCCGAATCCTTGAGAATGTTAGAAATGAAAATTTATGTGAATGTGCTGGAGACCTCCAATATCGATTTGAATTCCATAAGGATATCACAAGCGTAAACAATGAACTCACACACGGTCGCAGGACATCTTGAAGTCGAGCACCTTGTTGTGCATATTCAAGTGGTAGATACACATTGTCCGGTACTTTGTCAGACGACACGCAAAAAAAGAACTTGTATCTAAAGGAATGTCCTTTGCCGAGTTTATGTACATTACAATTTTTGCCAGGATAACAATAAAATTCCATTTTATGGGAATTTTATTTAAAGCAATCCAAAGTGACTGTCTCCTTGTGTGTGTACGTTATCGCATGACAAGTGCCAATAAAATACAGAGTTCTTCCGTTCCTTATTCTTTTCGGCATGTCCCAGTCTAGCTAAAGGACCTCTTCTCGCTCGTTTTAAGTGGTAATAATATCCCCCCTTATGGGGGGAACATCCCACCGACGAATACTACAACTCAATGGTACTCTAATCCAAATATTAGATTCAAGCTACGGAAAAGGATAACAAAATAATCTTAGGTGCTTCTCTCTGTTGGTCTGTGTGGTGGTGATTGGGTTTTCAAGGGGCTGGCAACAAAAAAAAACAAAAAAAAGAATGCCCCTGAGAGGATAATTAATTATTAAGATCGAGAACAGAACGACAGAAAGCACGATGAAATGAGGGTGGTAATCCTTTTTGCATTGTCCTTGTGGATAATTTATTCACTACAAGGATCCTTTTTGCACTTTATTACGACTACAATATATGATGAGTCTATTTGGTGTTCCCAAAAAAAAAAAAAAGGTCGATGGAATAATAATTCATTGGAGGGAGAGGCAGACACACGATAAGTGAATGTGACACATCCTTTGGTGAGAGGTTTATGATGGAGTCCACAAAGGATGGCTAATAATTTGCCAAATTATAATCCCCCAGCGCCATCTAGGGACTCATACCATCATCAAATCAAAATGGTCCTTCGAGCCGCGTCCTCTCTCCCTCGCGCTGCCAGTTAGCAGGGAAAAATAATTTCTAATCATTCAAACTCTTTAAACAAAAAAAAGAGGAATACTTTTCCTAACAACAAATTGATGAGGATTCTCGACGAGAGGAAGAAAGGATCTTCCACCAAAAAAAAAGAGGAGAACAAAAATTATATATATCCTTGTTATTCTCCACGCTTTGGGGCGAAGAAGGAGCAAAAAAAATGAAAAATTCATGAGCACAAAGTTTCGATAGGAAAAAAAGTATCCAAAAAGGAGCAAAAGGAGCCAGAAAAAAACTTCGTGCGGAACAAAAAAGAACCGGAAAATCGTTACCCACTTGTAACTAACCTAATTTCCTGCGAGAGTGGGACCTATCCTTGCCACCCACCCACCCACCTACACACACTTCCGATATTCCTTCTTGTTGTCTTACTGTTTCTTTCTTTTTTTGTCTTTCAATGTCCTTGAGTGCGTTTCGAACATAAACACGTTTCTTTTTTTGTTGTTCGTCTTCTTCTTCGTTTGTCTCTCTGTAATTTTTCATGATCCACGTTCTATTTTGACTTTACGACAAGAAATAACAACAGACACAGAGAGAGAGAGAGAGAGCGAGCGAGCGGTAATGATAAGGGGAAAGTTCACAAAACAAGACAACAGGATATACGGGAATACACACAGGGTTATCCTGTGTACATGCGGAACTATACGGAATTGTGTTTGCTTTGTGTTTCCTGTGGGTGGGCTCTCCTTGCTTGAGTTAGCACGCGTTTCGAAGGAGCCACCACCGTGGGAATCGAACAAGAGTATAGAAACAAATAAAAGCATACAAAGCAACCGTTAAATTGAGTTGTTTACTCAAAAATTGTGCTCATCTTAAAATACAATTTGTATGCGAATATGATGGAAAACAAAGCCCAAAATTCCCAACAACCCGATCCTTATGCTTCTTCGTCGTCTCTTCAATCATTACATACATCAAATCCACATCATCAACATCTATGTGCCAACCCGCACCACCATTTTGTGTTGTGTAAAGGATAACCCAAAGGAAGTGCGCATAAATTTGAAATGAAAATATGTGGAAAATGAATTCGTTAAAAGAAAAACACACACTCCTCCTTCTCCTCCTGCTCGACGATGGCATCTCTAGGATGTAACTGGGATGGGGGTCAATCCTTTAGGATCCTTTTCTCTGTTCTTCTTTTCTAGTGAAAATGTTCCCCGATTAGGAGCATCCAATTTGTTGTCTATGTGATATTTTATTTGTTTATACCCCGAGGTGAAATGAGAAATCCTTTATCCTGGTAGAAAAGAAAATGACACTTAAATATGTTTCACCCACTCTTATCCCCAGGATCTTATTATTTTATTTTTTTTTTTTGGCAAAGGAGGCAGGGAAAAGAACCATCATTATGCGAATGCGAAATGGAAATGTAATACATTTGGTTTTTTGTTAAGGATCTTTCGAGTTGAAAGAATCGGTATCCTGTTTCGCATGTTTTGAGTTGTCTATTTGCATTTTGGTATAAACGTTATGCTCTCATGTATAAGCAATGGAATATGTGTCCTCCTTGGAGATACAAATTAAGGATAATTGAAAGGACAAGGGAGCAACAGTTGATGGCATATAGTAGCTACATATGTGTGTGTAAGGATATTCAGTTTGGTGCTTTTGATAGAGAGCACGCCGTTTTGATTGCTGAACGTTGTTCGTGATGTAAGAGGGATTTTTGGAACGGAAATACTCGAATAGCCCGTGGGAATTTCCCACTTAGGCTCAGTCCTATCGAAGGAAGGCTTAGCTGACTAAAAACTCACTAAAAGATTGTGGCAACATGCTCGAAATGAAGTCGATACTAAGACCGACTGCACATACAAAACCTCGCACAAAAGTTGTCTTATTTAGTACAGACACCAACCGAAGAGAGTTTCTATCACTAAAAGGTGCTAGAAACTAGTATTCAGGACACAGGCATTTGGGAATTAGAAGGAAGAGCATAGCATGGTGGAATTTTGAAGCTCAGGAGGTAATAGCTTTCGATATTTAGTTTCCATGGGTGGTGTCTAGGCTACTGGGGAGTATACTATGTCATTTTTGTATTCATTTAAAATTCGCAGTGTTTTTTTCACTTTCTTGATTGAATGCACAAAGTACTTTCCAAGCAAATTATTTAGCCTTACTGCTGGGGATATGACTAGAACTTAAGGATCGATCTTTTCATTCACCCTGTACAACATAGGCCGTTCACTTGGAGAATCCACTACCATCTACCAAGCAGAGGTCTATACAATCAAGCTGCATATGTATGTATGTGCCAGGGAATGCATGAGAGAAAACTTGCATCAGATAGCAAGGCAGCTCTTAAAGCCCTCATGTCAATTAACTCTGAGTCCAAGACAGTTTGGAACTGTCTACAAGTGCTCCTGCAGCTCGCTATACACAATAAAGTCAATCTTGTTCGAGTCCCAGGTCATGAGGGTATTCAAGGCAATGAATCCACTGACGAACTTGCCAGATTAGACGCCCAATCTCTTTTCACAGGACCTGAACCTTTCTGTGGCTTACCCAGATGAGGATAGAGTTCAATCAAGGGGAACGACAAGAAATGCTCTTATACTAGAACTCACGAAATGGTTCACGACCTGCCAACAAATTTATCTCAAAAAAAAAAAGATCTAGAGACATTCTCTCAATAAGCAAACGCAAGTTAAGGGCCCTAACTGACTTCCTGACCGTTCACTACTCTCTCAACTATTACCCCATGCCCAATCGGAGGTGTATGCCGTCTCTGTTTTGAAGACACCGAAACAGGCTATCGGCCATAGCTCAGCTTCGGCTTAGCACTTTCGAATCGGACCCACTAGAACTGACGTCTCTATAAATATCCCGCCCTACGTTCTCAGGCTAAAAAGCAGGAAAACTATCCACGAGAAAGAGAGGTGAACCAGAGATAAAATTCCTTTGAAACTTGCAAAATTACAAAACAATTATGGCCATCACTTGATAAAGCAATGACCGAGAGATTTATACGTAAGGACAGACGATCGCTGTTCATGCTTATGGGCATCCTCACGTACCACTTGAAGAAACTGCATTGAACGGAGGAAGAACTCTGCAGAGGATGCGGCGACGAGGGGTGATATAGAGGACAACACCCAATTCCTCTGCCAGTGCTTTGGACTCCGATATTCCAAGAACAAGCTCCTTGGCAATCACTTCTTTCAAGATCTAGGAGAACTCTTCAATGCAAAATTGTACAGGGGATAGCACAGAAGATCTCTTAAGGTCGGCGACCTTATATAGGAAGAAAACAAAAACACCACACACTTCTGGCTTCTGGTAACCAATTTGCAATCCAAGTTCCAAGTGATTCAGCTGTCTAGACACTTTTCAGTATAGTGTCCTTGTTGCCTCATTGCTAATGTTTTGCTGCTCTAAAGAAGCTATAAGAAAGTATGAAAGGGACGAGAAGTTGAAGCTAAGGAACTACAGCCCAATGCGCAACAATCAAGTTCCCGGGCAACTGCATAAAATTCTTATACCTAGAGACCGTCTAGGATCTTAAGTTTTGACTAGGTAACCTGGCCTAGCAATCCGCAACAGAAACAGGCACATTGCCTCCGATAAGCACTGACAACAAGTTGACAACTTTTGGCTTTCATACCCCGATTCAGATTTGTTTCTGGAATGTAAAGATGCTCCTTGACTCCAAGAGTGAAGTGGGAAAAACTGAGGCACATTTCCAGAAACCAGACACGATGGTGCGTAGGCGTTTAAGAGGCCCTAGGAGCCACAAGAGGGGCTAGAAAGAAAGTTGAAAAGCCCTCAGTTTCAGCTAAAAAGGTATCTTGAAAAGAGAGGGCGCAAAGTGGAACAACAAGTCTCTGGGTCTGCCTTATGTTGTGCCTCTCAAGAATCTTCAGTGTAAGAATCACTGTTCACAATGCAAGTGGCTTTAATGAGGGCTAATAGAAGCCCAATTCTAGCAGTAAAGCTATGCCATAGTAAGACGATGTTTAAAGACAGAGTTTAGAGCATCTAAGTGCTAACAACAAACTCAGTCTCCTAAAATAGACTTCTTCCAGAAATAACTTTTATTAGACTACATGCACGCACAGCTCTGTCATTCCTCGCTCTAACTCAATTCAGATAGCTTTTCCTGTTTCGAATCAATTTTGACAGACTGCCTTTGAACGAGTTCCACGAACCGACAAACTTTGAATGGCAATCAAAACCCCAAACACTCCCCATTGGTCACGTCCTTTGCCAGAGCAAAGATTTTCCTCTGAAAGCATTGACACAATCGATTTGCGTCACTTTCCATTCCCCGAAAATCCAGTCTCCTGTCACACTTGACATGCATCAGTCTCGTGACAATCTGTCTCTTAAAATGCAACTGCCAACTGACAATAACTGTCACAACTCTAACTTAATTCCACAGAAAGCCGTTTTCTTCATTTTCAATTCCTGGTCTTGCTGGATGGACGCCACCCATTCCATCTGTGAGAGGAACTTAAAACCTCAGTCACGTGTCGCTTATAAAGGCGAACCCACAAAAATTCATTTTGTATGTTTGACAAATAACAATTGCACCACTTTTTACATCACACGAAGGAACCCTCTACCTGGTGGTGCTCGCCTTGGAAACACCTTCAAATTATACTACTCCTTGTGTACGCAACGCGCACTCAGGCATTTGGGTACAAAATGCTTTCTCTGGGGAGGAGGAGGGCGCCAGAGAGAATCGGTACGTGCCTCCGGTTAGGCCGCCTCTGTGCATTAAGCCAGCCAAACACACAATTGTGGGTTCTACTGTGCTGGCGCGCATTAAAAATTCCAAAAACGGTTTTGACGAAATGTTCAAACACATAAAATCCGAAAATTTTTCTGTTTCCATTCTCGAGATGATAACATCTCTTTAGTCAGGACGACCTACTGTTGCTTCCACAAAAAAAAAAATATGACAAAAGGGTGCACTTCCCTTAACCTCGTGTGGGTAACGACCGCAAAGTCTCTCTCTCTCTGTACTGACGTCGACGCGTTATCAACGGAAACCCATCTGAATACTAAATATTGACTGACTGGAGGGTGAGGTACAGGTAACCCTCTAAGAGAAGAATTCCTTGTAAAACTAATTTTTTTTTGTGAAGGAGATTTCTATCAAAGTCTACCTGCTGCAAGTGGTATTAGGAAGTGTGCTTCCTCTTGCTACCACGACGACGACGACGACGACGACAATGATGACAGAGGATGATGGAGATTATGGGTGTTTCTGTGAAGAAAGGGGTTACACTGTGTGCGCAATGGAATCATGGCACGAAGATTATAAAATTTAATTATAGTTCCGAGAGCGAGAGAGAGAGAGAGAGCGACAAGCCTTCTTCGACATGTGGGCTCGAGTTCGAGATGATGATGGTGATGGGAAATTCCTCATCTAATGGGATTGTCAATCGGCGGAGGGAGGTTAAAAGCTCCGATTTTAATTACCAAAAGGTTGGAACGGATCTTATCTTGGCAAAAAAGGCAGGCATATTGATAGTTTGAGGGACATATTCTATTTGTGGGTATCACGCGAAACAAAGTCGAAGTCGAAGCCGGAGTCCGAAAAAGGATCAGAGAGAAATGTAGCATGACGAATGACATAAGTAGTGAGAGTAGATTGGTGGGAGATAAGAGATTAGGGAGAGACAAAAGCTCATTCAAATTGAAAGGGCGGCAAAGGGTCCTTTTGAAGAAAGAGTCCAAGCTGTCAGTGGCATCTTAGAGGGGGGATTTAAAGAGGAACTCTGTGTGGCCTGCAAATTCGAATCAGACAAACTTATTTGGTTCTTTTGTTGCAGAGAAGAAAGCACCCCAGAATGGTCTACCTTAGAATCATTTGCTTTTCAGTTAAACAGTTTCTCAAGATCTTCATCGATTAAAGTTTCTGAAACCATGATGAAGACTTTCTGAAGCCCAGGATTGGTAAGCAGGAGCTAGGCGATGTACAAAGGATGTATTCTAAACCCAGTAACACAGCCTCCTTAAAGACCGTCTTAACTTAGCCGAACTCTTCAAAGCCAGTAGGTTGTGGCTGGTAAAAATTTCTATGAAGAGAAACTCAAGGGTTTGTCTATAAAGACCAACTTCATTTTGGTCCCTAGAGATTCCTGTATACACATTATGATGCCAGCGTTTGCCATCTCACTTGAAGTCAAGTGCTATTCTGGATTAAGCAAGTTTTGAGGAAGGAAGACAAAAGTTTTGGGCCACCGACGAGCTGTGTTCGGAGCCCTATCTTGCCAATTCATCAGCCTTCAATGGGATTCCACTGTGTCCTACACCGACTAGAGTATAATTCGATTTCTTTGAGAGAATTTGTTGAGGTCTTCGCGAAAGCCTAGATTTGATATCACTCTCGTGAAGGAAATATCTTTGATGACAGCTTGACTTTTGATAGGAACGCTCTTACTATCGCTAAGACACTGCCGCGGGTAGGAAGTCTTACTGTCAGTAAGTTCCTGAGCTCATCAATTGGCTAAACCACATCTAAGAACAAACAAGTTGGAGGAAGTCCTAGTCTCTGAGAACATGATTAGCAGGGCAGACAGCTGAAGTCATCATATCAGTGACATAGTGGCAGGTTAATGGCTTCCCCGTTCACTCAGTCCTCCCTCGATGGATGTCCCTGTTGGCTGAAGTCGGGGTTCGATAGGCTGTAGTCCTTGATGGCGTCTAGTTGAGCCAACTCATTCTGTTTCGATGACTCATGTATTAATTTATTTGTATAGAGTTATTTGGACTGTGAACTGGTGGTCTATTCTTCCCCTGCTTTTGCCTAAGAGAGGTGTATGCCCTCGTTAGAGTTCCTTTTCCTTGGGAATTGTATTTAAGGCTCATACCTCTAAAGCTCTATCTCCAGACTGAGTTTCTTTTAGAAATCTTAGAATGAGAAGTCCATGATCCATGGTTCGCATATTCTTCGTCCAAGCATTTCAATATTTTGTCGGTCAGTGCCCTATAGGAAGGTGCATCGGAGTCTCTTTTGACTCACTGATTGCAGAATCTGCAAAGGCCTTCTTTAGTTGTACCTACTTAGCGCTTCCTCAATTTACAGTCTCCCATAAGGAAGCCAGTTAGGATACGTAGGTTATTCTTGCTTCAAGATTTGAATCTCTTCCAGTTGGAGCATCCCAGGAGTTTCTGAACTTGCCTTAGGTCTGTAGTATTGTTCAAAGTTCTTGTCTTGTCTTCTATCTTTTGTCTTCCTGAATTCTTCGTGTGACCCCCTATTCTGCAGAATTGTTCAGGTCCAATGAAGGGTTCTGCTGCTCCATGTCTTTGATCTCGACGTGTCCAGGGATTCAGTAGATTCAGTAGAGTGTAACTTTGTTGCTCCTAAAGCTAGGTCATTAAGTCTGTAATAATGAATTAAGAATCAAGCACTGAAGCACTCAAGCTGCTTGACTGTCAGTCTTGGCTGAAACACTCCTGTACCCATTCTTTCCTTGCTTCTTGAGCCGTCTTTGTAGTACTTTACTGTGCGGCTGCTCAGCTCACAAGTCGTAGATTCATTGCTCAACTCCGTCTAGTTACTCAACTTATGTATACCGTCATCCATGGGGACTAGTAGAGGCGGAAGTTCCTTGAGAAGAGCATTATATTCTCTCGAACCAAAGCAGTTTTCCCTTCCAATGTCTCCTTTTGCCATCCTCAGGATTGTTCCTTATGCATTTTGTTCCACTACAAGGTGGACCAGTGTAAGTTCTTGTAGTACTTCCATAGCTTCAGTTGGACATGGTCCAATGGCTCCCGTGATACAGAGGTACGCTACTGTTTGCTTTTAGTGAGTGAGTTCCTCGTTGTGACTAGACTGCTTCGCTGATTGTGTACATCCATCCTAGTATTTTTGTATTGAGTCCCCAAGACTTACCCGCTAGGCTCCTAAATATCATTAGAGCACGGTTAGTCTTCATGAAGATCTCCTCCGTCCCATGTAGCCTTCTCTCTTTTGAGGTTGAATAGTTTTGGGGGATTTTAGGGCATTCATTAGGGCTGATCAGGTGTTTCAAGTGCTCCACTCCTGATGATTCAGTTCTCAGTGATTCAGTCTCTGGATCTTCGTCAGTCCTCAGTTACTCCTGTTGGCTAACATACTAGGCTTCAACATGTTAAGATGTGTATTGCAATGGATGTTTTCACCCAGTGACTGATGGCAGGTTTGGGTCCTCTTCCTTGCATCCATAGGCTTTCTGTTAGCCGCCTTCTCTTTCCAACTAAGTTCATGTTGGAGTCCCAAATACCAGTTGCCATCTAAGAATCGCCTCCTATTCTAAAAGTCTTTCCATTACAACATCTCCTATCGAGACCATCACCATCCTTAATGCCGTTCCATACATAATCCAAGAAACCGCCCTAATTCTCCAGGAAAAAACTCACTTTTCTATAACCATTTTGATGGTAATAACCCCATTAAAATGAGCATCCTTCTGGCGCGGGGAGAGCGCCTTAAATCGATTCATTCTTTTGCAGTAAAACAAGTCAGCAAATTCACTCCTCTGAATGTTTTACCGTTCTATTGGCAAATCTATCTCCTATAAAAGTCAATCGAATTCAATTCGAGAACGACACCCTGCGGGAGTGTTTGACTTCGATTTGCCCTAACTTTGCCTGCCTGCCAGTCTGCGCTCCCCGCGCTTTATCAGCGCTTAACCTACGACGAATCCTTTGCACAACAATAATTTAAAACGACGTGGAAAAAAAGCCATTTGAACAACGAAAAAAAAAGGCAACCCCTAAACAGTTTTCCCCCCCTCTGCCGTTTGACAGTGATGATCCCCAAACCGCATCGTTCAATATCACATTCCCTGAACGCGAGCAAAGCGAATGGCATATATCCTGTCTACCACCTGCAGTACAGCGACTTCTAACATCGCGTTTACATCACCAGAAAGAAACCAGTAACAACACACACAAAAGGGGGATGGGGATGTAGGAAAGTAGAAAAGCAGCACCCCCTCTGGGCGCATTTCGCTCTATGGAAAGTAATTAAATTCATTTATAGGATTTGTGGAAGCGTCTTTTGTCGCTCACGCTACGCTGCGTTCGGTATAGAGCGCAAAGAGCAATAAAAGAACATAGCCGCAGGCTTGCAGCAACAAAGCACTCAGGATCCAGCAGAGAGTAAAACGCCCACCCCCGCCCCCCCAAACTTCAGTGCATATTACATGATGAATCGCTGTCATACACTTTTGTCGTTTATCGTTTATTTAACTCGACGATGTTGTTGTTGTTGTTGTTGTTGTTGTTGGTGGTGGCGGCGGCGCAGCGGTGGTGGGGATAATCACCTTTGATGTCACCTAATTGCGATTTGGCTTCCAGCCTTGTTCACTGTGCTCTGCGTAGGATACGAGCCGACCTGGAGGGTCGCTATGAATTTGATTACGATGACATGTAGCGGGAATGCTTTTTACTTTTTAATGATCTAATTTTATAAAATGGCACACATAAGTGCCGGATTTGTACGGGTATTCGCGCGGTTGATAATGTATTTTGCATGAGAGCATGAGAAGGAGTGGGGGAGATGGATTTTTTTGGGAATGAAATATGGGTGTGATGGCATTAGAAGGAAAATAAATGCGCGGATAATCGACGATGAGTACTAAATGAAGGAAAAAATTAAGGTGGAAGGCGCGGCAGAACCGTTAATGGCGGCGGTACACGAAAACGAGTTACTTAAAGTAATTGCTACTCTCTTTCTGTCGAGTCGATATCCTGGGGTGGATGGAAGGTGCCATTAGAAAGAACGCTGATGGAATGGTTTGGTAGTTGGGTCCCAAGACATAAGTTTGGTCAGGAAGCAAGAAGGCGTTCAGTAGTAGGTCAATTCATAGCCGACGACTCAGTTCTTAGTTCAATTTTGCATTCGAATTCAACAAAAATAGTTATTGGGAGTACGGAGGCTAAATATATGCCACATTTCAAGGAAACTGCACATGGAAACAATAACTAACATCTAAGAGGAATACTCCTAACCTCCACAATCATCAAGGCACAGAAGAACACACAAGGGGCACGGAAGATGCAGAAGAGCTCCTACCCTTTACAGAACCAAAACAAACAGATTGATCAAGAAGAGTCAAAGACCAAAGATTCGACTTCAACATCGGCGAATACACTGTACTAAAAGAGATCAGAAAGGAGCCACAGTACGCACCACATAGTCACCCTTCAAACTTGTATATATTAACCTCACCTATGATGTGTCATATCATAGAAAAGGGGCATGTTTTGGACGCAACAATTTCAGTGTTTAGTGCCATCTGACTTAAGTTTAACGCTCAAATTCTTGCAAAAACCAACAAACGACTTCTGACGAACGCCTGAACAAGTTTTGAGAGTAGTCTGGTGGACAATGCCTTACTCAATGCCTGTTTGTTCGAGCCTCAGCATTGATTTTTGAGCCATCGACTATGGGCTTAACTACCATCAGTGTATCCCTGTCCATCTGAAACATTCCTATCAATCCTACAGCGTAATATCATCGACTAGATGTAACACCTCAAAAATGTTACTCAAAAGGTGTCTAGAGCAATGTTTATGTGCCCAAAATTATTCAGTAAATGGGGGTTGAAACCCAAGATCATCCACTTAGCGAAGACCACAATCATCACGCTTCTCTATTATGGTGGCCTAGGACACAACAGATCAAAGAAAAAGAGCAGCTTAACTAACTACACCGACTGGTCTGTGTCGTTTATCACCAGATAAACGAGAACCCTACACTGTACCCTGGACTGCTACTAAGTGTGCTCTTAAGTGGCTACCGATAATAGAACTTAAATCCAGCGACGTGCCATATGACTATTCATAGCAATGCCATTCTCAAGATACCAGACACTATGCTCTCAAAAATGGAAGCTCAATTCTCCAGGAAATTTAGCGCTGTCATTGGTGAGCAGCAAAAGTCCAAACCCACCACTCAACGCGTCTGGCCAAGCATCTTCACGAGGTGGAGTCCATCACTGATGAGGCAATTACGACAGTAAAAGAATGACTGGAATCTGTCGGTCTGGAACTAAATTGCTTACAAGACTGAGGCTGTCCTGATAACCAGTCAAAGGATGGTGGAGTATGCGAACTTCTTGCTTGGAAATCAGATAATTAAATCTAAGGAATCACTAGAGTACTTTGAGGTTATGCTCGACAAGAGGTTACGCTTCAAAGCCCACGTCGAATATGCAAGTAAGAAGGCATCGTTATTACAGGCGGCGCTCTTCCGAATGCTTCCGAACGTCGGCCGACGCACGAAGGATCCTGCTGTCCATAACGATCAGCTCCGTCCTCCTATATACTATCTCCATATGGCCGGGTATATTAGCGACAAATATATACAAGAGAAAGCTATCATAAGCTTATATAGGCTCTGGGTTATCTTATGTGTATTAAATCGTTAGGCAGCGCTTGGAAAGTTGCCCCAACACCTTCAAATCAGAAGTTTATGCAATAGAACTTGATGCCCCTCAATGCCTGCCATGAAGTATGACCTCTGGACCTCTGTAGAGACTGTGAAGCAGCACTAAGTGCCATTAAGTCCTTGACAGCAGGGTAAATCCTAGCCTAAAATTGCATCAACCTGCTTGGGCTTGGGGATGGACCAGAAAGCGCACTTGTCGGACAGAAGGCCTGCTTTGGAGTTCCTTCCAGAAGTAGTCCAAACAAAAAGTTAATTAATCTCAACAGAATAGAGCAAGCAAAATACTTGAACCTGCCCAAAGGAAGACTATCCACTCGGGTACCATCTGAATAAAATGAAACAGGCAGCTACAGGGACATAGCTGGACGTTCTTTTTGTATGTCCAGGATCAGTAAAGAAGCGACTAAGTGTACTACCTAACACGGGTCTCAGTTACAGATTGGGCGACGAATATAGACTCCCCGTGGAGAAGGTAAAGACTGGTAGGCGATACATGGTGCTTACGTGATAAGGTAGACTGGCATTTGGCTATGTTGAGCTCTAAGCAATTTTGTCCACCATGTTGTGCACTAGTACGCAAGACTATCTAGACCATGAGGAAGGAGATAGTAACCTTGAGATAAAGAGAAAAAGGAAGGAGTGTTTGATGATACCAACATCGCTCATAGTTAGAAGGAAGAGAAGAGGGTTTAGATGACTGCTTTCCGATACACTAGAAGTGGCCAAGAAAGGGCTCCGTTTTGACAGATCTAAGGGAAACACTGTCAAACCCAAACCCAACTGAACGGGGGATTACACATGAGGTCTTCAAAATCTGAGGAAATTCACCTTATGAAAGGACTGAACGAAAGCGATTGAATGTAAGAGATTGGAGGAACATTTTTCAAGAAGTATGGCAGGGCCGGAAGGGAATTTATCATAAAGATTGTGCAGCTCATTTTCAACAAGCCCAGGACCCATGGGTACAAATCGAAAGAGCCTAATGAAGAATTCAAGTAAGATCCAATGAAACACTGCAAACTTACAACAAAGCTTACATTCTGTCGTGTCCTTCTGACCCGCTAGAGTCCCTATAAAGCCTTCATGACCAAAAGTTATGTGAGTACTTTTTCCAATAAAAAAAAACGTAAGTAATCCTCCAAAGTAAGTCATAAAAACAATTAACTTTTAAGGTCGTAGTCAATCGTCGCCCTCCGCTCCATCAGTTGATGAACCACAAAACCCATTTGTGAATAGCAAACGATGTCCTTGCATTTGCATCAACAATATTAAATTCGCCACCTGCTGCATTTTTTTTCTCATTCCTTCCCTCCTCCCAACCAGACAAAGACAAACAATAACAGTTCACTAAAAATATTAGATGGCTATTCTCCATCCCTCTCCCACTCTCTTTTTGCATTTTTATGCAAATTCCCTTCATAACGAAAGAGAAGAGAAAAAAAAAAGGAATCTCCATCTCAGCGTCCATTACCGATATCAATTGCAATAAAAACACACAATGAAATAATAAACCCTCTCCCACGTGACGCCAAAGGACCTGCTTAAGCCATCGCCCACCAAACCACTAGTCAAACTGTGTTGCAAATTATCCTGAGGTGCATGCAAAGGAGCACAAGCACAACCAAGAGTTCCTTAATGGCACATTCACTTAGATTACATGTACGAGTATATCGCACCCGGGAGAGTGGGCGGGCTGGGCTCACTAAAGCCAAAGACGAAGAAGGGTGCTCCTGTATCCTGGTAACTTTGGCGAATTATCGCAACGATTTGCTGCGCTGGCTTTGGCTGAATGGCTTCGTTTGTTGTTGTTTTTGGCTCTCTCTCTCTTTTGTGCAAAAACAAGCAGTTTTCTTCAAATTTACCATGCACACAAGTTCCCTTCAAGGATATGTATCCTTGGGTTTGGGGTTGTAAAAAGTTTTTGTTTTCACTTCAAGTCAAGGATATATTCTTACACACAGGAAGGTGGCACATCTCCACCTCCACATGCACCTTGAGCGGAGAGTAGTAACTATGATTTATATCCTTCCGGGATGTATCCTCTCTCACACACTCTCACATGGAACAATCAAAATCCCCAACGCATTATCATTATTGCAGTCGAGGAGAAGAAAGTTTTACCTCTCCTCTCACTCACAATCTATTATCGATGCAGATTTTGCTTCCTGTGGGTGTCCTTGGGCAAGAATAAAACAAACGAGCAGCAGAATTGTTTGCCAAAAAATTAGTTTTTAATAAAATGCTGGCCATAAAGGAAACATGAAAATCTACCGAAGGAATTTGGATCCCTGAAACATCTGCATATCATGTCCATATATCCTTATTTCTGTTTCGGAGGAAGTCAAATCACATCTGTTGTTTGGATGGTTGTCGTCGTGTCCTGTCCTGCTTTTGAAGGAGCTTAGTACAAGAGGAAAAGTTTCTTCTTTTTCTCTCTCGTTTTCGTCCTTTTCCTTCCTTAATGGTTGCCGAGTTTATTATTTGTAATCAAAGTTCGTTTTCCTTCCGCTAACGTTGGTCGGTTAGTCGGTTGGGAACCAAGGATTCAAGGATTCCATTGTGCGGGCATAAATTTTCTCCGATTTTAAAATTGAGTCTGTTGCTCTGCCAAAGAGAGAGAGAGAGGATCAGATGCGGCGAAAATGGGCCAGGACAACGTTTATTTACGCAACATGCAGGCTCAGGCAAAATAAAAAGTAAGGTAAATGAGTTATTATGCTATAAACATTTTTATAGCGCCATAAAATCATAAACTCATAAAAATTGTACCGTTTCTCGTTGTAGGGGTAACATTTTTGATTTATGATTGAAAATGAGGCACAAGTGCCTACTGGGGGCTGGCGCAGTCCTCTGAGCAACAAGCGCTCTTATCTGTCGACGGATGTAAGCTGGAGCAGTATCTTATGCTTGCAGGGAGGTTGTTCAAGTGGGCGGAATCGATAAATGGGACTGGGATTAGGCGGCGGCGGCGAGGAGTTCCAATACTTTTTGGTGCTAATAGAGCTTGTCTCCTGAAATGCCACTCTAGGATAACAGATTTGCAATTTGCACTCATGAAGGGAGATGACTGGTTTTTGGTTTTATGATAATTCAGTTCATGGCACTCGGCCGATGAGTCGTTAAAGATTTGCCCAGGACCTTGGATGGGCAATGAACTTCAACGGGTATGGTACAGCAATCAAGGCCTAAAATAAGCAATAAAGTGAAAGGAGTCGAAGGGAAGTGGAAGATTGAAGGGTCCTCTTAATAGACTTTTATTGGTTCCAGATAGGTTCAGGGATCTGCAAAGGAGTCAACAGTAGAGGCATCATCTTGCCTTGGAGGCAGAAACAATCAGCAGCACAATCCACTGGAACGCTGTGAGAAACGTCTTCGAAACTGAGGCACTTCCTGTCGTTTGAATTCAGAAAAGCCACCGCACATAGCTATCAACAGACACTTGGAGATGCACGGTCATCAAGCCTTGTACAGCAGTGTCCTCATTAGTAGAGGAATATCCCAATATCGCCTGAGAAAGAGCGAAGCCCACTGTAAGCCAAGACATAGCAAATGTCACTTGCTTCAATAAAGCAGCAAACAGGTGTGGCAGCACATATGAACGAAGGAGCTCACTGGTGGTCGAGACTCTAAGCAACACCCAGTCAAGTAAGAGGTCGCTAGATAGAGAGAACACTTTGCTACACTCTTAAGCCACCTAAACGATGGCGGGAAGATCTTGAATTCGATGGCATCCCTGATGAAGGCGACTTCTAATAGAGTCAATGTCCACAGGAGCATAAATGAAATATCCGAAAGAGGGACTACAGAAACTAGACAGCTCCACAGATGCGTTCTCCCGGCCTCAGCTTCACTTTTCGCGCCTACAGAGGAAGACATGTTTCATTGCAACCAAACACTTTTCGCATTACATCACCTTATCGCATCCTCCAACGTCGAATAAGCAGACTTTCGTGTTGAATCCTTCGACTTCAACCACATAAACACCTTGCAGGTCATGCTAGAGCCATATGACTCCACCACATCTCCTCTTTATCGACTTCGAAGAAGAACAATCTCGGGAAAAAGAAGACTACCCTCGAGGATGGAAAGATGTCAGAGGAATTCGAAGTCCAAAGTGAAGTACCTCAAGAGTGCATACCGTCACCACTACTGTTCTCTGTGGTTACCAGCGATCAACCCATCTGCTTCTCTGGCACGACTATCCACCTTGTCGTGGTGTCATGACTGAAGTAAGCTATGCTAGGACAAACAGGTTCCTGTAAAGGTCTAGACCAAGAAGTAGTCAAGCCTAATCTAGTGGTGGAGTTAGCAAAAGATTGAAAGGTGCCGAATGATGAAAGGTTGGAGGAAGGGAAACAATCGCAACTTCTAAGGTTTCCAAAGGCTTAGGCTTTGGAGCGCATACTGGAAAAGAAGGGCATGTCCTCATTCTCCAATCCTAAGAATGAAAAGAGCACCAACAGCGCCAAGGAAAGAAAAGGGGAAGGAGTTTGATGCCATAAGAGGAAAAGATCAAAGGAAGAGCCAAGCAAGCCAGCGAAGAGGGTAAGGTTGAATGCAACGATTCGGTTCAGTGGAACTACACGAAATGCTTAGCAGCTTGCTTTTTTGGAAATCGGCAAGGCCTTAGGACAATATTCCTTTGAACAGGAGAAATCGATCGAGAAGTCAATGGCCAGGGTCATCTTCAACCACACTGAAAGCATAGAATCAGGAGACTGGACTGCAAAGACCAGCTATCAATTGATTTCGCGAAGAAGGTTATACTAACTTGTAAGCCCTCGAAGGGAGCTGACTTGACAGTAGTCCCTCTAGACGAGGTACTAGAGAGGCCTAAAGCCAGAATGGACGTGCCTCACATGGGCATAGAAAGAGAGGAAATTCTTGACTTCAAAAGCCTATGAACGATTGGAAGATTGTCCTACTAATTGAAGCTACGTTCAAATTTACCAATCGAGAAAGGATTTGATTCATATTTCTACAGCAATTCAGAAGGGTTCCTTGCAGAGGATCCTTACCATCAAAAGAAGCTGCTTTCGTCATAAATTTATTGATAGATAGACTAAACCTATTCAAAATCCAATATTCGCGACACCTACGAGCTGTTACAAAGTCTAGATTTTAGGTTAACTGGCACAAGGACTAGTAGACAGATCTAGCTCCCAGCAGCGCTGATTGCAACTAAAAAATCCCCTACCAATGGCAGCACCCAAGTCTCTTAAACCAACATTCCAAAGACGAATCAAAAAATCATTCTTCTCAACTTAAGACAGCCTTCCAAATCCGATCATACCGTAATCCCCTTACGCAAACATCCTGCCCATTCGTTTGTCTTCGCCTTTTCCAATCGATCGAGCATATTTGGTTCCACTTCAAGGTTTAACGATCGAACAAAAATCGAATTAAACCCAAACCCGCATCCCTTTGGCATCTCTAATCCTTTCTTTGGTTGTTGGCCCATCCTGTTGCCTGTGACGTCGTTTCCTAAAAATGCAGGTCAAAAATTCACACACAACGGCAAACGCAAATAATAATTATCTAACCTATTCAACCGCCAGAATTTCTTCCATTCAAAGAGGCAGCAGTAGCGTCGGCAAGGACACAAAAGCGAATAGAAATAGAAATAGTAGTAGAAAATCCTTTTTCATATCCTCTCGCATCATTAAAGGTTAAGCAGCCGTTAAGGATCCACAATGTGCACCACAAATTGCTTCGAGCGCGTTTCGGAAAATTTCTCCTCGCCACATTGCAAAAAGGATTCCGCAAGTCCGCAACGATGCACCTGGATAGATGATGATGTTCTTGCTGCCATACAACCCATGATCATAATGATGATGGTTGTTGGTTGGGTTCTGCTAGAACGAAATGTCCTTATTGGATTTTCAATAGCTTTTGTGTAATATTCTTCTCGTTGGGAGTAACTGCTCCTACATATATAGCAACGCGAAATACCTCCAATGTGATGCACCATTATCCTTTTTGTGTTTGCTATCTAGATATGTATATGTATCTACCAAAGAAATAGCAATGAAAATAGTTTTCCAATTGTGTGCATGTGCCAACATACAATAGTCTTCGAAGGATATTCCACTCAATGACATAGATAGAAGGGGTGGAGGACAGGAAGTGAAAGATATTTAAAGTCAAAAGGATACTAGGTGACCATTGTCCTAAATTGCCCGATTGTAAGATTGTAGTGCGCTCCATTAGTTGCACATTGTGAGACATTTCTGGTTTTAATTGAATTTTCTCTCACCATAAAAGGACACCACACACACACACACACACTAACAGACTCACAGGGGGGATGGGCCCCCTAAGAAAGGATTAAGAAACAAGATTTGCTGTAAATTTTAATGTAAGAACTTAAATGGTCTTTTGAGTGCTTTCCTCTGACAAATGATGTGGCAGAGCATTAAAATCTGAAGGATAAGAGAAACTTTCAAGAGCTCTTTAACTAAAGAACAACGATCTGGAGCTTGAAGGACTTTCACAGAATTACGATTAATTGAATGGTCGGTCAAATTCATAAGAAGAGGTAGAGAATGCACTCGTACTTCCGTTTAGAGTCATGAGAACAGTAGGGGGTAAAGGTTTGCATCCGATAAGTAAGTTTTAGCAGAGGCATGCACCACAAAGGCGTGGTTATCTTATTAACTCAATAGATGGCTCTGTAAATCTTTGCTAAATGGACTCAGTTTGCTCATTCTTTCACAGACACAAGGGATGGAGAAACTTTCAAGAGCTCTTAAACTAGAGAAGAACGACTTGGAGCTTGAAGGGTTTGGAATTAGTTCAAACTCATAAAAAATGGATAAAGTTTACTCCTCTTTTCGTTCATGAATAAGACAGAGTTATGTACGCAGTTGGTTCAGGAGAACTGGTGATTGGTTTGGTAGGAGTTTGACATCAATAACTACAGTTTTAGCGCAGGCGCGAACCACATCGACATGGTTATCTCAACTACTCCATAGATGGCACTATAAATCTTCGCTAAATAGACTCATTAGGCCCACGCATGGACAATAGACAGAGAAGGTTTCAAGAGCTCTCTAACTAGAGAAGAACGACTTGGAGCTTAAAGGACTTAGGATCAATTCAAAGGACAGATAAAATATATTCCTTTTTTCGTTCATCAATAAGGCAGAGTAATGAATACAGTAGATTTAGGAGAACCGCTGGTTGGTTTGGAACGAATAGGCATAGTTTGGAACGTTTTTTTAGCAAAGGCATAAACCACACAGACATGGTTATCTCAACTACTCCATAGATGGCACTATAAACCTTCGCTAAATAGACTCATTTGGCCCATTCTTTCGCATAGTCAAGAGACAGAGAAGGTTTTAAGGGCTCTTTAACTAAAGGGAGGGCTAAACTTGAAGGGTTTATGATCAATACAAATTCACAAGGAAAGCCACAGTCATGAAAACAGTTGATTAGTTCACTAGAACTGGCGATTGGTTAGAAAGGCGTTGGGCACCAAAAGATACTCGTACAAGTTTTAGCACAGACATGCACCACGCGAACATGGTTGCTCTTACAACTCCATAGATGGCTCTGAAAACATTCACAAAATAGACTTATTCTGCCCATCCTTTCGCAGACACAAGAGAGAACCCTAGAAGCATCTCATAAAATTCCTATTAACGCATTTCCTTCTCTCCTCACATATCCTTGCTATTGTTAAAGAAAAACTACCGCCAATTCTACTATCAAATGTGCCACACCAATGGCCAGCCATAAAATCAAATTGCTGTGCAAGGATATATCCCCATACAATGTTCAAGTTGTGACCATCACCAACACTATCTACTACCACCTGCAGTATTACGTATGTATATCCTTTGAAAGGTATCTCATTACATTCCAAGCACCTCATTTTCTGCGATATTAAGGATAACTTCCGTTGCACCACCGCTCGACCCACATACGAAGTACAAGCAGAAATATTTTCGGCTCCGAAGGACAATCCAATTGTATTCGTTTATTTTTTTTTGAAGGAAACAGATCCCTGTAGCATACAACATCCTTACACCACATATAAACGGTTTTTTTCGAGCAGAAAGTGCATCCCAAGTCTAATTCATCACGTCTGTGGTGTAGTCGGAATCTCCTCCGGAATAGACTACATTCAAAACCGGAAGCAACAGAAAACTCTTCAAATAGAGCATAGCGAGGCGAAATCCTTGAAAAATCATTGCTTCTTGGTTATGATGACGATCTCAGAGCCGGGGTAGAGGTTCTGCTGCTTCCCTGAAATGGATTGGAATGCTATATCCCCTTTCGCACACACACACACACACACACACCGACCAGACCACATTTCATGGATTTTCTTGTGCACTCACAGAGAAATCAGAAATAAAAAATCGGGATCATCCTGTGCAATTTCGATTCGAAGCTGCTGGTTTGGTACACTACACAGGATTTATTCTCTCCTCTAGCTAGTCCTTTTAAGAAAAAAAAGCTGAATGTGTATTCGAAACATGAACGCGCAGACCAACACACACACATGTGCTTACTATCGATATAGTGGCAATCGCTTTTATCATATCCCTTACACACATTTATATCCTGTGGCAGAGACTAGGGTCGGTCCACAAGGAATGGAATAGAATCTGAATGTCTAAAAGGATGGCCACTAATAGGCACGTAGGAAAAATATCTTTGAAGTAGATAGTTGCGTGGCTGCACGTGTGTATGTGTGGAGGCAACAAAAAAAACAAGAACGTGTGAGGAATCACCAAACAGGATGTGCCTGCCATTAAATCTATGGACAAATTGCCCCTGGGTAACCCAGCGCCCATCGAAAAGGGGGCTGCTGCAGACAGAGTCTTAAAGAAGAATGGTTCGTCCTTCGTGGTGGTAATAGTCAACGGCTCGTATGTTAATGTGATATGCTAGCTAACAGGATTCATACATGGCTCTGGCCATGGAATTCTTTTAAGTGTCCTTCCTTCCTCCTGTTTCTGGAGATATCACTGCGCGCCTCATCCTGGCAATGACATTCTCTCTCCTCCGACGACGTGTGTGAGTGGTGGAGTGAATTTTTGATTTCCTCCCTCGGATGATGGTGGTGTTTCGCAGGACATTTAGCATTTCGTTTGGACATTTATACCCCACGGGGAAGTCTGCTTTCTTTTTTTTCTGCTTAGTATCATGCATTTATATTAATCAATGAGGACGACGACGTTTCTATTTGCCAAAGAAAGACTGAGAGCGAGAGAGAGAGGACATCTTCGATTTGTGCTACGTAAACGTGACGTGAGTCATCTCGGGTGGGGAGGGGAAAAAGAGCCTAAAAATCATTCGATTTAACGTAAATGATGCAAAAGGCTATCAATTCGATCGAAATGTGATGTTTGTAATAGAGGCATTAGCAATCAGCTGGATGGGAGCTGACAAGGACCACGGAGAAGAATCCTACATATAATGCTTGCAGGTCTATTCTGGTTAAATGGATGTCGATTAAACATTGATTACAGCGTGCGTGTGTGTCGGGATTAAGCATGTTATTTGATTCGAAAGTGGTTTCTTAATATGTTGATCATTCGGGACTGTAAATTGGTGGGATTTCTTCTAGGCATTCAAACGATACCGGGATTTTGTACTAATTTGGAGATAGCTGTTCAGGGAATGGCACCGTATTGAAGGAATTCGACGGAAGGCACTTTATAGGGCGATGACTGGGTGCTTTAGCCATTACCAATCCTGCAGCAACCTCGATGGATAGGGCTCTTTGTAGAAGGTGACTGAGGAGAGAAATCAGTTCTAGGCAACGTAGGCATCTAGGTGAGACTACCAGTATCGTGACACGACCAGTCCCATGAAAGGAAAACCAAACAACAACTAACAACAGGAGCATGCACGTCTTCCCTAGAATCTACCATAGAGGCAAAGAATTATGAAAAGACAGGCACTACTGTGGATGGACAGAGCTGTTCGCTTTCTGGGGAATGGAAGCATAATTCAAAGGCTTAGGCAAGGCCGAGTTAGAGGGATGACTGGTGGCAGCTATGAGCTGAAAGAAAGCCTAGAAGATGAGTGGTTTAAAGAAAGAAGAAACGTAGAAAGCTAAAGCTTGTCTTCTACTACAAAGCCGAAAAGGGTATCAGTATTTCAATCTTGTGGCAGAGCTACTTGCTTGTTGGTGGCTATTGGAGTTGGTGGACTATGAAGCCTGCAATAGAGGACTGATATACGCCACCATGAACTCTTCTTGTGAAGACATACAAAGACAAGTCCAAGCCACTTCCAGCTGAGATGGAAATGAAAGTCAGATTGACTACCATTTGGCAGTCAGTTTTAAACGACTTCGGACTAAAGAGAGCAAAGTGATCATGGAAGAGACGATAGCCCGGTACAACAGTCTCCTTCTCACAGATATATTTAAGAAGACGAAAATGAAGCTTGATAGTGGGCAAAGGAACCTAGGTTAAGGAAGCTATCGTAAAGTACTCCTCTAATTATAAAGATGTTAGTGCTCGCCGCGAAAAGGAATTTGAAAGGTCTCACGAGAAACAAAAGCTCCCCAATGTAAACTAAGAGTATGCAGGACCTGTGTCGGGAATTGGAGGCAACATCTCCTTCGCCTGGTAATCTTTGACAAGGGCAAGAGCTTGTTCAAGATAGCCACCAGAGTTCCTTACCAATGCTCACTTCATGAAGAATGCCAACTCTTTTTGAACGACGAAAAATTCTACAGAGGTGGCGGTGGAGGGGCTTTAAAAAGACTAGTATCCCCGGCAATAGTTGCTAAGAGAAGCTCCTAACTATGGAGAAGTACCCGTCATACCCGGTTGGCTGGGCCGAGTTGCCTGTGAGTTTTGGAATAAGATGGAAGACATCGAGTTTAGATACTCATCTTCAAACTCATGAGAGGGAAACCATTGCCACATATGTATGTATGTCACCGAGGAAAGACAAGAGTATGATCCCCTATTAGAGCCACAGAAGAGTTCCTAATCAAAGTTGGTGTGTCCCAAGGAAGCGCGTTGAATCCACTCGAGGAAGAAGTTGCTGACACCAAAGTTTATGAGCTATACCTTGTGGTGATGGGAGCCTTCATAAGCGAGGATGAAATGTCTCAAAATGACGAAGTACTTGTACTGACAGTTCTTTGATTCGAGGTGACCTATCCAAGACGTTTATTTGAATAGAAATGTGATCCCCAAGAGCGAAAAGCTGAGCTTTATGATCAAAAGCGAGGAAACTATTGCTATATCAATCAAAGCGAAGTCTATAGAACCATCCTTGGAGCCTATACAGAGCCAATATCTGGCCTCTTATATCAGTACGTGTTGTACTCAGTATACTCGGTTTGCATGTAGAGAGAGAGACCAAGAGAAGGTTTTCGAGAAGCCTTCTCATGACAGTATCTTGGAACTTTGTCAGACGCTCGCAAGAGGTGGCACCTGGAACTGGTCAAACCTGGAACAGTAGTCCAGCACTCTAACCACTAAACCACGGCTCCAAGATAGATGAAATAACACGAAGACTGCGTTGTCTTTTGACCAGAAAATGCCACCTCACAGCAGGAGAAACAAAGTTTCCGAGGACCACCGGTTCAGCTCGTACTGTCACGTTCAAAGGAAGAACACTAGGAAAAGGCAAAGTCATTCAAAGTTCCTATCCAAAAGAGGAAGAGCAAGCAAGACTGGACCACACAAATGAGGCAACTGAAGCAGTTGATTGGCCTCTGTAATGAAGTGATGCGAAACCGAGAGGCTTGCAATAAAGAGCCATGGTTATGATCTCGATCAAATGTTTGGCATAGCTCCTAGTTATCCTCACCAAAAGCTATTCACAACCTGTTGCTACAACCGGTTCCATAAACCGACACCCTTCCACTAAGCATCCCTAATTCATATCCTGTTCTCACACACTTTTCACCCTGCCAATCCCATTTGTCATCCGTCATCATTTACAACTAGTGCGCTCCATTTTTGCACTCTTCAAAGAATCCCATGTACTCTTCCTCTTAAACATCCCTTTCATTTGTTGGAAATAATAAAAAAAAGGACTACACACCCATTACTCTTTCCTAATCCCCCTTCGCCTGACTTTTCAATCCGATTTCCCATACTTCCGTCTCCTTCCGGTGACCACACCAATAAATTCGATAAATAACGATTTCCCAGCTCAAGGTGGTCGCGCAGCAGACAGGACAAAAGGAAAGGAAAAAAGGAAACAAAAGGCTTCGCTCTGACATGTAATGACAATTTATATCCTCGTCCTGTGTTGTACTCATTTCAGCTCATCATTACACAGCTAATTAACATTTTATCTCTGAAAAAATTATAGAAAAGCGCTGGGGGGAACTACGGTTATGGAATCACTAAAATCCAATCAAAAGATATCCCTTTTCCTCGGGACACACCTCAGCAGTGGTAGTCTCTCTCTCTCTCTCTGTCGTGGCATGTGTGTTGTGTTAATGAGAATTTATTATGCTAATAACCCGGTCTTTGGCTTTCTTTCTTCTTACACTCAAGAGCTTACATACATCCTTCGTCCTTTGAAAAGGTGCCGTCACTACCACTGTTAGTTGCCGCCAAATGTAATAAAAATATTTTAATAAGCAGGAATTGCGCGCGATAACACCTTCTAACGTGTGTGTGTGTGTGCCCTACGACGCGGTTTCATTTCGTTTCGTCCTCAACCTCTAGTGTGACACTATCCTTACCGCCACCCACCTCCTGGAGTTACAGCACAGGCTATTAGCAGATGTAATAACGGTTTTACATTATTCGCCAGGGGTATCACATTCATTTTAATGGGATGCAATGCAGATAGCACGAAAAAGAGTTGGCGGAAGGAGTCTCGTTCTTTTTGTGTGTGTGTGTGTGTGTAGTATTAATTCGGATTATGTCAAGATAATGTGTCGTCCATTGCTGTTGCAGAGTAGTTAAGTAGCAGACACAACACGGTTCATAGTTGATGATCATGATGATGGCTAGGATGCGGTTGAGTGCATTGCCATGACCACATTTTGGTAGCACAATTGCGCTGGAGGAACGTTGTTGGTTGGTCCAGAGGTTAGAAACTAATTGCGGATGCGGATTTTGTGAAATTTACTGTACGAACCACGATTGTTGTAAATAAATCTCCGAATGCTTGATGTTTTGGTTTACTGGTGGTCGGTCTGCCCGTTTTGGTAGGAGTCAAGCTATGCGATTTGACCACAAGATGGATACTGGTCGGATGGTTACATATGCAACTGTAATTTGCTGTTGAATTTCATGAGAGCAAAATTAAGTACTTTATGGAGCGGTTTACCAATTAAATTAAGCAGACTTTATTGCATGGAGAATTTGCTTAGCTGATTTAGTGTTAAGAAAGAAGAATTGTGTCACCGACTTTAGACAAGCAGTTAACACAATATATGCATCGAGATATGTAGATAGAGAAGCTCTGGGAAGAGCTCGAGCTCTGATACTGAGTCGGAGGCAGAAGAAGTGCCCGAAAAAAAAAAGAAAATCTCCCCGAAACGAGAAGGGATTCCATTGAGTCTGCCTCAGATTGATTCTAGCTCGACTTCTAGTTCGATTCAGAGCCGGGAGAAGAAGAGGACTTGCAGCCAGCCCCACCTTCAGCGCTGCCAGAGGTATCGGAAGAAGCTAATTTAGCACATATCTATGAAAATTGCGAAGCAACGAGCCTCATTCGGAACATCCAGAAGCCAATGTAAGGCACCAATCATATCAAAGAAGCCAAGGCAACGTCGGCCAATACTGAACAAAACCATTGGACATCTGGAACGCGGGAAAGGAAGTCTCCCACTGAACCATGAGAAGGTGTTAGCTCCGAAGTTGAGCATTTCCTAACGAGGAGGAACGAAAAGGAAGAAGAAACCATCGGTGGCTACCTACGCATGTGGAACATGAGGAAGCCCACGCTAACCCAGCAACTTAACATTCAAAATTAACAAATATTCATACAACAAATCAACAAGGACGAACTGAAGTCATAGTGATCAGCTAACACTTCGAGTTAGTAAGGCATTTGACCCATTAGTTCTACAAGAGCATTAAGCGAACAAATTTTAAGACCCTGATCAGTCCAGGCTTATTTTATGGTTTTAGAGGCAGATGAACACATCCCTGGTCGCTTTGGAGGAGAAGATAAAGCCTAGCCCGGGACATGTAGAACGAATGGACACCAACGCTTTGGCATCCAGAGTATTTGAATCTAACACGGTCCACGGCCCTCGATATTCTACTCCAAATGCAAGTTTGTATAAAGAAGTAAGGAGAACAATCTAAGTCTGCAGCTGACTATGTAATCAACGGAGTCACAAGTGATAAAACAATTCCTATTCTATATAAGGAGACCCTAAAGTATTCGAATAAAGTCTAAAACAACACTAGCCTGCTTTGGCAACCCCTTAACTTAGCTACCCTGTTTGAAAGACCTTAAATCTCATCACTGTTTGGACTATACAAGCAAATTTCCCCTTCCAAAAAAGAGCAGGTAAAAGAACAGAACCCTGTGGAACCCCATTTCAAAACGTTCAAATTAACTCCCTATTTTAGAAAATGTTTATCAAATCTTTATAAAGGATGATTGAGTAAAGGAAGAAGAAAATAAAAGCACTCACCATAAATTTTGTTACGATCACTGAAGTTTCCAAGTAAGTAGAGCTCTCGTACCACTCGCGAGCGCGAACCGGACACTGGACCGAACTCAGACTGATGCACTGGATGGGGAGGAACACATATTTGCACAAGACCAAAACACTTTTTTTTTTCTTTCAAAAAAGGGAAATTTAGCACAATTGAGGGCTTTTTTTTCTATCACGGAAATTATGACCGAATTTTGACTTGCACTTAGACTGACATACGAGAAAAAGGGGCTAGAAGATTGGGGGACAAATTTCACTGACATTTTTTCTCACATTTTTATATCACTAAGAGAAGGGGCAGACATTTTTTTTTTTTAAGGACTTAAACTTTGAACACTTTTCAGATCAAAGATAGGAAACCGTGCACTAAACATTTAAGGAGAAGGGCTTTCTATAAAAACTGATTAATTTTGAAAAATAGGGGTGATTTTTCGATGACTTTTTTCACTAGGCAGACACATTAACACGAGGGCTTTTTGAAAACAGGCGGCATTTAACAAAAATAGGTCACATGATCATCAAACACTTTAAGGAGGCAAAGGGGCATTTTTTTCTTTAAATTTTCACTTTCTTTCTGGAAAAGGGACTTTTTAAGAAGGAGATTTTCTATTATCTCAGAAATTTTTGGCTTAAAAAACCCGCGCACTATTTTCAGCTTCGACACGGAGACGGACATTGCGACTTAAAAAAAAAAAAACGCGTGCTCTACTACTACACTTTGAGTGATCGTAAGCTTGATGGATCTTGAAGGAAAATCACATGTAGGTTCTTCTGAAAAAGAGGAGAGAGAAATTATTAGTTCAAATTTACAAAATGTACTGAAATTATTTTTTGGTAAGACAAGACTAGATGAAAACAAACTTTCAAGAAATAATGCCTGCCCTAAGAGATTTTTTGATATCTTTTGCCTGCCGACCTGTCGAGTCTTCCAATTTGATTTCAAAAAGAAGCAAATTGCATTCTAAAATTTCCCTATGAGCACTTGCCGTATGTCCTATTTCAAGTACTTTTAAGAAGACACAAACCCAAATATTAATTTCTTAAGATAAATCTACCGAAAGAGAAATATTTAGCAAAACTAACACACATCAACAAAAAAAAAATAACCTTCCAACATTGTCACAACGGCAACACTGATCAAAGCCGACTGCAAAAAACCACAAAATGCAAAAAAATTCCATGCAACACTCGCCGAAGGCCAAAAACAATGTTTCTTGCCTTCTCAACAACAAACACATATACCTTTCATGTTGATACACGATTTGAATGGTAAAAAAGTTGAGACTCACCGGGCTTAGACTCATGTTGACCATCGAAGATCTTCATAGACGGCCATCTTGCACAAAGCTAATGTACGAATTTTAAAACAAAGTTTTTACATATTTACGCATAGAAATTGATACTTTTGCGCACAGAAAAATAAACTACAGCAATTTCTGAACAATTTACGCACTTATTTAGAATTAGATCGCGACTTTTTAACAATTTAAATGAATTTTGAAAATCTTCCGAAAGCACTTTGAACTTGCCGCGGCGAGTGTTTGACAGAACTATTTAGTTGGCACCTAAAGGTATGCTTCACTTTAAATGAGGAAGAATATCAGTTTGTGGGTTGGAATTTTAAAGGCTCTGAACTTAGATTTTTATTTATTGCAAGGAAACTACTGGACTGTATTTTATGATTGATGGCTCGTTTTAAGGGTTATAGTCCGAGGTCGGCTATGGTTCTATTTATAAGGAAATCAGTCAGTTGGGGAAGGAAGTATTTGAAGTAATAATGGACTCAACTCAAGCCGGGTGTCGTAGAAAACCCAAAGCAAGATACTGGACAGCTGAAGGCAGGTACCCCAGAATCAAAGCTAAGTAGGACCACAGAAGGTAGTCGTCTTTTCTAAAGAAGTTGCTCAAAAGAAAACAAAAAACATCAGAAGTCTACTTAAGACATAGTTAAGGTAAAGGTACAAGTTCAACTACGCGAGCAGAAAGGGGCATCATGCCTCCACTTAGGGATCGTGAACCATCGACCTATTCACTGGCAAGGGAGTACTGTGGCATCAACGCATTACCGATTTAAGGGGCTGGCTGGATTCAATAATCTTGCTCAATCAGAGATGCCCTAGGAGTACGTCGCTCAGAACAGTTGAGAAGGAAACACAGCAACTGGGAAAGAGTTGGTTAAAACCCAGTTTCTCAGAAGACCTCCTTCGTACGCCAACAGTCCTCACTTGTCGGTTGAAGCCTTGGTTCAGACCGTCTCACGTTTGAGTAGAAAAGGACACCCTGTCGCAGTCCTCGTTTTTCGGTCCTCTGACAAGCATCCAAGAGCATTACTCTCATGAGAAAGTTTCTCAAAAAGTCCCTGCCCTTCTAATGTTATCCTTATTCCCTTCCACTCGTGCTTTTGCAATGTATACACAGTTGTGGTAAGTAGGACCTTTCTAGCTTGTTGTTCTATGTAGATCCTCTTCCAAGTCCATTGTACCATAAGTTTACTCTGTGATCCTCTGCACGAATCCCTTTCGCCCAAAATGCACTCAACTGCACTTACGATCCAATTATCCTTCCCAAAAGCGCCAAGTAGGTATTTGGTGATTCGCATCCGGTGAACGTAAAACAACAAAAAAAAAAAAACGAAAAATCTTCTTCTGCCAACGCGAATCCGCAATCGCTTCACGCATCACCGTCTCGCAGTGAAACTTGGGAACAAATTTCGAAACTAATTGATCCGTGAGGTCAACATGTTTTCCAATATCGCTGCTCTCGATTCCATGAAATCTCAATTAGGTTAGCTGCGGAACAGCTGACACCACTAACCAAAAGCTGTCGACGTCGTCGTCGTCGTCGTCCATCTCTCCATCGTCATCATCATCATCATCATCAGGAACAGCAACAGCAGCAGAGCACATCATCACACGACGAACAGCACACAGACCGCGTAACATTTGACGCGCAAGTAAATTAGAAAACTGTGGGTTGTTTTGGTCGGCGTTTTTTGTGTTTCGTTCGTCCTGTTTAGCGCTCCTTTTTTGCCTGCTGTTGGTTACTCTCTGCTCCTGTTTGTTGTAATTTCAGTCCTGTGTCCTGTGTGGACTGTTAGATGGATACCATGGTAGCGACGCCGCGCGGTTCGTCTGTCTACACCGTCTAATGATTGGTTTTCGATGATGATTGACAGCTTTTGATATTAAATTTTCTTTTTCTCTTCCTTTTGTGGGTCCTTTTTGTCCTTTTGTTTTTGTTGCTCGATACTTTTTCGTTTTTGTTTGGACGCGTTGTGTTGTAGAAATTAGCTGGGCGTGAAATGGAAATCATCAGCAAAACATCGTCATGATAACGGCTCAGAATAGAGGCGCCAAGGACACGCCACCATGCGAAGGTAGGGAAGATAATGAGAGCAACTGCTATTGATGTTCCTATTTTAAATGAGATGGTCGATTGATTAATGGGTCTCTCTGTCGTTTAGACTGAGTCCCATTATAGATTTTCAAATGTTTTTTGGGTTGAGGTAGGCGTGGCGCGATGATGCGGCGAATGATGTTTTGCCGGCGTGAGTTTTTTTCTTTTGTGCTTCTGTTTTTGAACGTGTTTTTTCGGTCGACGAGGTGATAACTAGCGAAATTGAAGAATGATTCGAATGTTTTCGATGTTTTTTTGATGATTGTTGGCTCTAATGATGTGCAGAAGGAAGTTGAGAGGTAGTTTTCAGGCATTTATCTTCCCCTGGAATGAATTTTAAATTTAAAGCGCTTCGCCCTCCTTTGTCATCCTTCGCCCCCACTGTGTCAACATTGTATTCAGCCAACGCGATTTCGATCATCGACTTCTCAAACAAAAGCCTCCTTTGTCTTCGACGATCCAATATGCACAGCACACTCTATAGCCTCCATCGAGAACCGAGCAAAAAAGCGAACAAAAAAAAAAAAACAAGGACTCGCCAGCTCTTCCGCTTTATTACCCTGTCATTGTCCACTATCTAAACACTGGCACAAAAAAAAATCTAGAGTGGAACGCATAGAAAACTTTCTGCACTCTGCACACATTCACCGGTTCAATTCTGCCAATGAGACTGCGGCGGAAAAAAAAAGAAAGGATTTCTCTCCACTAGATTGCCAATCAAATGAAAGTCGTCACCCTTTGTCTATGCCTCAATACACACCCTGTGATAGACACAATATAAAAAAGCCTTCACCGTGAAAAAAGCAGGATAAAAGTTCAGTTGAATTGTTGAAAGACAGAAGGATAAAAAAAACAGGACCACTAAACTGGTTTGTATTACATCATCGCCTCAACAATACCAATCTAACTCCTGTCAACTCCTTGCTAACATCCACTGCAGAGTTAGACAGATAGATAGATGGATAGAACGTCAGCTGAACACAATTATCCTTTCATAACCAAGTCCGATGGGAGGCAAAAGGACAAACTTAACAAAGTTAGACAATGAAGGAGAATTCGCTCACCAGCGTGGTTTTTTTTTTTGCAAATCGAACAATTGGTGGCCATTGGTTTGTGATGAACAAATTTTAATTATAGTCCTGAAAGGATATCATCC
Source organism: Chalcosyrphus nemorum (assembly GCA_949716465.1). Lineage (NCBI taxonomy): Eukaryota > Metazoa > Arthropoda > Insecta > Diptera > Syrphidae > Chalcosyrphus > Chalcosyrphus nemorum. The sequence goes on along the minus strand of OX454334.1, from coordinate 59,081,063 downwards.
CCCCTTGAATCAAATTCGATTTTTATCCTTGAACTCAATTCGATTGGAAAACTAATTGTAGGTAGTAGTAAGCGAATCCTTTCAATTTCATATTTTGCAAACTAATTGATTGAAAATCATTGAGCAGAAGCGAAGAGCACGGAGAGAGAGGCTGAGACTGAGAAAGGTCCTTGAAAGTGGAGAGCAGGTGTGCGGTTTAATAGCGAATGCAATCAGGTAAATTCAATCTTTGACTTTCAATAAAGTCGGTCTCTGCTGGAGCGTGTTGGGTTATTCGATTCATTTAAATGGATTTTCAAGGTCTTCAAAGGATTATGAGCAAAAAAGGGAACAGCTGCAGAGAAAAGTGCTTAAGACGCTGATTTATGGCGAAGGCTTAGGCCAGTTTGTTGTTCAGTTGCAAATAGATGTCACTATTGGCCTCTGGGACAAATCAAGGGTTTGGGCTGAAGAGACGCCACTCTCTTAAATCAAATTTCCCAAAGAGAGAGAACATTTATACAAGCTGTGTTTCTTTGGAACCCTGCTAGCCAGTAGAAAGCCAGTTCAGGTACTACTCTTGATTCCAACCCCCCGCTGGCTCGGAATTTTATGATTTTTCAGTGGCAGGTGGCGCTGAATGAATGGTTGGTGTCACCGAAAACTTGGTCGATTCCGTAGGGAGTGTTCGTAAGGCTGACCAAATTACAAGGTATCTTGTAAAATGCTTTCGATTGAACAGCAGTCTCTTGGAGGCTTAAACGTCGATAAATGTTTGGGGTATTAGAAGAGAGATAGTCGATTTCGAGGTTTATTTGAGGAAGCATGGTAGCAACACACGTAAAGCGTTATAAGCCAGGAACGGTTCGGAATCGTCCAAAAACTTACTTGTTACTTTGCATTTGTCTTGGCTTCTAAGGAAGATTGTCGCCTACAGCTGAACAAGGATACAAACATCACCACCACACAATCATTTGTTTCCTTTTTTCCATTACTGTCTTCAGATTGCAGTCGTCTAAATGAACTACTGGCTATCAAGACCCCAATAAAACTCGTCGACAGTTCAGCGTAAATCTCAGCTTCTAGACAGCAGACTACGCTAAAACCAGGGCCTATTTTTGAGTTGGACTCTGAGCAATACAACTGCGATATACTTGGTGAATTTCATGAAGAAGTTTTTGCATGATGTGCGAGCAAAGAAGCAAACGAAAGAAATTTGTTTTGACTTCAATTAATGTCATTCATATTTCTCTCACTTTCAATGCACAGACATGATAGCTTCGTTCGAGCTTGGGTTAAGGAATTATTGCCATTGCTATTTACTATAACAAGAGAGTCCTCTGAAGGAAATCTTTAGGGAATTCTCTGGCTAGATAGGCGGCTTGGTATCAACTATTCTTTGCTGGCGATGGAGCTGTCATAAGTGAAGATCAAAACTGTCTATGGCGGGAAAACTGTGACCCAAAAATGTCCTCTAAGCTAAAAGGAAGGAAAGCTCACAATGTTGGATAAATATGAGACCAAACTAGCAGCAGCTGATATGAAGATGCGTCGCATGACAATATGAGTAGCAAAGCTTGATACAATAGGAACATCGAAGATTCGAGGAAGCCTTCAAGTAAAACAACCTACACAAGCCATATAGAGCACGACACGGTTGACATTATCATGTTCAAGGGGAAGATCGTTCGAAAAGGGGTAATCAACGTTGGTACACAATGGCAGAGGACAAAACAAGTGGACCAGGGTTTGGTTGGCTCCAGTGATTCGAAACCAAGCAGCCTACGGCTACTGTCGATCCGGCAGACCCCACAGTCAGACCAGTAGGGAAGTTGGAGAGTTATGATCCTCCTACTGTGGATCTGGTGAAGACGAAGGTATGTGGCTTGGAAAGGAGGCTACAAAAGCCACACTCAGGTCAGTACTTGATTCGTTCCAATGCTCATTGGAGCAAAGGTTGTTCCTTAACCCATAGTAACACCGTTCTCTGCTTACAGACTCTGTCACTCACTGAGTTACTGTCTCTGCTGTTGGTGTGCCCAAAAGATCTTCCTGAAAGATGTAACTCCCACGGAATTCGTTCCTCATAGAGGGTGTTTTAGTTCCTTGTTCCTGCCTTCATCAAAGGACGACCATAAGCTTTGTCCAACCATTAAACTGTCATCCATCGAGTTGAGTGAACCCATCAATCCACCCAAGTTATGAGCTTTATTAGCATTTATCCTTTAACAGCTGCTGACATTCTTTGGCTCCTTCAACAGGAGGTAATAAAAATTCCTTTCATTTGAACGATAAAGTGGTTCACCTTTGATTAAACAAAAAAGCAGAAAATGCCTAAATTACCACAAAGCAGTCTAGACAAACCGAACCTCTCCTCTTCATCAGAAACAAAAAGGTTTGTGTAATCCTTCCGAATTGTGTATCCAATTCAAGGTTTTGTCAATATCCTTACAAAAGCAAAAAGCAAATTTTGACTTTCGATCTTAATTGACTGCTAACACGCACACTGATTTGACTTAATTAATTGATTCCTATTCTCTTACCTCTGGCTCATTGTCCTTGTTACTGACGAAGAAGTTTTTGCTGGGTGGATGGGATGACCATTGAGATTGCTTCCCACTCTTTTGGGCCGTCACGCGATAGCTTTGTATTAAAGGATATTTATCAAAACAAGAAAGCATTCAGAGGGGATTTCTCTAAATAAAGGACAAAGACTGACACGTGTGCGGCATTATTGTAAATTAAATTATTTTCGGTAGAACTCTATCCACCAAGGACATCTTGTGTATCCCAATCATAAATACTAATTAAATTGGCAGTTTTTTTTCTTCTTCTCCTCTTGTTCAAGGACAAGAAAGACGGTGGTACTGCTGGCTGGTGGACAAAACACAAAAACAAGGACATCGCGGCGAAAGTAGCGCGATGTAACTAACAACAACAACAACAAGGAGGAGAAGGAGGATCTCATAAATATAAAGTTCATAGTGGTTAGCTTGCTTCCTTAGTTATGAATCATTTAGCAGCATAAACAAGATTCCTTCAAGGATTTAAGGGATAAGAAGAAAGTCCCACAAAAAAAAAAAACAGAGTTTATTTTTAGCAAGGATAACTTAAATCGCTGCCTTAATTACGGGATCCATTAAACTGCATTACTAATTCACCTGCCAGGCAATTACAGTGGGAACTTATTGGCCCTGACGATTATCGCAAAAGCAGTGCTCTTGTTGCTCACTGATTCATGCATCATGTGAGTAATTCAAAAGGACACACAATGCACAAACAAGTTTCTTCCATTAGCCAAGAAGTCCTTACGTATGGCTCTGTACATGTGTGCTGCTGTCGTCGTGTGTGTGTTGTACTGTGAAATATTTAGAGTTTTGCTAAAGTTAATCAACTTTGTGCTGCATTATGAATGCTTAAGGAGGGTGGGCGTGGTAGTGGGATGTGAATCCTTTTGGACTTGTTTATGACACGATGATGGCAGTTAATTTCAGATTAATGCACATTTTCTGGAAGTGGAATCTGCAGATGCGATACGGCAGCTGAGGGAATCAAGTTTAATTTCGCGAGTTTTTATGCGCAGCCCCTAAGTAGAGATTTGGACGGAGGGGGGGCGTGTTCGTAAAGCGGTTTGATCGCTCGAATTGAGTGTTAAAATTTAATTTTGACGCTTAAACGACAGGGATGGCATCGTAAACTTTAATTTAATGAATCTATCTGGGGCGTGATGTGGTTTTAAGTGCCCAAAGCTCAAGCTCAAAAGTGTTATTTCGACGAAATTAAAATGGAATTTTGGGTTTTTGTGTAAATAGTTTGTTGGGAGGTTTTATGGTCGGCAAAAGTGCTCGTGTGTTTGCTTGATTAAGGCGGCCCTCTGGTGGTTTGTTTTGGGAAATGTATTCACTAAATATTTCAATTAGTTTTAGAACTAATGGCTGGCTCTAGACCAAATAGGACGAGATCTACTAGCATCGTTGCTAGGACCTCCTACACATTACAAACCACTCTCCCTGCGAGGCTGGCTGCCAATTTATTGCTCTGTTTGTCCCTTCGGCCTTCCTTATTCCTTCCAATCGACGCAGATTAATCTCTTCCGCCGCTATGATGGAATAGATCTTCAACCAGTCATCCCCTGGCCTCATCATGTGGTCAATTGGGAGCTCTGAGCTTCTTAGATTCACTATGCCACTTGTTAAACGACTGACGTGCTCTGCAACTTCTTCCTCTTCTGAGCAAGAGAGCCAGCTGTCATCCTCAAATCTGAGGAGGTATTTTCGATAGCCACGAGCCCCAGACAGGAACTGCGTAAGATGGTAAACTACAGTCCGCAGCCCGTGCTTTCTTTTGTCCAAGTTTCAATGTTGGCAATCAGCTTGTGAGTCCATCTATCTTCGGTGATGTTGTCCCACCTAACAGCCTCCTGGTGAGTCTGGTATCTTATCTGATTGTCAGCTATCACGTCATCATATATTAAATTCCAAAGAAGTGGTCCAAGGACTGACTCTTGCGGCACTCCAGGGGTAATGTTGTAGCACCATACGCCATCATGTGTCTTTGCTTCCTGCCGGTAAATTAGTTCATGACCAACCTGCCAATGCATGTCCAACGTCTAGTGCTTTGGCTGCAGTATCTTCTACCGTCTTTATGGCATCGATGGTCTTCCAACATAGCTCCTCTACTCTCTGCCACTGCCAGCAGTCTGCTGTATATGATGCGCTCTAGCAGACACATTGGCTGGTTCTACGGGTAAGTCAGTTCGCTTTTAGTAACAACACCAGATGCTGTAGTTTTCATGGTTCAGGTTCATCCTCTCCTCAAGTTACCTTTCCATCGTTGCTATAAAAAGGTCCGGTCTCTTATGGACGAGTGCTTTGACAACAATATTTGGGATGGTGTTGGGTCTAGGCACATGTTTGTTGCCCATATGCGTTGCTTAGTTGGTCTCTGAGGAGATAGATGCTCAACTACTATCTTCAGTAAGGTGGGACAGGGTATTTGTGGGGAATTACTGCTCTTCAGCCTCTTTGTCATGTCGCACCCCAGTGATCAAGATCTGCTTCGTCACATAGTTGTTTTAAGCATAGTGCCTTGCTCTTCTTGATGGCCTCTTTAATATCGCGTTTCGCCAGTCTAAACGTAGATAAACGTTCCTGCAACTGAGGTCTTCCCCTTGAAAGTTGCTATCTGTGTCGTGCCCAAAGGCTGTTCACTCTACGTGCTGTAATTTTGTCATTCCACCAGTAGGAAGGGACCTTCTACCTCCTGCCCTTCTGGAGAAAGCTGCTTAGAACGCGCTGGTGATTGCTTGTATCAGTTGATACGATAGTGCCTCTGCTGATCCGTAATTGCATAACAGGTCATCGTACAAAATATGCCACAGAAGGGGCCCTACAACTGACTCCTGTGGAACTCCCTCGATGATTTTGTAGCACTGGACACCATCGTGCGTTTGTTGATGTCCATTATTCCCTCAAACGCTCATTTGTCGAAGGATGCTTCTTTCTATTTCAGTCCTCTTAGCTTGGGAGCTATCTGGGCTCCTCTTGACTGTAATCGCCTTCTGGTCGCCTAGCCTAGCTATGGAGCAGTAGATCATCCATCACTTGCACATTCCCACGCTCAAAAGAACAAAGGACCTCCTTAAATCCAATTATCAGCTTACACCACACAAGGCACATGTTCCACTTACACAAGGAACAAATCACATGCATCCTGTCACTGGGAACAACGACTACTAATCGAAGTGTCATCCTCTCCGTAATTAATTCACAACAAATGGTCCGTCGTTTTGTCGTAGAACATATACGACCCATCAATAACGGAGTCTCATCGTTTTTTTATGTTCTCTCTCTTGTCTCCTTGTTCTGTTTTGAGAACAGGATGCTCATGCACCCGCCGGAAATTTCAATTTTAACCGCGTGACTGTGAGAAAGATACCTCTACCTCTAATCCTTGAACACATGCCGCGTGTTCTCTTCGATCGCGTGTTCTTTAAATAGAATCGAAAGTGTCAACCTTTTTGATTGACAAATCACCACCACCAGGAGCACCACCAACGATTTAAATTTATTGCCAGGAATTCAAAAGCGTGGATTCAATTGAAATACCCTGACAATGGAGTCGCACAAAAACGCAATTATCCTGTCTAAATTTGATTCAAATATCAAGGTGTGTTTGTTGCCATCATCTCAAACCAGAGCAAGATATCAAAATCACAAATGCCTATGTCCTCGGGGAGTCCTTTTGCGTGAATTGAATGACTTTTGCTTTTGCTTTTGCTTTTCTCGAATCATTTCACATTTACAATGTGAGGAGAATCCAATTGTATATCAATTTCAAAGGACACAGTCAGAAATTGAAAAATAATATTTTTGCTTCTCGTCCTTTTGATCCTTTAGAGAGGAGACCAACAAAAAGTCAAAAAGTAAAAAAAAACTGCATTGTGACACCAAAATTGACATAAATCCTCGCTGTGGCAATTAATTCCGACGAGACAAGGGTGGACCACACCTTTTCAAAGAACAACGCAAAAAAAAGGACAACAGCTAGAGCTGGCAAAAAGTATCCTGTCAGGAATTCCCACAAGGAATAAATTTTCAATTACTTCCGAATTAGATTCAGGCCAAGTAGTTGCGGGTATTTCCGTTTTAAATAATTCTTCTTCCTCGCCTTTGATTCCTGTGTGTCCTGTGTGTCCTGTTGTTTGACCTCTTGTGTGTGTGTGTGCAGTCTTTGCTTTACTTTATTTCAATTTCCAACTTACGAATGTCCTTTTTGTTGTGCTGTGTGTTGTCTCCTGCAGTAGAGTATATTATATCCCAAAAGCGAAGAAATGAAATTGAAATCCTTATATCCTTTGAGATTCCACTTTCCTTTATGTATTTTTTCATCCATTTTTTTGTTGGTTTTCTTCTTCTTAATATCCTTTTCTTTGGTTAAAGGTAAATATTTGATTTGTGTGCGTTTTTTTCTTCTTTTTTTTCGTCCTTCATCCTGATTGATGTAGTCAGTGATTTCATATGCCACCAAGGTGCTACTTGGTCTATTTGGGTGACAAGGGTGACCACCATGATGACGGTTGCAGCAGGACATACACAAGTGTGTGCGCGTTCAATGGGTGAATTGCAATGAAATTGTTTTATTATTCCTTCCGGGTGCCATTCGAAAAGTGGTTATCATTCATGCGTCAGGACGAGAGTGACAAATTTATTTTTTTACCGAGTGTTGTCTGCCATAAGAAAAAAAAAGTTGACAAATTGAACGGCAAGATAGGACCACCTGCATGGTGAAAACTGCAAGAAGTTGTTCTCAAGTGAAGAATAGAGATCTCAGTAGGGAACCCAGAGGGACCCCAGCGAAATTGAGTTATTTGCTTAGCAGGACTATTGGGACTTGAAATTTAGGGAATACGTTGGGATTAGCTAACATTTTGATTACCTTTCTCTCAAAAAATAAGGACTTCCTGCACTTTAAACACTAAAAAACCAATTGTATTCCCAAAAGCCCTAGTGCTCCGCTTCGATTCAAAAAATTCGTTTTCGTTTTCGTTTACATTTGTGAAAGTCCTACTCTCACACGCAGGCACCCTAGAGGCAGATAAAAATTACACGAGTCCTTCTGCCGAATAATTGATTCTTGCTGCGCGCTGGGACCCACCCACTCTCCATATCAATTCAAAACAACATTCGGGGTGGGGGGCAGACACAAAAATAAAAAGTGGGTTCCTTCGAGGATAGAATTTATTTATTTTCGATTTGAAACAGGATACAAAATGATTTCTTTTCTCATTCACCTACTCCCGATATCGGGAAACAAAAATACACAAATAAATGTGTTTCCAAAGGACAACAACTCAACTGAGCAGTGGCAATGTTTGTGTACAAATGTTTGTTCGCATTTGACATTTCATACACACACGAGTATGTCCTTTGGCACATGCCAAACAAGCGTGCTGCTACTTTGCTTCTCTTCGGACTTTCTTTCCTCCTCCTCCTCCTCCTTAAAGTACCAAGACACAAATCAAATAGTGGCGTCTCGAAACCAATCCTTATATTGAAAAATGTCTAAGGATACGAGTTCAGGGGGGGGCAAAACTCTTCAACTGGAATGATGACGATTCAATTGCAGTTAAACTTTTGTCCAACACAACACAAGGATACATGCGTTTACAGCAGTAGTAAGCAGTAAGCGGGAGCCACTTGTATTCTGTGGTGTAAGGAAGGACATTCCCATTCTTCCTCTCAGTTTCAATAAGGATGAACTCTAAAATAAATACCAGAACACAGAACACTGAATCGTTTTCTATTTTTCATCCGATAGAAAACATTCCAAAGGACATACACCCACTGTAAGTGGAGCATATGTAACCTAGCGAAAGAGAGGAGTCCTGCTCCTGATCCCGGTGGAGCGGAAAAACGCGCAACAAATAAAAATTCTTGAATTGAAAGAGTAAACAATTGTTACAACAAGCGAGCGGACCCAACCAAGCAAACTAGACCAAGAGCACAGCACACAAAGTATATACAAAAAGAGAGAAATATAAAATAAGGATCAGCAGCAGCAGAACAATCGAACAGGACGACGAATTTCATTTTCAATTTCATGTTAGTTTCCTCTTCCGTCAAAGTTGCCGTATCTATACGTACGAGTATGTGTGTAGGCGGCTTTTGTTTTCTTTAGCCAAACATACGACAACAAAACAGAGCAAGCAATAGATAGGAGAAGAGGTCCTTTCACTTGAAAAATAAACCTCCAAGGAATCGCAATGTTAAGTGGACAGGAAGCAATTTTTTAAAAGCTTCCATGTAATTCAAATCGTTCCGAGCTGCATGACGACTGCGGAGGATGAAACAATGCCTCGGAGCATGAAGTTCAAAATTGATTTGGGTACATCAGCAAGCATTAGATCTCAAAAAAGATGTCAAGTAAGTACCTAGAGGGCCAATGGTGTACCTCCACAGAGGAGTAATGAGATTTCGCAGAACTCGAAAGTGGGATTCTGCATCCGAAATGAAGAAATAAGTACAATTTCTGATTTATCTTCAAGGATTCGCTTCCAAGAATGGCTCAGATCAAAGAATAAGGGTGCGGGCACAAAATTGTCATTTGCTGAATGGTAAGTGAATTTAGTACACAATTTGGAGCGCAAATGGTTTGATACTGAGAAACAGTACTAATTTGGTCCTGAAATTTGAAAGAAAGTCCATGATCCGTATCGGACGAAAAGTGGAACAATTTGGACCACAAAAAGAGGAGACCTTGTGTCTGAAGGGGGAAGCAGAAAAGTCGAATAAATAAATGGCCGCTAGAGGGCCAAGGTTTAGCTTCTGATAAATATAAGTGTTTGACTTGTTTTACACCTAAAAGTAGGCAAGAAATTTTATCATCACAGAAGACATAAAAGCTTTTTTAGTAGAGACTCGAACCTTGAACCCCGTACTCAGTAGCTCGATGCACAAACCATTGGGGCATGCGAATTGATCTCAAAGCTGACATCCGACCACGGCTTCTTCAAAAGACAGCAATAGCGAGAATGGAGGCTAACCTCATCCACGGTTGGGTTCGGTTGAGTAGAGGTTTGAGGCTATCATAGGCTACTATGCGCCAAAGTGGACCAAGGAGAACCTTATTCGCTTAAAACCTAAGCCAAATCGACCATGGGTTGGTTCAAAGGATCGGTTTGACACCTAACAATGCCCTTACATTCATGGTATACGAGTTCTGCTCTCTAAGACTGTAGACCTTACTCCGTGACCGATAGACCTAGCCTTCTGCCGTGTCACCTTAGAAGACAGATCGGATCTACCAATCTTTCCAGATCCCCTGTAGTCTAGCTTCGGCCCTGTATAACCTTTGTCCATCCAAATAAGACCAAACCTCCGGTACATAGACCATAGACCATAGTTGTCACAGATGCCAGAAACTTGATCTACGCAACTCAATGCAGGGTACCTAGGATTGTAGAGGACGGAAGGCAGCCGTGTCTCAGGCAGAGACTCTAAGAGGGTCCCCTTTGATCAACGACAATGTTCCTTTTGGCAAACGCAAAGTGGTGCTCTAATATAGTTGAATACGCTCACCACAGGAAGGTCCACGGGCAGTTTGTAGGCGCATTCTATACCTCAGTGTCCAGGTACGTATGCTTTAAGCCTTGTGTCCCATGCTCCATTAGAGGTAGCGCTTTGAACATAGCCTGACTGTGAATGAAGCTAGCAATATCCTTGTCAGATATTGATCCCATCCTTAGTGGTTAAGAGGCTTTGAGCACAGTTCAAGAACCCCATGACTGTCGTAATGTATAGCCAGGGATTCAATGCAGGTTCCAGGCAAACAGAAGTCAACCCCATCCCTCAATAGCAATGTTTTAAAAGCGCAAATCCTTACCGTGACAATGGTCGTTTGTGTACAACATTGAGAGGGCAAAGGTACAGGAAACCAGGCAGCAATAGAAGCAATTCTGCTAAAGGAATAGAAGAATTTGGGTGCACATACCGCTTTGAACACTAAAGCTAGAAGCAGTCCAAAAGGGGCTACAGTCAGGCGATCAACAGGTGAATCCTTCTAGAAACTTGCACAAGGAAAGGTAGGCCCTTTGATGATACAAAGCTCATGAGAAAGAACAGAACACAGGACTAACCACGGGTAACAATTCTCTGCGATATCACAAAAGAGGACCTATGTACGTCGAAGATGAGGAGACAGACATGAAAGTCCAATGCGCCTCAAGAACAAACTTCTCGGACAACACTCCTTCAGAGGTCTTTTTCCAGCAATCAGACCTCTCCTGCTATTCAAATGAGGTACACTAGGAGGCCTCTTGAACAAGCAACCCAATTGGAGTTCTGCGAATAAGTCAGCTATTTAGAGCTCCTAGATTGTCCTTCATAGGAAGCTGAAAAGGATTCGCTTATTTCATTCCATTCTCCTCCAAGATTCATCCCGTGTTCAAGAACAACCCACCGACCAATAGCCTAGGTTAAACGGTCCCTTGTAGTCCTTTTTAACAAGAATCGCCTTCATTCCTACAGATTGAAAGGATAATTGGTATCACTCTTCCTTGCGTTACCCACTCCATCTTCTAATTGAAATTAAATTTGAAGTGCACGATGTCGTTTTTTGTCCCCTTGATTCCTCCAAAGGACTCGCTCAATTTCAATGCGATATATCACAACCCGTCGTCGTCGTCGTCCTGATGGGGGGTGGTGATAATGGAACAAGATTTAAAGGGCTTGCTACCCATTTTCGAATGCAAATTCCGTTTGCACGCCCGTCAGCAACAGACAAACAAACACATCGCTCTAGTAGTTGGCAATGGGCGATGGGCGATGACGCAACCAGGCTAAGTGAGTTTGAACTTCTTGTCAACGAGCGAGTTGGCTGGGGTTGAGGGTGGTGGTTCTGCAGAAGAAGTTTCCTTCTCAACCTCGGCGTAAATATTTACGAAAATGCTTCCGCGCGTCACGCTAACGGCTATTACGACACGTCTTCTGCTGCTGCTCGTCCTTATTCTAATCACTCCGAAACATTCGTAATCCCACTGATGGAATATACACAAACTGACAGGCTAAAAAGGATTCTTGGTGTTGTGTGCACACACTCCACTGTATATAGTGAAGAAAATTTGATTTTCTTCTTGTGTCCTCGCACTCGCACTAGCAACGCAATCGCAGCTATGTGTGCATATGAAATGTCAAGTCACTCAAATATTTGAACTCACTACCAATCCTTGGGGAATACCTACTATACAATCGCGGCCTTCTTTCTAGGAAGAAGGATGCAAGTAGAAAGAAAAAAAACGAATGGCTTGGGAGACATTTTTCTTCTCCTTTCTCACAGTCTCTGGGGAGAGAGTTATCCTTGGTAACAATCGAATGGTGGACACATTCGTCGGCGAAGGGAAAATAAAAATCCTGTCATATGTTAGGAGGATATGAACTTTCTGCTGACAAATATCCTTAGCAGAATTATATGCAAGGATTCATTGCAGACAGCATTTAAGAAGCTCAAAAATGGACATGACTCTTCAGAAATTTTGCTTCCATTGTGAATGGCCAAATGCATGCTATGGTCCTTGTGAAATGGTTTTGGTTCTGTCCTTGTCCACTGGTACAATTGAAAGTTAAATATTGACTAAGGTTGAAGGACATTCTTTTCCTGATGCCACAAATCCTTTTGTTGCTGTTGTTTCTTTGGACATTCTTGTGTGTGTGTGTGTGTGTGTGTGTGTGTGTGTCCTTTGAATTGGTTTCGATTCTATTTAATGTGATTTTGTTGTCCTGGTTTGCCTTTGGTTTGCCAGGGACTACACATGGGATTTTATTTTTCTGTTTTCTTTTTATTTGGGATTTATCCTGTGAGAGGGAGGGCACGTTTGTCCTCTGTGAACAACAGCATCAAATGAGGTGAATAATTTTACAAACAAATGAACATATTACACTCTTGGATGCGTCCTTACGCCTTTATCTTGTAAATAAATGCATCATCAAAGGGATATCTCTAGTAAAGGTGAGGGCGAACCTTACGGACGTTTAGGCAATTTATCCTTGTGTTTGCTTGGTTTTAGTTGGTAGAGCCCTTGCTCTGTTTTCGGTCAAAAAGGTCATGTAATCTGCTTCTAAAGCACCTGCAGGGGGCGCATCGTTAAATCTGAGAGATACATTACACTCGTGCTCCTAATTAAAAGAGTAACTTCAATTAGGAGCGTCCTGTGTGCGATAATTAACATTTCTAACCGAGAAATTAGTTGCTCCTGCAACCGGCTGTTCCAAAGTAGCCGACATAAAAGTCACTACGCTAATTTACTCTCTCACCCTTGGTACCACCTTAAGCCTACTTACTGGTTCTACTGTGCCTAGCACGCTGCATACACCCTTTTCGTCGTCCTTTGAAGTCATATTCCTATTTAAGGCCCACTTGCCGATGACGATGACGATGACGATGACTTGCCTCGTTGCTCGTTACAATAAATATTCGCCTCATCCTCCTCCCTTCCTCCACATAACAGCTGGCTAATTAGGGCATACAAAACAGGATCAGCCGCATACTACAACCAGGCAAGCCAATTCCAGAATTCCATTGCATCATTGTATTATACTCTCTGGTCTGTGTGTTTGTGTGTGAATACATATCCTGTGGCATCGTAGTCCTTAGAGTCCTTGCCGTCTTAATTATTGGCAATTTAATTTTATTATTATTGGACCGAGTGTCAAATGGGCTATAAAATTGCAATGCAATGTTATTGTTATTGTTTCACTTTGGGGGCTGAACTGCTACACTACATCCTGTTTTAGTACCTCTCTCTCTCTCTCTCTCTCTCTGTGTGTGTGTGTGTTTGTGTGCTTCTGGTTGTGTGTGATTCAGGAGTTGAGGCTGTGGGTCAGGAGTAACGTAGCACATCATATTCTCATGACGTTTAATTAACGTTTATCGCACCGTTTCGAGTAACAGTAAAGGAATTTAGTTTGTGTTCAGTTGATTGGTTGGGTAATTCATTAGAATTTGAGGAACTTTTACTCCTTCGAGCCAGTTAAGGACTGGCTGTGTGCTGCTGAGTTATGTGCACGAGGAAAGGGGAGTCGAATTGAGTATGTATTCAGAATCAAGTTTGAATGATTAAGCAATTGCTGTGTGCCGAGTCCTAGGGCAATTTGGTTGTGTGATTCGGTCGGCATGTAGGTCCTTTTTCAATAGGCGAATAGAGTTCGAATTGATGGAGAATCGATGGAGAGTTTAAGGTATTTTTCAGTGGGAATTAAACTAACTTTTCCATGGAAAAGTGTCAGACTAGGTGGATTGGGTAGTTGCATTGATATGTCCGCATTCACACAGCGTGTAGCCAATTGAAAGCGCAGAGAGGCTACGATACGATAGTAGCACTTAACAGCCGCACCTTAAATTGCTACTGGCGCCATCTATTGTATCTTGATAGATGCTAGAAGGGTTATCGTCTAAACAGCATCACTAATAGGGACAATAGTCTCCTCAACAATTGATCCAAGATCCTGCCATACAGTGTGAACGGCTGAAACCTCTGATCAACAGTCTGATTGGGCTCTATCAGTGCGAAGTAAGTCCACCATCGATCAACGTTCACACATCGACAGATCCTGGAGAAAATCCAAGAAGTCCACGTTGATACTCATCCCCTTTTTATTGATTTGAGGGCCGCCTGTTACAAGCATCGATATAGAGCCATGTCTACCTTTGACATCTCTGCCAAGGCTGTTCGTCTGTGCAGGATGACGATAGAGAAGGCTTTCTACTCGATCAAGGTCGGAAATGACCGTACTGAAACCTTCGATGTCGAAAAAGGTTTAAGACAAGGTGACGCTCTGTCGCATGGACTTCTTTAACATCCTGCTCGAGCGGATTGAGCAGAACTCACAAAGCAACACCAGTGTCTATCAAAAGTCCGTACAACTGCTTACGCACGCCGACGATATGGACATATGTAATTGGAAGACTGCACAAGCACTCAAGCCGAAGCTCCCAGAATAAGCTGAGCAACAAAGAAGGGCAGAACAGAGTACGTGCTCTCAACAAGAAGGGACAATCAACACCGACGAATTGGACGGAGAGTATTCAGCTACAACTTCGAGGAAGTAAGGGACTTGGTCAACCTTGGCCTGGGCAATGACACCAGCGCATAGGCTAACCACTGAGACAATTCAACAATAGAGCTCTATCTCGAAGAACTAAGAAGACTCTGTGGAAGATGCTGATCATCACAATTCTGGTTTACGAAGCTGAAACAGGGGCTCTATTGAAAGAGGATGAAGACAGCCGTGGGCGCTTCGAGACAGAAATCCTTCGTAAGTTATTAAGGCCTCTTTGCTTTGATGGGTTTTAGGGGAGAATATTCCATTCTGTATGAGCTATACATCGACTTAGTCGACCTGTGATGGCTAAGGCTAAGACATTTAGAGCGGTCCGGCCTGTACTGTCTTCGAATTGGACCCAGAGGAACGACATTTTCAAGGGCCTTCTCGCCAAAGCTGGCGCATACAAATTCAAGGAGACCTCGACCAACTTGGAGCGCCCAACAAGAGGCCATAAGCCCAACAAGAAGCCATAAGCAACAAGAGGCCATAAAGACTTAGCTAAGTGGAGAGGCTTCTTGATTGACGCCCAGGTTCACCCCGCAGGGTCATCTAAGCAAAACATAGAAATTGTCTGTAAATTGAACCCGCTTTACAATTCAGTGTAGATCTCTACTTCTGGGTGGCATATCGCAATGAAACACATACCAAGTTTTAAGCTAAACTCTGAGCAATGAAGCTGCGAAACCCCCCTTCAGTTTTGTGTAATAGTTTTGATGTGGTGCGTGAGCAAATGAACGTAGAGACAGACAACAATTTAAGGAACCTTTGACTTGGCTTCTATTAAATTGTTTTGGCTCCTCTCAATGTTATTAACAACGCGACTCATGTTGAGACTCCTGCTGCCTTCTACTTATAATATTGGTGCCATTGATAGCCGAACTCGAAGCTGGTGGTAATCCTCATTCCAGATAGTGAATGGGAATCCAGTGAGTCACGGTATGAACCAAGGAGCCATCAAAGTCAACTCTGTGTATCGAATAGGCAGACTTTCTTGCTAGATCCTCCTGTATCGAGGGACGATCATAATCGAGCAACGCATGGAGTACAGATCTCCACTTGAGAAGGAACTTCGAGAAGGCTTTCGACAGCTTGAATAGAGATGATTTCTGTTTGGCCTTACGCAGGAGAGGCATCCCAGAAAAAAACTCATTGCTATTATGAAGGCTACATACGAGGGCAGTAGGTGTAACGTCTGTCTTAGGAGTTTGAAGTCCGAAGTGGAGTACGTCAAGGCTCCATACAGTCACCGCTCTTGTTCAATGATATACGTCAAGCATCACTGACGGAAGAAAACTATGGAATTTAGTGGACTATGTCATCTCACCTTAAACACATAGAATACGCTACCGATGTAACGTGTGACTTGGTTCAGAACAGTCGTGAAGAATTTAAGACAAGAGACCGCTTAGGCATAGTTGACGCCCTAGAACCCCCGAGGAGCAAAAGATTTACGGAGAAGAATACTGAGCTCAACTATTTGACTGCTCTGCGACGTTATAAGGAAATGCGTTGTATTCTTAGCTTCTCTTAGAAGAAAAGATTCAGACAACCCCTTGGCAGTTTTCGGAGTAATTCACAATTACAAAGCGCCTGGCATGTTAGACTTAAGTGGAACCTCTATCTGAGACCAATAGAGTAGACATTCAAAATGCCTTTACTGGTGAAATATTTTAAACGATTAGTTTGTACACAAACCCCTCATAAACTATGGTTCCAGTATTAGATAGAGAGTTCAATACAAATGGATCATTTAGCACAGACACAATCCTAACAAGACCTACAATTCTTTGTGTGAGTTTTTGCTCTGCTTGAGCATTCAGTCCAATTTTGAGCAGAAAAAACTGATAATTTAAGAGCTTTTTCAGTAAATAAATGGCCTCTTTTTGCTTTTTTTTAAACTGCCACCCAGAGCTTGCTTTGTAGAATACTAATTTCGATTTAAATTTAGATTCGGCCCACTCCTGTTTCCATCCCCAAAACAAAGCCTTCCGCAGGCTATAAAGAGAGAGAGAGAAAAAAAAACTTGTCAAAACCGTGTGCTCCAATTCCCCAAATCAATCAGAATTCCTCTGCGTAGAACCCTAATCCCGGAAAAAACAATTTAAATATAAATTCACTATTTAAATTCTAACATCAAAATCAGGACATGTTAGGCCCCGTTCGACCGTTCCACCGCGCCATCATTCAGTGACAGCCAATTCAATCGATTTTAAAATAATCACACAAACGTCAGCGGTCATGTTTAGTGCGATACCGCTGCCTCCCTTCCTCCGTGATGCCATTCAATTAATTTGCTCAAATCGTTTCAAAATTGAATGTCATGTCCGCCCATCGCATCACAACTCTCCCCTAATGTCCCCCAAAACATATGCAGACGGCGGCGAGAGGACAAAAAAGTGTCCGCCCAGAGGCCTCGGTTCATTTGAATATGATGGATTGCTTTATGATTTATGCGCTAGGGAAGGACCAGGACGACTGAATGAGCCAGTGTGTCATGTGACATATGGACCAATTCCCAGTTCAATGTAGACGTACACATTCCCGGAATCCATTGCCTGCAGAGGTACAGGAAAGAAACAAAAAAAAGAAGAATCAAACCCAAAGCCAGGACACGAACAAAACCTGAAAACAGTGCTTCCGTCTATCTGCTCCTGGCATTCTCCCACTGTTGGCTGTTGGCAGTGAAATATTTGAATTTTTGCACCGACCATCTCAACCGATCAAATGACCTTCCATCAGCAGCCAGGAAGGAGCTTTGTTCACTTGAGCCCTTCGGCAGGTGTACAACACCACACACACACGAGAACAACAGCCTAACCCAGGAGCGAGACGTGAAAATCTGGTTGCCCAATTGCATCCGCTGTAAGTGAGAACACTCATCGCATCCACATGCAAAGCAGGACATTCGTGTTCGTCGTGTCCGTGTCCGTCTACAGGACAAATTTAATCAATTTCGAGAATGTTATGTGTTTTAAGGATAATCCTCTTACACCGCCGCACACAAATGCAAATAAATAAGGATATCCACAGTCAGTCAGAAGGATTGCACGGGACAGGAACACCATTCTGGGTCAAATGGACTTGTGTCTCTCCAAAGTGGATATCCTTTCGCAAATTACCGCTTGGGCATTAACAATTTCCGAGAGTCAAACTCAAGAGAGAGAGAGAGAGAATTTTGATGAGCTACCAAGTTGTCGGGGTTGTGATGCTAATTTGAGAAAAGGACACACAGTTTCGTCTCGGTTATACAGTCTCTAAGGAGCTTAACTCAAGGATTCCTTTTGGTTTTACTTTCATTGACCTAATTCCATCCCAAAAGAAGTTGGTGGTTGGACAGGAGGATCAGGCGAAATTAAGTGGAATCAACAGCTTTTTTGAGGGATGGAAAGGGCTCCTTCTATGCCACACTTTAACCTTTAAAGTCCCATCCTCAGGAGTGCCTGCGCCCCCTTAATTAACTCCACACAACAAGGACATTGTTCCATTCATTAAATGCAACTAGCCCCCCCCCCCCCTCTGTGGCAAAGCAAATTATTGCTCATTTCGAATACATTTTCATTAATTTCCATAAATATCCCTGATCAATGGCTATTAATTACATTAGCCTGCAGGATGCCTTTACATGCTACTGGCGCGGTTTGTCGCTTCAATTAAGTATCTAAAGGGACGATACATTATCCTAATGAATTGATGGCGACTATTATGAGAGCAAAAGTGCACAATCGATTGAAAGAAATCCTTCAAAAAAGTAGCAACTCACCCTCTTAAGGATATCATGCGAGAAAACAGAGAGATAAAATCAAATTAAAAGGATTTTCCTTGTTCAAATAGAAAGTTGATTAAAACTCATCCTTCGACATGTCGAAAGTCGACGACAATTCCTTTAATCCTCCACCAAATAACGGTATTATTTACTCACCTAAATCAACAGAGAATCCCTTCTCGTGTGCAGAGCCGTGTGCAGTAAGTATTGTCACCCTTATTTTGCAGTTGACAAATTAAATTTACTCCTTAACGGCGAATGCGGGTGCAGGCGACCTTCACCTTCATCCCAGTCGAACCTGGTTCTCCTGATACCGTCTATGGATGCTGAGGATGACAAACTTCTATCAGGCAGGCAGGCAGGATATTAATTTCGATATTTCCACAGTCATTAGACGCAACGCATATATCACAATAGCGGTATCTATGGCTCAAGGCAACTTTTAGTCAAACGTCAAAAATGACTTTTGTCAACAGAAACAACCGGCAGGCGCCACCCTCTGCCTGAGTAAACAACAAGGACAACCGCACAAGGCGCTGTCGGTTGATATAGAAAATGGGATACATGAGGAACGAACACAAAACAATTGCAATTTCTGAGTCATTATCCTGGGCGGAGAAAGTTTCCCTCTGTCGAGAGGAGCTCTTTGTCTGCGAACAAAATACCGTGAGCCGTGTGTGTGCTTTGCTGCTTCCTCTTTTAACGGTAAATTAAGATGGAATTTCAATTGAAATCAATCAAGTCGGAAGGATGGAAGGATGCAAGGATAAAGTTTTTCGTTTCGTTGTCCTGTTTTCATTTGTACATAAGTATAATGCTTTCCGATGAATTCAAGTGGAAGTTTCGTCATTAAGGGCGCGCCGAAGGTTCGTTGTTGTCCATCATTCTGAAGGGAGTAGGTACCTCCTGGAGCTAACGAATTATCGCACTTTTTTTTGTTTTTGTACTCGCAATTGGAAAGTCAACCAACAAGCTGATGGGCTTGGCGGCTCGAAGGAGCCTGCGAATGGTCCCCCCCCGCTGTGGCTTAATTGCGTTGAAGGAAAGTGGAAATTTATGATTTTTTTGTTTGCTTTCTGTTTCCCGTCAGATTTGACTGGGAGTGGAGTGGATTTGCTTGGCAGGTGGTAGGGTGTGTTCAGAGAATATACACATGTATGGGGAGCAAGGATGTGCAGGTGACATTTCAGGGTTTTTTGTAGCGAGGGGGCTGATGTAAATTAACCTCCTTCCATTCAAGGAAAAACCTACGAGGAAGTAACTTTAAGTTTTTGGGCGAAATTGTGAGGTACAGTGAGTCAAAGAAATGTTTGTTTCATAAGCTACGAATGAATACAGGGAGTCTACTCTTTTAAGACGAACAAAGTTTAAAAACTAATGGCACAGAACGCTCGAGATGGAGGGACGGCAGTTGGGGTGAACTGGAGCGTAGGTATAATAAAGGCTCTAGGTCCTACAAGGGAATTCAGGAAAGAAAGGAAGCCTTTCTTGTAAAAATGGCAAATTTTCAATTACAGCAACCTTCAACCAGTTATCGCCGTCAGAGGACGAGGAAAGTATTATTCCCATGAGCCAGTTGCGAGGCAGGTATCTAAACTGGCTGCACGAAGACGGTTGCTCAACTAGAAGAAGACATACGTGAAGATACCAGTGCCTCGTTGCAAACTATATGGACTTAGCTGAGAAGTCTTACGTGACAGGCACAACTGCAGGCAACTCCAAAGGAAGCCAGACAGTTTTGGGGAGACAGTATTCTACTAGCACTGCTGGGGATTTCACTTCTCCAGAATGGCATGAGAGTACAGCAATAGCCAATGTGTCATCTTCCGGAAACAACAGCAAATGAGCCTCGGAAAGTAGGACTTTTGTTTGATAGAAATCGCACCAAGTGTCTCCGATTTGAGAGACCTACAAATGCCAGCATTGATGAGCAAATTATCCCATTTGAAGGCCATGTAGCAATGCGACAGTATACAAGGGGAGGACCTAATCCTGTTGGTCTAAAGAATTTTGTAATGACATCAACCAGTGGCTAGCTGTTAGACTTCTCATTCTATGAAGGGAAAGGAAGACAAAGAACGTCTAACAACCTTTGTCTAAGAACTTGTTTGAACTAAGTACTACTGGAGCGAATGAGAATTCCAGCCTTTGGGACTATTGTGACCAACCGAATTCCATGTGTTGGAGCTCTGTGTCTTGATAAATGGTCTGACAATAGACCAATTTATTTCATGTCTTTTGCTGGATTCAGTACAGAGAACAGGCAACTGTTTCTCTGCAGTACAATAGGAACTCAGACTCACTGTCAAATAACTTTAAAACTTAAGAACTGTCAGCCGTGTCAAGTGGAAAAAGGGCCTATGTGCATTTAATTTAAGGACATAGACTAGGCGTTAGACTAAGGTATGAAGTGACTTCTAGAGCTATCAGGCGGATAGTTTGAAAGTTACAGAGGTGCAGAAGGTCTCATGTGCAACAGGTGGCATCATTTGGCAGTTCAAGAAGGCCTTAAGGTTAACTTATCTCAGAACCCATAGCCCCTTCTTACAATGGCCCCTTTTAAATGCCATTAATTCGAACTTTCAACCTGGTCACACTAAATTTATAATGATTGTATTCATAAAACCAGAAATCAATCAATTGCACAGTCAAAACTGGTCTCACGGACATTGATATGCCTTCATAAATGGTGATTCATTTAGAGGTACTTTTTTGTGTATACATTTTTTTCAACAGACTACACGTGAGTCATGTCAATTTTTTATGGTATTTTTGTTCAATATTGTTTGACATTTTATTATAAAAAAAGACTTAGTTCAGTACAGAGACTAAAAGTCTATAAACTATATTAATAAAATCATCGTTCTATGAGGACTGTGTTTCGCGCACTAAGCCCAACTTATGGTCTATACAATCGGCCTACCAAACGCACGATTCTCTATATTATCGAAAAGTTTGAGGCCTAAATTTCATTATGAGACAAAATGCGATGAAATAGATCACATCCAGCTCGTAGTGAAGGAAATACTAGAAAGCTACCTGATAGTATAGACAATGCTAGCGATGAATCAACAATGCTAGCGATGACTTGTTGTATTTAACAACTTGGCAACAATTTTATGTAAAGATCTTGGTTTAAAAGTAGACAAAGTCCACATGAATAAACTGGGTATGATAAATGAATTGATAGCCTACTTTACTCGCGTTAGTCTTCAAATACTACACCAAATGCTCGAGCGAGTCGTCAAAAATTGGAACTTCAGAATGGACCATGTTAACCGGGAGTTTTAGCCAACATTCGATAGGAACAATCCTTAAAAAATGAATGTCAAGAATGGTTCTTTTGTTTGCTAACAAGTATAGCCCAAAAGAATACAATTTTTTATATTTCTTTTACTTTTGAAAAAACTACCTCTGAGTGAATCACCGCTTAAATTGCATGTAGGAGTATGTTTGAAGGAAGAACGCTCGACAAAAGTACACTACTCCAATGCAACCAGTCTGATTGGACCTACAAAACATGCCTGCGTCCGTCTTTGAGCAAAAGATCGAATCACACCTACACATGAACGATTCGTTCTTCAAATTTGAACGTTTGACACGAATTTAGTATTTAGAAGGGCTGTTGGGAATCTAAGACTTAAGAGAGCGGACTATGAAGTTATAGACACATACATACAACGACGAAGGTGGAAATGGAATGGTCCCACTCTCAGAAAGATGACAGGTCCAAGGCTAACTACGCAATGTAATGGAACCTGCTTTCTCACGATTGCAAGACACACGGTGTTCACAAGAGTTTATGGCGCTGAACAGTCCAGAAGGAGGAATGGAAACTAAGAAAGAGTTGAAGGGAGCTGAGACATATTTCCACGTAAGCGTTCTAGAGGCTCTAGGACCCACAACGGATCAATAAACGAACCTCCACAACCCCTCCGAGCAAAAAGGACACCTATTGCTCCTCCTAATCACATTTCCCCCTGATCACCAGTTCTTTGAACTTAATTAAGAGCAAATTTCAGCCCAAACGAAATTCGTTTCATCATTCATTCATGGAACATTAAATACTCTGCTCCAAATTCAGATACAATTTTCAAATACAATTTGTCAAACGAATAGCCAGCTGCAAGTGAACCGTGTAACGAAAACGAAAAACACATCACACACTGATAGAATTACAATTCACTAAGTGCATTGGCACACTCGTGCATCACAACACATCTGCCAATATCATTTAAGTGGTGGGTCAAAGGATTGCATTATCCTGCATAGGACCGCCACTTTCCACTCGATCCAGATCAATTCCATTTACAATATTAAAAAAAAATACTCTCCCAATAAAATTGGCTCCAAATTCTCTAAATCTCCCTCTCGACTGGGAGTGTACCCGAATCTGAATCCACAAGCCAATCCTATTAATTCGTGTGTCATCATATATCACCGAAAATAGTTGTCCTGGTGGTGGCTAGGGGATGGGGATGCGATGATTCCCACCACCCCTCATCCAATTAGCTACAACCAAAACAAATTTGTATGGCTTCAAGCCACCAAAAATATCTTCCTTCCACGATGAAGGGAGAGCGAAGGGAAGAAAAAACTTCATAAATACCAAAGAGCACTAAATTACCAAACGACATACAGGGAGAAGCAGAAGAAGAATATCATAAAGAACATCTCCTGCAACATCTATTGCGACCACAGTGTGTCCCTTCGAGTTCCTTTCGCTCGATGATAATAATAATCTAAATGCATCTTTTTTTCTTGGTGTCTTCCCCCAGTCACTCTCTGCTTGAGTGCGCTCTATTCCTCACCCACCCCTCCCCATGGGAACTCGCGCACAGTAAGATGCCAACAATGTCAAGGGAAGGGCCAACTCAACCGAAAGAAGTCACCACGCCACTAACTCCATTTGAACGCGCCATCATCCCATCAATCATACACATAAGGGATTCCATTCCATCCCAAAAAAAACCAACAGGACACATGATAAAGATGAAAAAATTAATAGGATACGTCATTGCGATAATTTTTATTGCAGTCATAACGATACTCGACGACTCAGTGCAGTAGCACAGTCGGGATGTCCTTTGGACTTGGTGTTCTATCTCTAAGCAGTCACAGCTGTCACTTTGGCATAAGGATAAACTAAGGATTCGACTTACTTAGTGGGTTTTTTTTTCTGTGAGATTTCACATCTTAAGCAAGGAATAAGTCAACGGGAACGTGAATCTTTCGCAAGATGTATGATATGTGGAATAGGGTTGCCGACTGGATGCAATTTAGTTGAAAAGTGCGTAAGTTTTAGACTTGTGTGACCAAAAGGAAGGATTCTCTAGCAATAGAAAGAACCCTTCGAGCGGATGAAAGGCCTAACTGAAGCTGAACCGATTGGAGCTCTGGCTGAAAGGTTCTTCCATTCGAAAAGGACGCACAAGAGAAAATTAAGCAGCTCTAAGTCTGGAAGTCCATAATGCTTTTAGAGAGGACATTTTCTTGTTCAGCTAAACGAAGATTCTTCCCTCAGCAACTAGAAGGCCCACTCAGTCAATTTGACCAAGTTGAAAGGTAGGCAAATGTCCTCTACTATTCCACACGGTTCATCTGAATCATCTCGGGCCTTTTACACGAGAAGAAGGAGTCTCCAGATATGTTCTCATTTTGGCGGACTGCTTTACAAAGTATTTTATCCTATGGCCAGTCAAGTCGGCAAATACGAGGGAAGACACAGACCGAGGGACCACATTTACGGCAAAGGCATTTGAGGACGTATGGGCTTCAACAGTTGAAGATAGTGGTATGTAGCCCCTTACCTGAATGGACAAGTAGAGAGCTACAAATGAACGATCTTGACAGCTTTGAAATGTGTGCATCCAGAGAGGGATTGGGCAGATTGGTTGAGATTGAGTCGCGGCTTAACCCATCTCGGAGTTCGACAACGAGAGCAAGTTCACGTGAGCTGCTCTACGAACAGAGACATAATAAGGGAACAAGCTGCTTATGGTTCTAGGAAGGACTGAGAACTCCAGAGGAGAAGAGACTCAGCTCCAGAAGGTGCAACGAGACGAGAAGAATAGATATGATTGGCGGCATTATAAGGCAATGCATTAGAGAGAACTCCTAGTCCTAATCACTCAGGAAGCGAGGGCAATCGGTGAATCAAAGAAGCTGGAACTGGCGTATCAAGGGCCGTATGAGATCAATCTAGTTCTAGTCTTGTTTGAGGACATCCCAAGTATAAAACGAACCTATCGGAGCTATACGGCACTGATGAGTGTCGAGAGATTGAAGTCTTGGTGCGAGCTATCTGATGAAAGGCTCAAAAGCAGTTTGGAGGAGGACAGAGATGACGAAGAGTATGGTGTTAGATCGTGAGGACAGGAGGTAAGGTGTTGATACGTAACATTGATGGGCTTGGGGAAACACGGAAACATATTTATTCAACAAAGATAGCGCAAATGCAAACCAAAAAGAGTGTTTGAAAGAGATCAAGGATAGAAGTACAGTCTTTCAAGAGAATGGTATAGAGGAAAACTTGGATGAGTGTTATAAGAGCTCTAACACAGGCTGATGCATAGTTCGCTTTAAAAACTCTCAAAATTCTAAAGAACTAACTCATTTACTCAGCTACTCAGGCGCCATCAGATGAAACATACCTAGAGGAAGTGGCGACAGGGCTCACTCCACGACATAGAGTTCAGGGTAGCGGCCTCCTTAGTTCTTGGAAGAGCCTTCAATAATGACTAGAACAAAACCAACTTAATTTGAAATCCATACTTTATGCAGCCCAATACGGAGCACATACCTTCAGAACTGACACTGAGAAGTATACTCAATAAACTAAAGATGAATCAGTCAAGCACCGGATACTACTGTGGGTCTTTACACCCTCTACACAATGTGGGCAGGCGGGACTAGCAAATGAACGAAAGAGTTCCTTTTGCAAAGAAAGAGCTCAAAAGAAAGATCGTATTCAGACATATATAGATCAGAGCTAAGGCAGCATTTTATGATATGCTACCAGAACCTGAATGAGGACCTCATATTGCCTTCATCTGGTAAAAGCGTCTGCCCGACTTACATAAGTATGCCTAGCCTGGAGAACAGAAGGAAAGGTTATAAACCATATCAGTCAACTGACTGAGATACATGGACTGGCTGACTCTCCACTGGCTCCATCATTAGGGCCATTCCACAAGGCTCACCGTAGACCCATCTCGCAATACTGTCGTGTCATGCTCTGTCTTGTGAATTAGTGAGGAATAGGCGAAAACTATATCCTGTGAGGCAGTGTTACGTCTAACACAGTACCTGACATACAAAGAGAAGTTGACGAGAGATTAGACTCACTCTTTTCCTGCAGTTATCCTTGAAATAGACATAAGTTAAGCCCTCCCTACACTTTGATCTTAGCCATAAGGCCTGACCGAAGTGACTCAGCATCGACCAAAGAATGACCACGTACCAATCTCGGAATATCCTTTGTACTTTGTACTCTTAAGCTTGAAGCAGAGAAAAAAGCCAAAAAATAGGTAAAACTCCACAGAAATCTGCATCGTTACAAGGAATCGATGGCCCCGGCTTGAGGAAAACAAGAACGGAAAGACTTGTTCTAACAGATTGTAGATCCATATCCACCCTTGTGGGTATCATCTAGGACGCAAATATCTCTAGAATCTCATGAAAAAGCTACTAAAGGAGGAGCTCTGTTAACCTTGTGGCGACGAGAAGGCT
The DNA here is from genome assembly GCA_949716465.1 of Chalcosyrphus nemorum. Classification (NCBI taxonomy): domain Eukaryota; kingdom Metazoa; phylum Arthropoda; class Insecta; order Diptera; family Syrphidae; genus Chalcosyrphus; species Chalcosyrphus nemorum. The sequence continues at coordinate 59,054,990 of OX454334.1, read as the reverse complement.
ATTGGGAACACAAACCACTTAATATGCCACGTTCTAGGGAAGGCACTTCTTCAACGATATAGAGGTCCTCTCCGGCACATCAGAATAAACTGAGTAGGGAACAATTTTGTACCACTTCATATGGCTATCACAATGGCTCAGTACTGTCCTAAGTGTGGGGAGTAGAATCATCTCCTTGCTAGCCCACATGCATAAGCTAACCAATCGCCCTCTATAGGAATAATCTAAGAAGAATGCGACTAAGTAAAGATGGACTGTTCTTAGGCTCTGGCAACATAGACATGGATGTCACTTTGTATGCCCTTAGGAGTGTCTTCTTCAACAACTTGAATGACCTCTCTGATGAGCCACCAATAGCAGTCTTACAATGAGGTTGCTCTCAGCAAAGACTCAATAACTTTGTAGAACCTTCGAAAGACTAGTTAAAGACCTCCTTTTTCTTTGGTCTTATGCTTTGTCTCAGCGAGTATATTCCACCCTTTAGAGATCTGACTGAAAGCTACACCTATGAAGATGTATCTGATTGCAGGAGTAGCCTCCCCTAATCTAGTATCAAAGTCTGAATTTACAAGAGGAGAAATCGAACAAGCCTCTGAAACTTTGAAAGCGAGGAGTCGGTGCTTGCATGCTTGCTTTTGTCCCTGAAATTGGATCCTCCGAACAGTGTTTGGTCAGAGCTCATTTGCCTGTTGAATTTTTATACATCTCTTTGTGCCTGGCAACCCTAAACGCAGACCACTCTGCCAGACGGCTTGTCTTCATGTCACAACTGCTCACACTGGTTTATTGTACACGAGATATGGCCACTGTCACTGTATATCTTCTTGTCGACATTGCCGTCTCCATCATCACGTACTCGAGTGTAAGTGGCAACTGTCTAATTTCAGACAACACACACACAAAAAAAATAAAAACCAAAAAAATAAGGACATTTGAATGAGTTTCGGGTTTCTCTGTCTGTGAACAGGAGGAAAAAAAACTCCTCTCAACAAACAGCGAGCCAGACAGACAGACAGATAGAGCGACCACCTTCACTCATTCACTCATTCTCACTCATTTTCAGTCATTTTCCCCCGGCCAACTTCGCTGTATCCTGTTCCTTTGAAAGCGCGCTTCATCAAAAAAAAAAAAAAGGATCTCAATTTGTTTCGAATTAAACCCTTTGTACTAGCAAAAGTGGTAGGTAATAGCGCTGAAAGTGTTGAGGAATTTAGCTTGTAGCAGGGAAAAAAGTGCGCTCCTGTGTGTGACGAGTGAATATCCTTGCACAATGAGTTAATTGACATGAAATAAGAAGACGTGCACGGTTGGTGCTGCTGCAACTGCATAACTCTACCGCCTGATGATTAATTGTTCCTTTTTTCCCAGCGAACACACCGATGATAAACTGCCGACACAAAGTTTTTCCCATCCAAAGGAATAAGGAAAAAAAAAAAGGAGAAAAGGAACAATGTTGCTATTGTTGCCACCAAAGTACAAAAATTGAGAAGAAACTTACCCGTAAATTTGCATTTTTATCAGGTATAACTCGAAAAAGTTGCTACACAACACTTGCACTAACAGAGTGTAGACATGGTAACAGGATAAATCAAGGATAACGATGGTGCGGTAGTGTCGGACAAAAAAAAGTTTATCTTTCTTACATATATACATACATACTCTCGCTCTGTGCTGCTGGTGGAACATGGTAATCATTTGATTCGTTGGCATGAATTGATTTATGTCCTGTGGTGGTCCTTTACCATCTTTATCCTTTCCTGTACCTCGAGCACACACATATTGAGGCCATCTTTCATTGTGCATTGTGTTGCAGAAGGAGAAGCACAAAAAAAAACTGCTTTACTGTCGTCTTTCGTCCTGGTCAAGAATATGGTTATTTCGAGCTCGAATTTATGTGGCAACATTTTAAAGTTTTATTACTTGGATACACTTTAGATGGGATGATGTCCTGTCGGTTTCTTTATCTCTCTTTTCGCCCCCCCCCCCCCCCCATAAGTTGGCAAGGAAATTGCATACGTGAGCAGGAGATGAAAAAAACGCAATAATGTTGCACTAAACACCGCCCCCTGTGGTACCCCACTCTCTATCAAGGCAAGTGCCTAAAAATTGATTTAGTTTGCTCGTTCCAGCACTTTGGTTGGCATTTATTCGACAATAATTCTCGAAGCCATAAAGGCTCCTTTCATCGTCGGACCAAAGGACTCATTTTTCTAGCATAAAAAGGAGCAAAACAAAAAAAAAAACCTATAACCCGACATGGAGTAAGCGCCACAAACGTTTATGGCCCAGTAAGTTCATGTTAGTTAACCGCCAATTAACAGTAAATTCTCCCCCATAGAGCAGTATCAAAGGACTCTGACTCTGCCGAATCAAGTGTACCGACGAGGAGTAATCCTTGCTTGAAAGGAGGAGAGTAAAGCGTTATGACATTGTAACATGACTTTTTTTTTGCTTTCCTCTCCTGTGTGGGTGTGTGTTCGTTCTCGGTAGAAAGAGAGAGAGAGTGAGCAAGAAGAAGAGACATTGATTTACGAGAGGTCCTTTTGGTGCTTTAATGTTTGACGGTATATTACTATGGGGTAAATCACAGTGCAACTCCCAAATGTGCAATTACCCAAGGATCTTATATCCTACCTTCTCTCTATACATACATATGTACTTAAACCTGTGGCGTGATACACAGGGACGACTTCAAGTGCAAGTGCAGATTCCTGGTGTATTTTATACAATTTTTTGCTTTTTTGCAGGACATACACTGCTTTGTCGTGGAATGTCAATGTCTCTCCCCATGAAGTAATTTTCCACCCCTATTCACACACACAGGACACTAGCTAGTCAGACAGAAAGACACAGAGACAGAGAATGGAATTCCATAAAGAAGAAGGGATATTGCCCCGTTTCATGTGACACCAGTCCTAACGCTGACACTATAACGCAATTGTCAAATGGCAGTTGGAATTTCATTTTTCCCTCATCCCTTTTTCAACCAGAGGAGGAAGGAGCGAGACAATTTCGCAAGTTACTTAGAGAATGTCATGGAGATGTACATCTTAGACACAGCGAGAGGGAGCGAAAGGATATTTATGATGGCAAAATTGTACCAACCGAAGCATGAAAAGTATCTAAAGTCAAGCATAGAGATTCTCTAAAGGACCTTCTCTCCAAATTCAATCGCTAAGACAATAAGGATAAATGCAAAACACAAAAGAAAAACCACGCTCTCTATGTGTGCGAGTGTGCATGTTTCACTTGTTGTTGGCATATCCTAGGAAACGCTTGATTTAATTTCTTCAAACAAACGATATACACACACAGAGAGAGAGGCAGACAGTCAGCCAGCTCGAAGGACCAAAAAACACAAAAAAAAACAAAAGGGGGTGAACGCAAATAAATTCTGACAGTCTTGTGCCTTTGAGTTTTGTAAAATAATATTCCTGATGGAATAATATATATATGGTATCCCACCACCACGCACACACGTCGTCCTGTTGTGTTGTACAAGATTGCTCGTCCCTTTTCCTTGGTTAAATTCGAATCAAATTTCATAAAAATGTTATTGGAAGGAGAATACTTTTATAACCTTTTCTTTTTTTTGGTTCATTTTTTGTCAGTTTGTTGGACGTTGGCTGGTAGAAAGGATACAAAATTGTTTTGACAAATTGTACCTGTTCTGAATCAAACAGCTAAAGGTAATCCTTACATCGCCACATACCCACACAACACACAGCACACAACTGAATCGAAATGAAGAATGAAATAAGGATCAAATGAGCTATAGTGTTGTAAGGAGTGTAGGGGGTGTAGGGATCCATGTCAAGTGGTATGGGGGGGGGGGGGCTGACTCTCTGTCTGTCAGAGTGGTACCTTTTTTTTTTTTTTTTACATCCTCCCCTTGTGCGTGTGTTTGTGATGCGTCAATGGGTTGAGAAGTTGAAGAATAAAAATTGCTTTTCAATCGATGCGAAATGATTTGATATGACACATGGGTATGCGGAGGATCCCAGGAAAAAAGGAGGTCAACTTTTTTTCTGTTTCTTGTTCTTTTCTTCATCTGTGGTTGAAACGAAATTACATGCATGTTATTCTTTGTATTGTTCTTTCGAAAGGAAACCCTTTTTTTTGTCGATTGATTGCGGGGGATAAACTAAATTCTCTAGATACTCCTTTGATGGTTTTTTGATTTATTGGCAGCCGGAGAAATTCGTTCAGACAATGATGATTGATGTATGTTAGGTTAGTGGAAAAACAATTCAAGGAATTTAATTATAAAATAAATACCTTTAGACAATTCCCAGAGGAGAAATGATGAACGGCAAACGGTTGTGGGTTCCATGGAAATTGGACGAAATAGCAAATAAATTGAATAATTTTTGAATTTGAGTGAGAATTTTTGAATACTTCGACTCGGAATGAGTTGTTCTGTGAACTAGTTCAGATGGCAGCTGTAGAGAGTCACAGGATTTGATGTGTTTCTGCCAAAGGTGGTCCTTCAAACCAAATACTGTGTGGTTTGCCTTCCGAGAAGCTTAAAGCATTCCAACACGAGCATTCAGTTCAAATTGGGATTCAATGAAGCGAAAGCCAAGGAATATAAGCCAACAAAGGAACAGCTTACAACACTCTCTGTAGGGCGAAATCCTTCTTAAAGTCTCGACGCCCTCTGCTCCTTAATGAGCTCTATTTGAAGGAGATACCAGAAGGCCACTATGGCCATTTACTCCATCAGTAGAATACTTAGGAAGAAACAAACCTCAAGGCGATCACTGAATACCATACTGTGGATGTAGTTATTGCAAAATATATTCTGACCTAAGGAAGTCTAGTTTAGTGGCAAGGTGTCAACAAAGCTGTCAACCTTATGGCCCTTGAAACGTACAATGGCTGGCGTTCAATACAGGACAGCCTTGAGGGTCTCCTCAACCTGCTTTCACTGGTTATGTCCACACAACCATCGACAGCAATTAGTGCTCTGAGGATCAGCCAATTAGATACAAGTCCTTAACTAGGTGCTGCTTTGTAGTCATATCAGGACTGGACCTTGGACCTTGGAAGAGACGAGTGGAAAAGTGGTCGCACACTATATCCGTGTCTCAAAAATGAACACCAGTCTAGGTTCTAGCATTGTCTTTGGAACCACCTTAGCGGAGGTCTTGGCAGGGACTCCTACGATAAGAAGATATCACCAAAGAGCATGGAAGTCCATGGCAAGAAAAGGGCGGATAAATTAGCCGGGAATGGGTTACATCTGAGCTCTTCTCGGGTCCTTCCAGAGGCCAATACACCGCTGAGCACATTACGCAGGAAAATAGACAGAGAGTGAGTCTGTCTAGTGAGAACGATGGTTCGTTTTAGACTCATGAAACTGGCCGTTAAAAGAACACGCATCCTAGCGACCTCTTCCTTTCAGAGCAAGTCTAAGTTCACATCAACATATTTAGGCACAATAGTCTCACAACAATTAAGACTCTCTGTCAACAAGAGCACCCAATTACCTAACCTAACCTACCGACAATCAGGCAGCTTTAACAGCAATTACGAAGAGCATGAGGCTCGCCATGTAACATTACAACAAGCTGACACCTCTGTACATTCAAGCTTGAAGCAGAGGATAAAATCAAAAGAAAGACAAACTTAACCATGTGGACCTTTATAGAGACCCACCTCATCAGAAGGAAAGGAAACTATTGGCCATATTTGACAAAACCTGGACCAAGAGAGTTCTGGGGAAAGATGTCAGACTGTCTGCAGTTTCAGGTGAGAAAATTGCGCCATATGGAGGGAGTCTATGGCTCCCGGGTCTCCAACATATAATGAACAAGTTCCTAGGAAGACACATCTTAAACGATCTAGTGGAGATTTTCAAAACACCAACAGAGGATAATAAATCCAACAAGATGATTTGTGCAATGCACAGTAAGTAACTAAGGCGTTATTATAAGAACTGGCTTAACTTTGGTCTACTTTTCCCTCCTTAAAGACACACTTCCTTTTCCGCTGCACTGGACTTCAGTAGTCCCTCAATTGAGCCCAATATTCCCTTTGCTTTATCAATAAATACATCCTTAAGGAGTAAACACAAAACTTTCAGAAATTCAGGAATTCTTCATACTCATCCCAAGGGAAACTTAATCATTGAAATTCTTGCTCATAAGTGTTTTATATTTGCTCTTTGTAACCCTTTTCCCTGCTCAACTCAATGCAGATGCCTATTTACAAAATTCAACTCCCCATTCGTGCACTCCCATTACAATACGATGATAGATTAAACAATATCGAACCTCAAGTGGAGCCCTATGGCACTCGACTCGATATCTTGCAAACAACCAGCAACAAAATTGAAGCCCCCTTTTGAAGTTTCAAATTGAAACAATATTCTCTTTGGAACCTCTTAAGCATAAATAAACAGAATCCCCATCCCAAGCCCAAACGATGCAATATGCCTTCGTCCTTTTTGTGTTTTTTGGGATTTTTTCGCGAGAAGCAAGCGCCAAATAAAATGGCGCAGAAAGCGATTTCCCTTGGGTGAATGCAACGTTTTCGCTTGATTTTCTCCCTCATTTTTTGGATTTTATTTCGTTACCCTTAACTATACAATAGATTAGAGGCGGGGGGCTGCCGCCGCGCCGCCAAAGGCTTTTACAAAACCGTTTTTCACGTTATATACCGTTTGTGCTGCGTCTTTTTTGGGTAGGGTACGTCGCCCATAGCAAACCGACATTGGATTCGGCCGGATTATTGTGTGCTGTGCAAAGTGTATAAAATTCCGAATCAGTTCCTAATTCTCTACGGACGTGGAGACTGTGTGTTCATGCCGACTCACACCTTGGATAGGTTTACTTCTGTCGCGAAACAATCGATTTCAGAGCGAGAGATCCTTGTTGTGTCTGAGAGGTGAATGAGGATATGTACGACACTGGGGACCGGTTTCATTTTCAACGATTTTTTGGGGGATTTTTTCCCTTTTTTTTTTTTTTGCTGAAAGAAAGAAGAAAAGTGCACCTAGCGAAAGCCATTTATATCACTTTACGCCGGAGTTCGGTACGCCTTTGGCCATGGAACAGTGCAGTCTATGCACTCGCCCTTCTATCAGTGATGACGGTGACGACGATGGCTTAATGAATTCCACATGGATTGCCCATGAAATCGAGTGCCAACTATCAATATGGGAATCAATTGGTTGGGGATAGATATAGCAGAGCATTAAATCGGCATCAGGACTTCAAAAAAAAGCAAGGAGTCAAAATGTTTATGGTACGTTGGCGCTGGCGGTAGTATGATCTTGGAGAAGAGTTCGTTTTGCAATTTGAGAATTGGGATTTCAAAGGGATTGTGTCTGGGCAGCTTTGTAATTTGAAATCATTGCACAGAGGTCGTCGGTGCATCGATTTAGGTTGAAAAGGCTGAAAGAAGTCTGCGATTTAGCTGTATTTTGGCTTTAAATTGTTCAAAAATATATAAGTATTGGGACCTACAGTTTGCTTGTTTCAGTAGATGATTCGAAGAGATTTTATCCGGCTTTAAACGGTTTAAAGGCAGTTCTCCAATAGCGACATTGAACATGCAACACTGATTTATTGATATTTGTATCACTCTACGCTGTTTTCCTGGGCCACATTGACCAATATCTTGGTCTGCTAAGGACCACGGGCGAACAAATCTAGGTTTAATACTGACCGAGCTTTTTCTCCCGATCCTGAGAAGCATTTGATATAAAACGTTTCCGTGTCTCAGGCTTGGAGCTAGTACTAGTCATACCTGAACATTTCCTATGCTTGAGTCGCTAGGCTAAGGTTTCACTTGAAGAAAAGTTTTTGATACTGAATTTCGACATCTCTCATGTACTGTCCTCTCAAGTCTATTGCGACATCCCTCAACTGGTGTCTTTCTCTGATAGGTCTGCTTTTCATCGTAATTCTTTGCGGGCTCCATGATTTTTTGGCAGAAATTCCACATTCTTCTCCCGTTCAACCACTTCAAGGACGACAACTCACTCCCTGGCATACTGTCACCAAGTTCATTTGCCGCACTTATCTTGAATCTCTCACTCAATTACCCGTCAATTCGCAAATTAGTATCCAATCTGCAGATCTACTCTCACAATGCTAACTTCTATGACATCCTTGCAAAATCTCTCTCTCTCTCTGTGCACATGTTCACAAAATTCAATTATATTTTCGGAGAAAGGAAAAAAAAGAAAGAAGTTCCTTTCAACAAGTAATCCAAATGCTAAGGCGATTAGGTCCCATACTTGCACACAGTACACAGCAATTTCAATGGCGTTTTTAGCGATTTAAAAAAAAAAAAAAATTCCTATTTGTCTTTTGTTTCGTTGTGCTCTGCGCGCCCACCTTCGTGCCTAATCCTCATACACACACACACGAGTGTACATCAAACACATATTCAACTCGGCTTAAGTCCAATTGACTGCTGTCATGTCCTACTTTTCGAATGGCGCTGCTGTTGCTTCTGGTGATGAGCACGACGACGAGCAAATGGGGGAAGAAACAAAGAGTCGTCCTTAAATCAGTTTAAAAACAGAAAGTGATAGAATTTGGCGACATGTGCATGTACCTGGGGTCTAGGTCTACCTTGTCTCCAGGAATTGGAAATAATCTTCTTTTGCTACTGCCGTCTTGACAGGGTTCTCTCACAGCGACTGCCAACTGATTTGGGTAATTTCAAAAATCTGTTACGTGCTTCTTTCGGTCGCCCCAGGAGGACACTCTCAGCGGACGTCCAAGCACAGCAGGTAGTCGTCTCGCGGTACTTGTAAACCATTTAACACCATATGGACAAAAGGTCATCCGTCTAGGAGTTACTTTCCTGTCAGCAGGAGTCAAGGATCGCTCTCTGTACCTGTTCTCTTCAGCCATATGGTGGCAATTAAAAAAAGGACGACGACGATGGAAAAAAACATGAAAACAAATTTTTGTAATGAATTTTCAACTACACACTTCATCCTCCTGGTCAGACATAACAGTTGAGTGGCAGTGATTTATCGTTTACACATTGTACGAACCCCTCAACCCCCTCCTTAGAGCAGAGCATGATTTATCATCTACCCTGTGAAGGCGCGCCCTTTATCATTGCTCCGTGGACATTTTCAATTTAAATTAATTGGATTAACAAATCACATTACAAATATTGATTACCCAATTTTCACTTCCCGCCACACACAAAGTGTGTGCATCCTTCCTTCCATCTACACCCCCACACACACACCCTCCTCGGGGCACAACATACATTATCAATTGCATTTGGGCTTACAAATGTTAAATTCAATTTGAGACCCGTCCCGCAATTAAAGCCATTTTAACCCCTGTTTAGACAGTCGCACAATACTGTGCATTGTTCGGTGATACCGAAATTGCCCTCGGGCCTGCTCCATCGGGTCCTGTTTATTAGAGAATTGATAGTCCTCGCGTGCGAGTGTGTGTGTGAGTTTGAAATCAAATTGAAAACTGCCATTATTATTGCATAATATTTGCTTAACTGTTAGGGGCTTTAACTGTGAATGAGACCGTCGTTTTTTCTGCTCTCGATTTCAATAAATTTTAATTTTTTTCCCCTTTTTTTTGCGCCCCGAGGGGGTGCACAGGACACTGAGCTAGCTATCGCTGACAAAAGAGTGAAAAAAAACGCCGCCAGCACTTATGGCATCATTAATTCAATCGGAGTTTTTTTTTTTTCAAATGCAAAGTAATGTCCTGATGTGTGTTTAACGAGGCTTTTGTCAGGGGATTTTATCCTTTTTTTGTTAGAAGTGTCTGGTCTCTGTACAGGCTCTGTGGCGATTAAATGGGTTTACATCAACTAATTAAGGGGACTAATGGGCGTACTGGCGATATTATGATTTGGAATTCAGTTTTGATTGAGAGATTGGCTGTGGTAGTGTCCTTAACAGGTACAGAAGACTGTTTAGTAGAAAACTACAGGTCATAAGGCTATGCGAGTTCTGCCCTTCTTTAGCTCTTTCTGCGGAAAAGGTAGAAGACAAATGCGACGAGCTACTAAAGTAGGGGAAAGCGATTTCTAACATCGTCACCTGCTTATTAGTTGCCTTATCTCAGCCTCTGCCTGTCTCATGTCTTGAACATGGGGAAAAGGGATAACATGGACCGGTTAGAGGAAGAGTTAGCAGAGGTTGTTCGCAGAGAGTAGTTTTATCGCCTACACTGAGGAATATAACTCTGGACTTCCTCCTCAGAGGACTTTCCAGACGTCACAGTCTATACCCAAGAGCGCTGGAGTGGTGGTATCGTGAAAAAGGGCTCTCCATTAAGGTGGAAAAGAAAGATCTGATCATCAGAAGGAAGAGGAAAGATCAGGCATCTTAGCCCTTGATACTTTTTCCCTAGAAACGTGACTAAGAAGGTGGAGTAGCTGGGAATACTGAGTACCTGCTGGACTAAAATGGAACTCTTACAAAGAGGAAAAGACCCAGAAGGCGAATGGACAAAGGTGAGGAATCTCGCTGCTATACCTTGATGGATACACCGGCATTAGCTAGCAAAAGAATGGAGGTCTTGGCTAGCCACACGGTAGAAACCCAGAAGAACTATCTCAAACAGATGCTAGCATTGACACGAGGACTCAAAGTGAGAGAGGAACTGTGGAGAAATCCAGAGAGTCCTTCGGCTTAAGATGGATCATGAATGAGATGCGGCAAAAGTCCCAATACTGTGGTCTGTTTTGGAATCCCTTAAATATGCCTTGAACACCGTGTTTTCTCTCTCTGGTTTCATTTGTTCTTCTTGGAGGTCATGTTCTCTTAGTCCCAGGGTTCAGGACCTATATAGGCTACTGAATCACACTTTCTTGCTAGAGAATCTGCTTTACCTTCTTAGGCTCAACATCCGCAGTTCCCTTGATGGCTGGAATGCTCCCATAGGAACACCATAAGTCACCGCTTCAACTCGTCTAATGAGTATTCTAGCAATTCTCCATGAAGACATCGACATAAGAGATGGTCTGTCATGTCATCTTGTCTGTAAAGTCGTCTAGAGCAGAGCTTCCATGCTGCCTGGATAATCTTCTCCTTGTGAAGTAGGTACAAAGTGCAATCCCATTCCACCACACAACCGACGCATGAAGGTCCTGCATTCCTATATAGATCCGAATCCCCTGTCAGTAAACTGAGAACCCCATCGATGCCTTCGAGTCTGACCAATGAATGAAAAGGACCTCCCAAACGAGGTCAAAGTAATCGCCAACAAATAATAACATTCCAATTGGATGCTCTCCTTCCCGAAAGCAAACTTACGACACCCAGTCTCCGCACATGCTTCCCTATACGCCGCACAAATTTTCCTCCTCACTGCCTTCGGAGTATAAAAATTAATCTCCTCCTGCGCCCACATTTAATGAAGAACAAGGAACATTTCTCCTCTCCTTTTCGATGAGCAAAAAAAAAAAAAAAAAAACTAAACTTTATCCCGTTTTAATTTCTTCCAGAAATCTGATCTGAGAATCTTAAAATGTTTCCTTAACTTTAGTATAAAAGTTTTCACTTATATTTTTCGTTCTCCCACCCTTGCTCCTGCTACTCCTTGCAGCCTGCTTCGAGCGGTTTTGTATTTTTTTCTGTTTTCATTTTGTACCAGGATAAAAGTTCCCGAAATAAACTCTAGCTTCAGAACGAACGAGTGCACAAAAAAAAAAAAAGGATATCTTACCAAAAGTTCAAATTTTATAAACAAGGCAATCCATCACTTCACTACACCCTCAAAGTACACACACACACGCACGCACACTTGAAGCAAACCATAAGGCTGAGTCGGCTTAAGGAAGAGGCCAACTCAACCTTTTGGTAATTAAGATTAATTTTAAATTTTCTCTTCTTCCAGCGAGGATATAAATAAATTTTTTTCTTGCCTTGAGAGAGGGCTGCCCCCCCTTAAAGAAGAAGAAAAATAATGATGGACTATGGACAGGGGACCTTTTTGGCCTAAATGAGCCGATGATAGGCTGTGTTTGGGGAGACAGAGACAGGAAGCTACTAACATCGACCCACCTCCAGGGGCCATACAGCCAAAGAAAAGGAATTCAAACAAAACGCATTAAGCGACCCATGGAGAGGATTCTTCTTTTTTTTTTTTCTGCTATCCTTTCAACTTGCTGCCCCAAAGGTTTTCAGCTAAACACAAGAAAAAAAAAAGGACATCCTCCCCACGGCAAAAAAAAAAAAAGTCAAATTGAGAGGCGACACCAAAGTCATAAATAAAAACAGGAAAGGATGCAAGAACCAGCGGGGCGACCGACAACGATTAGGATTAATGATCTCAAAGACATTGGGACAAAATTTACTTTCCCTCTCCACACACACACACACACACCGAGACAGACAGACAGAAAAGGGACACCACCCAATGATAAAGAAAGGATACTTTTCTACTTTTCGCGTCAATTTCGCAGAACATTTACTTATTTGCGCCTCAGGAGAGGTCGTCCTCGTCAGTCCGCAGTCCGTAGTCGTCCACGCACTGGATTCTACCACCGGGCGTTTGTTGTCCTCTTTTTTGTTTTTTTTGGAACTTTTTTTTGATCCTAATTGAAACAGAGTGAGTGAATGAAGGCGCATTTTTATTAATTTCCCTCCTGCTGTGGGATACAGGGACCTCGTCCTCCTCCTCCTCCTCCTTTTCGCAGTCTGTAATTGAAAACACTTTTGGTGGTTTGTCAAAGGCAACGGTATAATCCGTGTTGTGGACACACAAAGGGTAAAATGGCCTTTATCCTTTTAATCCTAATTATGTTGGCTTTTTCGTCCTTTTTTACTATTCAAATGTCAATTTTGTGGGTTTATTTTGACGGAACGGTGATTTATTTTGTCGCCCAAATTTTGTCTCCTTCCCTTTTGGGGTGCAGTGCGCGGAGACTGGTGAGGGAGGGCAACACCCTGTCTGTCACAATGTTGTCGTCGTTGCCAGTGGTGCGTTTTGCCTGAACACGTCTGGAGTTTGGGTTATATTCCAGTGTCGTCTTGCATCATATGTCATTTTCGTATCGCTTCATTGATTGCCGGCACGAGTCCTGTGTCGGATACAGATAAAGGAGAGAGAGCCGTTGCAACATCATCGGCTGCATTTGCTGTAAGACAGACATTTCAGCTTGTAGTCTGCAGATGACAGCTGCTGATGACATCGAACATTTGAATCTCGTTAATGGTGTGAGAGCGCACAGAGCTCGTTAAGGCTGCTACTGGGTGGGAGGGTACATTGCACTGAAAAGGATGCAATTTTGAGGAGATTATTGGATACTTTTGGAGTGAGACATTCGAGGAGTTTGCCGTTCTCCTTAGATATCCTATTTGGCTTGGTTTCTTAAGAGCTGTGGACAGGGATTGTTGGCTTGGTTCCTTTTGAATTGAGCTGTGGTACGCCGTCCTCCTTATCCTATTTAGGTGAAGATGTAGCGAAGAACGCAGCAAGAACACCGACTGCTCTGGCAATAATTAAATTTTGAAGGACCTAAACAAAAGAAGAGGCTTTTGCAGGAATAAAATACTCCACTACGAAACCGACGACGGGATGAGGCAATTCAGTAGACTTCAAAGGATGCATTTCAGCGCAACTTGCTCCATAACAGTTCTTTCGATTGTTTTCGGCAGAAATGATGTCAGGATGTTCGATCCGAAAGACTTGGCTTCAATGTACTGGAGACAGACCTAGAACCAGGCAATCGAGCATGCATGAATCTGAGCTAGATTATCTACATATCTAAGGAGACATATCCTAGTTCAGGACTAAGGATACACTTGCATAAACCAGGTACAATTGAGGAAGGTCTCTCTAGATGAGATCCCAGAACAAGTACTAGAATTTTGTGGGGCCCTGCAGTACAAAGGGCTGACTTGGACTTGGGAGAGAATGGTGAAGAAAGGTAGATAGCTAGTGCTAGAGAGAAAGAAAGAGGGTGATAAAGAGGAAAAGCAACGCAGAGAGAGGGGATAGAGAGCTAGAGAAGTGACATGACAGAGTTGAGGAGAATTGTGTGTATTTTTTGCACGATTTTTGCTATAATTGGCCTTTGGAGGGGAACTTTTGCTCCGACACATTGGCATTTCATTCTATGGGGATAAGAGGACAACACTGAGGAGAATTTCCCTGCGATTTTTTGGCTTTTACTCATATCAGGTGGCTCTTCATATCTCCTGCACTCCCTTGTGGGACCCAGGGCCTCTATTACGCCTACGCGCCATCGTATCATCAGAAAGGGGCTACTCCATAGGAAGGCTTCTGGAAGAGGATAGAATATCGGTGTTTCCTGGCAGTGGACCAACTGTGCCTGAGTACTACAGTATTGTGCTGCAACACTGTTCAAAGGACGAATATGAAACTTTTTCAGTTTCCCTCGTCAAAAAAAAGTCTCCCTTTTGATCTCCTCTTTCACCCGATCGACTTTCAATCAAAACACCTCCATCCGCTCGCCCTCCTACTTCACACGCATATCTCATAAAATCGATCAAAAACAAAATATCACAACAAATGGATTGCAACAAAACGCCATTTCAATTGCAATGGAACCGGAAGGCTCCTAATTCCAACAGACACATCGATAGTGTCAGATAGTCGATAGTCCTAACCCGCATTCCTCTCCCATTATCCATGTGAAACTATCTTGACATTTCAAAAAGAGAAAACTCCTGACAAATTGTGTACAAAAGGACATTTTATTGTAACCATCGACCGGGTGTCTGTCCCTCAGCGAAGCTACCTGAGCCTGAGAGGATAAACGTTTTAATTCAATAAATACAAATTTCGCAAATCCCATTTTGTCAAGTGTGTCTGTCGTCCTTTCGGCTCTGCAAACACACAGCACATACCGCCACAACACAATGGGACAACACAAAAATGAAAAATGAAATATAGAAATGTCCTTAAACGACAATAGGTAGCATAATGCAAACATTTTCATGTTTATGCATTGAAAAAGGACACAGGGCACTTCTGCCTGAAGAGGGAGTCCTTCTTCTATGATCAAATCAATTCATTTTCAATCATTTTTTCGTCCTTTTAGTAGAGGAAAAAAGAACCCTCTCATTGTACAAGTTAAGTGGAAAATGAGAAAGAAACAAACCGACGAACGATCGAGAACAAGATTATGCTTTGCTAATGTACAACAGGATAATTTTCCGTTCTCCTTTTTCCTTTTTTGCTTTCTTTCATTGAATTGTCTTGAAGGAAATACGAGTACGAGCGTAATAATAAAAAAAAAAGAAAGGATATTCACTCGTGTGTAAAATTTGTAAAATAGAAACTCCTTCGCCTCATTGTTCTGGTTGATCCTTGTACTGCTGCTGCTGCTGGCCTCCCCCTCCTTTGGTAATAATTCTCTGTAAATTCAATTAAATTTTATTTAAAAAAGTCACCAAAGGACGAGGAGAAGAAGAAAAATGTTTTATTAGCACGAAGTGGGTCCTTCTTTGTTTGGATTTACCGCGGCTAGCCTGCGCTCAATTGTTTTGAATTATAAACTCAGGATCAGTCGTTCGTCGTTAAACCAATAGAATCCCCAAAAGAAGAAAGGAAAAAAGGAAAAATCTCCTTTTTATTGCTGAGACGCTGTTGATGTTGATGTTCATGGACAAACAAAAGGACCAATAGTAGCCCGCGCGTCATTCATAAAAGAATCCACTCATAAGTCAATGTAGAGGCTCCTTCCATTCCATTTCCTTGTCTCTATTTAAAGTGGTCATCCATGTAGTATAGAAGGCACAAAGGACCTTGTAGGAGTTCGCTCACAAAAGGGAAAATAGCCAATAAAATTAATTTTTCGTTTATTCAAAGCGAGAGTATGAATGCATGCGAGCCTCTCGTAAAAAGGATAATGCTCCTTAAGTAATGGCCATAAGCGCAATTGAAAAGGACCAGCACAGAGAGAAGCAGAGAGAAGGAGAGTAGGGAGAAGAAAAAACTCAATTTACCGTGAAGCAAATAAATTACAATTATCCTTGTGAGATATAAAAAAATATTTATTTTTCGGTTGCAGGATGGGAAAAACAAAAAAAAAGTACCTTCTCAGGATCTTTGCTCCTTCTTGGGTTCTTCTTGTTGGCTTTTCTCTCCCGGTTTTTGTGGCATTTTGTGGTTTTGCGGTTCTTAACTTTTCCTCCCGCTGAATTCACTCCATTTGGGTGGTTGGGGGCTCGGTTTTCACCACCCCGCCACACCGCAAAGAGTCATTGCACCCTGTGTGCCGCCGCAGCCGCCTCCCTCCCTTTGGTGGCGAAGTGAAATTATGGCTCATTCAGGTATCGAATGGGTTGAGTTGAGATTTTTCTTCGAATGCAAAGCAAGCACATGTGGGGGAGGACAACATAGCGAACAGAGATGAATGTACGAACGTATGAAAGGCGAAAGGATACACATATTTTGAAGGGAATACGTGGATAGGTCATTGGTTAGCTGCTGAGGTTTTGCTACACTGAATGAGAGAGAGAGACACACAGATACAAAGGTAGATAGGTGGTTGCCCTTTTTGTGACTAATGAAGGCACTCAACCGTGGAGCATGCAGTTGGCTTGTCTGCTTGGATACTTTTGGCGTAAGATGATGAGATCAATTTTTTTTTTTTTTTTTAATGTGACTTGTGTGCGATGGGGCAGGGCCATACAGGGAGAGTTCACTGCTCCGAGGGAATTTTTTCACCCGAAGGTTGTGAATGCAGACGGGTAGAGGTCACCTTTGAACGAAATTCTGAAAGGTCTGCAATGTCCTTTTGTTTTTTGAAAAAAATGCCTCTACGGCCTCTGAGAGTCTACTTTTCGATCAACGCATGTAGTCAGTAACTTTGTGGGAAAAAGAGAGAAGACCTTTCAAGACAGTCTTACAGCGGAGTAGATGGACAACTAAACTGAACAGTCAAACACTTGTGGAACCTTATGACGCATTCTGTCATGGAAGATTCTAAAATGATGAAAGAGACCTACAAAGCTCAAAGGAATAACCCGTTCTGTAGCTCAGATGGGCACTCATAGCTGGCTTTCAGATGAACCATAACAACTCAAATACAGAGAGACCTTTTCGTATCCAAAAAGGGGCGAATTCGACCCAGAGATCTGAAAAGCCAAGTGTGAGCGTTTTTCTATATGAGTACCATGGGTGACAGTACCGTACGTGCATTTAGTAAGACCATGGGGGCCTTTAAGTCAAATGATAACCACCTTTTTCTAGCCAGAGATTGAAGACATTATTGTGAGCGATATGTTGTTCCAACAAGACGGAGCTACGTGCCACTTCTGTTTGTGGAACTATGCTAAACATGAAGACAGCTCAAAACTCTAGAAAGCATAGAAGACATCCAGACTGGACCCAAATTAATCCCAAGAGACGTCTCAATTGTCACAAATGTATCCACGAAAGAGCGTCCATGGACACAGAGCTACTCGAGGTGGTTGACTCGCTCCACCAAGAAGACCTTATTCGAGCAGCATTCCTGGGTATTGAAAGGGCTTTCAACTTGAGATTAGTCATAACAAAAATGGGCTCAGTTCCAACCTCACACGTTCTAAATTATTGAGCTAAACACTGGACTAGGGAAGCATCTTCAAGACACGCAAAAGGCCAAACATCCAGGACACGTACTAGCATTTGTACTCATATGGGACATTGAACGGGTAATACAATATGTCGTAGAGAGAAAGCCTTGACAGCGTTTTAGGTCTGCAGTAAGATTTTCGCGAAAACATGGAGCCCCGAACTTGCCATGAAAAGGAGGCCCGGCAACTGGAAAAGAATTGGCGAGAACTGAGAAACCTTACAAGAGACCTCATAAGATGCCAATTAGTTCTAGAACATATAATGCGATACAGGACATACACGTAAGTAAGACTAGTCGACTTATCCACAGTATGCTTGGTCTGTAATAAGGAGGACTGTCAGGATCTATAAAGCCTATAAATCTCTACGATAGAGAGTCGAGAAGCCAACAAAGACCTCAAAACCATTGCAATCTAATCGGAGCTGATGACTAGCTGATGCCAAAAAGGGACTCATATCCCTAAGCTCGAAGCAAAGTACCTCTGGGTACTAGTGACAAAAAAGCTTCCACGGCAATGAAACGGCCCAATAGTTGGCTAGAAAACGCTCCAAATCAAACGAATCACAATAAGACTACACGATGCTAGCCCGCTTTGGCCCTCTCACGTTCAATATTGTTCTGAATTTTAACAACCTAGTCATGCTTATGGCTTGTTTCAAACAAATGATTGGTCAAAACATAGGCAGCTTCTACCGCTAAGCAAACAACAAGTGACTCTCCCCATAAGAATCCCCAGAACTTACTAGCGACCGAGCAAAGAAGAAAGAAAATCAGTACCCCGCGGATCTATGCAGGGGCTTTAAGTCCCACTTCCTTTTCAAGAAATCCAAGCGCCAGTAAAATCCGAAATGCCATCATTGAATGAACATCTTTTAGTGATCTGTTTTTACAGATATAAGTGACCACCATCCAATGGTTCTTGAGAGTATGTACAATGTAAGAAAAAGAATAGACGAAAGAAAGGAATCTTGTGGAACTCCGTTTCAAAACTGAAGCCTAGCTGAGATCCTATTCACATTTGGAGAAAACTTTGGACTAAGCTTGACAGAGAGAGAGACCCCACTGTTCAGTTTTTTGTCAACATTTTTTGATACATTTTATACATACATTATGTAAGAATATAAGTAAAAAATACACTCACCGTGAATTTTGTTACGTCCACTTAAGTTTCCATGTAAATAGAGCTCTCGAACCACTCGCGAACGCGAACACTAGTCACACGAGAGACAAACAGATATTTAAGCAAACTGATAGACTATAGCAAAGGAGACAGATTAAATTTTCATGGGGATTTTTCTTCTTTAAATATTGGGATTATTGAATAAACCGTGACACCGGGCACACACACGAATTTTGCACTACCACGAGGGGCTTTCTTTTTAGATTTAACGATCGGAGATGGTAACACTTTATTTTTGAAAACGGGATTTTTTTGGGATTTTTCTTAAATACTCGCGAACAAGACGGACATAGACTTCTGCAACGAATTCGAAAAGTCGGCTTAGAAAAAAAAAAACGCGGGCCCTATTACAACACTTTAAGTGGACGTAAGCTTCAGGAACGTTGAACGTGTCTCTTGCAGGACTTATCCTGAAAATAGAAAAAAGAAAATGTTAGAAAAGTTACGAAAATTGGAAATTCTATATATAGAGGTTAATCGACGAGTAAGCAGCTCATAAAGGGCTAAAGCCTAGCTTTCCACTGTACCACTGTGCGTGGTATATAGTCCATTTGTGCACGTACAGAAAAGACCTACAGTTTAAGGCCGTATGTGAATGGCAGATGGGTTTTCATAAGCTTTCAGTTATGAGAGTTATGGTCTTGGTTGTTTGTCAGACAGTCGCAAGATGGATACGAACTAAGAACCTCATACACAGTAGTCCAACGCACCAACAACTGAGTCGCGGCACCCAATCGTTCTTGTACCCTATATAAATCTACAAGCTTTCGATAAAGCCTGGCACAAAGGACTGATCTAGAAGTTACAAAAGACACAGCCGAAGCAGTCATGTAAATATCAGATCGAATCAAAGGTGGCATACCACAAGGCAGAGTGCTAGGACTAGGGCTTTATCTCTTATTCACTAGCGATCTGCCTGAACGCGGCGAAGAAGATCAGAAGACGGAAGACACTATTTTGCTCACTGGATAGGTTACGTTAGGTTAGACAAGGTCGGGATACACATAGATTAAAGAGAGGTCCATTGTGATACCACATGTAAATAAAGCGAAAGAGTCACTGGTGACTTGGGAACCTTTACCTATCTCATAAGGGGTTATGGCTGAAGATTGCCTTAAGCGAGTGACTGGCTCAATCAACACTGACCCTTAAGGACCTGTGAAGGTAAAATGTGCAAACGAGTATTGGACTCAATGATTCAAACGAACCTTTTGTACTTCCTTCCAATAGATATTGCTGGCAGCTGGCTTCAGTATTTGTCTGCAATCTCGTCAAGAAATTCTAGAGCTTTGATCACAGATTGTCTGTCGATAGACGGGTACAAATAGTCTGCGCACTGTCCCATGAATAGCCGATACTTCCTCTTGAAGTCGTAGAGCTACGCCTTGGTGCATACTCAGCGCTGATCTAGACAGAGATCAGGATATTGAAATGGTTAAAGGTGAATTTAGAAAGACACTGAACTAAGCTCCTCAACTACGTGAACGTACAAGCTCTATATTTCAGCACAATGGACCTATTCTTGGTCTAAGTGCCGGTCTTAACCAACCAAGCTCTCTATTAATTTTGAACACATGGTTTTCGAGATATTCACAGAACACCTCATAGACAACCTTAAAGACTACTTTAAACACCTTCTCCACATTTGCCCCGAAAAAGGACCCCAAAAACTTACTTTAAATTCACTTTACCCTCAAACCTCCCTTGTTAGTAGAAAATTTCTCAGAAAGCCTACCCCCCCCCCCCCCCCCCCCCCGCCGACACCTGGCGGCGCGTCAGAGTACATTTTCGTTTCCCTGCGGAAAATTGGAAAATGTCACATACCTAATGCATCCTGCGGCTTACTCATGTAGCATTCCATCAACAACGTCATCATTACCATCCAAAGCGGCAGCAGCACATATCCTTGTTGCCATTCACTCCTCTCATTTGTACACTCAACGAAAGGTGTCAACACAATTTCCATTCAATTACTTTAACCAACAACACCGTCGTGATTAACTTGCGCGCTCCTACTACCTACTAAGATTCCATTATATATCCTTTTTTGGGGGGGAGGACAACATGGAATCTCTCTCGCTCTCGCTCTCGCTCTCGTTCTCTGAAAACTAATCACACAATCATTTGATTAATTTAAATGTGGTTTAGCAGTGTGAATCTCGCGGGGATACGCATATATCCTTGCAGTGCAATGCATTTGCTGGCAACGCAAAGTTATAAACTAAATGAAAATGTGAATCCTTACAATTCACTCTCGACTCAAGCTGATAAATGGGTAGAGCGCGCATATACTCGACATGCGAATAAATATTCAATCAGTACATGCAGATGGAATACGAGATTTAGTTTGGGGGAAGGATACGCCAAGCAAATGAAGATGAAAGAATGTGTTCAGCTTCAGATGTAATCGAGGTCCTTGTCTCTTACTTGTGTCGTCTATCAAATTCAATTAATTCCGGAAAATCCTTTTCTTTTTCTTTTCTGCTTTTCTGCTTTCTTTGTTCCTGGTTTTTTATTCATAAAATTGTAAAAAAATTGGGTTCAGCAGGAGACGTAGACGGGGATACACTCTAATTAAACGTGCATTGTCTATACAGAGACTGACGAGCGAGTAACAAACAAGGATGTGATTTACATATCCGCCCCCAGTGAGAAGATACAGTCTCCTCTGGATTTAATCAATCCACTCCCAGCTCCCATTCAAACTGTCGTCCTTCTTCCTTTTTTTTTGTGTTTCACTTTCTCAATTGAAAGCGTAGACTATATTGATATTGATTATCTCAAGAGCTAAGCATATTCTTTAACTATTAAAGGTCCTGCAATCCCTCCAGACGGACGAACGCAAGGACTCTCTCTTTTCAAAATGAAAATCGAATGACACAAAAACACCTCTTGAACTATGATGACAGCTGCATTTCGCCTTTTCTTCATCGAAAATTAGCTCCTTTTTTTGTCTCTTCTCTTTCTTCACTCAACTCAACTCATTGTTAAGGATAATGAAAAGAAAAGGTCCTCCGCCGGTGAACAATAGATGAGATAATGGTGTGCACAAATTGTGCAAAGCGGATGACAACTCAGGACAAAAATGGCCATGGGAGACTGCTTCTCTGCTTCTTGGTAAAAAAAAAAACGCGTGCATTTCTTTTTTTTTTAATCTTTACACAGCAGGAGGGTGGACATATCCTTTTAACGAGAAAATTAAAATAATAACAGTAATCCCCGGCTGAAAGGAGTTCTCAAGCAGGGGAGTGGTGAATGTAAAACGGCGACATTAGATCATTGTGATAGGATTTAGAGAGGTCCTTCCTACTTAATTGGAACTGAGTTTTGTTCTTCTTACAACTGGAGAGCCTTCTGGGGCTCCAAATTGAGTCCTGTATGTCTGATTCTGTGTACAGGTGCACTCATTCGCCACGCTCCACTAAACACTGTCTACAGCCCAAAATTATGAACATAATATCTGCTCCAATGAGTACCATGTCTGCCACATCAGCTCCTAATCCTTGTCATGCTCTCATTTACGGATTAATACAGCCACCCATCGTAAAACATAAAAAAAAAAAGGATATTCATCAGCAGACGACACAGACAACAGACAATCGTAGAAACTGCATTCGTTGCATCCTCTTTTATGGCAGGATATTCACCCGGTTGATGACACCACCATACACACACATGGAGTCGGAGGAAAAAAAAAAACAATAAGGACTCACTGAGAAATGATCCAAATCGATCGTCGAACTTTTCGCTTGAAAGAAGGATTCCATATCCCTTCATAACAACAATTTTCCACTCAACTTGCAATGGCACCCATCCAGCCCATTCAGCCCCTCATCCAGCCAACCAGCCTGTGGCTCCTGCTGCCAATAAAAGTCGGCTCTTCTCCTTCTAGTCCTCCTCCTCCTCCTCCATATCGTTTGCAATAAACGATATCGCATGACCTAGATTTGAAAAAGTCTCCATCGTTTCAAGATTTCATTTTGGAATTTTCATTTCCTCCTCCTGTTCGATTCATTGCCTCTCCTGCAACTCTTTGTTTTGAAATTAAATGTCTCAAATGTCCTTTTTTTTTGTTCTGCTCCCATGGCGTTCATCATGGCGTGTTCGTGTAATCGATTGACCTTCCCTTGGCGCACATTGCTAACCACCACCACCACCACCACCAACAACAGTCGTCATCATCATCATCATCATCGTTTGTAGTCCTCCCAAGGGGGGGACACTGGAATCACATATAAATCACAATCCCCACGGATGCATCCATCCAGCCGACAGTCGAATCAATAGGCAAATTTTTTCCAACTCCTCTTCATTATTTGACAATTTGTTTGATAAATTAAAAAAAAAAAAAGTCAGAAAAAAACAACCTCAATTGTCCGACACACATGTGCCGAAGGACCAGCGGTTTTGATTGATTTGTCTGATATCCTCCAAGGGGAGTCCTGTTTTTTATTTTCAATTTTAATATTTCAATCAGTCACCGTCGTCGTCGTCCAATGTAAAAGGGCACCAGGGAGGAGACGTCATTCTGTGTAATAGACAGCCAGTAGGGACCAGGACACAACACAGAGCAACATCCCGCCAATCGATCAACATAAAACCCAGCACAGGTTTTATGATTGCTTTACACCTCTTCCTCTGTTTGGAGAGCATCCCTCCCTCGGGATATCAAAATCAATTAAAAACATATTCAAACTCATTTGCCTTTAAAAAGTTCCCCCCAACAAGTCCTTGCCAGCCCAAACCCAAACAAAATAGGTGCATCCCTTAATAATTTATATTTTCATTTCCATTTCTCTTAATCAACCTGAACCGAAAGGATCTCTCTGGTTTTTTTTCTTTCTCGTAGAATCGAATCCCATCAAGAAGTCCTTAAGCCTGAAGCCTTAATCTCGATAGCTTGCTCCCTGTTTACATTCCTCTTGTCTCTCCTCCCGTCTATGTGTCTACCGGCAAAATCAAGTTCAGTTTATTTGCGAAAAATTAATTTCCCCCCCCCCCCCCCCCCCGTGCTAGGGCACAAAGCACATCCTTGTGCTTCCTTATCCCAAAACAATAAACACGTAAACAGTTTTTTTAAATGGCTTTTCTGCCAAAAAACCATCGGCACTCTTCTCGTGGGTGGGAAAGGAAAAATCGAAGGATTTCCTTTTAATTCTCCTTTTTTTTGGGTTTCTTCGTTTTGCTCACGCTTTTTACGAATCGGAAATCGTTTTCGCGAATCGTTTTTGATACCGTTAAAGGGATCTTTAGCAGCCGTTTCACAGTTTAAAACGTCGAACGGTTTCAATTGTTGTAAATAAATATGAAGTGGGTTAATCGTCGTCCTCGTCGGTAGAAGGTTGAGCGCCTGTGTGCTTTGGCAATGAATAACTTAATTTTCAATTAAAGAAACAGTAAAAAAGGGTTCGCAATTTTATACTGGGTATAAGGATATGGAAGTGTAATTCTTGCAAAAAGTGGAAGGTGAATAGGAGGCGAAAGAGGCTCCATTAATTATGGAATCGAAAGGAATTGGGCCCAAAAATGGTGGTGAGCCTTTTAAAGGATACCAATTTTTTAGGCAGACCAATGGACCTTGTCTCAAGTGAGCCTTGCCTTCAGAGAGCTCACAATGAGAAGACTGTTCAAATTCTATCAACAATTAAATCAGTTGACTCACTATACACCCCTTACCTCTGTTGGCGGGAATTTCCTATAGATTATGAGGAGGTAGACGGAAATCTATGTTATTGTCGAATGGGTAACTCATGTTACAACTCAAATATCTCACTCAAGGCATTCCTGAACTGCCTCCGTTAAAGGCACTACAAGAATAGGAATTGAAACAACTAGACTGAGCTGGTAATACATACTACGGCTATGAAAATAGAAGCCAGCTTATTGGTAACTCATGTTACATATATCCTTTTTCAAAATTGATAAAATTTCTTGTCACTTACTTAAGCTTACGTAGGTACATAAATTGAAACGATTGGAGTGAAGTTATAGTCACTCGCAGTCCGGCTTCTTACTCGCAATAGGAAATAGTTTATTGGTAACTCACGTTACAGCCACCTTTTCTCAAACTTTATAGCATTTCTTGTTACTTATCTTCGATTGAGGTTATAAGAAAGATATGACTTCAAGCAATTAGAGGGTGCTAACAGTAGGTACAGCACAGAGACAATTGTAACTTGCAATAGGACAAGAGTCCTATTGGTAACTCATGTTACAACTGCTCTTTTTAAATGGGAAAAATGATAAAAAGTTTGCATTTTTTGAGGTTATGAGTAGCTCACGTAAACTCCTATGCTAGGTAGAAACACCTAGTTTGAGTAGGACATAGTCAGAAACAGTAACTCACATTATGGCTGTCAAAATAGGTACTAACTTGGGGTCATCTTGAAGAAAGGAAACGCTCTGAACTACACCAACTACAGAGGTATAAGTGATCTCAACATTCCATGTAAGATCCTGTCTGTCACGTCTGAGACTGCTCGTTAACAAGTTGATAGATCGTCGTCAAGGCGGTTTCAGGCCGAGAAATACGTCTATAGCCCAAATCTTCACACCATGGCAGATCTTGGACAAAACCCTCGTCATTGACTTCAAAGCTACATACGATGGCATATATAGAGACGAGTTATACAGAGGCATGTCTAGGGTCGGAACGCTGCAATGCTTATCCCTCTACCCAAGATGACGAAGAGGAACTTTCGCTGCTCGATCGAACAGTCCGATGTCAGGAAAGGTCTTAAGCATGGACGTATCATGGAAGAATTTCACGAAACTTACAAGCCAACACCGGAGGTACAACCTTTCACAAGTCTGGACAACTACTCGCTAACGGTGATGGCATTGACATAGTTATAAGAACTCAGCGGGAAATAAGTAGGAGGCTGGCGATCATTAAGACAGAGGCAGCAAAGACGGATCTAGAGATCAATAAAAGCAAAGCAAGGTAAAGGTAAAGTTCTTAGCCTTAAATGACACCAGTGGGTGAACAACGATAGGTTAGGTTCAGTTAGGTTAGATTGAGGTAAAAAGGTTTTCATAAGAACACTAGGCACCAAAATGGGCCTAGAACGACAGAAAGGAACCTAAACCACATCGCCCAATCACTTGATTGCGTACATACCTCTAAAGAAGTACTTGCTTAGATATCTATTTCTAGAAGTACCCCCACACTCGCCCAGTATATGGGTTATGTCCTCCGAGGCGTATAGATTTTGATAGTCCCAGTCACTGGCGTGCTTCCTCAGAAAACAATGTCCAAAGGGGATCCCAATCAGAGTCCTTATTTGTGGTTGTGGTTGATCTCTGGCCATAAGACTTTGGAGACCCTATGCACCTCCAGACTATCCCACCAACGGTTAGCCATGTTGTGTATACTATGGAGAAGAATTGTGTATACACGAAGAATTACTCTTCCCAGTCCCTGATTCTATGGGTTAAGACGGCCCTATCTCGATTTACTAAGGAAAGACCCTAACCATCTCAGTCTCCTGCTGCTTGGTGCAGAAGAATGAACTTCGTGAAAATTAGGTAAGGATGCCATTGGTTGCATTGAGAGAAGAGATCTTTGAGTGATCTTTGGTCCCTTTTGCATGGCGGCGTGTAGCAAAGAAGGTATAATGCCGAGGTATGACCTGGCCAAAAGAGCTCTCATACAACGACAAATAGTCGAATCCACCCGGAATAGACGGCCCAGTAGTGAAATGACCTCAAACAACTTCGCATGCCCAACTAGAGGTAGATAGCTCGCAACCTGGCTGTCTGAAGAGGTTTGCTGTAGCGCGACCCAGTTAAGTATGTAAGTAACTTTGTGCATTGGGCAGTTAGATTATAGCTTTTCTATTAACCCTATAAAGGCTTTGTCAGAAACCTTAGAAGCCATTGAAATGAGCTACCAATGTTAATGAATGGTAACTCACATTACTCGACAGTAACTCACATTACGCCTGCGAAAATCCACTACATCTTTCGCTAGTTCTCAACGGATTTTGTTTAAAATGAAAATTTTGAAGATATTTTGCTTAAACTCTTGAAAATCTCTCAAATTTGCAATCTATCACAATTTGTTGTCAGCTACAGCAAAAACGACTGAACGAATGATTGATTTTTCATATAAAGTTCGCTGGAAGATAATGAATTCAATTGGTGCCTTCAAGAAGGGTCTTCCAATTCATAGAGTGTACATGGAGTAAGTTAAAATTCCCATCAAAACGAGTTCCAAACGGAAAGAGCGTAATTATAGACCGATTTTTTAGGACCTAAATCCGATAATGACTCTATTCCATCAAAGTGCCATGCAAAGCGACTTCCCGAACCAGTTAGGGCTGTAAAAATTTATTCATATCCCGCCCGATTATACAAGAATCCCTAACTAATCCCCAATTATCTTCAAAAAAAGAAAAAAATCATATTAATCTCCGATCACCACCTGGCCATATCGAGCCCGAAATCACTCTATTTACTCAGCTCTTCATCCGCGAAAATGCGGCCCATTCTGTGCCGGTTTCCAGCCCAGCCATACGTGTAATTTCCCACTGATTGCGACCTCAAAAAGTAATCTCCTCTATCATCACCATCCCGACATAACAAAACCCTTTAATCGCCTATATCAACATAATTGCAGGGAGAAGCACCCCTCTTACACACTCACTATCTCTCCCTTCGATCTTTTTTTTTTGAACTTGAAACAGGGTTTAGGAAATATTTTATTCAAACACAATTAATCCCTAAACATCACCTTCGATTGTCTCGAGGTTATCATCACAAAAAGTTAAAAATTCCATATCTACAACAAATGACAGCACATGGTGGTGCGTCTCTCGATCAGAAAGGGGGAAAAGGGAAAGCCAAAATTGTACACGCATCACTTACTGTGATATATCGAGGATGAACCAAATTACTTGCAACACCATGACGACGACGACGCGATCCTTTTTCTTCTTCAAAATTAAATTTCTAAAAACAGACCGAAAGGGAGGAGAATAATGAATCTCTAGAGAGATTGTTGAAGATCGATGGAATGCCAGCGCCGACACAGAAGAAGGAAACCGAAACTCGTTAACGTGCCTAACAAGGCACCTCCACTGATAGGGTCTCTACCTAATACAATTCTAATAGAACGCAACATATGCCATGTGATGGTGACCTACCCTAACCCAAACGCCATATGCTACCAAAGAGGCGTTGATCCTAGCGCACAACAAAAAGCAAAGAAGAAAAAACAGACAACCAAACCCAAAGGAGAACTAATTTTTTATCCATTTAACCGAAACAGAAGAATCCAATAAAAATTAAAAGAACAAAAAAATGCTGATCATGTCTTGGGCCCGAAACGAATGAAATAAATCTTCCCGAAAAGGTTTAGACCCTTTTTTTTTCCTGTGTGCTGTTTCTAGAGACAGGTATATGCCCAGCCAGTTGGTCCTGGCTTTGAATGTTTTCTAACATTTAACACGATCGCTTTAAGATAGTCCAACGAGTTAGACAGCGAGCATCACTCATCTGTTTTGTATGAGAGAGGAGAGAAGGGGCACTTAATGTTGTTTCAGGAGAAAACGCAATGGAATGGTGTCATATTCGACATGTTGGAGTCTAAGTGGTTTCCCAGAGAGAGAGAGAGTACATGTTAAGTGATCGTGAGGATGATCATGATCCTATGTCAACTGACAAAAGTATCAAGTGACAGAGTTAAATACTCGAAAGAGGATGAAATTTTAGACTCAACACATGCGTAAGGGTCCTTCTTGTGTTCAAGGATCTGGCAACAGTTTAAGCGTATCTCTGCAAAGCGCCATTTGCTTAGCGCCTTTTAAGACTCAAGTGCCTCCTCTGCCGCATCAAATGAATGCCTACTCCTGACAGATTTATTTGAGGACAAAATCAATCCTTGATGTCGTCTAATTTATTCCTTTCGTTTGACAATTAATCCACTTTGGCATTTCACTTTCAGTCCACCACAACATTAAACCATTTATCTTTCTGTGGAGAGACTAAAACCATCATTGGAACATGGAATTTCATGTTTGGGGGGGAAAGGAGGATCCTCCCAACTCAACCAAGAGAACAGATGGCCCGATGGCCTAAGACTTGGCGCTGCCAAATGCCAATGATGATTGACATGTTGTACACCACTGGTAAGAAGTGTCAACTGGGGGATGTGTCACGTGTTATGTTCTGTTCTGTTGTGTGGGGCAGGCATTTTCTTTCAAGATGTTGATTTCCTGATAAAATTTATTCATTTGACTTTGGATTAAGGATATGAAGAGCCCAGCAGTAGTAGCAGTAGTAAATGATTAATCATTGTGTGTGTGGTGTAGTAAATGAAACTTTAATGACTGACATTTTGAGGGAACTGACACGAAACCCAGTCAAAAGTTACCACTTTGCTGTCTGGCAGGGGATTAGGTCTCCATTTGGAACTCACTTAGTGCAGGTGGTAGTAGAACCTTCTAATTTGTAGGCACAGATGGTCTAAGGACTTTGCATTCAAGGTAAAGGTTTAAAAGATCCCTTTGCTCTCCTGAAGCCTTACTAGGAGGACTAGGAGCTTGAAGCCCGTTGCGTTGATTGAAGAGAACAGAAGGCAACTGACCAGCTTATAGAGATTTACAAGGAAAGGTCAGTGCCTCATCCAAATACCAAATAAAAAGCCGAAGATGGAGGCAAAATGGTCTGAAATGGTCTCCTCATAGGAGGCATGCCTAAGATCCTCTGCATGAGGGCCACCACAAGACATTTCCCTTGATTTTGTCGACAGAAAACTATGGACTTCTGGGCACCATCATCAAATCCCCATGGAGACTAGATTCTTTCGGCTTACGGCACACGACTTTGGCACTTCCTTTTGGCATCCTTCTGAGCGAAGATAGACAGAATCATGGTCTGTAATAGGCTTCCGCTTGCATCTAGACCTCCAAAGAGGCGATTGGCGCTGGCATTTTTCAACAATCAATACAATTTGCTGGCAGTTTGCTATCCCACAAGGATATCAACTCTCCTTTCCTCTTTGATCGAAAAAATCTAGTCCTTTCTTAGACTAAGAACAGAACACAGCAATAACCCCCGTCAATCGTTGCAAAAGCAATATTTCAACTCAAAAACAGTCTCGAACCAGGTCAAGGATGTCGCATTATCCCAGCTGGAGCCTAACCATAACCACCACCGCCACAATAATAAGGCAATCATCCATTTCCGTTGTCAACTTTATTATACCAACTATGCCACTCGAACCGTAGCAATTAAAGTGACTTATCCTCTGCCGAAAAAGTACAAACGACGACGACTTTCAAGGACACAATTCGCTTGAGTCTTTTCAAAGGAAACCATGCACAATGCGCTTGCATCCAAATGCGACCTTCACACCGTCGTTTCGGCCGGCATATGTACTCGTACACAAGAACAAGGTGATGAATTGCCACCGACTTGAACCTGTTGGGTGGTGGCTCTATCCGAGCCGAGTTCAAGGACGTCCTCAAAGATTTCCTCTCTCTCTCTCTCAAGAAAAAGATTTCAAGATTTATTGTACCTAGCCTCCTCCATATGGGAAACAAACGGAAATCCTGTCGCTAGAAAGCAAGGCGCCTCCACAAAATCACGCGAGAAAAACTCCTCAAAAAGGAAACCGAAAAACTATTAAAAGTCCATTCGTGCCACTGGAGTGGAAGTGGCGTGCATCTTGTGTTCCAAATCAAGTCGGCGGTGGAACAACCAAAGAAGGAAAAGGATATTTTCTTCTTGCTTGCTGTCAGGATGAGAAATTGCTAGGATTATGACAAGGTCATGACCCCATTCGAATCCTTTTTGGCGAATTTTTTCTCCCATTTTTAATGAAAAGCGCTTGAAGCAATTTTTCTTCACGTTGTCCTGCAGTTAACCTCCGTGTAAGCGCGTTCTTAAGTCAGAAATGATTTGACAGTTTTACGCCTGTTGGCGTTTCGCCGTGTGTTGTGTGTTGTGTCGTCTCCCAGCAGCACACTGTATCCATGTCAAAGTTGAGTGCGAATAGACAGAGCACAGAGACCCGTCATGGTTGTGTCAAGCGAGAAAGACCCCCAAGTCCTTAAAGACTCGAGTCGTCCCTTTAAATTAAGTAGCATAATGTTTAATTTACAAAAGGAAGGAATTTCTGAGTCCTTTGCCAGCACTCTCCCTCGGTTTCGCTCGCTCAAAGGCAAATTTCCCTTGGGAAAGAGAAAATTTCCCTTTTCGGAGTTAAATTCGGAGTCAAAGAGACTCTATGGTGAGTTTGCGCCCTGCAGGATGTAAAACGTCAATAGGGAGTCAACAGAGCTGGAGCATCACCGCATAAACAAAAGGGCGTATAGAGAACAATGGGAAATTTTTGCTTTTCAAAAAAACAAAAAATTCCTTTACTGTTTTTAAGGACAAAATGTGGCAGCACACTTTCGTAGACTTCCAGCAGTTTAAATTGCATCAATAGATAACAGCATGGGGTGCACACTGAGTATATCCTGTGCCTGCTGCTTGAGGTGAGAAAAAAAAAGAAGGAAAAAGGAAGAAGACATCCCGCCAGGACAAACGCTGACGACTTGAAATACTTAAATTTGAAGCTGACTGTGAAGTCCTTTGTAATATGACTCGAACTGTCTTAGTAGGGAACATGCGACGAGACAATATGCTGTCTAATTAAGAGATGATGCTGCTGTTGCTCCTGTTGGAGTTCCTTGGCTGAGATATCCTTAGCAAATCGCATTAGTTTGGCAAGTCAATAGGAGATAGGATATTGGAAGCTCATTGCATTGTCATTATTGTTAAGGGATCATTATTAAGGTGGCTGTGCTAACTTGATTATACGCTTCAATTCAGAATATCCTGCCGCCAGATGATGTCGATGATGATGCAAAGGACACACACAATAGAGAGGCGATGATGATGAGGATTGTGCTGCCGGTGCATCGTGCATGGTGGCGGGAAATTCGAGATTTGTTGCGCTGTTCTGTGCAAGGAAATTGGATTCGCATTATTGCGGTCATAAGGACGAGGAGTGATTTGTAAGACGTTGTAAGGGAATTCGATACGGAATAATCGATTGGTGAATGCTGTCAGTAGGATACTGGCCAGATGGACACTGATTGCAAAGGAATGAAGAATGCACTTCAAGAGGCTGTAATTGGGGTTCTCTAGGTATCATATCTCCACAGAATCCTTTGAGAAGATGCTGCCACAGACTCTGCAGAAATTCAGAGAAAATGATGGGCAAAGTCGGAGCCAATCCTTCTCGAAAAAGGGAGCTCAAGTTGAGACTGGGTTTTCCCACGAAAAGGGGTCATGGTGAGGACGAACTTAGGGGGAATTCTCTTTAAACTGAGAGCAATGAGCAAAAGGATGGAAGTGAATGCAGAAACCGGCAAAAGGAGGGAGGCAAAGTGCGACAAAGTCATTCAGAAGGACAGTGAGTGAAGGCATAAGTCCAGGAAGCCAGGAAGAACAGTGAGCGAAGGTAGAAGTCTGAAAGCTAGAGCCATGGTCATCGGCAAGAAAGTATCCACAACTAGATAGCCTCCCCTGAGTCACCTCCTTGCGACGCACCAACTCCCCATCTTGACCTGCCATATACCCCCCATCATCCCAGGACCACCCACTCACTTGCTGCGCCTACAAATATAGCATCACTTACGTGACAAAGTAGACTACACGATCCAAAGGACTAAATCCACTTTCTCTCTCAGTCTCAAAGTGAAACCTGATGTCATTCAATTGATTTCGATATCAAATATCAGGACATTCGTCCCACGTGTGACTTTTCGCACGACACGCTCATGTTAAACACAAGAAAACAAGAACCAAAAAAAGAAAAATTATAAAAAAAAGAAAAAGTCCTTAATTGAGAGCTTTATAGAGAAAATCACTTTGTGTCCTGATGATGATGATTCGGTGAACAAAAACTCACAGGAGGGTGTTGTTGTGTAGCGAACATCACAAGCAGATATACCTATGTATTGATAAAGTTATTTTTGTATCGCAAATTTAATTGACAAGGCGGTGAGTCAGTGAGAAGAGAAATTGAGTGGGGCTCACATAAGATGGCGTACCTACACAGTGTAATTGTCTGCGGAAGGAAGTTGTCACCTACATTAATGGATCGTCATTATGAGCGCCTTGACTACGCCTATGCCAGGTTTTAAAGATTACACATTTTTTGCGGGGGATTTAAGGATCAAGGCTGTGGCCTGCAAGGCGTGAATACTTCAATTAAAACGAAGGTCGAGATTGCGGAGATTTTTGTTTTCCAGGAACGTTTTATTTAGGCCAGCAGAAAGGTCAATTGTTTTTGTTTATGTTTTCGTTCGCCAAGTCAATTGATGTGGTTAACATGTATTGAGAGACCAATGACCTTTGAAGGAGCTATTTAAGGATCAATCTTAGGGATTGGCTGCAGGGAAAACAGATTTAGCTGCCATGTGGCTCCAGGCCTTGAACCTAGTCTTCCTTTTCACAGAGTGCACCCATACATGAGACCAGTTTTTGGCGTCTTTGGGGTCTACATGAGGTTCTTCTAAGGCTGGAGGCTAGTTCAGGAGTAAGAGCATTCATGAGAGTTTAAGCCTTAAGGATGCTGGTTTGTATAAGGCAATTTCTGTGGTAAAAACCTTGACCGTAGTGTCAGTTGATACCAAGTTAAACTATATGACGTGTAGCTCCAAGGACGAGGCAGATCGGCAGAGTGATCCATGAAAAGCTAAATACTTGGTTCCTACAGCTAAACATTAAAGGAATTTTTAGATTTGTGCGAAATGAATGAAATTTTACAAGTTTTAGGACGACAATTGTGCTTTTGAGCATTCAGATGCTTGCTATAGAAAGGACTGTGAATAGGAGGAGCTGTAGAAGCTTCTAAATTGGCACTCTATGGACACGGGGAAGTCCTGGATATGCCCTTGGATGGAAGGAAGAGAGTGCATGGTATCGGTACGCCGTCATCGATGATGAAACACTTCCTATAAGGAAGATCTAAACAGAAGGGTCCATGATGGAAGGCAGAGCAAAGTGAAGCATCTTTTCAGAAGAAAGTCCTATTAGTCTGCAGAAATATAACTCAGCCTATCAAGGCGAGATGATTGCTTTGCCTACATGCGTTGGATCACTTTAAGGAGCACTGAACAATCAATCAGTGACTAGACGGATAGAGTAAGCACATCCCTGGCAATGAAATGTGTTCATAACCACAATGAGTGCTCATCTTGAAAGGAGATGGCTCTGCTTTGAATGGAAGAACACATATGGAAGGGACCAAGGGCAATGATAAGACGGCCTCTCTGACAAAGCAAAGGGTCAACCTGGAAGTTCTCTAGTCCAGAAGCATTTGCTATAAAAGGAAAAGGAGTGATGGAGCATCTGAGTGACGACTGGGTTGTGGTAGAACCTTCCCTGATGGAAGGCTGAAGGCAGGCTAAAATGTCTACGATTTCCCTAGACCCTTTTGAAGCTATCACACATGTGACCTGTCCGAGGGACTAAGACGATGACGGGCCAATGTTAAGCTGACTAAAGCTGATGGTTGCTGTCTGACTGTACCTAGAGCAAGACACGGGCAAAAGAAATGGTGAATTGTTTCTGTATCGCTGGAAGCATTAGATGTGATGTCTACTCTTGCCATGTGAGCCACATTAGGCCAATGGAATATCAACGAATTTAGTCAGGCTGCATCTTCTTAGACATAAGGCGATTCCGTAACCCATATCAGTGAGGATACTGCCCTTCAGTGCATCAGCAAGTACGTGAACCCCTTCTGTAAGTGCCTGTCTTAATGGGTGATGCCCGCCTTCCTAGTTAATCAGCTCGCTCGTTCCCAATTTAAATTGCCCCAATGCCCATAGTTATTTCAAACACTTTGTATGTCCTTACAGGTGGAAGAGGGGAGAAGCAATAGGGAACAGTTGGTGTATTGGCATTTGAACCTCAGCTTGTACCAGCACTCAATATTTATTACCCTTGTCCAAATAAGAGTGGGGAACTGTATGTGAATTTGGCTTTCATTTATAATTCACAGAATATTTTTACGTTGAAGTTGAAACACACTAACTGAACTATTCCATGTTGCTTCTGTGAAATGGATATAGTGGGGACATGAGCATCGAACCTTCTGTTCAATGATTGTATACCCTAGACGTATATCGTGGCCCTCTCCCTGATATATGATTGCCTCTAAGAATTTGGTGATACCTTTTAAAAAATTGTCCTAATTCAGTGATACAATTATTGGACTCGAGGTTCCTGAGCAGATTCAAAACAGAAGCTACTAAAGGGACCTTTTATGTGTAAGAAAGTGGTTAGGATGTATGGTTACTTATGATTTGTTTGTCCTTACAACTCTGAAGAGCCCAAGTCTCTCTGGATCTCTCCTTAGTGCAAGAAATAGACCAGCTACTTCTATAGCCTTTCGCTAGTAAATAGCTAGAATACGTTTCGTACTTCGAGAGAACTGACGCACATTGCCTTAAAGCTGGCAGCTAGAGAGCTAGGACTAACAAGGAAGCAAAGCCGAACTGAGGAGGGAACTGAAACACATCGTCAGACAGCACTCAAGATAGAGGGCGAGCAATAAAGAGACCTTAGGAGCTAGAACCTCCAAACAAGCAATGCCGGGCTGAGGAAAGAACTGTGACACATTGCCAGACAGCACTTAAGATGGGAACGAGGCCTTGATGGACCCAGAAGCGGATGCAGAGTAAGTCGTTTGAATCTCCCCGTATGGGCCTTTCTTATGCTAGGACTTTTCAAGATGTTCCTTGATGATTCTACAAGGCATGTCTTCAACACCACAAGATGAGTCTTATATTCTCCAGGGTTGAAGGTCTTCCTTCTGACTTATCCTTTTACCAAAAGCCGTTTGTCTTTTCAGCGTCTTTTCACTCTCACTCTTTGAT
Source organism: Chalcosyrphus nemorum (assembly GCA_949716465.1). Lineage (NCBI taxonomy): Eukaryota > Metazoa > Arthropoda > Insecta > Diptera > Syrphidae > Chalcosyrphus > Chalcosyrphus nemorum. The sequence goes on along the minus strand of OX454334.1, from coordinate 59,019,386 downwards.
GTATACGCAAACAACAAAAACCCCAATTCATCTAGAGAGACAATAACACACAATACCAACCAAAAAAAAATTAGTCCCAAAGCCAACAGCATTGTAACAGTTATTGTTCCCACAAAAATGATTAATTATCTAATTTTTCCCATAAAATATGATTGACATCTTTCCATCGGGGGAAAATATATTTCCACAAATAAAAACCCAAAACCAAAGAAACATAAAGACAAGTCAACTGAGCCGAAATCATTCGTTGTCAGCACAAAAGACGCTTTGACGCTCAAAAGGAAACAAACGATGACTTCATAGCAACTCTTGTGTTGTCTTTTACCCCACTCGGAGAGGCACAACGGCACAAAGAACAATAAAACACAAGAACAACAATATAAAACCATTAACAGAGCAAAAATGAAATAACAATTAAAACTTTGTGTTCGGTTCGTGTTGCGATCCTTTTAACATAAAAGAAGAAGAAGCGGCGCACAGGACGCGCGCTGTGTTTCAATAAAATCAATCATTGCTCTCTCTCTCTCTTGGTTTGGGTAAGAAAATAATAGGACACAAAAGGACTTCATTAGACAAGTCTGAAAAGTGAAAGAAGAAATCAATGTAGCAAGGAGCGATGTAGTATCAAAAAATGAGGGTAGTTAAGCACCAAAAGTCCCAGTAACTTAGTTCACACTGAAGAAAGGGAGATGAAAAATTAAAGACGACATTGAATATGTTCAATTCCAAGGAACTGCACGAACACAAACAGACACAAGTCAATTTGGTTCAATGAGTATTTGGATGGCTGAAGGACGAGGGGGGAAATCGCAGAGCTGAATGCAGATGGAAGGCGAGAAGGACAATTGAGGTTCATTACCTCAAAGGTAATAGTCTGGCAGTAAAGCACTACATGCGCCCTGTCCCATTGCATTTTGAAGAGGGAGACTTCCAGGCAGGGGTTGCTTGATTTTGTAACCATTTTTCGGCCCTGTCTTGCTGCTGCATAGTCCCTGGTTTAGGGAACCAAGAGAACCAGATTCAACGCCAAGGTTCTTGAGTCGTATAGCAAGCTGGTCAAAAAACCGTCCAACTCCTGTAGGCAGATCTTTGGAATCGACATTCAAAAAAATCCTTTGGAGGAACTACTCGTCGATAATAGGCCGCGCAAAAGTAGAAAAAGTGCCTCAACCATCACAACCGAAGGCAGTAGCAAAGGACCAGGCAAACTCTAGAGTCTTGTTGGTTGAGACCCCACCTCGAACTGTAGCTCAAGTTAGGGAATCAAAGGAGGAATGGATTCGATTGGATAAAGCAGAGGGACACTACAATAGAGCTCACAAGTCAATATACAAAGCTGTATTCCCTTGTAAGCCATAAGACCTGTACTAAGTCAAACTGAGTCAAACCACAAAACCGTCTCTCAAGAGAACAGCTTCATCAGGCAAGTGGTCAAAAACCGCAGACGATGAAGCGTAGCAGTTCTAGAAGCCCTAATACCCACTGAACCCTTGGGCACAAAGTGTAAGGTATTCCTCTCTATTCGTCAAGTTGCATAACCCACAAAGGTCCATACGGCGACATTCACACGACTGACATCTGGCTACTGACTTGTGTCCTGTATCCCAGTGCTTACTTCCAATATACTGTGCTGACTGCCAATCTGTCTAAGCTCTTTGCTCAGCTCTGTCGTGCGTCCTAGCTCCGAGAGTCTCTATAATGCTTATACTCCATCTTATGTGCTTTCTAGCAATGTACCTCAGTTCTCTTCTCAGCTCAGTCGTGCTTCTTTCTCCACTGTCCTGGGAAGAGTCGTATATCTTGCTATCCTGAGCTGACGGGCACCATTGCTTCACGTAGTTGGCTATGAATCTATCGCCTATTGAGAAAGTAAGTCCATTCTCCTCCACTTTTGTCGTTGAATGGTTCTGCCTATAGATTAATTCTCTGTTCTCTGATAAGGATCATTGCTTGTGATCTAAATAGTAGCGCTCAACCTCCAAGTACCACGTAACGATAGAACGGACGAGTTCCTTCTTGCTAATTGCAGCTACTTGCCAAGTTTTAGGACAGCATCTCAAACCCAAGCCTTGACTTGTCTCTCAGCCATTTCTCCAGCAATACGTCAAAAGACTTCCACATGTCTCTGCATGAAAGGAGCTATCAGGCAGTAAGTATTTCAGTTTGAGAGAATGGACGTCTAAGGATGGATGCATTGCTGTATGAAGATATTCAGATCCCTTCTGTGTTCACGAGAACTTTTGGCCTGAACATCGAACAGTAGCTAACAAAATTATAAGGTTTCATTCAACGACTACATGTCCTTTTACCAGGCTCAGTCTAAAACACCTTCGTTGGGTACCAAAAGTGTGAGTTTTTAAAGCTCCTTCAAGAGTTCTGATAATTTTTGACACAAAACTAGAAAAAGTCCCTCGAAAAGTGTGTTTTTCTGAGATACATTTACGACCTCTGCTATCTGCAGAGGTCCATGGTCAACTACCAATGGCAAGGTGGTACACAGAGCCAGCCTTATTCTAGCAGCTGATAGCGTTTGTCGGGTTAAAGCCTGTTGAGGCAGAAAGTGGAGTCCTTATCGACACTCCGAACCATAGTCCTTATCGACTTGTTTAATTGCACTAAAGGAGACGTTCTAACAGAAGGTATAATCCACATATCGTTCATAGTCTTAGAACTCCCTGCCCTTTTCAAAAACTCCTAAAATATTTGCCATTTTCCCTATTAAACGATACCAATCCCATTTAATCGTCGCCTTATACCTTCCAAGTACTATCACAACAAATGAGTAAAAATTTGTTTACCACAGAATATCCCTATCGACCTTCTCTCTTCTCTTCCCCCCACCACCACTCAAAAAAACATCCTATTCTCTCACGTTTTAGAAAATCCCACTCTCAGCAAGGATTCCAATTTCAACATATTTTTCGAAAACAATTTTCATCCCAGCTGACCATCAACAAGAAAACCTGAGAATCCCAAAAAAAAAAAAACCGAACAAAAAGGAAATTTTGAAAAACCTCATGCCGAGCAGAGAGAGAGCGAGAGAACTTTTCCCAAAACTCACCACGAATCGAAAAATCCCACCAAAACTACCATCACCACCACCACCGAAAAAAGAAAAACCAAAAGAGAACGTAGCGCAAAAAAAATTCCTCCACACACACCATTCGGTTGCGCTCTCCACATTCTCCCATCATCCCGAATTCAACTACACTCTATAAAAGCCAACTCCTGTGCTCTTTCTAATTCAGTCTCAGCTACGGATCGAAACAAGTAAGGACACACAGTGAAGCCTACGCGTACGGTTTGAGAAAAAAAAAAAAAAAAACGGATAAAAAAATCTCCACCACCCAAGTACAGGATAGCTGTAAGAACAAGTACACAGCATCCTTCGAATTGTGTAAATCCTTTCGCAAAACGGAACTTTTTAATTTTAATTTTTTTTTAAGTTTTTTTTAAAAAAAATACAAAAAATCTTTTTCGCCTCGAATTGGTGTTGTGACCGTGTGAAGTGTTCCTAAAATAAAAAAGAAGAAAAAAAAAATTTTTTAAGTGAAAATATCCTTGCCACAGAAAATATCCTTTAAGAGAAAGAGAAGTTAATTTTTTTTGCAAAGAAGAAAATTTAAGGCAAGGAAGTGAAACAAAAAAAAAAAAAACCAATATTCGTTCGGACTGCGCGAACTCACGCACAATTTTTTTTTTCTGTTGTTCTGTTCTCGTTTGTAATTTTGGTGGTATCCTTCGTCCTTTCTGCTCGGTTTTTGGTCTTTTTGGTGTTTTTGTGCTGAAGTCTGTTGTAGGCGAAAAATTTTGCAAAAAAATCGAATATTTCTGTGGGTAAAGGCATTTTCGCTGAGAAAATGTGCAATTTTTCGCCAAGTTGCCAGAACTAACTTGATTCGCGCTGTTAGACCGGTTTTAAAACTATGGATACGGTGACAGAACTCTGACAAAGTGATTGAAACTGAAAAACACAAAAACCCAACTATCCTTTAACGGTTTATTGGATAAATAAAATCAGCGAAAAAAAAAAAAAGAAAAACCATGGATTCTGCAGCAAACTTTGTTTGTTTAATTTTGCTGACCACTCTGGCTGCATCAGCGGACCAACAACAACAGCAATATGCTGCCAATCAGAACATGATGGTGGACAATACCCAACAGCATTTGAACTCCGCGATGGACGGCGATGCGGGTGGAGCTCAATCGCGGTACGATGCACCCGATGATTGCCACTTTATGCTGGCCGAGCCGGGAGTGTCCGATGACATTGCATTGACATGCAATCTGCGGACCGTGAACAGTGAGTTTGATACGACGAATTTCAGTGTCATCCCATCGGAGAATACAGTGGCGCTGCACGTGATGTGCAACGATGAGATTATGGCACGCAGCTCCTTGGAGCCAAAGTCCTTTGTGCACCTCACACGGTTGAGGGAGCTCTCCATCGAGTACTGTAAGATTGCGAAATTTAATCGTCAAGTTTTAGAGGGTCTCTCTGATCTGCGAAATCTAACAATTCGCACGCACAACATCAACTGGCCCACGCTGAACTTCGACATGGAGTCAGAGGCCTTTGGGTCGACGAAGAATCTCGAAAGGCTGGACCTGAGTCAGAATAACATATGGTCCCTGCCTGAGAATCTGTTCTGCCATTTGACGGGCCTGGCCTCGTTGAACATGAGTGAGAATCGCCTGCAGGACGTCAATGAGCTGGGTTTCAGAGAAAAGACCAAGGACACCGAGCTGCCCACGAGCACCCAGAGCAGCCAGGAGTCAGCAGCTTCTGTGAAGAAACTTGGAGGCTCGGTCCCGTGCTCGCTGGACTTGGAGATACTGGACGTCTCCTACAATCACTTTGTGCTCCTGCCCGCCAATGGATTTGGAAACCTTCGAAGACTAAAGTTCCTGCAATTGAATAACAACGAAATCTCGATGGTGGCCGATAAGGCCCTGAGTGGTCTGAAGAATCTACAAATTTTGAACTTGAGTTCGAACAAAATCGTCGCACTGCCCTCGGAGCTATTCTCCGAACAATCTCAGTCAATTCAAGAGGTCTACCTGCAAAACAATTCCATAAGTGTTCTCTCACCGAAGTTGTTCTCCAACCTGGACCAGCTGCAAGCCTTGGACTTGTCCTTCAACCAAATCACATCGACTTGGATCGACCGGGCCACCTTTACCGGCCTGATTCGGCTGGTGCTCCTCAACCTGTCTCACAATAAACTAACGAAATTGGAGCCCGAAATCTTCGGCGATCTGTACACCCTTCAGATTCTGAATCTGCGACACAATCAACTGGAAAACATAGCCGCAGATACTTTTGCTCCGATGAACAATTTGCACACGCTCCTTCTGTCCCACAATAAACTGAAGTACCTCGATGCCTACGCTTTGAACGGGCTCTACGTCCTGTCCCTACTGTCTCTGGATAACAACGCCTTGATTGGAGTCCATCCCGAGGCTTTCCGCAACTGCAGCTCCCTTCAGGACCTAAATCTGAATGGAAACCAACTGAAGACGGTCCCGTTGGCCCTTCGAAACATGCGTCTCCTCAGAACCGTCGATTTGGGTGAGAACATGATTACCGTGCTCGAAGAGGCCGCCTTCAAGGGCCTGGGTAACTTGTACGGACTTCGTCTGATCGGCAACTACCTCGAGAACATCACAATGAACTCGTTTAAAGACCTGCCGAGCCTGCAGATCCTTAACTTGGCACGGAATCGCATTCAAGTCATCGAACCCGGTGCATTCGAGATGACGTCTAGCATCCAGGCCATTCGCTTGGATGGCAACGAACTGACCGAAATCAATGGTCTCTTCAGCAATATGCCATCGCTGCTGTGGCTCAACATCTCCGACAATCGTTTGGAGCACTTTGACTACGCTCACGTGCCAAGTACCCTGCAATGGTTGGATCTTCATAAGAATCGCTTAACTGAACTCTCCAACCGCTTCAATTTGGATGCTCAGCTGCGACTACAGACGCTCGACGCCAGCTTCAATCAGCTGAACAAAGTAAGTCCTAGCTCGATACCGAATAGCATTGAACTTTTATTCCTCAACGACAACCTAATCGGTTCCATCGAGCCGCACTCGTTCCTGCACAAGACAAATCTGACCCGAGTGGACCTCTACGCCAATCAGGTGACAACTCTCGATGTCAAGAGCCTGAGAATTCTGCCAGTTGCTGACCACAGACCACTTCCAGAGTTCTACATCGGCGGCAATCCGTTCCTCTGCGATTGCAACATCGACTGGCTGCAGAAAATCAACCACATGACCTCGAGGCAGTATCCTCGAATCATGGACCTGGAAACCATCTACTGCAAGCTTCTACACACTCGAGAGAGAGCCTATATTCCTCTTATGGAAGCCGAGGCGAAGCACTTCCTCTGCACGTACAAGAACCACTGCTTCGCTGTCTGCCACTGTTGCGCCTCAGAGTCCTGCGACTGCGAGATGACTTGCCCCAGCAACTGCACCTGCTTCCATGACCAAACATGGACTACAAACATCGTCGAGTGCTCCGGTGCTGGTTACGTTGAAATGCCCAAGAAAATCCCCATGGACACCACTGAGCTCTACCTCGATGGCAACAACTTCCCCGAACTCGCTCCTCACACATTCATCGGACGCAAAAACCTGGTCGTCCTTTATGTGAACAACTCCAACGTGCAGCTCATGCACAACACTACATTTGCCGGCCTCAAGAAGCTGAAAATCCTTCATCTCGAGGAGAACCACATCCAAAGCCTGCAAGGTGACGAATTCTCCATGCTCGAGAGCCTGAGAGAGTTGTACCTCTACGGCAACAAAATATCCTTCATCGGGAATGGAACCTTCCACGGAATGAGAAAACTCGAAGTCCTGCGGCTGGACGGCAATCGTTTGATCCACTACGAGGTCTGGCAGTTGGCTTTGAATCCCTACCTCGTGGAGATAAGCCTGGCCGACAACCAATGGTCCTGTGAGTGCAGCTACCTCAGCAAGTTCAGGGGGTACCTCGCGCAGTCTTCTGAGAAAATCATCGACGCCAGTCGAGTGGCCTGTGTCTACAATAATTTGACAAGCATCCTGCGAGAGAAAAACGGAACCAAGTGCACGCTGAGAGACGACCTAGGAGCGTATGTGCGTTCAAGTGAAATCGAGAATCTCCTGCCGTTGCTGCTGGCAGCGACCTGTGCTTTTGTGGGATTCTTCGGCTTGATCATGGGTCTCTTCTGCTACCGACACGAGCTCAAGATGTGGGCACACTCCAACTGCTTCCTCACCATGTGCTACAGATCCCCAGCGTTCATCGATAACTTCGTCGAGAACAAGGATCATCGCCTCTGTGATGCGTACTTTGCCTACAGTCTCCAGGACGAGCACTTCGTCAGTCAAATTCTAGCCCACGCTCTTGAAGCCGACATCGGATACAGACTCAACCTCCACTATCGAGACACCAACCTGAATGCCTACATCGCTGACGCCATACTTGAAGCTGCAGAGAGCTCCAAACTGGTAGTCCTCGTTCTCTCCAAGAACTTCCTCTACAACGAGTGGTCCCGCTTTGAGTACAAAAGCGCCGTCCATGAGATGGTCAAGAGGAGAAAGCGTCTGGTGTTCATCCTCTACGGAGACTTGCCTCAGCGCGACATTGACATGGACATGAGGCACTACCTCCGAACCAGCACCTGCATCGAATGGGATGACAAGAAATTCTGGCAGAAACTCCGAATGGCGCTTCCACATCTGCCTCGCGGGGGCAACAAACGACACTGCCCCGGCCCACCATCATCGGCCGTCAATATCTACGCAACCGCTCACGACTACGGCGTCGGAACTCTTGCAAGACCGGCTCCAGACTGCCCCAAACGCTTCGGAGATTGCAACAACTACGCCACCATCAACGACTGCAGCAGGACATATCCCGCAGCGACAGGACCCCCCTGTAAATTCAACTCCATGAACGAGAAGAGCACCGACCGCCAGCACGAGTATGCAGTGCCTTCACACTACACCACAACCCCATCAACGGGTGAGTTTGAACGCGAGAAAAGCTGTGAGTGCGGCAAGAAGACTGCATCCTCATCCTCGCCCCAATCGGGCACAACAGCGACAGTGAACTCAGCGGCTGGCAGCATAAACGCCAGCTTCTCAACGAACTTCACCAATCCCCCGCCGCCGGCGATTCCAGGAGCAAACGCCACCAACACCTTCCACAGCTTTAACTGCAAGAAAACCTGCAGTTGTAGTGCCAACGGTGGAACCCTGCGGCACCAGCACCCCTCAGCGACTAACTCCAACCTCTACGAGTCCAATCTCTCCCTGAACGACATCAGCAACAGTTTGGACAGCCGGCCGGCCTCCACCAAGGACATCTGGGCGTAAGGCAAGCATCCTTAAAATATTGTTCTCATATTTTTTAACAAAAGAAAAATCCTTTTATTGAGATAAGAAACAAATTTAACGAAACCACAACAGACTGAACGAAAACTAGTTAATTTTATTTATTTTTATTTTTATTTTTATTTTTGTTTGTGTACAGGGAAAATGCTTTCCAAAAAATAATTTTAAACAGTATATCCCTTCAGTTATCCTCTTTGTTCGTCAATTGAAAAGAAGAAAAAATGAATCACAAATTGATCCAGGATTCAATTTAAATTATCCTTTGTTGTGTTTTTTTTTTTTTTTTCGCTGCCTCTTCTCTCAACACATTCGACATTCGCCGCCTCATTTCCATCCAACAAAAGCGCGCACAGTAAAAATAAATATACATATATCGTGCAATCAATTCGCAATTATCCTTTTTTTTTTTTTTTAATGATATCCTCATTCACATTATGCGAGACGCTTCTCATTTCACATTTATCATTCACGTAACATAGACAACTAATTCATTCACGCCTCTTCGTCTCTCTCATTCAAACGAGCACAAACACAATTACAGAAAAACACTTCAAAGGATCAAGGATATAGGTAGATAAATATAAAACTAGAAAACGCCTACGTACACAAAAATAAAAAAAACTTATATTCCACTATTTCCATTATTATTAAATTTAAACTTAAAATAAAATAAAAATAAAAAAAAATTATGGAAGAATGAACGAATTTATTAATTTAAAAATTAAAAATGACAGAAATTCTAACTACTAAAAAAAAAAACCCAGAAAAAAACAAACAACCTACTTATACTTGTAAAATAATTTAAAAAAAATATTGTAATATATAAACTAAAATTGCATTTAAATATTCGATGATAAACGAAAAAGAAGAACAAAATTGTATTCCAATTTATTAACCTCGAAGGACAAGTTGTAACTGAGCGAAGAAGAAGAATACCAATAGATATTAAAAAAAAAAAAATGAAAAAAAAACTTAAGCAAAAAAGGTTCCACAAAAACATATATAATTATAAATTGTTATTTATTTGTTTATTTTGTGTATAATTTGTAAAAAGCCTCTAAACTAATATATTTAAGTTTTTTTCCTTTTCCCTTTAGATATTTAAATGTTTTTTTTTTTATTTTTTAAATTGGTTGTAAAATAAAAAGAATAATAGTTTTAAGTTTATTTTTTGTAAATTATTAGTTTGTACATATTTATTATAATTATTATTATGATCAACTGTACTATAAGAATAGTATTAAAAAAAGCAAAACAAATGAGAAAAAGTTACCTAATAAATTAAAAAAGAAAAGAAAAATTAAAACAAAATAAAATGACAAAAAATTATAAAATATAAAAATTAAATATTTTTTTTTTATTTATTGAATGGAAGGCTGCTATGGTGGGAAGTGTGGTCTGGTTCCCAATTGGGTGATTTTCGGGATAATAAGCAATGAAGGAGAGCTACGAAATCATCATGTGGATGAGAAGTTTGTAGGATTCTAGTGGGTTCAAAAATTTTTACTAAAGCCATTTCTAGGAGCTTTTACAGCAGGATTTTTGAGAAGGTGTTGTGAACTACGTACAGTCAAGTGAATAACTTACAACTCTATGAAAAGCACTCACTACTTTCTTTGGAATCAGCTTGACTGTCATGGTGTGGTAGTTTTGGAACCGTTCGAGGGAGACGTAAACATATATTTATATTCTATCATGTGGTACGTCAAAACTTAGACTATTTTACGAGGATTTCATGTTTATACAAAATATTTCATTTATAGAAAATTTGCTTAACGAAATATGTCATGAAACAGTCAAATTCAAAAGCCTGTCTCTTTCAGTGTGACCAGAGTGGAATATATTTCAGCTCAAGTGGAATATCTTCATAACGAAAAAAAAGGGGAATATTTTAGGCATATTTTGGAACAACAAAAGTCAGAGATTTCTTGATTACAATGACTAATAATAACTTTAATTTTGGCTTCATCAAATGGTGAAATGCGTTCTTAATTTATAGCTAAAGACTAGACCGAGAGTTCTAACTGAAACACTGAATTTTTGTCTGTCGACTGTTTGGCTGCTTTTTACCAATCTTCTAACCTGAGTTCTAAAATATTTTCTACGAATAAGAAGACACTTAGGGACTGCAATAAGCTATGAGACGGCCAACACAGAATGTATTGTCACCTACTTACGTTTGATGTACAGGGTTTATTGGAAGCTATAACATGAGGTATGGGAATCTCCTCGCTACCCTTAGCACAGTTGAGGGATTAAGGTACTTTCCACGCCAGCGATATGGTGTTGAAAAATGCTGATACAATTCCCTGACTTAATTTTAATTTCATGTTGCATTTCATATGCTCTTTAAGTAGCCGTTTTACTGGCTTTAAATTCAACTTAACCCTTTGTATTCATATTGTTCTTATTTGCCAATACTTGCAATTCCCTTGGACACACTTCCATTAGACATAATGCTGACAACCAATTAATTAATGACGTTCTTAGTCTAAACAAAATTGTTTGTTTTGTGTAGAAGACATTTTTTTAGGTTATTCAGAATGCCAATGAATACCTATAACAAAGCGACGCAACTTTATGAAACTCTTGATCAGTCACTTCGTGCCTAATCTCTTGGACTAGTATGTCCCAGGCCGTGAAGGTTTTTTCATGGCTCTCCTCTTGCGAGTATCTGACAACACTCCATGCTGTCATGGGATACTTTCTCCAAGACTTTCAGTCATCTGTGAGAAGCTGTGGGATGTTTTACCCCTGAAATTGATTTTAGAACATAACAACCAACAGCTGGTGGTTTTACTCTATACTGGGCCTAGAGGTGACAAGGGTAAATAGTCTCTTCTCAAGCAAGGACGTGGTTGTCTTACAGATTTCTTTGTGAATAGTCTTCTTAAGTCAAAAACTGTCCTTCCAAACAACATGTTTCTGTAACGAGTTCAGAAAAAAAGGGAATATTTCTAAGGTTTTCAACAGCTACAAGCAGTACTGCCTTTTGAAAAGTTGACGCAACAGGAGATCTACTGTTAAAGTGTCAAGAGAATCTCCTCCTTTTGAAAATGAGCTTAAGTTATAAAAAGAACTACTAATCACAGACAAGACTGGCTCTTCCAAAACTACAGGGCAAGACATTCTGACATTGTATGTCCATTCGTTCTCTGGTTAAAGACGCTTCGGCTTACATATGCATCAGTGGAACTCTCAGCACCACTTCATGTTTACGTCCTCATGAAGGCAATGCCTCAGTGATGGTCAGTCTGCGACTTTATTTAGAGGACGATATAAGGCCTCAAAAGGTCTCAAGACTAAGACTTAAAGATCTTCTTCAATCTTCCAATTCACAGGGAATATGCATTTAAAAAGACCTCGTGAGCTCGTGGATAAGATATAATGGGCTTTTCTTTCAGCTACTATGCAATCTATTAACTTTTATTCCAAAGAGGGGCCGCTTGTCTTTTAACGAGATGTCGGAACGACGCCATCTGACCTTAGGGACATACCAAGCAATTAAATGGCCTCGTCCTCGCCAATGATTTCCGCAAAAGATGCAAGTATATAAACTGTTTAAAGTGTGAAGATTGAACAGAGCAAAAGCAGAAGGATTTGGTGAAATACATTCTGACAACAGGAGACTGTAGATTGAACGATTTTCGATCAAACAAAACAGTAGTCTCCCGTCAGGACAGTAGGACCAGCAGCACTGGCTATAAGGTAGATCGTTTTCTATTCTACTATATAAGTGCATCAAAACTGATAGTCTGAAGTGACCAAAGCTGAATTGGAGCCATTTTTTAGTTGCCAAACAATAATTTGATCTAGAGTTTGGGCTGAAGCTAGGCCTAAAGCAGCAAGCCTCTTTACTTGGTTCTTAGACAATCGCCTCCTGTGTGACTGTGACCAGAGTTTGCAAGGACATCTAAAGAGGCCACACCATTCCCTTCAAAACAGTCTCCAAAATTTGTATGTACATAAACAATTTGGACCAAAATCATCTAAATGTCTGGAGTAGTTCTCGAGCTGGAGTTCTAAACAAAATACATATGTTATCTACTGCTTAAGCCCACTTCTTAGGCAGACTTTTTGTTCATTTAGGGCTTCGGTTAAAGTCCCTTTTAACTAATCTCCGACTGGACTTTAACAGAATTTGCTTGCAGTCACGTAAAGCTGACTCATTAAGTAGCTTTAGCACTCCCACTTATGTACCTTTAGAGGGGGAATCTAAGGGCGTTTTAGTAGTTACCCATGTTACCCAATCATAACGAACCTGCCTGAGCAATAAAGAACAACATTTCGGCCAGCTGCTTCTAGGCTAGACAATGGCAAAGGAATGTGAGCTAACTTTTATAATACAAATAGGAGCATGGAGATTTGTTAGCTCCTAACAGCCTTCTATGACTGTGAACTACAATTGCTATACATTATTCTCTTTATTTTTGATTAAAAAAAAGACCTCATTTATATATTTTTAGAACAAAACCCCTCTAATTATTCCCCTGACCATTAACCAAAAAAAAAGGACTTTAAGAACTCCTCATCAAAACCAATTAACACATGCAAATTGGAGCTTCTGCACAAAAACCCCCGCACTGTTAAACGCTCACTTCAAATGAAGTGTGACAAATACAAAAAAAAGTATTTGTAGACTCATTAAATTTTAATCAAGTCCCCGATACCGTCAAATACCCGTGTCAGTCAAAATAATAATTTAAAATTCAATCAATTCACACAAAGCCTCTCTGCACTGTGAAAAGGACTCCGCTTATCTCTTCTAACCAGACACACAAAAATTAAAATAATATATTCAAACAGAAAATTAATTATTTACAAAAAAAAAAAAAAAAAAACCCAAATCAATATCCTATTAACGTTCCAATTAATTACCAATCATTATAACATTTTTTTTTTTAGTCACACACCTTGCACTGTCTCTATTCAAAGTCATTATCACGAAGATAGGCTAAAAAAACGAAAAATTGAGTAAATTCTGTCAAAATTAAATCAAAAAATGAGTAAACATTTAAAAAAAAAAATAAATAAATGAATAAACTCATTTAAATAGTCGCGCCCATACCACAGAAATTGGATTAAATATTGATTATACACGAGTGTTTGCTTTTAATTGACCACTGAACACTGCCACAATTCGACAAAGGCAAATATTTTATACCTACATCCTTTTACTGTACACAAAAAAATGTCGCATATTTATTTCGGGAAATTCAACAAAGTAAATAGCGGATATTTTTTAAATATATTGCCCTTTGGCTTTGGGTGAAAAAAAAATGCTATAGGGTAAATTGTTTTCTACTCAACTGTATGAGTGGTATACGAGCAAGGATCAGCTTGTATATAATACAATATATTCTACACTTAAGAGGCAAATTCGCTCAGAAACCTTTTAGCGAATTGTAGGACGAATGAGAAGAAAATACTGTGAATTGAGAACGAGTGCAAAAAAGTCACATACAACTCTTTCCAGTAGACTTGGACACAACCCACACAGATAAGTATTGAAACTTAGCACCCAGAGATCAACTTCCCTATCCCTTCTTTTCTCTTCCAAATGGAAATAGAATCCTTTACACCAGTGTTGAACGAAAAAATCATGGAGCAAAGGATGTGAGTCTGTGGATCTGTGGGAAAGGGAATTGTGTAGTATGACCTCCTTCCGCACAACCAACTCATAAGTTCCCTGTATGGAATGCATACCTCCATACAGGCTCAGCAGAAGCTAGTGTACACGGCATAGGATGTTCTAGCTCACCCACCACATTCACCGGATTACCATTTACTCCGGTCCCTGTAGAGCTCACTTAAGGGAAAACAAGTCATCTCCCTGGAAGGTTGTTAGATCCACTTATTGGCCAAATCAATACTTAACTAATTACCTCCAGTCGCTCGGAGGCAGGTCCACTAGAACTGATGGCGGAGATCTATCTCTGAGTTCAATTCCAATGCACAGAGGGCCACAGCCTCCTGTACACTTGCTCAACAGGTCCTAGTCATCTCAAATGTAGTTTTTTTTTACAAGAATTTTGTCGCTGTACTGCTGGTAGAAGGTCGCCATTCATTCTTCTTCTCCGAAACCCGTCAACTCAAATGAGCAACCATACGTCTTTAGTAAGGTCCCCGTTTCAGCGCCGCAGAGTAGGACTGGGATGTTCAGAATCCTATATCTCTTATTGTGCTGAATATGGGGCTACTGTTGTTGGATTGGCAGCAGCGATTGCCAGTGGTAGGCAAAGAAAACCCCCTTCTCTTTCATCGTTCTAGCTCTCCATCGTGATGTGCCCAATTCGTCGATGATAGTGGTTCCTTCTTGTTGGCAACGTATACTTTGTTTTGCCCTCAATTTGCTCTATATCCATTTTCCTTTAATGCCTTAAACACACCGCTGACTTACTTACTTCCCTACGTAAATGTAACAAAAAATACTGTGAATTACAACCAGATACAAAAGACCATCACAAGCGAATCAAATAACTTGGACACAACCCACGCAGAGTTCATATCAAAACCTACTTCCACCTGAGTCGCAAAGACTACCACACCAAGTACTGTCTATACCTTTTCCTCTCTTCCAAATGCCCTACAGAGCCCTGCCCTGAAAATCAGTATAAAGGTTCTTGTATCCGCTTTATAAAAACAGAAGAGCTAGCCACACTTTGTGGGAATCAGTGTCACAAACCTGAGGGAATCAGATGCAAAAGAAGCAGGACATAACACTTAAGAATCACAGGTCTATAACTAGGACAGCTATTGTACCATATCGAGGCTCCTTCTAATATTTCTCGCTAGTTTTTGAGACCTTCCATGTCCCATGTCTAATTTTTCTCATATTTTTACTTAAGGCCTTAAAAGTTTAAGTGGATATTTGCTACACTTCTCGCCAAAACTTTTGGAAAATAATTCAATGAAGTTTGAAGTGAACCCACCTTAAGTGAGCAATTCCTCACTTTTAATGAAAAATGACTCACTTTTGGTGAGAAATGGCTCATTATCGATGAAATTGACTCACTTTTGGTGAGAAATAACTCACTTTTAGTGAAAAAAACTGCCAGACAGAGTACATTTCCTTGAAGTTATTTTCCTGGACCAAAACCTTTGGACTTCTAGGACCAAAATCTGTATAAAGTCATACACATTTCAGGCCTTTGTCCCTTTTTATTTCCTGCGTTAATTGCCTCCAACAACCATCAACTCCACCCTATCCTCCACTATTTGCTTTTCAAAAAAAAGTTGCAAAAAAAACTCTCAAACTATTTGAACTTAATTTCACGCATCTACACACCGATTAATATTCCCCATAGCTCAATGTTTATTGTCAAAGAAAAAATAATAATAAAAAAAAAAATTTCAGACACAACCGTAAATAATGCAAAAAACAAAAAAAAAAAACTCAAAACAAAACCGCGCGTAATCCTATTTCGGGTGACAGCACGCACAAATCGATGGGGTCAAATGCGACCCACTGAACCTAAGGACACGCGCCATGCTGCCATCAAAGCGATATTCTCCGAAAAAATGATGAAATTTTAATTTTATTTACTTTAAATTGCATAAAACATATGGCAATACCGTTGAGCTTGTGTTGCAGCGTTTCAATGGCGGAAGTCCTTCCAAACAATGGAGTATACCAAAAATTTTATTTGACAAAGGTGATTGTGTTTTTTTTTTAAACAAGAGCCTATTTGTGGTATTTTATGTACACATACGTAAAGTTTTAATTATTTTTAAATTTATGAATAGGGGAAATTATTTATTTTTTTTTTTTTTTTTGAGAAGGACACATTTTGGCAATTCATTTAGTGAGATTTATTTTATTGTTTGGGTTTTAGTTTGACAATTAAAGAGGGAATAATTGCAGTCATAATTAATAGAAGGCATTAGCATTAGTAGATTTAATGATAATGACAGGAAGGTGGAGAGATGTTTTTATAGTGACATCCTAATTAAATGTGAAGGGTGGTTTGTATTTATTTTGACTGGATACAGTCTCTTAAAGAGCTGCCTGAATTGAGGAATGGAATTTGTCAGCCAGAATTTATGTCAGTAAGTGTCAGTATATTAGTCAGAACCAATCTGACATGCCAGATAGTCAGAACTTTATAATACCTAAAGCACCGATTCTAGGCGAATGTTTGAAGAGCTGCTAGAGCACTGCAAACTGTTTATACCTCTACTCACAATGTAAAAGGATGTCATCAGAATTATGACAAAATGTTGCTCAAATAAGGCACCAGGGGAAGACTGTATTTCTTACCAATTTCTCAAAATTGCGAGTGATGCCTTTCAGCAGAAGCTCACGGAAATTCAGGGTTTAATTTGCAGTACTGACGAGGAACCAGAAGGTTTCTTCGTTGATTCTAAGGCGAATTTTGATTGCATCGACAGAGGACCTCTTTTCTACAAACTCAGCAACCTGGAAGTTCCAACAAAGGTACCAAGAGTGCAACAAAAAATGTCCAAAGATAGCACCACAGCGATGTGGCATTGAAACATCCTGTCTACCTCAGCTCTAACAGCTTGTCATTTCAGTCAAAATCTGGTGTACAGCAAGGATGTCTGCTGAGCTCTCTTTTGTTTTGATCGATCTTTCTGGACGAGAAATATCTCTCAATAGACTAAGTATGAACCTATTGCCCTACGCTGATGATGCTCAAAACCTAGCAAACATGCCAAACCGTGGGCCGTGAGTATAATGACATTTTCATAATGACATTTTGTCATTACACAAGTATGAAATGCACTGCAGAAACTTCGAATTAAGATCAAAGGGTGATAGTAATAGTATAGAGCTATGATCTTAACCGTGTTCGAAGCCAGAAGCGAACTGCTGCAGTTAAACTAGATGCCCCACAGAGCTAATAGCTAATAGTTGATGACTGTGCAACCATAGGACAAGCTAAGACCGTCTTCATTTCATTGAAACCTGCCCCATACTGAGCTCAATCAGGAGATCCCTTTATGCAAAAAAACCCTCTCTCTTTCGATGAAGTCTTTCGCACTTGGACTTATCTAAATGGGCCAGAAGACCCCACGAAATTCCTGTAAACTTCTGACCCATGGATTGAGATCTTGAGGCTCAGTAAGGTGGGACATAAGTTCACAGCTCTTAAGAGTTATCATATTCTTCTGAAATAGAATCGCTTACAGTCCCTGCCTGACTGTTGTTGGCACAGCCTTGGCTGGCAGATCTCACAATGGCTGTGACTGTGAATCAGTCTAAAGAGTTTCACTGGCGATAGAGTACACAAGGAAAAATTCAATTCGCTCCCCAGAGCAAATAGTTCTGCCTCGTCATGTACTTCATTTCGGCTTTCAACTGCTGGTTGTAAGCCACTTTGTCTATGAATTTGACATCCCTCTGGAATTGACTAAAACACAATTCCCACTGTGTTCCAACTGGCAACCCCGCAGTGAGATTATAATTCGTCCGACTAAACCCTTTTCTTCTTCATAATCATCGCGTCCCAATCCACCATAAGGCCACCAATTATGATTGACATCTCGGGCACCCTGCTGCTTCTTTAGATAACCCATAACGCAACCCCCTATCTAAAAACCCCCACCGTTTATCGTCATCACTTATGCCATTAACTGTCACACAAAATCGAAAGAACGAAAGACGAAACTCCGAATAGAATCCATCAAAAGAGGGAAAGTGTATCTTTCTTTACAAATATTTCTATCGATTGCTAATTGTGTACACCGAGAAGGGAAAAGGGTTACCCTCTCTCTTGCCCATTGTCATCGCATATCCATGTTCGGCACTTTGTCCAAAAACGAAATGAAATTTTTGGGAATTAATATTTTACGACGACGACGA
Organism: Chalcosyrphus nemorum; assembly: GCA_949716465.1. NCBI lineage: Eukaryota > Metazoa > Arthropoda > Insecta > Diptera > Syrphidae > Chalcosyrphus > Chalcosyrphus nemorum. The sequence continues at coordinate 59,001,166 of OX454334.1, read as the reverse complement.
CGACGTAGCTGATGATGATGATGATGATGGTGGCGGCGATAATGGTTATTTTCGTATTCAGCTTTCAATGTTAGTGTTTTGTTGTCCACTCTTAATGAATTGTCGTTCCTTATATAGCAGAGGGGAGAGGGGTTCGGGTTGGTTCCTCATCTTTGCTTGGGTGATGAAATGCTGAAAGGATGAAAGGATTTTCTTCCATTCCATTCGATTTTTGGGAAAAGAACAAATAAAGGGTTTCGCCCGGACGACCATCATGACGTTGAAAAGGACCCCAATGGATACTCTTTTTGTCATGAGGGTATCAACTGGAATATTTACATTTTGATTAATGATTGATTGCAGTTGGGCGGATGCTTAGACTGCTAGCAGAAACGAGACACTCTCTCTCTCTCTCGAGATAAAAAGGAAGGAAGTGTTTCCTTTCAGAGTGGTAGACATTTTCTACGGTTGTCATAGAGAGTTCTTTTGATTTTCCCTTCAAAGCCGATCGTCTTTGACAGTACAAGAGATTTATGAAAACTAATTGAAAGCAAAGTCGTCTATGGGAAACGAAGACGACCAAGGAAATGTGCCATCAATTGGAAGAGTTTAGTCGTAATGATAGTGGCAAGCAACATTCAAAGTGTTTCACTTTAAACTCTAGAATAAAAGACTTTTATTGCTTTCATTGCTTCTTAAGACAGTTTAAGTGAGATAGCAACTAAGGGGAATACTTTTAAGTCTCTCTCAGCTTCTGAGAAGAAGGAAGGAAGGACACATACTTCAAAAGCCGAAAGTTTTATTGACTAACATATAATGGAAACCTAACGCCAAGTTGGCGAGGAAGAGGAGAAGTTTAAAACAAACTCTATTCAGCAGAAGAAGCTATGTCCTGTCCTCACATAGAAGCCACCATGGCGCTGCCTACAAACCTCCTTCAAGGAAGTTAAACAATTTGTTGAAAAGGCAATTAGGTCTTCAAATTGAGACCTACTAGTTAGGCAGTGAATATTCTAAAATTTCCAGAGAAGACCTTCCCATGTCCTGTAATTGGGTGAACACTCTATCTGCCTCATACACGGCCGCCATGTCTAGTTGTGACGACCAACTTTACTGGGCCGAAACAGCGGAAGTACCGTCTTTTTTGTCACCACAAATCTGAGGGCTGTGATTCAAGGATAAATTTAGCTGGAGCGTTTTTGTCTCCTACAAGGTCAGCCGCAATTGCCAAAGCAAATCCTAGCCATCTTCGAGAAACACGAGGAAAGCAAATAGAGAAGAAGAGACTAAACGCGATGCCTTTGAGCTGTACTAGGACGTGATAGTGGACGTAGTCCAGGCTCAAGATGGGGAAGAATCTCCTGTACAGAGACCAAGTTGTTGCAAATGCCGAACATAGCTGGAATCATCACAACAGAACGCAGGGGAAGGAAGGGAGAGGAGTCTCAAACAGAGACTCTCCAAGGGCCTGAGGTAACATCTCATTCTCATCAAAGAATCAAAGTGAAATCAAAAAACTTGAAGAAATTCTTCTCGATTAGCTTAGACACCAACCGCTTCTAAAGTGAACGTGTAGACTGAAGATAGAAGAGAGAAGACAACCCACATTGTCCAACGGAGACAGAAGTAGTCGAAATCGTCGTCCTGAGGAAATGACTGAGTGATGACCTAACCTCAGAGAACGCCATCAGATAGATGCTGAGCGCCCAAAAACCTGGGCAAATAGTCAGTGGAATTTTGGCTTCTATTGTGAAGGAACAACGAAGAAAGGAGTTACAAAGAAAAGGGGAGGATCTGGCTGCCAATGCGAATGAGCTGAGCATGTAAGGCTGAGCTCCCCCCTCGGGATGAAGTATTTGACAGCAGTGCCGCTAGGATCAATGGTAGGAAGCGAATTGGGTTTATTGGGCTCAGTTTCGTCTTTCCAAGATTCCCACCTCACAAAACAGCTGATCACAGAAGAGGGACCCCTCCTTCACTAAGAGATGTTCCAAAACAACTCTGAGTTTATAATAGTCATGCCAAAATACATGCCTCGATAGACTAAGTTCGATTTGCGAATATGAGAAAGAATAGAAGGACCCAAATGCAGAAAAGAGCCCAACGAGGAAGCTGCGACAGCAGAAGCGTTTATAGAATCACCAAAGAGCTTATAGTTGGCCGAAGCTCTACTCAACACACAATGAAAGGCTTAGACGGTTCGTTGCTTATATCAAACTAGGATCAACTGAAGAAATGGAAGGAAGCACAGATACTGGGAAGGAGTTGAAGAGAGCTGAGGCTCATTGGCGCGTAGGCATTGTAGAGACCCTAAGATCCACAAGGAAATAGAGGACATAATTAAAGTAAGTAACGAGGAAGCAAGTAAAACAGGGGTGGCAATCAACAGCCTACGTTGTGGACAGTCTGGTCTGTTGGAGTTGGGATAAGACAAAGCATTGGTAGACCTACCATATAATGACCAGCACTTACCAGACACTAGTCATCATACCCATCAAAAGTTGTTGGGAGTTACTTCCTTTCGCAGCTGGATGATAAGGCAAACTGTGACCTAAACAAAGTTCTCAAATTTGTGCACAAATAGTCTCCTATGTAGGCCCAAGTCCTAGCTTCTTACAGCTTCAGATATTGTGCGAAGTATACATTGCTGTGCGTCTAGAAGGGACCAAGTTCTGTGCCTTATCTGAAGGGACATAGTTTTCTCTCTTATGACAGTAATTCTCTTGGATATTTGTCAGATATTCGGAAGAGTTGGAGCCATTTTCTGGGACTCGAACCTGGAACCCCATGCAGAGTGTTCCACGTACTAACCACTGAGCTACGGCTTGTCAAAGTTTTGTTTAGGAGTTCTCAGAGATCTCAAGCTTTGGATACAATGGACTCAGTGTAGTTTCAGTAAGCCTTTGGCAACTTCTGCTAACAAGGGGATTCCTATACCTAGCCTAACCATTATGCAGTTCATATTAACGTGTCCTGCGTTTTATATCTAGAGAAAGGCTAACGTTTTTGATCCTGTATTCAGGCAGTGAAACGTGGCAATGACTCAGCTTTTGACCCCATAGAGGGTCAGCTTAAGTCATTGAACCATTCTTATGTGTGGCGTCCTTTTGTCGAATTCATGACCACGATGCTAGCCTTAAAAGCGACTGGTATCCAGGACTCTGATGCCTTGTTTCTGCTTTCGATAAGACTAGCTTCCCGCTCTAGAATTGGGTTATGCATACCACCTTCCGGGCCTCCAAATCACTGGCTATAAGCCCCCACATACTTCTCAACTCACAGCTTAACTTAAACTCCGTTTTGTTACGGTTATAAAGAACGTCAAGTGTGCCAGCTGTCACCTAAAGTCTTTAACTTAACGAGCTTAACCATCTTGTGACAACAAACAACAAACAACAAACAATCTCTTAAGGGCATGGGCATAAACGATCGTAAAAATTTTTTATTACTGCCGAATTGTCATTTCCCGGTTCATAAAATAAAAAAAAAAAAAAAAAACCAAACCAAATGTCAATAGTTTGAACATAAACCCAATAAGCATGACATTTGTTGCAACCAATTGGACCGTGTGATCTGCATATCTACCTGTTGAACGTCTAACACTCTAACACCCACCATTCGGTGTAAATTTAAATTCGATTTTATTACCCACAAATTACCAAAACACATTCTAGAGATCTGTTTTGCTTTTTTTGTGTAAAAGAAAAGCCGCTCATTTGCCAGCCTAAATTAATCCCTCGCCTCAATTGTTTTCCCATAGAATTTTATGGCACCCAAATAAAAAAAAAAAAAAAGAACAGAACACCGCAGGAGGAGACCAAACCAAACCAAGCCAAGACCACCATCATTCAGCGAAGAGAGACCATTTGTTGTTGTTGCGTTGCGACCATGAAAATCCATAACGAATTCGATTCCTTAAGCCTGACACATTTCCTCACCTTCTACGACGACGGACGCCGCGAAATTTATGACCCACAAATTATTACGAAACCAACCGTGGGAGGTCAGCCAGCCAACACACAATAGTCAGGAGTGAAGAAAGGAGCACGAAGTCGACGACGACGACGACGACGACACAGGTGGAATCGGTAACAAGCGTTTGATGGGTCGGTGCAGGTACCTCACTCGGAATCGGAGGAATCGTGTAAGAAATTAGTCGACCACCAAACTGGATTTTCTTTTTTTTCGATGACAATGACAGCCACTTGACATTTTTATGGCCAAAAGTTGAATCGAAACAGAAGAAGAAGAGGAAAAGGAAAAGGGGTGGGGCTGCCCTCCGACGACAATACGTCCCAGCCAGAGTGTCGTCGTCTCCGTCGTCGTCATCGATTTAAATTCAATCGAGTGTTATGCCGCCGCCGTTGACGATTTGGTAATTAGGTGGAGGTGGGATTTTGATTTCCACGAGGACTTCCTTCTTAGGTGTGTGCTGCGCTGGGATGGCATCTGTAATTCTATTGTGAATGCTTTGTGCCTAATCGTGTGGAATTATTACAAAGCGCGAAGCGATGCGATGCGAGGCTTCAATTTACGATCTTGTACCCGATATATTATAGGCTGTAGATGGCTTTGGAGCTCTTTGATAAGTATGACAGGAGCGTGGGACGAAACACGCAATGTAATATGGTAGAGGGGGATTTACCTAGTCAAATGACAGGCATATGGGCTGGTGGTTGGGTACAGGGTTGGGGACAATGTGAGGTTAGACTAGTTCTCTTGACTGCCTTACAACTCATTGTCCCTTTAGTCACAAGGTTCATGCTCTTTCTGGGCCAACTGGCATGTGGTCTCCTGAAAAATCTAACCTTGCATCTATTGTAACGCGAAGCTTCTTCAACTCTGCTTTAGAGGCTCCAACGTCACCGCCCACAGTCACTGTTACAGTCTCCATGACTCGTCTTCTGCTGATAAGTATTGCGTCCATCTTTCCTCTGTTAGTCCATGGTCCATGCTTACTCCTGTACCATCCCAATGGCAAGAAGTTTAGCCACTGGAACAATCGCTATATCTTCGACAAAGCCATTTCTGTTGGAGAAGCTCTGGTTTTTAGTTAGAGATCGTCTTCGTCGAAGCTTCAACAGTAGTGGACCTAGTACGGATCCCTGAGGGACACCACCTTTTTCGTTATACTGACTTAGCTGTCAGATGGACTTTCTCTGATCTAGTGTTGGCTGTAGTAGACTGCGATAGTGGATTAGTCCAGATGCTTTCATTGGAAATAGGTCCGGCAAACTGCATACAATATGCGAAGCGACTGACATTGGATGCTGGACAAATCAAGCTGAAGAGACTAGTCATGCTATCCCATAAGCTTCCTTAGATTGTTGATAGTAAAGCAGCAATAGTAGTCAATCTTCTCCTCAAGCCACTTTACCCTACCATACTCCCTCTCTTCCCAAAACCGATAGAAACATCTCTATTTGAAATCACTTCCCACATCTGCAGAGCCTTTTCCGCTCAATTTCATCATACAACCCACGAAGAAGGACGAAGAAGGCTGTTTCGGCTCTCTACCAATATAAGTCCTCTTTGTTTCCAACTAATGAGACTATAAGCCGCCTTTTCAGACAAAAAGAAAAACAAACAAAAACCCTAGCCGACTTAAGTATATTTCGCAAATCCATTTATGTCCTTTCAAATGTCGACTTTATGCCTGCTGCCGCCGCCGCCGTCGCCGCTCTCGGTCGAACAGTAATCATTTTCCAACGAGAAACGTGTTTACTTCGTCTCACATTTCTCCTTAAATGACATCCTAGGTTTATTTTTTTTTCTTCTCTCATTCAATCTTGAATCTACTTGTCATTTATCCTTCCTTAATTGGACAGCAACAAACATTTTTGGTGGTGGCTATTAAATTTGCTCCAAGCACCGACCAACAAAAAAAGAAGAAAGAAACACGGTCCAAGTCCTTCTAATGACTGTGTTCACGCATTAAAACCATGACATAAGCGGATTAAGTATTAGCAAAAAAAAAATAGACTAAAATCTCCCCCAGAACGAACGAGGAGCAAAGTCAACTTGACCAAAAAGGACGATGGAAAAAAAAATAACAAAAATTCATTCCATTTCATAAATCAAACATCCATAAGCCACTTTATTTATCAACGTATCGAATTTCGCCACAGTTCAGGAGGAAAAATAAAAATATCCTTTTCAAAGGACACTATACGGGGAGAGCGGGAGAAAGGCAAAGAGAAAAAAATAAACCGCGCGTCGCTGTGTGTCCTCCTTTAAGTAATTGGACAACATTTTTTCGGGAATCGCAAGGCTCTCAAGGAGGCAAGGACATTCCCCCCCCAACTTAAGTGGCAGGGGGATAAACAAGAAGGAGAAGAAGAGAAAAAAATTAACTTCAAGTACTGTTTGCATTGGGATTTTTCTCGGCCTCAAAGAGGATCTGTAAATACACACAAGGACTACTCTCTTCTCTCTCTCACCTTGTTCACCAGACGGAATAAATTCGAATCACAAATTTAAAGTATATTTGCCAAGAAATCACTGTTCCTTTCATCTGTGTCTGAAAGGACCACCGACAGCAAGGATAACGACACATGTTGACATTTGGGTTGGCCATGATAATAACTACAAACTGTTATCGCCTCTAACACGATAAAGGAAATCTTGTTTCCGACTGCGCCAAAGGACAAAAAGAAAAGAAAGAGAAAAAGAAAAGGAAAAAAATCCTATTAATTTCCCATCGATGAAAAGGACATTGATACAAACTTCCATTGCTAAAGACAATCGCATCGGCTGACCGCCTCATAATAATTATTATTTTCCACATGAAGAAGGATACAAAGGATACACACACACTGACACTACATCAGCCTGAATGTAATGAAAGCCACCTGTCATTTAACCCGAACAAAAGGACCGCACACACAACGGCTAGCAGGAGGAGTGTGTGTCCTTATCACTTGTGCATGCGAATACAATATTGATCCTGTTCCGCATTATTTTTTTCCCTCCGTCAAGTCCCGACACATCAACAACAGTACTGACAAGGGTTTTCGCAGGCAGTGTCGGATGAATGACTAGGACTATACTCCCGCGCTCGCTATAGGGTGCACAGCACACACAATCTGGGGTGAGTGACACGCCCCATACTCTCAGAGTTGTTTCTGATGTCCTGGAAACAATTATCACTTAGAGTAGCGGCGCGGTGTGTTCTCCTGTTCAGTTGGATGGAAAAATAAATAAGCGCTCAGCGGGTGATCCTGCTTCTTGTTCTTCTTCTCGCGAAGGTCCTTTTTTTTGGCATTTATTTAAATAAATATGTTTTTCTCTTCTTTTTTTTTTTTCTGCTATTCTTAGCACAACATGGTTATGGTCTCGGTATACATATGTACTCCTGTGTGTGAGCACAATTAGGAATGAAATCAAATTCAGACAAAAGGAGCTGAATGGGGGAGGACATGACCCACTTTTCTATTTCGATATCTAGGCCCCTGTATGTGATGGGGGCGTGTGTGTGTATGTGAGATGAGTTGAGATAAAAAAAAACAACAAGAAAGACGTCTCCGTCGTCGTCGTCGTCGTCGTAGTTGATAGCATGGAGACGACATGTAAGGCGAACGGTCGGTAGTGTCTTGTAATTTTCCTCGAGTAATACACTGAGAGAAAGAAAATGGGCGATTTAAGGATGTTTGCCTGGGAGAGTTGCTTTAGGAAGAGATATATGCTCGTAGAGCAGAGTTTAAATGAGTGGTAATAGGACGAAAGACTCCGTTTTGGAGCAATAGGACTGAAGGGAGTCAAGTTATAGAGAGCGCTCTGAACAAGGTGTCTTTCAAGAACACAAGAGAAGACTCAAATGAAGCAAAGTACCACACAAGCCAAGATCTCGGACTTCAGTCTCCGATCTATTCAAGCGCAGATTCCTGAAGTACAGTCCTTAACAGGAAACTAAACTAGAAACTGAGAATAGGACAGAGGGCTAAGAAGGCTAATGGAGCGTCCTATGTCTGCCATAACACTTTCTATAAGAAATGAGGACTCCAACCAAAGATGAGCTGAAGGATGTACACAGCTTTTGTATGCCCTATTCTGGCCTGTGGGGCCCTTCGTTTGGTGGAATACTTTAAGCAAGAAATATTCTATCAAAAGGATGGACAAAGTATAAAGACGGGGCCTTGAGGTTTCTTCCCTGAGAACCTTCACTTGATCCCACTTGACGTCCACATCACAGATACAGCTGTCAGACTAAGGTCTGGACCAAACCACTAAACCATGTGGTCACTGTAAGGTCCTGGAGTCGATGTTAAATCGTTGCTTCTTCGGCCGAATATCCAGCAAATCCTTCCAAGTCAATTTCTCCGGCAGAGAAGAGTTGAGGAAGAATGAAGGCTTTATCAATGACTATGCACAGATGGCTCCCAGATGGATTGCAGAGTTCGGCAGGCATCTTCTCCGAACAACTTAATACCTCCAAGTCTCCTTGTCTTCCAAACTCTGCTAGAACTCGTCTGTTGAGTGTTCTCCCAACATAGCCATCTTTTCAGACAGTCAGAAGCCCCTATCAAAGTCATTGGTGTGCTATCTACATCCTGAAAACTGGTAGAGTAATGCTACTACGTTCCCACCTAAGCATTCCTCTCAGCTGTGTCCCAGGGCCCAGTAGCTATGAGGGAAATGAACGAGCAGACGCGCTGGCCAGGCGAGGGAAATCCCTGCCTTTGCAAGGGTGTCGCTAAGGGCTGTCTCTCACCAACTGTGTTATCTCGAGAAAGACACGACCCAGTTACAAGAGAACTACATTCATCAAACGAGCTACTTAGCAAACCGAGACCAGATATTGCTAGAACGGCAGACCACTGGCCCGTACATAGGTGACAACGCAGCCAAACTTGTCTGGACCTAGCGAAGGCTAGACACCTTACTTTAGTTAAGGCCTTCCTCTTTGATTTAAAGCCTAAACTTCCTCAACTCTTTCAAACAAAGTTCAGACAAAACATCGCCCCTAAGTATGGACTACTTGTAGGAAGACAAGTGCCACACGGATTACTCAAGGTTAGCACTGGCTAGCCACTTAGTAAGGGAATAGTAGATTAGGCTGAGTTAGGTAGGTGCATAGGTGCCTTGTGCCTTGTGCCATAAGAGCCACCGCTTACTTAGACCAACAGTTGGGGTCAATTGTTCCCAATTGTTGAGCCCTGAAAAACGCTGTAAAAGAAAGTCTACCGATGGAACTACCCAGACTCTGAGAGTCCATAACCTCGACGTTAGTCCTCTAGCTCTAAGAAGAAGTAAGTAGCAAGGACGGTTAAGACAGGCAATCACACACGTAAGGTGACGAACAGATTTAACTTCGCCTTCATCCCTTCAGAACAGACGTTATGCAGCACACCAAGTCGCCGGTAGTTACGTCTTAAACGAGCTATAACGACTAAGTGCTACCCGAGAAGCTTATTTCTTCTTTGTAAAGACCCTGGCTCATACTCATGTCTCCAGATGAACCCAGTGTCTGTTTGCTCGACCGGTGGCTCTATTTCTACCCATAAACCCATATAACCTTCTAAAATCTGATCAGAATCAGCGGACTTCAAGTACATAATCCCATAGACGATTTATAATTCTTCAAACCTACTTCTGTGACTCACTGTATAGTCACAGAATTTGACTAAAATGTATTCTAGCTACAGCATCAACTCCCTGCTTCCACTTAAGCTCCCAAACGTCCCACCTTCCACCCTAAACTCGCCTTTATATGATCCAATTCGCAACTACAGTGAGTAACTTATTGCATTCATAGAGTTTTCCCATAAAAAAAAGTTCAAAATTCATCATAAAACCAGAAAGTTGCCGCAAAATACAAGTCCCATTCCGTGTAAAAACTATATAAGCAAAAGCCAGACAGATTTTCCAGTTTTCGTCCTAACCAAAGGCAAACAACAGCGAGTTCAGACCAACACAATAGACAAAAAGACAAACTGCTGTGCGACTAACAAACCCAGTTACAGTCCCAGTTCCAGATAGGTCATCCATTCATCCTCAGGACATACATGATTTACACACATGTCTATTCTACTCATGGGTGTGTGTGTGTGTAAACGTATGAAAAAGATAAAATTGTTTACGTTCCTTAATTTCATTTTATTATTGGCACAGATTTCGATTTTCTTCTTCTTCGTGTTAGGTTATCATCCATCCATCCACCCACTCCTGCCTAACTGACGCCACATACCATTCAACCCGTCCGACGGCATACATACAAAATAAGAAAACTTCCTCCCTCTCAAGTGTGTGTGTGAGGATAATTTATGAATTTATGTAACATACTAGCGTACAGACATTTGCCATCTCTCAATAGGCCACCATGCCATGACAAACAATAGAGACTAAACAGACGGAACCGAGCAGCAAAAACAGGATTCACAGCACAGCACCAAACACAACACACAACAAGGATATCACAAATAAATAAATGAGAAAAAAATCGCTTTTTTGGCAGAAGACAGCAGAACGGCAACGGGCTGAGGAGAGGCCAAGGAGAATAAAAGATGGATACGCAAGCAAGAGAAGGACCGGAAATAAAACTGTTTCCAAAGACAACAAAAGGATATTAAAGATTAAGATAAAGAGTTGACTAACAAGGATTCGTCGTCGTGTGATTGTGCGTCTGCTACGGAGAGGACGTGTTTTCGTGTGTGTGTCCTGCTGTCTTGCGAATGGCATTTTTATTTCCTTCTAATTAACAAGCTCCAAGATAATGAGACGCTTTAGGGGAGCCGGGGAGCCGAGAAAAACACCGAAAATTTATTGGTGTAGCACAAAAGGAATCAGTGCAAATTGAATCGTCCTTGCCAACACCCAGTCATATGAGGAAACACGTTCCAACTGATTGATAACCTCTTCCGGATTGTCAAAGTTCAAACGAGGTCCACTTTTCTCTGCTAAACGCCCTCCATGCACTCGGAGATGACTTTTCCCCACAAAAAGAAGAAGAAGAAGATCCCAGAGATGCAAAATCCAGGTCCTGCACCTGGCTCGTATACGCCTTTCATTCGGAGGGAAATTAAAGCTGTTCTGCGAAAAGTTTATCCTTCGGCGGAATTTCAATTTTCCCCAAACTGGGTATACAAGCTCCCGCCTCCGTTGGAAAGTTACTACCTACTCCTTTTTGCTGACGACGATGTGATGCAAGTTGATTTGTTTTTGTGCTGAATTTACGTAAAATTGAAACATTAACTTCATTAGGTTGCTCGCTGTGGGTTTTCCACAGAAATTTGGATGATGAATTCGTTGGAATCAGAAGATGTCTGATGGAAGGACACCAAGTCTCGTCTGCGGAGCGAGGGTTTTTCTCTTTTTTTTATGTGGGCTTTTAGTCAAATTGGCGGAACAAATTCAACCGACCAAAGTTCAACGAATCAGCTTGGCCCCTAACAACCCCCGAGACATGCTCTCACCCCCGTCTTTACACATTATCCTTGCGCAGGCATATAGACAAAAAGAATTCAAAGATTTTCGCTGTAATTGAGTCACTGTGCCTCGTAGGGGATGGTGCTGGTGGTGATCTCTTTGTTTTTAGGTTATCATGCCAAAATGGAATCTATTATTCAGGTTATTCTTCTGTGTCCGCAGTTTTCTTCTTCTTCTTCTTCTTCTGCTGTGTACAGTGATTTCCTGTTTGTTTTGGCTTTTTGAGAGAAACAGGGGGCAATACAGTGTGGGGTGAAAGAGTGAAGACAGTCTACTGAGTGAGATGGTGTAAGCAACGCGAGATGCCTTATGTCGGCGTTTCTGACTTCAGCTTCAACAAACTCGTATACACAACTGACTAAAGCAGAATTTGACAGACAAAATGCAGGAAAAACTGTTAGACTTTATGAAGACTAGACATCCTGACTCGTACTCTTAAAAATTTTCTCCAAATTGAGGGAAGTTTCAACGACTTTGAAAAAGGTAGCACAATTCAACACTCACCGAAAAAATGTCATATCATAAACAGCCCACAAAGGCCAAGTCCGAGCTTCAAACCCCCAGCTGTACGTGTTGTGCACGGTATACACTTTTGCACGTACAGTTTTATGGCATACCAAAGGCCAGGGGAATGAGGAACTCTCCTATGTCCCTTAACGCTCTTTGATGTTTGTAAGACGCTAGCAAGAAGTGGAGCCAGAAAAAAGAACGTTGATGGAATTGTCTGGGATTCGAACCCTATACTCAGTGGTTCAATGCACTAAAGACTAGCCACGACACTTACAGGATGAGAGGAACATGTTTACCTCCCAACCCAAAGGCATGACAAGAGCCATAAATCGAGATATAGGGAACTTGAACGACTGAAGGCGATAGTGCAATTGGGTACAACACTGATACGAATAATAGAAGTTAACTATTAGGGACCACGCCTACACAATGTGTCAAATAGTATACCGGACTGGCACTAGTTTCTGGGTTTATTCCTCTCTACAGCGCTTCAAAAGTGATTCAAATGCCTGCTCTAGCTTTGTGAAATTGCCTCCAAGCCGCTTGGAGTCAAAATGTTGTCAAAAGACCATCCTTTCAACTTCCATATTGGGAACAAAAAAGCCATCATTCCTTAAGCGGCAATAACGTCTCTGAAATGCCCGACTGTCATCAATTTCTGATCATTATTTAATGTCTGTGGAACAAGTCTTGCACAGACCTTTGTTAGCCCAAGTCTTCGTGAAGATAGCTCAAGTAGTCTCTTTGTTGATGTTCAAAGCCTCCTCCATTATTCTCAGTGTAGCATTGAGGTATCCAGTAACAAAATCACGTACTTTTTGGATCATTTCAGGCGTCCGAAGTCATATTGGCATTCCTGTGTGCTTGTCATTCTCCAGCGGCTAGTTGCCTTCCAAAAAGCGTTTATACCACTCGAAAACAACTGTCCCATTCAAACAATCAGCTAGGTTCGGCACCAATCGGAATGTTTGTAAAACATTCTCAATAGATGGCGCCATTGGTAGATGATATGTGGTTCGTGTCCGGGATAAAATTTGACACACTGTGTAGATTGCAAGCTCTCATGGAAAATTCTTACAAAAGAGTTAATTACTAAGAACACACGAGGTCTAATGATCTGCCTGAGGCTGGCGGGCACACCATGGATGCAGTTCGAATGAAGAAATGAGCTTCAAGAAGACAGAATCAATGAAGTTGATTTTGCTGGGCAGAAGGAGTGGAGTTACCCTCTGCTGGATACCTTTCTAGCAGTAAGAAAAGGTGCGTCAGAAACTCCTATTCAAAGAATTGGGAGAACACATCCTAAAGGCAAGTATTCGAACAGGATCCTATGATAAATGGACACTGTAGACTAAAGGAAGACCTAATCAAACCGGGTGAAGCTGAAGAAAGTCTCTACCGATTCTGTGCATTAGACCAATGAGTTGAAAGAACATATACTAGGCTTTTAAGGAACATTGACCTACTTAGAGAAGTACCACTTATCAGATAAGGAAATCAGGTCTTTAGACCCAACTCTCTGAGATTCCTTAGAACAGCTGAAATACTCCCTTTTTCCCCTGTCTAGGCAAAGTAAGAGTACAAGTCTTTCACAGTTCTTTTGAAAGGAATCGTAAAGCGCGAGAACTCTATGAGGCAACACAAGTCTCCAAGGCTTTGGTAGGGTCACAAAAGAGGGACGGTTCGCCCTGTAATATACCCCTTCTCATACCATATCTAATCTTCTCTAAATCAGAGGTCCTGTACAATAAAGGCGATTAAAATTTCGCTCATATTTTCGCAAGTAACATACAGCGTCTACTCGCCAAATAATTGAAGTTAATTCACGCCAAGGATATCTATTTGAACCTCAGGAAAAGGGCAACATAGAAGTTGCTTCAACGTACAATGAGGTCTAGTTATTCTCAATTCCAAGACTTGGTTCTAGCAAATGCTTTTGAGTCCTAATGCTCTAACTTAAAGGACATATATGTACTTAGAGAGGAAGCAGAAAAGTCCTAGTAACCTTCCCTAGTTGCTGATTGAGAAGAAAGGCTCCAAGATCCTCAGAAAGTGCATTTTTTGGCGACATGGATCTCAGCATTTCAATCCTTCAAACTCCGAATTCACGTTCGAAAACAGAGTTTCATCCCTTAGCTTAGAAACGATGCTTCTTTGCCATTTCCTCCGAAGGTTAAAGCCACCTAAAGTCAACCTTTACCCAGTTACAGTTACACAAGAAGATGGCACAGAACAAAAAACACTTCAAAACTTTCTCTCAAAAACTATACATCAATGGCATAGCCCAACCGCATTACAAGCATTGCGAAAGGATTCCCCCCTCCGCCGCGCAGCCTTGTCATCGACGGATGAGCCGTCGTGTGATGGAAATTATGGGACATATTTTCTGTCAAATAGTTGCTCACTTTCCTGCATTGCACCCGAAACCTTTTAAACTTCAAATATGTGTCCTACATTCCTCCGCCTTTATGTACCTTTAATCTGTGTGCCTGTGCCTGTGAATAGAATTTCACATCCTCTTCTCCTCATCTGTTGGGTGCAGTCCTGACTCTCTCAGCGATGACACACATTCATCACGTAGGTAAATGAGAAGGACGTCGTAATTCTGTGCACACCTAGGCTCTGCTCCGAAACCGGCTCTTATTCAACTGCTTTTCTAGATTTTAATACATGACAAGGACTAGGTACCATCGCAGCACACAAACTCCTGTATACGGGACTAAAGTACTTGCAAGTTGCATAATTACGCCACCAGAGGTTAACTGAAGGACTTAGGAGAGGGTAGCAGCAGTAGCATCTGCTGTTGGAGTTCGAGGAAGAGAATCTCTTCTTCTTCTTCTTCTTTTTTAAACAATTTCCAGCAATAACAGTGAATAAGATGCTTAAAGGATTTAACTGTAGTAGTGGAGGCAGCTCGGGTGACGAAGCTATGCTGGTGAGTGTCGTGGTGGCATTTTAATTAAACTAAGTGGCGGCCATGTTCAAGGGGACTGCTGCTGCTGCTGCTGCACTTGCTTCGTGTACCACAAGCACTTTCTCTCCTCCTCTTTTGACCAAAAGAACGACATACAGCCCCCCAAACACCCCCCCTGTGTGTGTTGGAAACCATTTTATGGAAAATATTTTTAGGGATCCCTTTTCTGTTGGTGGATACTCCTTAACGTCATAGTCTCGTTGTGTAGTCGTCACAGGACACTGCTCACGCTAAACAGATGAACACAGAAATTGAACAAGGAGATGGAGAATGACTAATGGTTCTGGGAAATGTCGTTTTGGAGCACTGAAGATGGAAGTATAATGAGTTTTTTGGACGCAACACAGTGGCTTCTCTACGACGAACTAGGTGACGATTGATTTCAGAGAGAAGTCGACTGGAGATTGGCATGTCTGGTGGGTGGATTTTGGAACATAATGAAACGATCATCAATTTTTATCCTCGAGTAGATAGAAGGAGGATTCTTCAACAAAGTGGAAGGCAATCGTGAATAAGTGAGTATAGTGGCTAACAAAGTGGACTACTGAGCACGGGATTCAAGGTTCAAACCCCAACAAAGTGTCTGAGCCTGACAAACACCCAAACTGTCATGATGAAGGTTCTCAAAGACCTTCTGCTCCTTTGGATATGGAATAAGACTGTACGTCGGTCCTAGACTACTGAACACAGAATACAAAGTTCAAACCCCAACAAAGTGTCTGTGACGGACAAACACTTAAACTGTCATGAGGAAGCTTCTCAAAAACTTCTGCCCGTTCGGCTAGAGCATAAGACTGTACGTTGGACCTATACCTTCAAATAAGCCCTTGCTCTGTGAGAAGCCAGGCCTTGGCCCTGTGAGAAGTCAGGCCTTGGCCCTGTGAGAAGACAGGCCTTGGCCCTGTGAGAAGACAGGCATTGGCCCTGTGAGAAGCCGGGCCTTGGCCCTATGAGAAGCCAGGCCTTGGCCCTATTAGAGGCCAGGCCTTGGCCCTATTAGAGGCCAGGCCTTGGCCCTGACAGAAACTAGGATTTGGCCCTCTAAGGGCTTAACTCTGTTGGAAGAGTAGGCACCTATTTATACCGTCTTTTGACAGCGAGTAAACAACGGCCTAATACTCTTCGAAAAACAAGAGCTTGCTTGAGCTTCTAAAGCGCCATCTATTGAAGTAAATGCTAAACAACTAATCCAAGAAGAATCAAAAGAACGCACAACATCCTTTCGGCTCACACGACACATTGTATTCAGAGAAAAATCCTTCCGTCAAAGTGTAATTACACGCCTAACGACCTGAAGGTCCCTTTGACAGGATATAAAGAGTGAATCCTTGCTTGGCCTCGTTCCATATTCTATGACAGATTTTTCGCCGCCAGGTTCAATTTAATTACCCATTCCTGTTGCTTCACTTTTCCTGCATCACCTCAATATCCAATGCGTTGTCCTTGCCAAAAAAAAAGCACGAAGACTTTTATTGTGTGTGCGCACTTTATGTCAATTTGTTTGTCCTTTTCTGTTGGCGTATATGAGTTTTTCGCCCTCTTCATTGTAGCAGAGCAGCGCACACAGGTAATAAACTGAAACCGAAAAAACGAAGGAAACACCATCCATCCTCTTGCTGCATGCATGTGTCGCCGTCGTCGTCCTCGTCGTCGTCAAAGTAGATACGTCGACGTTGATGGTGTGGTGGTGTGTTGGCTCTCTGGTGCGGGGCCGCCACAGGACATAGTTCACAACTACTTAACCCGTTTTTTTTTCGCTTTTTTTTTGTTCTTATATACATTCTGTGCATTTTTGAGTGCCACTACTGCTACTGTTTGCGGGAATGTTTCTCTTTTGTTCCAGGTGGCTTCGGGGGGAGGTTTCTTTTTTTTTCGGGGTGACGCCTGACAGTTACAAGGCGGGCAGCAACAAAACTACAGTTTAGAGCACAACTTTTCGACTGTGACTTTTCCTCCTCTATTTATGCAGGTGTCAAAAGGGTGGCGTGGCGGAGATGTTTACTGCTTTGCCCCCTTTTTTTTTTTTTTTTGTGTCGAAAGAAAGAGCTGTGGCACGCGTGTTGGCGCTGTAACCGCTGTTACTGAAATAAATGTTCTTCAGGTCATGCACCCACTTTGCGTGATGTGTGCGCCACGTGAAGATTGCAAGCGAGTGGGGTTCTCACTTGGAGGAATAAAACAAAAAGGCAAAAAAATGTTCAAGGATAAGTTGGAAATACATTTTTGTGAAGTGACTTCTTATAGTCAAGGTCTGAGAGGTGGCTGTAGTAATGGCTCCTGGGGTGGTGCTCTGAAAGTGTTGTCAGACTATTTTTGACACTTTGAACGGCTGTCGGTAGTGGTTAGTGCACACGTTTTGAAAACTTTGAAAAATGGAGAAATGAAAGCCAACCGTCTGTGGGAATTTGAAATTGAGCTTGTGCTAAGGGGGAGTGGCTGTCAAGGGTAGGGATTGTTAAATAAAAGGATATCATCGCGTGGTGTTTGATTGAAACAGTGGAATTGGACAGAGTTTGACGGAAGTGAGAGTTTTTATCGATTTCTGATGAAATATTCAGTAGATTCAGATTAAAAAACATTCGCTCAGACTCAAGTGTCACTTTTTATGAATTTCTACGAGCTTAGTCACACTGCTTAGTCCCTGACATCAGTTGTATATCCTCTTTGCATACTTATAGGAGCAAAAACTTAAAACTTGAGGCTAAGCGAAGGCATTTGGCATACGACTCATTAGCTTGTCGATATGTCAAACCATGTTAACCCTCACAAATGTAGAAAACCCTCTTTCCCACCTATTTTTAAACCCGCCCACTGACACGCCTACTTTTTTTTTATAATTTATGAAGGAACTTGAACAAAATTATTGAAAAATAGAAGCGCGAGAAGGGATTTTATAATAAAAGGATAGGGCACCATGTTTTGGAACAATTGAGGCACAAAATTTTGAAAAACTTCTTTTGAACATTTTTATAAAAATTCAAAAAAAAAAAAATAAATAAAAGAGAAATGGACTTACATTCTTGAAGGTCTGTTGCGCTCACTGAAGTTTCCATGCAGAAAGAGCTCTCGAACCACTCGCGGAACGAACCGTAAACTTATGTTTAAAACGGAGCCCGACACTATGCATACAGATGCGAAACTAGGGGATTTTTTTTAAAACTTTTTCAAGACAGAAATCGCGATCAAAGATCGTGAATTTTACTTTTAGACGAGTGGGATTTTTTCTATCAAAAGGGGGATTTTTTAAAGCTATTTTCTAAAAGTGCCGCGCACTATTTCGATCGAATACCAACTACTTACTTATTTATAAGAAAAAAACGCGTATATGTAAATTTCTTTTTCAAAAACAGAGACAAAGACGAGCCGAGGATTAAAGGTAAAAATTTCGCACTTTTTAACAAAAATTTCGGGATTTTCAAGTTAAAAAAAAACGCGTGCTCTTCTGCAACACTTCAAGTGGCTGTTCAACAAGATTCAACGTTGGTTGTGCTGGACTCTTGTGTGTCTTTTGCTGAAAAAAGAAAACAAATGATTAAAAATTTGGAATGATGAGGTAACGATTAAATTTGAAAAACTCGCTAATTATTTGACGTAAAAATGGACTTGAATTTATTGGAATTTACTTTATTACAACATAACTGGAGAAGACTCTCTTCACGAGACAGCAAACAGAGGCAAGGTGGATAGGATTTTTGAACAAGTTTTTGAACCAGAATATGATGCTCCTTGTAGACGGAGAAGGACTCTATTCATTGAGACACTAAACAAATTAATATTAGGATATGAGCATCCCATACAGGGCACAATATTCCACAGACCTAGGATTGAATGTTAGCACTGTACATTATGCAATAACCGAGGAGCAGAGGGTCTTTGAGACGCTTTCTCATGTCAGTAATTTGTGTTTTTGAGAGAAGTTCAGAAGAGATTGAGCAAGTTTATGGACTTCGAACCTGGAACCCCATGCAAAAGAGTCCAACCAGTGATGACAGAGTAAGGTACCAATAAAATTCCACCTAACTACTTGGAGTTAAGTTACATACTTCTCTATGTAACTAATGTAACTAATTGAAAAGAAATAGCTTTTTTGACAATCAGTTGTACCAAGCATTGATCCAAGGTTCCAGCAATTTCAAATAAGGGCCTACAGACATACTTCTACCATTCAGTAGCTGGCTTGAATGTTCCTTTAGTTACAGGTAGGGCGCTTTATTCTCTGTCTATTCTATAATGAGATAGCAGGGATAAAGCAAGCAAACTGGCAATATAAGAAAGTGTATTATCTTACACCTTACGTCAGCTTTAAACCGAGCAAAGTATTGAAACTTCTACTGCGAAAGGACTCTTTTAGAAGAGGAGTTATTCAAACCATCTGAAGGCAACATTTCCATCTATTGTCAGGGCACTTACTGGGAATGTTTTCTGAAGTCTTATAATCCCCTATCGTCAACCCGTTTTGTGGTAAGACTGAAACTGAAGCTACAACGAGGAAGCTGGTTCATGTAGCTTTCCCATCAAGGTTGTACCTCAGCTGACGCCACAACAAGTTTCTGGTCCTATGAACACAAATTCGTTGCCCTCAACGCCTTGGCATCGAGAGGTGTTACCGATCCTACCTTCGATGCCTGGGAACGCACAAAGAGCTATTCCCTTGGAGTTAAGTTCTCCTTTCATCTTTTGAATGAGAGAGTGAAGGGCGCCTTAAATGGATTTTCCTTGCCTGTACGCATCCTTACTCCACAGATCTAACGAGCCTCTAATACGAACATCAGTAAGTCTCTGCTTTGCCTTGAGGACAAATGATGATAAGCTCACAAGGTCTATCTTCAGGTAATTAGGACATGTCCCCAGTAACAACTGGTTCTAAATAAAGCTACGAAAGTAGCAGGACGACTTATGGTATGTCCGCAATAGCTGCAGAGCCTTCAAACAGCTCGTTTAAATAGTCCCAATTCTAGATTACATTCTGTAAGACTGAGCCTTTACTCATGCCATCTCTTCGTGCGTTTCCCGAAATTGAAGAGTTTTCTCAATTTCTTCCCAGCTTTAGTTAGTTGGCCATTCCACCAAGGAACCTTATATTTGAATAGACAGGCTTAGATTGCAGGAAGTAAGCTGTTAGTATGCTCCTTCACCTTTGGTCTCCTTAGAACTCCCTCTATTGCTTCCAATTCATGGACAAGAGATCATATCTGTTTAAAGCATGTGACAGTTGACTCGGTATGGGAATCCTGATATGCTAATGCGCTGACAGTGAGGCTATAGTTGACATACAAATGCCCATAGCAAGTGTGAGGTCGAGTACATTTATAAAGACGGCTTTGGGTTGACAAAGCATAAGGTTTCGGACTGCTCAACTCTATGGCTGAACTCAGATATAACAAAGCCCTAGCGATTACCCTTCTAACCTTTTATGATGGTCAGTAGAAAAAAACACCGGGGATAATAGGGCTTCCCCCAAAACAATTTTAATCCTTTACAATACGATTGGAATGCTTTCACATCGGAAATTGTTTTCACTAACAGCAAAGCGTAAGAGAGTCCTTTTGCACTTCAATTCAACACAATCCCTCTGCCAAAAGAAAAAAAAAATCCAATCAACACATTCGCGCGCAATTAAATCTCCATTTTGTAGTCCAGTGTGTGTAACAAAAAACCCTTCCATTGCCAGCCATTAGAAAATATCCCCCCCTCACCATTGTGTGCCAAAAAATTACTCCAACTAGGATCTCCATTAGACGTGTCGATTAGGTAACCCTGCGAGTCCTTAAACAAAAAAAAAGGGCGCACACACACAAAAGGAAGAACGTAAATCGAAATAAATTGAATATCAAAATCCAACAATGCGCCTCAAAGTCAGGAATAGATAGACAGCCAGAGCGCGATGCCTCAGGGAGGGTAAATGGAGCAGAGCAGCTCACACATAAAAAACAAGATTCCATCGGCTAGAGAGACACATCCTGTGCAAAAGGGGTGAGAGCGCCAACCAACAACCCCTCAGCTCTTTTGTGTATTTGCAATAAATCGTAGCAAATTGTGAAAATATTTTCCTTGCCCTCCCACTTTTCATCGAAGGGAGGAGGCGATGGCAGAGTGTCAGGAGGAAAAAATACGGCCCTGGGTTCAGAACGTATTTTATAAATTTCCAACGAAAATTGGCGAATATTAAACAAATTCACGGCTCCTTTGATATTTGATCCTGGCGATGGATGGTCCTCACATACTTTCGGAGAAGAGTCCTGTTTGTGTGTGTGTGTGTGTCTTTTAGGGTTCAACCGCTTCGACAAATGACATAGAAACTCAGCACAGCCAAAAAATGTGGTCTGTTCAGTCGGCAGATGGAGGATGTTTGGTGCCGAGAGAGAGAGAGAGAGCTTTGAAATCCCTGCCAGTTTGTTGAGGTTTGTCGAACAGGTATTCAGTGGTCAGCGGACCCGCTACTGGTGGTAGCCTGCTGGTATTTCTATTATTATCAAACGCGGTCGCTTTATCCTTTTTTTTTTCGGACAATTTTGGTGAAGAATTTTCAAATGAAAACCACCACATGTAATGGAGTTTTGATTTGTGTGGCTAGAGGGGGAGGTGAACACCCTCCATACCACAGTTTTAATTGCAAAACGCCGGCCAGGTTTCCATGGGCTAAGTAGCCACTGCTCTCGTTTACAGTTTACAGAAGGACAACAGAATCCTTTCTCATCAGCAATTAAATGGAATTAAGTTCCATGACGCAAAACCCTCTCTCTCTCTTGGACGCTTCATTATAGTAATGTCCCACTAATTCCAAGGACTTTATACAGTTTTCTTTTTGTTTAAGTGTATTCCATGTCCACAATGACATATGTAAAAGCCGTATGGTTGCATGTAAATCATGAACGGGTAATTTGTGCTACGGTCACCCGAAATTTTATCGAGTGTAAAATTTAATTGTCATAAGGATGTAAGGATCTGCTACTGAATGCAGGATGTATACTGTGAAAGGATTACATGCAAAAGAGGGTCTCCAGTGGAGCGTGCGTCTTTCATGCGTTTCGTAGGAGTTGCTGTTGGTGGTCGGGTTGCAAGCAAGCAAGACGGAGGTGATGAAGCATTGTTGGTCTCGCTTGTAGGTACCAGAGGAATCGACCAACAACAAAGGAAAAGAAAGAAAACAAAAAAGTTAATAATTCTTTGTGAGGTGCATTTGGAGCGTAAGGTTTAACCGAAGGGAATAAAGCACTTTGTTTGGACGTGAAGAAGGGGAAAACAGTTTCAGTTTTTTTTTTTTTAATTGCACGTACTTGGCCAATGGAAGTCGGAAATCTGTGAAAGTGCAGCTTGCAGAGAGGGTGTTACGCATAAAAGTCCTTTTGGTTGTTTTTCTGGTCCTTGAATCGGCTGATACAAGGGTCACAGTCCGGGGAATTTGTCTCCAAGTGAATGCTGCCTTGTTGAAGGTATTGGAGAATGAAATTGGTTACAGAGGAGTGCTGGCCAGTTTTCGTAGTTGAGGACTTGATTTCGGGAAATAAGAATTTCCAGGAAATTAAACTGACTCGAGATTACATATGTATGTAAGCCCCTGAGTCCCTAAGAGGCAACGCCAGAGTACCATCATTCTGAGCCCTTTTTTCTCTTAACATCCAGATGACGGGCCACTACATTAAGGTCCATTGTGCATACTGATAAGAGACCTACTCATAATCCAGCAAAATGTATGGCTACCTTCCCACAATACAGCACCAACTACAACCCTCACAACCAACACCAACAACATAGGTGACAGTATGGAACCCTGATGTACCCCAGTTTGGATCTTTAGACAACGAAATTCTCCGAGGTTGGGTAGGAAGGGGCTGGCAAGGAGAAACTCTCCCTGTCACACTCAGATTGTGCCCCTGAATGCCCAATGCTGCGTTACAAACCACTTAGATGATTTGATGAAGTTCAACAACTTTTCTATCGAATAAAGGCTCCTCTAGATCTTGGAAGAAGTAGTTGCCCGGACAGTGGTTAGTTTTCTTAAGAGCTTCCTTATACAATGTTCTTCCTCCATCAGGCGTAGCTTCTTCATGTGGTACTGCAGAGTACTATGCCCCACGACGATGCCTACGAGGATGGAAAGAGATTTCCTGTCTTTTCCCTTGGTCCTTGCTTTATCAAAAGACACTCATAGCTTGCTTGTTGGGGCTCGTGTTTCCATGGAAGTCCATCTAGTGTTCGCCGCTCTAATGGCTTTGTTCCCAGCAACGACCTTTGGTCTGCAGGCCACTGTTCGAGTACAGCTGCTAGGCCGATCTTCGCTAGCTTATCAGCTTTCTCTCGTTGCCTAGTAAACCCTCGCATCCAGCAACCCTTATGCTGTATTTTAAGAACCCTAAGCTCTTCTTGACAGCATTTGCAAGCATTTCTCTGGCAGTAAGTGCTTTTTCAGTTCCCTGGCTGTCGATAAGGAAGATGATACCCCTCTTGGCGATATTGCCCTTACCACAGACCCTCAGGCAGCTATTGCCACTGCTAAGGCCTTTTTTTGAAAGGCTCTGCTGTGGTCTGGAAGTCGCAGGGATTGCTATAGATCCGGCTTTAAGTATATGACCCCTTTTCCATTCATCCCTGCTAGGGTAGGCGATAGGAAAAGGTCGTACGAAGGCTGTATATGGCGTAATATAGTCCATTTTGGGCACGAGGCTCACCGTTAGACCTGTTCTGTCTGATTTGCAGTCCACTGTCTGGCTGATTCTTATGGCAATAATGGCTGCTGGAGTACTTATAAAGGTGTCTAGCGGTAGAAGGTTGAGAATAGCCTCTAGCCCTGCAGTTGAGGTCATCTTCATCACACTGGTAGTGCCAACGCATGCTAGTCTCTGAGCCTTAATTGTAGTCAATAAGTTGGTGGCCTTGTCATACAGTACAGGTCTTACTCTAGCCGCAGTATGATTTTAAGACAGAATCTGCAGGTTCTCCCAAACATTCTACTCCATGAGCTGAAGGCTATTGCTTTCTTGATTCCTTCTTCTATATTTACTCTCCTGTTGCTCCGTCACCTTACTATTGGGCAAAACATGACACAAAGGACCATAGCTGTGAGTTCTCCTAGGATGCTGGCCTCCACTCATTGACAAACCCAACTCGCGTCCTCTAACACAACAAGACAAGTGGAAAAGTCGGACTACACTTGTCCAAATTCCATCGCTTTAGACATTGGCACTAGACGAAGTCCTTTGTGCCCTCTTTTATGTCAAATCACTCCTCAACTTTCTTCCAGAACCTAATCTCTCCGTCATCCCCCCTGTCACTCCACCAGACAACTACGTTCACCTTAATTATTCCACCAATTGCTTAAGCCAGTGAGATCAAGGAATCTACATTAAAACCAAGGTCAAATCTCCTCCTGGGCTTCTTTAATTATTCACCACAAGAAGTAAGAACCCAGCTCATCGATTGCTCATGACCAATACCACTGTTTCCCCCAACTCCAACCCTAACCACCCTTCACCTTCAAAAAACCCTAACTCAACACTCAAATCACGACCCATTTCTTGAGATATTTATGCCAGTGTAAGCCCTCATAAGCAGCAGAGAGCGCAGAACAATCTCACAATTGGCAAAGTTTTCCCTTTCCCTCTCTCACTCTCCAGTCTCGGTGTAAATTGATCACCAATAATGGCAACGTGCTTTACGTTTCATGACACCGTTACCATTTCGAATCCAATAAATTTTAATCTTTCGATTCTTCCCACAAAATTTAACACTTCAATTACCTGGAAAACTCCTCTCCGAAGAAGATGCCACCACTGCCAGCGCTACTGCCATCTACTTACTTAGTGGCAACGTTGCTCAGACGGAGGAACCAAGAAGTGGAAACTTTCACCGCCAAAAAGGGATAGACAATCGTTCAAGTGTGTCAACTTAAATGTGTCAACTGTGCATATTAAAAAAAAAAAAGAAAACAATGAGGACGAACCACGATAGGAAGGCTTTAAACCTGTTAGAAGGTACTCCTCTTGTTAGCTGGCGTAAATTGAAGAGGATCCACCGCCACGTTGAAGGAAGTCTGCTTCTACGCTCTCTTAGTCCTGCATTCGCATTCAAACCACAATTTTGTAACCGAAAAAGGAAACTTTTCGAGCCAGTTGTTGTGTGTGTGTGGAGGGGCCGGGCCGTGTAGCCCTTCTTTGTTTCAATTGTATGGAGAAACTTTTACCATCCTTCCTGCATCGCTATCCGAAGGAGAATATGGTTTCAAAAGTTGTTCCAGAAGGAGTTTACAACTATGTACCAAGCACACGCACACACATAGAGAGGCAAGTTCAAAGTTCTAACCCCCGAAGTGCAGTAGAGCACCATCCATATGAACATCAGCAAGAGTTTCTTTTTGGGGGACGAGACACCGCTCTGTGTTTTGTGTGGAGAGGTGAAGTAGTAGTACTAACTACTTCGCCGTTTCGCCTTTGGTGGTAGACGGCAGTGTTAGCTGCGGTGTAATCCTTTGAGTGGGAAACTTCTTCGAACAACAGACAGAGGCAGAAGCAAAAGAAGGAGTAGAAGCAGCGCACTGTGTACAAGGTCGTAACCACTTTAGTGTTGGTTTGTTGCAGTTTTGTGGCTGCACGAAATGACAGGCATATAGAGCATAAAAACCGAAACAGTATCCTGGGTGCAGTTGGTTCGCTCTGTAGCGGTGTAGGATGAAGCAAATTAAGAAGAAGATGCTGTTGCACAGTGGGGTTGTTGCAGGGGAGTGCAAAGCAGTGATTTGGGAAAGGAAGGCAGAGCTCCCTCTTGAGGGAATAGAGGCCTACTTGGATAGAGGCACTTGAAGAGGAAGAAAATGCTCTAAACTAAGACGAAATTTTGGGAACTAACCCGGGGTTCTATGGAAACAACTCAATCTAGTACTTCTCTTCATAACTTATACCTATATCCTCCTGTGAGTCCTAGGCCTCCACTAAACCTACGCGCCATCGTATACGGTTCCTGGCAACTCGCTTCAACTCTTCCTCAATTGCCGGACTTGCATCTCAACTGTTCGTCGCTATGTTTTCGTGGTCCTACAGGTCTTCCGCCTTCATGGGCTTACAGAGGTGCATCCCTTGGCTTACATTGGCATGGTGAAAGTCTTTAATCCTATGGAAGACCAAGCCGACATCGTCAGCCTAGTCGAGGTAAGAATCCATGGAAGTCCTTCATCTTCTTTTGACAGAACTACAAGCAGCACACCGCTGATCAGATATAGAACAAGAAGCGGCTACAGAATACAACCCTGTGGTACCCCACTTTCAACCTCTTATTCCCCAGACAACATTCTTCTGTAGGTCGTGATATTTCGACGGTAGTTGCTACTATTCCTCTCCTGCTTAAGGCTGGATCATTCCCTTCTTCTAATCATCAGGAAATCTCTCAGCTTCTCAGGCTCATTCCGCAAGGAGGAAGAGTAACTCCTCAGATGTTGCTGGCTCTGATTTCAAAAGCTCCACTGATATACCGTCAATTTCTATCGCTTTGATGTTAGTGAGTGCCTTGATTGGGGTAGTAAACTCCTCCTTCCTGGCGCTGGTACTTCTTGCTTCGAACAACTCAGTCTAACTTGAGTGCGTACCACCTGCGAATACAGGGTTCGAATCCCCGTTCCTTCCACTTCTTGAGTTGTTCCTCATCTAAAATAAGAAGCATACTGTCTAAGCCTTTCCCTGGTTGTTGGGTAGATCTAGTGCGACCACCTGGCAGCTCTTTAGTGACTCTGCATAGGGTTATTGCTTCTATAGTCATGCCTTTGATGTTGCTTTGGACATCTCTCATCTTTGTGCGACAGTGTGTTCCTCAAGAGCTTATATACCTACAGCTCCTCCGATTGGCATGAAGCTTTGACAAGCCAGGACAGGTCCATCTAGCAGAGGGACTAAGCAGCTTTATGACAAATTGTACAACACCAAGAAGGGGAACACCAGATGAGCAGCTGGCGCATAATGCCCACTACAATCTGAAATCTTTGGCGGCGGACCTATCCATTTCGGAGATAGGGAATGTGTTCATTCGTCTCAGACCGCCCTCACTTCGAGTCTGCCTACTATAGTTCCATTCTCTAGCAGAGCCACTCAGTAGAATCATATCTCGGCAACAGTGGCTCCACTGGCTCGCCCAGGTTCGACTCCAAGAGATTTTGTCGGCCATACTTCGTGGATTCAATATAGTCTCCACTCTGAAGCTATAGCCGTTGCGAATGGATGACAGCCTGTCTCTAACTAACCAGCAACTCGTTAGTTGCCATTTCCACTCTCGTAATCGAGCACTCACTTTCGAAATTTGAGGCTACAGCACGTAATTTCATTCGAACAAAAAAGGGGCTGCCGAGTCGTACTCGTTATCGACTTGATTTCATAGAAACTTCACCTTTTAAGCTTTTGCCCCTGATGAGTCGCCACTGTTCAAATGATGTCAGAGTTACAACAAGACCAAGACAAGAGAACTTGAAGTATCGGTGACATTCAAAAGAACACACGAATTACACAAGAAGAAAGGGAACGTTACCTGCTGGCAAAACTTTTTAATTACATTACGACGAAGATCGTAAAGTAATTGACATGAATTGATGAGACCTAGAGACAGAACCAGAACCAGAACCAGAACCAGCGACAAAAGGGAGCATCCTGTCCTTAACATTTAGGACATCAATATATTTCCCTTCTCCCACTCACCAGAGCAGCTGACATATTAATTCTTTTTCGCCTGGAATGTGCTCCTTAAAAATGACACCTATTCTCGGCGTGTTTGCCATTTAGGATCCAACAGGATCCACTACTATATTTCAAGGTGAGTGCACGTTTGCTTAATAAAAAGTTTTTATTTTTTCTTCTGCCAAAGACACACGAATTGGACTTCAAAATGTAGGCGGCTGTATCCTTACCACCTTAAATGGAAATTCATTAAACCTGTCATGGTTGTTCCTGTTCTTCTTCCAGTTTCAGCCCCAGGAGGAGGAGGAGGAGGAGGGCAAGAGAGAGAGTAGTATGGGATTTGGAAACTAATTACCCTGGGAATTTATTTCGCTCGGTTTAAGTGCATTCCGACATTTTAATTTCGCACGAAGTCGGAAAAGTCCTAAAGCTGCTTATCCGTCAGCACCTGGCGTTGTGTTGCTGCTGATTTGTCCTGTCAGTCAGTAGTGTCATCCTACGTCGTTTGGTCCCAGTGGAGATTTTTCCACCAGCCAAAGTAGAGCAGGAAAAGTTTTTCTCTTCTTCTTTTTAATTTTCTTCCTGTGCCATTGCGTCAGGTGTGTTAAGAACTTTAAGTCCTTTTTTAAAGACAGCTTCCTAACTGTTGTGACAGTTAAATTTGTCCCGCGGTCATTTGCTTTTTAATCTTCTTTTTCTCTGCAATTTATCCAGATCGATGGATGGGGAGGGCGAACAGAACAAGCGATTGATAAGCGACAAAAGGGGATGGGGAATTCTGTCCCGCATTTCAATTTGAAATCGTTTTGCTTTATAGTTTAAGTTTCTTTCTTTTTTTTTTGCCGCCCTCTTCAATATTTGATTATGCTTTAAGCAGAGCTGTAGCCTGTGGTCTGGTGGGGATGAGTCCTGTGCTGTGCTTTGAATGGGATGTTCTACGAATGCGGGTGATTGAATTAATCGCTATTTGTAGTTCTGTCATGTGAAAATAATGAGCAAGTCGATGCATGATATGAGGGCTTGGAGCAGGCAAAAAGTTTTATGCAGACGGTGTCAGGAGTCAGGAGCGGAATGAGGTGCTTTAGTGGAAATCTATTCGGCGCGTTAGTCCTTCCTTCGATCGGAATAAGGCGGAAAAATTACTGTGAACTATAAACGAATGCAAAAACGACATACAATTTGTCTTCCAACATTTTGGACATCACCCTCGGAGAGTAAGAATTTAGAGAGACGATTTGTACAGAAGCATCGAAGTGTAGGTCCTTTCAGGTGGATTGAATGCAGACGTGAGTCACCGAGGAGTCAGGAGAAGTTTCCAGACTTCAGTCACAGTAGACAGACAAGCCTAGAGCAGACTAGAAGAGATTGGAGATTGCTTCCTCCAATTGACTGAGGGTGACCAGATAGTAACGATAATTCTTCGAATTGTTATGTCTCAGCAGCTGTCAAAGTTACTAAGAACATTCAGCTGTCAAAATATTCAGTAGGATTTGCCATTTGTTCATGGATCGCTTAACGTTAAATTTCGTTGTGAAATCGTTCGTTGTCATGGCCTACGTCTGCAGGAAATTCCTCCCTCTGTGAAAGAGTTTTAGCAGAAGTAGACTCTCTTGGACCATAAGCCACCAATCAGGCAGAGACTTTCACAAAATGCGGAAAACATAGTCGGGGTAGCGACCAGAATCGAAGAGGACACAGAAAGGTGGACTCGGCGCCGATCAGCTGAATAGGACATCATTATGAGACTGACGTAAGATTTGAAGCTGAATGACGCCGTGAGTTCGCTAATAGGCACCTGAAAATGCTGGCTTTCTTTCGAGACACCGTTTCCGTCAATAGACTGACGTATAGTGCGATGTTGACTGACTTTCTGTGGCCAGAGCTCGACAATATCAATTCATCCGAACTGTGGTTTCAACGAGACGGTACTTTACAAGCGACTCAACGCTCCAAGTCGAACGCTGGGGATGACTGAGGCTAACTTAAGCCCTTAGTCTAGGCAAGCAAACCAACTACTTAGGACGAGCTCTAGACCATCATTTGAGACGCTATTGCTGGAGTAACGCCGTGCATTTTGGACCGAGTCATCAAAAATTCGACCGACCGCTTGAAGGACTGCCAGAGAACCCGAGGCGGCCTTTTGAATGATGGGCTATTTCGCACATAATGGCATGAATATAGCTTCAAAATAAAGCCCAAATCAGTCTTCTATCTCACACTGTTATTCTTTAATTTGAATTCGTTTTCCTATCGTTCTTCACTGGACACGTCAAAATCACCCCAGTCTAAGAACTCTCCTTACGCTAGAGACTCTCATGTTGCTCACCAAACAAAAGGACGACAATGTCAAAGCCTTTCCTAACCTTTGTACCTCTTTACACCCTCCAAACGCCCCTGTGTATAACATCTTTGTTCCCCCTCAAAACATCTGTTCGATTAAACAACAACAAAAGGGGGGGGGGGGTTCCATAACATACTCCAGTCTCACACTCCATCAAACCGAGAACAAAGGATATCCACGAAATTGCTCTCTTGTATAGAAATTGCATTTATTTACAATGCAATCACTGCGTTAATTACGGCAACTAAACAGTCATCCTGTCCAACTCGCTCTTAGTCCTTGCTGCCAATCCAGACAGTAAACAATTTATCCAAGTATATTGGCAAACAACAAACAGGCAACAGCAGCAAAAGCAGAAGCATCGCTTCATCATCATCATTTGATGGACTTGTGCATAACACAAACACACAACATAGAATGCGATCCCTTTTTGCGCAAATAAATCCTTAGCTTGGCTGGCTTTCAATAAAAGGATTCAAATTATTGGCATGCCATTCCCCCCCAATTGCAAAAGGATTCACATGAATATGCTTTGATAGTCATTTTCAAGATGATTAAATATTTTACATTCCCCGCATCATCACAATGGTGGTGGAACGATGGTGGAATCCTTAAAATCCCTATTTTCGTCTAGCAAGAGGTTGTGGTGGCAAAAAAGGATATGCATTCCATGGCCTCTCTAGGTCTTTGACTTCTTATTCAGCCTGTGTGCAAAATAAGCCCGCCTTCAAGCCAAAATCAAATATTTTCACATGTCCTTTTCGACTGTGCCTCCTATCCCATGTAATTATGATTAATGTTGGTTCATGTCACCGCTGTCATTGACAATTATTCAAACCCTACTCGATGAGCACAGCCTACATATACTCAACGTATGCCTCTGCCAGAAGGATAATGAAATATTGAAATGTGGTTACAAAAAAAAACTCGAACAAAAGGATCCTATCCAGTGTCTTAACCACGAGCAAATATAATTTAAAAATTATGTGTACATTGGCAGGAGATGATAGAACGACAAGGACTGTCATTCTGAGTATCGACGACAAAATCAGGACTTTTTTCTCTCTTTCTCTCTTTCTCTCTTCGGCGTCTTCCAGGGTAAAAAACCGAGTCCTTTTTTAGAGGAACAAAAGGGAAAGGCATTAAAAATTTCTTCATTCTTCAAAGAGGAGGAACTGGATCTGGATCTGGATCCAATTGCGAGCTGCAGAGCACCAGAAATGATGAGGAACAATGCAAAGCGAATATAATTGGCACCGGAGCAAAGGATACATAACACACAGAGGGAGAATATATCCCGACGAATCCCGAATATTTTATGTCACTAATTAGACGGCTTTTCTCTTGTCTCCTCTGTTTATAGTTATGTGGGTCCTAATTTTGTTTTATTTCCTTTCTTTCGTCCTTTCAGAGGGCGTTCATTTCTTAACCCAGTTTCGATATGATTTTGATGGCGGCAGAGATGTGGTGTTTTATGTCCTTTTTGGTGGATAAATTACCCACACACACACACACATACAGGACGTACAGCACCGAGTTAAGGCTTCATTAGACCATTACATGTGTCCTTTTGGGGTAGAATATGAAAACAATATATATATACAGAGGAAGAGGAAGATGGCGATAGGCTACATACATTTACTCTTAGTTGACAAAACGGCGGTCATAAATTAGGATAATTAAGGACAATATATTCATAACCATGAAACGGAATACACTATAGCCGGAGTGTGTTATGAGTGAATGGGAGTCGTGTGCGGAACATGATTTGAATTTTCCAGTTCATGATGGATGGAGGCGTTTGCTGCCTCCTACCCCCTGAGCGGAAGGATGTGAAGGAAATGAGAGTGACCGGAATTTAATGGATTTCAATGTCCTTTAAGACGATGCAGATGTTTTTTTTTTAGGGAATGCTTGAGCAACATTTAAGGCGGTGGGCACGAGAATGAGACGGCACTGCTTTGCTTTTGGGGCATTGTACCATAGTGCAGAGGACAGTCACTTTCATCCTGCGAAAAACCTTGTAATCGAAAGAATGTGACTTGTCTCTGATAGAAAATCGGCAAAGTTTTTCAAATAATCGTACCAATTAGGACATCGAAGTAGTTTGGATGAAATGCTTTAAAGGCTAAAAGAGTCGCTTTGTTTTAGGGGTTCAAGGTAGAGTCTACATGAAAGTAATCTATATTAGATCGGGCTGTAGCCTATAACTATCGATGTCCTTCGGGCACCATAATGTTAGCTCATATATGCCTTCTTACTGGAGACAAATGTCGACAGATGCCTTTCAAATTTGCTCACCAGTACCAGGCTCCATGGTTAGTAGGGATCTCTAAGTGCTCCAAAAACTCAGGGACTAGACCTGATACTAACAGTCTTTACACTTGGCTATCGGCAGACACCTGAAGATGGATTGGCGAGCATACAGCAATCAAGGTTAAGACCACAGTAGTCTAAGGAGAAAGGAAAGCCGAGCTTTTGATGGTATTCCTGCTGAACTATTTTAAGTGACACCACATGCATTGGATGAACTTCTAGACCTACTCATATGGAGAGGAATGTTGGAACCGGAGCAGATTGCACAGATATGGAAACGGGCATGATGATCATTTGAATTCAAGAAGTAAGAAGCACTTCTATTGGTCATGACACCTCACCTCATACAAGTCGAACACGCTCAAGGAGTATGCTTATATTTACATTGGATAATGAACTTCCATTTAAGGGCCACAATCTAGAAGTTAAAGACCCTGAGTACAACGAAGCTCAACTCAAAATGGACAGAAAGTCTAGAAGAAACACGATGGCACTAACCTGGAAGTTGCTCAAACAATAATGCAGGAAACTAGAGAGGGAAACTAGAACTTGAGTCCTCAAGGCTCATGCTAAGCTCAAGCTACGAAACTCGAAGAGACTTTACCTCAAAAGGATTCGAAACCTGAGCAAAGTAGCAGGCATGCTGCTAGTGTGCTGTTGACTCAAGAAGCACCTAAGCATCTAAGCCCTATGTAGTTAAAGAGAGAGTGTGCAGATTTTAAAATGAGTCTAAGGATCAAAACAGGGACTAGGATTCTGGGACGTTGTCCTACAAAAGACTGAAAGGCTGTAAAAGAAATAAAGCTCAAAGAAGGCCAAGGCCTAGCTGTCCCGTTTCATGGGACTGCAAGGTTAACCATCAGTCTTTTAACTTTCAATCCTTCTGAGAATAACTCGAGAGATTACACCAAGCAACTGAAAGAAAACTTCCTTATTGACCAAAATATAAGGTATGGCCTCCCATCACTACAACACTCGACCACAACCAATACATCTTATAGTTCCAACACAGCAGCCTCTGATCATCACTTGTTCCGACATCAATAACACTTAGTTAGCCTTATCCTTGAAGCCAAACTCATACTTGGGCAAATGCCATTAATAAGGAACGAACGACAAGAAATACTGTGAATTACGAACGAACGCCGGAATCGCATACAACTCTCCTCAGTAGAATTGGACACTACCCATAGAGAGTAACCTAGTACAAACTAAGCTTCTAATACCACTGTACCAATGTGACATAAAAGTTGAGAAGGAATCAGGGCAACTGGGAGAGAGTTGGGGAGAGTTGAGGCACATCGCACCCGATGGCGCGTAGTCATTGTAGAGGCCCTAGGACCCACAAAGGGATTCAGGACATAAATAAGTAAGTATGGCAACTCTTTCCTCTTGATTGGCCTTAGTGAAGAAGTGATTTGAAACCGAGCGTCATAACTGACAGTTGGTCCAATAGAACCGCAGGAAAGAGGGGCAGTTGGGATGCCCTTACCCCAGATTCTACCTCATCTAAAGAAGATAGAAGAATGCCAGAGAAACTTTGAGAATACACCACTCCAAGGTCTTAGTAAGGAGCTCTCTCCTTCAACAAGCCTCTTAGAGGACCTCTTCTAAAAAATACTTTCCCCAGTTAGAACACCGTTCACCTCCTTGCAACCAATGGCAATTAATAAATTAGCCAAATCAAAAGCATTTACACGTGTTCCTACATCCTTTTGCCATCTCCACTTCCCATAAAGGATAAGCAGGTGATTAGCAAGTATGTGATCCTTTCCCTACACACTCTTGTCCTTCTTCCATTACAAAATGCTAAATGCTCATTATAACCATAAAACCCGCGCCAACATTTATTCAAAGGCTCGCGCGCATAAAAGTTCTCTCCTCCTTAATAATTACATCTTCTTCCGAGAAATGTCCTTAAATCAAGATGGGTACCTGTGTAGGGACACTGTGATTCGTTGCATCGCAATGGGAACTTACTTCGCTCAGTCAAAAGACAAGAAACATTCCTTTGAATATCTCTCACGATGTTAATTACCATCCATTTGGGACTACATAAGGATGTAATATTTTAATTTGTATTTCTTTTTCTTCTTACGCAATCTGCTTTTAAGAATATTCCCCATGTCAGGGATGCCAGAACGATGTCCTTAAACACAAATGAAGGGTGTTGTGTGTGTGTGCAAATATTTTTAAGGACAAAAATAACAAAAAGCGTATTTCTAATTATATAAACAAACGACGACGACTATATTATTATTTTTATGGCTTATTATGTACTACTGTTAGCTAATGCTACACCCGACCGAGCAGGTCCTGGCGATGATAAAGAAGAAGAAAAAGAAGAATATCCATTTGCATTAACATAAAATCTCGCTCTCGTCTGTCGGAGAAAGTAAGTAACTTTCATAATTCCCCAACGCAACGCGCTCACACACACACATTTTCGCCGCGCAAAGTGAAAATTCATAATTATCCTTTTTAGCAGAAGGAAAAAACATAGCTGTTACTGTGCAGGGATCCTAGTAAAACGAAGAAAGGATCTGTCATTTTAATTTTTCATTTAAAATGATGGTTCTAATGAAGAGAGCACTAGTTGGACGACGGTGTGGTGTTCTGGGAATTATTCTACGTTTAATTGATTTGCATTCAGACTGAGAGTACCTGCAGGATGGAGTAGCTTTGACCTTTCGTTGGTCCTCCTCTTTGAAGGATAAATTATTTACGTGCAAAAGTGACTGGCAAATTTAGCCAAATGCAAAGTTAATGAAGGAACGATGGTCCTTTTTGCAGAAGAGTTAAATTGGACAAACATAAATGTAAAATCCCTAATTGGCGCCCAATGCGGGGCCATGATAAAACCTTAAATTTCTGCTTAACACAGTTCTGTTTGGACTCAATTTTGCATCTTATCCATTAGAAGCAATTTGGGTAGAAAGTTTAAAGGATCATTTTTCACTTCTCTACAGATAATCAAGATTATCCCCTTAACGTCAAATTAACTACCGCAATAAATGGCCATAAATCAAAACTAGAAATAAAAATCTCTACACCAAAAGTAACCGCTCAAACTCCGGGCTCAAAATCTCAAGTGTAAATCCTTCCAAGGAGCAAAATTCAAACAGAATATCTAAAGGCACAAACGGCCGCAGCTCACACAAAGTTTAATTGTATTTACATACGAGGTTTAGAGTCATCTCTAAAGGATATCTACCAAGGATCATAAATCAAATTTAACCCAAAAGATATTTCAAATTATATGTGTCCGTGTGTGTGTCTGGGATGGAGTGTGAGAGACACACAGCTCACTGGTTTCAAGAGGCGAAAAGGATAATATGTGTGTTTGAGAAGGACTGCAACAGTAACAGTGTTTACAGACAGTATATGCGATATTCCCAATCGTCATCGTCTGCCTTGCTGCTTCCTATTAATGATGTAAATTACGCTATGCTCCTGTGCTGAATGCTGAACCAGGCGGACGGAGAACCATCACACTAATCATCAGAGAAGATTCGTGCCTGATTCTGAATCGAACCATAAGAATGCGGCTGTGTGAATCATAAATTCCATTCAATTATGTAGAATCCTTTAAGTGGAGGCACTCATTCGTTTCAGTTACAATTATCCTTCCACTGACAGACAGACAGACGATGACGACGCATTGTCAAAAGAACCAAACCAAACCAAACCGCTAGACAGACATCTATGTAAATACCAGTCACTGGATTCAGGATCATTGTTATGCCTATTGTCAAGAGCTTTGCCAGGAAATTGTTGATGACGACGACGACGACTGTCTATACACATGGACCGGAGATTTTTTTCTTTTTGTTTACGCACATTCGTCAGTGCGTGAGTTTTAGTCTCCATGGAGAATATCCTTGTTTGTAGAAGCTTAATTAAGCGCGTTGTAGCACATAATAGTATGGATTATCCTTGTATTACCGGTCGGCCTTCATTGTTTTGCGTTACGCAGGATGTACATCATTAGTATTCAGAAAAGTTGCCGAGATTTCTATTCACAAGATGACCTAGAAAAAGTCCACTAAACTCCTCCGAGTTTATTCGCCCACACTACTAGTGTATTACCTATAATACGTTATGCTACGCTACGGATTTTGCCCTCTAAACTATCCTGATGGATATGTGCTGACACATTTCATCCATTTTACGAAACAATTCCCGTCCGTTCCGCATTTATAGTTCATGGCGAGGTTGAGAGTAATGATTACCTACAGGAGAGAAGCAGTTCAAGTTATGCATTGCATTTTGAAACCACTTTTGTTAGTGTGCCTCGTCCCTATCGTCGATGCTTTGAAGTGGTACTTCTCTAAATAATGACTGTAGAGGGTTGCCAACACTTAAAGGTTTTTAGCTAGCGGAGGTAACCGGCAGCAGATCTAGCAAGGAGAGCAACAAAATTAGCAAGAAACAAGACTTTCTGATGAATTCTGACGAAATTATGGCAATCTGGCCGTCAGTAAGTTGTCATAATTTGTCAGTATTATTAAATTTATTCAATTCAGAAGGAGCACTCGGAATCTAGGCATTATTAGGTCGTCATTGGCTCTCATTATTTGTCAGTATTTGTCATTATTACTAAATTTGTTCAATACAGAATCTGGGAAGCTGTCATTACTGTCAACTTGACTCTGCAGACCGACCATATGCCTAGATTCGCGACTTCAAAGTCGTAAAATTTGTGTAAAAATTGGAAAAGATCCAAAGATTGTATTGGAATCCGAGCATCAGTATGTCATTATGTGTCAGTATTTGTCATTATTATTAAATTTACTCAATATAGAAGAAACAGTCGGAAACTGTGCATCTGTAAGTTGTCATTATGTGTCACTATTTGTCATTATTATCAAATTGAATCCACAGAGCGATTATACTACTAGATTAACCGTGTAGACTATATTTACTAAGCCTTATGTCAAACAGCACCAAATATTGCCCACGAAAATTCCTTTTAAGACAACAGCTTGGCAACCCTATTCCCTACGCATTCACCAACAAACAGTGAATCCAAAATAATATCGAGTACCAATTCTACATTCTCCTTCAATCGTTCGACGTTAATACTTTCACATCGAGAAAACATTTACGAGCACTCAATACGTTCATAAAGTCAGATTTTATGCTATCGCATCCACGACAGACCACACACATATCCTGGTTACGTTACAAGCCAAAGTCTATACCATACATAGCGACAATTTCTTCTTTAACCACAAAAATAAAAACGAAAGCCAACCCGAAAAAAAACAAAAAAAGAAAAGAAAGAAAAGAAGGAACGACAACGCGCGAGTTACGTTTAGGAAAAAAAGTTCAATAAAAAACAGAAAACTTTTATTTCTAACGATGCTTTATTATAGGTATTATTAGTTTCTTTTCAAAGTCTAAATCGCTACTGACTAATCTTAAGCGCTGTCGGCTGTACACAACAGCTTCTGTTGCTGCACCTGTTGTTTTCTCTCCACATGTTGGCTTGGGTTTTGCATGTGCTAACGGCA
Organism: Chalcosyrphus nemorum; assembly: GCA_949716465.1. NCBI lineage: Eukaryota > Metazoa > Arthropoda > Insecta > Diptera > Syrphidae > Chalcosyrphus > Chalcosyrphus nemorum. Next base: position 58,963,456 of record OX454334.1, on the reverse strand, counting down.
TGATCTATATATTTTTGTGCCTGTTGTTTACAACCCGCCGCATTATGGAAATTTTCCATTTATGTTGGCTTGGGTTGGCACGTGATGGTCGCATGTTGTTAGGGACATTAGGATAAGCTTACGATGCGATCGTAACTCCTCCGGCCTAAGTTCGAACTGAAGACATGAATGAAGATAGGATGAAGTTCGATAGTGGTGATGGAAGTGGTGATTGGTTAAAGGTGCTCGATCTTTGATATTATGTAAATATAGGCAGTGCATTTTTATTGGCTTTCAATATTTCAACACATTTTTTTTCTACTTTTTTGTTACAAAAGTTTTTATATATGCATGTACATATTTAATCATACATGTTGTGCTTAGAGGGTTATATAATTTATAACATAATTCATTTAATTTCTTAACATTTAACTTATGTAGGAGTATCCTAAATTTAAGTTTTGCTATATATTGTGTGTACATATATATTCATTTAATATATATATATATTTAATAATATAAAAATATATATATATATATATATATACATATATATATTTTTTTTTTACTTAGATGTTAGTTCTGCATGTGAATAAATGTAATGAATGTTGCTCTTAGAATAAGTAATTTTACATATTTCTTAGAGGTAATAGCGTATGCAAAATCAATTCAGTTTGCCATTATGTTTTTTTTTCTAATTTTCTGTTTATGGACTTTTCTCCTGTCAGTTTCTATCGTAATTTTATCATTTTTTCTAACTATATGTTTATTAAACTTAGGTGCTAATTTATTACGCCTGTCATCTAATTCGAAAATTGTTTCGTCTGAATTATAATTTGGTGGATTTTTACGCACTTGATTATATTTGTTTATGTAGTTTTGTTTTTTACGAAGACTTTGTTCTTGAATGATTTTAGCTAGTTTTTCGTAGTTCTCTATATGCTTTTGTAGATATTCTTGTTCTGTGACAAAATTTAGTTTAGATGGAAATGGTCGATTCTTGTGTATATGTCCTGTAATGAGTTCGAAAGGAGATAACTTTGTTGTCGAATGGATAGAATTGTTATATGTCACAACAGCTTCATCAACTATTTCAGCAATAGGCATATCTTTAATTTGTGCTTTTATTATGCGAATGAGTTCAGTGAGGGTAGAATGAAACCGCTCCACAGGTGAATTGCCATTAGAGGTTTTAGCACAAATGGTATGGAATTGAATGTTATACAACTGTAAAAACTCTCTGAACAAGGTTGAAACAAATTCACTGCCATTATCAGAAACTACCTTTTTCGGTATGCCGTGCTGACTGAAGTAGTGACGTAAACACTTAATTAAGTTAATGCTTGTTCTGGCAGTTAACAAATAAACACAAGCGAACTTACTGAACTTATCGATGATAGTTAGAAAGTTTTCTTTATGAATAGAATATATATCAATGTGAATTATTTCAAGTGGTTTAGAGGGTGTTTCAGTTAATTCAAATTTAAGTTGTTCTCTGTTACGATCATATTTAAATCTGTTACAAGTATCGCAATTATTAATTACTGTTGATATTATATGCTTCATATTGGGAAAATAAAATTCCCTTTTTAAATGTTCTAAGCTTTCAGTGGTGCCTCTGTGGTGTGAGTTTTCGTGATACTCCCTAATTAATTTTTCTTGTTCGTCTCTTTCTGTGATGTCTGTTAGTAGAATAGTAGACCTAACTAATTTAATTCGTGACCGATGGAAAAAATTTGCGTAAACATATTGCAATGTTCGAAATGTTTCATCATCAGTTAACACAGCCGTAATCCTTTTGGTGTTAGCATAATCTTTTATAATTGATATTAAAATAGTTTCATTTTTAGGATCTCTGTGTTCTATGATATGCCTCTTTTTCCTTTGGAACAATATTTGCAATTTGGAAGATATTTCTTTTTTAGAGGAGTTTTTTCTAATAATGATTTGGTTAGAAAACTCATTGATAGGACGCTCTGATATGGGGATACCATCTTCCAAATTTTCTTGTCCCGAATGTATTGTGGATATATTTTCCGAAGCATCGATGTTGTTTTGCATGGATATAGTATCAACGTTTTCTAAGTCAGATCCTACTCCACTTGCCTCTTTGGTGTTAATCTCAATACGTGAGAGTGCGTCAGCGTTGGAGTTTTGTTTACCTTTTTTATAGACCACCTCATAATCATATTCTTCGAGCTTAAGTCTCCATCGAACAAGTTTGGAGTTGGGTTCTTTTAGAGAAAAAAGCCAGGTGAGAGGCTTGTGGTCTGTCACTATTTTAAACTTTCTTCCGTATATGTAAGGACGGAAATATTTGGTTGCCCAGACAATGGCTAAAAGTTCCTTTTCAATAGTGCTGTAGTTTTGTTCAGTTTTTGATAAAGTCCGACTTGCAAAACAAATCGGTTTATCAGAACCTAATGAGCCTTGGGAGAGCACTGCACCTATAGCAACATTACTAGCGTCAGTAGTAACGTTGAAAGGTTTATGAAAATCTGGGTACATTAGGATTGGATCATTGCAGAGAAGTGTTTTACAGTGTTCGAAACAGTTTACGTACCTATTATCCAGACTTATTTTCTTTCCCTTACGAAGACATTCAGTTAGTGGTTTCGTCAAGTTGGCAAAGTCTTTTATAAACTTCCTGTAATAGCCAAGGAGGCCAAGGAAGGATTTAATTTGTTTCGGAGTAGTTGGTATTGGAAACTTTCTTACTGCACTTATTTTGTCCGGATTTGGTTTAATTCCGTCAGGTGTTATTATATGTCCCAAGAACGACACTTCTTTACGCATGAACTCTGACTTGTCAATTTGTATTTTCAAATTTGCATCTTGAAGTTTCAGGAAGACAGCTTTGAGATTTTCAAGATGCTCTTGCAGTGAGGTAGAGTACACTATTATATCGTCCATGTATACCAGACAGATTTTACCTTGAAGATCTTTTAACACATTGTCCATCACGCGTTGGAAGGTCGAGGGGGCATTTTTCAGACCGAAAGGCATCCGGGCAAATTCATAATGTCCATTTTCGACGGAAAAAGCTGTCTTGGGGACATCTTCAGCTTTGATTTCGATTTGATGAAACCCAGATGCCAAATCGAGAGTACTGAAGTAAAGGCATTTGCCTAACTTGTCTAATATTTCCGTTATATTAGGAATGGGATATCGATCTTCAATGGTTTTCTCATTCAGTTTTCGGTAATCAATTACCAATCTCCACTTATCTTTCCCACTTGCATCTCTTTTTTTTGGAACTATCCAAATAGGGGATGACCAGGGCGAAAAGCTGGGGCGGATGATACCTTGATTGAGTAAGTCATTGATTTGTCGATGGACTTCCTCTTTATGGACATAGGGATAGCGATAAGATTTCGAGTAAATAGGAATTTGATCTGTTGTCTTGATCTCATGCTTTATACTATTGGAAAACGTTAAGTTTTGACCTTCACGAAAAAAGATGTCCTTGAACTTATAACATAGGTGTCTTATTGCATGTTCTTCCTCACTATTTAAGTGACCAGTTCTTATCATTTCCTTAATATTCACAGTTTCAATAGCCTGGTTACTCTCTATAGAATAATGATGAAATTCGGTAAATAATTTTGTAGTTTCAGTACTAATTGGCTGCTCCACTACGAAGGTCTGTTGGAAATCTGATTCATTCAATACCTCAATGTAGCAATACCAATTTCGGGCTTCGTATAAGCCTTCTGGAATTAACAATGAGTCGGTAATATATGTGGGTTTTATATGTACACTTCCAGTTTCCACATCTACGGGTAGAAGACAAATCTTTTTACTAAGACCGGGAACAGTAAAAGCTTGCGAAATAAGATTTGGCTTAAATTTTAAGGGAATTTGGATGTTGTCTGTTATAAGGATGGAATTCTTAATATCAATTATAATTCCCAGTTTTTTCATTATATCGATTCCAATTAAGCCATTAAAGTAGTTGTGAAACTTGAATACGAGAAAATGTAGATCTTGTTTAGTCTGAAGTTCAGGTAGACCTTTCAAAACAACTTCTTGGTCGACATATTGAGTGTCGAAAATAGTTTTTATTTCTACTGGTGTTATTTTTGTAGGTTTAAGGTTTTCACTTAAATGGGGGCTTATAAAAGATCTATTGCTCCCAGTATCTATCAAAAATTTTAATTTAGTGTTGTTCAAACTATAGATACTGATGTAGGGCAATAGATTAGAATTAAGATTATTAATATCTATGTATCCTATAGATTTTCCGAGGCTTGTAAAAGAAAATTTTCGTCATCAACTTCAGCATTATCTGACGGATGTAAGTCGCTCGAAGAATCGAGATGTTGATAATAACTTTGTGGACCGAATTCATGTGAGTTAGCTAGAGCAAGATTTGTACTACTACTAGTATGGCCGTTAGATTCTATGTTAAACAATTGTGGTTTGCTACGAGTTTGTTGGTAGTTCCCTGATTGCCTGATAGTGTTACCACTTGAGATGTCCATAGGTTCAGGCTGCATTCGCTTTAAAGTATTTGAGCTGCTACTTGAATGGCCAGATCTATGGTCGTAGTTAGGGTTGGGTGAACGAGTGAACTGGTTAGGGTTACGAGTGAACTGGTTAGTGAACTGAATGTTTGGTGGCGTATATTGTACATTGGATGGAACAAAGTTTCTGGAAGGTGGATTTAAATTTGTCATTTCGGATCTATTGTTGTTGTTGTAATGTGGATATCTAATATTTGTTTGTGAAGGAGCGCTGATATTTCTAATATTTGTTGGTGGAGGATAGCTTTGGAAGTTTTGAGGGCCACGGAAATAAAATCTATTTTGTTCCTCTAGACAAAAGTTTAGAGCTTCGGTCAATTTTGTTGGCCTCATTGCTCTGATGGTCGATCCTAACGGTTCCCTTAATCCTGCTAGGAATGTGTTAAGACACATCTCTTGGTAAAGGGACCTTTTAGATTCTATGACGACCGTGCTTTTTTCATGCACCCTAACATGGTTCATAATAGTTGAAAAGATGTCGATTATTTTCGCATAGAATTCTTCTACTTTTCCCTGATTTTGACGTAGTTGGTGAAGATCTCGAATAAGGCTGGTTTCATTTCTTTTATCGGCGTAATGAATTACTAAATTGTTTTTTATTTCATTCCAATCTATGGGAGTACCATACATATTTAGTACTTCATTCGCCTGACCAACTATTTTATTTCTAATTGCACGTAATATGATCCTGCAGTAGCTAGTACCATCTACCTCTGGCATAAGGCTCAGAATTTCTTCGACATTGTTTATAAAATCAAATAACAAACGCGGATTGCCATCAAAGGTTGGAATGTCTTTAACAGCATCTGGAATGCGTAGCGAATTAAATGCGTTCAAAGCAACGTTAGAGGTCATTGCCAAATTATTATTTGATAATGCCTCGTCACTATTATTTGATTCCATATCTTTCATTATAAAAACTGTACTACCTTTACTATCACTGGTTTCAAATGCAGAACTAATAGCTGGATTAGTATAATTTTTTAAACTCACTCTACGCGATGAGCAAGGGAGAAAGAATTTGTTTTTGTATATTGCTTTTAATGGTTTTCGAATAGGAGGCATAGAACCCAATAGCAAAACTTAAAATAGGACTTACCTTTACAAATCCAAATTAGTGTCTTATGTATACATTTGTATTTAATGCTATTTCTTTTATTTTCTTTCAAATTTTTACACTTAATACATTTTATATTAGATTATGTTTCATTAACAATATTACTTCTTAGAACACCTTGCACTTGCACTAAAAGTTTTTTTTTTTTTTTTTTTTTTTTTTCTGTTCGTAATCTTTGTCCCACGATGAGGTTCTTGGCACCAAAAGTTTAAAAACTAACTCTGTGATCAGAGTGTGCCTCAGGATCCACGGATTAAACAGCTACTATTTTTTCACTCTTAAATCGGATTCCACTCGTACTCGACTGCGCCAGTTACGTTTAGGAAAAAAAGTTCAATAAAAAACAGAAAACTTTTATTTCTAACGATGCTTTATTATAGGTATTATTAGTTTCTTTTCAAAGTCTAAATCGCTACTGACTAATCTTAAGCGCTGTCGGCTGTACACAACAGCTTCTGTTGCTGCACCTGTTGTTTTCTCTCCACATGTTGGCTTGGGTTTTGCATGTGCTAACGGCATGATCTATATATTTTTGTGCCTGTTGTTTACAACCCGCCGCATTATGGAAATTTTCCATTTATGTTGGCTTGGGTTGGCACGTGATGGTCGCATGTTGTTAGGGACATTAGGATAAGCTTACGATGCGATCGTAACTCGCGCACTCAAAAAGGATTACACGACGCGAACGTGATATGAACACACAATCAGGATAAAGCAGGTTGGCCCTACAGGATACCCACCATCCATCCATACAGTGGAGTTTGAGAGAAAACGAGCGACCCAGCGATTCTGGCGACGAACGACGAATGGAAATTAATGAGCTGCTCAAGAGTGTCCTTTTTCATATTTTATATTTCGTCCTCTTCTTTATGGCTTTTCCTACCTCTGTATACAACACCAGCAACAACCAACTCATCCCTTTCGAAACAATTATGGGTCCCCAGCTGTTTTGTTTTTATTCGCAAATTTTATGCCTCACGCAGGACACCCACCGCCACCACCCATCCGAGACGAACCTGTGTACAAGGGCCACCCGACGAAAAAAAAAACGTCCTTTCGTAATGATGGAGAAATTATGAGCAATTCACTGTTACTTAACAAATCGCTGTAGTCGCTGGCTGGCTTTGGTCCACTGCGAAGGACCTTTTTTGTTATGCACGTGGTGACCTTTTATCCCTCCCGGCCCACAGAGAAGGAATTCAATTAAAGAAACAATGTTTGTGTTTGTGTGTGGTAGGGTGCACTCTCAGATTGAAATGCAGGATGTTATCGACACAATAAATTTTCAAATAATGAAAAAATCATTCCTCTCCAGATTCCTGCCGGATGGGGGCCAAGGATTCTCTATAGGCCCGCGGTATCTGTCATGTGGGCGACGAGCAAGTGTGTATGGCATTCCCATGGCAATCGCAACATATGATTATCATCCACCACAATGAGGGATGCCCACACTGTCCGACACTGTACAGAGACTCACATTAAAAACCATAGCGAATGGCCAGGCGAGAGGTGTATCTAATTAAAAATTTATTATGTTGAGGTCTTTATTCGTTCTTCTTTCGATTGAAGGCGAGTGTGTGCAGTCGATTTTTGGTGGTTTTTGGAATGATTGGATGTAATTGCCAGGGTTTATTGCACTTTGACACGGAGAGGGTGTGAGCGTGGAACATATGGTTGCCTAAGGGGACGAGGGTAATTAGGGGAATGGCTGATAAAGTGAGAACTTAACTGCTGGTTGGTTGGCAAAAGAAGGGGATATTACTTGTTATTCTTCCATCAACAGAAAGACTCTTTCTCGTTTGGCATCCCAATGATCAATGATCCAGCTGGCAACTCCCTAGACGAGGCCAATTTTCTTGTTACTCATTTTGCAGCGAGCTATACACCAATACGTAAGAAGATAATGCTTTGTATTTGAAGGACCCCAAGGACGTCTTAACATCACAAAATCGCTGGTTCAGATGTCTCCTTCCTCAGTTTTGAAGACTGTCTTTTGTCTTTCACGCGAAACCTAACCATTACCCACTATGAGTATCCTTGCATCGCTGAATCAAAGCAAAAGCCATCCTCAGCAGGGCGTCCTGCCATTCATAAGCCAATGGATCTGTATGCGTGTTGTGCGAGATACAAGTTTTTGCACGTTTCCATACGACATACGGTGTGGGCAAATGGTTTTTGAAAAGCACTTTTATGGCGTTAAATACTCTTGGATGAATGTCAGACACTTCATTTGAAAGAATGACGTTCATGGGAAGGCAAGTGTGGCCACGCCCCAAGTTTATGGTTCATGTCTTAGCCATTTACAGCCAGAATACGAAGTGATACTATTCCATTTGGAATCCTCTTCTAACTACCTTTCATTTGATATGCCACATGATGACAATCACTAACAATTTTTGTCCCTCAAAATGTCCTCAAATTTTAAAATTTTGGTACAATTTTTATGCCCTATTCTATGAGTGCATTGAGTTTGTATAAATGCTTTATTCGCCGAATGGATTAGGCCAACTCCGTCAGTCTGTCGAGTAAAGATTTGAGAAAAATCACAGTTCAAGAGCAAATTTCACTAAAATCAGTCCGCAGACACGCGCCTACTTTTCTGAAAATTTTCTTTTTATCAACAATTTTACATGAAACTCGAAAAATATTACTTAAGCAAATGTGTAGCTCATCACTTAGTCTACAATTCTTTCATACATTGTACATAGCCACGCTCACTTTTTAGAACACTTTTTCTTTAAAAGCATTTGATAATATTTCTAGAGAAATATCAGTTTCTAGGAGTGATGTACAGTATAAGTTTCTAAGTGTGATGTACAGTTTTAAAATCCGTCAACAGACACGCCCACTTTTTGGAATTTAACAAGAAAATCAACAAAACTTCTCAAGTAAGTTGGTAGGCGAAGGGGCTCTATAAGGAAATGATAGAGTATCATACGATGCCTTTCATACGGGTTGTACTAAAATCATCAGTGAATTGTTGAAAATCTAAAATAGACACAAAATTTTCAAAAAACCAGTTCTTAACATCAGAAATCTTCTCTTAAGCTTTTGTTTGCCAATTAAAAGAGTCTAACATATTCCACTAAGACGACATCAAATGCCCCATCAACCATAACCTTCGGCAAAACTTTCTCAACTAAATTTCGCCAAAATTTCGTCGAAATCCATTCAAGAACTCCCCAAATGATAGTTTTATTTGAAACACGAGTTTCGTTTTCTAGATAAAAAGGATATAAAAGGCAAAAACACTTGAAAGAGTCGAATTTGTTTTTGTTTGCGAAAATTCCTCTTAAAAGACAAAAAAATTATTCCTCCATCCTTTTTATGAAGTGACACCGTTCAACCGAGGAGTTGAACGGTGTAGCAAACTCTTTAGCATACAAATTGCCTTCAATAAAACTAGATGGCGCTAACGGTTGCAAATAAAAAAGCCCACACTAGGGGGGGAGAAGAGAAAAATAATAATCAAATGAATATCTCATTTGCAATGTGAATCACCGAATGACCAACAACCCCCCCAAGTATCCTTCCATCTCGTTTTTTTTTTATGTGTTACTCTGCTCCACGGGGGAGCTACTCATCCTCACATCATCAGGGCAATCATCGGCTGGAAGTGTTCATGATACTACCACTCCCAGGTGGCGCTGGGTAGGACAGTAAAGCATTCAATTGCAAGTTATTATAGCGACTACCTGTCCTAGTCGCCCTGCCACCCGACCAAAATACTAAATTATACAAAATCCCCATAACGGAAGGAGGAGAGAAAAAAATCCCCAAAAAAAAAAAATTGCTCAAATCCAAGCGAGGTTATGCAGAAAAGTTCTGCGTAGCTGCAGCAGCAGCAGCCCAACCGTAGACCGGTCTGCGGTGGTACTCATGTTCTGCGGCACGTTTTGCGTGCGTTCGAGTGCCTGTTAGCAATTGTTATGGAGCCCCCGAGAGAGGGGGATGGGCGGGTGGAAAATATTTATTTTAATTCACACATAAATAAAATTGGGGTTAATGCGTGCGGCGCGTGGTATTAAACTTTCACCTGATAAAAGGCCCATCGCGATGCAGAGCGCCCGAGTATGTTGAGTTGGTTTTTTGTGCCACGTTGTCGGTTTTGTTATGACGCCGTGAATTTGTTATTCAATTTTGCATTAATTTATTGTGCGAGATTCTCTGCTTTTTTTTAGTAGGGAGATGGTTGGACATTAATAGTAATGGCGACCAGGCGTGTAGGCGTGGACGGTCGATAGTATGCAAATGATATGCATAGTCGCGCGCCTATTGGGGTCGGGGGTTGGGGGTCATAGGTACCTATCTTTGGCAAGGATTTTGTTGAAAATTTCACGAGGATTTACAGAAATTAATTTAAATCGGGGATTTCGCGTTACGCGAATGAATGGCAATGCGATTGCATAAATTTTAAAGGTGTCACTGAGCGGCGCGGCGGCGAATTAAAGCGGGGATCAGATGGGAGAGCTCTTAAGCCAATTGTTTTGTGTGTTTTGCTGCGAAAATTCCACATTTCGAATTGAAATGTCGTTCGAACGGTATTTTGTATCTAATTTTGATTTGGCACAAAATATTGTCAGGTGTTATGGATATGAGCGAGCAAAAAATGAGAGAAAATTGTATTTTGTTTGTTGACAGGAGGGGCTAAGTGGTAGAGTATGCTCTCTAAGCCTGGGCTTTGGGTACAGGAAAGTACATCTGCTTTGTATCCTTTGAAAGTATGGCGGTTGTCAGGAATGGAATGGTCAAAATGTCCCTCCTAGTTGGAATGCAACGTCCTAACCAAAGATTAGAAGTCAATTAGAAATGTAGTGATAGTCGTACTCACTGAACAGTCTCTTCCCTCCCTTCTATCAATAAAATGCAAATAAGACCATCATGGTTCAATATGATAGGCCCTAAAACCGAACCTAGTGGGACTCCGCCTAAAACGCGCTACTGACTCACTCTATCATCGGTGGGACAGAGTTTCCCTTTCACGAAATAGCTTTCTATTGAAATGACGTCTCAGAACCTTACTCAGAACAAATAGAGCCTGCGAATAACCATCGGTAGTACTACTGTTTCCCAGCTTTCGGCATCTGGTTCTCTACTCCTACTCCGTCCACGAATACATTACACAACTTCATACCTTCTTAATCCTGTGTACATACGAGTATATTTATCCTTGCCGCATGTTTCTTCACCTGAATCTCCCACTCATTCCGGGCGACGACCGACGACGATTCATTGAAAAAATATTTTTCTTCATACTTTTTGCGACCTCATAAAATGCCTATTTGAATATATTTACCCCCACCCTTTCACCCTGACAGTCAGGCCTTTTTGCCCGCCGCCGCCCACCCATGCCAGGAAATTTCGGGCTGGGATATAAAATGTTATCACCGAAAGGGAAAATGAAAAGTTTTTCAATGTTTTTCATTCATTTTCACAATTTTTTTTCGCCCTCTCTCCTTTCTTTGCCTTTCATCGCGGTTTCGCGAAGGTCGTCCTCTTCCATCAGCAGAGCAAGGGTGACATTTGATGCGGAACCTATAACCGTGTGCGTGTGTGGATATGCTTATGTATTATATCCCATATTGGAATGATAACATCAAATGAATAAGCAGGGAGCAAGAAGAAAGGACTAAGCAAAAAAATGAAGAAAAGAAAAGAAAGGAATCGCCGACTGAATTACTGCGGGAAATGTATCGGAATGGGTTACGTGTAACGAGATGCTAAGCAAGACGCGCCGCGTAATCCTTGATTTTTCATGCGAATTTTTTCTTCTTCTCCTTCCTTTTGGTTGAGCGGAAATTAAAAGACTACACACACATGGTAAGGACTTCTTTTTTATGCAGGGTATTAGGGAAGAAAAGAATACTGGTTGTGGTACGGTACACGCAAGGTAATAAGCGTCAATTAAGTTGGAGACATTGGTTGCGAATATGGCGGTTTCCGAAGGTGTATTACGGATACAATGGATCTGGATATTGAGTTCCATAATGTAAATCCATTTTTACAGCAAATACGTGGTAATGGATGCGCAAAATAAAGAATAAGTAAAAGATCTTCTGTACGTGGGAGTATCTGTTTAGGGCTTTGGCCAAATTATTTGATCATCACTTTGCGTGGGGCTTAATCTTGGGTATATACGAGTATTTATTGATTCATATGTTGTGTGCTAGCGAGAGAGGGCTTTAGATATGAATTTATTCAAAGTCTTAGAGCCCCCAAGTATAAAACATTCACTGCTGCATCAAGTTGAAAAAAATTGTCTTAGCCCGGCGTTGGGCGCCAGTTAGGGAATTTTTAATTTCTTTGCAAAGTTGATCGCTCTTTGAATAAACGTCCATCTCTCGGACTCCATTTGAGGACATTATGTAAAAGTTTCACAGCAATTCACTGTTGAAAGACGTCTTTAAAAAGTTTTTAAGAAAAATGAAAAATCTTTCCCTTTTTTCTAGCAAGAGTCTCCATTAAAAGTGCAATAGGAAAATCCCTTTTCAAGTTCTTTGTAGCTGGAAAAATTGAAAATAAATATCTCATTCTCTGGCGCTGCTGCATTTAACGCCCGTTTAATCCCGGTATTCCACTTCAAGCGACATCCATCCGCCGAACACCAAATCCTACAGAGCCAACAAATAATGCAAAAAAAAAAAATAGAAAAAAAGGAAAAACTCCTTGCAACGAATATTATTTTGCACAGGATATGCCACAAAAGCATTAAAAATTTGTATCGCAGCGAGACGAGAAAAGCTTGTGCTCTCTGTGTGTAGCTGGTGGTGGTAAGTGCAAGGGAAAAATTAACAAAACGATAGAAGAATCACGTTTGAAGAATTTTGCAGCCAAGGGCTTGCTCTTGGTGCTTGGATATCAGGCCCCAACTTCACATAAAATACGGTTTTCAGGTTTTCATATCCTTTCGTTCGTTCCCTATGTTGGCAATCGCGCCTTTCACACCCCGAAACGAGGGCGGATGTCTTGTTTTCTTTTCAAAGTTGTTCCTCCTTTTGTATTATTTTTTTTTTTGAGAATATCGAAAGTATACATAGCTCTGTGGAATCCTTTCTTTTCATTCAGGAGGATGCGATTCCCACGGCACAGTGACAAGGAACCGGAAAAGCCCCTAAACTATGAGCGCGAACAAAATCTTGGTAAAGCACTGAAAAGGTTAAAGGATGCTCCCTCCCAGGACCCAGTCTCGAACCCGAACCCGAACCCATTGTGTGATTATTTTGTCGTCTCGTGCGCGCCTTAACCGCGTATACAACGTGAACGTGCATAATGCCGCAACAGTCACCGTAGTGTGAAATTAAACATGCCACGCCATATTATGTATTCATGTATACATTTTCTTTTTCTTCTTCTTCTTTTCCGATTCGGGAAGGTGCTGAATGCTGTGGGGTGGGTAGAGCAGCAAGCCAAGACCGCATCTCGTCAATTCCCAAAGGTATGCAAAGGGAATCAAAGACCCAGAACAATAAGGTAAGGATATGAGCAGGAAATGGGCATTTTTTTCTTCTTCTTCTTTTTTTGTTGCCTCTGTCTTAAGGCAGGATTTTTGTTTTTTTTTTTTTGAGGTGCGAGTACTATAAATAAAGAATCCTTGCACACAACACACAAAAAAAAAAGGGACAGACATCCTTATTGGATTAAGATCTCTCTCTCTCTGTGTGGGTGGGGGTTAGGATTCGGGGGGTGAAATGAGAAAAAAACAAAGCAAAGAGCATGTCATTTCAAGGATGAAGCGAATAAATATTTATGGAATTCTTTAGTGCGTGGTCTTATGCAATGTCGTAGGTGCGAAAGCTAAACGTGAGCTCAACAAGGAAGAAGAAGGATGCTAAGCGAGGGCCCGAATTCATCATCGTAAACACGAGGGTTATTATATGATATTAAAGTGGATAAGTACTGAAAATAATGCACGGCCTCTGCTATATAGGAATTGGGTTGTTAAAACCTTCCTTAGGAATTATTAAGTTTTTTTCATGAAAAGGTCTAGAGGAGGGTTTAATAGCGAAGAAGGGAAGAGCTGCAAGTTTTACTTGGCTACAACTTAATAGGAGTCCGATTCGAATTGAGACAGGATTCCTTACAGACCAATGAACAGTCAAAAGGCATATCATGAGGAGGCAGCGCCACTGTGACTACATAAGGATATAGTCGAATACAGCATCTAGCAAGAGGTAGGGAACTTGTTGGCATTTGCAGGGATTCAAACCGCACTAGAACCACTGAGCCACCGAGCCCCAATCACCATCAAGGTAAACGAGCATAATATCATTTCAAAACGCATTCAACACCACGAGCTGTAGACGTATCCTTAAAGCACTTCGAAGAATGAGAGGTTCCCCAGGGCTGGGAACTGGGACCAATACTATTGAACATAATGTACGATGGGTTTTTTGTAGAAGAGGCCAAAATCGTGGGACTTGCGGGATAGTTGGAAGAAGTTATTCGACGGTGGCTACCATCAGTCCGCTTCGCACTAGAAGAACACAAAACGGAGACGATAGAAAGCATGCTAGATACCGAAAGCAGTATACTAAGAGTTGAGAAGACCAGAGCGAGAAAAGAGAGGGCGAGGGAACCGCCTGAAGCCGCGAATTGAAGGCAAAATATTCCCATGCTATGGAACGATGATGAGCCAGCAGAAATACTGGCTCGTGAGAGAGAAGATTCCAAAGGCACTTAAAAAAATCCAGATGAGAACTGAGTTAGAAACTCTCCTACGATGTAATGCCAGGAAGGCGATGCCGTAGGGCCAAAGGGTAAGAAAGAAGAAGGAGTTACGCTGGCACGTCTTTTCAACAGACATGTTTCTGTTTAACCTTCAAATGCGCGGCTAAAAGGACACATTTTCAAACCCCTTCACAGCTCATTCATTTCACCGACTCCTTGTCATTTAACTGTAGCCCCTACATTGGTCATCTGTCTAATCTATTGCCCATCCATCACACGCCGCGTAAAATCAAACGTCTGTTGCATTCATCAGTTGGACAGAAGCAATCTCAAACAAAACCCCTATTTAACGCAGCAGCAGTTATCCTGTGACACACCACTGTCACACACACACACAAAAATTCCCATTAACAGTCCCATTTAACTGTCATTTTGTGTCTGTGTTAATGTTTATTAAACATTAAAACCCACTCAGTCAGGTTTTTCGGGGGTAATTTTCGAACAATTAACGTTTTAATGTCCGTCATTTTTTTTCGTAACACACATTTTCATAACTCGGCCAAATTGCATTAGTGCAAGGACTCGTAGTTATCATCCTAGAGTTGCAAGTCGCAACAACGGTAAGTACCTACTCATAGTCGGTCGTGTGCAAATTGATTTATAATTCTGCAAAATTTTATGGCCGACATTTTTTTGTGCCTTTTATTTGGTCGTTCATTTTCGGACAGTTGATTTAATGCGATGCTTATGTCGTATTTGGATTTGCACACAATGAAAGGGAGGTTTTTTGTTCGTAGAATGAGGGCAATGGGATTTATTACTATTTGAATGCATTTTTGATGCAATAAAACTTTGTGTTTTTTTTTATTGGAGCTTGAAATGCGCGATCAATTGACAGTTTTAGCACGTGAGGATGTTGAGGAATGCGCTGGTGGGGGTTAAAGGAAGTCATAAATTAATGTGAAATGTTTTTAACGTCAACATTTGACAAAGGGGAACACATTGAAATGCGAATTAATGGGAATGAAACAAGGCATAAACTTTACAGAGCCACAATGACTTACATGTGGCATTTGCCAGTAAAAATTGTCATAAAAAGGTAAAAAGCATGTTTTATTTACATATTGAGTGTGTATGGTCACACTGTCAATAAGTTGGAAGGCATTTTGCTTCAGTTGAGATATAAATAGGTTTGAATCCTGAATTTAAAGGACTAGAAACCAGGAATGGAACGGAGTAGAACATAGAACGAATCTTCCTTCAAATATTTTTAGCCACAACGAACCTAAGAGGATGGTATGGCATGGTATGGTAGCATATGGTATGGTATGGTGTGATATGGCAAATCTAAGGTATGGAATGGTACCGAAGCTAAGAGATGGCTTGGTATGGTAGCATATGGTATGGTATGGTAGCATATGGTATGGTATAGTAGCATATGGTATGGTATGGTGTGATATGGCAAATGTATGATATGGTATGGTACCGAACCTAAGAAATGACATGATATGGTATGGTATGGTATTATATGGTAGCATATAACATGTTGTGGTGTGATATGGCAAATGTATGGTATGGTATGGTAGCATATGGAACCTTTGGCAAAGTATCTGCTTTTAGCAAGCAAAGTCTCTACCATCTCTTGGCCAAAAATATGGTCAAACTCTGACCATCCCATTACCTTAAACCAAACTCTGTTAAGTTCTCCTTGCATCTGCCTAATGTGTCATAAGATACCAACTCTCGAGTGCGATGAACAGAATGAGCTACCTCTTCAAAGGGTTACAACTTGAAGCCTTTGACACAAGTG
This sequence comes from Chalcosyrphus nemorum, assembly GCA_949716465.1. Lineage (NCBI taxonomy): Eukaryota > Metazoa > Arthropoda > Insecta > Diptera > Syrphidae > Chalcosyrphus > Chalcosyrphus nemorum. Next base: position 58,947,357 of record OX454334.1, on the reverse strand, counting down.
TGAGGATTAAATTACACAGACTTATGCAAGGATTAAAAATGTCCACTTAATCGTGTCCCTTTATATCGGCCACATCTCTACCAACTGCTAAGATAAACTTCGACATCTCTAAGCAGAGAGGAGGCCTGCAGGATGAAAGGCTTTCGGCCAATCTCATCACATAATCACATCCTTTCAGAAGAAAAAAACAAAGTAAAACATACCTCCAGGCCGGTATCCAAAACATCAGCTAGGACAACGACAAAGAGGACTATGACTACGACGACGACGACGACAAAGCCAAACAATTAATTTCAATCGTAAAAACGAGAGAACAGAAAACTCCTTAAAACACCAAAAACCTCGAACCGCAATTCACAGACCACAACATAGGGCGTGGGGATGATGATGTCCATATTTTAACCCCTTCTTTGCGAGCAGGGGGCTGTGCATACTCTACCTACCCTAACCGACTATTTGTTAACGTAAGGCCACGTAAAACAACGACTAGAAGGATAAGAGAGAGACAAAAAAAAAAAAAAAAAACTATATTCCGGAAGAACAGAAGCCGACGTCCACCACCAACTGACCACTAAGCAAGATGAGAACTTGTTCACCGGATGTTGGTTCACTCCTTCGGGTTGTGTTGGGTTGCTTGGTAATGGTGGTGGTGTAAACATCTGTCAAGGATGGAGCCCGCCTGAACAAACTCCTCGGGTTTTTCGGGCCATCACAAGGATATGAAATCCTTTTGAAGATATTTTTCTTTTGGGTTATACTTGCTACAGTGCAATGAGAGCGACTACTACTATGTACGAGAGGAAAAGGATTGAAAAACTTAATCGGATGAAAGTTTAGTTTCTCTGCCTGAAATCATACAAGGATCTCGTTCTCGTCGTCGTCCGTCCGTCCGTCTGTTCAACATACAGGACAGAGAAAGAAAGTTAATAACCCAACGGAAAACCAGGCGAGTTACGAAAGAGATGAAAACTTTCTTAATTTTAACAATTTTCGGATTAAATTCCACAAGATACATGAGCGGACATTAAAAATGGATGTAGACGAAGAATATGGCGACAACAAAGATGCTAGACTGGGCGAATCGAGTGCAGTATGCGAAAGTAATAAGTTGCCTTCTTGTGTGGACTGTGCGCTTGAGAGTGTCTGAACTGCGGACAGCTTAACTGAGTGTGAGTCGGAACTTGTGGTGGATTTGTTGGAAGGAAATGCTATTTGAGTGGCACCGCAAAGGTGAGTGACATGCGGTTTCTTGGGACATTTCAGACTCGAATTAAGTAGGCACTCGGCATACTTGAATCAATCTACGCCTAGGAAGGATGTCACTAGAATCTTTCTGCCGGGTGTAGCTGGTAGAAGGAACAGATCAAGTTTCGGCAGAAGGAATGAGACTGAAGAACACCCTAGCAATATCATTCTCCTTTAGATAGCTCCCTTATCAAGCCATGGCTCTCTCTTCATTCGTACCTACGTGTGAATATTGAACCAAAACCCAGGAACCCTCTTCCTCTTTATCGACTTGAAAGCAGCCTAAACAAGTATACCTACATCGAGGTGAGCTAAGCAGAGTTGTGGCTACTTTCGACATCCTAAGGACGGAACTCTCAAATGACTCTATCACTTCCCTATGACCCCATGACTCCAGTCAGCTGGTCCAGAGGCATGGACTCTATTGAAATCAGACGAGGATGTCCTCGGTAGGAGAAGATTCAATGATGAATTGAATGGACTGTTCAGAGATATTGACCTAGCCAGGAGAGTTCATACATACTCTTCTCCATTCTAGAGGAACCTTAGGAAAAGCTTCATCTTAACCTCAACCAAGTTGGCATGCCCATTCGGAGACAGTTGGCTAATGCCTGAGTCGACTGAAGAGGCTTGTTACTTGAGACCACTTCGGTCTGTAGTAGAAGTTCTACATGACTGAGTGCTTCGTATCTCCATCTTCATTTGGCCATTCGGGGCAAGATGGTGACTTGTTATGCTGAAAATGGTGGAGATACTGCCGCTAACCATCCTAGCCAGACAGAAACTGCGTAAGATTGTAGTTACAGTCTCCATGTTTACGTTCTAGCCGATCCTGAAAGTCTGTATGTCCATCTGCCTGTTTATCCCAGCAAGCTTGATGCTGCCTTTCCTTCTATTTTGATCCTCTTCTTTGCATCGGCCTTATGCTGGCTTAAGGCTCTTTGGTTATAAATTCTCAAGATTTCATCTTCAAGAATGTCGATGGAAACCATTCTAGCAAGAAGAAGGGTTGCCTCGACGAAAATTCAGTTCATGTTAGCCTCCTCTTGGTCTTTGTCGTCCTCAGTGCCCAAAATGAAACGGCATACAAAAAAAATGATGTGACAACACTGGTATCTAACATCCTTTCTGTGCATCCGTGGCCACCAATTCCAGGCAGAATGCACGATAGACCTCCTACATTTGTGATGTTCTCTTGGTTACATCTGTTGTCCAGCATTGCTCCAAGATATCTACCTGCTTCTAACCAGAATGTTGGCAAACTCTACAGTTTGTCGACTGGTTTTGAGGACAGCTTCCGTCTAGACTGGCGAGTAGTAACCAATCCTTTATGCTTCGTTTGTAGCGGGTTCAACTGCTCCACTCTGTATCCTCTTACCGTAACGCCCTAGCTAACGCCAATCATAGGAATTCGTCGTTGTACATGATGTTCCACAGTAAGCGCCTTAAGACCGAACCCTGTGGAACTCCGTCATCATCTTCCTATTGTTGAAATACTCCTAGCTCTTCACTAAACGCAGTAAGTTATATTTTGTATCCATATTGGCCAATGATCTTCTAATGAACGACCAGTTCTCTGAGTTAGAAGTCTTTTTAACGTCCACAGTAATGCTTTGTGCCGTAGAGTCATATTTTTCTCTGGATGGCGTCTTTTACGATATCAACTTCTGGAGCCAAATTGGTGGTCTGAAAGAGCTCCTTCCTCATCTGCCACTGCGAGTGATTTCATCTCTTTTCGAGGATTTTTTCCATGGAGGCCAATAGGCTTATTGGGCGATATGACGATAGTTCTTCTGGAGGCTTCCTTACTTTTGGTAGCAGCACTTTTCGGGAAACATTCCTTCTTCGAGGCACTTCTGCATCGTCATCATGAACAGGTTTGGTCTCTTATTTATAGCTACCTTTAGAGGACTGTGGGCAGTAGATTTTGGGATGCCATCAGGTGCCTTGCTGTGGCCTATCTTGCTGCATGTATGGAACAGCAGGCTTATTAGCGGAGTGTCTGCTGAACTGACTTCTTTGACGATATGGCACATAATTCTTAGCATAAGACATGATATTGGAGAGGTTATGTAGCCCTTCAGCTCATTACCATTCTGTGTGCTGTTGCTGTATGTTGGTCTCCTTTTTGGCACGCTGTTGTGCTCTCCTTGATGGCTCTACTGAAACTATGTCTTGCCAGTTGAAAGCTGTTGAAACATTGTCGGGATTTTTGTCTTTTTCTTGATCATTGGACTTTGCCTAGGGCTTCTGGGCCTTACTTCCGCGTTCCTCACCAGTAACACAGTGTCTACCACCAGCCCATTTCCCTATTACACTGAACATTTACTGAGCTAGCACCACACGCAAACCCTTAGCCGCTAAAAAACCAACCCCCGCTCTGAAATTGAAATAAAAATCCTACCTACTGCCATTAAAACCTCTGCAGCGCACTTACACCTTCCACCTATCAATAAACCCTCAACGATGTCAGTAAGAAAAAATGACCCCGCAGCAAATGCAGTTCGCCAGAATACTAAATCAGATACATTTGCGGTCACGCACCTCCAAGGAATAGCTAATAAAAAAAAAAAACAGTAGAACCCACCACCTAGCAGTTACATTTTATCACCTTCCCTTCCACCACACATGTGAACGCTTTGTTTGCCTTCGCTAACCGTCAAGCAGCCATTTCAACTTTCAATTTGATCCTTTTATTGGGGGTTTTTTTTTTTGTGCTCCATTCCCGCCCAAGGACTTAACAACACTATTTCGCTGGTCGTTATATGTTAATTTCACTTTACGCGCTGCAATAAAACTCAACTCGTGGCATTTTCCCATTCAATTATCCTTCTCCTCGTATGCAAAATAACCTCACTTATGCAGCAGCAGAAGAAAGAAGGAAAAATGATTCCTCCTCGTGCGACTTAATTAAGACTCCACTCCCACTGTAGTTTGAGGCGTCTCGCGTCCTTTTGTCCTGCACAAAGAAAAAAAAATGAAAGCTAACCCATATTCTTAGAATTGCGCCAATAATCATGCCAATAACGGTTTCCATATTATGCAAATTGCATTTCATTTTATTCCCCCAACGAGTCCTTAATAAATGTGCAAGGATACAGAACGAAAAAAATAAAATCCAACTAACATCAGCTGGATGAGGCTTCGCAAGGAAACCAAATGCAATCTTCGCGAGATATTACCATTCCTCTTGTAATGACACACGAACACACACACACACACATACACATACACACACGGGGACCGCCACTGAGAGTAGGACAAAGTTGGAGGAACTGTTGCTGAAAACAGTTTTTATTATCCTTGCCACTAAAACTTAAAAAAAAGGAAGAAAAAACTTTGAAATAATAAAAATTTCCCGCTACATGGGTTATTTCAGTTTTTTTTCATCCCAAAGTGAAAAGTTTTCTGAATGTCCTTCGGTATGGAGGAGCGACCGACTGACTGTGTGTGTTGTGTGCAGTTATGGGCTAAACACTAAGTGACTGAGTGAATCCTGTCGTGTATGTAGGAGAGTTTTGTGCCGCGCGCCACCTGCTTTCGTATTAAATGACGCGCGAGGAAGTGAGGGAATTTTTTTTTTTTCGTGTCCTGCCATTTGGAGATGACCTCAAAAAAAAATATGCGAGTGGCTCATAAAAAACGGGACGCAATTGCCCCCTGGGGGCGGCGGCGGCGGTGGACGAGAAGTTTCAATTACAACTTTTGTGAGGATCTTTCTCTCTCTCTCTCGCTCTCTTTGAGCTACTTTGTGATTTCCATACCGTAAAAACGGGATAAGTTTTGGAAAGTTTTTCTTTTTTATTTTCTTTGCTCGTTTGCATTAAATTTTTATCTGTTTTCGATTTTTTTTTCTTTCGGGTTTTTTTGTGACCTTTTTTGGGATGGAGAAGTGATATTTCCTTCTTCTTTTATGGATTTTTTTTGGTCGTAGGTTAAGGATATTTTTGAACGCATCAGCACATTAGGAAAGAAGGATATCTTTTTTATGATGCGGCAAGGCATTCATTCATTCGGTTTTATATATTGAAAAGAAATTATGGAGGGGCCAACTGAAAGAGACTAACAGAGAGAAGAAAAAAATTGCCACCGTCGCCAATTTCAATTTAAAGAGAGAGATTTAGTGTTTTACTGGAGGCCGATCAGGGCCGGAGTGACAATTGGAAAAGGGGCTATAAAAGAGGTAACAGGTGGAGACCAGGGGGAGAAAGCTACAAAGTTGGTGATATAATGGCAGGACTTTGTGACGCAATTTTGAAGTCAAACTGCCATTTCAATGACAGAGAATAAAGGTTGTCTAATGGTAGCTTAACTCTCAACTGATTAAATGGGTATAACCTTGACCAACCCTTAGGAATGTCCCGGGGGAAATAGGTGAGAGAAGAGGAAAGAGCACTCACGCTATGGGGCACTTCGTCTTGTTCTATGAGCAGCAGTGAAGGGATTCCAAACATCTAGCTGATGGTACCATCTTCAGTTTCAGCTGACCATAAGGATGCAAGAAAGAAGCCATCAATTGGTACATGACACTCTGTAGCGAACTATTGGTAGATGGATACCCTGCCTCGTATTGTGTGGGAAACACGTGAGGAATTGGTCCTCCTGACTGGATCAGGTACTCAAAAAAGCTTAGTTAGGAAATCACTAATATTCTAGAACAACTGCAAACAACCTTCAAGTCTTCATCCAGATATAAGGTCCATTAACAGACTGCGAGAGAGACTTGAGAGACTTGAGTCTAAGCGAAAGCATTTTGCATACCACCCAGTTCCTATTCCAGTGTGATTATGTTGTGAGAGGAGGTCGTAGACTATAAGTCTGTTTCTAGAATTAGTTCACCAATAATAGCCTCTCACTCGTGGCCCACTCAAAGCGATGAACCACGCTTACGTACGATATAAAGGCAACATTTAGAAAGACTACATCTTTAGCAGCATCGATCTTCCAGTATACTGGCTGCCTCCGAGGAGACAACATGGATCTTGTTTTAAACAGGACATTCGTGAGAATGCATCAAATATAACAGAGTCAATGAAATAGTGTGAGAATGTAATGAGAAATGGCTGCAAGCAAGCCAATGAGAAACTACTTCTGGTTTGATAACTCATTGCACGAACAGCGTTCTAAAGGCCATTTCTATGTTCAAGTTCTCCCTCGACCGACAGAGGCATCAGTCATACTGTACGGCGCTGAAGCTGTATAACGATATCCACCTGGCCAAAGGATTCATATACAGAGACTGGCGTCCCATTTAGAAGAACTCCATAGGAAAGTCAAGCGACAGAAAGCGGTTGACTCAAAAGTAGAATGTTATGTCAGACTCTATGTCCATGATCCCAAATATTTACGTTCTAAAACACCTCACCCTATCGCCGATTAAGGCAATCCTTCGTAGGGACAGCTGTTGACATCCTCACTTCTTCTTAAGTTGTAGGGCTCTCTTTTCCTTCGGGTCATCAATATTGTACGTTTTTTGTGGAGCTATTCTCAGAAGCTTCCATGTCCTGCAAAGAATTGGATGAGGTCTACGTTTTCTCGTCTGATCTCGTCTTCGATGTTGGGTAGCAGCTTGTAGGTCCACTTGCAATTTCCAGAGGTAATCCACCGTTGCCATTCTATTTTGGCAATAACTTTGATGGTTCTTCTCTCCTACTTCTTGTCCTTGTGTATGGATTCTAGTACTCTAACTTCTAGGTCGATGGATATTTGCGCTGGTGTTGCATTTATTGTATCCCCCGATGCAGCATCTTCTGAGACATGCTCCTCTGTTTACCGGATTTATCCCCCTCAAGTATTAGTTTGTAGCTGTAGGCGGTTCCTTTGACTTGCTCACTGTTGCAAGTAGCCTACCTGATGAGCTAAGACATGTTTTCACATCTTTTTTGCCACAATCACCTCAACAACTTACTCCTCTTGGCTTCTAAATCCAAAGCACAAAGTACAAAGTATTTCACAAGGCTGGACCTAGTGCTGTACCCTGTGGTACTCCTTCTGGAAGTCTAGCTATTTTCGGTCCTCCTTTTATATCGCAGAGCCTTTGCTGCATCTAATTTGGCACACTCATGTCTCTTAGCACCCTCAAAACGTAGCTCCAGTTGGCGGCTCAAAGGCTTAGTACTCATTTGTATCCTCCTTTCCACCTGGTTCCTGATATGACTTTGCGTGCTATATCACAGACTCCTTGTATCGCATGGGTTATGCTTCGTTTCTTTCTGTTGGAAAGACCACTGTCTGTCTCCTTCGGCGTACTGGTCCACCTATCAACCCTATTAATATTAGATGCCTTCACTTGATAGGGTCTCAGAACAGCTTTGGAGCCCTCTAACTCGCCAACATCCTCCACATGAAGGACACTTGCGTACGTGCGGTCCTTTCGGAGCCACAGACTCCATCAACTCCTTAAACTTAATTGAATCTAGGCACTTTTATACTCGGACCAAAGCGAAACAAATTACATCCCGTTTTACGATCAACAAAAGAGGACATGTCCACTTTGACGATGCAGACAGCAATTTCTTTTTTATTTTTATTTCGCAATTCGTCCTGAATGCAGATAAGGATTCGCTAGTTTTTCTTTTTTTTTTATTGCAATTTTAAGGCCCCACCACCACCGCCAAAAATCACAATCTTTTTCGAGTAATTACAAAAAAAAACAAAAAACAGAAACTGGCGCCCGACACAAGTCCACCTTAGATGGGTCCTGCGTTTCCCCCTCGTTTTTTTTTTTTGTATTTTTTTATGTAGTTTTGTTTGGAAAATTTACGATCTTCTTTTGGCTCATCTGTCTCGTCGTTTCGAAGGTGATTTAAATTTGTTGTTCTTTCTGCTCTCCGGGTTTTAATGATGGTGGCGGGAGGTCGCGCATCATAAAGGACACGCATGCTATGTGTAGTACGTGTTTTTGTCTTTTGCCGGCTCCAAAATATCTGTGTGTGACGAATCTCCATCTATATACGCAAAACTGTGATGTGTAGCCATAAAAAAATAAAAAAAAACACAGAGACAAGAAGAAAGTGGAAAAGTTTTGCAAAGTTTTTTTTTTGTTGGCAGTTTCTTTTATGAGGGATCCATTGCGTGTCAAAGGATCGGAACAAGGATAAAAGATTGTTATAATGCGAGTGGAGCGGTATCCCTTTAAAGAAACACGACCGAAAATCTCCTTCTTCTTCTTCGCGTATTTTGAATTTATTTCCATTTTCCTTGACATGCGTTTGTTTTCATCATATTTTCTGAGAGAAAAACTTTTGTGCTGTTCTGTTCCCCACTTTCTTTATGTCCTGCGGCAATTGTAAAGACTTTCTTCTAAGCAACATAAAACAGACACTTTGCAAAAAAAAAAAAGAAACAAAAAAATAGGATGCGTTCGAATTATTTTCGTTTTTATGTCCTTTCCATATTCTTTTGCGAGGAATACGCACTGAAACGGAAAGTTTCGTTCTAGAGCCACCAAACCAACTCCCCCCATGTGACAGCAGAGAGGGGCAATCTTGTTTGAGTAGTTTGCAAGGATACAAATTTTATTTTCTGCTAAAAAACACATGTGGGATGGCTGATGCTAAGACTGTTGTGTGTTTGTGTATAGAGAGAGAGAGAGAGGAGGACCAAGACATCGATTTGAAATCTGTGACTCAATTGAATTATCCTTTTGGGTTAGTTGGGTTGCTGCTGGTGGCGGTGGCGGTGGTGGTGTTTTCCGGTTCTCGTACATAGTTTCAAATATTTTATTACGGGTGTAAATTATGTGAAAATATGTGTGAATATTCGAGGGGGAGATGGCTTCCGCATGCATGCACTTTTCGAAAAAGGATATTCGAAGCAATTGAAGAATAAAATATATGTATTTTGTGAAGTTATGATGGTGTATTTCATTTCCTATGTCAAAGTGAGAATGCACAAGTTTAGGATACTAGGGATTATTTCTATTTTTTCTCTTCCTTTTTTATGTATCCTGGATGTGAGAAGCAGAAGGGCTAGAATTCAGAGCGAACAGGAAATTTTATGTGAGTAAAGCAAGTTGTTTGTAGCTTAGAAACAAATTTGCAAGCGCTTGAGGATATACATTGCGAAACAGTGTCACTCTTTATAGAGACCAAGACCAGATGAGCTGACGAAGTAGAGTTAGTCAATCAATCAGAGACTTACACCCTCTGTTTTATATAAAAGGACGAGCGATTGAGTCCAAAAAGAATTTAGTATTTCAGAGCTGAATTTACTAAGTCAACTCAATTTGGATTACATAATCAATAAATGAATAAGTTCGAAGCAAATCCATGTCAAGAGTCTCAACTTTTCTGTTCCAAAGTAGAATTTAAGGATTTGCTTTAGATTAGGGCAATTCTTATGGGGTTTATGCTTATACTTTAAATTGGCAGCACTGCTTTTTGTGCAAGCCGATTTGACAGTTCTCGATTGATTTGAGGTTATTTGGATTTGGCAATTCATCTGAATAGACTCACGCCAGAGCAACGGAGGCAGTAAATGGAGTAATACACAGCTAAGGTCCTGCTTAATTGATCAAGTTCCCCTTCTGTTGTTTCAAAGCAACGTCCACCTTCCCCATGTGTGTGATCTATTAAGCGTTTGCCTGAGCAACTGGGAACTGGGTTCACTGAAGATATCGCAAGAAGTGGCCAGAATACTACTGCTGTACCCGAGGACTTCCGAGAGTCTATAAACATCGACGAAAAAATGATGCACACAATTTAGCATCAGCAGATCTGGCGATCTGAACTGTCCCAAATCGATAGATCGAACGGCGCCGTTCTAGGAACTTCTCCCTTTGGGGCTTCTAGAAATCTCGCTTTTGCCACAACAACTGACAAACCTTGCAAGTGCTCAAAGCATTCCACTTGAGGAAGAAATCACCTACTAGGAGTCAGATATTTTGTGAGCATCTCCTCAAGGATGGCACTGCAACCTGCTAAGGACCTTTCACACTAGCCCCTATAGAAAGATAAGTAAAAGTGGAATGGAGAAGGGTTCAGGGTATATGAGTTTGGTGTATGTATAAGTGCTGGCAAGTTCATCAACAATCTGTGACTTCGGACCGATGTAGATGAGAGGGTGTTGTATGCAGCAAGCTTCAAGAATAAGGAAACAGCTCCCGACCGCTTTCATTGCTGCCTTGCTCTTTGATGGGATATCTTTGGAGGTTTCGTCTTATGCACTCTCTGACAAATAGCTCGATGCCATAAGCCTCTACCTCTACTAGGTAAAGGGGATTATTATTGCTTAAAGATACGGCAGATTTTCAGAAACGTTTCCATAATGTTGATAATAAGAACGAAGAGCAAGGGCCCAATATGGTTCCCTTGTAGGACACCAGACGTTACATTGATAGACTCTAACAAAAAGCACATTTTTTTTACAAATTGGATCCAATCTTTAAGGAATGAAGAGATCGATTCCAAAAAGGGAGTAAAATACTTTTTTGACACCCAACCTTGTCGCATAAATGGTCTGAAAGAAATACAGCAAGAGATAAGGCACATGTAAGGGAGAGATACTTTCAGGGCCCACACTTCGGTTTAGACCCAGTTTCACCAGTGCGATTGGTCTAACACATTAAAAGAACGAACTCGAGCGAATTGACAGCTCTAAACACGACTCAAAGTCCTGTAGACAAATGACCCATGACTTATTTTAGCTTCCTCATGCAGAACAAAGCCACGGTAAACCTTGAGGAAAGACCACTGCTTACGAAGAGAGTTGACACTATTAGGATATCAGTCAGCAGGCAATAGTCAGCAACTCGTCCGTCAGCTTCTGAGATTTTGCTCCCAAAGCAGTGGAAATATCACTAGTCATTCACGTGAACGACCGACATGCACAAGACACTTCAAGCCGAAAGCAGGTTATAGCGCAAATTAAACTACAAGTAAGTACTGCATAGGGTTATGTTTGTCAATTTGGAAGAAGTCACAGTCAAGACTTTGACCTAAGTTAGGTGAGGTTAAAAGGGTAGCCCCCGTTTCGTAGCTTCAGCCTGTTACTTATTTACTTAAATAAATGGCTTGCGACCCTTGTAGAGTCTCTGCCTGAGACATCACTGCCTTCTATCCTCTGAGGTTCCGGGCACACTACTTCCAGTTGTAAAGACCAAGTTTTCTGGCATCCGCGACTACTTGGTCGTTGTACCGGAGATTCGGCCTTCTTAACCGTCTCGAACCTGGGGGCTGGTATTCAAAGATTCTTTGGCTGGAGTTCATTCTCAAAAAAGCCAATGTAATCGGCGTATCTTGGCTTTTTGGACTACATCCACATCCTGGTACAGCTTATAGAATTCGTGGTTGTTTCTTGTCCTCCATTCGCTCTAATATCCCACGAAATATGTATTTTTCGCTCGAAGGTGCCCAATATTTGCTCAGCTTTCTTACTTATCGTCCAGCACTCGCCTCCATACAGTAGGGAACTGGGAAGACGAACGCTCAATTGAGCATTAATTTGATCCGTCGAGTTAGGAGACCTCAGCCTTTACCTACTTAAATCTTAGGAGGCTGTATTGCACTTCCCTGGCTGAAACAAGGTTGATTACCAGTCGACTTTAGTTCGTATGCGAGAAATTATAACACCGTAGGCAACCGTCTGTTTAAAATGGATCCATCTGCTTTCGTTCGTTTCTTTCTACATCGTGAATCTTTCCAATAGTGAAAACCGAAGCACAATCCTTTTAATGGATATGGAGAGAACCGTGAACTAGGACTGGGTGGCTTTGTTTCATAATAAAGAATATAATACCTAATCAAGCACGCCTATTGTACATAACTAACTTCTTCCTCATCACGCCAAAGAAGTACCAGTTCCTGCAACATCTCCCTCAGGCATGAGACACGAAATAGGTCCTGTGTTCGCGCTCTTTTTGGTCAACATTTAAACGTGATTTTTTTCTTTTTTTGCAAATAGACTCCACCACTTAGCGCTCTCATAAAAAATGGTCACCCAAAGATTAAGTACTCCCGATATGGCCAGACACAATTTGTAAATTACACATCCGCTGTGTCAATAGACTCTCAATGACCCTGAAAATAATTTCTACCAAAATAAATCCCCGGCACACTAATTAATTAATAAACCTCAGCACAGACTACAGTCGTGCCTCCAAAGTGCCACGCAAACACACACCTTCAGCGTGTTCAATTATTTCAATGAATCCTGAATTTTATAAATGAAAATGAAAATCACTCATAAACACACCACAAACAATGATTAACAGAAAAAAAAAAAAAAAAAAAGGAGGAAAAATATTAAAATGTCCTCGATCAGCTTGGATTGAGTTCGAGTAGGTACCAAAGGACTTTACCTCCTCCTGTATGAACGTAATTGCTTTTAAAACACCCTCTCAGACAGCACACACAGATATAAAATAATAACACCATCATCAATTAAATTAAACGAATTTAATTGGCATAAAAAAGTGAGAAGCACTTCAAAATAAAAAATATAACGAAACAAGGCTTGGGAACCATTGGAAACCTCTTTATTACCCACTCAGACAGATGGAAAACTGAATTAAGTACATTTCGCACACCCTCTAGACCAACACAGACCAACTGACAGACTGGACTCTCGCTCTTGTCCCTATCCTATACAACAACAACAACAACACATATTTGCATTTTGTTTTTATTTGCCATACCAAAAAATTGAAAGCAAACGTAGAAATGGCAAAAAAAATTAAATTTTTATATTTTATTAAAACTTTTCAGCGTTTGTTTGTAAAAATGGAAAAAAAATAAACGCGCACACACAAAAGTTAAATGGAAGCAATAATGGTATTACAAACACCCACCACAGCAGCAGACGGTACAGGTCCATGTCCAGGCAAATGTCCTTGTAATGTGTGCTGCTCGAGTCCAGATCGAGGGGCGGGCTCATTATTATCACCTCCTCGCGACGTCTGGCGCTGGTTTATTAGTTCTCCGGCAGAGCCCTTTGCGAGCATATTTTCACATTATTTGAAGTAATTTAACTCCTACGCGCGCGGGAAATAAACACAAGGTAAACCGTGTTTGGGCCCCGCGTTGGGCGCCAATATTTTTCATACTTTGAAAAGTCACCTCTCACTCTTTGTTATTGATGCTGTAAGTGAGATGTAATTAAATGCACGCGTGCATTGCAGCCACAAACCGTTGCAGTTTCTCTTTTCATTTACAAATGCGGTAATTTGCAAAAAAGGACGAGCAAAAAAAAAAAGGACTTTAATTATACTCAATCGTATGCAGAGGAATGCAAGTGCCATATTTTCATTTGGCAGCTTAAATTCGCATGACTATTTTAGCTGTTACTATGAATGGCCTGCTCTAAGGGGCTTATGTCCTTAATCCGGGATCAATTTAAGCGGCGATTAAGTAAATTATGGATTATGAAACGAATCGCATGGATTAAGGGATATTTAATTAGGAAAAATTGTATGCAATCCCATTGCAGGCATGAAAGAAGACACAGAGCGAACGCTGCGCTGCGGTTAGTTGTACGTTACGAATGGCTTAAGGGAAATTCAAATTAAATGGCGCAGAGGGGGAAATAAAGGCATTTGAGTCCTTTAAAGGTCATATAAAAGTCAAATACTTGTAGGAACCAGTAAGTACTGTATTGTGCCTTGAGCTGACACTGCACATCCCTACAACAGGACTGGATCCCAGCGAATGCTTACATACAACGTGAACCTATAAACGAACAGAGCTGTCAGGTTAGGGAGGACTCTACCTAGCATGCTCTTCCTCTGACGACGCGTCGTGGCAGCAGCCATCTAGAGTGTTCAGATTGTCTTTGACAGCTTACCACGTTCGAAGGTAAGCGTCCCGCCAAATCACTTGAAGGACCTTATCTGGAGGGCCTGACGAACGTAAGAGCTCACGAATGCGTCGTAGAAGGTGGAATGGAAGTGCATCGCCGGGATCAAGACCTCCGATTAGACGCTGGAGCCGATGGTCTTTCCTCTGCTTGTACAAGTGTACCTTAGTATGTTTGTCAGAGCCAGCCGGAGAAAGTAGACCGACACTTGTTCCAGGTCCCTTCTCTCGATTACCTAGTGGAACTTTGTATCCTCCGTCGATCTGGAAGGGATGAAGATGTCTTCTAATTGGACGAACCAGAGGGATGATCGGTCGACGATTGATAGTCTAGGAATAGCAAATCTCGACAATCTGATTGAACTGCGGCTAATTGGGCGTTGAACCTACATGGAGAGTCTTTTTCCTCGTGCAGCTGACGACCTTCCCCATCCGCATGAGCTGTTTTTAAGGCTGTTGGCTATGTGTAGAGGTATCGCGAGATCTGGAGCTAAAACAGGCCAAAAACGCTAGCATTGGACTGAATCTTGGTCATTACATACAACCCAGTGCCAAGCTCGTACGACTGTGCAGAACAAACTCCCCCAGTGAAGCCTCCAGATCGAGGTAGCAAGGATAGGTTCAGTGGGCAATGAAAGCAATACTGTCTGCAAAAAAGGACACTTAACATCGGCATCTTGGACAGAATGACACAGTGAAGGACTTACTCTATGCTGAGCTTTGCAAACGACACCAATAGGAAAACCAAGCTCTTGCCAATCTGTGGACTAGAAAGTAACAAAGCCCTGTCTTAGACTACTGAGGCAACTCTTTATAGGACACTTATCGTCCCAGTTCTACTGTATGTCATAGAGGCATGGACTTTCACAAACTTAAGCGAGGATCCCCTTGGTTATTTAGAGAGATTTTTGGCCCCGTCTTCATAGATGACGAGTGGAGAAGAAAATAGAATGCCGAAGGCCTATACAAGGACATCTACTAAGCCATAAGAGTTCAGAGACAAAGATGACTGGGTTATGCTGATCGGATGGAGTCGAATGTTCCAACTAAAATCGTCTTCTAATCCACCCCGGATGGACGGCGCAGTAGAGGACGACCACCTCGCGGTTGGTGGCATAGACAAGTAGAGGAGGACCTCAACCAACTGGAGGGAGCTGACTCGTAACCAAGCTGGCTGGAGAGGTTCGTTGGTTGAGGTCCAGGTCTGTAGCATCACCTAAGTAAGTAGTTCGAATCATGTGAAAATCCCATGAAAAGTCAACCGACGCTTCTAGTCTTTGTGTGCCCCGCATTGGGCGCCAATTTTCGACTGAATTTTTCCTCAACTCAACCACGCTTTCCAAGTAAACATTCATAACTCGCTGAAAGTCTGCTGAAATCCGAGAAAAAACTATCTCCCCCCCAACGCCTATAAATCAGTCTATTATCATTTAAAAAGCGACTATCTCCCGATGCAGGAGCCTCGCATTAGATTCCATCCATTCCAGAATCGCTGGCCCATAGTCTGCTGCCCAGGATATTCCCCAGCTTGGTTCAATATTTACGATTGCAATGACTGGTGGTGGTATCGTTTGAATGACTTTTTCGCTTTCGCGCTGGCACCATCTCATCCGTGCTCACATCTGTTGGTGGTCGATCGTTAAAACCAAAAATTGGCCATTTTTAAGCTCACCCCATGGCCTGGGTAATATTTTGCGAAGGGTGCAAGAACAAACTCAAAAAGAATGCGGTCTACCCATTTTGCAGAGGACAAGAGGAGCAAACGAGAAAACTTTAAAAAAAAAAAAAACGAAGAAGAAAGTAATTTTTAGGGTGCGCTTCACAGCACTAAACCACCAGGACCAAGAGGACTTTTTTTTGTGTATAGCAAAGCCAAACTCTGAACCTGTGGGATGTGGATTTTATTCTTATTGTCTCTGTCAGGGTGTTAAAAAAAAAAAAAATATTCTTCTCTAAATTTTTACATCCTCTTCTATGGTACGAGAGTGTATAAAGGACCAAAGTGTGGCGATGTGACAAAGCTTTGGTTAGACATGAAAATGGCGAAAAAGTAAAGTAGAAAAAATATCGCCGAGAAAATTGGTTTTCCACTCTTCCTTCGCTCTCTCTCTCTCTCTCTCTCGCATGCAAAAACCAAAGGACACTTAAATAAAATTCATTTACAGTTATGCTTTAGCATA
Source organism: Chalcosyrphus nemorum (assembly GCA_949716465.1). Classification (NCBI taxonomy): domain Eukaryota; kingdom Metazoa; phylum Arthropoda; class Insecta; order Diptera; family Syrphidae; genus Chalcosyrphus; species Chalcosyrphus nemorum. The sequence continues at coordinate 58,931,141 of OX454334.1, read as the reverse complement.
CCACCACACCATCTGCAGAATGAGCCGGCCATAGTAGTTGCAGAACAGAACAGAAAAAAAATGAAAAAAGAAGAGAAAGAAGAAAGAATCCCTCCGCAACCGTCAAACTCGAAATGGTTTGTCATAAAAAAATGTTTTATGCTGAAAGCATCATCCAGGATATTTCAGGATATTCATAGTTAAATAGCAGCTACCCATAAAAGCGTGTTCATCTGCCACCATACCATAGATGGTGCACACTGAATGTCCTCGCGAAATATAACCGACCGCCGCTAACAGCGAAGAGCAGGAAATTTAAAGTAAATTGCAAACGTTCATGTTCCCGTTCACATGTTTTCTATTTTTACAAAGATTCATGCGGAAGGATTCTTTTTTTTTTTTTTTGGTTTTCCACTTTTAATTGGCTGTGGCTTTATAAGCTTCCTAGGGATGCCGCGTAGTAACCAGGATAAGATCGAATTCATGACTGCGGCGTTTTCAATTTGGAATTCGGACGGACATGGTACACACACTAGCACCAAGGCAAACACAGCTACGAGAATGGGTAACATCCATTTTGTCGTAACCAGCGGCGGCGGCGACATGAAATCATTGTCCTTAGTCAGCTAATCTGCGAAATGCTAGCAATTAACCGTTATTTATTGTGTCTGCCATAGAATTCTCTCATTGAAACAACCCACTGTTCTGCTTGTGTGTAGAATATATATTGATATCCTGCCATCGTCTCGATCTGATAAAGTTTTCCACTGAATGGTAAACGAAAAAATAGAAAAAATGTCAATTGGTTTTCATTTTTGGTCGTCCCTTTTTGGGGGGTGCCAAAGGACGACACGTCGTACGACGTGTTTAGGTTCCCTTTCTCAACCCAACCAACATGAGTCACGAAACACTCTGCGACAAGAGTTCATTTATATTGGAAAGTTACATCCTAACACGGTATACAGTTAGAGTCCTCCTCCACCATCATGCAGGTGATGACATTTATAAATTACACCGAATTAATTGGCTGTAAGCTGTGTTGTGTAGCATGCAAGCGAAACAGGATTTGCATAAAACTTTCTTTCCTCTCGTTTATTTGTTTTTTGCTTATTTTTTTTTTGTTAGAATTAGCGAGGCTAATAAAAATGTCTAGGGATGATAAGAATGTGTGAATAAGTGTTAAATAGGTTGGTAAAACGGTTGACGCTATTCCAAGGGCGTACCTAACAACAGTCAGAGGGGGGGGGGGGGGGGGCGAGGAGACATTTTGTAATAAATTGAATGAAATATTTTTTGCGCCACGAATAGGTTAGGATAGAAGGTGAGGTGCTTATTAAAACGGTAACAGCGTGAAAGAAATTGTTTTGGGATAAGTAACGCGATAATTTATGACAGCCAAAGGAAATTAGGACAAAGTGGGTGTTGTAAGCTCCCGGGGGGGAGAAAAGTTGTGTTGGCCAAGCCTTGATTTTTTTTTTTTAATAATTTTTATTATGTCCTTTGACCCAGTTCAAATGTTGATTATAAATATCCTAAGACATTATTGTTGACACAGTTAATATTAATTATGAACTGTTCTGAGTTGTTGGGAGAAATTAAAAGAAGAATCTCGTGTTGGGCGCCATTTATTTGGCTTTTTGGGTTTACTCGGGAGTTAGAGCTATTCTGTGAGTCAGTTGTTTAGATCAAAAAGACGCTTTATGTCTGTGTTCTTGGTTTGAATTCAAAACAAAGATTCAATAATGTGTTCTTTTATAAGAACCCTACTCGGGCGCCATTTAAGTTGCCACGCCTTCCAGTGAAATAAAGTCAATTAAACCAACAGACACAAAGCCTTGCTTAGAACTATAAAATTGTTCTCTGCAGTTTCTTTAGGATTGATTTAAGGACTTTTTTCTGAGGTTTTAAGTACAAAAATTGCTAGACAGTTTCCCATACAAGATCAATTTGAAATTTAGGGTAATTTTGAGAAGACATTCGAGGTTTAAAGCTAGCAATCACCCAAAGCAAGAATAGGCCAAAGAAAAGGATTAGTTTTCTTAATATTTGATATCTTTTTAGATTAGGTCCCAATGGTGACTGATCGGCAATGATCCCTAGCAAGGATTTATCAAGCGGTAGAGGAGGCTAACACAGAATTTCTAAACTACTATCAAATATCGGTTCAATGTCTTGTCTCCTAAGATCCAGTAGAGCTAGTCTTGTGCTCTTTGAAGCGAGGCCACTGGAACCCAATAACGTGTTTTCGCAAAGGATCCTAGTGAGCGATGACGATCTTACTTGTCCCTGCTAGACGTCCATAAGTCAGGATGGGTTTTAAGGTGGTTGTATGTAGACTCTCACATTTCTTTCCAAAGATTCGATTACAAACAATTGCTTCCCTCAAAGAATAAACTGTGCACCCTTGGTAGGTACTCGTACCTTACCTTGTTTGAGATTTAAAATGGAATCACATCGAGTCTGAAGGGTCCAGTGTCTATGGCTAACTCTGGGTATAAGCAGCTGACTATAGCAATTTAGTGGAGGTATGTAGTCACTAGTATGAAGAAAACCAAAGAAGATAGAGTCCTTCCTTGTGAGGGGTTCCTCTTGAGGCAAGTACATAAACTTGGTCCCCTTGCTCTGAGCTTTTGCATATCATTTCGAGCAAAGGCTCTACCTAGCTTGAGAGTATTTATTAAGAAGTGAAGAAGGCTGGTCTGGTTAGGAGTTTGGACGCCAGTTTGCGACAGTTGGGGGACGACACTTTGCCTTCTAGCAGATAACCTACGACTAAAATAAATAGCAAAGGACTGACGATGTTTCCCTGGTGTACACCGACTTTGATTGGGAACTCTACGGTTATAGCTGCAGAGCATCTTACCCTTGTCTTTGCTTCGTTGTACATGGACTCCACTGATGAAGCATTGGCTAACGGCCTATAAGTTTGGAGATGAGAATTATGAGCCATCTGGACCCGATATCTCCCAAATTTCTTCAGAACTCAGAGAGTATGTCGCCTGGCCCAATCGCTTCCTAGCTTCTTCGACAGAAATGTCAAATACTTCATTATGATTAGGAGCAGCATTTGGAAACTATTCGTTCAAAAGCCCTTCATAAGACTGTCGCCATCTAAGGGGTATTTTATCGTCTACCACAAAAAGCAGGACTTGAGCGGTTTTGGTTACTTTTTGACCGAATTTCCTGAAGATTGAGCGACTATTTCTATACACCTCTGTACACATTTCACCCTCCACCCATTTGCCCAGAGAAAAGTCCTCCCCCGAAACTCCCAACTTAACTGCACAAATTCCCAGCTTAAACTCAAAATATTGTCACCTACTTCGAGAACCGGATTATCATTCCTCTGCCATGTAATTAAAGGCGCCCCATCTCTCACTGAAATTCCCCGAAACATGAAACATTTATCCTGTGATCTAGAACTTTTTGGAAAAAAATATTTCCTTCGACTAAAATTTATTCCATTATCCAACATTGTTTGGTCCAACATAGCACAGGATATTTTGTAAACGAATTCTATTATAATTCACCACCCAGTCGCCCTGTCTCCGGTGCAATTGCAATGACGGATATGTGAAATACTGAAATCCAATGAATGAAATGAAATAAATGAAATCTCGCCCGCGCATTAAGTCCACCCCAGGAACAAGCGGCAAACAAACAAACACCCACTCACAGCTGCGGAGAGGAGATGCTGTCCTTAGCAGATGTGTATAGGTAGTATGTGTTTTCATTCACCTACTTACATACAACAGCTAGAACCACCATCGCCATGCACCATAGCGACACAGAGCTCGTAATCCTTCGTAAATCTCTTTACCTGGCCCTTAAATTACTGAAAGAGATTGCCACCCTTCCTTTCGGGTTCGGTTGGGTTGGTCGGAGATTAAGTTAAAAGGACACATGCTGCATCACATTTAGCATTATCTCAACCCGTAGCCTTTTTCACCTCGTTCCACCCCCGCTCATTGGGTTTGTTTCACACAAAAATAAAAAGGACTTTCCCTTGAATAGAATAGAGTCCGAGAGGGAGAGATGACGATTGACGGCAGGGCGCACCTACAATGATGATGATATCCTGGCTGTATGCTGCCCTCCTTCACCTTCCTCACACATACAGCACACATAGCAAAGGTATACGCCATAAAAACCCATTGAAATTGATGTAAAAAGGATAAAAGCAAATAATGTCCAAATATTAAGTTGACATCCAATTTTTTTTTTCTGCTTGCGAGAGAGTGAAAGCTCCTTCAATGGAGGACAGTGTTTCTGTCATATGCTGCATTATAGTTCCTGAGGATTTGTCCTGCTGCTGATGCTGATGCTGATCCTGTCCTGTGATGGGAGGAAAATAAAACTCAACGACGACGATGACGACTTTGCTTTCTATAGCCACTGTGTGTAGAGTCCTTTTGTCCACCACGATTACAAGTAGTAGTAGCAGCAGCAGAATGGAAGGTAGTTACACGCTTGGTCACTTGAGAATAGAAAAATGATAAGGGAATTGGGCCAGAATACAATACGTATGTTGGTGATTTTTTCTTCCTCATTTTTTTTTTTTTGCTCATCCTGCGACCGTAGTTAATCCAAAGACTTTCGCACACACAGGACGCAGAGCATATGAGGAGAGTATAGACTGTGAGTGGAGAGATGGAACCCAAAAACGATGGAATGCTGCCCGCCTTTGATGTGGATCAATTTTGACGTTTTAATATGTTTTGGGCAAACAATACCAAGGCTGACAATTATGCGGATCAAATTGAGTATTGAGCCTAAGGACTCTCCATCTCGAAGAAATTGAAAGGCCTTCGGCCGAAAGTGATTAGATTTGTGTTTCTTTCGTTTGCTTAGGGATGAATTTGTTTGCAACTCGTGGACATGTTGACATTTTTGGAAATTGTGTGCTTATTACAGGAAGGTCGTGTCCTGGTTCGAGGTTTTCGCTCACAATGTGTGTGCGTGTATATGATTGAGATTACGTTTTGATGGATGGGTGGTTTTAACCGAGATTTGAGGAAATTTTGAGTTGATAATGAAAAGTGTCTATATTGTCCTTGATAGGTTTGCTAATGTTCTAAGGAGTTTATTTTTAGAAAGGACAGGGTTCCTTAATTTTGTGTAAGAAGACATGGATCCTATTTTGCCAACGCACGAGCCGAGAATTAAAAGGTTAAATGAAATTTCCTAGAGTACAGTACAGGCTTTTATTCTATAACCAAAAGCTTATTCTTTGTTAAAAGGTTTATGATAAAGGGACAATATTCTGTGGTAGATAGCACCTTAAACCCAAAACCAAGGAATAGTCCTGAATCATAAAATGCGACGCTAATGTGCATTATTCGCAATAGGGCAGCAGTGGCAACAGTTCGTCCATTCGTCTACACTTCAACCGTCCATCCGACGATCCGTCCATCCCCCCATCGCCGTCGTCGTTAGGGTATGGCCTAATGAGTAGATTTTCGGGTTCTCGCATTTTCGGATTGGCGGATTCTCGCATTGTCGGATTCTCGCATTTTCGCATTAGCGGATGGTCGAATTTGCGGATTCTCGCATTTTCGGATTGTCGGATTCTCGCATTGTCGGATTCTCGCATTTTCGAAATCACGCATTTTCGCATTGGCGGATGGTCGAATTTGCGGATTCTCGCATTTTCGCATTGGCGGATGGTCGAATTTGCGGATTTTCGGATTGTCGGATTGGCGGATTTTCGCTTTTTGGCGGATGTTCGAACAGACGTATGGTTGGATTTTTGGATCGGCGGTTTGGTTGATTGGCGGATGGTAGAATTGGCGGATGGTCAGATTGGCGGATGCTACTTTTTTAACAATTTATAAGAGGTTGCTTCACACAACCATTTGGGCAACTAGCTAAGGCGTTATGGTCTAGCTTATGGGAAAGTTGTAAAGCTCGTACTTCGGTACAAAACCTCGCCTAAAGAAGAACATAATAGCCTAGGTCTTCGGCCTTCTGAGGATCTTTAGGGACGTCGAAGGGTCCATTTAGTCGCCTAGTAGTTTTTGATAACCTCATAAACCCCCACCCAAGCTGACATCAGCCTAGAAGTGACTCAAATGATACCATCGTCAGAAAGAAAAGCCCTAATTCTATCTACTCTTTTGGATACTCCCAAGGAGGAGCACTCCAGTCAGAGCAGAGTGTAGTTAGTTTTAAAAAAACACTTCCAAAACACCATCTCGATAAATCTGCTAAACACATTCAATGCGAGCTCCATTTCAAAGCAAAGGATTCAACCATTGAAAGCTGTCCTTTCATCAAAAACTAAAATCAATAAATCTCCTGTAATCTCGTGTCCAAATCTCTCTCTCTGCTCTTTATAGACTCTACTCACATCAAAGCAGATTGAAAGAAATTAATAAAACCACATCTCTGCTAAGCATTCAATCTGCAATACAAACTGAAATCCATTTAATTTATATCCTTGTACAAAATGAAATGCAAACACACAATTCACTTTCACTTCTCTATCTATTCTAATTGATAGATCCCTTCTCCATACACTCAGAGACACAAAAGGATTTATTTCAATGGACCATTATGCACAAAGGAAAGAAATGTCAGAAGACAACTGCAACTAACCACAAGGACGCTCGCAATCAATGGATAAAACGAATGACTCAACGAATGCAAGGCACTAGGCCACCAAAAAGAAGTAAAAGAAAAAAAGGACCCCCCACGGGAAGCATTTAAATCACCTCAGGACATCTGTGTGTAGAGTAGCACAATAGAGCAAGGATTCGATTCGATTTTACATAAAAAAAACCCCTTTTTTGGGGAAAATTTACAAGGCAACGGTAAAGGAGGAGGAAATTCTTAAAGCAGCCCAAAACATGAGCGCACAAAAGTTTTCCAATAAACTTAAAATACTTTTAATGTCGTTCTCGTGAGATGAATTTCGGGGGCTGACTGTGCTGACTTTTGGTGTAAAATAGGACACCCTTTTACCGCCAGCACAAAGGACGACGACGAAAAATTTGAGAACCTAATTCTCTCTCTCTGTCTCTCTTGCTGTTCTCTGGTGAAGTTGATTAGTTCGGTAGGCATTAGAGCAGAACTTTAAAGTCGAAAAGTTTTCCACTCTCCACTTTCTAAGGACTTTAGTGTCCTCTGCTGCTACTGCTGCTGGGTACACTGTGTGAAGGAATTTTCATCGAAGTAAGGTGCGGTTAATTAATATCGGTTACTTGTTTGCAAATAAATTACCCAACTAGGAGACAACCGTTCTGGCGGTGGGGGGTAAAACACAACTCCTCTCAAGAAGAAGAAGAAAGGACTTTTTGCCTTTGATTGTGGTTTACCTTGAGGCGAAATTAATGACTCGTTTAGAGAGAAACTTGGAAATAAAGCAGAGGATTAAGAGTCTCTGTTATCCTTGTCGCACGCATTTTTCGCCACTGCCTGCTGGCTTAGTGATAATTTTAAATTACCGGTCCCAAATTCAAACACACACACACCACCGAAAAAGCAAAAAAAGGACTATGGATAGACTTGTTAACGCGTCCGAATGAAATAGCCATTATCCAGTTGGCGCCTTTTTACCACCACCTACACCAATCATGTTATCATAAAATTACACAAACAGTACCGAAAAAAGGACCTTTTTTTCTGCTCTGTGTCCTGTGTGGTGTCCCACACTCTCTGTCTTATCATTGTTTTGTCGTCATAGTAATCGTCGCTGCTGCGTATGACCGCTGGAGGCAATTTACAAAATATATACTTACTACCCAGCCTAAGAAGGGGAAAAAAAAAAATATATCCTTTTTTGTTGTTGTTGGTGTTGTGTGTCACAGAAGGTGCTATCGCACAGTGACCACACACACAAGAGAGTCGAGGGCGAAAAATGGCGTTAACGAGGCGAATAATTTTATGGCAAAGTGTTTTTCTACTTCATTAACATACACAGACTGCGTCCGCTGCGCGATCAAGAAGGATATCCTCGCCGAGTGAAAAAGAGAGACAAGGAAAAGCAGCCTTTGTCAAGGGTCCCTTGAGCGGTGGCGGCTTTTTTAGGAGAGGGGAGGGGGATTTTCTCACCTCGCCGCCGCCGTACTCATCTGCATACTGTGTGACGGTAAAAGAAATCCTATTATCGGATCAGGATACTTTTTTTTTTTTTGTGCCTTGTGTATGGCAACGTAGTAATCATCGTTATTACCGTTATCGCCATCATCATCCCCCCTCCCAACTTCGGTTCGGTGTTAGAATTTTCATTTTCATCATCGTCGGCCCGAAACGGGAGGCGGTGTGTGTTTTTTGGTTTTTTTGGTTTTTTATGTCGTTGCGATAATAGTTGATGTGTCCTTATTAAAAGGACCCGATGGTATCCCCCGCTCGAGTATCCTTTCGTCTTGGAGGAGAGAGAGGTTGTAACATTTATGAGTAATGAGCCATGGGTAAGTCCTTTATGACTTTAGATATTAATATCCTTTTGATGAGAGAAGGTAGAAGATATTTTCATGCTTGCAGGGGTGTCCTTTTGTACTGAAGATAGAAGGTGTACAAAGATGATGATTTTTGTTGCTGTAACTGAGTGTGCGAGTGATTAAATTGACTTTGGGGCACACCTTAACGGTGCGGTGATGGTAACATTTTTGATCCTTGACGGATTTTTTTTTTTTCTTTTTCCTTTTTGTGTATTAGCTTGATAGTCATGTTTGGATAATGGAGAGATAAGCTCTGGGAATAAGGAAGTCATTAGAGTCTACTTTTCATGGCAGACGGAAGCGGATTCCTTTTTTTCTTTTTTTTTGCGAGTGCGTGTGATTTTTATTACTTTTCTTTGGAGCTTTGCTGGCGCTCTTAATTTGGTTAATTGAAATGTTGTGTTTGGACTGATAGAAATTTAATTATGGCTAATTATGGTAACATGAGTAATTAGGTGGTGAACTAATTAGGCGATAGCTTGAGGTTGCTTATGTCTGACTGAAGGGCACTTACTTTGTTGTGTTGACTGTCTCTGCCGGAGGATGATGTGCATCCGCATTTGATGGAAGTCATTATGTTGCAAGAAGGGAGAACACCACGTCAGAGACCTTTGCCCGCACAAATTGAGTGTAAAATGGCAGATCCTTATGCAACTCTCTAAGGGACGAATGTCGCAATCCACAAGGATTTGACGGAATATACCTAATTGGCAAGGAAACATGAGACCTCATACAGATAACGAGTTGAATTGAATTGAAGTTCAAAACAAATTTTGACGTTTTTTTATGAAAAGTTGTCTGCGAAATCCACTAAAAGCCAGCAAGATCCATGGAAGCCCTCTGATCTTAAAGGGCTATGTCGTAGACTAGTCGAACTAGAAAGACCAATTCTAACCTATGGCAACCTCGTATGGGAGCCAGCGCTAAGACCACCCTACCAAACAGCTCACACCAAAGTACAAAGACCAGCGTGCATTGGTGCCACAACTACTCCAACTGCAAGCCTTGAGGCTATTCTCAACCTGCTTTCGCTGGGAATATCAACGGCAGCCTTTAGTGGCTTAAGAATCAATCAAAGAGTCAATTAAGAGTCAAATGCGACGGGGCATACGACCATGCTTAATGGATTTTATAGCCATGTACCCACTACAGACCTCATCATGCCATACCTAGACTTTAAAACGTAATTTACCTCAGCTTAGCCTAGCAGAGAATGGAAAAATGGCCAGCGTAGGGTCTGGAATCTTCTCTGAATCACTGGGGATACTCAGACCAAACCAGTGTCTTCCAAGTGGAGGTCCTAGCAGTGACAACAGCCGCTCAAGAGTCTGCCGTAAGAGCAATACCTCCAGAAGGTATTACCTTCTTAATCGACAGTCGGGCAGCTATAAAAGCGTTAAGGCAAGGACCTAGGGACTTATGCGTACGAACAGGCTATACCTTTCCATTCTAGTGGGGAACCATATAAAGAAACTGCGTCGAATGGAAGAAGAACTCTGCAAATTATGCGGCAAGGAGAACGGTTTAGAGGACACCACCCACTTCCTTTGCCAATGACCTGGTAGGTAGGGAATACCTTTCTTTCTCGTCTTTCTTTTTGCAAACAAGCTCTAAGCATGGCTCACGATTGCCACGTGAGTGCTCCTGATCTCATGAAGAACGTTCTTGTGAACTTCACTTTCACAGACGAAAGCAGTGCGCCAAAATAGAGAACATCCTTTGGACCATGAATTCCAATAAATTAAGGCATTAGAGTAACTGATTTGAAGCCACATGCGCTCATATGTGCAAAGATTATGAATCCCAGCCTAACCGAAACTAGGATCCCACATATGCTGAAAACAGCTGGACTATGAACTTCAAAAGAACAAGAACACGGGCATACTACTTGTGGAATTCAAGCCTAAGTGAAAGCCTAAATAGAAACTACCACGTTCGAGTACTTCTCGTGGTCCTAAGCAAGACTTTCGATGCACTAGATAACAAGAAAATGATGGAAGCGCTAAATAGATTGGGAGTTCGAGGGGCTTTATAGGCCTGGCTTGAGGACTACCTCGTGAATATGAAACACCAGTCAACCACAACGTTGAAAGCTTGGTCTAATCCTATTTATGTTGTACACAAAGGAGCCGCTGCGTTTGTTCGGAGTTAGTACAACATATTCCTACGCTGAGGACAGATGCCTAGATACAGCGTCAACGATTATGAAAACAGAATTCAACAAGACGGTTAATTGGTGCCACTAGGGCACAATGCATTAAAAGCAGAAGTAATGTGCCACACCACAATCCACTTTAACCAAAGCTACAACTGAAGAATATTGCTTGTACCGAAGCACCTCCAGAGCAGATCGAAAAAATGGGAAGATGCTTAGGCATTTCTATCGACAGTGACTCCACCGAAGACAAACAGATTGAAAAACTTAGGCCTGATCTCAAGAAAGCGCTCTCTGGATTGGTATACCTTAAAAATGGCTCAACGCATACAACGTCTTGGCTGAGCTAAGGTGTCCAACACCCATCTGGTCAAACGACGTTCAAAGATGAATAACGCGCTCGAGTACTACGATGGCAATAGGTTCCAAAGGACAATTGATCGCCTCGAATCAACACAAGACGGCGACCCAGAGGGATGCTGCAAACTCTTACGGCAATGCCTCCTTTCTGCCCCAATGGGAGGCTACCAATGGATTGGAAACAGATCACATGAATCTGATGCTAGCATTCGAAAGGAGACTTAATGCAAGAGTTCCTGACAGAATTTACTGGAAGAACTGGAGAACCAAGAAGAACAAAGAGTAAGCATTCTATACCGACGGTTCTAAGATGGACAGTGGTACAGGAGCCGGAGTTCATTGTTAAGACATAGTAATAAACCGCTTCTTTAGAAAAAATGACGATTCCAGAGTCTTTCAAGCTGAAGTCCATTACGCTGTAAGGACGATCAATGTCTATATAGACAGCCTAGCAACCATTAAGGCTCTGGAGTCAGCTATAAAAAGGTCGAGGCTTGTGGGAACCTACAAATCAGTTGGGAACAAAGGCATATGGATATCAAAGGAAACGAAAAGGCGGAAGAGCTTGATAAGAAAGGGAACTAAGGTAGCAGCTCCAATTAGTTCCTTAAAGAAAAGGTTAGAAGATGAAGCCATCGGTCGTACAAACAGACGCTGGGTGCATCTGGACATTGGCCTCGGTGTGCTTCTGCATAACAACTTTTGCAGAAGCTGCAGTGACGAAGAAGAAATCGAATCTATTCGTCCTGCCTTATCCGTCAGAAGAAAGTGAACTCTTCTTGGAGTTGGAGGACTTTCTTAACAGCTTTCCTGGGATTAAATCGGGGCCTTCTTGTCACAAGGCACCCATCTACCTAACCTAACCTATGACGAGAGAGAATTGAAGTACAGCGTAACCACGCCACTTAAATCTATCACCAAACATAGGTACGTCTAGCTCTATCAAGATTCCAAGCCTTTGCTTCCAAACAAGTGAGCACCTTGTTCTATGAAATCAAAGAGGAGTATCTGAGTCACTTAAAGTCCAAATAGGAGGTGATGATAGCCAAGACAGCTCCTATTATTCCCCTCCACTCTAAAATCATTAAGATCTCAATCCATCACCATAAAACCCGAAGGAAAAACGATCCTTTAACCATCGCCACTTTTAAGCAATTTCCACAATTGCCATTGATCCTTCTTTACGATAACCGACTTTTAAATTTCACGTACCAACAATCCGCTAGGCGAAACAATAAAAAGGACACTGTCCTCACCCATTCCCATTCCAAAAGAGAATGTCCCTCCCATGCATTTTACTAATAGATTTTTCTAATTTGCCAACTTTACGTCCTCGCAAAAACTCCTCAAAACAACCTTATTTTAGACCCGTAAGGACATTTGGAAGGAGAAACATCACAAGGCGCACATATAAAGGAGAAAAATCTGGCTCGGATTGAATTGATATCCATAAAAAAGGATGCTACACTGCTACTAGAATCCTTCAATAAAAAAGAAATCTTAATCTCTTAATGGATGACAATACACACACTCGCCAGAGTAGTAGTGAATGTGTCCTTAAAGCTAAGTGAGATATAATAAAAGGAAAAAAAGAGGAGAAGAAAAAATCCCATTCAAGTCCTGTGTGACAAAAATCAAAAACGAATCCTGAACGAACGACCAATACACAGAGCGATACGATCAGCATGAAGTGTGACATTCAATGGGAATGTATACAGGGAGAAGGACATTCAACGGGGCAATAATAGTATATCTCTGTGAATCTTCATCCTGCAAAAGCAGAATCCTTTTTGCAGGAATCAATCAGTAGAAATATTTCTTCCTTACAGCTTGCGATTGCAATCGAATTATGCTTGAAATTACTCGGAATATCCTTATCAGTAGCTTTGCTCGCCCATTCGTACTTCATTTGCACAATACAGTGTCCGAGCAAAGATTCCCAAAGACTCTGGCTAGACACAACGGTTGTAAAGGAGGCGCCACGAAAAAAAAAAATACCCCAAAACAAAGCAGAAATTTTGAAGGATGAAAGGATCAAAACTAACAATCAGTGCCGACTAGTAGTGAGGGTAAATCTTACGAAAGACCGACCACAAACAAAAAGTGAAAGTAATAAAAATACAGTCCGGGGGAACGGCAACGGGATAAATTTCCTGTGGACTAAAAGGATAGGGAATAGAATGATTGAGGGGTTGACAAACACCACCACAAACACATTCCGGAGGAAAAAAAAAAAATCGATTGTGCTCATAGTTTTTGGCTTTTATTTCTGCGGTGGCCTGGCCGTTTTGTGTTGTTTGTTTGTTTACGGCCATTATCCTTGCTTTATTGTCGTTGTTATTGGTCTTTGCTTGCGTCTTGTTGTGTACTCATCTTCATCTTCCTGCCTGCTGCTCCTCTGCTGAGTTGTGTGTGTGTGGTGAAATTAATAAAATATTCTGAACACTAAAATGCTCGTTTCGGTAGCAAGGACAAAAATGGTAATAATATTGTTGTACAGTTTCCTTTTTTCTCTTTTCTATTGCTAGGAGTGTGTTAGTCAGTGGAGATAAATAAAAGAGCAAAGCTAGTTCGTGCCGGATACGTGCTCGGACATAAATGAGTATGGTCAACATCGTTGCGACGAACGATAGCTCTTGCCCCCATGAGCTTGACCTTATCTTTGCAGGACTTTCGGACGAGTCAGGGGCGGACTTTTACAACAGAAGAAAGTACATATTCAATTGAACAGAGATGAAATATTACAGGCGCCAGAATAAGTTTTTGACACGCAATTTGGGGATGAGGCGACGACTTTTGTGGTTCTAATTAAAAAATAAGACAAAACGATGGAAGGAAAAATCAAAGCAATGCTCTTTTCGAGGAAAGAAAACCCAAGGAGGCCCAAGTGAAACCCCACACCTTAAGGTTGTCATTCTAGGAAGAAACTTTCAATTAAACTTTGCTTGTCAGTTTTATGACTTGGTGGCGCCATGGCCAAGAGGAAGTTCATCGGACTACATGGCCAAGACGTCTACACATTTCTGACCAACATACGAGAAAGAGTTTTACTGTCTTAAGAGAACCTCCCAAGTCCCCCTTGCCCTTCACAGAGGGTATTCAAGTGTAATACCTCTAAGCTAAGCTTGGTTTCTAATACTTTCAGACCACTAGACTACAGTGCTACTAAGTCTTCAACTCAACCCTTCCCCATAAAAAAAAAAAAACAATTTTGGCTGGAAATAGTTGGAAAAAATAGGTTAAATGCACTTACCATAGATTTTGTTACGCTCACTCAAGTTTCCAAGTAAGTAGAGCTCTCGTACCACTCGCGAGCGCGAACCGAACACTGCACCGAGCTCAGACTGATGCACTGGGTGGGGAGGGGCAAGGCATTTAAGCAAAATTGAACCGAAATTTGCACACATTTTCATTTTGAAAAACACAACACGGATTTTTTCTTTCAAAAAAGGGAAATTTAGCACAATTGAGGGCATTTTTTCTTACACTTATTAACCAAAAATTGGCCTGGACTTACACTGACATATGAGAAAAAGGGGTTGAAAGATTAAGGGACACATTTCACTGAAATGCTTTATCACATTTTTTATTTCACTAAAAGGAGGCAGACGTTTATTTTATGCAAAAAGGGACATGGAAATTTAACACTTTTCACACAACTGATAAGGGAATCGCGCACTAAACTTAAAAGAGAAAAGGACTTTCTATAAAAACTGATTAATTTGGAAAAATAGGCGGGATTTTTTATGACCTTTTTCACTGAAAGACACACTAACTCGAGGGCTTTTCAAAAACAACCGGCATTTAATAAAAATAAGGCACTTTACAGGGAATTACTTTAAATAAAGCAAAGGGACATTTTTTTCTTTTAATTTTCACTTTTTTACCGGGCATGGGACTTTTTGCTAATTTCTTATTGAACACATCGACATTCTTGGCTTTGAAACCCGCGCACTATTTCTAGCTTCGAAACGGAGACGGACATTTCGAATTAAAAAAAAAAAACGCGTGCTCTACTACTACACTTTAAGTGATCGTAAGCTTGATGGATGCTTAGGGCGAATCACGTGTAAGATTGTCTGAAAAAGAGTAAAAAGAAATTCTTAGTTCAAATCTACAAAAAAAATCTGAGAATATTCTTTAATAAGTCTTACAGCTGGCTCTCCTAGATGAAAGCTAAATTTCAAGAAGAAATGTCTGCCCTAAAAGAATTTTTTTTATCTCTGTTGTCCGTCGACCTGGTAGTTTCTCTCAATCTCTTTTTGCCTTTCTTATTCTTCTACCGAATTTGCAAATTGCATTATGAAGTCAACTGTAATTACTTATAATATTGCCTTATATCCAATTTCAAACTCATTTATAAAAAACTAAACACAAAAAAACAACAATGGCAATACATTAAGCAGTACTTTCAACATTACCAAAAAGGCAACACTGCTCAAAGCCAATTGCACAGAAGCACAAACTGCACATAAAATTCCGAGCGACACCTGTCGACCGGGAGAAATAATGTTTCTTGCCTGCTCGATAGCAAATACACAGGCATCTCTTTTTGGCACACACTTTGAATGTGAAAAAAAGTCGAGACTCACCGGGGTAATGCACTTGGCCAGCGGAGCGGCCATCTTGTGAAAACGAATTTGCAAATTTTAAATCGAAGTTTTTACCTATTTACGCACAGAAATTGATACTTTTGCGCACAGAAAAATGATCAGCAACAACTAATGAACAATTTACGCACTTATTTAGAGCTCTATCGCGACTTTTAATAATTTTAACAAATTTTGAAAATCCCCCGAGAACAATTTGAACTTGACTCGGCGAATGCCCGACAGAACTAAGCTTGGCTAAGTAGGCACCTAGGGGTATGCAGCGCCTCGAATCGGCGAATATCAGTTCAGTTTGTCAGGTGGAATTTCGAAAGTTCGAATTAGGTGTGTTTCTTATTTATTGCACGGAAACTGCTGGACCATTTATCATGTTTTGTGGGTTGTGGTACTGGGAGCTATTTATCTAATTATAAGAAAAGCAGTAAGTTTTTTGTGTCTATCAATAAAATAGAAGGGAATTACATATTTGAATCATTTTACGTACAACATTTGTTGTGTACAGTGCCTTAGAACTGTTTGCATTGCGTTAGTTGTTGTTAAAGCAAACGTGTAAATAGTTTTAATAAATATTTGTGTGTAATACATATTCATGATGAATTCACAAGAAATACGGCAGTAGCTGTCGTGGCTTATTTTGTAGGATTAGAGTACTAGATTTTATAAAACAAGTTTGTTTGTTCATTCCATGCTTCGTTAATGGAATTTTGAGATTGAACTTGATTTGGTCATTCTATTTCGAAGTCGAAGTCGAGGTCGAAGCCTTGCACTTGAACTTACTGTTCAACAGTCTTAATTGTTCGGTTTTCTTTGCTAAGCATTGACATTTAACTGCAGGAATAAGAAGGAGTAATTGTTAACTGAAATCAGTGCTGTCAGACTTTTTTCATAAAGAATACTACACGATGGATGAAAATTTACCATTTCTATTAAAAATTGCACACAAAAACAAGAGTAGTTTTCAAAGTGAAAAGAGTAAATCAAAAAACACAATATTCAATAAAAATGATTCGCAAAAACAGAATTAAATTTATTATAAATCAGTTACAAATTGTTCGTTGGATAGAGCTAGAAGAATGACAAAGGGCGCCTTTCGTACTTCATGGACTAGGTAATCAAATATTTCTGATTAGTCGAGAGATTCCGTTTTGTCAGCAGAGGTAGACATTTATTGTTGTGTTGTGATAGTGGACTGGATTTGAATTCAAAAGAAATGCCTGTCTTTTAAGTCAATGTGCAAAGTGTCAAAAATCGTTCCATATGTTAGGCCTTACCTCAAAGCGTAGGCCTGGCGTTCAGAACGTGCTAAATGAAATCTCAAATCAAATTCATCTGACATATTGTGTATCTGAATATTTTTTTTTTGTTTATGTCAGTTTTTTTTAGTAGATCTGCCCCGCACTGACTAGGACTACGAAAATCAACGAAGTTTTATGAAAAAAAGTAAAATTCTACTCCCACACTGTGTCAATGTGTCGCAGTTTTTAACAGAAAAAAAGAGAGCTCACGAGAGAGTAAGAATGTTCTCAATTCTGCTAAGTTAAGTCCAAAAAACATTATTTGGGCGGAAATATGACTTCTGTCAAGCAGTTGGAGTGGTGGTTGTGACATCTAAAAAGTGGGCACCTTTTTGATCAATCCATTCCCGCATATTTCTTTCTCTTTCTCTTAGAGAATTTTTCCACCACTCCTAGAAAATGCGGGAACAGATCTAATGATTACCACGTAAAAATAACAGATCGCTACGCAAATAATCCCCAAATAAGTGAATGTACCTCTTTTAAGTTATGGGATTAATAATTTTGAATTCTATTGCAGTTGAACTAGCAAGAGGTCAAAGTTTTTCAAGAATTTCTCTTTTTTTGTATGAAAAATGGAAGCTATTACATTTTTACCATATTTTAAAAATTAGAGTTGGAAATTTCCACTAAAAGGAAAATTAAACACGATATGGCAGGACTGCCCCAAATGCTCATAAACTCACTTATTTTAGTAAGTAGTCTTGTAGTGGAGAATGATAATAAGCTGCCATTGGCTTCCTTTATTTTTCCGAACAACAATGTTGGTGTGCTATACAAAATTGACTGTTCTACGTAGCTCTAATGAAACAGTGCCGCCATGTCCAGATGTTTCGAGAAAACAGGCGTCGATTCGCTACGAAGTGGTCTTCTTGTAATTCCATTCAGTCGATTGTTGCTAACATTCAGCACAAATCTATGAATCGCCTGTCACGAATAGATTCTATTTTTCTTGGTACGTATTCATCACGAGCCTTTTTTAGCTATTGTCAAATTATGCGGTTAGATACCGCGAGAGGATGTCTGACGGCCAAATATTAATGGCTCAATTTCAACCATTCAAGATAAAGAAATACAAACTGAATTTATAACCAATAAACACAAGTATTCGTTCTGCTTTTCTGATGGCAAAGAAGCGTTTACTAAAAGTCCACTAAAAGCATTAAAACTGAATACCATTTGATGATGCTCATATAATAATCTTAGGTGGCCATGATGCAGTGGTAGGTATAGCATTCAGTCGCTGAGTCCAAGTCATATTCATTCAGACTTTCACAGTAACTAAATTACATAATCCGGTTGAACAGAGTAAGCAAAACTTGGCATAACAACGCGTCAATAAATTGGACAATAAAATTACCCCACAACACCCAAGTAGAGTGCTGAAACTCTATTCGGACATTTTCCAATACACAATAACATTTTCGCTTTCGTCTTGGCTACTCGTTTTAAGCTTTTCATTTAACATTAGTCATTCTCACTTATTTTGCCGTTGGTTTGGCTTATTTTTCCTTGGCAGTTTGTCAATTCTAGTCAATCACTTCAATATTTCTTTTTGGAAAATATAAACCACTGAATGAAGAAAATTATGTTTATGACTGGGTTCTGCATGTGGTTTATTAATTATTTTATTTATATTCCACTTTTAAGGTTTAAAAAGAAGCAAATTACAAGTGAAAGTGATTCGCAAAAAAGCATTTGGCTAATGTAATCGACCAAAACATTTCAATTCAATTAAATTCATTACAATTAATTTACATTTTTGCCTATACATATGTATCATGTAACATATCGCGATTATTGCTTCAAATAATTTCTTCCACAATTTACTGCTTTTCCTATAATTAAATAAATAACTCCACGGACTATAACCCATTCTCGTCATCAATCTTAAGAAATGGTCCAGCAGTTTCCTTGCAATAAATAAGAAACACACCTAATTGCGAACTTTCGAAATTCCACCTGACAAACTGAACTGATATTCGCCGATTCGAGGCGCTGCATACCCCTAGGTGCCTACTTAGCCAAGCTTAGTTCTGTCGGGCATTCGCCGAGTCAAGTTCAAATTGTTCTCGGGGGATTTTCAAAATTTGTTAAAATTATTAAAAGTCGCGATAGAGCTCTAAATAAGTGCGTAAATTGTTCATTAGTTGTTGCTGATCATTTTTCTGTGCGCAAAAGTATCAATTTCTATGCGTAAATAGGTAAAAACTTCGATTTAAAATTTGCAAATTCGTTTTCACAAGATGGCCGCTCCGCTGGCCAAGTGCTTTACCCCGGTGAGTCTCGACTTTTTTTCACATTCAAAGTGTGTGCCAAAAAGAGATGCCTGTGTATTTGCTATCGAGCAGGCAAGAAACATTATTTTTCCCGGTCGACAGGTGTCGCTCGGAGTTTTATGTGCAGTTTGTGCTTCTGTGCAATTGGCTTTGAGCAGTGTTGCCGTTTGCGGTAATGGTGAAAGTGTTGCTTATTGTATTGCCATTGTTGTTTTTTTGTGTTTAGTTTTTTATAAATGAGTTTGAAATTGGATATAAGGCAATATTATAAGTAATTACAGTTGACTTCATAATGCAATTTGCAAATTCGGTAGAAGAATAAAAAAGGCAAAAAGAGATTGAGAGAAGCATTCAGGTCGGACAATAGAGACAAAAAATTCGTTTAGGGCAGACATTTCTTCTTAAAATTTAGCTTTCATCTAGGAGAGGCAGCTTTAAGACTTATTAAAGAATATTCCCAGCACATTTTGTAGATTTGAATTAATAATTTCTTTCTACTCTTTTTTAGAAAATCTTGCAAGTGATTCTCACTAAGCATCCATCAAGCTTACGGTCACTTAAAGTGTAGTAGTAGAGCACGCGTTTTTTTTTTTTTTTCGAAATGTCCGTCTCCGTTTCGAAGCTAAAAATAGTGCGCGTATTTCCAAGCCAAATATGTCGATGTGTTCAATAAGAAATTAGCAAAGTCCCTTTCCCTGTAAAAAAGTGAAAATTAAAAGAAAAAAAAGTCCCTTTGCCTTTTGTAAAGTTATTCCCTGTAAAGTGCCTTATTTTTATTAAATGCCGGTTGTTTGCAAATAGCGCTCGTGTTAGTGTGTCTTCTAGTGAAAAAGGTCATAAAAAATCCCGCCTATTTTTCCAAATTAATCAGTTTTTATAGAAAGTCCTTTTCCTTTTTAGTTTAGTGCGCGATTCCCTGATCTACTGTGTGAAAAGTGTTAAATTTCCATGTCACTTTTTGCATAAAATAAACGTCTGTCTTCTTTTAGTGAAATAAAAATGTGAGAAAGAATTTCAGTGAAATGTGTCCCCTAATTTTCTAGCCCCTTTGCTCGTATCTCAGTCTAAAAGTAAGCTAATATTCGGTCATAATTGTGATGTAAGAAAAAAATGCCCTCAATTGTCCTAAATTCGCCTTTTTTAAAAGAAAAAATCCGTGTTGTGTTTTTCAAAATGAAAATATGTGTAAATTTCGGTTAATTTTCTTTAAATGTCTTGCCCCTCCCCACCCAGTGTATCAGTCTGAGTTTGGTGCTGTGTTCGGTCCGCGCTCGCGAGTGGTACGAGAGCTCTACTTACTTGGAAACTTGAGTGAGCGTAACAAAATCTATGGTAAGTGCAGTTATTCTTTATCTTTATACATATTCCCATCCAAATTTACATGATTTCGAAACTAGAAGGTGCTTATATTGCCAGGGCATTCCTCTTTCTGGTTTAGGAAGTCCTTTCGTAGTTTTATGTTCTCTTTTTACTGCCGGTCGGTTGGAAATCCGTGCTTTGTGTGCGTCTTAGTCTAAATCAGTCGAAATATTTCAGAGACTGAAATGCTTTCCGATAGGAACTTCTCCTCGCGATGTTTCATTCGGTCTCTATGATTCAAAATATTCTCTAAACCGATCCATAAGTCTGGTTCACTGATTCCCCTTAACCCTTCAGCACATTTACTCCTTTTTGTCAAAATTAGAGGTCAAACTCACAAGAAAAAGAACAATCTCAAGAAGACAAAGAAAAACAAAAGCCCATTCTCTGAATTGATTCGATTTTTTTTCTCTGCCGAGCCGCCATGAGGGGGCAATGAAAGAACATGACCAACATACAAAAATGTTCCCCCGCGTCCAACTTTCACTCTAAATTCATCGTCTCAGGCTGTGTTCCCTCTATAAACAATTGCAGACATAAAGAGTCTATGTCTACAGTTGTTTCCCCCTCGCCCCACCATTCGTCGCTGTAACGCAATGAGAATTGGCCTCCTGGATTCCACTATTACTACATAAAGTAGGAGTACTCCTTTAGTTTAGGTAGTTTGGGAGTGTCTGGCACACACTAGCATGTTAGCAATTTTAAAAGTCACTGCCGTCGGCTGGGGTCAATGCAAACAGCAATTTTTGGTGGTCATGTCCGTGATATCCTTCCTAAAAAACAACAAGGAAACTCCTTTCGCTCTTTCTCTCTTTCCTCGAGTAAAATAAGCAAAACAAGAGAAACATGTCTGGCCAGGATACTGGCTCTGGCGCTGGCCTTTCAAGTTTGTTGCCCATGTGTATGCTTCCACTTCATGTATGGAATACGAAAACAAGAGTTAACTTTGTGTCGATACGATACTCTGGCTACTACACAACAAGTCACGTGACTTAATGGCGAAACATGACGGCGCGGAAGAAAAAAAACAAAAACCCAAAACAGGATACCTTAACACCCCTGTTGGCAAAGATAATTGAAAAAAAAATAAGGAAAGGTGAAGAGAACCCCCTAAACATATTGTCTATATCCTGATCCTGGCAGCGGAGTATCTTTCTTCATCTAAAGTGCCAATGTGCAAAGTGCAAAGGCGATCTCTCTGAATAAAACAAAGCGGAGTACGGACGACGTGAGTGATTGCAAACGTCAAAGGATCGTTCATAATAAATAAGGAGAAGAGACGCAGCAGATCCTTTACTCACAGACGAGAAAGCAAACGAAAGAAGAAAAAGCAAACAACAGTAAATATTTGATGGACTTACATGCAAGTACAGTACCAGGAAGGATACTTTGTGTAGTACTTCACCTCAATTCGGTATGCAAATCGAATCGAGTCACATCCTTACATATACTACACACACCAAGCTCCACATACAATTGATGGCATTCTCCTGCAGTGATGGTGTTCTGCTCCATCGTCCTCGGATTATATTGTTAGAAAATTCGCAGCTCTTAAAAGTGTTCACATGTCGCTCGTTTGGAATGGAAGCGAACGAGGGCGGGGAAGTCTTTTGTCATCCTACACCTTGTGGGTGGGGATGCACTAACGTCGCTCGGTGACATGGAAAGAAAGATTTTTCCACAGGTATTCTTGGTCCTCTCCTCGTATTTCCTACTCTTTTTTTTTTGTAGCACTGTTGCACAGATTAGAGATTAGCTTTATTTTTTTTTTTCTTTTATTCCTTTCAATCCGCTTTCTATGTTTGCCTGAAAGGACATAACACGGAAATGCACCCTCTCCTTCGTTGGGTGTGTGTGTGTGTGTCACTGGCTCTAATGGAGGGGGCGTGCATATATACATATGTACATATATTGGATGTGTGCACTTACCAAATGGGAATCCACTTATGTCAGCTGTGAAGTTTCTTTGAAGTATTTTTATTCACTGTGCACGCTCTCTCGCTCGGCGGAATATCCTTCGCTCTACCAAGGGGTGAGTGTACTGCTGTTGTTGTTGATCTCATTTTCGGATTTAGAGATATGACGATGATGTAGAACATACCAAAATGCCTTCAATCCACGATGAGACCATCTACCGGTGTGGGTGCATGGAAAGTGTGAAAATTGCATTACTCTATTGGCTTTGATGTTGGTGTTGTGTTCCTTTTGTCGCTCTACCAAAAGTTGAGTAGAAAAAATAAATACGTAGGCGTGTTTGGGTAATTTGTGGAATTTTATTACCAGTAATGGTCAAAAGGGAGAATATGATTGCAGGGGTGGACTCGAGTTTCTTTTTTGTGTAATCAATCAAGGGATGCATTAGTTGGTCAGCAGATTATGTGATAAAAGTGTCACAAGCACAGGGTCAATGTCTAAATTTTGATGGGATATCAGCTTTATGTTGCGAGCGACACTCCCAGGTTTGACGTCTTTTTTAAGGGTCGGTTGGTGTGGGTTAAAGAAGGGGTGGCATGAAGGGATTTTCGGAGAAAGTTGAGTCAGTTTTGGTTGTTTATTTGACGGGGTTTTAGTGGCGGATTTGGCGGATGAAAAAGCTGATTTTCTACCTCGACAAGGCGCTTCTTTCCACGTCAACTGGGTGGCGCCTAATAGAGCGAGGATTAGCATAAGAAAACATAAGCAGTTCTGTGGCCTTTTTGTCTATTTTGAACGAACCCAGGCTCATAAGGCTAATCTTACAACTACCTTAGGGAGAACCTAGTAAAGTGAGGTGTCCAAATGAATGTTGTGTCAACTTTTTGGTCGCAAGAATGGCAACTCCTCTCTATTCCTTCGTAATCGTAGTAAGTCAGGTTGATATGTCCTCTCTTAGACGTTTGTAGTGCCCCAAAGATCTGAGTTTTTGCCAAGACTACCCATAGACCAAGCCCTGCTCGTGAGCTCATAGGCGCTATTTTCTTTGAGCCAAGAGAGGATTTACATAGAAGGCGAAAATCAGTCTTTGCTGTCTTGGCTTCTGCAGAAGTCCTTAGAGAGGAGGCGTAGGGTTATGGAGAGCTCCAGTTGTACTAATCTTCTCTCTGATCAGACTGTTGGAGCGTCTGTACATTCGGCCACCTGGCATTAGTAATGTTCAACGGATTAAGTTTGACACAGATAGACAACTAACATGCACCGAGAGGCATGATGAGGTTTCCGTTTGTCGGAAGAATCATCAGAGTTGTGTCTTGCCTGACAAGTTTGTCGATCATGGAGATATGTACCTAGAATGATCCTATGGCCCAGTATGGACTTTTGAATTTCACTTAGAGATAGACGGACTTTGAAGTGAAGGCACCAGATCTCAGGGACCTGTACATTATACTGTAGCCACAAGGTCTAAAAGGTCTTCCGTCTGAAGAACGCTACAGTAGTTGGGTAGATGGAAGGGGGTTGCTTTATGTAAATCTTGAGAGAATACACGAACCACTCAGCGCTCTGTATTGAAGCCAACAGATGCTTTAGTCCTAGAGGGTATGTGCGTCTTAAAACGTTTTTGTCAAACATGAACTGGCGTTTCTGTCATTTGAAACTCTGGTTTGAACATTTATTCTCCATTGGTGGTGTCTGAATTGACTGGGGAGGGTTGTACTATGTAAAATGTTTGCATTCGTTTGTAATTCACGGTATATGTTCGCGTTTGTGTTGAAATATACTTTACAAGCAAAGAACTGGGCTGGGACTTGAATGATCAAGTTTCTCAAGCGAAACAAACGAGGAATGTCCATTTCATAGACTGGAGCAATGAGAAGTATTAGTTGCCAGCTTAAAGAGCTATCTATGTAGTATAAGGGCTAGGTTCTTAGCCTTGCTTGTGAGTACCAAAGGAGTAACGCTTAGTTGCGGAGTTTATTTCCTTGTGAAGAGGACTAGTTCAGTTATGTTGAGGGTTGCTCCCAGTCCAAAATGTTTTTTCCATCTGATTAGCTTAGAGAGAGCATTGTGCTTAAAACCTTTGAGCGCATTGAGGTCTTTCTTCTTCCTTTTCCTAGCCTTTGTCCCAGACTATTTGTGGTCCGATGTTCTAGTACGAAATCTCCAAGTCCTGGATTGTGCATTTCTTATCTCTTTTCTGACAAATTTCGTCCATCGTGTCATGCCTTCATTCAGTCTTCTCTGTTTTCTGTCTGATTCTAAGGCAGTCTGCCACTCATCTAGCTTATTGTAATGGCCTCCTGCTGTGTCGTTAATCAGGACAACGTAGACTACAAGGAGCAGTTCGTAGGATTCTTTCTGATAAGCGTTTCATCACAATATTAAACAGTAATGGTCTTAGTGCTCATCCTTGATGGACACCAAGTCCAATACTGAACTGCTCACTGATGACAGTTGGTTCTTTCACTCGGGCTAAGATGGTTTCATACCAAGTCTATGTAGTTCTCCGAAACGTTCTCTTTGTAATGACTGCCACACTAATTCCCTTGGAACTTTGTCAAACGCCTTTGGTCCTTGGTTCGGTGTTGCTGTTGCTGTGTTTTCCTAGCAGGATTCTTATGGAATGTTTGTTGCATCAAAAGTTGATTTTCTTGACACAAGTGACTCGTTTCTTTTGTTCTTTTAAAGAGGTATTGGGGAGCTTTCTCTCCATATGTCACATGGAGGAGAATTCCATTCCTGCGGCACCCAGTTGCATCCACATATTAGCGGCCTTCTTGTTTCCCATCTTGTTTAGAGTCGCCTTTACTTTCACTGTCTGTTGATATGTCCTGTATTGGACCGTACTTTATGCATTTTGAAACGACACACCTTCCATTCGTCGAGCGCTTCTAAAATCAGTTCTTTAAGGACTACTTTTACAAGAAAACGAAAGAAAAAAAATAACCCTTCAAGCTTTAAAGGCTTAAAGAGGCATTCACTTACAAAAGAATATATCCTTCTAACTGGGTTCCTCGTAATTGGGATTATGAAGCAAATCCGAAAATAATTGTCCCCGAATGAGAAGAAAGAACGAAAAAAGACGCCTCAACATACTTAACGTAACCAAGGCACGAAAGTAAAAAAAAGAGTAGAATTCACCCCTATTCCTATTCAAATGAAAGAAAAACTCTATATCCTTGTATATCCTTTCTCCAAAAATGTTAGATTGGCTTCATTGATTGAAATACACGTTAAGTGTGCAAATCCCAGCTCCAAGCTGACAGGAGCCAGCTCTCTTGCTCCGGCTCACTCACACCAACGCAAGAATTTATTTAAAGAATTCAGCTTTGAGGCAAATCTTATTCCAGGAATCCTTAAAACTTCGACACGAAGCCTTCCTATTCGCCTATTCGAGAGTCAAGGATGCTGTGTGTTGGGAATTTGTTACAAGGATTTTAATTGTAGTGCGATTATTTTTTTTTTTTTTTTGCCAAGATGTGATATTCAAATCAAAATCCTGTTTAAAGGATCATAATTATTTGCGTCATCATCCGGAGCGAGAAATTCCGGTTAAATTAATTTCTGCTAAGAGGCAGAGCGCGCACCCAAAGCGGGGGTAAATGTCCTTCTGCATCCAATGTCATCCTTGTATGCCTCCCGGTGGAATGTTGAAGCAGAAAGTGCACACATATTCGTCGAGTGAAAACAGTGCAAAGGGCATGTAGTGGCATGTGGCATCCTGCCACATGTCGTAGACCCCGACAGCCATACACACAGCAAAAGTATTCTATTGCCGTTCCGGTTGTATTGTGTGTGTGTGTGTGTAGGAGAAACTTTTGAGCCAACACATTACAAGCGAGTGTGTGCCGACAGGATGCCAGCCAACTGAGTTGATAGTCCTTTTGTTTTAATAGAATTTCCATTCAACGGAATAGAGTTCCGAGTCGCAGTCGCACATCCTGTTCTCGAGCCATGAAATGAAGTGTGATTTACGCACTCAATATGGGTACAGGATATTTATATACATTCTTTTCGTCCTTGTCCTCAGAAAGGGTATTACTTGCTGCTACTGGTTTTCTATTATTATATTGCCGCCAACAATTTTATGGACAAGCACATTAAAGTCCTTTAGGAGTTATTTTCCGTCGCAAAAAAAAAAAGAAAAAAAAGAAAGAGGATAACACTTGTAAAGGAGCAAGTATCCTCCTGGTCATTTATCATCCAAATGTGTCATATAAAATTCGTAATCAGATTTTGAGGCTGAAATATGTTTGCATATCCTTTTTGCCCGTTTGCTATCTCAATTTCAATTCAATTTTTTAGAAGAGACTTGCCGCCTAATCTGAGAAACGAGCGTCGACGTCGACGTCGACAACAACATCGATGTCCTTTCTTTATTTCCCCGGCGCAAGTTTTCTTGCCGAACGTTATCCTTTTTACTGCCATTAAGTGGGTGATATATGTATGTCCCATGGACATTCTTATGCTGCACCAAGTATGTGTGAGGACATTTGCATTTGGGAGGTCAAAGGAAGAAGGATTTTTTTTTGCTATGTGTCGTGCTCGTTCATCGTCCTTTTTAAATTGTTCGATATATTTCCTATCCTTAATGTTTCTTTGCTTTTTGTTTGGTTGTCCTTTCGTTCGCTCGCTCTCTCTCTCTCTCTCGGTAGGATATTATGGATTAGGAGAGTGGATGTCGTCCGTAGTGTGAGGACATTTTTGTGTGGACCAACTTTTATGCTTTTTAAGTACTTTTGAATGTGGGTGGTTTGGGTGGACAATAAAACTGATATCGTCGATTGAAAAGTGCAAAATTTACAGCTTAACCGGGGGGGGAGGGGTCTTTTGTGATATGTTTTATGGAGCATTTGGGTGGCGGGGGTGAACTATTAAAGAGATTTTTTTTTTCTGTGCTGTTGCCGTTCTTAATATTCAATTTCAAGTATCAGCTCGGGAATAGACAATAAAACGGTCGTAAAGGACCCTTGTGATGGGTGGAGACTCTTCCTCTCTTTCTTATGATGAGGCGCACAACAGACGTCTCGATCACTTTTCATGGAAAGCGGGGGGAGAGAGAGAGAGACAGAAGAGAGATTGGAATTTCTATTACACTTATATCAGTGATGGAGAGGAGTTTTTTTTTTCTTGTCCAAAATAATAGCGAAATAGCTTTGGGGACATTGTGAAAGCAGGACCGTATGATGGCGTCATCGAGACAAGGTGCTTCACATTATAATGGGAATATGTGGGCAGTAGTAGTTTGGCAATGTCGGCAGAAATGGACTGATAAAGGTGATGTGATATTTTGTACTGCCGATGGGCATTAGTATTCTTGTAGGATGTTGTTGGGAGGAGTAATTTACGACAAGAATGCATAAAAGTGTCGGATTTCAGGGCAGGTCCTTCTATCGGAAAAGGCGTCGTGGGGGTTAGAAGGTTACACCATAAATATGTGGAAGTAGTTCTCTTCTTTAAGTTCAAATACCTGAATAAAGCAGTGTGTTTCTGAAGTGTCAAGCGTTGTCTGTTCATCTCCAGTTTGGTTACAAGTAGAAGAACGATATGAACGATTCGTTCAAGTGATTCGAGTCGTCCACACTAGTTCGATGAACGAACGACTATGATCAGTTCCACTTATGACAAAGTATTTTCTTCTGCTCTTATTAGAGAAACATGTACAGTCGTACAGAAAACGATACTTGTTGAGGTCTCCTAGCCACAGTTGACGCTCGGCTGAAACTTGGAGACGGCCTTACGGCCAACAAAGCTGGAATTGCAGCAGTAGAAAAAGCGGAGCTCGAAGTCTATTACAATGTAAGGAAGGAGGAACTCCAACTCAATGTAAGGCGTGACAAACGTCAGTTCACTGGCTTTAAAGACTTAAGAAGCTTGATGGTTGCACTGTCTACAACATCACCAAGGAACTCCCACTAGATAAATAGAGCATTTTTGCAGGAGAGGCATCCAAGGAAAAGGCACAGCTATTATAAAGGCTATATACGAGGTAAGTGCTACACAATGGTAAGGTACAGGGGAATTTGAAGTCCAAAGTGTATATACGTCAAGGAAGCGTACTGTCTTTGAATAGGGATATCTTACCTTAAACAACTAGACTAAGCTGACAATGTTGGCCTCCTTTCATCTGACGGCACTCAGTCCAGAAGCTGAGGTGAACAAAGTGGGGCTCAAAATACAAAAAGCCAAAGCAAAGCCATTGATACTTCTCACAGCCCTTGGCACCGAACTGGACGTCTGCAGTAGAATTGGAAAGGCGAAGGCTGCGGTTGGAAGGCTATCCACAATCTGGAGAAACTACGACTGTAGAATCGGCGCTACTTTATGGGTGCAGTACTTGGAAGGTGGACACCATTTATTCACGCAAGCTGCAAGTCGTCGTATATTAATATTTATGAATCATCTTGAACATTTTTGGCTGGACCATACAGACAGCTTTAAATGAGAATGGACCAAAAACCTAGAGACATAACGATATGGAGGAGAAAGTGGGAGTGGATTTAGATGGTGGTTGCAAAGTACCCCATACATGTTGGAATCAGCTTACCCAGGCAGGCAGAGCAGAAAGACGCGCTGGGCATACGTGACGCAGAACAGTCGAAGAGGAAGAGAAGCTCTTTAGCTAAAGCGCGTTGCAGAACTCCGAAGTCGCAGGGCATTATTGACGTCCTATGCCACCAGAAGGTTCAAGCAAGGTCCACCCAACTTGTAACAACTATATGTGTTGTGCGCAGTATATATCTTTACACAAGTAGAGCGATGTAAAGTTTTATGGCGTATTTAAAGGCAAGGAACACTCTCATCACAAGAATACTCTTTTATTTTGTCAGACGATAGTAGGTTTAGTAGCAAAGGAAAATTGCTGGCTTTTCTTAGGGTTCGAGCCTTGGACGTCACGCACAGTAGTCCATCTTAATAACTACAAGGCCATAGTGCACTCTCTAGTCTTGGAAATCCGGTTGGTTTGGTTCAATCATTGCTTTAAATGGGCGGTTTGGGGATCTGCGTCGAACAGTCTCCCTGAAACCTATCAGTCAAGGTTTAGTATTTAGCTTGAGGCAAGTGGTCCAAGTGGTCGAGGAAGATAACTTTTTACGATCGTCTTTCTGAAAGAACAGAACAGAGAATCCTCTTCTGCATCCACATTGCCTCTGCAAAGATCCTCTGTTCTTTGCAATTTACCTTGTTGAGTTGCCAATAGGTTGCGGCCAGTGATAGTTCCGATAAAGAGCACGAAGTTCTCTCTATTTGCCATGAGGATGACTTTAGTCTTTGCTTTATTGTCCACAGTTTGCCTGCTTATCATCTCCAGTCGAGTGCTATTTTGGATTCAGCAAAGTCCAATGGGATAGGGAACGAAAGTTAGGCCCTTGTTCTAATCTCTTTCTCACCAGATTGTTCATTTCGTATGATTGCTCTGTGTTCCGGAAGACTATAGTGCTTTTGCGGAGAGCACTTCATGACTAGTTTGACGTCACTGTGGTCGAAGCTATTACTTTTATAGAAGTAAATCTTTGTATGAAGTTGGTAACAAGTACCTAGCCTTAGTGCTATGCCCAGTTTGAGAACAGACTATGTAGTAGATGCCCAAATCTACTCATTCGCTTGCAAAAACTCCTTCGTTATATCGTGGTGTCCCACTAGACCCTCTTTCTTTAAGACATAGCGCACTCATTGCTCTTGATTCCTCGACAAAAAGTTCTATTGGAGCTTATATGAGAATTGTTTCAAGGACTAAAGTCGGGTTTATTGATGATGGCATCGGTAGAAGCTAGGCCCGCTAGTCTCTGAATCTTAGTCAATAAGACTACGCTGGGCATTAGACTAGACAGGTTTCGGGCCCAAACGCCTGTTTGATTCTTCTGAAATGGTCTCTCTCCAGTTTAGCTCACGGACGAGCATTCACCTAAGATAACGTGCCTTGTCGGAGGCTTGGAGTCGAGGAGGAGAAACAAAGTTATTTTCTTTTTGCCGATGAAGAGAACCACTTCCCTGTTCTTCTTCTTGTATGACGCTACCGTTCAGGGTGAACCTAGGCCTCAATCAATAAACCTCTCCACTTAGCTCGGTCTTTAGCTAATTGTCTCCAATTGTGAGCTCCAAGTTGGTCAAGGTCGCCTTCAACTTGTACGAGCCACCTGCGGCGAGTAGGTCCTCTACTGCGTCGTCCCTCCGGGTATGATTCGAAGACTCTGCGAGCGTTCCCTTTTCGTGGAGTTGATATTCAGTTCCCATCTCGGTGATGCTTTCAAGGAATTCATCGAAAGCTGGAAGGACTAGCATATGCCTTCTATGGTCCAGTTTGTAGGTGATGTCCCTGGATCGAAGCATACACTCTAACCAGTCCAACAGCATAGGCTCAATATGTTGTTGGTCTAAAGCAGTTCTTATCGACTCAGTTCACGGATCGTTAAAGGCTCCTTTCGGACTTAGCCCGACTGCTAGCAGGGCTATTTTAACTGATCAGAGTGCTCTGAAAGCAACATGTCTCTACGGCCTAGTTTGGATCGAATTCTTTAGAGCCAAGGACGAGAGCCTTATTAGCCTTATATCTTTGGTAGTTTGCTGCCTTTGCTAGGTACAATATGAACAGCAATGTCTTTTGAGAAAAGCCCAATTAAGCTCAACATAAATCATCACTTTTTGCCAAGAAAACTTCTCTGCCGAATCCCTCGAGCCATCTTTTCTGACAATCCTTCGCAAAACAAAAAAAAAAAAAGAAAGAAACCGTAAATCTAAGGCTTGTACGTAAACTATGATTTAGGAAAGCCATTCTCCCCCTTCCCAACTCGACTGCCACACCCTATTGACCCCCATTGCTGACTGGCCGTAATATTTTTCTCCATTATGTCCTTGTAATTGATTGAAGAATTTCTGTTGTGTTGTATGTAATCCCCCGCCACAATCTAATCCCATTCATAAATTACAAAAGAAACGAAAAAATATAATATCGTCTTCCTGTCCGCAACAAAACTGTTGACAAATCAAATTAATTGAACCTTTTTACAAAAACACTCTCGGACTTCGATAAGAAATCCTTAAAATAATTGGATTCTCAGCCAAAAGAAGAGAGAAATCCTGTGTTCCGCACAATGGAATCCTTTTCGAGTCGGACCGTGTGCGTGACTCGAAAGGACAACACCTTCTTTTTTTTCGTTCAAAAATCCAAAAAGGACTCTCTTTCCCTCTGTCGGTCATATGTGTAGGAACTGTAAACCACAGAAAGGAAAAAAAAAAAAAAAAACAACACGTATTAACTTTTAAAAGAATGTGATAGAAAATTAGATTTCTGACACTAGGTGTCGCATATAAATCCTCGGCGCCATAGTGGATGCCCGCCATTCTTGTGCTGGCGCGGCGCGTACACAATAATTGCCACCCATTGTGATTTGTCATCGTAAAACCCACAGAAAATAATAGCAAACCAAAGAAATGGAGACGCTCCGCTTCGCTTTGGATTTGGTATATGGTAACGCGACGCTGCGACGGTGGTTACGTTGCGGTTCCTTTCCTCTGTATGTTCGTCCTTCTGTGCATCGATTTCAGGCGGTTCGGGCTGCTGGATGGGATCCCAATTCCAATCCCAACCGCAGGAATTGTCATCGTCGTCGTCGTCGTCGTCGGTTGGTTCTGTGCAGTTCAGAAGCAATAAGCAATAAAACGGATATCCAGCTGGGTACTGCGCCCTATTTCATAAGGACCAGCGAGAGATGGTTTCTTTCTGTTTTTGGGGTTTTGGGTTTTTCTATTTTCATTCCCAGAATCTGCTGTCACCGAAGAGATTAACTTCCCGTTGTTGTTGTTGGATACCAGTCGAGCGTAACGCGGGAAACGAGAAATGGACGGCATGAGGTCCATCTATTGAGTTCCAATATCCTTCCTGCTTTGCCACCACAAAATGCAGAAGAAGAGCATAAAGTGAACTTCTCTAAAGGATACACTTAGAAATGGTGTCTGGTGGGTTGTTAACAGTAAGGAGTTTGTCGGAAACTATTACTTATCCTTCGCGGTCTAAGCAGAGAGAGAGCTAAGCATAACCACGTCCTTAATCATCAAACGTGGTCGTGATCGTCTTTCAAACGTGTGTATTACATTTCCTTGTATCTCACTCTGTTTTCGAGCGAAAGAGAGAGAGAGAGAGTGCATTTCTTTGCTTTAGGGGCTGCGGTTAAAGGGGGGGGTGGGAAATGGAAAATCTACTCAAAAGGATAAAACGGATTGCAGCAATTTTTGAGGGCAATCAATAGGATATAACGGGTAGCAAATGAAGTCGATAAAGTTACCAACCAGGACGCAGACGACGTTAGTGTGGTGGCAAAGATGATGTTGTGCAAGTTGGTTGGTTCCGTTGGATGGTGGCGGTGATGGTGGTTTATGCCCCTCGGCTGAATGAAGGATGATGAAGGATTCGTTTGTAGTTTTTGGTTCTCTCAGGTGGAAGAACGGCGTTGTACCTGCTTTGCTGTGTAATGAATGTCATTGCAAGTACTTTGCGTGTTTGAGGCGGGACTGGAGTTGGTTACCGAAATTTAGTTGTTAGCCAGGACCAAGTTGACTTTTGACGGCAAGTAGGTAATTGATTCAGAGAAGTAGTCGAGGGTGGAACTGTCAAGCGGAATAATTTGAATCGAGTAAAGGTAGTCTGAAGTTGCAAATTGGGTTTCTAAAGTTGCAACTTGTTGCTTTTGAGAGGAGAGGGGTTTTGTAAGTAATAAAGAGGGCAACAACGAACTATCCTTAAGACTCGAAATTTGTCGATTGAGTGGCCACAAAAGACACAAATACAAAGAGACTTGAAGGGTTTTGGAGGAGAAGATTCAACGACGGACTATACGTTAGTTTGGAGCGGTACAGCGACGTCGACCTAGTCGTATTGGACGTCTGCGATGGCTAGGACCCGACCCACAGAGTCCTCGAATCAAACCCGTAAAGACGACGCAGTAGAGTGCCTCCTCGCTACATGTAGCGTGTAAAAGTTTCGAGTAAAAGCCGGCCTTTGTACCTATGTTCAGTTTGGAGCCATCTAGGCTCTTTGCAAA
Organism: Chalcosyrphus nemorum; assembly: GCA_949716465.1. Classification (NCBI taxonomy): domain Eukaryota; kingdom Metazoa; phylum Arthropoda; class Insecta; order Diptera; family Syrphidae; genus Chalcosyrphus; species Chalcosyrphus nemorum. The sequence continues at coordinate 58,897,710 of OX454334.1, read as the reverse complement.
AAAGTTACAAGCCAATTGTGAGCCTTTAGTCATCAAGGGCTTCACAATCTGGGTCTCAATCTCTAGATGATGATGATAGCAAGAATTGTCTGTCTGTTATGCATGGTATACATCTCTGCTTTTATTCATAGAAAGGACCTAGAGTCTTGCTCCTTATGCGAAAGGTAGGGGGTTTTGAAGGAGCTCTCTGCTGACAGTATTATTTAGCAACTTTAATCAAGGCTTTGCTTTAGCGATAATTTAAAGAGAAAACGTTGCATTTGTTGGCTTAGAATGAGTCCTCATTGAGGCACACTTAGACCAAGATTAAGCCTAAGGCAGCCTACTCCTCAAACCATTTGCTTCTTAAAGTAAAATCAGCTAAGTTAGACATTAAGACAAAGCTTATACGAGTATCATTGAGAATACTGACCTGTAATAGTCTTTCTTAGTTGTGGCCAATTCGGGGTTATTACATTCTCGTCTTCGTCGTGAAGCCCTTTGAGCTATAGTCAATGTAATTCTCGAGGTTAGAACATGTCCTTCAGCCTGATTGCCTTAATGTTCTGGAGAATCTTTGATTGGCCCAGCAATGGTGGATCAGTTTCTGATAAAATATGGGCACCCAGCCATGTCCTTTTCGTAAAGTTTAGCGAGAACGTGGGTTGGCGTTTCCAATTGTGTTTTCTAAGCCTACAGTGCCTGCTTGTGGTTACCACTTAAATGTAGAGAAGGTTCCTATCGTGTTCGTCAGAAGTCGACTAAACCTTTTCGAATCTTGCTTTAGCTGAAGCAGCCTTGAAGGTTTGCATTGATTCAAGTGGTTTATAATTCTCTAGAATATCATAGGAACCTGTAGCCCGAATCGTAGTCAAATTCGACAGACAGAGTCGGTGACGTCAGGCGTGCTGATGGCAGTGAATATTAGCATGTGCTGCTTGATTAGCTGGCTTCCAGAGCTTAGAGTCTGGTAGTCTTATAGGCCATGTCTATATAATGAGTGAAGGTCTTTTACGACCTTCTAAGAGCGACAGTAACCTTAGTGAGTTTCGCCGAACTGTTGAAGGCCGGGGCTCTTCTTCTTCTAGCTAACACTGAGACACTGCTACTAAGTGCGTCCTTATCTTCATAAGGTGGCATGTAAGGGATCGTTTCGGTGCAATACAAACGATACCAACATTTGAAGTGATCCTAGGTATTCTGCTTTTGGACTTATTCATTAAGAAAACAGCAGCATCGACGGCTAGCACTTCGACTACACTGGGATGACAACTGGCATTGGCTCGGGCATAGCAAAAGGAAGGAACAACAAAGAGAGTGCGTGTCACCGGAAGGTATCATTTACTCTCATTGACGATGGAACGCTTCCGAGTAGCTATCTTTTGAGAGACTAGATGCAAGCTGTTACTATATTAGTATAGGGCAATACACCACAGACTGTTAAATCGAGATGATTGCTTTGTTTCATCCGTTGAATCACCTAAGGAGAGTCTAAGATGATCTCAGTGAACTATGCCTGGAGGAAATCGAGGCATTCACTGTTTCAATATAGGACAGTAGCTAGCAGAAGAATGGAGGTCTTAGGTAGTCACGGGGTGGAAGCACAGAAGATGAACTAGATTTCTGTTAAACAGAAACACGAGGCATCAAAGTCAGGGAGAAACTATGGAGAACTCTAGAGAGTCTCTCGGGCTAGGATGGATCGTGGATGAGAGACGAAAAGGGGCCGAATACTGAGGTCTGCTTTGTAAGGAGTCTTTTTGATCTAGAGCAAGAGTAGGTAGGAGTAAATGTAAAGATAGGTGAGCTACATGCCCAAAAATCCATGAAATATTCTAAGGGAAGTGGCTTTCAGTCTACAGATTGTCAAGTGGTCTCTGCACACATTGCTTTGATAGTGATTGCGTCTCTCTTCTTTTACTCCAATCATCCACATTAAGTGTTGCTTTCTGATGAGTATGTCCTGTCCTTGGCTTTTCTATAAGCTGCCCAATGTTTCCCGAGGTTTTTCCCATGCTAATCCTATCAGGACACCTTTACAGCACACCTTGTCATTCGCTTCATAGAAAATATGTGAACCTAAGCCCCCCACCTGACCTAGGTCTGCAACATTTCCCCCATAACTTTCAAAATTCCAACCACAGATCCAATCAAAAGCCATAGAACACGCTTTTAACATCATCGGTCAAACTAAAATCTATTACAATGATCTCGCCCTCAAATAGTATTTCTATTCGCAAAAAAAAAAACACGCCTCCAGTGAACTTGTCCGCAGTAATATCTAATCGCCGCCCGACGTGAGCCCTATTACCTATTCCCAAACAAAGCGCGCCTAATGCAGCAGCAAGAATTAATTCGTTCGGTTGGGCAACCACTAGCGAGCTCTCTGCCCGCAGGAGTGTAGTGCAAATCCAATTCCTCCTCCTGAGTATAATAATTAATACTCACTCGCATTATGGCCTGTGAACAGAACACACACACAGACAGACAGATGGAGGAATCCTGCAACCGTAAACCATCAATGTTTGTCCAATATGACGTGCCAGTGGTATTATTTATTCTCCGTTTCGATGGACGAACAAAAACTCAATCCCTGGACCGCAAAACAATTTATTCTGTCCCGAGGATTTGATGTTTCCCCCCAGCCCAATCGTATATCCTGATGCAGGAGCAAAAAACGCGTATTCGCGCTGCCAAATTACAGTTCGATCGGTCTCGACCGCAGGACATGCACCGGTAACGGCTACAACGTACGAATTAGTTTCAATTATGTCTGACTGATTAATTATTCGAACGAGTAGTACCTTTGGACCAGGACCTGGACCTGGACGCCTTCTGGGGCGTCATTCACACTGGCATCGGTCGGCCGGCGCGGCGGTCCATGATTGATTTGATTTTATACCATGTCTGTTGGTGTCATCTTTTTCGTCCTTTTTTTTTGTGATTTTTTTTCCAAGCGAAACGTGCTCCTGTGCGAAACCACAGCCACGTAGGCTCACCGGATCTCAAGGCCTCGGCTTTTATGAGGAATTGGATTGTACCAAGCGCGTTTTATATCCCAAAAATTGTCACGACACACTAAACACATCCTGCTTTTTGGGCAAATAGAAGGAAAATTTCTCCCAGGATTCAGTTTTTGACAGAGGAAGAGGAATTCTCCTGTAACACTGTAACACTGTAACACACACAAAAATCTGAAACTTTATCCTGAATAAGTGAGAAGGAGCAGAGTTTTTTAGTTGGAAAGTGTTTGCGCCGCGTACTTGTGGCCACCGACCGCACTCTCACGTTCCATCATCAAATGATGACAGGATGTTGGACGTGTGTGTGAGCGTGTTGCAGGTGTTGTTGAAAAGTTGAGCTGTGATTCAATAAAAAAGGGATTTTAAGTGCTTGCTGCTGTTTCTCAAAAAGTTAATACACAGAGAGAGAGGAGCAAGGACACGCGTGTTTGAAAAGTTCTCTAATAAAACAGAAGGATGTTTGTCCAGACGTTTGTCTACGGTGCTTCCTTCTACAATTGACTTGTCTTCTGTTTGTAATTGAATTCAATGAAAGAGAGTCCTTCAATGCAATTAAACCCCAAGGATACTTCCACTTTAGCCACAAACAGAAAGAAGTCCTCCTCCTCCCTCTTCTCGGAGGCTCTTCTCTCCTTTGATACAATCCGGACAACTGTCCCGAGCAGTCTGTTGGGTAATTGAAAAATTTCCTCACATATCCTTTTATCGGATAAAAAGGTGCTCCCACACACATTTAAGTTTAAGTTGTTTTTCCCAAAATTGTACTCATCTAAGTAAAAAGGACACAACACGGTGTAAACCTCCCCCGGGGGGAAATAAAAATAATAAAACATTCGTCGTAGGTACTTCTCATTGTCCTGATAAAAAAAAAAATGTTTACCAAGGATAAGCCGATGTCCTCGTGTATGTTCAAATTAAATTCAACACTCTCTCTCTCTCACACTCCATGATGGGTACTACTACTGGCTTATCTCACTCCAAAAAAACACAGAGACTAAAAGTCCACTAAAAATGGTGAGGTGTTTTTTTTTTCTCGCACTAAATATCCTTTTATGTAAATTTTCACATTGTATGTCGACAAAAAAACAGAAAAAAAAACATCCTTACAGCTGAGTGTAAAAGCAGGCGTTTTTTTTTTTTTTTTGCGCCAGGATACAGCAACAGAGTAGAGTATAGAGGATGCAACGAAGGATATTATTGCAATTTTCCTATAACGAAAACAGATTGCATCCCGTTTTGCGTCGGTCGGCAGGAGGAACAAAAAAAAAGGAGCACACGAAAACTACTGCAAAGCCAAAAAGGATTCACGAGTGATGTTGCATGCTTTTATGAGCGCGCATCCTTTTTTTTTGTTCTGCTTTGCAGGTTATATTGCAACCAAACTTTAACACCAAAACACTATGTTACAGGACATTCAAGTTGAGAAAAAAAAAAGCAGCAAGCCATGCAGCAAGGACGTGCTACATTCTCACAGATATGGCGCCCATCCCGGCGTCTGATATATGCGCCAATAATACTGATTTATGTTTTCGCCCTCGAATGGCTTCTTGTTGCTTTGCTTTGCTTTGCTTTGGTGTGCACACATCTTCATTTCATACCTCGGTGTTGTGTCCTGGCTCCTCGCTCTCTCTCTCTCTCAGGCAATTGACCTTTATTTAGCGCGGCAACACCAACCACCCTCTTCAGTGGTTGGTTGCACAAAAAATAAACTTTCGCGTGCTTCATAAAATTTAATTATGTCCTTAATTCCAACAAGGATACCCCGTGCTCCTCCTTCTATCACCTTTGCACAGCACAGCGCAAAAAAATTCCTCGAACTTTTTCAAAGTTTTGCGCGAATTTTTCTGTTGAACACAAACGCGCCATAGTCTTCGCAGTCATCCTTGTAATCCACCATCTCGCCCAATCGTCCTTGCGATATGAGAATATTAGACAGATAAAAATTAATTAACTGTATAATTCTCCGACCAATAAACAAAAGAGCCAACGCTAGAGGCGCACAATTTTTTTTTTTTTTGTTTCCCCGGATTACCTTCGAAAGTCATGCCCCCCCCCACCGACCACCTGGTAGTCCTGGTCCTGGACTTATTCACAATTTGGAATTAATTTCTTGGATAGCATTTTTATACTCCTAACGGTGGTGTTATACGACTTAATAAACAACAATTCGCTCTCACTCTCTCTCTCTGTTGGCTGGCCAGTGTTATTAGGTTTAATTTTAAGGATGATATCCTGGGTATTAAGGATACACGCAATGCTATCTATAAAAGGACGATAAAGAGGAAATATTCACACACAAATTGGTAGTCTCGCTCTCGCATTTGGAGTTATGCTTCATTGGGAAATGAGTTTTTTTTCTCGTCGTTTTTTTGGGGGGGGCTTACACAGTACACATCGCGCGCGGTGGGAGTTTGTTGCCTGCAACAGCACTTGAAACTTTTTAATGATGTCGACGGCGGCGGCGGAGACTGATTTTTTTGCAAAATTTTATTTACGTGTATCACCTGAAGGGGAAAGCATTTTTTTTCGTTTTTTTTTTGGGAAATTTTTGTGTGATGACTGAAATAACTTTTGGCTCATGAGTGGAGTTGTTCCACTTGACGGTTAAATGATTCAGGTACTTACGAGTTGAATTGAAGGGAAAATGGGTAAAAAAAAAAAATATGAGGAAAATGTTTTTGCTATTTTTTTTTATAGGGATTTTAATTGGAAGAAGGGGTGGGGATGGGGGGGACTGTTTAATAAAGTGGGTAATGCGAGAGCAGACTGTCTAATTTGGTTCTTTGTTGAGGGAATATGTTACGTCGCGTCGCATATGTGATGTCATGGTGCAGAGGAAATGCTTTGCTTTGTTCGAAATGTATACAATATTGGAGCTCCTTAAGGATCCTCTATAGGTTTACATTTAGTCGGGAGAATGGAAGGAAAAACATGATGGAAGGCTGATTGGCTTGTTACTGGAAAAAAGGAGAATTTTTGCTCAGTTTTTTTGGCTTCTACTACTAGTTGTTTGGTTGGTTGAAAGAAGTGGAACCATTCTTCTTCTATAGGAGGGAGTTGAAAGACACAAAGAAGGAGAGGTCTCCTCCACTTCCTCATTCATAGTGCTTCTGCAGTGCGTCCTTGACTATTAGATAGTGCCTGATGAAAATAATCAATATCTTGGAGCGATTGGTGGGTGTACCGAGAGTGCCTTTATATGGCCTAAGAGGCAAGAAGGTTCCTGTTCTGGCGAGTTACTTGACCTCAAAGCCCTTCGAATGTGCCTATGCCTCGGCACCCATTGATCTAATGACCGAGGTATAGAGCCAGTGAGTATAGACCCCATTTATTCCCAATGGCTCTTTAGCAAGAGAAGAGTGATACAGAGCGCTACCTTCTTAACTCCTTTTTGAATGTTGGGTTTCCAGCTCAGCTTTCTATCCAGGATTAGATCCAACTATTTAGCTTTGTCTGAGATGCTTATGCTGATGATGGTTGTTGCTGAAGCTTATCTGCTCGTTGCTTGTCCGATTTGAGGAGAGAATCTCCCTAGGTCTAGAAGCCCAAGAATTACGCTCGGCTTTCAGAGTCTTAACAGCTATCTGCATATGATTTTGAGAGGACCTAGGCCAGTTTTCTGTCTCCACGTACCTGCCTTCTATAATTTTTTTTCCATAACTTTGTGATCCCTTTTTTTTCAGTAAACCGCGAATGGTTTCACTATGAAAGTCGGGAAAGAATGGTGTTTTGGTAGACTTACTCATCGCAGTCCTCCTCTGCTGATTCTGACTTTCCGAAAGTATGTAAGTCCTCTTTTGTAGGCCTTCTCTATGCTATCAATGGAATCATGAAAAGTTGCTATCACCAGATCCCGGTAAAGTTAGACATTACTTACGTACCATGGCTAATTGCTGATGTTTTCTTAAACTGTGTTTAGGAATCTTTGTCTAGCACATCCCCAAAAGTTGACCACCAATATAAGGTTAAGTGTGTGAAGAGTTCCTCTAGGTCATTGAAAAAGTGTCTCTCCAGGAACTTATACCTCGCATGTGGGAGCCCGGGGCAGTGGCATAATGCCTTTAAAAGCTTCTTCATCACCACAGCGCCTGCAGAGGTCTTAAGGACAGAAACCTTTGCAGTATATCGCAGCATTGTGCCCTGTGACGATACTCACAAGGACTCTTGTCTTTCCTAACAAGTCTCTCGGTTCTTGATTTGTCAAGCGTGGGCCATAGTTTTCTGGTAAAGACGTAGGCCTTTAAGGTTTTCCCCATACAGTCTGCCTCTCTTGGGGTTTATTTCCGTGCTTTAAGCTTAAGGGCACAAAACGGGATGTAAACGGATGGGTGAGTTGGTTCTGTGGTCGCTCCTGAGCCACCTGTTGCCAGTTCGTCAGCTCTCTCATTTCTCGGTATTGATTGTGTATTAATCTGTTGAGTAGTAATCCATTAGCCAGTTAATTTTATTCCTTTGACATGTTCTGTCTAACTTAGCATGGCGTGCAGAGTCATGCCCAAATGCATTCTTAGCAGAGTTTGAATGGAGGATCAACGAACCTGGGTTGCCTTCGTGTTGTGAAGCTTTCTTCGTTACAACTTTGTCCAATTAGCTTCCTCATTCATTCTTTTTTTGGAATTGTTTTCTGGACTCCTCTTCGTCTTTTCCAACTGATAGGACTGGCGTATCATCAGCTAAAATAGCTATCGTGATAGTAGCTGTAACTGGAAGGGGGGATTATTGGTATAGTTTCCTTAAATTGAGAATATACGCTTCCATATTTGGCTCCAAAGAATCAAATCTTTCTGAGAGATAGGATTCAATAAGGCCTGCATATTGGGCTTCAAATTGTTGATCAATCCTTTATGTCAGATGCTGTCAAAGGGTTGGACAATATCGCCTCGAATGAAATGATAGAACTTTTGATTCCTCAGTCTACCGATGGGTTGCTTTCTCATGACAGAGCATTTACTCAAGTCTTGGGTGTTGGTTGGTGGACATTCGCATTCACAAAGTGATCAAATGATCGCCGGTTAGGTAGTATCCACTCAAAACATTGTCAACTCTGCTCTAATTCTCTCTTCATTTAAAAAAAGAAAGTAGATGAGTAGAAAGATGAGATTATAAGCTTCAAACGGGTAAGCATCTTACCAAAGGCATCTGCTGAGTGCCAATACATATGGATATTGAGGGAAATGAAAGGATTGCCCATCGCTCTGTACAACTATTCATGGTTTCAAATAAGTTCACGACGAGGAACAATTAGAACAGCCATACCTACTTCTTTCTTCCTCAAAACGCACAACCGATAGATATCCCGAAAGACATACAAAATGTACAACACAATAACCACAATAATTCCAAGCCGTCAGCCGCTTGTATGTTCCTAATGAAAACGGACAGCTTGGATAAGCTTGGGCTCCTAATATTGGTCACAGAATGATGTATGTGTCCAAAATTAATCAATGCAAATCCATCTCCCCTAGGAAATCATCAGCAACTCACACCCTCGCCTCCGTCTATTTACTAGTAATTCTCCTTTAACCGCTTTCAAGTTTAAATTAAACCTCAAGCCTTCGTCCATATCAACGTCAACACTCTCCAGCAGCAGCAGTAGCAGCAGTCAAACCAAATAAACTGCAACAAATACTCCCTAAGAGGCCTGAAATTAAATCGATTACTCGTTTGTTTACACGTCCCAGCTTTACACACACACACACAAGGACACAGAGTGTAACAAAGTGAAAGTCCTTCCATCAGAAGGCATCGCCGCCGCCAACACCACCACAGAGAGAGAGAGCCTTTTGTTTCCGCACAGTAGGACGCTTGATGTTACTATAAACTCGCAGCCCGCTGCCACCCCCTCGCCCGCCATGCCATTAATTCAATTACATTCATTTCAAAAATTAAACAATTTTCATTTAATTTACTCAAGTGCCTATTTCGGTGGGTTATCCCATGTTACAAATTGTATCTGTGCCGCGCGGCGTCAGGAGCAGGAGGAGGCCTGCTCCTCTGTAGATTATAGGTACGATGAACTCATACCAATGAGAAGGGAGTCGCTCTCTCTCTCTTTTGGGTATGACGGAAGCAAGTCGAGGAAATGCTAAAAGCGAATTTCATTTCGATGAACAATAGGTTTCACACCAAAAGCCGACAGAAAAAAAAAAACGAGAAAAGCGGGAAATTAAATTAAATACATCTGTAAGTTGGCCGCGCGGCGGCGGGGGTGGTGGTTTCCTTCCATTCATCCCCGAGTACTAAACATGTGGTGGACTCTACTGTGTGGAGGAGAGTTCAGCCAAACTGTGGGTTTGTCTTGTCTGGTTTAAATTTTGGGCTGAAAAATTGTTTGAAGATTATCCGCAGAGGCTTCGTTCCATTTTGAAAGGCGAATTAGGATTAGACCGCTTCGATGGTTTAAATTGAGTGGAGGAACTTTAAGAAATAATTTCTTTCAGACTTCCGCATGACCTATTTGAGAACGGTTGAGACTGTCGCTTCTAAAAATATATTTACAGAGCTCTTTAGATGGACCTCAAGCTTAGGTTTGATTTGGTTTAGGGGAGTGAAAGGGTGTGAAGTGTATGTAGTAGTCCTATGCGACTCTGCATTGGCGATTGCTTCAGAGCAGGTTTTGTTTCTACAACTGATTTGGATGTCTACTAGAGAAAATGTCGCTGAAAGCTAGGAGCTAACAGGAGCTGAGGCACATTTCAGGACACGATGCCACGTAAAAAGGCCGTAAGCTCCCCAACAATACGCGGGAAGTGAGCTGTATAATTGGTTGGTCTATGAAGAAACTGTGGCAGATACCTTTATCTGATGAAGGGGCGAAGAACTTGGCAAAATTTGAGGCCCAGCTGAAGTAGAACACACTACTCACTGCACCATCTATAGCTCGTCAGAATGAATCTATGCATCCTTTAATGTGTCTACCACATTCGTAGTGCTTTATGGATCACCAGTTTGAACCGGAGCTACGAAAGTGGCTTTATGCAAAGGAGGAATTAGAGCAGTAGCGCTTGTCGCACAACCAAGAACATCAGAAGAAAGTTTTTGGAGAACAGACACGAAAGGCAGCTAACTTGCGGAGGGCACCAAAGTATGAAGCACAAGATTGATAGAGTGGCAGCTACTCTGGAACGTTTCTTCTAAGTGCCATTAGGCCACCCTGTACCAGTCTATGAGCAAAGACCGTCCCACTTGCCTATCGTGTAGTGATATCCCTGCCAAGGTTTCCAGCTCCAAAGAGTAGCCCTAGATACAGTAGTGGGAGCAACGACAACTTATTCATCACATTCTAGAGTTGGAAAGCTGCTGGAACGCTGTTAGAGTAGATTGGGCACATAGCCACATAGACCAAATGATCCCAAACAAACGCATAGAGAGTTGGACATACGACGACAATGGCACCGTCTTCCAAAAATACTAAAACGTGAGAGAAAAGAGTTCAAGGGACTAACAAGAATCCAGATGGCAAGCAAGTCAGAGACCCCTACCATGAAACTCCAAGGAGGCGGGAGGCAAAACCCCTAGCAACTGGATGGTTATTTCCTCCTCCTCTTTGGGCTTTTCTTTCGTGGAACCTTTGCCCAGAGAAGAGACCTTCTTCTTTTCCAATGGTGGGAGCTGCTTGGGCAACATCTGGGCAACGTCTTTCCGCGTGACTCACTCTTAGGTGTTGTTTCCTTCTTTCTTCTCGGTGTGTCGCACATCTCTTCCCTGATGGTTCCATAGTCTTTCTGTCACTGTATTGCTAAGGCAAGGTATCGTAACGTCTTTGTTGCGGTCATGAGAGTAAGACCTAATGGCCTCTGTCAACTATCTTACTAAAAGCTGAACGAATCAGGCTTGCTAGTCTCCTGATCTCATAGCTTTTTCCCTTACAGAAATTTATCAGGTCTTTGGTTCGGTTCATGGCATAGCTCTTCAACTTGCAACTAAGACAACAGTCAAGCTCCATGTCTCACTTCACGTCATGGAACTAGGGCGACAACTTCAAGCCGAAGCATCACCTCCTTTTACCAATAGACACCAAAGAAATAGCTAAAGGCCGACCCATTCAAAGTGTCCTCTATACCTAGACTCCTTGCAATAAGAGCTGTGCTGCTGCCTTAAAGCACATCCAATTACTCGCTGTGTAACTTGACTATCCATTGCTCTTGAGAACTTCATTCTTCCGAAATTCTTTTGTTCCTCGCAGTGAGCCCTTTTGTTCGACGAAAAAGAAAGAAAAGAATCCTTTCCCTACTTCTTCAATTTGCTTTCCTATCATAGGACAGGAAATCTGTCCTATAAATCTGACCCTTTTGACCTTATCTCAGTTATCCCCTCAGTTATATATGCGAACTTCTCGAGAACCCTCCGCTGCAAAAGATGCCCTAAATATTGCGCTCGGTCCTCTTCTCATTAATTACCCAAAAACAAACCGATTGCATCTCATCCGCCCTCAAAGCAAATGAAGTGGCAAAAGGATCCATTTCATCCAACACAAAAAAAGCAAAACACTCGTATAAATAAGCAAAATAAAAAGGACAGAAGGACGAACACAAAAAAACCTAAAGAAAGTAAATTAATTCCGATATAATCCCTGACACTCAAATTATAACCTCATTAAATGAAAAAAAAAAAAAGTCCTCGGAAAGATTAAAAGGATTTTTATCTCATGTCCTGTTTTATTTCTTTTTATTTATTTAATATACCACTCAAATATTCCCTTTTGTCGTCCTGTCCGACACGAGAGAGAGAGAGAGAGAGTTGTGATGTCGATCCCGTCGTGAAACGCTGCACAGGACGAGCGACAAATGATTTCTTCTCTTCTCGTGGCGCTCGAAGAAGAAAAGGACGAAAAAGGAATCAGTTGACCCGCATAAAATTAATGAGCTTTATTGTTTAATAATTTATATTCTCAAGAGAGTGTCGCAGTGTAGTACCTAATAGCAGCGGCAACATCTGTTCCTTCATTTGAAGAGAGAAATATCCTTCGTATTAACGATTAAAAAGCAACAAAACGGGAGAATGGGAAGCAAATTAAAATAAAAATGCACGAGCAGGACCAAGGAGTAGGGGTAATGGTTTTTTTTTATGTGCGCGATCATTGGTTTTGCATTATCCTGCGCGAATTAATAAGAAATTGATGACGACGTGAGCCTTAAAAGCAAATTAATATTTCACCTCTGTCCAGGGTAGGGTACGGGTCAGCGCCAGGACAATGCGATCCTGTACCCTGCTATCATGAATAATTCTCTACTGCTGCACATTCGAGGGGAAATATCCTTAATGCACCTTTCAGAATTTATCCTGCGGATTTACATTCCACGACAAGGGAACAAAAAAAAAAAAAAAAAAATTAATTTATTGTAAACAAAAAAACAGGACACCAAGGATGCATCCCCTATTCGATTGGAGCGAGGAATAAATGAAATTTTGTGGGTGGCGATGTTTACACTCGTTGGAACTGATGTCGGCCAGCGGCGGTCGAGGTGATGTTGGCCCCACTCGTTTAAGGGAGGCTCTTTGCATTTTATCAAAGAGTGATGTTACTACATGTGTGGCTACCAGTGATGGAAACAGCTGTTCGAGATGTGATTTCTTTTTTTCTTGTTTTTGACAGAGAGGTACCTACCCACCGATGGTTGGGGTCAATATTCATGGCCTGGCAGTATAATGGGAAAGTGACATGTGACTTTTATCTGAATGCATGTACATATTTTATTGTTTCCGAGAAAGGAATGGAAAAAAACTGACACTGCAGTGGCACTTTTTGAAAGCGACTGTCAAGGGAATTTAAGATTCTATCAGAACGGATGGAGTTGGTTGAAATTTTATTCAAGGATTGGAGAAATATCGGCAATTTTGGGAGTGCAGGGAGGTCTTATAAGTGTTTAACAGGAGAAGAGAAGTTTCAGGGAAGAAAGAAAGTCAATTCGAAGAGCTGGGGTCCAAGTATGGAACTTTAGGGTACCTCTCAAAGAACTTCAAATCTAATTAAAGTTTACTTCCTCTAAGATAGTCCATTCCTTCGTTGATGACAAATCTCTATATTCGCTCTTCAACTCATTTCCATCCTCTTTGGCCGTAGAAGACGAGCGGAACTCCTTGAATTCCGATCTTGAGGGAGGTTCAAGCAAGAGAGTGGGATTGAATACTGTCTTCTGTCTCTCAAGTGAAACCAAGAAACTCGACCATTATCCGTGAATAGCACTTGCACTTGCTCTCGCCAAAATGCTGTAAAATGTCTAGGATTCCTCAAGCGACGCAAGATGTACTTTACCCCGATTGACTTGGTCTCAATTTATAAGGAATTCATTCAACCAAAGCTGGAATACAGCGCCCACACTTGGTCTGGTGTTCCAAAGACCCTTTTGTACATTCTAGGCGAGCTTCAAAATCGTACGATAAAATTGATTGAACACCGTAGAAATGTCTCTTATCTTTCCCCATTTCATTGCTTTTTTTCACAAAATTGTGCCAAGGAAATAGCCAATTGCATTCCGCCCCTTCAAAGTTCCATCAGCAGTACGTGTCACCCCCCGAATGCTCTTCAGTTCATCCTCAAGCTTTACTTCGAAAGTACTGTCCTATACAGGGATTCGTTCTTCTAGGTTCTGTCTTTCCTCATCATCCAAAGCTTTCAATCATTAGAAGCCAACGTGCCTTCTCAGTTCCTATTCCCCCTTTTTTCAAACGCCCATGCCCTGAAAGATTAGCCGCTATTACTCTGGCTTAGGACTGCAAATGATACATTCCTCACTTCAAAGATAGAAGGATTATCTCCTTCATAGACCATGGGAATGACCTAGCCCTTGTTAATAGCGTATAATGGTTATCGAATGAAAAGTTTGGTGCCCAAGTCTACACCCTATCCACTCATCTTGCACAGTATCAAGCTCAGAACTCCCTCCGAAAGCCCTTAGTGTCATTTAACACGGACGAGCAAAAATACTGTGAACTACAAGCGAATGCAAAAATGGCAAACAATTCCTTCCCACTAGCTTGGACACCAACCACGGAGAATAAGTATCTTAGCCTAATGCTAGCAGAGCTTGAAAGCCCACTGCACCAATTCGCCCGGGCTTTGTATATCACTATGAGAGTATCCCTTTGTTGCAAGTGTTCCCGACTGAAGGGGGTAGGGGGTAAGAGCAGGGGAGCCTCATCTGTCGAAAGAAATAGCGGCGATCTTCGACTAGTACCCCTGTCAATAGCTTTAGTCGCAACGACATGGACTAGAGGATGGTGTCTTCCTTTTGATCTTCTCTGTAGCTTCTGAGTACTGTGTCCATTCTCATCAAAGAATCCTATCCTTTGGGAGTACTTCTTCGATATTAGGGACTTGGATAGAAGAAATTCTAAAAAGAAAATGGAATTGGTTCCAAGAGAAATGAATCACCGGCCTAAGTGAATCCTAACAATTATGGGCCTCCTAGCCTACATTTTCATTCGAGATTTCTGTCCTGACTTTGGTTTAAGTTTTCGATTTGAGGATAATATTTCCACGTGAGGGTGGAATCCCATTGAGAATAGCCATTGATTCCATTTCCCGTTGACCAACTTTCCATCTGAAAAGTAACTCAACAAAAATACCTCCATTCCGAGGGACTTTCTCAACCCAAAATCCTTTGCAAATTACCCCGAACAGTGGCGTGGCACCACAAGGATCTCACCGGTTATCCGCAGCAAAAGCCATCCGTAAATAGAAACACATTCTTCCTCATTCCTACAATGCATCCCATTTCCACTGGCTGTGCAATATTTATCCTCTCATATATCCAAACAACGAAACAATATCCTTTCGTTCAGGAAGAGTGAAAATCCTTTCGATCTCCTTGTCGTCATCTGCTTGGTGTGGAGAAAATAATCAAATGACATCCGATTCGTCTTCAGTTTTCAAATCATCAACTAACAGCCGAAGAATGGAATATCTTCATCTTGAACAACATCCTCTGCTCTGGGTGATTCACAACATTGCCGTATATCTATTATTCGAGGACAATGCAACAAGGCAGGCAGAGAGCACAGCAACACAGAGCACAGCAGCACAGAGCACAGGGCATAAGGCACAATCACATGGAGCGCGCAATCCATCTCTTGATCTCATCAATTTTTCTCGACTCTAATGTGAGCCAAGGCGAAGGCGAAGGCGACGCGAGTGCCATGGAATGGGAATGAGAATGGGAATGGGAATGAGAATCAATAAGGACGAGTTGGGTTGAATGTTGATTTATTGAAAACACGACCCCTTGTCGGATGGAGAGAAAAATATTTCAAAACATCTTGAAGAAGGAAATTGCAAGTGCGATAAGTTCCACCAGTTCTCCTACACCCCCCGCTCGAAAGGACATAAAAATGTATCTGTATACCTATCAGTATCTGTCTGTTGTGCAATTCAATGGGAAGATAAATAATTGACAAGGGTGGGCACATAAGTCGAACTAGCTACCACCGAAAGATTGCAACTGTAGCAATAGAGGGTGGTGGAGGGTGGACTCTCCCCCTCCCCATTCAAATCGAGCGAGCAAATTTGATGGCCAGCCGAAACCCTCTTGTACAACATGCCCTTCACTTTCCGCTTAGATAATAAAAATAGAAAGAGGCATCAAGGAAAAATCAGAAATCAAACCCCCCCAACGCCGCGCCGGCCGCCAGTAAAGAGAAATAAGTAATAGGATATGTCAGGATCTCACCCTTGTTGGTCAGCCTTCGTCTTGACTTCCTTATCTGTGTGCCGGTTCCGAGCAGGAAGAGCACCAACCCCTGAGTAATAAATGCGCCCCCCTTCCACACGCTCTCTCTCTCTCTCGATTGCAATCTTTATGGACTTGGCCAAACTCATTTGTGGAAGCTAATTTAAAATGCTGCACTCGTTAGATTGGTGTGGCCAACCACCCAACACCATGTCCATCTTCTACTCTGGTTGTTGTTGCTTTTATGTGCAATTATGAGAGGAGGATTGGGAAAATTGAATCACAGTTTTTCGGAGGAAAATAAATTCGTTGGCTGGGACAAACCACCTCTCTCTCTCGAGGTTGAATCATCGGCAATTAGAAGGTATAGTTGGCATGAGAGATAAAGAGAGAGAGGGGGAAGCGAAAACTAATTCCCACTGGACGAAGGAAGGGGAGACGACATCATTTTCTCTGTAATTAAAGTTCGCATTCAAGGATGCGTCGTGCTTATCCCTCGCTAGAAAAAGCCAGAATGACTTCAGGGGTAAGGTGCAAATGTCGCAAGAAGACACATAATTACATTTTGTTGCACGTGGGGGTGTTGCTCCAAAAACTTCGCCTAGATTCAGTTGAAAGTGCACTTTTGTGAAGGTGGCTGTTGGCGAGGCGGCACGGCGGCGTTTAGGGAATGACATCGCGTAATTATGGGTTAATTGTTGCGTTGCTCTGGGTTACGGATGACACAGTTCCTTGGAATGTGACTTTCTTGCTGAGGGAGGAGACTGAATGGGAGGTAATTTAGCCATCTTTCGGTGAAAAAGCAGAGATGTATGGGTTCCTTCCTAGGGCACAATGGAGCTGTGGCTTTCCTGTCACAAGCCACCCATCCACCTAGCCTAATCTATGGGTTCCTTGCTGACTTTGTTGACTAGAAAGAGTTGCAAACTCCAAAATCAATAAGGTGGCTACACAAATGCTCTCTTAGTCGATACCATTCAACCTTTGTGTACCATTTCCATGGTCCTTTGACCATCCAAGTCCTCCTGTCATTACCATGCCTCTTCTAATGTCATTTCACAAGAGTTCATTCCACCTATTGACGTCCCTTTCCATTTGGTTGCATTATCCACAAAGCAGCAATCGACATTTTAAGAGCTATCGCTCTGTATCTGCTTGCTTCAACTCAAAACTCCTTGAAATGAACGAAAACACACAGACATTGCTTGCCCCTCTTCAACTTTTAATTCAATTTCACTTTTCCACTTAACTATCTGCGAACCAGATCCGTGTAACAGAAGCTGCACACAAAAGCCAACTATCCATTGACTCCCAGCTTCTAATCAATATCATTGTAACCACCGCAATGTGCTGGAAAAGTGAAAAATCTTTCAACGAAATAACCCGTCAAACCGCACACCCATTTTCGTGTATTAATTGCAGTAATTTCATTGCACTTAGCCACGCAATACGTTCCTCTTGCCCCCTTGCCCCCCTCACAATCTGTACACAGCAACTATGTATCTGCACTGACAGATGTTGCTACACAGCAGACGCGCTCACTCGCTCTCTCGCTCTCATGTGAGCCGTGCTATAATTGGAAACTTTGCTTAATTACATCATTAGCAGAGTCAATAGATTTTCGCTTCGTTAAGCAATAAACAATACCCACCAAAATACAAGCGGTCTTTCTGCTCCCCTCTGTGCCCCCCTCACACACACACACATTTGCTATAACATAAATCTGTTTCGAGAGCTGAAGCGAACCAACGAACCGACCAAGCAAGCATCCACCATCATCTTCGTGCTTTTCACTTATTTTCGCATTTGGCTTTTCCTTCCATTTGAACGGCGAAGGGGCAGCCTTTATTATCCTTTTTTTTTCTCGACTACCTCGACTACAGAATGTGTTTCGCTATTTCATGGGTTACCTCTCCATCTTCATCTCTTTATCTTCATTATCGTTATTATCATCATCGACGACGACGGTAGTATTGCTATCCATGTCCGAGGATTGCATCCGATAGACCACCCAAAGTATGGAGTATTTATTTACTTTTATTACTCGGAACACTTTTACTTACGCCAAAGCTAACATCGGCATGGCCCTTGAAATTCATTGGCACCTAAAGCCACAAAATAATTTATTTTTATGGCGTTATACGGTGTAGGGGGGCGGGCAGACCATTTCTTCGTCCCTATAAGTCCTGCAAGTTGATTTGAATATGGTGCAGATGAATGGGAGTGATGTTGCCAGCTTGAAGTGGAAGAAAAAAGGGAAATTTCCATTTCCATCGGCGGATAGTGAGGAAATTTGAACAAATTTGGCAGCCTGAGATAGAAAAAATGTAAAGGAAACCGAATATCAGGATTTAAGGTTGTTTAGGGTCTACTTTCAAAACTGTAGTACTCATGAGGGAGGGATATTTTCAAGAGGTTTTTGCTTTTAAGGTATATCTGAGCGGCAAATATCTTTTGCTTAAAAATTCCAACAAGCAACGCCAACATCCACTAAAATAGACAAATTTTATGCCTGGCAACACCACAAATATATTTAAAAATGATAGTGCCCATGAGAGAGGGATATTTTGAAGGGTTTTTGTGCTTAAGATACATCTGTGAGCCAAATATCTTTGATATGAGAAACTCTTGCAAACATCCATTGAAAGAGCAACACTTTTCGCCTGGCAACGCCACAGCTATATAAAAAAGATGGAAGTGTCCATGAGGATGGGATATTTTGAAGGCTTTTTGGGTTTACGATGCATGAATGTCCAATATCTTGCAAACATCCACTGATTTAGAAAAAATTTCCTACCTGGCAACACCACCACCACATCCCCAAGCAAAACAACCAGAAAATAAACCAAACCATCACCCGTTTTGAATGCCTAAACGGTTTATTTGCAAAGCTCCAAGGGAAATTCATTCATTGTTTGCCCTCCACACACACACATACCAACTCACCTACATGCGACAGGACAATACCAGCAACCCAGTGCAAGCGAGACACAAAACCATCTCAAAAAAGAGAGAAAAGAAAAAAACACATTTTTATTGACGCAATTTGCATAAATTTTGCTCCCTTAACTGCCAATAAACCAAACAATCTGGCATTTCCTGTGAATGAACAGAAACCAACGAAAAGCAAAAGAGAACAGAAAAAAAAAATTAAATTGAAAGTAGGACAATGCTCGCTAACGGTAAATAGGATAATCTCCTTTTTTAGCTGTGCGAGAGCGGGAGCAGCATCGCCACCAAAAACCCCACTAACCTCGCTCGCTTGGCGTCTTCTTCGTCGCAGTCGTTTCGTCAATTTAAAGTTCGTTAACTATTAATGACTTCCGTGGAAAAACTCATTTAACGGTACCGAACTTCATACTCGGGCTACGAAGACAAATGGCGGTGATAGGGTGCCACCACTAATAACAATACACAGCGAGTTTGGAGACTCTAGCCCGCTGCTAGCTGCTCACTGCTGAGCACAGCACAAGAAAGCTCTGAATCAAAGGCAAAAGGCAAAAGTTTTTATTACCCAGCAATTCGTGGCGGTGCAGCTATGGTCCTTCGAGCCGGGTAACGGTATATAAATTCAGTGGTATTTATATGTGCAGAAACCACCCCAGTGCCCTAGTGTAGCCGCCGCCGCATACTACGCTCGCGTTGCATATGAATAGTTCATGCCCGAGCGCAGGGATTCTTGTTGCGGGCACACACAAAAAGGACACGAAAAACTCTGAGAAAAAAAAAAAAAAAAACACTCCGAAAGCAAACACATAGTGCCGCATGTGGTGCAAGGAAGGCTCTCAATACCCGGGCCCGTATAAGGATAAAGTTTGTTTTTTTTCCCAACGAATTGGTTCCCCATTCCTCGGGAGAATTTCCAATTGTCTTCCCTCTCTCTGTGTTCAGTGCGCTAAAATGCATCTACATACATAGTTTTTGCTGCAACTGGAGGCGCACACACACACACGAGGCGAGGGTATGTGGCATAATTTCCTGAAAAGAGGAACCATGTTTACAGTGTGTCGATACCCTAGTGCCACCGTTCGTTGTTGAATTGCTTCAGCTGGTGCTAGTCCTTTTTGTTTGTAGGTATTTTTAAAGGAATAGCACTCTCATCCGCATACACATACGCAAGTTTATGTAGAAGAACTCATTCGTTTGTTGTATATCCTGAATGCGAGCAGTGTTTTTGCCTGGTTATTTGTGCAATTTTGCTGTTTAAATGTGTTTTGTGGGGGCTTCTTGAAGTATGGCGTCATCTGTTAGTCAAATGTTTAGTGGTATTCATGTCTGTTTGGAGTAAGTTTGGTTGTTTATTTTTTTTTAAGTTTCTAAATTAGAAATGAGTATAAGCTTATCATAAACATGAGAAGGATTTCGTCCTGTGGCGTCATTCTAATACACTTTAGACGACAAACGGAGATTATATTCTATTTATACTACTCGCGGACTAAAAAATGTGTCCAAAATAAGTTTCACGGCCTCACCATGTTGAAAAGTGATAGCATTTTGATATTAGTGAAGGCAAGAACCCAATATGGCGTTGATGAAACCCGCGAAAGCTTGGTTCTAGCATCGGATACTCAGTTTTTATCATCGTCTCGAACCTGGAAACAAGGTTTTAAGGATCCCTTTGTGGCTACACAGTTGTTGTCCATTTGTTGTTGGTGTTCGAGTCATTGTGACTTCTTGGCTTACTGGACTACATCCAGTTCCTGGTACACTGTACAGTTGAGTCACTTTTCGTCTACTTATAGTCCAACAATCTGCACATAAAGCTGATATGGTACTTTAGAGCTTTGATTCAGTCCATCGACTTAGAAGTTTTGAATCCAGTTGCTTTACTAGACCAAGGTATCTTCCTTGCTAGGGCTCTCCACAAATTTGTCATTTTTGAAGCTTATACTTGCTCCGAGGAAGGTAAAGTCCCAAGAAACTTCCCCGAGTTTGACGCACTCTCAAATTTTGGCCAGACAACATATGCTATGACTTGTCCTCTTTCACTTCAAGACCAAGCCGTTTCGCCTGTCATTCAACTGCCCTTAACAGCTCCACAATGACTTGCCGGAATCTGCTGATGACGTCTTCGTATCCCAGCAGTTGAACAGATGCACTTTCTGCTCCAACACGATCTTGACGAAGTCATATGACAGGGCATCTGTTTGCTGGAATCCGGTGAACGTTTGAACGAGCTCAGAGGAGCTGTTTCAAACTTGCATGAAGCATCCCAACATCTGGACAGGCTATCGCTTGATAGAGCTCGAGACGATGAATGCTATCATGGACGGCTTTAAAGTGATGACTAGGTAGTGAGTTTCTACTTAAAATTCGTTGGCCTTTTCCAGAATTTGTTTGAGTGTGAAGATTTTGGTTTACCATTGATCTGTCGAGTCGGAAGCCACAGAGGTACGTGCCCATTAGTTCAGAAGGGTCTTAAACGTTGGATAGGCTCTTATACTTCACAGGGATATGTCTTGGTAGTTCTTACAAGACTTCAGTCGCCAGGCCTGCGTTCCTTCTTCCATACTTGATTGATGAGTTGGTGCATGCCCCCTACCAAGGCATCATCTCCGTGTTCAGCTGGAACCCCATCAGGGCCAGCGGCTTTGTTGCTTTTCACTTTAATGACGGCTACATGTTCCATATTGGATGAAGGTGTTGATCCTTCAGTGACTAACTGGAGGTGGGTCCCCTTCTTGCCCTATCACCCTCTCTATTTGATCCCTGATGAGCAATTGCTGGAAGTGTTGCTGAAACACATCTAGAGTTCCCTATGCTTCGGTGAATAGGTTGCTGTCGCTATTTCGAAGAGCCTGCGTTTAGGGTTTGAAGCCTGATAAAAATTCTGGGTTTTGCAAGACTCCTTGATACCCTTGAGCTTGAAAACTGAGCCGTCCCCTTTACTTTTACGCAGGACTCTCTTCTCTTTCCTTTTTCTGATCCGGTACTTGTCCCTCGCTGGTCTTGTTAAATCTTCTGTCAACCTCTTCCCCTGAAGGCACTCATCATCATACCAAGGGCCCCTTTTTGGTGTTACTCTTTTCAGTATTGGGTCGACTGGTTGTGTGGTGGCAAAGAGTTTCTCAGTCAAGTTCTCTTGTAGGCTCTGGTACTTTCTGGCGTTCTAAGGCATCCAACGTCAAGCTTCTTCTTCTGGGAGGCTTGCAACTTCTGCTCGTTAGATAGTCGCTGCCTCTGGTTTTTGTCTTCGATACATGGTCCTCTTTACTATCGAAGACAAAAACCAGATGCAGCAGATCTTGAAGAACACGTCACTGAAGCTCCATCGAAAATCTCAATCGATGGCCTTCTCATTTTGAGGAATAAAGGGACTCCTTCTAGGTGGATCTCAGAGGTGTAGGTGAACTCCCAAGATTTGGACCTTTTTACCCTCTTTTTAGTCCCATTTTCTGTACAAATTTTTCGCACCTGAGAGAGTGACCATAAAAACCTGTCTGAGAACAATTTCCAGGTCCTTGAACCCATTCATTTGCTCTTAGCAGCATTTTCTCACTTTTTATGATTCATAATACCCTTAAGGGACTTAACTTATCCACTCAATCCGAACTAAACCACCGAACTGGCTAATTTAATTTTTTTTTTCTTGCGTTCTCGCCACCAAAGGGATCTCTCCAACTTTGATTGGAATGCAAATCATTGTTTGCTTCTCTTCTCTCCTTTCGCATCTATCTTAGCGCTACTTATCTTCTTTGCAAGTCCAACAGAAAAACAGAAAAAACAAAAAAGCTGTTCTCAAATAATTATCTGAAAATCGCAAAACCACATAATCTGTAACTTTTTCGCATGGAAATTTTCAAAATTACCATGGCCCTTCCTCACAACTATGTACCACAAGTATTTGCTGCATCGCTCGCTCGCTCTCTGTGTCTCTATTAAAATA
Organism: Chalcosyrphus nemorum; assembly: GCA_949716465.1. Classification (NCBI taxonomy): domain Eukaryota; kingdom Metazoa; phylum Arthropoda; class Insecta; order Diptera; family Syrphidae; genus Chalcosyrphus; species Chalcosyrphus nemorum. Next base: position 58,875,154 of record OX454334.1, on the reverse strand, counting down.
TTTATCGAGATTCCTTGCTCCATTTGGAAAAACAGTCTTTTGCGAAACGGAACCCACACAAAACTCGGACGCAAAAGAACAAGTAGAAGAAGAAGAAGAAGAACTCAACTCAACTTCGATATCTCGCTCTCAATTTACTCTCGACAAAGTAATTTGCATGAAAAATAACCCAAAAGAGTTCCACCTACCCACCCCACTGTATATACCCACTGTAAGAATTCCCAAAGGAATTTTCCCTCCACAAAATGACAGAACAACAACAACAACAACAAGAAGAGCAATAATTTTCCATCTTAAAATTAACTGCAGTTTGTCTATTGTAAGGAGTTTCTTTGCTCGGTCTTGTGTTGTGTGTGTGAAAGAAGATAAGATCAAGAAACATAAGACTTTAGGAGGCTGCCTCCTCCATTTTGGAAAAATGCATCAGTCAATTCGTCTTGTAAAGTTCGTGGGAGGGAGAGGGAGAGGGAGAGGGAGAGGGAGACGACTGTTAGAATCTCTGGGAAAACAAATGGCAGGCAATAACCGTAAGGGGGGAGTAGAAAAACTTACCACGCCGCGGCTTGGGCTTCTTCTATTCGCGCTCTTGTGGGTAGTTGGTATCTGTTTATAAATTCAAACAAAAACTTTTGAATGTTTTAAACAATTTCACCCCCCCTCAACCTCAACCACACCACAAGGAGATAAGGACTTGTTCTTTACATCTCACGAAGAATGTGGTGGTCTCTGCTTTTACACATTACCGAGATTCATCATTATTGTGTGCGCGAAGGAAAAGTTTTTTTTTTCAAGCAAAACATTGCAAATTTCCAATGTAAACCAAGGAATTTTGCCAGCGCTAAAAGGAGCGCCTTCCTCTAGAATAGAGATGAAAAACCTTAAACTACCGTTAAGTCTACACAACTACCTCTCATCAAGTTGCCATTAATCAAAACAGCCTTCTGTCGGTCGTCGGTTGTCGGTTGGTTGGTTAGTTGGTAGTTGTCGATCGACGACGGCGCTTCATAAATCGTTGAGAAATCGAAGGACTCTAGCTGGTGTAATTCACCCCCCAAAACCACTACCAACCTCAGCGATGAAAACAAAACTTTAATGAGTGCACTTTATGTGTGTTTGGCTGTGTGTGTGTGTGTGTGGTTAGAAGTCCGCGAGTAACAAAATGAGCGATAAGGAAACTTTTGCTATTGTTAAAGTTGGTCCGCCGCTCGCGGTTCAAAAAAACAGTTGGTTGGGTGCTGCTGTTGGGTCCTTTTTACTTTTTGTTTTAAAGATCGATTTGTTTAATGCTGTTTTTTTTTCTTTATCCTTTTATTTTTGTGAAGAAAACTTTATCTAATTTTTGGAGAGAGAGTTTAGCTTTTTGGTCGAAGAAAGTTATGTGTCTAAGCCTGGGATTAAGTTCAACTGAGTTTATGTGCTGAAGGATGATTAAAAAAGACTACTCGAGTGTAAATTTGATAAAACACAGGATTGAAGTGGATTAGAACTCGTATTCATATGGTACGAGGTGAACACACTGTTGTAGTTGGATGATATGTGTGGCATTAGCTTGTGTATCAACTGTTTGGGGTACAAGGACATTTTGCCAATGAAAACCATTTTGATGTATGAAGTCGAGTTAATGATTCGTGTCATCGTGTGCGGGCTCTAGCAAGGCTCTTAGTTGACAAATCAACAGAAATTTCCCTCATTAAGTGGTTGCTCCTCCGAAAAACCTCTTCACTTGAGACACTGATTAGCTAGAGAGGGTATAGGCACCTACTAATGAACGTTTACACCTTTCTCGTAAAAATAAGGATCACCCTCCAAGAACCATATCCATAGAGCCACAAGAGCTCAAGCTTGGGACAGTCTTAGCTTAGTTTTTAAACAACTGATTACTACGCCAAATTTTGTGCAGCAAACCAAAGCCGATTCTCCCTATTTCCAGATCGGTTTGGTCTTTGTCTGAGCTAAGTTTTAGTGTACGATCCCCGGTGATTTGGTCCTTTTTTCCTCTTGTACAATCCATGCTTGGGCGGCATTGACACCACAAAGATCTATTGTACCGAAGGTTTTACTAGCTTTTTTTTGCAAGTGAGTAAGGCTTTAGTAGCAGATTATGTCAGTTTCACTGAAGCAAGTGTATCCCTATGGAGAATACGTTTTCTCACCCAGTGTTTTGATGTTTCAGCCTCCTCTAGGCACAACCGACAGTCCCTATCATGGCCCCGAGATTCAACTTGTTAAGATGATATCTCAGGCTATAATTGTCAGTCGAATAGACACCCATTTCCTTATGCTTTCCTCATAGAAATATGTCTAAATCAGTCGTTTAGGCTACCTTGGATCTAGCTCATTGATCCAGTGGCTTAGAGTCTAGTCTACATAGTAATCAGCCGATGCTATAGTAAATCTCAGGACCTATGAATTTAGACTCTGAGCCAGCCATAGCAAGGTAATCTGTTGCCTATAATTCCCCGCTGTTCAGGGACCTGGACTGGCTGAGCTTTACCTCATTATATTTGGCAAGGCATTGTACCTATTCCCATTAGCTTATCTGCTGAATCATTGCCCACAAATCTCCTAATGTTCAGGAACCAATCTTAACCTTGTTATCTTTGGCATCGTAGGCAACATTAGACAGTTCTACAGTTCATTAGGTTGGATGGTAATGCCCTAAGTGCTGTCTGGCTATCTGAAAAGACGTGTATGCTTGATTCCCTTAAGGAGACTATGTCTGTCACAGATTCTGTGGTAACCATTCTAACCAACTTGTATTCATCCGCTTTATAGAATTGAAGAGTTTTTTGACTTTCTTGCTTAGTTTCGCCAGTTGGTCCTAGCAACAGGGCACCTGCCTTCTAGTACTGATTTTGGGGACACAGCTGTTGTAAGGCCTAACCAGTGAGGGGTGCTGAGACGCACAAGATCTTCTGTGTTCCCCTTTAGGACTTGCAGTATTAGGGCTCTTGAGTTCAGAACCACAAGTTTTTAAGTTCCCAGCTTCGCCAAGTCCACCAACTAACTGCAAACAGTCCCTATTCTAGTTTCAAACTTAGTGTTTGGGACTCTATCATGTATCCTTCCAAGGACAGTGAATGAGAGCAATCTATCAAGGTCTGCACTAAGAAGTAAGCCAGCAGCATGACCATGACTCGTTTTAAATGGTTCGCTGAGAAAGCAGCCTATTCTTCTGCAGCATCTACTGAGCTCTTATGTCCGGCATAGGACCTAATTTGTCTTCGACTTGTTGACAAGAGAAGGCACAGCTAAGAACCTAGTTTATGTTTTGTTTCTATTGTCCGTGAACGTTAGGGTTAGGATCCGCTTAGCAATAATAGACGTACGTACAAACACGACTTCATCCCTACGTCCTTACGTGCTCTTTTCCATAGAAATAAACTCCTTAAATGCACAGCTTAGCTGCAGGTAACTTTCCGCCTTTAAAAGTCGATTAAGAGTACCTTGCGTAGGATTACTCCTGTTGTGTGAGGAGCCAATGAACTTTCTCTCGCTTCCTTCCCGACCACCTTAAGCCGAAAACGAAAACGAAAACTCATTAAACGTAGCAATATTCATGCAAAATGCATATTGAAAGGCTTAACTTCCTTACACTATCTGTGTACCTCTCTTAAGTCGTTAACAAAAAAGAAGCTCCTTTTCCTTATCCCTTCCGCCAGCAGCACGTGAAACGAATGATTAATGCTTATGGTAACCACTGAACCCTGCAACTTTTTTAATTAAGCTCCGGCTTGGGCGCCATTAAAACCTCTACTATCTCTTCTGTTGTATGTGTGGTGCCCTTTTCTCGACAACAACGACAAACTGCACTCGAAATATAAACATTTTGTTGCGCTGTAACACTACTCAGTGTGCACAAAAATATTGCAAGCAACGGCAGAATATTGCAACAAATAAATTGCAATCATAATGCTTGCTGCAAGTTGCAAGCAATACGAAACCGAAGCAAGCAGCATTGTTATCCTTCTTCTCTCCTTTGGCAAGGACATATGGGCCTCCATTACCATTACCATTCGAGAAATGGACATGGCATTGCATGCATTCATTTCCATGTGCAGTTGCATGCGGTTGCATCACTATCATCGCCTAAAAATGACTCTGGCCAGAGCCCGGCCAAGTTATTCCTTTCGAACAACCGAGAGGATAGCCAGTAGATGCCAAATAATCATTATGGCATATGCTGAACTCAACTCAAGTGAAGTGAAGTCCTTCAGTATAGTAGTCCCCTTGCACCGCGCCATCATCATTTAGAAGCAAAAATTATTGGTACTTGTGCCAGCGTCAGAGTTTAAATATTTTCCAACGAAGGGTGTCGGTGGCCAAAAACCAGCCAAGGATATGGTGGTGAAGGGCAAGAGACTTAATGAAAATTTTCAATTGCGAGCATAAATTTTTGAGTTGGGCGCAACAATTTACCCCGATATCGTCCCTGGAGGGAGGAGGCGGCTTCGTCTGTGTTCAAACAGACAAACAGACCCCGGGGGAGATTGCGACTGCAGTTGTACAGAACTGAGAAAATATTTCAAGGCAGAGCATAAAATCCATGATAGAATGCAATCGCCTAAGGATTCCGAATTGGAATTCAAGTTTTCTTCTTGGTCTTCCTTTCAAGGGGGCCAACCAACCGCCAAGGCCTCTTTTTCTGGTGAGTTATAGAGTGAGAGAGTGCATATCGTTGTCTGGAGACTCTGCTCTGCTCTGCTAGCTGGGAAGTGTAATTGAAGTCGCATAAATTGTTGTTTCATATTGTCAATGATGGGGGGACATACATACATACATATGTGTGCCATGTTGGAAAATGAACATTCTGGAGGACATGTTCCTCGGTTTTTGGAGTGTGTAATAGGTTGAGGCCGGAACCATTAAAATTCTTTATGAGGTTCTTTATAAAAGTTCCATATTCACATATCTTTCTCTGTGAAGATGTATAGTGTGTTGTAGTCGCAGTAATAAAATTCAAAGTCAATAAATTAAGTGTGGCTGGTGGTAAATTTTGTTGATTATTCCTTGAACTTTGTCCTGGAATTCAATTTCTCACCATTTCCCTTAAAAATAGCATAGTTTCAGGTGATTTTACAAACAATTAGCGAAGGCACGAACCATTCTATTCGAGAGATTTGATCCTACACATTTTCACTGGAATGTGTGGTTTTTAACTGGACTTTTATGGCCAGAAGGGACAAGCAGCAAAAGATCCTTCGATTTGAGTATGATTTACCACCAGTGGCTGCCATTTTAGGTCATTTTTAAGCTGAGACACAACTTATAAGGAATCCAAGTAATGAACCATAACCTCTTTAGTGAATGTGCTTTAAAGAAGAGCTCAATTCACCTTGATTTCTTTTTAAGTTGAAACCCTTTAATCCCCTACAACATTCAAGGACGAATTTAAGCTTGTGTCTCAAGTATTTAATGGAAAAAAAGGACTGTGCAAGGATTCTTAATTATCCATATACACAGACACTTACACAACCCTGTAATTATGAAAGTCAATTCAACTGTCTATTCCTGTGTCTCTGGTCATTATCATTATTTCTTAAGTTGTCTACAGTTCTGTGGCCGTCATTAGGCGGCTCTCTATCATTCCGCAAGAGAATCCATCATTCACCAACGCCAACGCCAACCAAATGTCACACCACGTTGACGAAAGCCAGAAGGACAAACAGGGAAGATGGAAAGAAGAAAAATCACTTAAGACACACACACACAGTACCGGCTGTCGCAGTCATGCTTAATCACTGGTTCGGAATGGAAAGGAGTGTACACACGATCCCCTACTATTCGAATGTTTCTCCAAATGGTGCGTAATTACCGCTCGAAGGACGACAAATGATGCCACAATCCTGTCGTAGAGAGAAAATACCACCACCAACTCCTCTCGGGATATGCAGTTCCGGCAGTCATGATGATAACAGTAGTGGAGCTTTGTTGCACCCTTTGCATGCGGAATGTGGGAATTTCTCAAAAACATTTTCGAAAATGAAATTTTCGCAATTGGATTGGAATCGAGGGGTAGAGGGTTTCATGTGTGTGTAGAAGGATACAGGGAGAGACAATCTATAAATTTTAACTGCTTCAGGGTTGGATGTTGTCCCTTCCTTGAGCCTACACATGTGTGTGTCTGTACTGTATGCCTTCAAAATTTATGTCCCTTTGTATGGGGCGAATGTCATTCTAATGGGCATGGGGGGGGCGCCCTGAAGTACGTACTGTAAAATTGTGTTTTATGACCAAAGATAATGGGACACTGTGTAGCAGTCGAAATGTTTTGTTCTCCATTTCAAATGGACACACTAGAACTAGATAAAAGGCAGTAGTTGTAGTTCTGCTGCAAGATGACGATGAAGAAGGGTGCTGCTTCTACTGCTGCTGGATGGGACTTCTGGTCATTAAGGTGCAGCAAAGTGAAACGAAGAGACAGTAGTACATAAATACTTTGGCATTCGGAGATAAAAAATTGAATGAAATAAACTTTGAAAAGGACCAAGGATATGGCTGCCGTTTCCCATGCAGAGTCTTGTCACAGTCAAGTGACTGTTTTAGATCGAGTTTTTGGGTAAAAGAGAACTTTTAATCCTTTAAAACTTGAAACTAGATTGCAAAATAATCCTTTAGACGCACCTTTTGCACCCATCTAAGAACTCCGGTCAAGCGGAAGGTACCACAGTGGCTAGTCGCCGTCATCGCATTGCATCATCGTGCTCAGTAACCCGATCTTTTCGCAAGGATGCACAAGTAAATTGGAAAATTCCTCTCCCATTGAGGATGAGGTGTGCTGGAGCTGTTCCTCTTGTTTATTGTCTGTTGCCTAGGTTTGATGTTACGACGATAATAATAGCGAAATGGTGACGATGATGATGACAGTGTCCTGGTGAATGGTTTTTTTGTATTTTTTTAAGGGTGAAACGTTGTTGTTGTAATGTCATCCCACATAGAGTTACCAGCAATTTTCTGTTTTCCACTTCAACCTGATTCCATTTCCTCTTCTTTTTTTCCTACCAGTCTCCATGGTATCCCACCAGCAATCTCTCTCACGTCGCCCCTTCTTCCTTCGCCTTCAACCCCTCGAGTTGTTTAATTAAAGTAATGGCTGTTGTTTCTATTCCATATGACAGGATTTTTTGTGTAGTTTTCCATTAAAAAATGTCCTTTTTTTTTTGCTGCTGGTTTCCATATTTCCGGGTGTCGACCGGGCTGGTACCAGTCTAATGGAAAGATAATATTTCCAGATTGAGAAAGGACCAATGATTTGGTTTCTGATTCTTTGGTGGTGCTACTACCTGTTCCAGAAAATTGAGGTTATAACAGCAAATACACCATGACAGAAAGAAGGACATGGAAATTGGCAACCAACGAAAGGATATACAGTTCCCAGAGCCAAGAAAAGCAACACACACATCGATTAGGGCAATGAGATACGTTTGTTTCAGGTCACTTCTTCTGATGAGCAAACGATGATAAGGACCATTGCCAAGTGGAGTAGACCTAAATTTCAAATTGCAACCGAATTAGGTGCAACCTTTCGAGGAAAAAACACACAAGACAAAGTCATCAATTTCATACGCACTTAGACAGCCTTCAACACTTGGAGCGTTTGTGTAAAATCAGATCCACATTGTGTCCTCATCTAAGGCGAAGCAGGCAGCTAATTTGTAACCCAACCAAACAACAACAGTGATAAAGAATCTCTCGCAATACAATATATCCTTTTCATCCACCCCATTTGATGGGTGGATGTTGTTGTATGCAAAAAGAAAGATCTCTTTCAAATCAGGGAAATGAAGGATATATATTTAAATGACAGGACCTTTCAATCTTGGCCCCTTCCTCCCCTTAGACGTAGGGCGTTGTAGATGCCATACAACACATAGAAGTGGTGTGTAGTGTGAAAATTTGCCAGTCGCATATTAGTTCCATTCATTCAGTCGTCCATCCACCACCCTCTCATTTAAGGATGTTTCCTTACAAAAAAAAAAACCAGGACGACTTGAAGAAATCGTCTGTCATTTGTTAGCATTTCCTTTAACCGCATTGAGATTTCTTTTCCTAGACCGGATGGGAAAAGTTTCTGAGGGGGGGCGAGTGTAAATTTGTTCGTCCTTTTATTATCCTTTTTTTTTTAAAAAAAATCTGCTCTCCCCACCATAAACAAGGAGTATGCGTGGCAATGCAAATAGATTTCTTTTCCATTGCGGTTTGTTTTGCGAATCCTTCTCTATGTCCTGTCGTCTTGCGATCCTTGATGGGGGTGTGAAGAGGTTTTCTTTTGGTTATTTTTATCTGATTTGATATTCATGAGATTTTCGGTCCAGAGAGTGGTTACAAGTTACAAGTGTATTATTATGGTTTTCCCTTGTCCCGGCGTTGGGCGCCATTTCTTTCTTTTCTATTTTTTTTTTGTTGCTACCACTCAAATTTGAAAAAGGATACAAAGAAAATAGAGAGAGAGAGAGAGAGTACTGATGATGAATACCCTAACCAATAATTTTTTGATTAAGTTTTTGAATTTTTTATGCACACACGGACCGATGGTGGTGGGGAATTTTTTTTTAAAACCATAAATCCTCTAGAGATCCTTCTCTTCTCCTGTTTTGTATATATTTTCTGCTCCAGTTTGGTTTGTTGAAATCACAGCGGCGAAAAACATTTGAAAATGGTAAACATTCGACGTGAAATAGTTTGCAAGTTCCTTTCCATATGCTGCCCCATGTCATGGAGAGGATATCCTTTTTATTTTTTGCTCCTTTTTTTTTTGATAGATGTTATGGTATTTTATCATACCCACTTCACATGTGTCTGTGCAGAGAGACAGAGGGAGGGGGGTGGAGAGAGGAATAAAAATTTGAAACAAAATTTTATTTGGTTGTTATTTTGAGCGGGTAGAGGCGGTTCCTGTGTTTATCCTGCCGCCCTGACTGCAGCAGGCTTGACGTTTTGATTAATGTCGGTGTTCGGTGCCGGCTGATAGGTTATTTGGGTTACTGGAATAATAATAAATAAATTCCTTGTTTTTTTTTTGTGCACATTTTGAGCGTGTTTTGACAATGATGATGGCGGTGATAATAATTTTGTTGCAAGCTTGTGTGTGATGCGGTGTGGAGTGTCACAATTTTTAGTTTTTGTTTATGGCAATTTGTAAACGATATCGGATGACAGGCGAGGTACTTTATGAGGGTGCTGTTTTCGGTATCTGTGATTGAGATCCTTCGGTTTAAACGTTCTTTTACTGCTTCTTTGCACGGATTTGGATGTAGAGGAGTCGATATATGCAAAAGGTGTAGCTTTCCCCTCCTGAGAGCGTCCTTTGCTTCATTGTTTTCGAACACAAAAAGGATTTGGTTCTTGCTGCACCTTTGTGCGAATAAAACTTACATTGTCGCACGTAGGAGCCCTGCTAACCAAAAAAGTGAATTCAAATCCACTTCCTTACCCAAAGGACATTTATTTTCATCTGCACATAGACTCCGTCTCGTACTTGTTCACGAAGCAATTCGCTCAGTCACCAGACTTTTATTTTATGAGCATCGTCCTTGTTCATAGTTTTCTTCTTCTCTCTTTTGAGAGGGTGTACCATAACAAGACCACGAAAAAGAATTAAGCGAAATTGAACCCAATGGAGGTCCTTTTCTTTTTCTTCTTACACACGATTCACCCACATAGAGAAGAAGAAGAAGAAGGCCTTTGAAGTTATAAAGTTTGGCTCCTGCAATTGAAGAAAGCACGTATCGCCAATAAAATCGGGTGGCCAAAGATCCAAGGAAGCCCACCTTTGTGGAAGAGAGCTTACTTCAGCGAAAATTCCCTGCAAAAGGATACCTACACACACGCTTGTAATTCAAAATTGGCAAAAGGCAAAATTGTAAGGACAGTTGGTACTAGTGTGCGCCATTTAAAGGACATGGACGAGGGCGGGGGCGAACTGCGCCTTGTGACTTTATTACACTTGCTGCTACTCTCGCCGTCGTCGTCTTATTCTTAGTTTTATGTGATTTTTGGGTGAGTGCAGGGATCCTTGAAGGAGCTCTGGCTTTTTGTAAATCAAAGTTAATGGCTGAGATGTTGACTATCTTGTTACCGTTTATTACCCCGTTTTCTGTTGACGTTTTCGTCCCTTTTAAGTGTCTGTCTTCCTGTCACTAAAACATATACAGCCACCCACCCACCTCCTTCCTAGTCGTTATCCTTGATGAAGAAAAGCAAAGCAAAAAAAACTTTGTTAAGCAATTGGCTTACAACTTGTCAAATTGTTTGACAATTATTGCCACACACTGCAAAAAGGAGGCGAGGGCTTACATATATCCTTTTTTTTGTTTTTTTTTTACTTTTTCATCATCTTATCTTCTTCTGGCTTTGTCGTGACTTCCCTTCTGGCAGTCAAACAGAGAAAGAAAAAAACGGATCTCGGAACAACTTAACAACAAAACAGTCGAGTGGTTGATTTGATCCTTTCTTCTGGGTTTTAACAGTGTGTGTGGTGGTAATATTCCACCGAGTATGTTTCAAGCGATAAGAACTTTGAGTTAATCGCCCTCCCTTCTCAATTTGAATCCGCCGCGAATTGATGTCCTTTATTTATTTTTTTTCTTTGGCGAGAAGCATCTGTAATGCTCTCTTTGTTTGTCGCCTCTCTCTCTCTATGCCAAGGATAAATAAAGTGTTTGGGGGCAATTAATGTCGTTTTAATTGCTGCAGCAAAGGACATTAAAAGTGTTGATGCTGTGCTTTGGCAGTGTCGCGCGGAAGGGGTTTTATTGTCCTTTCTCTTGTCTTTTGCTTTGGGTTTTTTTGTGAATTTGGGAGTAGCCACATTGATTTATCCTGAGATTAGGGCGTGTGGCGGGAGGATAATGGATGGAAGATTAACTTGTTTCCTTGCGTTGCTTCAGCCGAATTACCATGTTGAAGTTGTTAAAAGGACTAAGAGGACATGAGGCGCCCTTAGATGCAAAAGGGGGATTGATTCTAGCGGTTGCAATTGTTCTCTTTTGAGGCAATTTGCTGATAATTTGATGGAGGGTTCGAAAAGGATTTAAAGGTTGCCACTTAACGGCATTTTATGATTTGCCCTCTCTTTTCCTCTTTGGGATACTTAATTAATAGCGATGGACAGGAAAGTAATGAATGAGGCTTAATTACGATTGGGGAAGGATTCTTATTTTTGGTTTTTGTTTACTCTGTCGAGTTCTAAACATTTTATGTGCAATTAAGGAAGCTGGGTAAATTTATGGTTATTCCATTTGGGTGGAGGGAATCCTTTTTTCATCAAGACGAAGCCAATTATTGTAATTAACGCCAAAAAAGTATGATGAATTGTGTCCTTAAGTGTGGAATAATTGAGCGAAAGGATGTGCTGCGCACAAATTGTGTGACAGTGCGGATGATGATGATGATGGCGGTCTCATTATGCAGATTGAGGCGAAAGCTAATGAGTGGAAACAAAAACTGCATAAATGATCATTCAGTTTGATTCAACAAATTGCTTTTAGATTTTTGTCGGAAAAGTTCTAAGAAGGAAGGCAAGTTGCCCCCAAAGAAAACTTTTTTGCAGAGAAATCTTTCAGAACTTTGAATTGAAAAGCATACTTTTGGGCTGACAGATAAATCAATACATAGGAATTGGCTTAAATTTTAAGGCTGAAACCAGAGGTGCATTCCTTCCTTCTGACAGAGCAAAGTTCCTTGGCATTATAGTCGGCAAGAAGCTCTATTGGAGAGTGAATATTGGTCAAAGATGTGAGTAGCCACTTCGGCCTTTTACCTCATGAAGTGGACTGCTTAGGAACCTTTCCCTATCGTATGGAAGCAGGCGATAAATAAGAGCTGAGGGACTAGCAGGCATTGGTAACAGTAGTGTGATGAGAACCACTTCAACTGAGGGTATTATCGGCCAGCTATTGGCACTATAAGTTAGCCAATTAGTCTCTGTATTCGACTGTCCTTCAAGAATATATTGACTGTGGATACAGCATTCAATTTGCCATGTCTGGGCTTTATAAGGCCTTTCTCAATCGTCTCCCCCAGCAGAGAAGACTAGCAAAGTGGCCTTAGACCTAACGCACAGTGTCTATACTGACGGATCTAAAATAGATGCCGATGAGGCGTCATAATAAGTTCGACACGGCAGCAGCCTTCCTTTGACAAAGCTAAGGCCGAGAGTTTAATACGAACCTTCTCTACCTTTTCACCCCCATTGAACCCATCACAGGGCACAACACTCTGCAATGCCGCATATAGAGATTGATTATGATGGATCAAGCATCCTGCAGAGCTGCCTCTTTCTATGCCCAAAGTACTTTAACAAATCGGCAACGAATTCCCTGAAAAGTACTTCTTACCAAACTTCGAAGAACTCTCGTGGACCCTAAGACAAGATCATGAATTTCATCAAGTTCTAAGGATGGTCAATGACTTTGTAAATAGACGAACAGATTAGCAGGAAACGGGCTTACTCTAAACTTCAATAGGCAGCACAATGCCTTGATCAGAGATGCAGAAGGGTCCAACGAAGGTTCGGGGAACGAAGAGCCTTCCTCTGAGTTCTGTCTAGCAACCTTATTGGAAATCTAGTTTCTTACGATCGCTTGAGACCTCAGACCCAGAATGGAATCAGTGAATGGAACCTTGTAAAGCAGTTCAGAGAACTCTTGCATTCAAGAGTAGTTAGAGAGTTTAAGCCCAGTTTAACTGTTACTACAGACACAAGTTCGACTGCAATCGAAACTTGGTTCAAACTTTGAGTGACGCCAGGCAGGGATGTCGATGACAACTGAAGCATTTTTCTATTATCATAAGGAGGAATATCCAAAGGAGCATAGTTGCACGAGATTTGCCGCTCAATGCCATCAAACCACCAGTGAGGCTCAAACTAAAAGCCACCTCGTCTAAGTCGGTAAATAGCGCTTCACAGTTTTGCATATACCTAAGCCATATTTTGGTCGAGAAAACGTTCCAATCACTTACTCATGGTTGAACCTGCGCATTAACCTAGGAGCCTTTCCACTTATGTAGCTCGGTCTTTAGCCAATTGCTTCCAGTTGAGCACCCTAACTTAGTCGACGTTTCCTTGAACTTATCCCTCCGGGCTAGATTCAAAGATTCTAGGGGTTGGAGCCCTGGTATTCTCTTTTAACATGTCCTAGCCATCTCAGACGTCAAATATGCAGTTCTTTGACTGTGTAGGTCGGTGGTCTTCTGATTCGTGATAGCCTGTTGTGTTCTTCCAATTGTGTCACTAGTGCTGCTTCGTTCGCTCAATTATGATGTTAGAAGAGTCGCGCGACAGCGCGTCACTTTGTAAAAGGTTTCAGTAAAGGCATTACAGACCTTGATGGAGCAGCGACCGTTCTGCATCGTCATCCTGCACAGACGGACAACTTTGACAGGCATGTCAAAACTAGATGCTATCATAGGCAACCTTGACGTCGATAAAGAAATGATGGCTATCGATGTGGACTTCTTGGGTTCTCTCCGAGATCTGTCGAAGTTTGAGGATTGGATCGATGGTGGTTTTACCTGGCCTAAAACCTCACTGATAGTGGTCTTGATAAAAGGTTTGAGGCGTTGGCAAAAGAGATCTTGCATTTAATGTTCAGGAGACTAATGCCTCTTTAATTGGCCCAGTTGAGAAGATTTCCTCTCTTGTGGATCGGGCAAGCGATGCTGAGGTTCCACTCATGAAGCACACACTCTTCCGATCAAAGGGATGACTTCGTGCAAGGTCTCTACGAATTCATGTCCAGTTGCCTTGAAAAGTTCGGCCGTTAAGCAGTCAGGTCTATCTGCCTAGTTGGACTCCAGCTTGCATTTTGCTATCCTCACTTCGCTTTGGTCAGGTGGACGGAGGTTTTGCCTATGACCGTCGATGTTGAATGGTTCATTCTGCCTAACAGCAGAGGGTTGGTCTTTCTCTCCCCGTTTTACAGTCTGCAGAAGTAGTTTGTCCATATTTTCAGCACCGACTATGGCGGTTCGTGTCTTCAGGCTTCTGTATGGATTTTGCTTCTCTGACAGTCTTTTGGTGACTTCTTCTTTCGGAGGAGCCACTGTTCTTCCTGCGTCTTTTGCCCAAAGAGCTCACGAGGAATCCCATATGTTTGTCATGTTTAAGGACTCCTTTCAGTGAAAAACAAGTTCCATTCCGCCATGCCATCCGTCTTGTACCTCAAAGTTAAATTTTAAGTTTAAACTCCGTCAGTGCATTTGCTTAAAACTTTCCCTCCAACACGCCACGCAGCTGACTGCGACTGCCACTCCCCCTGCGAATAGAGAGAAAAAAAAAAACTTTTTTAATTAATTTCAAAACTCTCCTTCCCCCGAAAAAAACGTTTAAAATACCGAAACGCACTTGAAAATGCCGGCAAAATACAACTCCACATCGGCTGGCCTACAGGCTGCATGCGAGTCCTTACCCAAAACACGAATTACATACACAATTCATCGGCGCAGGAAACTCCGTGTGTCCTTTTGTTAGACGTACACACATAGCCAGCTATCCGACGACGCGAAAAGGTGGCTTTTTTGAATTATAAATGCGTTCAACTAATTGCATCCGCCACCTTTGGGAATACATCTACACACAGAGTCTCGCTGCTCTCCTTGGTCTGAACATCGTCGCGTCGACCCCTCAGGCACTGCTAACAACTCGACTACAAATAGCTAGCTATCCATTCCGCTCGGCTGTGTTCTCTCTCTTGCTGTGCATTTGCATGGGTAATTTGAATATTAATAACTCGACAATTAATCGTGACATGGTACCCGGAGTAGCGCCAACTATAACCTCCTTCTCTCGATGGAAACACAGCAGACTCAGGGTCAGACAAGAAGAGAAAGTACAGGCAACACCTGTATGCCTAGACTATTATGCCGGATGGCAAATTTGTATACAAAGTCATCAAGGTTAGGGTCGCATCCCACCGCACAGTTCCGATTTGAATATCCTGCGAAAATGGTTTTAGAATCCTTTGATCTCACTTTCTCTCTCTTTGGATGGCACCAGCCGCCGCCTAGACAATGAGAGAACTAGATACGAGTAACAACTTTGCAAAAGAATTAGAATGCAAATTATTTCGGTGTATCTATTGAAGAAAGGATAACCTAATGTGCGCGTCCTTATAATTACATCTACACACAGCACAGACTATGACACGAAGTTTTTCCACTTTGTTGCCCCCCGACGTCGGTCGCAGGTTGAATAACCTGCACAGGCTGGGTGGTGGTTGTGAGCCTTTCATCCCTCGGCAAGGATAGTAGACAAATACACATATAATTATTCCAAATGATGATGATGATGATGGACTATGAGTTCGAGTGTGTGGATATCCTTTGGGATTTGCAGCCAACTCCCACTGCTGCCTAAAATTGACTCTCTGCGCGTCGTAGTTAACAATTCGGTTACCGGTTCGATATGAGGGTCGCTCGAGAGCTGTTTAAACAGATTAAAAGCGGCAGACAGGAATTTTTTTTTTTTTCTTTCCTTCTTTTGATGAGTCCCAATGCATCATGACCCTGTCCTCCGTCCGTCTGTCTGTCTGTCTTTCTGTGTGTGCTTGCGTCCGTTGAAGGATTGGACGTTGTTTGAATACTTAATCAAATTTTGATGCGTAACTTTTGGGAGGCGGGGGATTATTCAAAAAAGGGAGAATCTTTTCCCTGTTGTTTCTGTGAATTTGACAATCTGTCCAAATAAATGGAATTCCAGGCACTTTTTGTGTCCTTTGTATCCTTAACTAGCCGGCAGGGGTGAATTTTGATTCATTTTTCAAGGCGCGCTAGCGAGCTTTGAATGGCGTGTTGCATTTAATTGAGAGCTCAATTATCTACTAACTTATGATTATATCCTGCATGCATACATGACGCAACATATACTCGCGTACATAGGGGTGCCATATGAGTTGGGCGTGGATCATTTATTATGGAGTCATTAAGGGGCTTTTGTATTTGACGATCCGTAATGGAACTGTTTCAACACCTTAATTGGGCCCAACTGTCAGGTTTTAGTATATAGAGGAGGTGAGCTGATATGACATATGAAGTGCAATTAGTGCGTTTCAGTGTATAATTTTGTGTTGGGCGCCAATTTTCTTTGCGCTCTGTAATGTCATGGGTGTGGCTGGGTGTGAAGTTGGACGCGTTTGAAACACCTTTTTGTGAATTTTAATTCGTTATCAAGGACTTTATGCCTTAAGAGATTAAAGGGGGAATTCATATGAGAGAGGACTTGTCAAAAATCCTTAAAATTATGAGAATTTGTGGCCTTAGAAGGTCCTCTGTGCTAGGCTAACATGTGAGCCAACAAATGTAGTCTTAGTTGGACCCCGTTCTGAAAAGTCCCCACTGCTTACGAATTTTGGGCGCAATCAGGGGTCTTTACAGAGAATTTTCGGGAAAGACAGAAAGAGTGTTGAATTTGCACTCAAGCCTTCCGGCATGTCGACCACGAAGGAGGCAACCTTTCATCGAAAATCGTCATAAGCGACGAGAGCCATTTTCAGCTTTGTGGACAGAATTATCACTTCTGTGGCGTATAACTCACGAGGAGCCATTACCTCCGCTTAAGCTTACTGCACGGTATGCTGCTTACAGTGGATCCATAATCGTATTTCCAGCTGGGCAAACTTTGGTTCCGATGACTTACACTGGCCTGGTTCAACCCTTGTAGAGGTTTTTTTTGAAGTCAAGAGTCTGTATCAACAAGCCTCAGACTCTTAAAGCCATCAAGGAGAATATTCGTCAAAGAAGGGGGGAGCTATCGCCATCTTGTATTCTTGATCCTTTGAGCTAGAGATTACATTGAATCAGACAAGTGGGCGTGGTAATTTTAAGCGAAGACCACTGTTTATTCAAAAATTGGTGAAAATGACCGCTTATCTTGTCCCGAAATTTGGTCCTTCGAGTTAAAATTTTAAGGAAACTCGGATTGAAAAGAATCCGGTAGGTGGGCGTGGCAAGTTTTGAAAAATTATATAAGGCCTTTGTTTAGTTAAACATCTTCGCCGGTTTAAGGACAAAAATAAGTTTAAAAAAAGAGTCCTGTTCCGGAATTTGATCCCCTGATCTAAAATTTCAATGAAATTCGAATTAAAAGGAGTCAGACAAAGTGGGCGTGAAAGTTTTAAGTAAATATTTTCATTTACTAAAGATTAGGCGCAAATGGGCGCTCATCTTGTCTCAAAAGTTGGGCTTTCGAGCTGAAATTTTGGGAGAACTAAGATTAAAATCAATCAGATAAGTGGGCGTGGCAGTTTTTAAAGAATCAGTCAAGATCTTTATTAAAATATCTTCGTCGGTTTAGAGGAAAACTAATGTTTTAAGGGGAAAGTGGAAATAGGCATTCAATTTGGTCCTTCGAGCTAAAAATATAAGGCCCGAACGCTAGAATAGCTCAAAATTTCACTAAAAACCACCTCAACTTGGTTGACTTCTTTGGAGAAATAAACATTTATTATCCAAGTACATGCTCTCCTTCTTCTTGATATCCCAAAACTCTAAAGCCATTTATAGAGAAAACATTCACTACAGACAAAACCTTCAAATTAAACGAACAATTTCCCCCATTCAATCAAATTCTATTTTCAAACTCAAACGTAAAACTATAAACTCGCCGTTTATCATTTACGGCCTCCATCTTAAATTACCATTTCCCGCAGCAGACCTTTTGTGAAATTCCTTCGAAAAAAAAAAAAAACTTTTTTAGGATCTTTTTTTAGTGTAAATAAATGTACCTACCCGATTTGCTATTTCAATCAAACCCATGGCACTGCCATCATAGATTCGAAAGTAAATCGCATTCACATTTACGATAAAAAGCGAATGAAAATTCCGCCTCTTAAACATTTACGGTCTCATATAATGCCGCGTTCGATAAATCTACCAAGAAAACCAGTTTCATGTTCCTAATAAACCATCAAAGGATCAACGCTAACCACTATTCAACTTAAACTACCGACCGACCGAGGACCTTTTGAACCTCTAAATAGAGTTGGGAGGAGTTGGCAACTTTGCGGCGCTGTTTTCGAACGAATCATTTGAAACAGATGCAACTAAAGATTTTAGAATTTTTCTTGGTTCCTCTGGAGGACGATAAAACTCGAAATAAAAGTGCTTCTTCTCTGACATAAATCAACAGATGGATTCATAATTAAATGTGATTAGGCACATCCTCGATCCTCTGGAACAAAAGGACACTAAACGTGCAAAGAGACAAAGAGGACACAACGAAAGGAAGTCGCATCCACACTCTCTAGGAGTATAATAATAAAATATGCGCGCCAATTGCCACTTAACATTCTCTCCGCTTCGCTCCTCTGTCGTCCTGTGCATTTTTATCCTTCTTTTTTTATAGCCGCCTTCCCTTTTGTTTTACAATCAGTCGTTATGGCATCTCTGCGCCCTCTGTGCGAGTCTTTTAAAAATTCATTGAACGTGGTAATTTTTCAAAATCCAATTTTACATGGCACACGGTTCGATTCTCAAGGACCCCACCCGCCTGACACTCTTCTATTGGTCCCGGTGTGTTTTTAAGGATAGCTAATAAAATAAAAACCAAAAAGAAGGAATGTGCATACTTGGGCGCCCTCTTACTTTGTGTAACGCCGCATAAAGCTGTTTTCAATTCAGTGTCAAAATCATTTGTTCCTTTTGCCAGTTAAGCAGGATGAAGACCAAAGGACTGAAGGGAGGACTCTTCTGCTGATACACCCGGGGTAGTTAAGGTGCTTATCTTCCAAGCTTTGCATAAAAAGAAAATCAAAAAAACTGCAGAGAGCGAACAAAAAAAAGTAAAAACCCTCAACTGAACGTAAGTCAATACCCCAGGATGTTTGGCATACTTGAGCGTGAGAAGGACGAGTTTTTTTTTTTTTTTTCCTTCTTCTGGCATATACACCTGAGAAGAAGACAAGTTCCTTCCTTCCTGCACACACACACACACTCACACTGTGTATAGTCTTCTTAATTTATCTTAACGTGTAAACGATGATGATGAGGGCGGATTGAAAAAATATACAAAAGCAAAATATGAAAGAGAGAAAAATGGGGGAGGGGGGGGGGGGAAATAGTGTGCGTGTGGGGTATATTATCCTGTGTATGGGAATAACAAATCCTTGAGGGTTTGGGAATGTCCTCGTGCTGATTTCGCTCAAGTTGCGACACTGGGGTGCTTTGTGTTGTGTATGCGGTTGGGATTTTTGAAAAAGATGCCATCGTCCTCGTCGTCGTCCTCATCATCATTTTTCAACGCTCAATTGTTATCGAACGTGAGAATTTCTATAAACTGACTTCGTTTTTGAACAACAAATTTTATTGTCGTCGAGAGAAGTTATTTGTTTGATTTGATTGACAAAGGTACCGTCTCTAGCTATAGGAATGTTTCCGAAGAATATGGGATTGATTTTGAATGGGGACATAAGTGGTTGGTAAATAGAAATATTTTAAGCTGTTCATACTGATGTCAGACTTGGGTGGAGACTGTCAAAAATCTGTTCCCACCTTATGAATGGGCGCAATCTCTTGCTCTAAAAACTCCTTCTATAGGACAAGGTAAGGCAGTTGTCATTAGATAGCAATGATTTTCGAAACTTACTTGTAACATGAGTTACCCTTGCTCTTTTTATGTCTATTTTTCTATAACTTTTTGGTAGCAGTCTTAAAATTTGTTAGAAACTATACCACCAAATGGACAATGTTGACAATATTCAAATAAAGTTAAAGGGTAGAGAGGCCTTGCGAGAAACTGTAACATGAGTTACCAAAAATGTAAGCGATTGAAAGAAGCTCGTAAACCCTCATATTACACAGTAAGCAGACCTTAAAGGGCCAAGCGTACGACCAACTGTACGTGTTACTCATGGTATACATTTCTGCACGTACAGAAGGACATAGAGTTTTATGCCGTATTCGAAGGACAGAGGGTTTTCGAGAGGCTTTCTCATGAGCATAAATACTCTTAATGTTTGTTAGACGTTTGCAAAGAAAGGCCCTCACTTAAAACTGCCAAGCGCACTGGCCTGATCCATTTTAAACCCAGTTTCCTAACAGTTTTAGCGCAAAAGACAAAATTTTTAGACAGTTTAGGCTCCTATTGGCGCCCATTTTTTAATAAGCAAAGGGGCTCACCTGAAACTGCCACTCCCTCTTGTCTGATTCGTTTTAATCCGAGTTTCCTTCGAATTTTAGCTCGAAGGACCAAATTTTGAGACAAAATAAACGTCCATTTGCCACTGTTTCTTGAAAAACAAAGGATTTCACTTAAACCTGCCACGCCCACTTGCCTGATTCAACATTTTATCTAAAAGACCAAATTTTTGGACAAGATAAACACCCATTTGCGCCCATTTCTTAATAAGTTAAGGGGTTCACCTGAAACTGCCACGCCCACTTGTCTGATTCGTTTTGATCCGAGTTTCCTTCGAATTTTAGCTCGAAGGACCAAATTTGGAGAAGAAATGAACGCCAATTTGATCCAATTCTTTGACAAAAAAGGTTTTCCTTTAAAACTGCCACGCCCACTTGTCTGATTCGTTTTTATTAGATTTCCCTGTAAAATGAAGTTGACCTTGCGTCAGGCTCTGAAGTTATTCGCTCTATGCCCCCCTTAACACTCCAACTTCATTACTCCTCCAAGTGACTTGACATCTCCTTTAGTGGATAAGTCCTTATAAGAGAAACAAACATACATCTTCTCAGCTTTATTAACGTCACATTCGCAAGGACTTCGATCCATTAGCTTCCAAAAACTTTCCGAAAACTTTCCTCTCAAAGTGATGACGAACTAAAACTCTAAAAATTTCCTACAAAATCCTACTACTCTCAGTTGCAGCATCTAAGGCCCAGGCTCAGCACAGCTCCTGTCACTTTTTACTCAATTTGACACATTGATTGATCCGCTTCCTTATATGCAATCTGTTATTTATTTTCTCTCGCAAAATTTATGTCCCCCTGCTCTCGCTGTGTGTGTGTACCAAATGCTGATAGTGGCACAAGCAAATCGTGTGGAAGTAATCGACGATTTTCCTTTCAAGAGCAAGGACGAAATGACGATGTTTTGTAAAGCAACAACAATTTCTTTCCCACCCCCTCCTCGCCCAAAAAAAAGAAAAAGCGAAAAAAAAAAAACCGTGGAAAGGATTTTTCACGAGGAAAAGGGAACATTTTAAACGAAGTATTGTGTACGCTGTCAAATTAACTGTGAAAAATATTTAGACAGACGGATTAGTCCTTTCCCTCGTCGGTCGCCTGGATTTTAAAGCAATACACTGAGCGCACAGAAAGGACCTTCGCGCCAACCGGAGAATTAAAGCAAGACGAAGATCGAAGAGCTCGTATTTAGCACAGGGATAGAGCGAAGCAACAAGGAGTCACAGGATTAAGTGGGGAAATGCAAGTGCATGCGAAAATAAATTAATCGAAGAGGGAGTACCAAGGACTTTTCTTTTTCAATTTTGTGTGCTTCTTGCCCTTGTTCTTGGAGGGCAAAGGAGTACAACTCCCCGGAGATAATGGAGCTCGCGATTCATCATTCTTGGTGGATTTTGGAATTTAATTTGTCATGGTTTTGAAAAACGCAGGAAAGGGGGTGGCTTTCTTCTCCTGAAGGTGATGAAGGGCACATAAGTTCATTAGATGAGAGTCTGGAGATCTATTTGGCGAAAGAAGTGAAGTGAATTTCCCGGGTGGATACGGTTGAATGCAAATTAGTGTGTCGACTGCTTGTGACAGTCTATAATTAGATGGGGGTGCAAGGATATCATAATAGATGAGCCATATGATGAGTAATTGCCCTCAGTTTCTCCTCCTAAATCTAACCCCAAAACGTTTGGCACTCCAAAAGTCCTTGAGACAATCGTAAAAAAAGCGAAAGCCCTAACTGGCCACACAAATGGCCAAAGCGCACCTCTTCAAAGCCCATTAATTGATCCTCCAACCGTTCCGCCAGTGGCTACGAAAAAGAGGGGAGAAAAGCAAAAAAAAGGGCATCCTTAACCTTTCCTAATTAAAAACCATTCTCATCCACTCAGTAATCGCCGCACTTACCACCTGTGTTGTGCTGCTCCGACTTCCGGCACTGCGCTGCTCTGCCATCTCCCACTTCATTCTGATCCAGCGCTTCATTTAACGACGACGTTGAGCGGGCACATCAAGGATCGTCGGAGGACCCGCCGCAGTTAGGGTTTTTTTTTTTCGTTTCTCTCCTTTTCGTCTGCCATTCTACTTTCCCTCTTCGTTGTGATCCAATCATCAATTAGCAGGATTAAAAGGCATTTATGCTATATACCTGTGTGAGTTAGTGTGTCCTTTTTTTTTTCACCACCACCCACAAATTGAATGGAAATTTATATGCCAGGATGTGGAATTGCACTCGAAAGTACTCGTACCTCGCGCACATGCACCTCTACTCTTGTAAATATTTCCAGCACTTGAACACAAGTAAAGCTCACATGTGAACAGCGGCAATACGAATGGCTGAACACGTGAGATGAGAAGTCGTCCTGCCAGCCAGTGTGTGGTTGTGTGGGTGGGTGTCATATCTGCAACGATGATTCTTCTGCAAAACTTTTAATTAACTTCATATACACATGCATACATATTTTCATCTTCCTTTTTTTTTTTGTAAATTTTTGCCGAGGTTTTTGCGCGCCAAAGGACTATTGAGCTGTGAATTTGATTTGGTTTTGAACACGTGAGTGGGTGGGGGCGTAGGTACCCGCTGACACAGTAACTTTGTGGTTTAATCATGCGTAAGGGCAAAGGATTATAGTGTGCAGAAAGTTCATTGAATCGGTGAACTGAATTCAGGTCAGAATTATCTGTGTGTGTGTTCAGTGCAACTTCCTGAGTATATTGGGGATGCGATGCAGATGAAGAGGGAGATAATTGAAATGCAATGATCTTAATTGAATTTATTTATAAAATTGGTTTGTTAGGAGTAGGTACCTACTCTCCTTTAATGGTTCAACGTATGAGTTGTTCGAGAGGGATAATGAGAAAAGTTCGGAGTCTATTGGAACGGAGTTCTTCCGCATTGGATTTAGAACGCATGGGTTGGTCTGTTAATGCCTCTTAGGGTTGAGCTCATTTTGAGGTTTGACGGATTTGTTAACAGGCTTCGGGTGGTTTGAAATGCAATAGGAGTTTTGAAGCTTAACTTGGACTTAAGGCGAGATAAGGGACATGACTTTCAGATGTTAGTAGGAACGATCGTAGGCTAAGTTGGAGTGGTTGCTTGTGGCACTTTGTCCTTTAATTCTATCGGATCTTAGCCTTAACTGAGACCACCACTTCAGGGGAGACGACAAGCAGAGTTAGAAGACTGAAAACTAACAAAATTTCGCTGAAAATACTGATCTGACATACCATGAGGCTATCAGGAGAACCACTCGGAAGCAGTTGTCTAATAGGCACACCAGTGTGACCCTGAGTGGCGGTTTCTCTATGAAGACAGGACAAGACTGTTACAGAGAAGAGGAGAGTTGATTTCCTCTTCCTCCTGATCGCTGGAACTTGAAGGGACTTGATTGGAGGTCCACTCGTCTCATAAGGACATCACTAACGATGCTCAGATCTGAACGATTTAGAACCAAATTTCTGGTTCAGATTAGGCCATGGTTCTCTGGAGATTTTGGACCAATTACTGTGCTCACAGAGACTGTAGGCCCTCCTAATATCATTCAATTTGAGTAGTTTACATGTAGCTAGTGGCAGACCAACCTTCGACCCTCATCCGCATTGCAGTTCCCTGGAAAGCCCCTGTGACCTGGCACCCAGCAGAGAGTAGTGATGAACGGCAGTAAAGTACGACCTTTGTTGTGGTTGTGGACGATTCTAAGGATATGACTGGCTGCTTGACTCTCTGTGAGGATGATGTGACTTTCGCCACAACTAGGCTTCTTTGATTGCTAGTAATTCCTCCTGAACTACGCTACAATGGTCGAGGAAGCGGAAGGAGAGCATAGAGGAGTATATGCAACCACCGACTCCATCAGAAGGCTTTGATTCATCACATCCAATTATGCTTTGAGTGCAATGCGAAGAGAGAGTGTTGCTTAGCTCAAAAATTCACCTTCAAACCCTGTTTTTCGAACCTTTCCGAAGACTTGTACATAGACAGAACATTGAAGGTAGGATTCTTCTTAATTCGCCGCAAAATATGTCTGTTTTGATGGCTTTGTTTTGAAACCACTATCGCGGTTTAATTCGTGTTTTTGGCTCTGCAGTTCGACTCTTTGAATATGTAGAACCCTCTTGGGCGACAACGGTTGAACCAAAGTGTCCCACTGGAAGAAATGTCATCGTCATCCCTGCTTCCAGCGATAAGACCCCTGATCCGTGAGAGTACAGCAACTACAGAGTCCCACAAAAGCTCCTCTATGAATAATCCCTCTTCGCCAGTAACTTAGACCTCTCGTCTGATGCTTGTCAGCACTGAATCCACTAGGATGAGGCGCCGACTGGGTCTGTCTATGCGTTACTCGCTAAATGACTCGGATTCAATCATCGTCTTGTGTGCTTGTCAGGGTCTCTTAAAAACGGCCGAAGTTGATCCTTGAACATCGTGACTGTATCGCCTTATAATTTTCTCTATATCTCAGGAGGTATGATACCTTAATGGCACTCGAGCATAGTGCTTTATGCTTCTTTCTCAGCCGCTACTGGTTGTACAGCCGGTAGCAAGCCATCAAAATAGAAAGTCTTTCCTATAAGAAGAACCTCGAGGGTGTCTCAAAGTCTGGCCAACCACAGTGCTTGTCAGTGACTTGATCCACCTGTCAGCAGCATCCACCGAAAGGTCCCTTCCATACGTTACTCTTCTGTCCAGAACTATGACATCAGGTTCATTACTCTGCGCTTCCCTATGATCAACGTAACCCATATGGCCAGTAGAGTAGAATAAAAGAATCCTTATCTGCTAGAAATCGGTCACTCTGTCTGCATTATAGTACAAAACTATCTTCCTCTTTTGACATTTCATTAAGTGAATCCGTCCAAAACTGACTGACACAATACGCACGCCTAAATATATCCCTTAATCGGTTTTTCTCATTTATGACTCCAGCCGCTTCGCCCCGCAGAAACCCATTAATCATCCCAAAATGACACATATACCCTGCGGCCCTACATACGTATGCACATTGGTACAACATACCAATCCCACACCTGTTTTGCACAAGCAAAAGCATATTTGTTGGTTCGCTTGTAATCGCCTTCACACAATCAGTTCATAGAAACAAATCCTCATTACTCATCAGCAGGAGCAGCAGTAGCAGCAAAGTTCTGACCTAACCAACCATCTCTTCAACAGAGATTACCACGTGTGTCCACGTCCTGTCCACACACACACACGTAAACCAATCGAATTAAATATAGCAACAAGAAATAAATAAACAAAATGCAGAGAAAAACTAACCAAAAATGAACCGAAAAACACACCAACCAAACCAAACCAAACCAAAGAAAGAAGAAAAACTATCTGCACGAAGGAAAAGTTAATAAGGAAAACAAACCGTAACGTGCTCGCTAGAGTTTTCGTGATTTGCTTCTCCCCCCTCTGCCCTTCCATCCACCAAAATCCTTTCTCATTCCCGTCACCATAAGCAAGCTTATTTGTCCAAAGGTGGTAATTGCTTTTTTCCCATTTCCAACCAACAAATGAATAGAAAAAGAAATCTTTGGAAAATCTTTTTACTAGAAACGAGTATACACATAGTTTCCTTAGAGTCCAATGTTTATTCACCTACCTACTGACACGCCCCCCTCCCTCTGGTGAAGAATTGTTTTGTCCCTCCTCGTGCACATCCCTGTCTGTCTGGCGCTGTCTTCTTTTAATTTGTTCGGTGAAAAAGAGACGAAAATGTGATTAGACGATGGGAAAACTTTGTTAGCGGAATTAATTACTTACACTAAACCGAACTGGTTGTTCGAAGATTAGATAACGGTATATAACTAATTTATGTAATTTGTTTTTGTTTTGTCCTGTCAGATTGGATACTAGTAGTAGCACCACGTGCTCTGTTTTCTGGTGGCAAAACAAGATTAGTGAGGTAGGTTAAGACCATTTGAAGGGAAACTATTAGTTTTGATTGTTGACGTTTTTAAATCGAACGATTAAGTCAGCTGTCAGTTTGACATTTGGGGTTTAAAAGGTTGTATTCACTCAAAAGTGTTCGACGGCTTGTGACATTTGTATTGTATGTGACATTTCAAACACTAAACGTCACATTGACAGTTCATCTGTCAGATTGAGGCAGTTTACTCCTCTCTGCAAGTGATGAAAAGACTATCAAGCTCTGACATATGATCCTGTCGCTGCACACTCAATCTGTAATTTTTCAATCGCTAATTGAAAATTCCATATCCTTCCTTCAAAATACACTGTGCACACGATGACAGTGTTCGCGCAAAAAAATATATTAATTACTCTCAAGTCACTTACAGACGTCTTCATCTTCATCCGCGCACTTCACGCTTTTGTCTTTCTCCACACCGACAACCACTTCTGACTTTAATTGCTTTAATCTAATTTCGGTTGTCAAATATGACAGCGATGACGGATTATTGTCAAATTAATGAAGTATACGGTGGGCGGTAGCGAACCTCATTCCAAGGAACAAAGCAAAAACTCATCATCATTTTACAAAAGAAAACAACAACAACAAAAAATTGCTCTAAAGCAACAGAAAAATAAAAAGCAAGTAGATAACTGATGATGGAATTAATTTTCCGTATTCGAACAAACAACCGGAAGAGCCAAAGACAGACGGGAAGTTAGGAGCGAGAAGGATATCGCTCTTCCCCCTGTGGGTGATAATGGGGAGTGGAGGAGATGGTTTGTTGTTTGTTTGTCAGGAGGCAAAGCACAGTATAACAAAATAACAAAATACCAAAAGACGGAAGTATCGTGTCTGCTCCGGCTCCTGTCACCCCCACACCGCAGGACAATGTCTGTGTCCGTGTCCGTGTCCGTCCTGCATACCTCTCGAAATGGTCAGTTGGAAAAGAAAGAAATTTTCGTTTTTCGCTTCTTTTTTTTTTTTTTTTATTTTAACTTCAAATTAATTTTCGTTAACACAAAGCGACGTAAACAAGCAGTTAGGAGTAAATAAGAAAAATAAAGTTCTTCCTGTTTTTCTTTCCGGGAGTGATTCTCGTTGTTTTTTTCTCTGTCTCTTTCTTTTCATTGTACTTTGGTTGGTTTGTCCTTGGAGCGGTAGTCTATGAATTTAAAAGTGAATTTAAACTTTAAAGACCACGGTCTACAAAGACTTACAGAGTTCTTAAGCTTAGTTATTCATGAGGATTCCAAGGCTTTCAATGTCTAGGACCTAGGGCCAATAGTTTGGAGGAAGGTTGAAGACACAGGCATTTGTACATAAGGGAAGATAGGCCAAAACGGATGGTTTCAAAGCCTTCTAAACCCCGGGAACTGGGCCTATAACAAGTGTTTGTGTTCTACAACTGGAATCGTACAAAATTGTGGAACACAGAGTGACAAGTCTGTCCACAATACTTATCAATCCTCTCCAGACAGCCTGGTTAAAAGCCAGCTCCCTTCAGTTAGCCACTCCAGATTGGTTGAGGTCCCTCTCCATTGTTTGCGCCACATACAGCAAGATCGTTCATTACTGCGTCGTCCATTCGGGTTGGTTTCGGACACGTTCTTAGCTGGAACGTTGGACTCCATCCGCTCTACATAGCCCACCCATCTTAGTCGCTATATGCGAACTCTGGTGGCCATGCTAATGCCGTCCTATAAGCTGCATAGTTCGGTGTCTGGTCTGTCCACTATGGTTGGTTGGTTGGTTGGTTGAAAGCGGCCCTCGGTGAGGATGCACTTAGACGAGGAGTAGGTCCATTGTGCTGTCTGTCTTATATAAAAGGTGATAAGTCGGACAAGCAGAGTTCGGCAAGTGAATTTTGAATCACAAGGGCCTACATCAGTAAGATAGTTCACTGATAAGTGAGCCTGCTTGACGCTGGGAATGTTTAATGCCCAGTAACCAGTGCTCGAGTGGGTTTTATGCTCAAGACAGAAAACGCATTATGCCGCTCCCAAACGTCCTCTAGCCAATTCGCCTGACATCCCTCATATTCAAGACCATCGAGAGCAACATCGATCTCTACATTAAGACTGTCACATGTAGGTACCGTCTATCTATCTAATCCCAGCATGTCATCAGAAAGACAGTTAGAGTAGAAGAAGTAAAGTCCTCAACTAGGTATTTTTCAAAATAAACTTCTCCACTGTCGCCCTACGAATCACAGCTAAGCTGACGAACAAGCACAACTCGGCTTCCACCAGCAGCATTGACTTAGCTCCTATAGCAGGGATGTCTATATAAATGGCTTAAGTACCCCGTCGACGTTGAAGCGGAAAAAATGCACTATAGAAGCTTCTCGATTAGAGATGCTCGATCAGAGATGCTCGGGCATCAAATGAAGAACATCTGAACTCTCTCCATACCCATAAGTTCATAAGCCAAACACTGTTCCAACAACTAGCTAACGTCACCAAACAGTGTCTTCTAAGGAAGCTGCAAACATTATTGGACTGTACCATATGTCCTGCAGTCGTGTCATACAATTAGAAAGGCTTCCTTTTAAGTGAGTTGGACTAATACGTAAAGGGTTCCAAGTTCGAGTCGAGGAAAATACCATCGATCTTTTTTCGACGGCCACAACGAGCGTCTGAAAAAGCTTCTCCAGAAACCTCTGTCCTTTCTGTACGTGCCGAAATGTATACCACGCACAACGCGTACACTTGTAAGAAGCTAGGCCTTGGTTCTTCACGGGCTGTTCATGGCTTTATACTCATTTATTTCCCTCTTGAGTAAATACCTCTTCAATCATCTCCATAATCTGAGAAGAGCCTGTGAGGCAGACCTGCAAATGGTTCCTTTGTGTTACAACCACAGTCATGTGGTGCTTAAGAAGTGGTGTCTTCAGTCAAGTTCAAGTTCTAACCATATCCATCCCCCTTTCAAACTTAGTGTATTTCAACACCAAAATGAGAAATACTGTGAACTATAAACGAGAGCAAAAATCATATGCAACTTAACTTAGACATCAACCACGGTGAGCAAATATTGAAACCTAGTAGCAACTGAGTTTCAAATATCAGTTCCTTGACTCCTTCCTATCAATTCTCCTTTCTCTTTTCCTATCAGCCGTGCCCTGTTAAGGAGTAAAAGGACATTCATATTCTCTGGATAATTATAGTACAACTTTTGTGGAATTTTCATTAGCTGGTTGATGAAATTGGCCACAGGTACAGGTGGCCTTACAATAGATCTTCTCGAGACTGACTACATGTTGTTTAGTTCCACTCCAAACCAATTGAGATTTTGTCTCCAAATTGAAGCCCTGATAAGAGTCAGGATACACTTAGACCAAAGGGAGGTTCATTGTGATACTACATGTTGATGGGCCGGAGGAATCACTGGTTAGTCGGGAACCTTTCCCTACCTCCTGAGTAGTCTGAAGCTTGAAACTGCTTAAATTAGCTTATTAAGTTGACTGACTCAATCAATCCTAACTGACAGGGAACCTTGAATGTAACATGTTGCATAGGAGTGACCGATTCAATCGACTAATGATGTAGCCTAGATGCCCGTGAAGGCATGAGTACGTTCAAATGCTTCGCCTGGGTTCACCTCTCCTTCATGAGAGTCCTCATACTAAATGATCCAATAATCGAAACTATTTCTGCGATATTTTCTCCACCCTAAGTGGATTGACTAGTTTTATTTTTTTTGTGAAATTCGCCCTAAAGGTCAGCCCTTTTCGAAAGCATTCATTCGAGAGCGGACCTCATTCAATTCAAAATTCATTACACATTCGATGGAGCTGACCACTTCGAATCATGAATTCCTCTCGAATAAAAGAATTTCAAGTTACCACGTGGCCACATAGTCATAGAAAGCAAAAAAAAAATGCAATTCACTCACCAATCTCGCGTTCAATATTTCGAATTTTACAGGCGAGTGCCCGCCGCCGACGAGAGTTGCTTTCAGGAATGCACAACGCTATTGCTATAAGCCCCCGTCCATTTTTCGCGCCAACACATTCCATACATCGAACATTGCAAGTCCTTTTTGGTATTTTATTTCGCAAAAATTTCCAGGATTATATCCGCCAACACACGCGTGGAAAAAGGAAAAAGGGAAAAAATGCAAATGCGGCTGGCAGGATGCATTATGTGAATTTTTCTATCACTTTCGCGGGAAAAGTGCGAGCACCCTTAACTGATGGAATGTGAAATTAATTACAAAACACCTACCGCATTATACTCGTACGCTGCGGGACGTATAGTCCAAATGCACGAGCGCTAACCGCACGCACTTGACCAATTAGTGGACAGGGTCCTATCCTATGAAAGGATAAAAATAAAATTGCTATATGTAGGTATATGAAAATCCACGTCTGCATTTTGTGCAATTACCGCAAAGTAGGCATTGGCCCCTTAATTGGCGCGAAAAGTGGTTCCGCCGATGGTAGCAGGCAGCCATTGGTGCCAAATTGAATTTGAAAATGGAGCGCTTATTTTCGGTTTTTTTTTTTTGTATATTTGACGAGTGCGTGATGATTGTTCTAAATTACTGCCGTAGAATTTGATTTCGATTTCAATTTCGGTTACGTGCGTCAATTGCCTGTTGGCCGTCATCATTACCGCAGAACAAAGCCTTTGCTGCATGCAGTTGGACCGCAATTGTTGAGCCGCGCGCTCTAATTGGATGCAGTTCGAGTGCGTTCAACCCTGAAGCACATTTCAGTCAATTAAAAGTGCGAACCTTCCTGATAAAAAAGACTTGCAAACCCCCAGTTGTGCGGTTCCATGAAAATTATTATAAACTACTTCTTGTATCCATTAATTCAAATGGAGTTGCCCCCCTTTTTTCAGCAAGGAGAAGAACCCTTCCGCAACAGCGGGAGCTAATGAATTTATTCGAAAGGCAAACACCTCTCTACAAGTGTGTGTGTGTGGGTGTATATCCTTATTGCAAATCAACACCATCTTTCGCTGAGATTAATTAAAACTAAAATAATTTATACTCCATTTAGAGAGGACCTTCGCTCACCTTTCCCTTCGCCGCCTGAACCACGCCACCACAAGGGAGAACAAGAGAGCAATTGTAAATTCATTAGCTACTTCGCCGCCGTCGCCGCCTTCGATTTTACTACACAACTTTGTAGTTTCGCTCTGATTGCAAGAGTCCCGAACTCGAACTCGATCCCGGCCCACCTACATACTTTGCATAGGCTCCACGCAGCCGAAGGATATAATTGTTACAAATATCCTTTCCTTCGGTGGAGCGTGTGTATGCATTTGTTTGCTTTCACCAAACACAAACAATAACTAATCCATAATTTTTCATTTATTATTCTACCCACGCTGCTGTTGCAACTTCCAGCAGGAAGAGGATTCTTGTGCCTCCTTCGCCGTTTGGCGAAAGGACCTCACTTCACAATATGGCTGAATATTAATTAGTCAGGCATAAACAAAACAAATGTGTGCGAATGTGTGTGTCTTGGAAACTACTCTGTGCCATTGTGTCTGGCAGCAGCAGCAAAAAGGACTCGAAAGGAAGATCCTTTCTTTACGTCGTCGTCGTCGTCGTCTGGAAAAGGTTATTAAATTTATATTTTCCGGACAAACGAAAACGCACTCGATACGGCACAGACAGTATAGAGGATAATGGATTCCACGTACCTACCTACTCCTACACAAACTCACATGACAGAGGTACGAGTATCCTGCCACCCAAACCACCAGATAGCCAGAGAAATCATCTATATTACCCAACAGTGTGTGTGCTGGCTGGAATTAAAACTACAAAAAAGGGATGTAATGAACTTAATGCCGCCGCACTATCGTCCTCGTAGCAGGAAAATAAAAACTTTTGTTTACAACTAAGTCAGAGTCAGATAGATACAGTGTGTGTGTGTGTGTGTCGTGGCAGCTCCTTTCCGATGATATCCACTTGTACACACGGTTGGGTAATTACTCAGCACATTTTGTGCTGCTCGCTTTTATGAGTTCTCTCTCTTTGGATCGAGCAGGCGGAGAATAACATCATGCAAGGGTCTTATCCTTTTTTTTTTTTTCTTTTTCTCTTCTGCTTAACTTGAAAGATGGACAACAAAGGAATCGGTAAGGGTGCGACGACAAGTCCTTAAGGAACTTAAACTTGCGGATAAAAGTCGGATAATTCGTACATGAGTAAGTAACATAGGAAAGGGAAAAGTTGTGTGTGTGTGTTTTTTTTTTGGAATTTTGTCATCTCCTGGGATATTGTTTACAAGTTAGGGATTATGGGCAAAAAGGAGAACAAAAACGGCAAGCAAGTAAAAACTTTTATAAGGAGTTTTCAGTAAGATTTCTTGAAGCAGAATCGACGTATGACTTTGAAAGTTCGGACAGCTGGAAAGTTATTTGCTACTAATGGATCGGTATTATGTTGCTTCCTAGTTGATGGGGGCCAGGAACCAATGCAGTTTGGCGGTACTAAGCAAATCGAGCAAAAGGGGATCTTGCTGAGGGTTTTCTTAAGATCAGTGTTTGGGGATCTGGTAGGAAAGAACCTCAACAACGTCTAGTTATTAAAATTGAATCTTGAGATGGAAAGGCCATATAAGGACTGTGACATGCATTCAGATTCAAAGGGAACAAGCTTATTGGTGGAGTATCACAGGGATGAGTGTTGGATACTATTCTCTACACTATCGTTGGTTGGTTGCGTTGCCATTGGAGGAGGAGTCTCTTTTGGAAGAACCAGCTCAAGTATGTGAGTCATAACACAGCAAAAGCCAGAGGAATACCACGGGGTGAATGCTAGGTACTAGTCTTTACACTATCGTTGGTTACGTTGCCATTGGAGTGAGAATATCTTTTCAAAGAACGTCTCAAGTCGCAGCTCGTTGTGTATCAAGTCTAGTCCCAGGCAAAGCCAACAATCTCAGCCCACTAATCATACCCAAAACAGGATATCCAAGGACTAGCTAGAGAGTAGATTTCGCACTAATCTGAGTGCTAATTTGAGTGACAGTCGTGAGGAGTGGTAGGAACAAGGGGTTCAGTGTACCGAATATGGTCACTAAGAGTATGTAGCGACGTCCTGTTCAAACCACATGGCTTCGGTGTCCTCATCAGCCAATTGGGACCAAAAGAAATTGGCTATCAGCGACCGATAGTGCTCGCCGTTGACGATGATTGTCTGGCCAATGTCGTTCCCAAAAAAGTATGTACTGTCAGTCTGAAATCCACACCAAACAGTGAAGTACGGATGTAGGTGGATTGTTCACTGAACCACCATGTTGCGATTAGTCCTTTCGGAAGGACGATTATGGCGACCGAAAAATGGGCGAAGCATTCGAACAGGAGACCCCTTTTCATAGGAAAATTTAATCATTTGCACATGTTGTTGAACGCTATAACTCTTCATGTTGATTCGGCAAGACATACTTAAAATTGGCAGCCAATTTGGTACTAGAAAGTATTGAAAAAGTACTCGAAAGTACTGAAAAAGTACAGAAACATATTGAAAAATGCTGAAAGAGTACTAAAAAGTACTAGACAGTTCTACAAAGTACTAAAAATCAGTTGTAGCTTCAACAATATTGCCGCATTCACCTGTGAAAGTTGGGAATTAGCTTTGAAGAACTCTGCGGCATAGTTTCTACAGATGAAGCCCTGATACGTACCAAGGACTTTCTTTTCATAGAATCCCCCTTTTAATGAGACCATATCTCAGTTCAGATGCCATCACCTAATCAACTTCAGCGATTTATGACGCACTGCGCCACAATGTACTCATAGTTCTTCTGCAGCAAGACACCGTCCCTAAACTGCGCTACAAACTATCAAAATCAACCCCACACCTGCATTCACAGCAATGCGACAAAATTCCATCGAGAAATTAATTTCATCTTCAATCCATAGAACCCCACCATCCCAAGTAGGCCGCATTACTTTGAAATCTTCTTGTGTTAAGTGCCACACGAAGCCATTTCGGGGAGAGCTCCTTCATTTGAATTCCTCGTCTCTCTCCCATCGGGGCGGCGGCGAAACCGCACAAAACCACTTTGAATGCATTTCCAGTTTCAGTTCTTGTTGCCGACTGACTACCTTGCACACACACTTCTCAGCCATTAAAAGGCGAATATTCACATCCATATATCTGGCATTTGTCTGCTGCGGCCCCTCCCCCCCAAACACTCATTAACCCATATTAATATTTTATACCATTTTAGTTTCGTGGTAAACATTAATGGTAGCCGCATAGCCTTGAGACTCCTTAAAACCTTGCTTTTGCAGGCTCTTCCCTGCCTTTCGGATGGATTCTCGGTTTTGCTTCTCGTAAGACATTTGTGGTTCTCGAATTTTATTTCAAATTCTTTTCTAAGGTAAAGCGCTACATCTACTCTCCAAACAGGAGTAGGGGGTTTGAGTTTTGGTTTAATTGAATTTTCCTGTTTATGGGCAGAGGAGGATAGGGATACCATTAGTGGGATAGATATGAGATACATGACTTAGCCTCATGGGAGGCGGTACGGTTGGAACGTGAATACATTAGCTTTCGTATGATGTGGAGAATGGATCCTCGTTGTATATCATAAATGGAGATAATTAATGGGGACTATTTTGCACTGCTTATGATCCTTGCGAATGTTTTATGAGCTTTTTTGGTTAACAAACTGGCTTCTGTCTGAAGACTTTAATCCCATTTGACTGAATAAAAACATTGTCCCCTTTAAAAATTCGCTCAGAAGGAGCGCACCAACTCACCCTCAAACCACAAAATGTAACCGTCAAAAGGAAACACAAAAAGCAGGAGAAACGAAAAAAAACCCTCTTAATTGTCCTCTGAATCTATAAATCTTCGCCACCCCCTCTGTCCATATGACACAGTCTCACAAATGAATCCTGCCGTCGCCCACACCCCCAAAGCAGTGGCTTGACATTAACGCCATAACTCAATCACCCTCCCTCAGAGCACAGAGTCTTAAGACTTTCTCTCTCGCACAACCCCCGCACAAAAACAGATTGCTTATTACCCGACTCCAAATCCAATCCACCTTTTCGGACCCAAAATGCCAACAGAGAAAGAAAAAAAAGGAAAAGAAAATCACCCTCCGATTGTCTGTCGCTGCCAAATTGTGTGCCACAACCAATTCCTTGACGATTCACTGACGTGGAACGACGACGACGGCAGAAAGCAAAAAATATATCCTTATCCTCTGTGCTGTTTGATTTTCGGTCTGTGGCAGTCCCCAAAGACAAATCCAGGACACCTGCAACTGCGGGAGTTATCCTTTGGACTGAGAACTTAGTCACTCGTGTTGCAAGCCCGCGCGTCGTGTCGTTATTAACCAGAAAGTAATTTTATGCCAATAAAGCAGATTAGGGCTGTCCTCCTCTCCTCACGCAAACAACAAGGACGAAGCACATAGCTAGTTCCGTTTGGTTTGAATTTCCTTAAAATTGTCGAGAGAAAAACCAATTTTACAGAAGAAAACAAAAATAATTATCTCTGACATCACCCGCAAGCTTTCATGTGCAACAAAAGGAGGAACTGCACGAGCGCAAAGAACAGGGTATATCCTTGCTCCTTATGCCTTTTCTCCTCCTCCTCGCATTGAATCAAGACAAGCCACATATATGGAATTACGCGCGCCACACAATACAAACCAACCAGAACCAGAACCAGAAGCAGTACCAGACTAGGGCACTGAGAAGGAACGGCGGCTTCTCGCTTATAAAAAGGGGATTCAGGACAAAATGTATGTCCCAGTTAACTAGATGTGATAGGAAACAGTGTTGCGCTCTCCCCAAAAAATTAATGGCAACCAGTTAGGCATTATTCCAAGAAAATATACGAGAAGTAGAGTATACGCGCGCCACACAAAAAAACGAAACGAAACCAATTCAAAGGATATTCGGCAGGATATACTGCGAGTACATTGCAGATGGAACAAGAAACCTTGGCTTTTGTTTCCTCTTTTTTTGGCATTTTCCTGATCTATTGTATGTGAGTCATATGCAGAGGAAGCTGTAATCGGAGAGAAGAAAAAGAAGAAGGATAACAAGGACATGAAGGGAAATAATCTGCATCTTAAATTGGAACAAAGTTGATTCGGGTATCGTTAGAAAATTTTAATAGCTTCTAACTTGTGAGTGAAGCGAACGAGTCATCCTCTTGTTTGGGTTAGTAGACAGCACAACTGGGGAAGGGGGAGCAGAGGCAGGATCCTCCCTAGACAGTGTAGGGTGATATTGTTAGAATTTCCATTTGCAGACAATTATTGTGACAGATAGGAATTGGATTTGATTTCTAGCAGATGTGCGTTTACTGCTGCTACTGCTTCTGGATGAGCAGAATCCTTGTGTTTTATTGTGGTGTTGTGTGCAGATTGGTGAGAAGTGAATTAGTATCTATGGAAATTAATTGGTCTAAATAATGGGTTCATCCGTTAAGAGGGACACGCGATAAGGATGCGAGCGTAGATTTGATTGGTTGTCCTTTTGTGGATGCATTGATGGAGTGATGGCGGAGGTGACAGTAATGGAGTTTAAGGATCGAAAGCTACGAGCAAATATGAAATCACTCAGAAAGGAGAACGCTGAAAGCTAGGCAGGCAAAGATCGGCCCTTAACGTCTGCCTAACAGTGGAGGTTGCAGAAAACATGCTTATAATAAAGACCTTCGCATATGTTCACTCGAACAGACGAATGGACGGATGGACGGATGGACGGATGGACGGATGGACGGATGGACGGATGGACGGATGGACGGATGGACGGATGGACGGATGGACGGATGGACGAATGGACAGATGGACGGATGGACGGATGGACGGATGAACGGATGGACGGATGGTTGGATGGACGGATGGACGGATGGACGGATGGACGGATGGACGGATGGACGGATGGACGGATGGACGGATGGACGGATGAACGGATGAACGGATGAACGGATGGACTGATGGACGGATAGATAGATGGACGATTGGACGAAAGTCCCCAAGATGGCGCTGATGAATTGAATGACTCAAATTTCGTGCTCTAAAATACTACAACTACACATAATAGCTTATTTTTTCAAACATAGTCAAACTTAGTGTAAATTTTTCAGGATAAAAATGCCTGGCACCTGTAGAACATGTTGACCATCCAATAAATCTATGTAAATGAGCAAGAACTCGTGTTGCAGGAAATACTTTTATGACAGGGAACTAGAAGCGGTCTAAAACCAGCGGGATAACATTCCTGTTGCGGCAGGATTTCACTCCTGTTGCCCCAAGAGGTGGCAATTACAAGTTCGAAGTTTTTTTCTTCTTACACGCTCCAATAAATACATAATTTACCCACATCCCGTGTATCTAACTAAATCTCTGCCATTACAAGCTGTCATGAGCCAAAGTTTCTCTTCGCCGCCCCAAAACCCCACCAACAACAGACCACAGTTGTAGGCCATCTCTTCAGTTGTTATGTGTGACCAAAAAGAGACTATGTACTCCATCGTCGTCGCTTAATGAACTTGCTTTTCCGTAAAAGTTGTAGCAAATCCTTGTGAGAGTGTTGTTTGCTTAACACACTCTCTCTGTCTCTCTACACTTACCTGGGTGGACTCCCTGGGAGACAACAACTTGCAACATAAATTTCCTAGCCTACATACCGATCCAATAAACTCCCCGACCAAACACACACACAAACTCTACGCACTCCATCATTTTAGTCCTGACATTAATGGGGGGAATATTTGTTAGATATTTGTTAATTGGAATCTGATGATATATCGGCCCTTTGGGACACTCCAACCGACCGACCGACCGACGGCTGTGGTGCCAGGATAGGTGAAAGGATTTATGGTTTAATGCGTATACTTTTTATTGCCTTGGTCTCTCTCCCCTCCCCCCCCCCCCCCAATCTGTATCCATCGGTATGCATAGAGAGAGTTTAATTAAAATGAATTTGTAGAACCGAAAGTCCTGCAAGGAGCAGCAGGCATACGTGTGTGTGGTGTAATTATTTAATTCGTCTTGAAAAGAGAGGGGGAGCCCACCTCTCTAAATCATCATCGTCTCGTCCTCACACTGCGCTCTCAAGGCCGATAAGTGCAATTCTAGGGAAATGTTAATTACCAAAAGCTTTTAGTTGGCAAAATAATTTGTTTATCAGGACACTCTCCCTCTCTCTTTCTCTGTGTGTTTGTAATGCATTTCGCAATTAATTGTAAAATATGCCATTGCAAGGCAGCCGGATGTGAAGCATTTAATTGCAACTTAATGGTTAACCATTTATTATTGCAACAAATGCATTCCAATGTGTCATCGAAGGAGGAGTGCTGGTGCTGGTGTGTGGTTTATAAGTGCCGAATGCTTTCATCTTTCGAGCATAAATTTTCATTGATGTACTGACCGCACACTATCGGGCTGTGCCTCTCTCCACCCACAGTCTTCACCAATATTAATGACGACTATAATTGGTAGACATGGCCGGCCGCTTTAAAGCAGATTAAGGACAGCAGCAGGCGTGCCTTAGAGGTGAGGATAAAATGAACGTTAATTCCGACAGTAACTCTGTTGACAGGTCGGATTAAGTTGGCATGTCAAACATGTGGATATGGAGATCAAATGACTTGGAATTGAGTTGAGTGGTTTCCACTTTCACAATGTAGCAGGTGCATCCTGCCAAGGGGAAGACCATAAAAATTGGTCATGCCAAAATTGCTATAATTACCGTATGTCTATG
The DNA here is from genome assembly GCA_949716465.1 of Chalcosyrphus nemorum. NCBI lineage: Eukaryota > Metazoa > Arthropoda > Insecta > Diptera > Syrphidae > Chalcosyrphus > Chalcosyrphus nemorum. The sequence goes on along the minus strand of OX454334.1, from coordinate 58,836,408 downwards.
TGTGTAACGTTCGTGAATTATTGACGTCCAGTAATATGGTCCAGTGTTCATTTACGATCTTAGGATGCAACTGGCTTTTGTGCGGTGATTTACGAGCTTTGATGGTGGAGATCCCGGAAACGAAAGGGAATTAATTTTGTTGAGACAGCCATGACATGATATAAGAGGTCGTATGGCATGCATGGGTTGGCATTTGATTGGTAAAATGTGGGAAAATTCCTGGAATTTACGACGATCTACTTTGTTCACTACTACTAGTTGGCAAAGGAACGAGAGCGAGAACCTCGGACGTCTATCGTAACTAAAACATGTCCTTTGGTAGAAAATGTCATCAAAGATCACAGTTTAAGGCCCAAAAACTAGTGACACAGAGACGGGCATGGCCCAGTTAGCTCGGCTGTATTACTGACCTTATTCGATGTATTCAGCACATAAAATAGAAACCAAGCAAACGAGGGCCTACTTGGAACTCTTACGGGCCAAAATTTCATTAAATCTGTGGTCGGTGCTCAGCGCGTAGGACATGGTTCGAGTCCCAAGAACTTAAAAAGTACTATGCTGGCACATCTGTCCCTTGCAAGTCCTTAAGTCAGTCAAAAAACACAGTTAAACGGTAGAATAAAACCGAATCGATGGTTTAAACGTGAAAGTACTAAGCGCGTAGTACATGGTTCGAGTCCCAAGAATCTAAAACGTAATTTGCCTGAGCATCTGTTCCTTGCAAGCGCTTAAATCAAGCAACCAACAGAATTCGAAGGCAAAATATCACTGAATCGGCGGTTCATACGTGAAACTACTGAGCGCGTAGTACAAGGTTCGAGTCTCAAGAGCCTAAAACCTAATTTGCTGGCACATATGTCCCTTGCAGATCCTTAAGTCTGTCAAAAAACACAGTCAAACTGTGTCACTGAATCGGTGGTTCATACGTGAAACTACTGAGCGCGTAGTACATGGTTCGAGTCCCAAGAACCCTTGTTGAGACACACCAAAGGACAAGGTATGACTCATACCTTCTTACATCCTTTGAACTCCAACACAAACATTTTTTTGCCTTTCAACGACCAAGAAGACCGCGCCTAAAATCCAAGTACCAGGGTACAGCAACCTCAATCTCTTAATTTTATTTATCTATGTAGATTAAGTTCAGTTTATATACGACCTACTCATACATTTATTCATCATCTGCCTAAGGATATCATCTTTTGTATGGAAATTAAACTCCTTCTTCGCTTATCATGCACATATTCATCATTTCGAACCCTCTATGGATGTTCGGATGTTCTCTGCAATGCGACTTAAAAAATTGAACCACTTCCCTTAAGGGGGGGAACTTCTACGAACAAAAAAATATACCATGCACTCCATGTGTGCATGCGGCACATATGGTCCTGCATTTCCTTCTTCCTTCCTTCTATTTGACTCTAGGAGTTTTTTTTTTCTTTAAGCCCCTTGTGAGGTTGAACCGAACTGCGACCACGTAATTCCCCCCGTTTAAAGCACGTAATTGAATTACATATGCAAACAATTGCCAGTAAAGCAGGAGCTGGTAAAACACAGAACTTGTTTTTGGGGATGATGTCCTCGCGCGGAAATCCCGCAGCAGCCCTGCCGCATAGTGCGCACCAAGTTTTGTATATTCAGGGCATAGTTCCCTTCCCGGAAGACACCAACCTGGATGATAACTTTTCGTCCAGGTGAATATTTGGAACAATACACAAACACACACAGTGTGTTCCTACACTTTGTTGTCAAATCAAAATTCTATATGCAAATTCAGGATACGGAAAGGATGGGCGTGCAGGAGTTTGTCTCTATTCATTCTAAATGAAAAATGATTAATTCTCTGTTGCTGATAATGATGATGAACTCAGTTGCAGTGAATGGAACCACACAGCGTTTCCATAAATTACTTTCGAAGCGGCTTTTGTCTGTCCGTCTGTCTGTTTGTGTACGTGCGTGCGTTGTGTATCTGTGCCGCAAACTAAAGTCAATTAATGGACTCATCTGTCCTTTCTCTCTATAAACGGGTTGGTTGGCTTTTCGACCGAGAGAAAATGAGGACATGGAAGCGTTTTATTGTTTAAAATTGAGCACATATCCACAACTCATTCATATATTCGTGACGCGTCCTACACATATGCGCCATCAAATATGCAATTAATTTGTCCGAGAGATCATTTCGAGAAAACCATTCGTCCGTCGTCCGTCGTCCATCGTCCGGGCACGGGGGCGCACTAAATCGATATTTTTGACTCTCTACTTGGGTTGGGGCCCTTCTATTTGCGAAGCGTATTGTTAAATAAAGTGATTTTCGGTTCAGGAACACACAGGATTTTGATTGCGTAAAATGTTGTGCATATACGCGCTCTAGGGCTGCACCCAGCTGGTCAGCTGGTCAGAGAAAATTACTTTCTGAATTGTGATGACGTAGGTTGGGGCAAATGAGGCAAAAATTGGAAAATTTGCAACGGAATAACTGATGACAAAGATGACAAAAAGAGCGGCGTAATTAAGTGAGAAGGGTTGCCGCTGCTATTGTGAGATTTAAATGAAAAAAAAGGACGAATTAAATGATTTTGATTGACATTTTGCGAAACAGAATGCGGCAGTTGCCGTCGTGACGCGCTAAGGCGACTGATGAGGGTTCGTTGACTTTTTCGGTAAGAGATTTTGTTTGAATGCCTTTTGGAGGAGAAAATCATGATACAAAGGTCCAACGGGAATGGTAATGAGAAAGTGGTCTTTTCTTTGGAAATCTCCGTCACTGAAAAAGAACGCCGTTCGGGAATTATTTAAATTAGAATGTCCTTTAAATGTGTCCCATCAGTTGGAGGAAAAATGCCACAATCTTCTTACAAGTAGCGCATACAATAGCTTGTCCTCTCAGCTTCATTCAGCTGTTTGTAAGAAATAGAGTCATTAGAGAATGTTTTCTTGATACCGGGAGTCGAGGAAAGTGATAGACACTCGAGTAAAGCATCTGCAGTCCCGACGATTTTAAGTCCTAACTTTGGAGATAGACAAGGGGCCTGTTGACTCTATGCACTGAGTCGTGTCCTTGTTTGAAGTTTGCGAACTCGACTCCGGTTCAACAAGTTTCAGTCCTGGATCCTCCTATGTCGACCGCATCAACACCCTGCGGATCATCATCGAGCAATGCCTTGACTATTGATCCCCACTTCACCCACTGTTCATCGATTTCGAAAAAGCGCACTTTTTGTACAGAGCAAGGCTGTCTGATGAATTTGAACTCCAAATTGGGGTTCCGCAAGGCTGCATACTTTCACCAATATTCTATATTGCGAACTTATCAACGGAAAATGTAGGAATTCCAGTCACTCTTAGCTCTGAACTCGAACGTCTGTATGCCTACTGTCGCACAGTATAATGGACCTTTGTGACTTCTACTTTCACTAGGAAGCTGTAAATGTTCGTTAATAGGTGCCTATGCAACATCTTCTGGGCAGTCCGTCTCTCTAAGGAACAGCTTCATTCAAGAACGAGCTATGAACCTAAAGGCACGAGCCATACGAAGACAAAAGTGGCAGTGGATTGGTCTCACACTTCGAAAGGATGACAGGTCCATAACTAATGGAACCCTCTTATTCAGGATAGCAGGATAAGCGTTGATACCGGGAGTATAAGCCACTAAGCAGTCCAGAATAGCTAAGACTCATTTTTAGAAGCCCTAGGACCCACAAGGGGATGCAGGACACAAGTAAGCAAATGCAAGCATGATAACAAGGGACTAATTGGCTTCTCTGACTCGTAAGACAACTTTCAAGTCGAAAAATCTCACTCAAATTGACAGCAATTCTTGATTTCGTTTCCAATCCTCGTTATGCTTCTTCTCCTACTGCAGCATCCACCTGGAAGCATTCAACAATACGTCTAGTCGTCTCATAATGCGATGATTTGTTGCTGCCCTCATTCACCTACACTGGTCTAAGAAATTCTATACATTTCAGACGAAGCTTCTGTCTGTCTGAATAAATTCAAACCTAGTCGTATGCGAGTCATATTTCTTCTGGTCTTTTATGTGTCCAGACACTCGTCTCGTTATTTCCAACTCAACGTTAGTTATCCCTTCAATCACCTATCACTAAATCCACCACATAACCCTGCCTCCTCCTCCTGATCATCATCATCATCGACAGCAGCATGGGCCTTTCATATCACATCCTGACAACTGAAAGAACATTGAACACACAAAAAAAAACACACACACACACACATCATACAGAAACAGAGGAAAATTTGTTTTCCTTTTTTTCTGACCAACAAAAGAGAAAACGATAAAATCCGCATCTGAAATTCAATTGGATTTGGTTCCCTTTTCAAAAACCAACACACAATCGTCCTTACACACAAACACACACACGAACGCAGGAACGAACTCCAGAGAGATGAAAGTATTTTCGGTTTTTTTCAAACATACGGCACAAGTTCGAATCCATAGCATTGATGACCAAACAGTCTGCTGGTCTGCAGGAAAAAGGAAAATTCTTCCTTCGTTATCCCTTTTTTTACTCGCCTCATCCCCTTTGCGCCTTTTGTAAATCCAATCGCATATTTTTGCTAACGATCAAAGTCGAACTCTTTTTTGAACTCCTTGCAACAAAATTTTTGTAAATTGTTAGCGCAGTCACAGTCCAAGAGGAGCAAAACTACAAGCAGGAGAATTTTTGATTGTGAGGGACCTTTTGTTTCACTGCAATCTAGCTGACCTAATTTACTGCGGGCGAGGCAAAAAAAAAGGACCCCTTTTCACCCCACCAACGAACGTTATCGATTTAATTACTAATTTAGCCAGAGAGCCATTGATTTTCCCGTCTGCTGCACTTCAAACAAAACACACACATAAAAGTGTCCTTCGCGCATTCAAAGCCCGCAGTTTAGCCTTCAATCATTCATTTATGAAATTTAATTTAATTATATGTATGTCTGTGTGTTACGAAATGTGGAAAATCCGCAGCATCGGCGGCATCCAAATTGCCAGCCAGACAAACACGTAATAAGCGAGCGGCACCACGAGCAATCCTTTACAGCAGTAGCACACAGCGAACACAACATTCATTACATGGTGGTGGCACGATCCGGGCTGCTATTCATTCTAATTTCAATAATCCTTATCGCATCTCGTTTGTGTGTGCGGGCTCAAATTGAAAACTCGTCAAAAAGCTCGGTTACATCATCCGGAAAATCCAATCCAATCCCCTGCGAAACTATCACCTCTAACAATTGACCAAAAAAACCTCGCAACCCATTGGCGTAAAATAGGGGCGGCCACAACTATGCGGACCTTGTGTTTCCAGGTGCTGCCTGCTGTTGTGGCGACATCACTCATAGTACTGAACGGAATTGAATTGCAAAAGTTTCTAAATCAATTGACCAGTTTAAAAACTCGTAACTTGTGCGGCGGCGGTGGTGTGGCTGCTGGAACGAAAGTGACTTTTGTATTCGATTGCATTTGGTGGCAAAAAAAAAGGAGGAGAGTACTTTGACTTTCTTGGGCTGCCAAGGAGTACAAACACACCTTTGGTTTGGCAGACTAATTTCATTTGGAAAGTTGGCATGACTTTAAGTTGAAGGTCCTTGGATGAATCAGAGATTGGGTATTGTGAGAGCGAAAACAAGGGCATCGCTTGGTCTAATTGGAAGAAGTAAGCCTAAAGCCGTTCAGGGACTGTAATGAAGTCTGGGCAGTCTCTTTGTCGATTGAAACAATCGTCCTACTTAGGCAAATCACAAAAAGTTTGGACTGTGTAAAAGTCCAAATCAATTTAAAAACTGTTACTCCACAGTCCATCAAGGTTTTAAGGGTTCAATTGAATCAGTAGCCAACGACTCAGTCTCACTCTTACGCTGTGCCTCCACGGTCACCTAGGCACCAAAGGTTCGACTGATTCAGGCTCCCTTTTCAGGCAATATCGATTGTCAACCCATTAATCTTTTGCCGCACTTTTTCCCCTTCCACCTTGGCAGGCAGTCAGTCACCCAACCTAGCCACTTCAGGGACAGTTCATGAGCTCAAATCTCAGCCATAACCCTCCTGAGATAGGTAAAGGTTTCGCGAGTCTTGTGGTCTATTAAATATATACATATGTGGCATGACAATCGACCTCATCTTGGTCTAAATGTATCCTGGTCTATCCTAACCAATGGAACATGTTTGGAAGTGTTTTTCTATGCGAAACAGAAAACTCCTTCTTGTCTTCTGTAAAACGACAATATATATATAGATCGGTTCAAATAATTCCTTCGGACACAATCAAGTTACTCTTTTTCTCATTACCAAATAAGTCCCCGCACCATAACCCACAAAATGAGCCATCAATCTTAAAATACAGTCCAGTAGTTTCCCTGCAATAAATTCCTAATTCAATTTGAAATTCCAACCGCCAAACTGATATTATTGCCCATTTAAAGTGTGGCATATCTTTAGGTGCCAATTTAACAAGTTCTGTCAAGCAATTGCCGTGGTTAGTTCAAAGTGCTTTCGGGAAATTTTCAAAATTCATTTAAATTATTAAAAAGTCGCGATAGAGTTCTAAATAAGTGCGTAAATTGTTCATTAGTTGCTGTAGATCATTTTTCTGTGCGCAAAAGTATCAATTTCTATGCGTAAATAGGTAAAAACTTTGGATTAAAATTTGTAAATTCGTTTTCACAAGATGGCCGCTCCGCTGGCCAAGTGGTGAGTCTCGACTTTTTTTCACATTCAAAGTGTGTGCCAAAAAGAGATGCCTGTGTATTTGCTATCGAGCAGGCAAGAAATATAATTTTTTTTCGATCGGTAGGTGTCGCATGGAATTTTTTTGCAGTTTGTGCTTCTGTGCAATTGACTTTGAGCAGTGTTGCCGTTTTGGTAATGTTGTGAGTACTTTTTAGTGTAATGCATTGCCATTGTGGGTTTTTGTGTTTTCGTTTTTTGTAAATGAGTTTGAAATTGGAAATAAGGCAATAATGCAATTTGCAAATTAGGTAGAAGACTGAAAAAGAAAATAAGAGATTGAGAATAGCCGGCAGGTCGATGGACAACAGAGATAAAAAAATTCTTTTAGGGCTGACATTCCTTCCTGAAATTTTGCTTTCATCTAGGAGAGACAGATTTTAGCTTTATTAAAGAATATTCTCAGCATATTTTGTAGATTTTAACTAATAATTTCTTTTTACTCTTTTTCAGAAGAACCTACAAGTGATTCGCCCTAAGCATCCATCAAGCTTACGAACACTACAAAGTGTAGTAGTAGAGCACGGGTTTTTTTTTCTAAATCGTAATGTCCGTCTCCGTTTCGAAGCCGAAAAATAGTGCGCGGGTTTTAAAGCCGAAAATGTCGATGTGTTCAATAAGAAATTAGCAAATCGTCTCTCTGAAAAGTCCCTCGTTCTGTAAAAAAGTGAAAATTAAAAGAAAAAAATGTCCCTTTGCCTTTTTTAAAGTTATTCCCTGTAAAGTGCCTTATTTTTATTAAATGCCGGTTGTTTGCAAATAGCGTTCGTGTTAGTATGTCTTCTAGTGAAAAAAGTTCATGAAAAAATTCACCACTTTTTTTCAAAATTAATCAGTTTTTATAGAAAGCCCTTGGCCTTATAAGTTTAGTGCGCGATTCCCTCATCTGCAATGTGAAAAGTGTTAAATTTCCATGTCCCTTTTTGCATAAAATAAATGTCTGCCTCCTTTTAGTGATATAAAAATGTGAAAATCATTTCAGTGGAATATGTCCCCAAATCTTCTAGTCCTAAATTGTGCTAATTTTTCCTTATTTTGAAAGAAGAAATCCGTGTTGTGTTCTCAAAATGAAAATATGTGCCAATTTCGGTCAAATTTTTCACAAATGCCTTGCTCCTTCCTATCCAGTGCATCAGACTTAGTTTGGTCCAGCGTTCGGTTCGCGCTCGCGAGTGGCACGAGAGCTCTACTACTTGGAAACTCCGATCAATGTAGCATTATGGTAAGTGCATTCAACATCGATTACATATCTACATATATCATCAAATATTTCCACCAAAATTGTCTTGTTTTATTGTGGGGGATTGTTGAGTTTAAGACTCAGCAGCAGTACAGTGATTTCGTTGGCAAAGCATCGTCTATAAAATCTTGAATAGTCATCCCACGTTCCTACGAGGTAGGGTCGAAAGGGTCGAATACCTTTTTAGTTCGACGAGATCCAAATCTATTTTTGTCCACTTAAAGTAGCTATTTCTGCACAATTCTTCGTCATCTCCCAACTTTTACCTGTGAGCACAAGACAAAAGAAAAATATCCCATCAAGGACTGAGTAGTTAAAGTCGCACCTTTAACCACAAACCTTCCTCATTTCAATGTTTATGCTGTATATTGTGTCAAGTTGAGTGTGGAGGCAACCTCTTGAAGAACTTGAAATATCCTAAGAGCCCGAGTAAATAAGAAAAGCCGGCACAAGTTTTCCCTCTAAACTCAAGTAGCACACACTGAAGAGCCACCTAACCCTAGTGTTTGCTCACACGTGTCACTCAATGTCTTCCCATATCAAAGTGCGGATCCTCCTCTACAGTCTTTCTCCGGTTTTTTTTTTTGTCTATTTGATTTTCATTCGCCCCCTCATTCACAATAATACAAACAAGGAATCACATTAAAACTTCTCCCGAAAAGTAATTACCAAAAACATCAAAAGGATGCAATTAATTACAGAAATCTAATTTTGCCAACCTACTCTGACTCCAACTCCAGCCAGTGCCTCTATCTGATTTCAATGAACTTCCATTTAGCTATTTATAGAGAACATACTCGTACTCGCAGGATATGCCATCGGTACAATTGTCTAAAAATCCTTGATGCGCTTTGCAGCACAGACATGTGCATTCCACTTCGATTTACAAATATCAAAATCCTTGTTGTCCTTGCACCCAATGGTGGAGTAGTAGTAACTTTTTGGGAGAAAACTTTCTACACTCAATGCACCACAAGGATACAATAAGCAGCAGGAGCAGTAGCAAGAGGCAGGATCATAAATGTGGAAATGAATTCATCGAGAAAATTACTTACAACAGAAAATTTACTACCATAATAGTTCTTCAGATTCTCTCTACTTCTTTGAGAATTATTTTTCTCATCCTTTCCTTCCTGCTGCTCCTGGTTGCTGTTGTTGTTGTGTTGTGTGTTGCCAAGCCAATGCGTAGTTTGAACGAGAAGGAGGCTTAGGTAGTGATACACCACGTGATCGGTTATTACAGAGATTTGCTTTGTATTTGTTATTGTTGTAAGACTCAATCGATGGGTCTTATATCGAAAGGAATAAATAAATGTACAATCTACTACTTTGATGGGTGCTTCTCCGTTCTGATGCGCTTCCAACAACAACAACGACGATGATGATGATGATGATGATGTAATCCGATTTGCATCCGATATGGATTGCAATATTGATGGTGAACCGTATGCACAGCACATGGAGGGGTTGTTAGGATTTAGAATTGGCATGGGACTGGGACTGGGACCACTCTTGGATGCAGCTAAAGAATGTGGGAGTGAGGGATTCTGTGTTGTGCATCGAGGATTTGGGTGCGTGTAGTTTTGGTTTACAGTAGAGATCGAGAAAAGGAGATTAGTTGTTGGGCCTGTTCTGCCGCTGAGGTTATGCGTAATTGGTTGCTTGATTATGTAAGGGAGTAGGTTTTTTTTCGGAGGATTCGACTAATTCTTGGGAATAGCAGCGGATATGTACATTTTGTTCTGAGAATTGTAGGCTTGCTTGTTGGAAAGTTTACGTGGGGTTATTTGTTAGGGTTACCACTTGAAAAAGTAGAATGCGAAGCCCTTCGAAGTTGAAGGGGTTTTTCGAATCAGATCGGTGAATGCAAGCGAGTTTCCAGAAAGATCAGAGCTTCACTTGAGTATTTGTTGCCGGAATTATTGATTTTCTTCTGAAAATAGGCGTTTTGTATTAATGAGAAATTTAGCCGTCGAAAATAGAATGCTAAAGTGTTTGTTCAGACAGAGAGCCTATTGCCAGGTTGCAATTGAGGTTGCAATTTGAGCTCCTAATTTTCAAATGTATAACAAAATTTAACTCTTAAATCTGACGTAAATTTTTGAATCTCGCTATAACAGTGCTTGTCATGCAGTATTCTAATGAAACACACGTGTAGTACAGGGGAAAAGATATAAGTCCCAAAAAATAGACATACATACATACATACAATTCACATATCAAACGAAACTGTCAATCCAAATATTGAAGTACATAGTAGAGTCTTTTTTGTGGTTCATCGTTAGTCAATGGAACTTACTTTCAGCCAAATAGCTCTCAAGGCTCTCAGGTCTTTTAACTTTGAATCAAAGCTAGTCTGGAATTGTCTCCAACTGCTCACACAATAAAGTCAAAGTCCCTGGCAACGAAGCCGCTGATGAGTTTGCCAGACAAGGTGCTCAGGCTCCATTCATTGGTCCTGAACCTTTAAGTGGCTTACAATCTAACCAAATAAGGAAAGAGCTCAGTAGATGTAAACGTCAAGAAACGCAATCTGTCTTAAAACATGCCAAACAGCACATCAACTTCTCAAAAAAGAGATCAAGAGATATCCTCTTCATGAGCAAATACAAAGTCAAAAAATCACTGACTTACTGACTGGACATTGCTCTCTCAATCGGACACGTGTCGCTTATGTTTTCAAGACACTGAAACAGCTCACCACATATTGTGCGAATGTTCAGCCATAGCTCTGCTGAGACTTAAGTACTTTAACAAAGGCTTCATATCACACTCTGATGTGTCTTCGGCTTCTGCTCAAAATGTCTTCAGGTTCATTCATGAACTAGACTTTAGCTAGGCAATAGCAAAAAAGATCCACTTAGTTTGAAGTGCTTCATTGGCTTATCACCTTCTCTCATCCCTCACTATCCTTTAAAAAAAAAACACGCAGACTAAGATAAGCTCATTCTATATTTTATTTGTTTATACATAATTTAAACCCATAAACTAAATCTAGTCTTTCTTTTATTTTCAGCTGAAGTCCTGCAAGAGACTTGAAAATCTTCAAAGTTCAAGAGAAGCTCACGTCTGCTTAAAGTGTTGCAAGAGAGCACGCGTTTTTGTTTAGTCGAAATATCCGAAAAATACGATAAAATAGTGCGCAGTTTTCTTACAAAAAAAGTTAATTAAAGTTAAAATTAATTTAAAATTTCACTTTTAAATTTAATTCGATATTTGCGATTGCGTCAAAAAATTTAGTATAAAAATTCCGCTTCTAAAAAATTCCTTGATTTTATTTTAAAAAAATGAGAAATTTAATATAAATTTTGTGTGTGCGTGCTTGCTTTTAAAAAATCTCAAATTAAAATGAAAAATTACTTCCCCTTAAAAAATTTCCTTATTTTTATGAAAAAGTGCCCCTCTTAATGAAAATGTGTAAAAATCAGAAAGTGTGTGTGTTGTTCGGTTCCGCGAGTGGTACGAGAGCTCCCTTGCATGGAAACTTGAGTGGACGTGACAAAACTACATATGGTGAGTGCATTTTTCTTTTATTATTATTATTTTTTTTTTTCTTAAGTTCTCATAAATATTTGTACACAATATGGCTATCAAAAAGTTGCATTACTTTGGGGAAAAATTTAGAAATCTTAGCGTAGTCTATAGTGAACCAGTTTTTTGCTTTTTCGGTTATATATTCTGGCAAAAATCACGCCTATATTTAGAGAAGGTGATGGTCATACAACTTAAAACTCTTGAAAGAATTAAAACTTGGCAAAAACTAGGAAAAGCTTATTGAAGCAGGAAACGAGTTCGCTGTAGACGGGCCTATCTCTCGCCGGCTTTTGACTTTGATCCCGCGACTAAAAAACGTTAAAGAAAGAAACCACTGTGGACTTATAGGCTTATAGCTTATATAGTAGCTAGAGTTGGAAACCTTTCATTTCTCCATTCAAATCTAAGGATGTCTTTAGGCGGCTACAAATTTGTTCAAGCGGAGTTGAAATTTGTCAAGTATTGTCATAGTATTCAAGCTATTTGTGGTAGAATGAACAGTTTTGGATGTCGTTTTGCTAGGGGATCTAGTTCATTAGTGGTGTATGAGGTCGGCCTTTCCTAGACTTAGATAGAGAGATTATCTAGACAGATATTAAGAAGAGGTAAATACTCGTATTGTGCTCCGTGCTAGGGTTCTAGTCGATCAGATTCTAGTCTTCGATTGCTTCAATAGGAACTCAGGCAGGTCTGTATTTTGAGAACAATTGCTTCACCTTCATATTTGGGGTTTCTTTGAGATGCCTACACAATCTGCAGTTCGTCCTGTTCTATCCTTGCCTTCCTGAGGTGGTCCTTAATGCTCCTCATGGTAATAATTATAATATGAAGCCCATTTTTCATCAAGTTTGTGTCTTTCTCTTTGATATATCCCAGAGGTAATTTCCTTCCCTAGGCTTGAAATTGCAATATACTGCGCCACATGCTGTGTTCTAGTCGATTATGTCCTTTGTCTCGGTTGTACTGTGCCTCAAGCAAAGTTTGTTACTTTCTATATTCCAATAGCAGTTTCCTTCTTTAGGCTTACTTATCGTTTTAGTCCACACAATCCAATAAGAGTTGCAAGAACAGGCACAAGGACATTTGCTGACGTTTTTCTACAGATCTTAAAATGCAAATTGCAAAGCTGTAGCATGTTTTTCGAGTAGCAAGGTGACGAAAGGATAGAGGAGAAGTGTTGAAATCTATTATTGTGAGGTTTCAGTATATATTCAATTTGGTTAGTGTCCATACTATCATGGGATTTTTTGTACTCGTTTTTCATTCGCAGTAAATTTATCGTGAACGTGTTGGAATAATTTAGGCGTTTTTTGAACGAATTATAAATGTTATTGCTAATTAAGTTCAATAGATATGGCTAAGGCAAATCAGCATCCAATGTATCGCTCAAGGACCTGAAGCATCCGTGTCTCAGTATAGGTTCTAAAAACTCTGCAATTTCCCTGGATTTCCATAACTTTTTCTCGTTTAAAATTTTCTTTTTTCAATCAATTAACCGACAAGTTACTTCGGGAACAAATTCGCAAATTTTCTCTTTTCTCTTAAATTTTTGTGACAAGGTTTTGGTACAAACTCGGCATGGGTGGTGTCACCACTAAAGGGAATAATTTTTGGGATTACTTGAACTCTTTTCTAATTCACAGTAAATTTTCCTTGTCCTTCTTAGAATTTTCTATGTGTTATTTGAACGAAATATTAATTTTATTGCTTGTTTGGGAAGTCCAGCCTCCAACTATTCATTCTGTTCAGATCTGCTGTTCCTGTTCCTAGTCTCAAACTTAAAGCTTCCTTACTTCAATCAATTAATCCCCAGAGGACCTCCTGTATTATCTCCCAAACCTGTTGAGTATCTCGTAAATAAATTCGTTCGTCCTATTACTTATTGTAAAAAACATCATTTTTGGAAAAGTAAAACCCTGAGTCATTTAAATTCATATAGGACTAATAACTCAACTCCATTTCCATCAATTCGTTGGATATTTAATGAAGCTATTCCCAAATTATCCCACACTGGTTCACTACACAACGTCCTGACTGTTATCCTGATTTAAATCGTTTCCCCTTATACATGCATCAATCCAATCAGTTACAAGGAATCACATTTCCATCTTCTAAATGCCATTTGAAGGACTTCCTTTTACAACTGTGTGTCTGTGTGTAATACTTTTCTCCATCTATTTGAAATCCAACAAGGACGAGGAGGACGTCTTACCAAAATTGTAATCGTTATGCACTTAGCAGTAACAACAGAACGAGTATAGAAAATATTTTCCAACATTTTAGGCTTCATCAACCAGCAATGCATCCTTACAATGCGATGTACAATCGTATCTAACATTCAAAGTGAATTGCCTTAATCTGGTCTTATATGTATCTTTCTCCTCGTCCTTTTACTTTGAAAATTCTATAAGTCCTTGTATCTGATGGCAGGGTTACTTAATTCTTTTGCAACTCGCATGGGGTGTAAGTAAGTAGGCAAATTGATTGTAATCGATTGAGACTCCTTGTGTTACGTAAGGATTCAGTGCACTGTAATGAGCAAGGAAATATCCTTAAAGCTCCTAATGAACCAGAGGGGGAGAGCAAACGAACGCAGGGTAATTTGCAAATTGAAAAGAACGTAATTAAAGTTTGAAGTAATTGTGTAATCCTTGTTAAGGATCGCGAGCATACTAAAAGGATCGTCCACCTAAAAGTGCTTAATCCGTGTTAATTAATAAAAGTCAACTTGTACTGGGGGGGGAAGGGGGGAATGCAAAAAAACAGAAAACAGAAAACAGGTGCTTGGACTGAGATTGTCCTTGCGACAGCTAACAAAGGGACCTGCTTAGTGGTTATTATATTATGCGTGACTTTGTTGTTCCTCCACCGAAAGGAGATAAAAAACTTTTTCCACATTTTTCTCCTTTTCTTCGCGTCCGCTGTTGTCCGCAACTAAATTATAAAAGTTCACCGTGCAGAGGATTTTTTTTTTCGAGCGCGCAACAATGAATACAAACACACAACACACAGATGCAACAAGGACCTTCTGGAGCTAGCTTCTTGTTCTTCCAGGGATTACACTTTACCGCTAATATCGCGTGCCGTTAAAAAGCATTTTCCGCACGTAAGAACCTCTATCGTTCGAACTTAGTTCTTGTTGGCGGACAGGGGGAGCGCCTAACTCTCAGGTTGAAAACTTCTGTACTCCTTTTTTTTTTTTAATGGGTTAAAGTTCATCCTTGGGCCTGGCTTTGCTGCAATAAAAACGGATAATATGCAGAAGAGTAGTAGACTGCTGCTGCTGCGTTCTCCTTTATGACTTTCCAACGAGAGCTGAAAGTAGAAAGTAGAAAACAAATCACCACCCGGTTCGCTAGCCCCCTCGTGGGCAGTTAGTCAACGGAAAGTCAACTGTGTAGTTTCAAGGATAAATTTTAATGACTATAAACACTTCTTAAAAGTTAATGTGTTCCACTGTTGGCGTCTACACTATGAAATTGCTCTAGTTTAGGTATACCTCTCTCATGGTTCTTCGCATATCCTGTCATCCTTGGCAAAGGAAAACCTTTTAAATGAGTTTTGCGGTATCTAGGTTCGTGCATCTTCTTGGGAGTCTTTTTGTGTTTTTTCTTTCTCCACCGTTGGTAACATCATCGTCGTCGTTGTTGTTGATGATCCTGAAAGAGTTTTTTTTTCAAAATGAAGGAGCAATAGAGAAAGAAAAAAAAAGGGATATGAGTGGGTGGGGGGTTGCTCGCATACCGAAAGATTATTATGTTTCTTACACACAATATATTTTGACGTATGCGAATCGTATTAAGGATATTTTCATGTATAACCCTGTTGAGATGCCTCTCCCTCTCTCTCTCTCTCTCTTGTGGGTCGTTCTTTGTTTGACAATTTATGGATATAGGGTGTTGTATGGTCTATTAGTTTGAAAAGAGCGAAGCTATTCGATTGTAGATTCTCTATAAAGCTGTCAACAGCTGGATAGATTAGAAATTGATAGTCCTGATGGCGCTAAGATTCAAGAAACTTACAACGACAAGGACAGGAACACAGAACGTGCTTAGGGACAATGCGTCATCGGTAGGCCTCTATGACATGAAAGCTTTCGACCTCCGTCTATCCAGATTGCTTGTTAGGCATTCGCCACCCACTTAGTTGAACTTACACAGATATCTCGGTCAGAAGTTCCACAGGATCGCAGTCAAACTGAAGCGGATTGTTCCCTGAGATCTGGTAGACGAGATATCTGCAGAGGGACAGCAATGGAACACATTTTCGCCTCATAGCTTTCCAAGGAAAGTGGGTTTCGGTTTTGGGAAATTTTTGCTAGGTAAAGAGGAAATTTTTCAAACACCATCTCCCGGTACTTTTACCATTCATTTCTCACCCCAAAGTGCGACAGTAGGCCCTCTGCCTTTATGTTATGTTATTGGGAAGTTTTTGGGTAATTTTCTGCAGGGAAAAGGGAAATCTTTCAAGCACCATCTGCAAGTACCATTCTCTTCTCCAACGAGCGTTGGGTTACGCCTCCCAAAGTGTTCAGTGAGACTTCTGCTTTATGTTATGTTACAAGGAAATTTTTGGGAAATTTTCCGCAGGTAGAAGGGAAATCTTTCAAGCACCATCTGCAAGTACCATTCCTTTCCCCAACGAGCGTAGGGTTACGCCTCTCAAAATATGTAAGTGAGCCGTCTGCCTTGGGAATTTTTTGGGAAATTTTGCGCAGTTTAAGAGGAAATTCTTCCCACACCATCTGCGAGAGGACCTTTCTTCTTCCCCACCGAGCATAGGGTACATGATAAACTCCTGCACTCCAATCTAGCCCGTCAGTGGGCCTTCACTTTGTGAAAATTGAAACTCATTTGCTACTCGGGTTATCCGCTAACTGCTGCTTATCCCCCTTCTCATCCTTCTCCGTTAAGTATGAGGTTTGTGCACGCTGATGGAATAAAGCAGAACATTTTTTTTTTTCGCTCTTTCTACCAAGAGGGAGGTCGCGCTAGATGATTTGATGGAATAGCTTTCGCCAACGTCACAAAAATATCGCCGTCGTCGTTTCCACCAGCAAAACACGTTCAAAAGGGGATAATTTCAATTTGCTGTAAAAAAAAAACTCGTTCTGCAACATCGTCAGCGGTAGCGACAGCCCAACAAACAAAGCTAACATCCCTCCTCGCATGTTGCTGCGCGCTCCCAAAGGAAATTGGTTTATGATATGAACGCTAAGAGGCTGCACTGTACACACACTGTACGCTCTACGTTTGATTTGGCAAAAAGGCTAAAACCTACGGCGGCTCCCGCACTCTTGTGAACCAGTCGATGGTATAAAATTGAAAGGAAAAAATGAAGAAAAACTTAAGCAAAGAAACGCAAAGAGAGGGCGAGGCTGCAAAACACTTAACCGTATGCATATCCCCCGTTCGTTATGGTTCCCATTCTAGACGATGCGGCTGCTGCTGCTATGCCTTTCCTCTGCGATGAATTATAAGAAGGATATCAGCAGGGATAAAAAAGAAAACATATACTTTTATAAAGATACCCCTGCTCCGTCCCTGCAACTCCTTGCCGTCCTTGTGACGAGACGATGAAGGAGGCATGTGTTTGTCGAAGTCATGAGCTTAATTTACATAAAAATGCCAAAAGAAAAGCAAAGCACAAAAAGAGAGAGAAAAAAACAAGAACGTCAAGGAGTGTAGGGACATGGGCAAAAGCAAAGAAAAGGAGTTTCCTTATCCAAAGTCCTTTATGGGAATTTATTTTTCTTCCTCCTTGGTTTCTTCTTCCAGTCTTTTGTATCGAGAGATGTATTTTTCTTTCTTTCTTTTTCTTTTTTTCTCTGCTCTGTAAGTTGGTTAAGGATTGGGGTTCATTTAAGGTTAAGTCTCCTGAACTTATCAGCATATCCTGCGGCTATTTAGCATAACCAGTCCAGTCCTCTATGAGAAAGAAATAATCCAGAGAAAAAAATATAGAGTTGGTACCTATCTATGAATATAGTGCAGTTTAAGTACGAATTTGATAAGCAGACTAGGATAACAAGAACTGAATATGCAGCAGGAAGGATATGCCGTCCTCCGTCTGTTAATTTCAAAAGTAGGGAATATGGTTTACTTTAGAGGAATGGGAAGCAATTAACCTTATGCGTTTAAGAAGGGAATTTTCTCATTGCTTATAGTCCTGTTTGAGGAGAACAGATGTTGGTCTTAGGCACAGAACAGACTAGATGTTGTTTGAGTAGGAGTGTGAGGTGAGCTCAGTTGTGGTCCTAAGGTAGAGAGTAGGGTTAGTAGGTTAGGGTAGTGTCCATATTCGTGGGTGAAAACTTTGACGGCCCAACCTTAAGCTAGGTATGAAGCAACTTAAAGGTGCAAGTGACCAACCAAAGTCTTCGTTTAAGGAGTACTCTTCTAGACCTCCGAGACGTAGAACAGATATTGGCGATGGTAAGGTATGGCAGTCTTATGATAGCTACTGTCCAATAGTGCACTGCGAGTTGTAATGCGGTGCTCAGGTTAAACATCCACTGACTAAGTGATATCACAGTAAGCCGGGATCTAAAGTACCATTTCTCACGAGGCCTGGCAAACAACCAGCAGTTCATTGCCAAACACTGTACAAGACCTTTAGCATCCTGTTAAAACCTTTCCCATATCAGGACTCGAAGGGGTTCTCGGTAGATTGTACAGAAGTCATAGCGCAGGGCTTTCCAAAAATACCTAAAAAAGGATTGACTAAGCAGCAGCAAAGAGGTTCGAGTTAGGGTCCCTAGATTGCATCACAACCACGACTAGGTATATCAAAGCTCTGACTACAGTAGTAGAAGAAGCAAAAATTAGTTTCCAAACAGTTGATAGGTAACCGCAGCTCCATCTAATACCCTTTCAGATGACAGGCAACTCAAGAGCTCTTAGTAAGTTAGTGTATCTTAATAGAAGGCGAAAAAAAAATCCGTGAACTACAAACGAATGCAAAAATTACATCCAATTCTCCACAGCCAGCAAAAGTTTAAACCTTTTATTAGTCATTGGCGATGTGATTGCAGCTTTGTCGATGGGAAATGAAGGAATTGGGACTACTACATCTGGCCTCAAATACCGGGATGATGGACCTTCACTAAATGACAGCGAATGTGAAGAGGAGGCCTGAAATCGTCGGGCACATCTATCAGAGAACAGTCCAAGAACCAATAGGCACAGTCACAGAAAACCGGAGGAAGCAGGGGATTAGATTGGACTACACAGCAAGCAAAGCGATTCACTTGAACCCACTAACTCAGAAAAGGAGGACACGCTGCGACCCTAAAAGCAGAGAGGTCGGCACATGGAAACAGAAACCCAGAAACCGTACACGATAGCACAAAGTCTTTGAAGAGGATCCAGGACATCAGTAAAAAACGTCAAGGGAAAAAAGCTTCTTCAGCTCTTCATCTGTTATTTTCCATCAGCTCTTCTCACTGAAGTGAGTCATTCGCAGTGAGTCGACTCAATAGCCCATTTTCGTTATACTAATTAGCGGATCAATGAGAATCCTTCAGGAGACACTCCGATAACTGGCAAGTGACTCAACCATTTAAACCTTCAAAATTCCTTGTCCATTCGAATATTTTACGATCGAGAACAGAACACTCATTCCGACACCTGGCATACAACTCATTCGAGGACAATATTTTAATTATTTTTCCCTGGAAAATTTTTCCGACTGTATTTTTATGTGTTATGACGGCATGTGCGCAGTTATTTTGTTTAATGGTATTCCGAATTATTCCCAAGAGATTGGATGTACATTTCTGTTTCCACAAAAAAGAAAGGGACTAAGGGTTGATTGGTCAGCAATGCTGTCACTGTATCACGCACAGAAAGTTAAAAAGGAATGAGAATAAAGTTTTGTTTTTTTTTTTTATCCAATTTCCCAGATTGGATCGAAATTGTTGTATGTAGCTGGATGTGTTTTTTTTTCTGGTAACTAAATTTATTTTGCCTTTTCTTTATTATAATGGATCGAATGCCAAATAAAATAAAACATTTTTCGTTGGTTATTTTTACGAATGTCTCTCTCTGGCTAAAAGTCAGAGTTTTTTTGTTTTTTTCTCATTTGAATGGAAAAATCGACAAAAATTGACAAAAATCCATTCAACCACGATACGCGATATAATTGTATGC